>FR997811.1:15601553-16911058 GCA_905475355.2 Clostera curtula | reverse complement strand
CTAACCTAACCTAACCTAACCTAACCTAACCTAACCTAACCTAACCTAACCTAACCTAACCTAACCTAACCTAACCTAACCTAACCTAACCTAACCTAACCTAACCTAACCTAACCTAACCTAACCTAACCTAACCTAACCTAACCTAACCTAACCTAACCTAACCTAACCTAACCTAACCTTTTTTTTTTTTTTTTTTTTTGCCCGGGTAAAATCCTTTATGGACCCCCCGCCAGCCTGGGGATGGCCGGTGGGGGAGTGTGGGAGTCTCCTCCGCCCTTTGTAAAGAAGAGACGGAGGCATACCCACTAAACATCCCGGGGTGTACCGTCCCGCGCTAGCTGCCCCATGGGTCCCAACAGTGTCTCCACGGGGGCAGTGTGCGCTGAGGGGGGAACAGACAGAACCGTTCCACCCCTTTCCAACTTGGCTCTACACAGAGCATCCTTCCTAGGAGCAAATGTTGCTCCTTGGTACCATGCCCGGTACACCTGGCATGGCACCAACCGGCCCGGGGTCTCCTCTCCAATGGGCGAGCGATTTCCCCAAATCACTCGCCCGGAGACTCCCGTTATGGCGGTATGTTCCGCGTGTGGGCTAAGCGCCTGCGCCCTGTGCGCGCCCGTCTCATCGGGTGCGCTTCAGGGGCCCTTTCGCGCTCCCTTTCGCTGTCTTCCTTGGCACGCATTACGTTGAAGGCGAATGCGGCCACTGCTTCCCATGCGCTTTTGCTGCTGACCATCTTCGCCACCAGAGTTGGCAGCGAGAGGTCAGTCCCTACACTCGCGACCAAAGCCGCGCGCTCGTTTGTCCAACCCGAACAGTCCTCTAATGTGTGGCGACTATCGTCCACCGAGGCGGCACAGTGGTGGCAGTTAGGAGCTGGCTCCCTACCTGCCACCAAATGCAGGTACCTCCCGAAACATCCCTTGTTCGAGAGGACCTGCGTTAGTTGGTAAGTCAAAACTCCGTGCCGCCTCGTGACCCACTCTTTCAACACGGGCCTGATGGCCTCAATTACTGCTCTGCCAGCCGACGGCCCGCGCAGCGCCTCGCTCCATTCCAGCAGGAGTAGTTCTTGTTCCTGCGTCCGCCAGGCCATGATTGTGTCCGCCATGGGACGCTCGCCCCTCGCGCGGGCCTCCGACACACGGGCATAAACCGTCGCGAGGACTTTGGCGTCTAGCTCCCATGGCGGGGTGCCGGCAAGGACGCACGCCGCCTCGAGCGAGACGCTGCGATAGCCGCGCACCAGGCGAATTGCCATTACCCTTTGAGGGGCCCTCAGCAGTGCCCTCGTCCGATTTCTCAATCTTCCAGCCCATATGGGCGCGCCGTATAAGGCCATTGACCTAATGGCAGTGGCGTATAGCCGCCGGCACGCCACATTTGGTCCCCCAACGTTACTGAGGAGACTGCTGAGGGCGCCAGCCGTCGCCATGAGTTTTGGCGTCAGCCTGAGGAAATGCTCCTCGAAGGACAGGCGGGGGTCGAGTGTAAGACCCAGATATTTTAGGTGCTTCCCCACATCTATTTGAACTCCACCCACAACAATGTGCGAGTGGGGGGGTGTCCGCCTTGGTCCATGGAAGAACACTGCCTCAGACTTGGACAACTCCACATTCAAGCCTAGAGCCCTGATGCGACTGACCACATGTGCCACGCCCGCTGTGGCTCTTAAGGCTGCGTCCCTGAAGTCGCTGCCACGCGCTGTGACGAGAGTGTCATCGGCGTAGCACGTGACAGCGACGCCTCTTATTAGACTCCCACGCAAGACCCAATCAAACCCGATGTTCCACAGGAGTGGGCCTAGAACCGACCCCTGTGGAACACCGCGAGAAATAGACTTTGAGACCCACCCTTCCTGGGTTGGGTACTTTATTTTCCGTCCCGACAGGTAATTGCCCACCAGATTTCTGAGGTACCTCGGGAATCGATGATACTTGAGAGCCTCCAAGATGCAGGGCCAGGGAAGCGTGTTGAAGGCGTTGGCGATGTCAAGAGACACCGCCAGCACCACCTGGCCCTGCGACGACGCCTCATCAGCCATTTTTGTTACCCTTTGGATGGCGTCAATGGTGGATCGTTCCCTCCTGAACCCGTACTGGACCTCTGAAAGGTCCGGCCCTATCGACTCCATGTGATCGACGAGACGGGCAGCAACAACCCGTTCAAACAACTTGCCCATCTCGTCGAGCAGAACAATGGGCCTATAGGCCGACGGAGAGTCAGCTGGCCGACCCGGCTTCCGGAGCAGGACTAACTTCCCGACTTTCCAGTGGTCGGGGAAGTAGCCCACTCTGAGACATCTGTCCAGAACAGCGCGGGTCCTGTCACCAAGGATGTTCATGATGACAGATAGGGCACGGCCGTGCACTCCGTCCAGGCCCGGGGCCTTATTGCCAGTCCTAGCCTTGTCCAGGGCCGATTTAAATTCCTCGTCCGTAATGGTCGGGACGGCTTCCTCAGACTCCTCCTGCAGCGGTGCCATTGTAGGCGGACGTATGTCTTCCGCCTCAGGGAACAACACCTCCACTACCCTCTCGATGTCCGGAGGGTCCATTGCCGTGGTGAGGGGTGGAGCCCAGGGCGTCAGTTTGTGCCGTACCGCCTTGTACGGTCTGCCCCAAGGATCGTTATTTAAGGACTCCACCCACTCCTCATGCGCGGCCTCTTTGGCCCGGCTGATTGCCGCTGAGAGGTCCGCTTTCTTCCCCCGATAAATGTCGTAAAGACGGTCTTCCTCATCGACGTCGCGGCGCCGCCGGCGTCTCATGCGCTGGTGTCGGCGTCTGGCCGCGAGGCACTCGGCTCGCATCCGGGTCACCTCGTCATTCCACCAATATACACTCCTTCGAGGTGCGCCCGGACGTTGCCTTGGCATTGACGCATCACAGATACGTGTGAGCGCACCCCGCAGCCAGTCCACCTCTTCCGTCAAATCCGGTTGTGGGGTCGAGTTGACCCAAGTCTCGATCTCGGCCGCTGCTTCGGCGGTATCCACGTTTAGTTTTTTCAGGGACCACCTCGGGGGCTCCCCAGGACCAGGTCTTATTGGTCGCGGATTTGGCAGGAAGGCGGAGATACCGAATCGGACATATCGGTGATCCGATAAGGTCTCAACGTCTTCCTGCACCGCCCAGTTAGAGATTCGTGCTGCGAGCTCGGGGTTGGCGAAGGTGACATCTACAACTGATCCCCCTTCTCGCCTTACGCACGTATGAGAGTGGCCCCTGTTTATTACGACTAGTCCCTGTGTCACCAGCCATCCTTCCATCTCCGCACCCCGCGCGTTTCTCTCTGAGGACCCCCACGCCTGTGACTTGGCGTTGAGGTCCCCAGCGAGTAGCACGTGACGCGGACTTCTTTGCGTGATTATTGCGCCGACCCTACTGAGGTAGTCCTCGAAGTCGACCAATGGGCTATTCGGAGAAAAATAGCCCGCGACAACAAGGACCCCCTTTATGCAGATCGCCACCCATCCGCGCCCTCTTGACACGTCATTAATGGGTGGCGCGCCACTAGCTGGTCTCGTGACGATTGCTACCTTCTCGTCCAGGTCTGCAGCCCAGTTTCCGCCCGCCGGAACCCTATACGGTTCCGCAATCAACCCAATATGTATGTCCCACTGCGCCATACTCTGCATGAGTAGATTCTGGGCGTTGGCGCAGTGGTTCAGATTAGTTTGTAGAAATTGGGTGTGATACATTATTGGGCTGATTGCGTTTCCATCACGGCCTGGCCCTCTGTACCTGAGGGCCTGGTTTTTGCGGGCTGGGAGGCGTTCTCCGGAGCCGGCGTCTTCTTCTTAGGGGGCGCGCATGTCTTGCGCCCACCACGGTGATCCGCCTGTCTGCCCGCCGCCGCACACACGGTACAGTGCGGCTTGGCGTGGCAAGAACGGGCCACGTGGCCAGGTTCGCCGCAGCGATAGCACTGCGCGCTCCTGTCTTCGTCCGACTGACAACAGGGTCGGACGTGTCCACTCTCCAAGCATCGGTAGCATTGGAGAGGTCTCTCAGGGAGGAGATGTACCCGCGCCAGTGACCAGCCGATTGTGATTTCGTTGTTTCTGGTCACTGTCTTGGCTGCCATAATTGGGCAGCGGACCCATGCTGTACCGGGTCTGCGCGGGTTCTCCCGTTGGATCTCCCCACATGTTACCGCGGCCTCCTCGCAACCTCCATATTCGGCAATTGCACCGGCAACCTCCTCTTTGGTCACGGACGCGTCAAGCCCGGTAATCCGCAGCTCGACGGTCTTTGACGGTCTGGTCACTCTTATAAGTGCCGGATCCAGTGCCTCCTTTAACTTCGCTGCCAGGGTGTCCGCCTTCTCCTGGCTCACCCCTGGCAGCTCCATTTTGCACGCTCCCGTCGCGGCAGTCCTAAATACGACCCCCTTTATCTCGAGCGATTTCAGATCCACATGCCTCTTGGCCTCGACAATCACCTCCCTTTGTGTGAGGCCCTTTTGCACCCCGTCTGGTTGAACCGTCAGTATCACCACTGGAGTTCGTGGCTCTCGCAGCTTCCGAGGCTGGGGCTTGCGGTCATGCCTTTGGGGTGGGCCTCTCTCATCCCGGCCCTGCGATCTGCCACGCAGTGGCCTTCCAGCCTTCCTGTAGGTGACCCTGGTCCATCCTCCCTCATCTATGAGGGGAGCAGCAGTAGAGACGACTGCGTGCTCGGCATCCGGGACACGCCTGGCCGCCATATTGGCCTTCTTCTTTTTCTTCTTCTTTTTCTTCCTCTTCTCGGAGGAAGAGGAAGGGATCACCGCCTCTGTGTTATTAGCGGAGGTGCTGGGCACAGGTTCCACCAGATCAGCTGTTGTTGCTTGTGGCGGTGAGGGAGGACGTTCCTCCGCCTCCACGACATCCATATACTCTTCAAGAGCAACTTCCTTCTCCGCCGCAGGCGCAATTTGACGACCAATTAACCTGCTGGTGCTTGCTTTAGGGCCAGGGATTCTGCTTGCTGTCACAGCTTTCGCAGCTGGCACAGAGGCCTTACGAAGCGCAGTCGGCCTGATTGGCACCGGGGCCTTAGTTGGCACTGAGGCCTTAGTTGGTACATAGACCTTAGATACCGCTGGACCCCTAGCAGGCACAGAGACCTTTGGTTGGGTTCTCCCACCAGTCCCACCAGGTGCAGGTTTCGCCGCTACCCGGGCATACGTGGCAGCCTTGTTGGCCGCCGAGGCACGGGCCACGCTTGAAGCAGCAGCTCGTGCTTTTGGTGCCTCAGCGGAGGTCTTCTCCAGCAGTGCCTTCCTCGCCCTGTCCGCTGCAAGTGGCGGACGTATGATTGGCGCAGGTGGGAGGCGGTCATCGAGGCGAGCACTGACCATAGCCCCGCATTGCAGCATCGCTTCCCTGAGCCACTGCTGCTTCTCATCCTCCGTTGGGGCCACAAGGGCCTGGGGAGGTTGATGTGGTTGATGTTGATGCGCCAAGGCCTCCTGCAACATTGCCTTCATCTTATCCATATCTTGGCGCATCTTTTCCATCTCTGACTGGAGGCGGGCATTTACCTCCTCTAGTCGGGAGTTTACATCTTGTAAACGCCTGTTCTCATCCGACGCAGTAAGGGACGCAAGTCCTTGCGCGGCTTCCACGATTGTCGTGGCGGCAATTTTCATGCCGCCTACGAGTTCGCCCTTGATGTTTTTGGACTTGCGTCCTACCTCCCTTATGTAGTCGGCACACTTGTTCACTTGCTCCAGCAGTTGTGCTGGAGAGATTGTGTCCTCATCCGGGGTTTGGCTGAGGTCCAGAGAGGACCTCGAGCGACTGTGCTGGCTGCGCGTTAAGGACCGGCACAGGCTGACAGTGCTGGCAGCCAGCTCCTTCTCGGCTTGAAGCCAGACCAATTCCTTCTCCGCCTCAACCAGTCTTTCCTTTGACCTGGCCAGCCCTACGTATTTGCCAGTGGTCGCTGGTCGACCGCGACCACGTGGCTGGCCTGCTTCCGTGACGTCACAGCTTGAGGCTGGACGTGGCATTTTCTTTGCCTCCGCCTCATCCGAATCCGGATCGGAGGATCGACTCTTCCGGCGACGCTTGTTCGTCGATTTCTTTTTGGTCCCTTTTTCCGTCAGTGATTGGGTGGACATGAAAGAGGTATCAGAGGCATGACCGCCATCTGAACCCGTGTCCGCACCCAAATCTACTTTGAGGGACTCCATTGAGCCCTTACCCTTCGCAATTAGCACATCGTCGAGAATGACGATGGGCTGTTTTGCCTTCGCCTTATCGGCGGTTGGTTTTTCAGCTTGCGAGCCTACTCCCTCCTTCTGTACTACAGGCACACTGCCCACATCCTTGGCCCCTGGGGCCGATCCGAACTTAAGGACCATATTCGCAGGTCCTTGCATCTTCAAAACCTCTTTCGTATTTGCATTCGCATTCTTGGCCTCGCCCACAGACTGCGTTACCGTCTGTGGGTTCGGAATATTCTCTGACGAGCTCCTACCACGGCCTTTGGTGTCACGAAGGAGCGGTATTCCACTCCTTGAGGCCTTCTGCACGACTACCGCCTTCTTCTCTTCAACTACTGCCGAAACAGGTTGTGCGCAGGTTTTGCCCCCCCCGTAGTACGAGGGGCAGACCGCCTCCCCCGAAGGAGCGACGGTGCGGGATTCCCCAGCTGACAAAGTCGAGCTGGGACCCGCCCGGGGACTAATTTTCAACTTGCGACTCTCCATTTTGGTTTGATAACTCCCACAATCGTCAGGAAAAAGAAGGCGAAATTAGGATATATATGATAGAAAAGCAATATGAAAACAAACAAAAACAAAACAAGAAGAGAACCAAATACGAACGAAACTAAAGACAGAATGTATATCAAATAAACAAAAGCAAAACGAAACAAAACAAAACAATAGATACTTTATAAAGGGTAGCGCTGCTCTTAGTCTCACCTCTCCCCGCGGGCCCGCCCGGCATGGGTGGCCCTGGCCGGTATGGCCCCGACGGATCACTGAGGCACTCAAGCCCCCCCACCACGGCAAGGTGGCAGCACAAATCGGGGGGGAACCTAACCTAACCTAACCTAACCTAACCTAACCTAACCTAACCTAACCTAACCTAACCTAACCTAACCTAACCTAACCTAACCTAACCTAACCTTTTTTTTTTTTTTTTTTTGGTTTCGCTGGGGAAATGCTTTATGCATACCACCGCACCCCGGGGGAAAGGTCGGTGGTTATGTGGGACTCCGACAAGGGTCGTCTACCCGAGAGTCGTTTACCCACTAAAACCCCAGCGGCATACCCTCACACGACGCGCTTGGGGCGCCACAAGTTCGCGTAAACGCATTCTACTGTGACGCCCCGGCGTGGTGCCCGCAACGCGGGCAAGCGACTATCAGAGAGGGCGTCCCGGTATACTGGGACGCCCTCAGTCATCGAGGCTTTCGTCGGTGGTGGCTCCCCCGAACCACCACCGGCCTCCTAGGCGAGGGCAGAAGGGGCCCGCATCGTCACGGACCCCCCTCCACCCCCGCCTCCGTCCGCGGCGCGGGTCACCCGGAGCTCCCTCCCTTGTGACCCGCCCCGCTGCCCCCTTCTGCGACATCGGCCCCGCAGAAGGAGGCCCGTCAGCCCTCGGGCCGGCGCCAACCAGAGGACACCGGCACACCGCAGCCGTCCAGGGCCCGCAGGGAAACCCTTAGGACAGGGTCCACCGTCAACCCAGGTCCCCGGAGCCCCCGTCCAGGGCTCGCAGCGAGACACTGGGGACAGGGTCCCCATCCACCCAAGTCCCCGCAGCCCCAATCTACCGCAGCGCACCGGCGATCCGTCCCGCAGCCCCCTTCTGCGGCATACGGCCCCGCAGAGGAGGTGCGTCAGCCCTCGGCCGGCGCCCACCCGAGGACGTTGAGTGAGGACTCGGTTTGACGGCCAACTAAGTTGAGCGCCAACCCGAGGACCTCATGGTGCGCCGCAGCGGTTTACGACTCCCAAGGCAGCTCTGAGGACAGAGGAGTCCCCGGAGCCGCAACCCGCCACGACGCTGGGTGCCGCTCTTCGTCTCACCTCTCCCCGTGGGCCCGCCCGGCATGGGAGGCCCTGGCCGGTATGGCCCCACGGATCATTGAGGCACTCAAGCCCCCTCACCACAGCAAGGTGGCAGCACAGTCGAGGGGGTTAGAACCTAACCTAACCTAACCTAACCTAACCTAACCTAACCTAACCTAACCTAACCTAACCTAACCTAACCTAACCTTTTTTTTTTTTTTTTTTTTTTTTTTTTTTTTTTTTTTTTTTTGGTGCCCGGGGTAAAATCCTTTATGGACCCCCCGCAGCCTGAGGATAGCCGGCGGGGGAGTGTGGGAGTCTCCCCCCAGAGTGGGGGGCATACCCACTAAACATCCCCGGGGTGCTCCTTCTCGTGTCCTGGTGTGCAGCAGCATGGGTACATGTGGGTTTCTATCCTTGCTGCTGCAGACCGGAGGTTTCTCCTCCTACTTCTCTTGCTCTTAAGTGAGCGTTTCCTCTTCTTGGAGCGGATTGTTCCGCTCTATGGACGTCCTGCCAGGAGCACTCGGCAGGACGTCCTCCCTCTCGGGGTCTCGTACTCCAATGGGCGGGGGACCTCCCCTAGTCCCACGCCCGGAGACCCGAGTTAGGGTGGGCGGCGGTCGTGCGCCAATCGGCGCCGGCCTGTGCGGGCTCTGCGCTGCGGGGCTGCATCAGCAGCGCGCTCGCGCTCACGCTCCGCCTCCTCCTTAGCCACCATCACTTTGCTGGCGAACTTTGCCACCGCTTTCCACGATCTGCCGCTCGTCACCATCTTCTCGACCAGGGTGGGGAGCGACAGATCATTGCCTACTTCGGCGGACAGAACCGCCCTTTCGTCTTGCCATGCAGGACATATGGCCAACGTGTGTTGCGCGTTGTCGGTCGCGCTTACACAGTGATGGCACTCTCCCGTTGGTTCCCGACCAGTGACGTTGTGCAGGTACTCACCGAAACACCCGTGGTTGGTGAGCACCTGCGTCAGGTGGTACGAGAGAGTGCCATGTTTCCTCTCAATCCATTCTTCTAATACCGGCCCTACAGCCTCCGCCACTCTTAGGCCGGCCGTGGGTTCCCGCAACGTCTCGCGCCACTCCTCTATCATGAGGCTTCGCTCCTGCGCCCGCCACTCCTGTACAGTGTCTAGCATGGGAGGCTCTCCCCTGCTCCGGGCCTCGGAAACACGGTTGTAGATCGTCGCCAAGACCCGGGCCTCCATCTCCCAAGGAGGAGTACCGGCGAGCGCAGTGGCCGCCACGTAAGAGACGGTGCGGTAGCCCCTCGCCATCCTTATCGCCATGACCCTCTGCGGGGCTCTAAGCAGAGCCCGATTATGACTATTAAGGGCGTCGACCCAAATCGGCGCCCCGTAGAGGGCCATTGATCGCACAACCAGCTCATAGAGCCTCCTGCAGGCCAGGTTCGGACCCCCGACATTCCCCAGCAGGCTGCTAAGTGCGCCCGCCGCCCGGAGTAACTTGGGCCCTAGCCTCTCAAAATGCTCGTTAAACGAGAGGCGCGGATCGAGCGTGACGCCGAGATAGCGCATAGCTTTCCCGACGTCAATCGCGACCCCGCCGACTATTATCCTAGCCCCTGCAGGAGGTCTCCGTCTTGGACCGTGTAGGCAGATTGCCTCACTCTTTTCCAACGCAACATTGAGGCCGAGTCGCCGAATGCGATGGACCACTTGGGCGACACCGGCTGTCGCTCGGATGGAGGCGTCCCTGTAGTCAGAGCCGCGGGCGGTGACTAGCGTGTCGTCGGCGTAGCACGTGAGTGCCACCCCCCGCAGCAGTTGACACCGAAGCACCCAATCATACCCGATGTTCCACAGGAGTGGGCCCAACACCGACCCCTGTGGAACACCGCGCGTTACCGGCCTGCTTACCCATCCTTCGCTCGTTGGAAAGCGTATTTTCCTATTGGTCAGGTATGCCCTGACTATCCTACCCAAATATTGTGGGAATCTGTGATAGCGGAGGGCGTCTACTATACACGCCCAGGGGAGTGAGTTGAAGGCGTTGGCGATGTCCAAGGACACCGCCATTACCACGTCACCCTGGGCTACAGCCTCCTCCGCTATCACCTTCACCCTCTCTATTGCCCCAACCGTTGAACGGGCGCGCCTAAAGCCGAATTGTAGGTCCGACAGGTCCGGGCCGACTTCTTCCATATGTTGGACGAGACGGGCGGCTATGACTCGCTCGAAGAGCTTTCCCATCTCGTCCAAGAGCACAATAGGCCGATAGGCCGACGGCGAGTCGACCGGCCGTCCCTCCTTTTTGATGAGGACTAATTTGCCCTCCTTCCAAGAGTCAGGGAATTCCCCTTGGCGGAGGCACTCGTCCATAAGTCCTCTCGTTCTATCACCCAGGCTCCTCATGGCGATTGTTAGGACTCGACCGGGAACCCCGTCGAGTCCAGGGGCCTTGTTGGGCTTGGTGCGAGCAAGTGCACGGTCCAGCTCTTCGGTCGTGACACTTGGCACTTCTTCAGCGACGTTGTTAGGCGACATGGATGTTGTGTGCGCTTCGTCTGCCGGCGGGAATAGTGCCTCTACCACCCTGTCCACCTGCTCAGGCTCCATTGACCTTGTGAGAGGAGGGGCCCATGGCCGTAGCTTCTGGCGGACCATTTTGTAGGGGCGCCCCCACGGGTCGTCGTTGAGGGTCTCAATAAACGCCTCATACGACGCCGTTTTAGCCCTGCTGATTGCAGTATTCAGCTCGTCTATTTTTGCCCTGTAGACGGCATAGAGACGGGCCTCTGCTTCCTCGTCCCTGCGGCGTTTGCGCCGTTGTCGCAGGTAGGCCCGTCTTTTGGCAACGCTTTCGGCCCTTAATTGGCCGATTTCCTCACTCCACCAATACACCCGACGATGACAGCTGATACCGCGTTGTCGAGGCATCCCCGCATCACAGACGCGGGTCAGCGTGTCGCTTAAGTGTTGTGTCTCGTCGGTTATATCGGCGGAGCGTGTCCCTCTTCTACTCCAGGACTCGACCAGTGCTGCCAGGTGCAATTTGTCGACGTCGAGCTTCTTGAGTGCCCACCGGGGAGGATCCCCCGGTAGCGGTCGTAGCGATGTCGGGCGCAGGAAGGCGCTGACTTCAAACCGTATGTATAGGTGGTCGGAGAGAGTCTCGACGCCCTCCAGCACCCTCCAATTGTGGATCCGTCGGGCGAGGTCAGAACTCGCGAAGCCGACGTCGACAATGGACCCACCGTCCCTTCTCACACAGGTGTGTGATGTCCCTGTGTTAAGGACATCCAGTCCCACGACTGTTGTCCATTCCATGAGCTCTCGGCCGCGTGCATTGTTGGTCGGGGATCCCCACGCCGTGGACTTGGCGTTGAGGTCCCCGAGTAGCATGACGTGGCGTGTCCCTCTACTCTCAATGACAGCCCTTATCCCCCTCAGATATTCCTCGAAGTCGGCGAGACCTCCGTTCGGGGAGAAGTAGCCGCCGACCACGAGGACCCCCTTGACTTCGGCCGCCACCCAGCCGCGACCTCTCTGTACTTGTTGGAGGGGAGGGGCGCCCGTCGCTGCTCTAGAGAGCAGGGCAACCTTTTTATCTAGACTGGCAGCCCATTCGTCACTCGCCGGGATTCGGTATGGCTCCGCAATGATGGCCAGATGGATGCCCCACTGCGCCGCACTTTGGATCAGGAGGTCCTGAGCGTGAGCGCAGTGGTTTGTGTTGATTTGAAGTATGCGGAAGATCTGGTCCATTATTGTTCCCAACGAGCTGGTCCTGTCTCGCCCGAACCCCTTGCGCCTTGGGGTTGGGAGCTGGCGGGCCGCGACGTACTCGCAGGGGCCGGCGTCTTCTTATTTTTGGGTGCGGTGCAGGTCTTTCGCCCGCACCTGTGGTCCGCTTTTCGTCCCGCCGCCTCACACACAGCGCAGTGAGGCTTGGCGGAACATTCGGTTGCCTTGTGGCCCGGCTGACCGCATCTGTGACAGAAGTCACTGCGGTCGACGGTCGAGTGGCAGCATGCGCGCGCGTGTCCGCTTTCCTGACAGCGGAAACAGCACATCGGACGTTCGGGGAGTAACTCCACCCGAGCCGTCGACCAGCCTACTCTGAGGGACCTCTGCGACACCAGAATTTTGGCCGCAGGTATTGGGCAGCGTGCCCAGACCGTGCCCAGTCTCCTTCCTATGCGCCGGACCTCCCCGCAAGTTACCGCCGCGACTTCGCATCCCCCGAAACGAGCGATGGCGGCAGCGACCTCCTCCTTCTTTACCGACTGATCGAGGTTGAGCACCCTTATCTCGGCGGTTTTGGTTGGCCTCGCGATCCGTACCATGGCTGGGTCGAGAATCTCCCTCATCTTCTCCGCCAGCAAGTCGGCCTTCTCAACACCCTCGGCACCGGGGATTTGCATTATGCAGGCCCCGGTGATTGAGTTTTTAAAGCGGACATCTATTCCTAACGCCTCGAGGTCGATCTTGCTCTTGGCCTGATCGAGCAGGGCGCCATGGTCAACCCCCTTCGCTATTGCCTCCGGTTGAAGGGTCAGCGTGATTGCCGCGGTGCGCGGTTCCCTAAGACGTCGAGCCTTCGGTTTAGCAGAAGGGGGCGCCTGTCGTCCGTTGTCACGGCCCTTCTGCCGTGACTTTTTCCGCCGCGCCTTGCGGGATTCTACTCGGGTCCATCCGTCGTTGTGGTTGGCGGGTATGGCTGAGACGTCTTCACGTTCAGCGTCTTCAACCCGCCTGGCGGCCATGTTCTTTTTGGTCCGCCGTTGACGTTTGGACCGGGAAGGGCGAGTGTTTACTTCTCCCTGACTCTGCTCGCTTGAAGCGGCAGTGCCGCCTTCAGGAGTGAGTGCCTCCTCTAACCCACTTGTGATCTGGGTATTTGCGGGAACCTCATTGGGTTCCACGACGTCCATTTCCTCTTCAGGTGCTATTGCCGCGCTGTTAGCCGTTGCACTGTTGGACGTGCTTGGCACACTGCGGATTGGCACTTTGCTTGGGCCGGGCTTGGGTGTCGGGATTTTGGAGACAGCCACCCTAACTGGGGCCCTTGCATTTGGCGGCGCGGTCGCTGCAACTTTGGCATACGAGTTGGCCGTTGGCGCAGACCTCTTAGGCGCAACGGGACGTGCGGGCGCGGCGGAACGCGCGGGCGCGGCGGAACGCGCGGGCGCGGCGGTACGCGCAGGCGCGGCGGCATGTGCAGGCGCGGCGGAACGCGCGGGCACAGCAGAACGCGCGGGCACAGCAGAACGTGCAGGCACGGCAGAACGTGCGGGCGCGGTGGAACGCGCAGGCGCAGCGGAACGCGCAGGCACCACAGAACGCGCTGGCACGGCAGAACGTGCAGGCACGGTGCGTCGCGATGCGGTCTTCTCACGTTGAGGCAGAGGGGCGGCCACAGGTATTGAGACCTGGGCAGCCTCCATCCGCTTTTTGTCTGAGGCCAGAGGCGGGCGCAGTGGCGCTTGAGGCGTCTGAGCCGGGATTCTGGACTCAATTCTGGCGTCTACCATGACCCCCAGCCTCTCGGTCATAGTCCGGTAGAACACCTCGTCCCTGTCCTTGGAGAGTTGTTGCTCCAACAACTCTCTCAGCTTACCTATCTCCTTGCGGAGTTCGGACACTTCCGCCTGTAAGCGGGCATTCTCCGCCTTGTGGCGGGCGTTCTCCTCCTCGAGGCGTTTGGTCTCGTCCGTCGAGGTTCGTTCCGCCAACATCTCGACGGACTCGGAGATCTTCCTCGTGGCTATTTTGAGGCCACCTCGCAGCTCCCCCTTGATATTAGTGGACTTGCGCCCGACCTCTTGTATGTAGGCGACGCAAGTGTTAATCTCCTCCACGGGGTTTACTGTGGAGGGGGGGGAGGCAGCCGTCCTGAGGTCGGGGTCAGAACCCGACAGTCCTCGGCTGCGCGTGACGCTGCGGCAGAGGTCCACCGTGCACTCCGCGAGCTCCTTTTCGGCTTGAAGCCATATAGCTTCCTTCTCGGCAGCTTCCTTTGCCGCTTTGGCTTTTAGCCCTCCCACGTGCTTGCCAGTCGTAGGAGGTCTTCCTCGACCACGCTTCGGCTGCGAGTTCACGCATAGTGGGGACGAGCGGGGCGTTTTCTCCGTATCACTCTCGTCGGAGTCTGAGGAGCTCTTACGCCTTCGTTTGCTGGCTGCTCTCCGTTTCCCTTCCACGGACTGGGACCTGCTTGAATTCGTCGAGTTGGCACTGACGATAGAGACGTTATCGTCATCCTGGTCCATGTCCTTAGTAAGGTCCGTGACTGAGTCGACGGAACCTCTCCTCTCTAGCAGTATGTCCTCGAGGACCACTACTGCCTCTTTAGCCGGTGAAGCGGCTTTCGGCTCTTTTGCCAGACCCGTATTGGCGCCAGATGTTGTGGCGACTGCCTTGGTCTTGGTCTCTCGACCAAACGTGAGGCGGACGGGCACCTTGCTCTTTCTGAGTTCGCCAGTTGAACTGGCTCCTACTTCGATCACTAGTTCTTTTGCTGTTCCAGCGATTACGCTCCCTCCCTGCCGCGGAAACTGCGTTACCGTTTGCTGGACAGGGGGGTTGTTCGCTGAGACCTCCATCGTTGCGCTAATTGCATCCATCACATCCGTAACATTACTCTTCTCCTTCTTCTTTCCCTTAAGGAAATCACATTTTGTGCCCCCCCCGTAGTACGAGGGGCAGACTGCCTCCCCCGAAGGGTCGACAGTGCGGGATTCCCCAGCTGAGCTGGGACCCGCCCGGGGACTATTTTCCAAAGTGCGACTATCCATAATGGTTTTCTACTCGTCTAACGTCATTGAAAGATAAGGCGAAGGAATATATACGATAGGAAAGATTATAACAAAACAGAACAGAACGAATAACAAAATAGAACGAAGAAGTAAACAAAACAACATAAAACCAAAAGACAGAATATATACGACTTAAGACAAAACGAAACAGAACAGAAACAAAACAATATATAATGTATAACAGATGGTGCCGCTCTTAGTCTCACCTCTCCCCGTGGGCCCGCCCGGCATGGGAGGCCCTGGCCGGTATGGCCCCACGGATCCTTGAGGCACTCAAGCCCCCTCACCACGGCAAGGTGGCAGCACAGTCGAGGGGGAACCTAACCTAACCTAACCTAACCTAACCTAACCTAACCTAACCTAACCTAACCTAACCTAACCTAACCTAACCTAACCTAACCTTTTTTTTTTTTTTTTTTTTTTTTTTTTTTTTTTTTTTTTTTGGTGCCCGGGGTAAAATCCTTTATGGACCCCCCGCAGCCTGAGGATAGCCGGCGGGGGAGTGTGGGAGTCTCCCCCCAGAGTGGGGGGCATACCCACTAAACATCCCCGGGGTGCTCCTTCTCGTGTCCTGGTGTGCAGCAGCATGGGTACATGTGGGTTTCTATCCTTGCTGCTGCAGACCGGAGGTTTCTCCTCCTACTTCTCTTGCTCTTAAGTGAGCGTTTCCTCTTCTTGGAGCGGATTGCTCCGCTCTATGGACGTCCTGCCAGGAGCACTCGGCAGGACGTCCTCCCTCTCGGGGTCTCGTACTCCAATGGGCGGGGGACCTCCCCTAGTCCCACGCCCGGAGACCCGAGTTAGGGTGGGCGGCGGTCGTGCGCCAATCGGCGCCGGCCTGTGCGGGCTCTGCGCTGCGGGGCTGCATCAGCAGCGCGCTCGCGCTCACGCTCCGCCTCCTCCTTAGCCACCATCACTTTGCTGGCGAACTTTGCCACCGCTTTCCACGATCTGCCGCTCGTCACCATCTTCTCGACCAGGGTGGGGAGCGACAGATCATTGCCTACTTCGGCGGACAGAACCGCCCTTTCGTCTTGCCATGCAGGACATATGGCCAACGTGTGTTGCGCGTTGTCGGTCGCGCTTACACAGTGATGGCACTCTCCCGTTGGTTCCCGACCAGTGACGTTGTGCAGGTACTCACCGAAACATCCGTGGTTCGTGAGCACCTGCGTCAAGTGGTACGAGAGAGTGCCATGTTTCCTCTCAGTCCAGAGTTTTAAGACTGGCCCTACAGCCTCCGCCACTCTTAGGCCAGCCGTGGGCTCCAGCAACGCCTCGCGCCATTCCTCTATCATGAGGCTACGCTCCTGCTCCCGCCACTCCTGAACAGTGTCTAGCATGGGAGGCTCTCCCCTGCTCCGGGCCTCGGCAACACGGTTGTAGATCGTCGCCAAGACCCGGGCCTCCATCTCCCAAGGAGGAGTACCGGCGAGCGCAGTGGCCGCCACATAGGATACGGTGCGGTAGCCCCTCGTCATCCTTATCGCCATTACCCTCTGCGGGGCTCTCAGCAGAGCCCGATTATGGCTATTAAGGGCGTCGACCCAGATCGGCGCCCCGTAGAGGGCCATGGATCGCACAACCAACTCATAGAGCCTCCTGCAGGCCAGGTTTGGACCCCCGACATTCCCCAGCAGGCTGCTAAGGGCGCCCGCCGCCCGGAGTAACTTGGGCCCTAGCCTCTCAAAGTGCTCGTTGAACGAGAGGCGCGGGTCGAGCGTGACGCCGAGATAGCGCATAGCTTTCCCGACGTCAATCGCGACCCCGCCGACAATTATCCTGGCTCCTGCAGGAGGTCTCCGTCTCGGGCCGTGAAGGCAGATTGCTTCGCTCTTCTCCAGCGCAACGTTAAGGCCGAGTCGCCGAATGCGATGGACTACTTGGGCGACACCGGCTGTCGCTCGGATGGAGGCGTCCCTGTAGTCAGAGCCGCGGGCGGTGACGAGCGTGTCGTCGGCGTAGCACGTGAGTGCCACCCCCCGCAGCAGTTGACACCGAAGCACCCAATCATACCCGATGTTCCACAGGAGTGGGCCCAACACCGACCCCTGTGGAACACCGCGCGTTACCGGCCTGCTTGTCCATCCTTCGCTTGTTGGAAAGCGTATCTTTCTGTTGCTTAGATATGCCCTAACGATCCTACCCAGGTATTGTGGGAATCTGTGATAGCGGAGGGCGTCTACTATGCACGCCCAGGGGAGTGAGTTGAAGGCGTTGGCGATGTCCAAGGACACCGCCATCACCACGTCACCCTGGGCTACAGCCTCCTCCGCTATCACCTTCACCCTCTCTATTGCCCCAACCGTTGAACGGGCACGCCTAAAACCGAACTGCAATTCCGATAGGTCTGGGCCAACTTCCTCCATGTGTTGGACGAGACGGGCGGCGATGATTCGCTCAAAGAGCTTGCCCATCTCGTCCAAGAGCACAATAGGCCGATAGGCCGACGGTGAGTCCACCGGCCGTCCCTCCTTTTTAATGAGCACTAATTTGCCCTCCTTCCAAGGGTCAGGGAATTCCCCTTGGCGGAGGCACTCGTCCATGAGTCCTCTTGTTCTCTCGCCCAGGCTCCTCATGGCGATTGTTAGGACTCGGCCGGGAACCCCGTCGAGTCCAGGGGCCTTGTTGGGCTTAGTGCGAGCGAGTGCACGGTCCAGCTCTTCGACGGTGATGCTTGGCACTTCTTCGGCGACGTTATGAAGCGGCACGGATGTAGGTTGCGCTTCGTCTGCCGGCGGGAAGAGTGCCTCCACTACCCTATCCACCTGCTCGGGCTCCATTGACCTTGTGAGAGGAGGGGCCCATGGCCGCAGCTTCTGGCGGACCATCTTGTATGGGCGCCCCCACGGGTCGTCGTTGAGGGTCTCGATGAACGCCTCATACGACGCCGTTTTGGCCCTGCTGATTGCGATGTTCAGCTCATCAATCTTTGCCCTGTAGACGGCATAGAGACGGGCCTCTGCTTCCTCGTCCCTACGGCGTTTGCGCCGTTGTCGCAGGTAGGCCCGTCTTTTGGCAACGCTTTCGGCCCTTAATTGGCCGATTTCCTCACTCCACCAATACACCCGACGATGACAGCTGATACCGCGTTGTCGAGGCATCCCCGCATCACAGACGCGGGTCAGCGTGTCGCTTAAGTGTTGTGTCTCGTCGGTTATATCGGTGGAGCGTGTCCCTCTCCTACTCCAGGACTCAACCAATGCTGCCAGGTGCAGCTTGTCGACGTCGAGCTTCTTGAGTGCCCACCGGGGAGGATCCCCCGGTAGCGGTCGTAGCGATGTTGGGCGCAGGAAGGCGGTGACTTCAAACCGTATGTACAGGTGGTCGGAGAGAGTCTCGACGCCCTCCAGCACCCTCCAATTGTGGATCCGTCGGGCGAGGTCGGAACTCGCGAAGCCGACGTCGACAATGGACCCACCGTCCCTTCTCACACATGTATGAGACGTCCCCGTATTAAGGACGTCCAGTCCGACGACTGTTGTCCACTCAGTTAGTTCCCTGCCACGCGCATTGTTGGTCAGGGATCCCCACGCCGTGGACTTGGCGTTAAGGTCCCCGAGTAGCATGACGTGCGGTGTCCTTCTGCTCTCTATTATTGCCCTTATTTCTCTCAGGTATTCCTCAAAGTCGGCGAGCGTTCTGTTCGGGGAGAAGTACCCCCCGACCACAAGGACCCCCTTGACTTCGGCCGCCACCCAGCCGCGACCTCTCTGCACTTGTTGGAGAGGTGGGGCACCCGTCGCTGCTCTAGAGAGCAGGGCAACCTTTTTATCGAGACTCGCAGCCCATTCCTCACTCGCCGGAATCCGGTATGGCTCCGCAATAATGGCCAGATGTATGCCCCACTGCGCGGCGCTTTGGATTAAAAGATCCTGGGCGTGGGTGCAGTGGTTGATGTTTGTTTGTATAATGCGGAAGATCTGGTCCATTACTGTTCCCAACGAGCTGGTCCTGTCTCGCCCGAACCCCCTGCGCCTTGGGGTTGGGAGCTGGCGGGCTGCGACGTAATCGCAGGGGCCGGCGTCTTCTTGTTTTTGGGCACGGTGCAGGTCTTACGCCCGCACCTGTGGTCCGCTTTCCGTCCCGCCGCCTCACACACAGCGCAGTGAGGCTTGGCGGAACATTCGGATGCCTTGTGGCCCGGCTGACCGCATCTGTGACAGAAGTCACTGCGGTCGACGGTCGAGTGGCAGCATGCGCGCGCGTGTCCGCTTTCCTGACAGCGGAAACAGCACATCGGACGTTCGGGGAGTAACTCCACCCGAGCCGTCGACCAGCCAACTCTCAGCGACTTCTGCGACACCAATATTTTGGCCGCAGGTATTGGGCAGCGTGCCCAGACCGTGCCCAGTCTCCTCCCTATGCGGCGAACGTCCCCGCAAGTTACCGCCGCGACTTCGCATCCCCCGAAACGAGCGATGGCGGCAGCTACCTCCTCCTTCTTTACAGACTGATCGAGGTTGAGCACCCTTATCTCGGCGGTTTTCATTGGCCTCGCAATCCGTACCATGGCTGGGTCGAGAATCTCCCTCATCTTTCCCGCCAGCAAGTCGGCCTTTTCAACACCCTCGGCACCGGGGATTTGCATTATGCAGGCCCCGGTGATTGAGTTTTTAAAGCGGACATCAATTCCTAGCGCCTCGAGGTCGATCTTGCTCTTGGCCTGATCGAGCAGGGCGCCATGGTCAACCCCCTTCGCTATTGCCTCCGGCTGAAGGGTCAACGTGATTGCCGCGGTGCGCGGTTCCCTAAGACGTCGAGCCTTCGGTCTAGCAGAAGGGGGCGCCTGTCGTCCGTTGTCACGGCCTTTCTGCCGTGACTTTTTCCGCCGCGCCTTGCGGGATTCTACTCGAGTCCATCCGTCGTTGTGGTTGGCGGGTATGGCTGAGACGTCTTCACGCTCAGCATCTTCAACCCGCCTGGCGGCCATGTTCTTTTTGGTCCGCCTTTGACGTTTGGACCGGGAAGGGCGAGTGTTAACTTCGACCTGACTGTGCTCGCTTGAAGCGGCGGCGCCGGCTTCCGGAGTGATTGCCTCCTCTATCACGCTGGTGATCTGGGCCTGTGGGACCGCATCGGGCTCCACAACGTCCATGTCTACTCCGGGTGCTATAACCGCGCTGCTCGCCGTTGCACTTTTGGACGTGCTTGGCATACTGCGGGTTGGCACTTTGCTTGGGCCGGGCTTGGGTGTCGGGATTTTCGAGACTACCCTAGCTGGGGCCCTTGCATTTGGCAGCGCGGTCGCTGTAACTTTGGCGTACGAAACGGCCGTGGTCGTTGGCGCAGACCTCTTAGGCGCGACGGGACGTGTAGGCGCGGCAGAGCGCGCAGTCGCGGCGGGACGCGCGGGTGCGGCAGAGCGCGCGGGCACGGCAGAACGTGCGGGCGCGGCGGAACGCGCAGGCGCAACAGAACGCGCTGGCACGACAGAACGTGCGGGCGCGGCAGGGCGCACCGGCTCAGCTTTGGGCGCAGGTGGTTTGCGTCGCGATGCGGCCTTCTCTCGCTGAGGCAGAGGTGCGGCAACAGGTACTGAGCCCTGGGCGGCCTCTATCCGCCTTTTGTCTGAGGCCAGAGGCGGGCGCAGTGGCGCTTGAGGCGCCTGAGCCGGCATTCTGGACTCAATTCTGGCGTCCACCATGACCCCCAGCCTCTCCGTCATAGTCCGGTAGAACACCTCGTCTCTGTCCTTGGAGAGCTGTTGCTCCAATAGCTCTCTCAGCTTGCCTATCTCCTTGCGGAGTTCGGACACTTCCGCCTGTAAGCGGGCATTCTCCGCTTTGTGGCGGGCGTTCTCCTCCTCGAGGCGTTTGGTCTCATCCGTCGAGGTTCGTTCCGCCAACATCTCGACGGACTCTGAGATCTTCCTCGTGGCCATTTTAAGACCTCCTCGTAGCTCTCCCTTGATATTTGTAGACTTGCGCCCGACCTCTTGTATATAGGCGACGCAAGTGTTAATCTCCTCCACGGGATTTACTGTGGAGGGGGAGGAGGCATCCTTCCTGAGGTCGGGGTCAGAACCCGACAGGCCTTGGCTACGCGTGACGTTGCGGCAAAGGGCCACAGTGCTCTCCGCGAGCTCCTTCTCAGCTTGAAGCCATATTGCTTCCTTCTCGGCGGCATTCTGTGCCGCTATTCGTGCTGCCTTCCCCACGTGTTCGCCGGTCGTGGGAGGTCTTCCTCGACCACGCTTCGGCTGCGAGTTCACGCATAGTGGGGACGAGCGGGGGGTTTTCCCCGCCTCACTCTCGTCGGATTCTGAGGAGCTCTTACGCCTTCGTTTGCTGGCTCCTCTCCGTTTCCCTTCTCTGGACTGGGACCTGGAATTCGCCGTGCTGGTGCTGGCGATGGAGACGTTGTCATCGTCCTTGTCCAGGTCCTGTGTGAGGTCCGTGACTGAATCGACGGAACCTCTCCTCTCTATCAGTATGTCCTCGAGGACGACTACTGCCTCTTTAGCCGGTGAAGCGGCTTTCGGCTCTTTTGCCAGACCCTTATTGGCGCCAGATGTTGTGGCGACTGCCTTGGTCTTGGTCTCTCGACCAAACGTGAGGCGGACGGGCACCTTGCTCTTCCTGAGTTCGCCAGTTGAACTGGCTCCTACTTCGATCACTAGCTCTTTCGCTGTTCCAGCGATTACACTCCCTCCCTGCCGCGGAAACTGCGTTACCGTTTGCTGGACAGGGGGGTTGTTCGCTGAGATCTCCATCGTTGCGCTAATTGCATCAATCACTTCCGTAGCGTTACTTTTCTCCTGACTCTCCTCTACCGTCTTTCCCTTTGCAGAGAGAACGCAAGTTTTGCCCCCCCCGTAGTACGAGGGGCAGACTGCCTCCCCCGAAGGAGTGGCAGTGCGGGATTCCCCAGCTGACAGAGTCGAGCTGGGACCCGCCCGGGGATTTGTTTTGAACTGGCGACTTTCCATAATGGGTTTTTCCACTTCTACTAAACGTCTTGGAAGAATGAAGAAGAAAGATTATATATAAGACAGGAAAGTATATGATAAGTTAGAACAAAACGAAGACAACAACAAAATAACAAAACAAACCAAAAGACAGAATATATACAACTTATAACAAAACAAAACGAACAGAACAAACAAAACGATATATAATTTATAACAGATGGTGCCGCTCTTAGTCTCACCTCTCCCCGTGGGCCCGCCCGGCATGGGAGGCCCTGGCCGGTATGGCCCCACGGATCCTTGAGGCACTCAAGCCCCCTCACCACGGCAAGGTGGCAGCACAGTCGAGGGGGAACCTAACCTAACCTAACCTAACCTAACCTAACCTAACCTAACCTAACCTAACCTAACCTAACCTAACCTTTTTTTTTTTTTTTTTTTTTTTTTTTTTTTTTTTTTTATCGTGGGGGAAACCTTTTATAGGTCCCCAGCCAGGGAGGGGGCTGGGGTATGTGGGAGTCCCGGCCGCGAGAAGATGGTGAGTTGCGGCCGGTGTACCCACTAAAACCTAACCACGTTTACTGCACATGCCTGTGCGACTTGCGGGGACAAATCCTTCCACTTGCCGCTGAAGGCGGGTCCGACGACCTCGTTCGCTGATGTGCGCCCTTGAAAGGCGCTTACTAACACGGCCAGAGCCGATGGCGTGCTGCTGCTGCCGCCATCCTAACTACACGGGGGAACGGGCCTCCCAAAGCCCGCGTCTGAGCCCCACCGGATGGACACGGAGTGCTATGTGTCCATCCGGTCTACTGCCGTGCTCCTCTGCACGGGGGCATCCATGCCAGGGGCCCGCCGCAGAGTGCGACGAGCTTTGCAGCGACCCCGGCCATGGATGTGGTTCGCCGGTCGCTTTGCCGCCGCACACACGAAACAGTGTGGCTTGGCTCGGCAGTCGGCGGCTATGTGCCCTGCTACTCCGCAACGGTAACAGCCATCGCTGCGGTCTTGGTCCGAGGGGCAGAGGGCCTTTGTGTGCCCCACCTCGTGGCAGCGGAAGCACTGCAGTGCCCTGCCCCCCAGAATCTCCACCTTGGCGGAAGCGCCCCCGATGATCAGCCGTTTGCTCCTGTTAAGGAGCTTGGCCGCAGTCACCGGGCACTTCGCCCACGCCGTACCCATCCCTCTGGGCCTTCGGCGGATATCTCCGCACCTCACGTGCACCGGGTCGCACTTGCCGGACTCGGCAATGGCGGCCACGAGCTCCTCCCTGGAGACGGAGTCGTCCAGGTTGGTCACGCGCAGCTCAGTGGACCTCACTGGCTGGCTGACCATTACTCCTCCCGGGTCCAGTACCTCCTTGAGCCTTTGGGCAAGGATACCCGCCTTAGGGCCGCTCTCCTTGCCCGGGAGCAAGATTTTGCGACCACCAGATGCCGTGGGCCTGATGTCCACCCACGGCAATTCAATTCCCGGCCAGCTCAGCTGCGTTTTGGCCTTTGCGAGCACCTCCTCGAAAGTGACGCCATTCTCCTCTGCAGAGGGGTGCAACGTCAGCACCACTGCTGCGCAGCGAGGTGCCTGCAGTCGAGGCCCCTTCCGCTTCCGCTTCTTCTTTTTCGCCTTCTTGGGCGCTGGCGTGGGCTTAGGGGCCTTGCGACGCCCAACCACCTGCCATTCCTCTCTTCTTGCGGGGGCAGGGTCAGAACCTGCCCTTGCGCTTGCGGGGGCAGAGCCAAAATCTGCCCTCTCCGCGTCCTCTGCTCGCCTTGCGGCCAGGCTTTTCTTGGGCCTTTTGGGGCCCTTCTTGGCCTTCTCTCTTCCCTGAACCGTTGACGGAGCCGCATGGGATGTTGGGGCGGCGACCGGTGCCGTTGCTGCTGTGTCGGCCAGGGTCTCTACGTCAACGGTTTCGTTCTCCTCCTCTCTCTGAGCCGCTAGGGACCTGAGGAGGGCAGCCCTCTGCTCCGGTGGAACACGCGGTAGGCCTTGACTGTCCCGCCACTCATCCGACGTGTTCCACGCATTGGCATATTTGGTCAGCCTGAACGTGTGTGCAGGCTGAGCAGGCGCCGTCTCCTTTCGTTTATCCGCCGCTAGGGGCGGGCGCACCCTCTCCTCGGGCAGCAACCGGGTCTGTATCCCCGCGAATAAGGCACTGATTCTCGCCATTATTCGGGACTCCATTTGCTGGAGGTCCGTTGCGCCCGAGGGGGCTTTCTCTACTGGTGCGGCAGGCTGCCGCTGCCTCTCCAGCGCCGTCAGGCGGTCCTTGAGGCCCCTAATCTCTGCCTTGAGGTCATTATTTTCACGGCGGGTGTCGGCGTACTCGCGCTCGACGTCCCGCTGCTGATGCTCCAGCCTATTGTTCTTGGCCCGGAGCATGGCCACCTCCTCCGATTCGGACCGCCTCGTGAGCACGTCCGTGGCTTCCTCCAGGAAGTTTGCCGCATCCTTGAGGGTCTTTATGCACCCTCCTTTCAGATTTTTGGAGGTGGCCGCAATCCGCCTGATGTTGGCCACCTCTTCTGCCACTCTTCTATCGAGCTGGACCCCAGCAAGGTCAACCGCATTCCGGTGTAGCCTGAGCGCGGGCTCGTTGTAGCCGGCGGCCTCGGCCTCACGCTCCCTGCGTTCGGCCTCGTCCTCCGCCCACCTCTGCTCCGGGGTAAGGGCCGCCCGTCTGGCAGCCTCCTTTGCTTCCTTCTTGGCCTGCCACTTACCGACATGTTTGCCGGTAGTGGGGGGCCGTCCACGGCCTCTTGGGGCCTCTTCCACTCGCGGGACCTTTTCAACGGCCTCGGCAGCAGCGTCGTCGTCGGCGTCCAGACGACGCTTACTGCCGGCTCTCCGTATAGGCCCTACGCTATACTCTGACCCCGACATATAGTCGTCGGAGTCCAGATCGGACACTTCTCCGCCCAACATCTCCTCAATCTCCTCGATGTTATCGAGGGTCTTTCGCGCACTCGGGCGCCGAAAGTCCTCGAGGACAACAACCGGGGCTCTCTCCTTCCCTTTTACAGACCCTGTGCTCTTGTTCGAGCACTCCGAACCGGGTCGGGGCGAACTGAATCGACCCTTATCATCCCTAAGGGGGGGTGCAGGTGTTCGGCTCCCCTCCTTGTTCCATACTCCGCCGTCAGTACCGGCCACACATCCCTGTAGTTTCGCCATTTCGGCCCTAACTCCGTCCACTCTACCCTTTGCGGTAGTTTCGCGATTTGTGCCCCCCCCGTAGTACGAGGGGCAGACTGCCACCCCCGAAGGAGCGACAGTACGGGATTCCCCAGCAGAGCTGGGACCCGCCCGGGGACTATTTTCAAATGCGCGACTTGCCATATTTGTTACTCCAACCAAAACGTCGTGAAAAAGAAGACGAAAGATAATATATATGATAGAAAAGAATAAGACAATAAAACCAAAACAAACGAAGAAGAAAACCAAAACAAAACGAAACTAAAAGACAGAATACATATAACAAAATAAACAAAACAAAACCAAATTAAAACAAACAATAAATACGATATAAAAGGTAGCGCTGCTCTTCGTCTCACCTCTCCCCGTGGGCCCGCCCGGCATGGGAGGCCCTGGCCGGTATGGCCCCACGGATCATTGAGGCACTCAAGCCCCCCCACCACGGCAAGGTGGCAGCACAAATCGGGGGGGAACCTAACCTAACCTAACCTAACCTAACCTAACCTTTTTTTTTTTTTTTTTTTTTTGTTTTTTTTTTTGGTTTCGCTGGGGAAATGCATTACGCATACCACCGCCCCCGGGGGTGAGGTCGGTGATTATGTGGGACTCCCGGGACAGAACCCGTATACCCACTAAAACCCCAGCGGTATACCCTCACACGGCACGCTTGGGGCGCCAACGGTTCGCGCGAGCGCAGTCGACGTTGACGCCCCGACGAGGTGCCCGCTACGCGGGCAAGCGACTATCGGAGAGGGCGTCCCGGTACACTGGGACGCCCTCAGTCATCGAGGCTTTCGTCGGTGGCGGGTCCCCCGGCCCACCACCGGCCTCTATGGCGGGGGAAGGAGGTGGGCGTACAGTCGCCTCCTCCTCCCCGGCCTCCGTCTGCGGCGCGGGTCGGCCAGGACGTCCTCCTCCCTGACCCGCTCCGCGGCCTCCTTCTGCGACATGACGTCCTCGCAGAAGGAGGCCATTGCTTCCCACCCCTCCTCGCTGTCGAGCATCCGTCCGATAAGGCTCGACAGCGAGAGGTCTCCTCCGACCTGTGCCGCCAGGGCCCGCCTCTCGGTCACCCAGGCGGCACACTCCTCCACCGTGTGGCGCGCCGTGTCGACTGGCGCACCACACTCGTGGCAGACCGGCGTCGGCTCCCGGCCCGCGATTTGATGCAGGTACTTACCGAAGCAGCCATGCCCGGTAAGCACCTGCACCAACCTGTAGGTTAGGGTCCCGTGCCGCCGAGACAGCCAGCGATCTAGGTGGGGGCGGACCGCCTCCACCGTCGCCAGCCCGGCGGCTGGGGACCCCAAATCCTCCTCCCAGTGGCGGATCAGGGCCTCTCGCGCTCTGTCCCTGACCCGCCTTGCACCACCACCGTCGAGGAGGGGCAGCGCTCCCTCCTCCCTCCGTGCCGCACGGTACCTGTAGACGGCCGCCAGCACCTCCGCCTGGAGCTCCCAGGGTGGGTCCCCGGCGAGCAGCGTGGCAGCCGTCCACGACACCGTGCGGTAAGCCCGGATCGCCCTCACCGCTATGACCCTCTGCGGCCTCCGCAGAAGGGCCCTGTTGCGAGCGGTGAGGGCTCCGACCCAGACGGGGGCTCCGTACAGGGCCATACTCCGGATGATGCCGGAGTACAGGCGCCTGCAGACGGAGCCCGGGCCGCCGACGTTGGGCAGCAGCCTGCCCAGGGCGGCGGCCGACCGTATGAGCCTCGGGGCCATCTGTTGGAAGTGGGCCCCGAAGCTCCACCGACCGTCCAGGTGCAGGCCCAGATACTTCATCTGGGCCCGCAGCTCTATCACCGTCCCCCCCCACGGTGATGCTCGCACCGCGAGGGGGACCCCGGCGTGGCCCGTGGAGGAGGAGGGCCTCCGTCTTCGGGAGGGAGACCCTCAGGCCCAGCAGGCCGATCCGGTCCGCAGCCAGCGACGTCGCGACCGTTGCTCTCCTCGCCGCCTCGGCGAAGGTGCCGCCCCTGGCCGTGATGAGGGTGTCGTCTGCGTAGCAGAGCAGCCCCACCCCGGGCAGTAGCGGCATCCTGAGCAACCAGTCGTATCCGATGTTCCACAGGACAGGGCCTAGAACCGAGCCCTGCGGAACACCGCAATTTACCGTCCGCCGCTGAATGCGGCCGAACCTAACCTAACCTAACCTAACCTAACCTAACCTAACCTAACCTAACCTAACCTAACCTAACCTAACCTAACCTAACCTAACCTAACCTAACCTAACCTAACCTAACCTAACCTAACCTAACCTAACCTTTTTTTTTTTTTTTTTTTTTTGTTTTCGCTGGGGAAATGCTTTATGCATACCACCGCACCCCGGGGGAAAGGTCGGTGATTATGTGGGACTCCGACAAGGGTCGTCTACCCAGTCGTTTACCCACTAAAACCCCAGCGTCATACCCACACACGACGCGCTTGGGGCGCCACAAGTTCGCGTAAACGCATTCTACTGTGACGCCCCAGCGTGGTGCCCGCAGGGAGGGCGTCCCGGCACACTGGGACGCCCTCAGTCATCGAGGCTTTCGTCGGTGGTGGCTCCCCCGAACCACCACCGGCCTCCTAGGCGAGGGCAGAAGGGGCCCGCACCGTCACGAACCACCCTCCACCCCTGCCTCCGTCCGCGGCGCGGGTCACCCGGAGCTCCCTCCCTGGCGACCCGCCCCGCTGCCCCCTTCTGCGACATCGGCCCCGCAGAAGGAGGCCCGTCAGCCCTCGGGTTTTCGACAACCCAAGGGCGTTGAGTGAGGACTCGGTTTGACGGCCAACTAAGTTGAGCGCCAACCCGAGGACCTCATGGTGCGCCGCAGCGGTTTACGACTCGCAAGGCAGCTCTGAGGACAGAGGAGTCCCCGGAGCCGCAACCCGCCACGACGCTGGGTGCCGCTCTTCGTCTCACCTCTCCCCGTGGGCCCGCCCGGCATGGGAGGCCCTAGCCGGTATGGCCCCACGGATCATTGAGGCACTCAAGCCCCCTCACCACAGCAAGGTGGCAGCACAGTCGAGGGGGAACCTAACCTAACCTAACCTAACCTTTTTTTTTTTTTTTTTTTTTTTTTTTTTTTTTTTTTTTCCGCCTATGTGGCTGCTGGCTGTGCCCACCTGGGACCGAAATTACACCGACGGAGGCACGAACAAGGCCAGCGCCACAGTCCTACCAGCGGTAAGACACCATCTTGCTGGGCCTAGGACTGGACGGACCAGATCCTAGGCCCAACTTCGCCCCGACCCTTCAAGAGGCTGCAGGACGGGAGAGCGGCAGTGGGACGGGTTCGCCACTCTCCTTCTTCTTACTGGTGCAGCCTTTTCGGCCGCACCGGTGGTCTGCCTTTCGGCCCGCCTCCGCGCACACCACGCAGCGCGGTTTGTTTCTGCAGCCGGCCGATTTGTGGCCGGCTTCACCACAGCGGTAACAAAGACCGCTGCGGTCCACCCCAGCAGGACATACTGCCCCGACGTGACCGGTGCCAAGGCACCTGTAGCACATCAGGGGGCGTTCGGGCAGGACCTCGACGCGGGCCGAAGACCAGCCCACGTCCAGCCGCCCCCTTAGTCGCCTTGCCACCGCGGCCGGGCACCGGAGCAGAACCGTGCCCAGCCGGAATCTCGGCCCCCGGTAGATGTCCGCGCAGCTGATGTCCGCTGCGCTACATCCACCGGTTTTCGCCACCGCCTCCGTCACCTCCTCCTTCCTCACGGAGTCGTCCAGGTTCGTGAGTCTCACCATCACCTTCTTGATGGGACGGGAGACTCTCACCTGCTCTGGCCCCAAGCATTCCCCGAGTTTCGAGGCCAGGGTGTCCGCCTTCTTGTCGCAGTCTGCGCCGGTGAACTCCAGCATGAGGGCACCGGTCGCAGTCTCCTTAAATACGGGACATGGGAGCCCGTCCTCCTTGAGGCGGATAGAGGTCTTAGCCTGACGTATGATCTGGGCATACGTGACCCCATCCGCCACCGCCTCCGCAGTCCGCGTCAGGATGACCGCCGCTGCTCGCGGAACTCTCCGTATTACATCAGACGGTTTCCGCGTCTGCGGCGGCCGCTCCGGCGCTGTGTTTCGTGGGGGGGGTGGCCGCTTAGGGACCTTGCGGCGACTGACCACGCTCCACCCCTCCTCTGGTGGTACCGGAACCACCTCTTGGGCCTTGGCCTCACTCGCCCTTTGCGCGGCGAGCGACTTTCTCCTGGCCCTCTTCTTGCGGGCCTTGACTGGGGCCGCAGATACAGTCACGGTTGGGACGGATGACTCTGTCTCCCCCAGGTTTGTGGCTCCACCGCTTGTCGGTCCTGCGGTCACGGGCCCGGTGCCCTTCTTCTTACGTGCCGCTCTGGCAACGGGTGCCGCCGGAGCGACAGCAGGGCAATCCGGATCTTGCCTCGACAACACAGTCCCGCCTTCCGCAACACAAGGAGGACGCCCCCTTTCCTCAGAGCCTACCTGGGCCACCAGAGGACACGAACTGCCCTGTTGCAGCTGCCCCTCGAGTGCCCGGAGGCGAGCCTCGAACCTCTGCTCAATTTGGGCAAGGGTCTCCTTCACTGCGGCCTGCACGTCGAGTGAGCTAGGTGCGCTAGGGGGGCATATGTTCGCCTCGCCCCTATTCGCCTCCGCCTTCGCTAACCGACTACGCAGGTCGTCAGTAATACGCTGCTGCTCCACGTACTTCCTCTCCAGTGCCACCATTTGGTCCTGGAGGGTGCTGTACTGCGCTCTCAGCTTAGCTACCTCCTCTGATTCTGTGCGCTTAAGGAGGACACCTGCAATCTCCGTGAAGGAAGATGCGGCGTCCTTCAGGTCTCGAACACTCGTCCCCTTAAGACCCTTGGAGATTCCAGCTACTCTCCGTATTTTGGCCACGGCCGTGTCGAGCCTTTCCTGCAGCCCCACGGTGTTGAGATCCTCATTATCAACCTGGAGCAACCTCTCTTCCCTCAATGCTGGCACGCTGTCAGACGCAGAGGTCTGGCGATTTTTCCGCTCCTCCGCGTCTCTTGCGTCCCTCGCATCCTCCTCCTCAAAGCGGCGCACTGCTGCCGCCAACTCCTTCTTAGCCGTCCACATAGCGGCATAATCGGCGTCAGTGGGTGGCCGTCCTCTGCCCTTCCTGGGCACCTCACCGGCCTGTGGACTCTGTTCGGCGGCCACGAACTCAGCGTCGTCGATAATGCTCAGACGACGCTGGACGGCTCTCCGCACCTCAGAGTCACTGACCTCCGATTCCGACTGACTGCGATCCTCACAGTCGCCGAAATCATCGAGGTCAGTAAGGACCATTATGTCCAGCTCCTCCTGGAGACCGGTCAAGGGCTGGATCAACGACCTCCGCAGCTGTTCCGGCGTCCTCTCTTTGGGCGGCTCTGAGTACACCGCGGGGCGAGAAGAGACAAACCGCCCCTTCTCGTCCCTAAGGGGGGCAGGCATACGGCGCCCTCCCTTTGGTCCCTCCTTCCGCCCCTTCCCATCACCCCTACCACGCCTCGCGCGAGCGTTTGGCGTTAAGCAGTTTTTGCCCCCCCCGTAGTACGAGGGGCAGACCGCCTCACCCGAAGGCGAAGCGGTGCGGGATTCCCCAGCCGCCACCGGCGAACTGGGACCCGCCCGGGGACCACATTTAAAACTGCTGTACTCCATTTTTTATTTTAAACCTCCTCCACACCAAAGACGAAAAACAGAAACAACCAAAAGACAGAAGGAAAATACAAAACAAAACGACACCAAGACAAACAGCCAAAACAAGAAAGCAAACCAACCAAGCAAGAGAGAAAGATAGCTAAATTTCGAAAATTTTGAATTTGGAAAAACAAGCAAAACAAAACCGTGATTGGTAGTCTTAAAACTAGTTCGGTTCAATAAAACCTAACCTAACCTAACCTAACCTAACCTAACCTAACCTAACCTAACATTTTTGGAGTTAGGTCAGAAACGGTTAGGTTTCCGAGCCCGTTTCCCCCTTTTTCCCGGTGATTGCGAATGCATAGTCGACCTTCGTCGTTTTTAATCTACCAGGTGACCACTCTTGAAAATCATTTCATGGAAAAAAAATCATAAGTCTAACCTAACCTAACAGTTTTGGAGTTAGGTCGGAAAAGGTTAGGTTTCTGAGCCCTTTTCCCCCTTTTCCCGGTGATTGCGAATGCATAGTCGACCTTCGTCGTTTTTAATCTATCAGGTGACCACTTTTTAACATTATTTTAAGCAAAAATCGATTTTTGCCCCGCCGCACCCACCCGTTAGCGATGACCGGGGTAATCAACTCTGTGCCCAAAACATAGAGAAAAATATTTTCGCGGAAAGCTTAAGTTTTTCATTTATAATTCTGTAAAGTATCGTTTTCTATGAATTTTCTTAAAATTATAATGCTTGTTTCTGGTCAAAATCACTGACAAATAAATATCATAATTCTAACCTACATTTTGGAGTTAGGTCAGAAACGGTTAGGTTTCCGAGCCCGTTTCCCCCTTTTTCCCGGTGATTGCGAATGCATAGTCGACCTTCGTCGTTTTTAATCTACCAGGTGACCACTCTTGAAAATCATTTCATGGAAAAAAATCATAAGTCTAACCTAACCTTACCTAACATTTTTCGAGTTAGGTCGGAAAAGGTTAGGTTTCCTAGCCCTTTTCCCCCTTTTCCCGGTGATTGCGAATGCATAGTCGACCTTCGTCGTTTTTAATCTACCAGGTGACCACTCTTGAAAATCATTTCATGGAAAAAAATCATAAGTCTAACCTAACCTAACAGTTTTGGAGTTAGGTCGGAAAAGGTTAGGTTTCTGAGCCCTTTTCCCCCTTTTCCCGGTGATTGCGAATGCATAGTCGACCTTCGTCGCTTTTAATTTATCAGGTGACCACTCTTGAAAATCATTTCATGGAAAAAAATCATAAGTCTAACTTAACCTTACCTAACATTTTTGGAGTTAGGTCGGAAAAGGTTAGGTTTCCGAGCCCTTTTCCCCCTTTTCCCGGTGATTGCGAATGCATAGTCGACCTTCGTCGTTTTTAATCTACCAGGTGACCACACTTGAAAATCATTTCATGGAAAAAAATCATAAGTCTAACTTAACCTTACCTAACATTTTTGGAGTTAGGTCGGAAAAGGTTAGGTTTCCGAGCCCTTTTCCCCCTTTTCCCGGTGATTGCGAATGCATAGTCGACCTTCGTCGTTTTTAATCTACCAGGTGACCACACTTGAAAATCATTTCATGGAAAAAAATCATAAGTCTAACCTAACCTAACCTAACATTTTTGGAGTTAGGTCGGGAAAGGTTAGGTTTCCGAGCCCGTTTCCCCCTTTTTTCCCGGTGATTGCGAATGCATAGTCGACCTTCTTTGTTTTTAATCTACCAGGTGACCACTCTTGAAAATCATTTCATGGAAAAAAATCATAAGTCTAACCTAACCTAACATTTTTGGAGTTAGGTCGGAAAAGGTTAGGTTTCCGAGCCCTTTTCCCCCTTTTCCCGGTGATTGCGAATGCATAGTCGACCTTCGTCGTTTTTAATCTATCAGGTGACCACTTTTTAACATTATTTTAAGCAAAAATCGATTTTTGCCCCGCCGCACCCACCCGTTAGCGATGACCGGGGTAATCAACTCTGTGCCCAAAACATAGAGAAAAATATTTTCGCGGAAAGCTTAAGTTTTTCATTTATAATTCTGTAAAGTATCGTTTTCTATGAATTTTCTTAAAATTATAATGCTTGTTTCTGGTCAAAATCACTGACAAATAAATATCATAATTCTAACCTACATTTTGGAGTTAGGTCAGAAACGGTTAGGTTTCCGAGCCCGTTTCCCCCTTTTTCCCGGTGATTGCGAATGCATAGTCGACCTTCGTCGTTTTTAATCTACCAGGTGACCACTCTTGAAAATCATTTCATGGAAAAAAATCATAAGTCTAACCTAACCTTACCTAACATTTTTCGAGTTAGGTCGGAAAAGGTTAGGTTTCCTAGCCCTTTTCCCCCTTTTCCCGGTGATTGCGAATGCATAGTCGACCTTCGTCGTTTTTAATCTACCAGGTGACCACTCTTGAAAATCATTTCATGGAAAAAAATCATAAGTCTAACCTAACCTAACCTAACATTTTTGGAGTTAGGTCGGGAAAGGTTAGGTTTCCTAGCCCTTTTCCCCCTTTTTCCCGGTGATTGCGAATGCATAGTCGACCTTCGTCGCTTTTAATCTATCAGGTGACCACTCTTGAAAATCATTTCATGGAAAAAAATCATAAGTCTAACCTAACCTAACCTAACATTTTTGGAGTTAGGTCGGGAAAGGTTAGGTTTCCGAGCCCGTTTCCCCCTTTTTTCCCGGTGATTGCGAATGCATAGTCGACCTTCTTTGTTTTTAATCTACCAGGTGACCACTCTTGAAAATCATTTCATGGAAAAAAATCATAAGTCTAACCTAACCTAACATTTTTGGAGTTAGGTCGGAAAAGGTTAGGTTTCCGAGCCCTTTTCCCCCTTTTCCCGGTGATTGCGAATGCATAGTCGACCTTCGTCGTTTTTAATCTATCAGGTGACCACTTTTTAACATTATTTTAAGCAAAAATCGATTTTTGCCCGGCCGCACCCACCCGTTAGCGATGACCGGGGTAATCAACTCTGTGCCCAAAACATAGAGAAAAATATTTTCGCGGAAAGCTTAAGTTTTTCATTTATAATTCTGTAAAGTATCGTTTTCTATGAATTTTCTTAAAATTATAATGCTTGTTTCTGGTCAAAATCACTGACAAATAAATATCATAATTCTAACCTACATTTTGGAGTTAGGTCAGAAACGGTTAGGTTTCCGAGCCCGTTTCCCCCTTTTTCCCGGTGATTGCGAATGCATAGTCGACCTTCGTCACTTTTAATCTATCAGGTTACGACTCTTGAAAATCATTTCATGGAAAAAAAAAAAATCATAAGTCTAACCTAACCTAACATTTTTGGAGTTAGGTCAGAAACGGTTAGGTTTCCGAGCCCGTTTCCCCCTTTTTCCCGGTGATTGCGAATGCATAGTCGACCTTCGTCGTTTTTAATCTACCAGGTGACCACTCTTGAAAATCATTTCATGGAAAAAAATCATAAGTCTAACCTAACCTAACAGTTTTGGAGTTAGGTCGGAAAAGGTTAGGTTTCTGAGCCCTTTTCCCCCTTTTCCCGGTGATTGCGAATGCATAGTCGACCTTCGTCGCTTTTAATTTATCAGGTGACCACTCTTGAAAATCATTTCATGGAAAAAAATCATAAGTCTAACTTAACCTTACCTAACATTTTTGGAGTTAGGTCGGAAAAGGTTAGGTTTCCGAGCCCTTTTCCCCCTTTTCCCGGTGATTGCGAATGCATAGTCGACCTTCGTCGTTTTTAATCTACCAGGTGACCACACTTGAAAATCATTTCATGGAAAAAAATCATAAGTCTAACTTAACCTTACCTAACATTTTTGGAGTTAGGTCGGAAAAGGTTAGGTTTCCGAGCCCTTTTCCCCCTTTTCCCGGTGATTGCGAATGCATAGTCGACCTTCGTCGTTTTTAATCTACCAGGTGACCACACTTGAAAATCATTTCATGGAAAAAAATCATAAGTCTAACCTAACCTAACCTAACATTTTTGGAGTTAGGTCGGGAAAGGTTAGGTTTCCGAGCCCGTTTCCCCCTTTTTTCCCGGTGATTGCGAATGCATAGTCGACCTTCTTTGTTTTTAATCTACCAGGTGACCACTCTTGAAAATCATTTCATGGAAAAAAATCATAAGTCTAACCTAACCTAACATTTTTGGAGTTAGGTCGGAAAAGGTTAGGTTTCCGAGCCCTTTTCCCCCTTTTCCCGGTGATTGCGAATGCATAGTCGACCTTCGTCGTTTTTAATCTATCAGGTGACCACTTTTTAACATTATTTTAAGCAAAAATCGATTTTTGCCCCGCCGCACCCACCCGTTAGCGATGACCGGGGTAATCAACTCTGTGCCCAAAACATAGAGAAAAATATTTTCGCGGAAAGCTTAAGTTTTTCATTTATAATTCTGTAAAGTATCGTTTTCTATGAATTTTCTTAAAATTATAATGCTTGTTTCTGGTCAAAATCACTGACAAATAAATATCATAATTCTAACCTACATTTTGGAGTTAGGTCAGAAACGGTTAGGTTTCCGAGCCCGTTTCCCCCTTTTTCCCGGTGATTGCGAATGCATAGTCGACCTTCGTCGTTTTTAATCTACCAGGTGACCACTCTTGAAAATCATTTCATGGAAAAAAATCATAAGTCTAACCTAACCTTACCTAACATTTTTCGAGTTAGGTCGGAAAAGGTTAGGTTTCCTAGCCCTTTTCCCCCTTTTCCCGGTGATTGCGAATGCATAGTCGACCTTCGTCGTTTTTAATCTACCAGGTGACCACTCTTGAAAATCATTTCATGGAAAAAAATCATAAGTCTAACCTAACCTAACCTAACATTTTTGGAGTTAGGTCGGAAAAGGTTAGGTTTCCGAGCCCGTTTCCCCCTTTTTCCCGGTGATTGCGAATGCATAGTCGACCTTCGTCACTTTTAATCTATCAGGTGACCACTCTTGAAAATCATTTCATGGAAAAAAATCATAAGTCTAACCTAACCTAACCTAACATTTTTGGAGTTAGGTCGGGAAAGGTTAGGTTTCCGAGCCCGTTTCCCCCTTTTTTCCCGGTGATTGCGAATGCATAGTCGACCTTCTTTGTTTTTAATCTACCAGGTGACCACTCTTGAAAATCATTTCATGGAAAAAAATCATAAGTCTAACCTAACCTAACATTTTTGGAGTTAGGTCGGAAAAGGTTAGGTTTCCGAGCCCTTTTCCCCCTTTTCCCGGTGATTGCGAATGCATAGTCGACCTTCGTCGTTTTTAATCTATCAGGTGACCACTTTTTAACATTATTTTAAGCAAAAATCGATTTTTGCCCCGCCGCACCCACCCGTTAGCGATGACCGGGGTAATCAACTCTGTGCCCAAAACATAGAGAAAAATATTTTCGCGGAAAGCTTAAGTTTTTCATTTATAATTCTGTAAAGTATCGTTTTCTATGAATTTTCTTAAAATTATAATGCTTGTTTCTGGTCAAAATCACTGACAAATAAATATCATAATTCTAACCTACATTTTGGAGTTAGGTCAGAAACGGTTAGGTTTCCGAGCCCGTTTCCCCCTTTTTCCCGGTGATTGCGAATGCATAGTCGACCTTCGTCGTTTTTAATCTACCAGGTGACCACTCTTGAAAATCATTTCATGGAAAAAAATCATAAGTCTAACCTAACCTAACAGTTTTGGAGTTAGGTCGGAAAAGGTTAGGTTTCTGAGCCCTTTTCCCCCTTTTCCCGGTGATTGCGAATGCATAGTCGACCTTCGTCGCTTTTAATTTATCAGGTGACCACTCTTGAAAATCATTTCATGGAAAAAAATCATAAGTCTAACTTAACCTTACCTAACATTTTTGGAGTTAGGTCGGAAAAGGTTAGGTTTCCGAGCCCTTTTCCCCCTTTTCCCGGTGATTGCGAATGCATAGTCGACCTTCGTCGTTTTTAATCTACCAGGTGACCACACTTGAAAATCATTTCATGGAAAAAAATCATAAGTCTAACTTAACCTTACCTAACATTTTTGGAGTTAGGTCGGAAAAGGTTAGGTTTCCGAGCCCTTTTCCCCCTTTTCCCGGTGATTGCGAATGCATAGTCGACCTTCGTCGTTTTTAATCTACCAGGTGACCACACTTGAAAATCATTTCATGGAAAAAAATCATAAGTCTAACCTAACCTAACCTAACATTTTTGGAGTTAGGTCGGGAAAGGTTAGGTTTCCGAGCCCGTTTCCCCCTTTTTTCCCGGTGATTGCGAATGCATAGTCGACCTTCTTTGTTTTTAATCTACCAGGTGACCACTCTTGAAAATCATTTCATGGAAAAAAATCATAAGTCTAACCTAACCTAACATTTTTGGAGTTAGGTCGGAAAAGGTTAGGTTTCCGAGCCCTTTTCCCCCTTTTCCCGGTGATTGCGAATGCATAGTCGACCTTCGTCGTTTTTAATCTATCAGGTGACCACTTTTTAACATTATTTTAAGCAAAAATCGATTTTTGCCCCGCCGCACCCACCCGTTAGCGATGACCGGGGTAATCAACTCTGTGCCCAAAACATAGAGAAAAATATTTTCGCGGAAAGCTTAAGTTTTTCATTTATAATTCTGTAAAGTATCGTTTTCTATGAATTTTCTTAAAATTATAATGCTTGTTTCTGGTCAAAATCACTGACAAATAAATATCATAATTCTAACCTACATTTTGGAGTTAGGTCAGAAACGGTTAGGTTTCCGAGCCCGTTTCCCCCTTTTTCCCGGTGATTGCGAATGCATAGTCGACCTTCGTCGTTTTTAATCTACCAGGTGACCACTCTTGAAAATCATTTCATGGAAAAAAATCATAAGTCTAACCTAACCTTACCTAACATTTTTCGAGTTAGGTCGGAAAAGGTTAGGTTTCCTAGCCCTTTTCCCCCTTTTCCCGGTGATTGCGAATGCATAGTCGACCTTCGTCGTTTTTAATCTACCAGGTGACCACTCTTGAAAATCATTTCATGGAAAAAAATCATAAGTCTAACCTAACCTAACCTAACATTTTTGGAGTTAGGTCGGAAAAGGTTAGGTTTCCGAGCCCGTTTCCCCCTTTTTCCCGGTGATTGCGAATGCATAGTCGACCTTCGTCGCTTTTAATCTATCAGGTGACCACTCTTGAAAATCATTTCATGGAAAAAAATCATAAGTCTAACCTAACCTAACCTAACATTTTTGGAGTTAGGTCGGGAAAGGTTAGGTTTCCGAGCCCGTTTCCCCCTTTTTTCCCGGTGATTGCGAATGCATAGTCGACCTTCTTTGTTTTTAATCTACCAGGTGACCACTCTTGAAAATCATTTCATGGAAAAAAATCATAAGTCTAACCTAACCTAACATTTTTGGAGTTAGGTCGGAAAAGGTTAGGTTTCCGAGCCCTTTTCCCCCTTTTCCCGGTGATTGCGAATGCATAGTCGACCTTCGTCGTTTTTAATCTATCAGGTGACCACTTTTTAACATTATTTTAAGCAAAAATCGATTTTTGCCCCGCCGCACCCACCCGTTAGCGATGACCGGGGTAATCAACTCTGTGCCCAAAACATAGAGAAAAATATTTTCGCGGAAAGCTTAAGTTTTTCATTTATAATTCTGTAAAGTATCGTTTTCTATGAATTTTCTTAAAATTATAATGCTTGTTTCTGGTCAAAATCACTGACAAATAAATATCATAATTCTAACCTACATTTTGGAGTTAGGTCAGAAACGGTTAGGTTTCCGAGCCCGTTTCCCCCTTTTTCCCGGTGATTGCGAATGCATAGTCGACCTTCGTCGTTTTTAATCTACCAGGTGACCACTCTTGAAAATCATTTCATGGAAAAAAATCATAAGTCTAACCTAACCTAACAGTTTTGGAGTTAGGTCGGAAAAGGTTAGGTTTCTGAGCCCTTTTCCCCCTTTTCCCGGTGATTGCGAATGCATAGTCGACCTTCGTCGCTTTTAATTTATCAGGTGACCACTCTTGAAAATCATTTCATGGAAAAAAATCATAAGTCTAACTTAACCTTACCTAACATTTTTGGAGTTAGGTCGGAAAAGGTTAGGTTTCCGAGCCCTTTTCCCCCTTTTCCCGGTGATTGCGAATGCATAGTCGACCTTCGTCGTTTTTAATCTACCAGGTGACCACACTTGAAAATCATTTCATGGAAAAAAATCATAAGTCTAACTTAACCTTACCTAACATTTTTGGAGTTAGGTCGGAAAAGGTTAGGTTTCCGAGCCCTTTTCCCCCTTTTCCCGGTGATTGCGAATGCATAGTCGACCTTCGTCGTTTTTAATCTACCAGGTGACCACACTTGAAAATCATTTCATGGAAAAAAATCATAAGTCTAACCTAACCTAACCTAACATTTTTGGAGTTAGGTCGGGAAAGGTTAGGTTTCCGAGCCCGTTTCCCCCTTTTTTCCCGGTGATTGCGAATGCATAGTCGACCTTCTTTGTTTTTAATCTACCAGGTGACCACTCTTGAAAATCATTTCATGGAAAAAAATCATAAGTCTAACCTAACCTAACATTTTTGGAGTTAGGTCGGAAAAGGTTAGGTTTCCGAGCCCTTTTCCCCCTTTTCCCGGTGATTGCGAATGCATAGTCGACCTTCGTCGTTTTTAATCTATCAGGTGACCACTTTTTAACATTATTTTAAGCAAAAATCGATTTTTGCCCCGCCGCACCCACCCGTTAGCGATGACCGGGGTAATCAACTCTGTGCCCAAAACATAGAGAAAAATATTTTCGCGGAAAGCTTAAGTTTTTCATTTATAATTCTGTAAAGTATCGTTTTCTATGAATTTTCTTAAAATTATAATGCTTGTTTCTGGTCAAAATCACTGACAAATAAATATCATAATTCTAACCTACATTTTGGAGTTAGGTCAGAAACGGTTAGGTTTCCGAGCCCGTTTCCCCCTTTTTCCCGGTGATTGCGAATGCATAGTCGACCTTCGTCGTTTTTAATCTACCAGGTGACCACTCTTGAAAATCATTTCATGGAAAAAAATCATAAGTCTAACCTAACCTTACCTAACATTTTTCGAGTTAGGTCGGAAAAGGTTAGGTTTCCTAGCCCTTTTCCCCCTTTTCCCGGTGATTGCGAATGCATAGTCGACCTTCGTCGTTTTTAATCTACCAGGTGACCACTCTTGAAAATCATTTCATGGAAAAAAATCATAAGTCTAACCTAACCTAACCTAACATTTTTGGAGTTAGGTCGGAAAAGGTTAGGTTTCCGAGCCCGTTTCCCCCTTTTTCCCGGTGATTGCGAATGCATAGTCGACCTTCGTCGCTTTTAATCTATCAGGTGACCACTCTTGAAAATCATTTCATGGAAAAAAATCATAAGTCTAACCTAACCTAACCTAACATTTTTGGAGTTAGGTCGGGAAAGGTTAGGTTTCCGAGCCCGTTTCCCCCTTTTTTCCCGGTGATTGCGAATGCATAGTCGACCTTCTTTGTTTTTAATCTACCAGGTGACCACTCTTGAAAATCATTTCATGGAAAAAAATCATAAGTCTAACCTAACCTAACATTTTTGGAGTTAGGTCGGAAAAGGTTAGGTTTCCGAGCCCTTTTCCCCCTTTTCCCGGTGATTGCGAATGCATAGTCGACCTTCGTCGTTTTTAATCTATCAGGTGACCACTTTTTAACATTATTTTAAGCAAAAATCGATTTTTGCCCCGCCGCACCCACCCGTTAGCGATGACCGGGGTAATCAACTCTGTGCCCAAAACATAGAGAAAAATATTTTCGCGGAAAGCTTAAGTTTTTCATTTATAATTCTGTAAAGTATCGTTTTCTATGAATTTTCTTAAAATTATAATGCTTGTTTCTGGTCAAAATCACTGACAAATAAATATCATAATTCTAACCTACATTTTGGAGTTAGGTCAGAAACGGTTAGGTTTCCGAGCCCGTTTCCCCCTTTTTCCCGGTGATTGCGAATGCATAGTCGACCTTCGTCGTTTTTAATCTACCAGGTGACCACTCTTGAAAATCATTTCATGGAAAAAAATCATAAGTCTAACCTAACCTAACAGTTTTGGAGTTAGGTCGGAAAAGGTTAGGTTTCTGAGCCCTTTTCCCCCTTTTCCCGGTGATTGCGAATGCATAGTCGACCTTCGTCGCTTTTAATTTATCAGGTGACCACTCTTGAAAATCATTTCATGGAAAAAAATCATAAGTCTAACTTAACCTTACCTAACATTTTTGGAGTTAGGTCGGAAAAGGTTAGGTTTCCGAGCCCTTTTCCCCCTTTTCCCGGTGATTGCGAATGCATAGTCGACCTTCGTCGTTTTTAATCTACCAGGTGACCACACTTGAAAATCATTTCATGGAAAAAAATCATAAGTCTAACTTAACCTTACCTAACATTTTTGGAGTTAGGTCGGAAAAGGTTAGGTTTCCGAGCCCTTTTCCCCCTTTTCCCGGTGATTGCGAATGCATAGTCGACCTTCGTCGTTTTTAATCTACCAGGTGACCACACTTGAAAATCATTTCATGGAAAAAAATCATAAGTCTAACCTAACCTAACCTAACATTTTTGGAGTTAGGTCGGGAAAGGTTAGGTTTCCGAGCCCGTTTCCCCCTTTTTTCCCGGTGATTGCGAATGCATAGTCGACCTTCTTTGTTTTTAATCTACCAGGTGACCACTCTTGAAAATCATTTCATGGAAAAAAATCATAAGTCTAACCTAACCTAACATTTTTGGAGTTAGGTCGGAAAAGGTTAGGTTTCCGAGCCCTTTTCCCCCTTTTCCCGGTGATTGCGAATGCATAGTCGACCTTCGTCGTTTTTAATCTATCAGGTGACCACTTTTTAACATTATTTTAAGCAAAAATCGATTTTTGCCCCGCCGCACCCACCCGTTAGCGATGACCGGGGTAATCAACTCTGTGCCCAAAACATAGAGAAAAATATTTTCGCGGAAAGCTTAAGTTTTTCATTTATAATTCTGTAAAGTATCGTTTTCTATGAATTTTCTTAAAATTATAATGCTTGTTTCTGGTCAAAATCACTGACAAATAAATATCATAATTCTAACCTACATTTTGGAGTTAGGTCAGAAACGGTTAGGTTTCCGAGCCCGTTTCCCCCCTTTTTCCCGGTGATTGCGAATGCATAGTCGACCTTCGTCGTTTTTAATCTACCAGGTGACCACTCTTGAAAATCATTTCATGGAAAAAAATCATAAGTCTAACCTAACCTTACCTAACATTTTTCGAGTTAGGTCGGAAAAGGTTAGGTTTCCTAGCCCTTATCCCCCTTTTCCCGGTGATTGCGAATGCATAGTCGACCTTCGTCGTTTTTAATCTACCAGGTGACCACTCTTGAAAATCATTTCATGGAAAAAAATCATAAGTCTAACCTAACCTAACCTAACATTTTTGGAGTTAGGTCGGAAAAGGTTAGGTTTCCGAGCCCGTTTCCCCCTTTTTCCCGGTGATTGCGAATGCATAGTCGACCTTCGTCGCTTTTAATCTATCAGGTGACCACTCTTGAAAATCATTTCATGGAAAAAAATCATAAGTCTAACCTAACCTAACCTAACATTTTTGGAGTTAGGTCGGGAAAGGTTAGGTTTCCGAGCCCGTTTCCCCCTTTTTTCCCGGTGATTGCGAATGCATAGTCGACCTTCTTTGTTTTTAATCTACCAGGTGACCACTCTTGAAAATCATTTCATGGAAAAAAATCATAAGTCTAACCTAACCTAACATTTTTGGAGTTAGGTCGGAAAAGGTTAGGTTTCCGAGCCCTTTTCCCCCTTTTCCCGGTGATTGCGAATGCATAGTCGACCTTCGTCGTTTTTAATCTATCAGGTGACCACTTTTTAACATTATTTTAAGCAAAAATCGATTTTTGCCCGGCCGCACCCACCCGTTAGCGATGACCGGGGTAATCAACTCTGTGCCCAAAACATAGAGAAAAATATTTTCGCGGAAAGCTTAAGTTTTTCATTTATAATTCTGTAAAGTATCGTTTTCTATGAATTTTCTTAAAATTATAATGCTTGTTTCTGGTCAAAATCACTGACAAATAAATATCATAATTCTAACCTACATTTTGGAGTTAGGTCAGAAACGGTTAGGTTTCCGAGCCCGTTTCCCCCCTTTTTCCCGGTGATTGCGAATGCATAGTCGACCTTCGTCACTTTTAATCTATCAGGTTACGACTCTTGAAAATCATTTCATGGAAAAAAAAAAAATCATAAGTCTAACCTAACCTAACATTTTTGGAGTTAGGTCAGAAACGGTTAGGTTTCCGAGCCCGTTTCCCCCTTTTTCCCGGTGATTGCGAATGCATAGTCGACCTTCGTCGTTTTTAATCTACCAGGTGACCACTCTTGAAAATCATTTCATGGAAAAAAATCATAAGTCTAACCTAACCTAACAGTTTTGGAGTTAGGTCGGAAAAGGTTAGGTTTCTGAGCCCTTTTCCCCCTTTTCCCGGTGATTGCGAATGCATAGTCGACCTTCGTCGCTTTTAATTTATCAGGTGACCACTCTTGAAAATCATTTCATGGAAAAAAATCATAAGTCTAACTTAACCTTACCTAACATTTTTGGAGTTAGGTCGGAAAAGGTTAGGTTTCCGAGCCCTTTTCCCCCTTTTCCCGGTGATTGCGAATGCATAGTCGACCTTCGTCGTTTTTAATCTACCAGGTGACCACACTTGAAAATCATTTCATGGAAAAAAATCATAAGTCTAACTTAACCTTACCTAACATTTTTGGAGTTAGGTCGGAAAAGGTTAGGTTTCCGAGCCCTTTTCCCCCTTTTCCCGGTGATTGCGAATGCATAGTCGACCTTCGTCGTTTTTAATCTACCAGGTGACCACACTTGAAAATCATTTCATGGAAAAAAATCATAAGTCTAACCTAACCTAACCTAACATTTTTGGAGTTAGGTCGGGAAAGGTTAGGTTTCCGAGCCCGTTTCCCCCCTTTTTTCCCGGTGATTGCGAATGCATAGTCGACCTTCTTTGTTTTTAATCTACCAGGTGACCACTCTTGAAAATCATTTCATGGAAAAAAATCATAAGTCTAACCTAACCTAACATTTTTGGAGTTAGGTCGGAAAAGGTTAGGTTTCCGAGCCCTTTTCCCCCCTTTTCCCGGTGATTGCGAATGCATAGTCGACCTTCGTCGTTTTTAATCTATCAGGTGACCACTTTTTAACATTATTTTAAGCAAAAATCGATTTTTGCCCCGCCGCACCCACCCGTTAGCGATGACCGGGGTAATCAACTCTGTGCCCAAAACATAGAGAAAAATATTTTCGCGGAAAGCTTAAGTTTTTCATTTATAATTCTGTAAAGTATCGTTTTCTATGAATTTTCTTAAAATTATAATGCTTGTTTCTGGTCAAAATCACTGACAAATAAATATCATAATTCTAACCTACATTTTGGAGTTAGGTCAGAAACGGTTAGGTTTCCGAGCCCGTTTCCCCCTTTTTCCCGGTGATTGCGAATGCATAGTCGACCTTCGTCGTTTTTAATCTACCAGGTGACCACTCTTGAAAATCATTTCATGGAAAAAAATCATAAGTCTAACCTAACCTAAACATTTTTGGAGTTAGGTCGGAAAAGGTTAGGTTTCCGAGCCCTTTTCCCCCTTTTCCCGGTGATTGCGAATGCATAGTCGACCTTCGTCGTTTTTAATCTACCAGGTGACCACACTTGAAAATCATTTCATGGAAAAAAATCATAAGTCTAACTTAACCTTACCTAACATTTTTGGAGTTAGGTCGGAAAAGGTTAGGTTTCCGAGCCCTTTTCCCCCTTTTCCCGGTGATTGCGAATGCATAGTCGACCTTCGTCGTTTTTAATCTACCAGGTGACCACACTTGAAAATCATTTCATGGAAAAAAATCATAAGTCTAACCTAACCTAACCTAACATTTTTGGAGTTAGGTCGGGAAAGGTTAGGTTTCCGAGCCCGTTTCCCCCTTTTTTCCCGGTGATTGCGAATGCATAGTCGACCTTCTTTGTTTTTAATCTACCAGGTGACCACTCTTGAAAATCATTTCATGGAAAAAAATCATAAGTCTAACCTAACCTAACATTTTTGGAGTTAGGTCGGAAAAGGTTAGGTTTCCGAGCCCTTTTCCCCCCTTTTCCCGGTGATTGCGAATGCATAGTCGACCTTCGTCGTTTTTAATCTATCAGGTGACCACTTTTTAACATTATTTTAAGCAAAAATCGATTTTTGCCCCGCCGCACCCACCCGTTAGCGATGACCGGGGTAATCAACTCTGTGCCCAAAACATAGAGAAAAATATTTTCGCGGAAAGCTTAAGTTTTTCATTTATAATTCTGTAAAGTATCGTTTTCTATGAATTTTCTTAAAATTATAATGCTTGTTTCTGGTCAAAATCACTGACAAATAAATATCATAATTCTAACCTACATTTTGGAGTTAGGTCAGAAACGGTTAGGTTTCCGAGCCCGTTTCCCCCTTTTTCCCGGTGATTGCGAATGCATAGTCGACCTTCGTCGTTTTTAATCTACCAGGTGACCACTCTTGAAAATCATTTCATGGAAAAAAATCATAAGTCTAACCTAACCTTACCTAACATTTTTCGAGTTAGGTCGGAAAAGGTTAGGTTTCCTAGCCCTTTTCCCCCTTTTCCCGGTGATTGCGAATGCATAGTCGACCTTCGTCGTTTTTAATCTACCAGGTGACCACTCTTGAAAATCATTTCATGGAAAAAAATCATAAGTCTAACCTAACCTAACCTAACATTTTTGGAGTTAGGTCGGAAAAGGTTAGGTTTCCGAGCCCGTTTCCCCCTTTTTCCCGGTGATTGCGAATGCATAGTCGACCTTCGTCGCTTTTAATCTATCAGGTGACCACTCTTGAAAATCATTTCATGGAAAAAAATCATAAGTCTAACCTAACCTAACCTAACATTTTTGGAGTTAGGTCGGGAAAGGTTAGGTTTCCGAGCCCGTTTCCCCCTTTTTTCCCGGTGATTGCGAATGCATAGTCGACCTTCTTTGTTTTTAATCTACCAGGTGACCACTCTTGAAAATCATTTCATGGAAAAAAATCATAAGTCTAACCTAACCTAACATTTTTGGAGTTAGGTCGGAAAAGGTTAGGTTTCCGAGCCCTTTTCCCCCTTTTCCCGGTGATTGCGAATGCATAGTCGACCTTCGTCGTTTTTAATCTATCAGGTGACCACTTTTTAACATTATTTTAAGCAAAAATCGATTTTTGCCCCGCCGCACCCACCCGTTAGCGATGACCGGGGTAATCAACTCTGTGCCCAAAACATAGAGAAAAATATTTTCGCGGAAAGCTTAAGTTTTTCATTTATAATTCTGTAAAGTATCGTTTTCTATGAATTTTCTTAAAATTATAATGCTTGTTTCTGGTCAAAATCACTGACAAATAAATATCATAATTCTAACCTACATTTTGGAGTTAGGTCAGAAACGGTTAGGTTTCCGAGCCCGTTTCCCCCTTTTTCCCGGTGATTGCGAATGCATAGTCGACCTTCGTCGTTTTTAATCTACCAGGTGACCACTCTTGAAAATCATTTCATGGAAAAAAATCATAAGTCTAACCTAACCTAACAGTTTTGGAGTTAGGTCGGAAAAGGTTAGGTTTCTGAGCCCTTTTCCCCCTTTTCCCGGTGATTGCGAATGCATAGTCGACCTTCGTCGCTTTTAATTTATCAGGTGACCACTCTTGAAAATCATTTCATGGAAAAAAATCATAAGTCTAACTTAACCTTACCTAACATTTTTGGAGTTAGGTCGGAAAAGGTTAGGTTTCCGAGCCCTTTTCCCCCTTTTCCCGGTGATTGCGAATGCATAGTCGACCTTCGTCGTTTTTAATCTACCAGGTGACCACACTTGAAAATCATTTCATGGAAAAAAATCATAAGTCTAACTTAACCTTACCTAACATTTTTGGAGTTAGGTCGGAAAAGGTTAGGTTTCCGAGCCCTTTTCCCCCTTTTCCCGGTGATTGCGAATGCATAGTCGACCTTCGTCGTTTTTAATCTACCAGGTGACCACACTTGAAAATCATTTCATGGAAAAAAATCATAAGTCTAACCTAACCTAACCTAACATTTTTGGAGTTAGGTCGGGAAAGGTTAGGTTTCCGAGCCCGTTTCCCCCTTTTTTCCCGGTGATTGCGAATGCATAGTCGACCTTCTTTGTTTTTAATCTACCAGGTGACCACTCTTGAAAATCATTTCATGGAAAAAAATCATAAGTCTAACCTAACCTAACATTTTTGGAGTTAGGTCGGAAAAGGTTAGGTTTCCGAGCCCTTTTCCCCCTTTTCCCGGTGATTGCGAATGCATAGTCGACCTTCGTCGTTTTTAATCTATCAGGTGACCACTTTTTAACATTATTTTAAGCAAAAATCGATTTTTGCCCCGCCGCACCCACCCGTTAGCGATGACCGGGGTAATCAACTCTGTGCCCAAAACATAGAGAAAAATATTTTCGCGGAAAGCTTAAGTTTTTCATTTATAATTCTGTAAAGTATCGTTTTCTATGAATTTTCTTAAAATTATAATGCTTGTTTCTGGTCAAAATCACTGACAAATAAATATCATAATTCTAACCTACATTTTGGAGTTAGGTCAGAAACGGTTAGGTTTCCGAGCCCGTTTCCCCCTTTTTCCCGGTGATTGCGAATGCATAGTCGACCTTCGTCGTTTTTAATCTACCAGGTGACCACTCTTGAAAATCATTTCATGGAAAAAAATCATAAGTCTAACCTAACCTTACCTAACATTTTTCGAGTTAGGTCGGAAAAGGTTAGGTTTCCTAGCCCTTATCCCCCTTTTCCCGGTGATTGCGAATGCATAGTCGACCTTCGTCGTTTTTAATCTACCAGGTGACCACTCTTGAAAATCATTTCATGGAAAAAAATCATAAGTCTAACCTAACCTAACCTAACATTTTTGGAGTTAGGTCGGAAAAGGTTAGGTTTCCGAGCCCGTTTCCCCCTTTTTCCCGGTGATTGCGAATGCATAGTCGACCTTCGTCGCTTTTAATCTATCAGGTGACCACTCTTGAAAATCATTTCATGGAAAAAAATCATAAGTCTAACCTAACCTAACCTAACATTTTTGGAGTTAGGTCGGGAAAGGTTAGGTTTCCGAGCCCGTTTCCCCCTTTTTTCCCGGTGATTGCGAATGCATAGTCGACCTTCTTTGTTTTTAATCTACCAGGTGACCACTCTTGAAAATCATTTCATGGAAAAAAATCATAAGTCTAACCTAACCTAACATTTTTGGAGTTAGGTCGGAAAAGGTTAGGTTTCCGAGCCCTTTTCCCCCTTTTCCCGGTGATTGCGAATGCATAGTCGACCTTCGTCGTTTTTAATCTATCAGGTGACCACTTTTTAACATTATTTTAAGCAAAAATCGATTTTTGCCCGGCCGCACCCACCCGTTAGCGATGACCGGGGTAATCAACTCTGTGCCCAAAACATAGAGAAAAATATTTTCGCGGAAAGCTTAAGTTTTTCATTTATAATTCTGTAAAGTATCGTTTTCTATGAATTTTCTTAAAATTATAATGCTTGTTTCTGGTCAAAATCACTGACAAATAAATATCATAATTCTAACCTACATTTTGGAGTTAGGTCAGAAACGGTTAGGTTTCCGAGCCCGTTTCCCCCTTTTTCCCGGTGATTGCGAATGCATAGTCGACCTTCGTCACTTTTAATCTATCAGGTTACGACTCTTGAAAATCATTTCATGGAAAAAAAAAAAATCATAAGTCTAACCTAACCTAACATTTTTGGAGTTAGGTCAGAAACGGTTAGGTTTCCGAGCCCGTTTCCCCCTTTTTCCCGGTGATTGCGAATGCATAGTCGACCTTCGTCGTTTTTAATCTACCAGGTGACCACTCTTGAAAATCATTTCATGGAAAAAAATCATAAGTCTAACCTAACCTAACATTTTTGGAGTTAGGTCGGAAAAGGTTAGGTTTCCGAGCCCTTTTCCCCCTTTTCCCGGTGATTGCGAATGCATAGTCGACCTTCGTCGCTTTTAATTTATCAGGTGACCACTCTTGAAAATCATTTCATGGAAAAAAATCATAAGTCTAACTTAACCTTACCTAACATTTTTGGAGTTAGGTCGGAAAAGGTTAGGTTTCCGAGCCCTTTTCCCCCTTTTCCCGGTGATTGCGAATGCATAGTCGACCTTCGTCGTTTTTAATCTACCAGGTGACCACACTTGAAAATCATTTCATGGAAAAAAATCATAAGTCTAACTTAACCTTACCTAACATTTTTGGAGTTAGGTCGGAAAAGGTTAGGTTTCCGAGCCCTTTTCCCCCTTTTCCCGGTGATTGCGAATGCATAGTCGACCTTCGTCGTTTTTAATCTACCAGGTGACCACACTTGAAAATCATTTCATGGAAAAAAATCATAAGTCTAACCTAACCTAACCTAACATTTTTGGAGTTAGGTCGGGAAAGGTTAGGTTTCCGAGCCCGTTTCCCCCTTTTTTCCCGGTGATTGCGAATGCATAGTCGACCTTCTTTGTTTTTAATCTACCAGGTGACCACTCTTGAAAATCATTTCATGGAAAAAAATCATAAGTCTAACCTAACCTAACATTTTTGGAGTTAGGTCGGAAAAGGTTAGGTTTCCGAGCCCTTTTCCCCCTTTTCCCGGTGATTGCGAATGCATAGTCGACCTTCGTCGTTTTTAATCTATCAGGTGACCACTTTTTAACATTATTTTAAGCAAAAATCGATTTTTGCCCCGCCGCACCCACCCGTTAGCGATGACCGGGGTAATCAACTCTGTGCCCAAAACATAGAGAAAAATATTTTCGCGGAAAGCTTAAGTTTTTCATTTATAATTCTGTAAAGTATCGTTTTCTATGAATTTTCTTAAAATTATAATGCTTGTTTCTGGTCAAAATCACTGACAAATAAATATCATAATTCTAACCTACATTTTGGAGTTAGGTCAGAAACGGTTAGGTTTCCGAGCCCGTTTCCCCCTTTTTCCCGGTGATTGCGAATGCATAGTCGACCTTCTTTGTTTTTAATCTACCAGGTGACCACTCTTGAAAATCATTTCATGGAAAAAAATCATAAGTCTAACCTAACCTAACATTTTTGGAGTTAGGTCGGAAAAGGTTAGGTTTCCGAGCCCTTTTCCCCCTTTTCCCGGTGATTGCGAATGCATAGTCGACCTTCGTCGTTTTTAATCTATCAGGTGACCACTTTTTAACATTATTTTAAGCAAAAATCGATTTTTGCCCCGCCGCACCCACCCGTTAGCGATGACCGGGGTAATCAACTCTGTGCCCAAAACATAGAGAAAAATATTTTCGCGGAAAGCTTAAGTTTTTCATTTATAATTCTGTAAAGTATCGTTTTCTATGAATTTTCTTAAAATTATAATGCTTGTTTCTGGTCAAAATCACTGACAAATAAATATCATAATTCTAACCTACATTTTGGAGTTAGGTCAGAAACGGTTAGGTTTCCGAGCCCGTTTCCCCCCTTTTTCCCGGTGATTGCGAATGCATAGTCGACCTTCGTCGTTTTTAATCTACCAGGTGACCACTCTTGAAAATCATTTCATGGAAAAAAATCATAAGTCTAACCTAACCTTACCTAACATTTTTCGAGTTAGGTCGGAAAAGGTTAGGTTTCCTAGCCCTTTTCCCCCTTTTCCCGGTGATTGCGAATGCATAGTCGACCTTCGTCGTTTTTAATCTACCAGGTGACCACTCTTGAAAATCATTTCATGGAAAAAAATCATAAGTCTAACCTAACCTAACCTAACATTTTTGGAGTTAGGTCGGAAAAGGTTAGGTTTCCGAGCCCGTTTCCCCCTTTTTCCCGGTGATTGCGAATGCATAGTCGACCTTCGTCGCTTTTAATCTATCAGGTGACCACTCTTGAAAATCATTTCATGGAAAAAAATCATAAGTCTAACCTAACCTAACCTAACATTTTTGGAGTTAGGTCGGGAAAGGTTAGGTTTCCGAGCCCGTTTCCCCCTTTTTTCCCGGTGATTGCGAATGCATAGTCGACCTTCTTTGTTTTTAATCTACCAGGTGACCACTCTTGAAAATCATTTCATGGAAAAAAATCATAAGTCTAACCTAACCTAACATTTTTGGAGTTAGGTCGGAAAAGGTTAGGTTTCCGAGCCCTTTTCCCCCTTTTCCCGGTGATTGCGAATGCATAGTCGACCTTCGTCGTTTTTAATCTATCAGGTGACCACTTTTTAACATTATTTTAAGCAAAAATCGATTTTTGCCCGGCCGCACCCACCCGTTAGCGATGACCGGGGTAATCAACTCTGTGCCCAAAACATAGAGAAAAATATTTTCGCGGAAAGCTTAAGTTTTTCATTTATAATTCTGTAAAGTATCGTTTTCTATGAATTTTCTTAAAATTATAATGCTTGTTTCTGGTCAAAATCACTGACAAATAAATATCATAATTCTAACCTACATTTTGGAGTTAGGTCAGAAACGGTTAGGTTTCCGAGCCCGTTTCCCCCTTTTTCCCGGTGATTGCGAATGCATAGTCGACCTTCGTCACTTTTAATCTATCAGGTTACGACTCTTGAAAATCATTTCATGGAAAAAAAAAAAATCATAAGTCTAACCTAACCTAACATTTTTGGAGTTAGGTCAGAAACGGTTAGGTTTCCGAGCCCGTTTCCCCCTTTTTCCCGGTGATTGCGAATGCATAGTCGACCTTCGTCGTTTTTAATCTACCAGGTGACCACTCTTGAAAATCATTTCATGGAAAAAAATCATAAGTCTAACCTAACCTAACAGTTTTGGAGTTAGGTCGGAAAAGGTTAGGTTTCTGAGCCCTTTTCCCCCCTTTTCCCGGTGATTGCGAATGCATAGTCGACCTTCGTCGCTTTTAATTTATCAGGTGACCACTCTTGAAAATCATTTCATGGAAAAAAATCATAAGTCTAACTTAACCTTACCTAACATTTTTGGAGTTAGGTCGGAAAAGGTTAGGTTTCCGAGCCCTTTTCCCCCTTTTCCCGGTGATTGCGAATGCATAGTCGACCTTCGTCGTTTTTAATCTACCAGGTGACCACACTTGAAAATCATTTCATGGAAAAAAATCATAAGTCTAACTTAACCTTACCTAACATTTTTGGAGTTAGGTCGGAAAAGGTTAGGTTTCCGAGCCCTTTTCCCCCTTTTCCCGGTGATTGCGAATGCATAGTCGACCTTCGTCGTTTTTAATCTACCAGGTGACCACACTTGAAAATCATTTCATGGAAAAAAATCATAAGTCTAACCTAACCTAACCTAACATTTTTGGAGTTAGGTCGGGAAAGGTTAGGTTTCCGAGCCCGTTTCCCCCTTTTTTCCCGGTGATTGCGAATGCATAGTCGACCTTCTTTGTTTTTAATCTACCAGGTGACCACTCTTGAAAATCATTTCATGGAAAAAAATCATAAGTCTAACCTAACCTAACATTTTTGGAGTTAGGTCGGAAAAGGTTAGGTTTCCGAGCCCTTTTCCCCCTTTTCCCGGTGATTGCGAATGCATAGTCGACCTTCGTCGTTTTTAATCTATCAGGTGACCACTTTTTAACATTATTTTAAGCAAAAATCGATTTTTGCCCCGCCGCACCCACCCGTTAGCGATGACCGGGGTAATCAACTCTGTGCCCAAAACATAGAGAAAAATATTTTCGCGGAAAGCTTAAGTTTTTCATTTATAATTCTGTAAAGTATCGTTTTCTATGAATTTTCTTAAAATTATAATGCTTGTTTCTGGTCAAAATCACTGACAAATAAATATCATAATTCTAACCTACATTTTGGAGTTAGGTCAGAAACGGTTAGGTTTCCGAGCCCGTTTCCCCCTTTTTCCCGGTGATTGCGAATGCATAGTCGACCTTCGTCGTTTTTAATCTACCAGGTGACCACTCTTGAAAATCATTTCATGGAAAAAAATCATAAGTCTAACCTAACCTTACCTAACATTTTTCGAGTTAGGTCGGAAAAGGTTAGGTTTCCTAGCCCTTTTCCCCCTTTTCCCGGTGATTGCGAATGCATAGTCGACCTTCGTCGTTTTTAATCTACCAGGTGACCACTCTTGAAAATCATTTCATGGAAAAAAATCATAAGTCTAACCTAACCTAACCTAACATTTTTGGAGTTAGGTCGGAAAAGGTTAGGTTTCCGAGCCCGTTTCCCCCTTTTTCCCGGTGATTGCGAATGCATAGTCGACCTTCGTCGCTTTTAATCTATCAGGTGACCACTCTTGAAAATCATTTCATGGAAAAAAATCATAAGTCTAACCTAACCTAACCTAACATTTTTGGAGTTAGGTCGGGAAAGGTTAGGTTTCCGAGCCCGTTTCCCCCTTTTTTCCCGGTGATTGCGAATGCATAGTCGACCTTCTTTGTTTTTAATCTACCAGGTGACCACTCTTGAAAATCATTTCATGGAAAAAAATCATAAGTCTAACCTAACCTAACATTTTTGGAGTTAGGTCGGAAAAGGTTAGGTTTCCGAGCCCTTTTCCCCCTTTTCCCGGTGATTGCGAATGCATAGTCGACCTTCGTCGTTTTTAATCTATCAGGTGACCACTTTTTAACATTATTTTAAGCAAAAATCGATTTTTGCCCGGCCGCACCCACCCGTTAGCGATGACCGGGGTAATCAACTCTGTGCCCAAAACATAGAGAAAAATATTTTCGCGGAAAGCTTAAGTTTTTCATTTATAATTCTGTAAAGTATCGTTTTCTATGAATTTTCTTAAAATTATAATGCTTGTTTCTGGTCAAAATCACTGACAAATAAATATCATAATTCTAACCTACATTTTGGAGTTAGGTCAGAAACGGTTAGGTTTCCGAGCCCGTTTCCCCCTTTTTCCCGGTGATTGCGAATGCATAGTCGACCTTCGTCACTTTTAATCTATCAGGTTACGACTCTTGAAAATCATTTCATGGAAAAAAAAAAAATCATAAGTCTAACCTAACCTAACATTTTTGGAGTTAGGTCAGAAACGGTTAGGTTTCCGAGCCCGTTTCCCCCTTTTTCCCGGTGATTGCGAATGCATAGTCGACCTTCGTCGTTTTTAATCTACCAGGTGACCACTCTTGAAAATCATTTCATGGAAAAAAATCATAAGTCTAACCTAACCTAACAGTTTTGGAGTTAGGTCGGAAAAGGTTAGGTTTCTGAGCCCTTTTCCCCCTTTTCCCGGTGATTGCGAATGCATAGTCGACCTTCGTCGCTTTTAATTTATCAGGTGACCACTCTTGAAAATCATTTCATGGAAAAAAATCATAAGTCTAACTTAACCTTACCTAACATTTTTGGAGTTAGGTCGGAAAAGGTTAGGTTTCCGAGCCCTTTTCCCCCTTTTCCCGGTGATTGCGAATGCATAGTCGACCTTCGTCGTTTTTAATCTACCAGGTGACCACACTTGAAAATCATTTCATGGAAAAAAATCATAAGTCTAACTTAACCTTACCTAACATTTTTGGAGTTAGGTCGGAAAAGGTTAGGTTTCCGAGCCCTTTTCCCCCTTTTCCCGGTGATTGCGAATGCATAGTCGACCTTCGTCGTTTTTAATCTACCAGGTGACCACACTTGAAAATCATTTCATGGAAAAAAATCATAAGTCTAACCTAACCTAACCTAACATTTTTGGAGTTAGGTCGGGAAAGGTTAGGTTTCCGAGCCCGTTTCCCCCTTTTTTCCCGGTGATTGCGAATGCATAGTCGACCTTCTTTGTTTTTAATCTACCAGGTGACCACTCTTGAAAATCATTTCATGGAAAAAAATCATAAGTCTAACCTAACCTAACATTTTTGGAGTTAGGTCGGAAAAGGTTAGGTTTCCGAGCCCTTTTCCCCCTTTTCCCGGTGATTGCGAATGCATAGTCGACCTTCGTCGTTTTTAATCTATCAGGTGACCACTTTTTAACATTATTTTAAGCAAAAATCGATTTTTGCCCCGCCGCACCCACCCGTTAGCGATGACCGGGGTAATCAACTCTGTGCCCAAAACATAGAGAAAAATATTTTCGCGGAAAGCTTAAGTTTTTCATTTATAATTCTGTAAAGTATCGTTTTCTATGAATTTTCTTAAAATTATAATGCTTGTTTCTGGTCAAAATCACTGACAAATAAATATCATAATTCTAACCTACATTTTGGAGTTAGGTCAGAAACGGTTAGGTTTCCGAGCCCGTTTCCCCCTTTTTCCCGGTGATTGCGAATGCATAGTCGACCTTCGTCGTTTTTAATCTACCAGGTGACCACTCTTGAAAATCATTTCATGGAAAAAAATCATAAGTCTAACCTAACCTTACCTAACATTTTTCGAGTTAGGTCGGAAAAGGTTAGGTTTCCTAGCCCTTTTCCCCCTTTTCCCGGTGATTGCGAATGCATAGTCGACCTTCGTCGTTTTTAATCTACCAGGTGACCACTCTTGAAAATCATTTCATGGAAAAAAATCATAAGTCTAACCTAACCTAACCTAACATTTTTGGAGTTAGGTCGGAAAAGGTTAGGTTTCCGAGCCCGTTTCCCCCTTTTTCCCGGTGATTGCGAATGCATAGTCGACCTTCGTCACTTTTAATCTATCAGGTGACCACTCTTGAAAATCATTTCATGGAAAAAAATCATAAGTCTAACCTAACCTAACCTAACATTTTTGGAGTTAGGTCGGGAAAGGTTAGGTTTCCGAGCCCGTTTCCCCCTTTTTTCCCGGTGATTGCGAATGCATAGTCGACCTTCTTTGTTTTTAATCTACCAGGTGACCACTCTTGAAAATCATTTCATGGAAAAAAATCATAAGTCTAACCTAACCTAACATTTTTGGAGTTAGGTCGGAAAAGGTTAGGTTTCCGAGCCCTTTTCCCCCTTTTCCCGGTGATTGCGAATGCATAGTCGACCTTCGTCGTTTTTAATCTATCAGGTGACCACTTTTTAACATTATTTTAAGCAAAAATCGATTTTTGCCCCGCCGCACCCACCCGTTAGCGATGACCGGGGTAATCAACTCTGTGCCCAAAACATAGAGAAAAATATTTTCGCGGAAAGCTTAAGTTTTTCATTTATAATTCTGTAAAGTATCGTTTTCTATGAATTTTCTTAAAATTATAATGCTTGTTTCTGGTCAAAATCACTGACAAATAAATATCATAATTCTAACCTACATTTTGGAGTTAGGTCAGAAACGGTTAGGTTTCCGAGCCCGTTTCCCCCTTTTTCCCGGTGATTGCGAATGCATAGTCGACCTTCGTCGTTTTTAATCTACCAGGTGACCACTCTTGAAAATCATTTCATGGAAAAAAATCATAAGTCTAACCTAACCTAACAGTTTTGGAGTTAGGTCGGAAAAGGTTAGGTTTCTGAGCCCTTTTCCCCCTTTTCCCGGTGATTGCGAATGCATAGTCGACCTTCGTCGCTTTTAATTTATCAGGTGACCACTCTTGAAAATCATTTCATGGAAAAAAATCATAAGTCTAACTTAACCTTACCTAACATTTTTGGAGTTAGGTCGGAAAAGGTTAGGTTTCCGAGCCCTTTTCCCCCTTTTCCCGGTGATTGCGAATGCATAGTCGACCTTCGTCGTTTTTAATCTACCAGGTGACCACACTTGAAAATCATTTCATGGAAAAAAATCATAAGTCTAACTTAACCTTACCTAACATTTTTGGAGTTAGGTCGGAAAAGGTTAGGTTTCCGAGCCCTTTTCCCCCTTTTCCCGGTGATTGCGAATGCATAGTCGACCTTCGTCGTTTTTAATCTACCAGGTGACCACACTTGAAAATCATTTCATGGAAAAAAATCATAAGTCTAACCTAACCTAACCTAACATTTTTGGAGTTAGGTCGGGAAAGGTTAGGTTTCCGAGCCCGTTTCCCCCTTTTTTCCCGGTGATTGCGAATGCATAGTCGACCTTCTTTGTTTTTAATCTACCAGGTGACCACTCTTGAAAATCATTTCATGGAAAAAAATCATAAGTCTAACCTAACCTAACATTTTTGGAGTTAGGTCGGAAAAGGTTAGGTTTCCGAGCCCTTTTCCCCCTTTTCCCGGTGATTGCGAATGCATAGTCGACCTTCGTCGTTTTTAATCTATCAGGTGACCACTTTTTAACATTATTTTAAGCAAAAATCGATTTTTGCCCCGCCGCACCCACCCGTTAGCGATGACCGGGGTAATCAACTCTGTGCCCAAAACATAGAGAAAAATATTTTCGCGGAAAGCTTAAGTTTTTCATTTATAATTCTGTAAAGTATCGTTTTCTATGAATTTTCTTAAAATTATAATGCTTGTTTCTGGTCAAAATCACTGACAAATAAATATCATAATTCTAACCTACATTTTGGAGTTAGGTCAGAAACGGTTAGGTTTCCGAGCCCGTTTCCCCCTTTTTCCCGGTGATTGCGAATGCATAGTCGACCTTCGTCGTTTTTAATCTACCAGGTGACCACTCTTGAAAATCATTTCATGGAAAAAAATCATAAGTCTAACCTAACCTTACCTAACATTTTTCGAGTTAGGTCGGAAAAGGTTAGGTTTCCTAGCCCTTTTCCCCCTTTTCCCGGTGATTGCGAATGCATAGTCGACCTTCGTCGTTTTTAATCTACCAGGTGACCACTCTTGAAAATCATTTCATGGAAAAAAATCATAAGTCTAACCTAACCTAACCTAACATTTTTGGAGTTAGGTCGGAAAAGGTTAGGTTTCCGAGCCCGTTTCCCCCTTTTTCCCGGTGATTGCGAATGCATAGTCGACCTTCGTCACTTTTAATCTATCAGGTGACCACTCTTGAAAATCATTTCATGGAAAAAAATCATAAGTCTAACCTAACCTAACCTAACATTTTTGGAGTTAGGTCGGGAAAGGTTAGGTTTCCGAGCCCGTTTCCCCCTTTTTTCCCGGTGATTGCGAATGCATAGTCGACCTTCTTTGTTTTTAATCTACCAGGTGACCACTCTTGAATATCATTTCATGGAAAAAAATCATAAGTCTAACCTAACCTAACATTTTTGGAGTTAGGTCGGAAAAGGTTAGGTTTCCGAGCCCTTTTCCCCCTTTTCCCGGTGATTGCGAATGCATAGTCGACCTTCGTCGTTTTTAATCTACCAGGTGACCACACTTGAAAATCATTTCATGGAAAAAAATCATAAGTCTAACCTAACCTAACCTAACATTTTTGGAGTTAGGTCGGGAAAGGTTAGGTTTCCGAGCCCGTTTCCCCCTTTTTTCCCGGTGATTGCGAATGCATAGTCGACCTTCTTTGTTTTTAATCTACCAGGTGACCACTCTTGAAAATCATTTCATGGAAAAAAATCATAAGTCTAACCTAACCTAACATTTTTGGAGTTAGGTCGGAAAAGGTTAGGTTTCCGAGCCCTTTTCCCCCTTTTCCCGGTGATTGCGAATGCATAGTCGACCTTCGTCGTTTTTAATCTATCAGGTGACCACTTTTTAACATTATTTTAAGCAAAAATCGATTTTTGCCCCGCCGCACCCACCCGTTAGCGATGACCGGGGTAATCAACTCTGTGCCCAAAACATAGAGAAAAATATTTTCGCGGAAAGCTTAAGTTTTTCATTTATAATTCTGTAAAGTATCGTTTTCTATGAATTTTCTTAAAATTATAATGCTTGTTTCTGGTCAAAATCACTGACAAATAAATATCATAATTCTAACCTACATTTTGGAGTTAGGTCAGAAACGGTTAGGTTTCCGAGCCCGTTTCCCCCTTTTTCCCGGTGATTGCGAATGCATAGTCGACCTTCGTCGTTTTTAATCTACCAGGTGACCACTCTTGAAAATCATTTCATGGAAAAAAATCATAAGTCTAACCTAACCTTACCTAACATTTTTCGAGTTAGGTCGGAAAAGGTTAGGTTTCCTAGCCCTTTTCCCCCTTTTCCCGGTGATTGCGAATGCATAGTCGACCTTCGTCGTTTTTAATCTACCAGGTGACCACTCTTGAAAATCATTTCATGGAAAAAAATCATAAGTCTAACCTAACCTAACCTAACATTTTTGGAGTTAGGTCGGAAAAGGTTAGGTTTCCGAGCCCGTTTCCCCCTTTTTCCCGGTGATTGCGAATGCATAGTCGACCTTCGTCACTTTTAATCTATCAGGTGACCACTCTTGAAAATCATTTCATGGAAAAAAATCATAAGTCTAACCTAACCTAACCTAACATTTTTGGAGTTAGGTCGGGAAAGGTTAGGTTTCCGAGCCCGTTTCCCCCTTTTTTCCCGGTGATTGCGAATGCATAGTCGACCTTCTTTGTTTTTAATCTACCAGGTGACCACTCTTGAAAATCATTTCATGGAAAAAAATCATAAGTCTAACCTAACCTAACATTTTTGGAGTTAGGTCGGAAAAGGTTAGGTTTCCGAGCCCTTTTCCCCCTTTTCCCGGTGATTGCGAATGCATAGTCGACCTTCGTCGTTTTTAATCTATCAGGTGACCACTTTTTAACATTATTTTAAGCAAAAATCGATTTTTGCCCCGCCGCACCCACCCGTTAGCGATGACCGGGGTAATCAACTCTGTGCCCAAAACATAGAGAAAAATATTTTCGCGGAAAGCTTAAGTTTTTCATTTATAATTCTGTAAAGTATCGTTTTCTATGAATTTTCTTAAAATTATAATGCTTGTTTCTGGTCAAAATCACTGACAAATAAATATCATAATTCTAACCTACATTTTGGAGTTAGGTCAGAAACGGTTAGGTTTCCGAGCCCGTTTCCCCCTTTTTCCCGGTGATTGCGAATGCATAGTCGACCTTCGTCGTTTTTAATCTACCAGGTGACCACTCTTGAAAATCATTTCATGGAAAAAAATCATAAGTCTAACCTAACCTAACAGTTTTGGAGTTAGGTCGGAAAAGGTTAGGTTTCTGAGCCCTTTTCCCCCTTTTCCCGGTGATTGCGAATGCATAGTCGACCTTCGTCGCTTTTAATTTATCAGGTGACCACTCTTGAAAATCATTTCATGGAAAAAAATCATAAGTCTAACTTAACCTTACCTAACATTTTTGGAGTTAGGTCGGAAAAGGTTAGGTTTCCGAGCCCTTTTCCCCCTTTTCCCGGTGATTGCGAATGCATAGTCGACCTTCGTCGTTTTTAATCTACCAGGTGACCACACTTGAAAATCATTTCATGGAAAAAAATCATAAGTCTAACTTAACCTTACCTAACATTTTTGGAGTTAGGTCGGAAAAGGTTAGGTTTCCGAGCCCTTTTCCCCCTTTTCCCGGTGATTGCGAATGCATAGTCGACCTTCGTCGTTTTTAATCTACCAGGTGACCACACTTGAAAATCATTTCATGGAAAAAAATCATAAGTCTAACCTAACCTAACCTAACATTTTTGGAGTTAGGTCGGGAAAGGTTAGGTTTCCGAGCCCGTTTCCCCCTTTTTTCCCGGTGATTGCGAATGCATAGTCGACCTTCTTTGTTTTTAATCTACCAGGTGACCACTCTTGAAAATCATTTCATGGAAAAAAATCATAAGTCTAACCTAACCTAACATTTTTGGAGTTAGGTCGGAAAAGGTTAGGTTTCCGAGCCCTTTTCCCCCTTTTCCCGGTGATTGCGAATGCATAGTCGACCTTCGTCGTTTTTAATCTATCAGGTGACCACTTTTTAACATTATTTTAAGCAAAAATCGATTTTTGCCCCGCCGCACCCACCCGTTAGCGATGACCGGGGTAATCAACTCTGTGCCCAAAACATAGAGAAAAATATTTTCGCGGAAAGCTTAAGTTTTTATTTATAATTCTGTAAAGTATCGTTTCTAAGAATTTTCTTAAAATTATAATGCTTGTTTCTGGTCAAAATCACTGACAAACGTAACAAATAAATAAAAGTTAAAGTAAATCAATAACTAGATGGCGTTTTAGGCGTTTATAGAAGTCGGTGTTAAGATTTTTACTAGATTAATTAAGTATTTCTGCAGTCCTATTGATTCCTGGTATGTTGATAAATTTGATAATTTGTACTATCGATTCTGGACACCAGGAGGAGGGTACTGGTACTTTGTTCTTTTCTTGCTCGGACATTGAACGGAGCGATCAGTACTAGTCTAGTACAATTTGTCACATGTACTAATTCGTTCCTTCAGTACATTTAGTACAGTTTAGTACACTAAACGAATAGTGAATTAGATTTTGATTTTGAAAACATATTATAAGCTAATGTAACTAAAGCTAATTATGATGTACTATGATATGGTCCAATTTGGTCCCAGCTCGGAAATCGAGTGCCGAAAACATATACTTGAAATAATTTGTTAATAAATAAAGACAATTTCGCAAAATGTTTATTCAACATTAAAAACTAAATTAATGAGTAGCTATATGTGTATAAGGTTCAAAATAGCATCATGTTAGAGTTATCAAAGATCAAAGTTGTCGAATGAATATTATTATGCATCTCACTTTTTCATGCACTGAGGCCATATATCCTTGCCGCTCGTTTCAGTCTTCAGTCAGAGTCAGGCACGTTCCGTGATTCACGTACGACGGAGTACTATATGAACGATGTCCTAAAAAGGTAAGGGAATAGTTCGTTCAATTCAGTGTCGGGAATTAATTCCTTTTAGTACATAGTACATGTACTACACAAGCCTACTGGTACTGCCACGCCGTGCGCGGATGGATACACAAGCGGAAGTGTTAACCGGCGCTGTGAGCTGTGGTGTCACTCAGAGATGGGCTGAGTCTGAGTGATGATTTTTTTGTATCAATGACTGCATGACAATGACAAAGAAATATCGATGACGGGAACAATGACAAATTCATCAATGATTTTTATGTAAGTTTAAGATCACGTCACTTTTATATATGTATAAATATAAAGTTTTAAGTCTTGCAACGTATTTTTATTACATTATGAAAATAAATGACACATTTTAATCTCAAAAAAATAACTTTACTTTATTAACATTATGAATATGAAAGTTTCGGGCACATTTTATAATAATAAGTAAAAGTTATTCTTACTTCTATTTCTATATAGTCGAAAACGCTCTGCGAATTTGTGTGCCAGTAGATCCAGGATCGGGTGAACTCGGGACCGCCGAGTGTACCGCCGAGAGCGAGACCGCCGAGAGCGAGAATGATACAGCACCGCACACATAATATTTTTCCTAAGGCAGTGTAAGCTAGGCTGATCCAGAGCGTAAGATGAAAGATCTCGATCTCGTCTCGTCGCTGTGTTTAGTATATTCAATTCATACTTGATAATTGTCTCTATTAATTTAATAGTTATTATTGGTACGTAATAAAAATTATTTTGACAATTATTTGGTTTACATTATGAGGTTAGTGTGTATTTTTTTTGTATTTAGTTGCCGCCTTTTTAGTTTTCACTTCTGCCGGTACTGCCTTTTTTTTTTGCATACCCACTAAACATCCCCGGGGTGCTCCAACTCGCGTCTTGCTGCGGCATTGTGGGATCTGTACTCAGAACCACGCCGCCGCAGACGAAGAGGCCCTCCTCTCTTCTCAGGCTCTTGTGAGCACTCGACGTCCTGCCGCAAGCACAGACGGCAGGACGTCGCTTCCCCTCGGATCCCTCGTGGGGCAAGGCATCCCCGTGCCCTGCCCCGGGATCCCTAGTGTTTGCCGGTACTGCCTGCTTTTTTTTTAATTATATTTCTTATTAGTTACTTATTTTTTGTCCCCGAGCTTCACTACGCTACGCTATGCTTCTGGATGGAGCCGACGGGGTCAACACCGTCGGCTCCGAGAGTAATGCACGGCAACAGGGATCAGAAGTGCTAGTGGATGTGTGGCGGAGTGCGGCCCGGAAGCGGAAGGCATAACGCGCGCACCCCGTCGCGATAGCGGCTAATGTGTCCTCCCGCCTCTCGCCTCCCGCGGCCGCTGCTATCGCGCGTCGGCCGCTTGGCGCGGAGAGGACGTGTCTCGGCTGCAGATAGCTCGCTCGCGCTTATTTCGCATTCCCACTCCCAAATTTCACATTAATCTATTCTCCCATTTATTACGATAGCGCCTGGGGTTCCCTCGTGGAAACAAAGCTCATACTTCCAGATATAAAAAGATATTTAAACACAGAACGGATTCATTTGACTGGTTCTATACCCGCCATGGGGTAGGCCTATGACCAGCAGTGGACGTCTTTTGGCTGAAATGATGATGATATCCGCCACAGGGCTATGTTACACGACCCACTAGACACTTAGTAACGAGCAAGTAAGCATGTAGTGTTCACATCCAGTAGATGTCAATCATATGTATTTCTCTAAGTATTTATTCATTTGTGTATATAAGATTGTACATCAGTTTTGTGAACCAAATAAAAAAAAAAAAAAAAAAAAAAAAAAAAAAAAAAAAAAAAAAAAAAGCACAAAACGGCCAAGAACTTTCTTCTCCACAACCTAAACCCATTTCCGGCACCTGAAAAGCATGTATAAATTAAATAATTGAATCTAAAGATCTAGTATTTTTTGTAAACTGTACAAACAATGATAAAAGTTTCAATTTAATTATAGAGGACTTAGGCAGGGACTTAGACAAGAGTACTTGCAATGTCCTTAGGTTAGATGATTTTAAAAAAGAGCAATATATATTTTGTTTAAGCTTGGAACCTTATCGCAAAGGCTTCCCTAGCATATATTCTCACTTCAAATTACTAAGGCAGTTTTTATGTTGACTGCCATGTCTATCAATCATCACTATTAAAAAGATTAGGACATTAACTAATAAAAATCGTGATAATTACTGTTAGGTACATTACTGTTAGGCTTTAATACTTATTCTATTTTACCCTATTGGAAAACAAAATAAAGATATCGAAATTAAACATTTTTAACGGATTTATCGCGTGTAAATTCCTCATCATTTTCATCATCATTTCAGCCAATAGACGTCCTCTGCTGGACATATGCCTCCCGCAAAGATCTCTCTCCACAAAGGCCGGTCCTGGGCCGCCCGTATTCATCCTTTTCCAGCGACCTTAACCAGGTCGTCGGTCCACCGTGTGGGAGGCCTACCAGCACTGCGCGTAAATTACCTACATACAACATATGACTAGGAAACCTAAGAAATCATTAAAATACAGATATTCAATATGTAAGTGATAATATATTTGACTGATCATTGACATGTGACGACGAAAGAACGGGAAACTGTCCGGCGGAAAAGTGTTTGAAGATTTTCGCCATAACATTTCGTGCAGACTTTGTGCTTTGGTCAATAATTACATAACAATTTTGCAGTCAGAAAGAAGAGTCAGAAGAAGGTCGAATGACAGACCTTCTTTTCTTCACTTCTTTTCACTGTAGGTTTTATTTTTTATAATTATTTATATATTTTTTGTAAATATTTTTATAATTAAACATAAAATGTCTAAAACCGTTCATCACACCTGGTAACACTCAGTGTCATCCTTGTCTATTCTGATAGTTCCGTGAATGGACAAGATTTGTTATTGCTTTGCTTGTTTTCTTTTCTTTTTAATGTATGTGTCACTGTTACTCTTTAAACTTATCACTTAGCGCATATGTAGTGTTTACCTTTAAGTGTTGGTTGCACTCATGTATGTTTACTATAAACTTGTATTTAATGTAAGACTTAGTGTATCACAAACGTTGGTAAACCAAATAAATAAACAATTATAATGCCATGAAAACTGATTGTATTGATCATGTACTAAGTTCCTTCTCTTAAAACGTAGAGATTATATTCTGTTTGGGTATATCCATACGCTAATTATAGAGCCAACGACTAGTGAGTCGTCCAAAAATACAGAAATTTGCCTTCCGATGAATGTACTAGTATGATGTATGAATGAAATTGGTACGGGATCAATCTAAAAACTATATCAATCGAATAAAAAACAAAACCAAATCGCCTTAAAATGTAAATTTGCGGAATGACGCGGTTGTGTTACAAGAAAACCTACAGCAAATATTGAGAACCTCCTCCTTTGAAAGCGGTTAAAATTAATCATGTTTTTTTTTCTTTATTGTATTTTGTATATTATTTGTTGTGTAATTATTATTCTTAAAGCAGGAGACATTCTAAGGCCTGCACGTATATGCTTCCTTATTGTAGGAGTTAAATAAACGGCTCAGTCAAGGCTTCTTTTCCGGACCAAAGCCTGCCTCGTTGATGGCGGGAGTTGGATGTGCTGTCTACGTGTAAACCACTTGCAGTTTGGGTGTCATCTGTGTTCGATAATTACATGATTGAAATACAAATAATCGAGGATAGGTCTTATATGAGTTGAATGTAAGTGGCAAAGGGGAGGCGACGCCGAGCAGCGTAGGGCACGCACGGCAGTCGGCAGTCGGCAGTGAACGCGGCCGCCCGCCCTCAGCCACGACGCAGCGGAGCGCGAGTGCGCGTACTTTCGGCACTTCGGTGCGTTCGTAGTTGCGCGAGTGTCGGTTGGTGCTGGTTAGTGTCAGTGGTGGCGGCTGCCTGCTGCAGGTACGAGAGGACTCGGTCATTTACGCGTCGCTACTGAGAATACAAGTAAACAACTTTTGGACCTCAATATATGAACTTACAAATGTTTTGAGGCTGTTCGGTGTTCGCTAAAAGTTAAAAAGTTATTTGTTGGTGATCAGTTGACGAGTGTGCGTATTGGTATAATTTCCGTTGAGGTCTGAAGGACGTGCCGATTGAAACTCGATTAGGGTCGGAGTCCGTTTTTATAGTAGTATTTTGTTATTATAAAGGCACCAGAATTTTTTTTATTTATTTATTTATAAAAACAGTTATAGGCAATAGACACATATAATAAGATGAACTCATAGAATGGACAATGCATGTTTCTGGCCTACTTCAGTGTTACAGTTCCCTTAATCACAACCGATATGACCATTTTCATGCACAACGTAAGTCTTGTGCTCACCAGGCTCAACTATATTTGCGAGACAGGAATACCTGGTACGGGGAATTCCCCGTTGACCAAAAAGGAACAAAGAACATTCCCGGAGCATGCAGTCAGTTGTATGAACATATATTTGCAATCGCAGAGCTCGGTCTTCAATTACTTCCAAACCAATTATTAAACATGAAGTCTTCTAGCAAAATTAACATTTTCGCGGCCATGACGAGACCATTCTATGCTACAATAACTTTTTTAATAGAAATCATAAACTCTGTGGCCACGGGCGTGTTCATGAAAAAAAAAACAAAATAGATTCCGACACGTGGTACGATTTTTAGATAAGGAAAACATTATAAACAGTTATCAACTGTTCAAGTGGTGGCAAACAAAATATGTCTTGCAACGGATCGAATTTGTGTACGTAAAATTGGAGGAAGCTCGACTCAGCATGGGTCCCTAATGGGCTTAATGAGCTGCGTTGTGCTGGTCCGCTGGGCCGCAACGGCTATCCGATCTCGCATCGCGGGCCACAGAAGCGTCCGCCGACACGAGGGCCCTTACCGAAGGCATACCTGCCTAACAAAATTAATGATCTGAGAGCTGGAGATGGCCTGAGGCTCAGAATCTTTTTCCTTTATATTTATTTCTCCGGAGTGCAACATCAAAGTAGAATTAGCATTCGCCAACAAATACAACTGCTATTGGAAGGTTGTCGCGGACACACGTTACTCGCACGAAGTCGTTTGTTGTTGACGAATTAAAATGCAAATTGAGTTCCTTTCGACATTGTACTTATTTCAGACTGAAGACGCCTATTGTGTTGCCAACGGACCCGACTCAGCATTTTTAAAGAGTTGTCTAAGAAAAGAAAAAAGTGGAGTTGTCTAACTCCACTTTTTTATTTATTAGTTTATTTAGGATTTCCAACAGAGAATACAATACACATTCACTTAAACGAGATGATTCGATACAAATTCTTTTGCTTCTATTGTTATAGGAAACCACATCATTGACACAAATATAACAGAAATTAAATACAGAGATCTACGAAGTTAAATTCACTATCATCACTACATATATTTATATTTTATTTATTTTATTATAAAACAAAGTCGCTGTCGTCTGTCCGTCCCTATGTATGCTTTTTTTTTTTTTTTTTTTTTCAATCAATCAATCATTTATTGCGTACAATGTAGGTACATTATAAGAGATATTACAGACTATTACAGGTACATCCAGCTACATTCTACCTTACGGCGTGCAATTTTTATATGTATTAGATTTATCATTATACAATATTAATAAGAGTAAACATAACTGTGGCAATGAACAAAATAAACATAAAGTACAATTATATATATTACTTACTATATTGAACACTCATTCATCAATAAATTCTGTAACGGAATAATAACATTTTTGCATGAGAAAACTGATCAAACTATTTTTAAATTGCCTATGTGTTTGATTTTTGTATTCGGCCGGTAATTTGTTAAAGATGGCTGGACCCATACAAAGAATGCTTTTTTGCCTTAGTGCAGTTTTACATTCGCCAGTTTTTAACAGACGGGCATATTGTGTGCGAAGGTTTACCGAACGTGTTCTAGTGTCTTGTAATGAGGGAAATAGATGCAAGTTTTGTTTTACAAAAGATGCCACCTCTAAAATATATATACATGGGAAGGTTAAAATATTTAGGGTCTTAAAGGCGGTTACACAGCTGTCCGTGGATTTTAAGTTCATTATTGATCTAATGCAGCGCTTTTGGGACTTGAATATTAATTCTTTGGCTGTACAGTTTCCCCAAAAAATTACACCATACCTTAATATTGAAGAAACCATTCCGTGATAAGCTATCAGCACTGTTTCAATATTAACCTTTTTAGAGAGGTGAAAAAGTGCATAAGCAGATTTGCTAAGCCTCCTGCATACGTTTTCTGCTTGCTGTTTCCATGATAATTGGCTATCTATAAGTATGCCCAAGAAATTAGCTACTGTTACGTCTTCTATGATTTGTCCTTTATATTTAAGATTTAACTTTTTCTCTAAACGTTGGTAATAGTTCATTATTTTAGTTTTTTGTAAATTTATTAATAAGTTATTATTGTTGAGCCAGTTTACGATGGTACCGAGTGTCTTGCTTACTTCTAGTTTATAGCTATTTTTATTAGAGCACTTAATAATAACTGTGCTATCATCTGCAAATAAAACCATGGGATGTTTAGATTGTCGTGGAAGTTTTCTTAAATCTTTAAAACTACGCAACGGATTTTGAAGCGGTTTTTGTTAATAGATAGAGTGATTCAAGAGGAAGGTTTATTGCACCAGTGCGAAGCCGGGGCGGGTCGCTAATAATAATTATAATAAAACAATGTTGTTATACAACTAACTATTTTTTAAGAATTATAAAAAATATGATATATGAAAAGGAGATTATTCGAACATTAGAAATTAATAATATTACAAAACAAAACAACTTGACACAGTGAAGTAAAATAATAAAAATATGGTCTTGGGTCTCATGCACTCAATTCCTTAAGCGATCAACATTATTTAGGTGTGTACGTAGTAAGTTTTTATACCTACCTAAGGAATGGAAAAAAAATCCGTTCTTAAAAAAAATCTAAACCCTTTTTTTATAGTAGGGGAAACCTTTTATAGGTCCCCAGCCTAGGGACTAGGTATAACCTAAACCCTAGACTAACGAGGCAGCCCTAGTGATCACCCGTGTTGACACAATTCGCGACCACAGACGACACCCACACCCAGAGCAAGAATCTCTGGCTTACCTAAAGGCACTTGCGCGACCTCGAAATCGAACCGTGAACCCGTTAATTCAATGACCGAACCTTATTTCCTGCGACTGTCTGCGTTGATTTTAAAGTAAGTTGGTTTTTGCAAGAAGATGTCGCTGCTTCGTTTGTTATAGCGACATACTAGTAACTACTCCCAAATTGGTGCACAAGATGGAATGAAGACTTGGTCCTTCGCGTGACGTCAGTCTTCGTGAGTTGTCCTAATTCACTGACCGGTCGACGCGTTTGTAAAGTATGCCGAGACGTGTCAGTAGTATCTACTGCACTGTGCTTCTATCAAAGCTTGATTTAATGGAAAGCGAGCTGCTCCGATGGCGCGGGTCAACGAGTCAAGACGAGCGCAGGACTCAGGACGGACGCTCCTTATGCGACACAAAGGGGCCCCTTGCAGTAACGAGCGCGACCCTTCACTAGTTCACAACGCGCTGGTACAAGCCGATAAGAACATGCAAAAAGCAAAACATCAACAAAGTCCTCCTGCGGTGAGCAGAGTGCTGCAGTGTCCAATATCTTGTGTTAGACATAATTTAACTGCGAGTTTCTCGAGTTTATAAAGAAAACGTAATCAGCGCGGCCGCAGTTTGCACAAAGAATTCAATTTGTCAGTTCAATGAGCCGAAGAAAGTTTTAAACGCGGGAGGGCTGATCACTGGAGGAGTCAGTTCGAAGGGAGTTATGGCCGCCATTAGAGGAGACGGGCGCCGCAGCCGGCGGACTGAAGCGGGCGCCGATAATGGACCATCGCTCACCAGAGCCACGGTCACGGCTCGGTGGCCCAGCTTGGTGATTGCACGAACCAGTGTAGGCGGCTGCTGCGCAGCATGTCGCGCGTTCGATTCCCGCACGGAAGAAATATTTGTACGACCTACAAGTATTTGTTCCGGGTCTGAGTGTTTTCTATCTATAATATGTATAGATAGAAAACAACACAAGCATTAAGTTGCTTAGCTTGGGACGAGATGGCGTTGTGTGAAATGTCCAAGGATATTTATTTATTTATTTTTTAACGTATTACTCCTAACTCCATTAGGGGAAGCAAGTTGTTGGCTGAATTCCACTTTACCTACACTTACCACTTCATCCACTCTGCACTTACCTTTAGGCAGGCCGCGTGGTGACGCGCTAGAGGTATAAAAATAAGGTTTCTGGTCGCAGCCTCCCAACGTTCAATGCAATCTTATCCATGGCCTTGCTGTTGACGTCCTCCATAAATTAGTGAGGTGCCTACGGGAGAGGCTGACTGATGCCAATAATTGATAACGGACGCGCTGCACCTGTGACGGGATGCAGAGACCGTCTTGGGACCGCGAGGTTCGGTATTAGATATTGTGTGTCCACAGCTGGTGCTGTGTTTGTGTCCTTTTACCAAACGTTGTAATGCGTTCCGCGCTATTGAGAAGTTGTGTGAGAACTTCTCCGGAAGTTACTTTTCCCCTACTACTGTACTAAGGTTGTTTCGTTTCGCGGTCTCGTAATTGTATTGAGGTGGGGTTTTAGTTTAGGAATGGAATGTGGAATGTAGAATAGGTAATGTCATCAATTAATGTCCACGTACTCAGAATCTGGGTGGTTTTTCCTGCGTAGAAATTATAGCGGATGTTAGTAAACAGATGACAGATGACATGGAGATGTTCCAAGTTTGTTTATGGAGCCTATTTGTGTGGGGCTCGCAAAAGGGTCGGTCTTGGGTCCGGAGGAGCGACTCCGTGAAGCTTGTGTGTACACTAAGTTGTGCAAAGCGTCCCCGCAACTGAAACTATTTATTTGCTTAACTCTTTAAGCACACTCCTCTCGCAGGATGAACGTCACCATATGAACAAAGTGCGAATTTCCTTTTGTGTCTTGTAAATGTTTGAGTACGATCCCATAGCGCTAATCTGCAAAGTACAGTAAGTACAAAGGCGCGGAGTGCTGGGGAGATGTGAGAAGCGCCACACGATTGCGCCTCCGTGTGCGAGGAGGATTACGCACAAATCCGCCGAAGAGGTGTCCTTGTGCGAGTGCGGAAAGTGCGAGGTGCGGATTGGAGCCACCTGAGACGACGCCGATAATGGAGCGATTACTCATTTCGCATTCAATGGGAACAAAGAACTTGCCGCCGATCATCTGATTATACAATTTCGATAAACTCGCCAGGGGAGGCCTGTCAACTACTCTGGATTAAGTTCGTTCCGGTTGTTATGGCAGTTCATTAGTGCTTCTGAGAAGTTCAAAAGGCGGTCGCCTGATCGGAATAACAAATGTATGCTAATTAAGTGAAATATTCGTTGTTCAGCGGACGGGAAAAAGTGACATCATTTGCAGAAAAATGTGAACTAAAACTTGATCCGAACTCAAACAAAGTACTCGAAAAATGGTAAGAAAAACAAGGAATTTGAGGCAATAATACATCCAAGGAAAACGTCGATTCTGACTACCATTAACGAAAAACTCACAAACAAATTGCTATATCCATACATAATTGTGCTAAATAGATAAATTGTATTAGTGTATGTATCGGAAAGTAGTGTGTTTGTAAGTTTCGTGAACGTGTCGGTGTTTTGCATAGTTTGTGGGCTTGTGCACGCGACACCACAATTCACACACAAATGTGTTCGTTAGCATACAAATAGCAGACTGTGGATCCGCTTATCACACGTACTCATGTCACGGTGACTTGCTGTGGATTTAGTGCTACCTTTCTCCATTTTATCGATCATCGTATTCGTCCTCGAAGGGCAGATTCGTTGCTCAATAGGAAGAAGAACACACAGATAACTTGTTGATTCTCATGTGGTGGTCCCGTGCGTCTGCGATATTGAATCGCTAGTGTAAATGCGACGAGCCGGATACCTCTCAAGTTCAGTAACTCGGCTTGGAAATATCCAAGCGCAGTCAACGCTGTTGTATTATTTACATAATTTTGTGCGTTCCTTAACACGGGTAGCGAAGAAAAGAGAAGCTAGGGGAAGAGGGCGCGTTTGAATGGATTACTGGCGATTGCGAGCGACGTACTTTGGAGGAATGTGTGATGTTCCTGTCAAGCGTAGCAGCAGCCATTGGCCACCCCTCGATTGATCACTTTCGTCGTAGGCTCCACTTACTCTAAAGCTGACCCCATGGTGCTGTCCCCGTAGTCGCCACTCCGGGACGTGGTGGGCTGTCTGCATTACTGGCTCGCCGATATTCAATCGCATCTACTGCATTCTCTGAGCTGAGCAATCAAGTGCCAATAGACCTCCATACACAGTAATGTTATTCAGTGTCACTCGTGTGCCACATCATGTTCGCGTTGTGCCAAGCCTTTCGAATTCGGGCGACGGTTCGTCCACCGCGATCGACTCAAATCGAATGCGGCGCTCAATCTCGAATCGCATCGAGGGCAATCAAATCTTCGGCTGCAATCGCCTCCACATAAGCTCTATTTTCTGTCCTATTTCCTCGTCGATAGGGTTTCAATTGGCCCGTGTCGAACGCGACGTGCAGGCACTTGTTATTGCTCGGCTGGCAAACAATAGAGTTGGCTGCGGAACAACTTGTATTCAGATGAACCGATGTTGTTCCCCAGCATGCGCAAAATAACACCCGTTAACGACTCGGTCTATAGCGTGACGAGATTCTCTGCGAAATCAGTTTGAACTAATTAATCACACAAGATAGCGGAGGGGCGGTGGGGCAGTCGATACCCGGAGCCACCAGTGGGATAACTGACAGCCGGTCCACGCTCAGGGTACCGGAACATTGGTGGTTTAGCCAGATGAGGTCAGACTGGAGTGGACTGCAATGCAATTGGGGAAAGGCGGTTGGGCCCACCGAGGATAGATCCCGCGACCGTGGGAGGCCGCGTGTCGGTCACCTCGCGTACGGCGGGGGAGCGGGGTGAGGGGCGAGCAATTAGTAGTTGGCGAGTCCATTTAGTTGGGTAACAGAAGTAATCAGAGTTATGACGGATAAGGCGCGCGCTAATGCCCAACAATAGCGCAACCTTCTTCTAGCAACCCTTGTTTGTGTTGCCTTTGCCGATACAAAAGTGGTTGCTTATATTACGCGTTATTACCTAATTTACTCATCATATCATCAGCCCACATTACTCCACAGCTGGACATAGGCTGCCCCTAAAGAGCGCTGTGTTCAGCTTGACGCATCCAGCTGCTGCCCGCAACCTTTCGCAGATCGTCAATTCTCATACTCATATAAGTTCAATAACTAAGCTTTGTATTCTCTTTGTTCCAGGTGTGCGGCGCCCAGGCCCCTGTGCGAGGTCCCGGCCTGTCTACAGGTAACGCTCATTGAGAAACAGTCATAGGCAGTCAACATGTGACGTTGGCTTGAGGGTTGTGAATACGTTTACTGACTAAGACGCGAAACAAATCCACGCAAATGGAGCCACGGTCGCTAGCTAGTTTACAATAAACTTTTGGTAAAAATCAAGCCAATACCTCGCTGCAATTGAAGCTGGCTTGAAAGGCATGTAACTTATCAAACACCTCCTCGCAGCGCTTTTTTGCTGCGACCATTGCTGGTGCTATGTGTGTATGTGTATGACCTGTATCGCGGGGGCAGTTAACAAACATGAAACTCACGAACACAAAGACACCCAGACTCAGAGCAAGTGCCTCTTATTTACACAAAGACACTTGCCCGGCCCCGGAATCGAACCCGGGACCTCGTGATCCAAAGGCGGCGCAACCAACTCCATTTATTTTCAAATGACTCTATCCCGATTCTATTCGTTCTCGGTTAAATGAACTACAGTGGTCTGTGGTTCATTTAACGTACTGCACATGATCGACTGCAGTTTTCCGAATCTTTCAGTGAGAAATGGCGAAGCGCCTCCCCCTTGTGTGAGCATTAAGTTGCTCCAGAACTAATACAAATAATAATTATGTATGACATTACAAATAGTGTTTTCACAATCTAAACAACAAGAGTATGCGACGTTAGTTGAGTCAACAACGAATATCATTGCGGGGGCTTAGGCTATAAGGTGATGTGTAGGGGAGAGGAGGGCACCGGATATGAAGACATATGGGGTGACCTCAACGGTTCGAACCGATATCGGCCGCGGGGCCAAGGTCGCACTCCGAATGCCAATCTCGCTGTGCACTGCTCATGTTACTGATCTGAATCGACCGATGAGACATTTTTATTGTTTGTAACATCTGGTTCAATGGTGTCAGCGTCTTGGTGTTTTCCATTAGTCAACATTTACGATACCCTCAGGATGGAAGGGTCGGTGTTTTGGCCCTTAGCGACTAATATACAGTTTACTCTCATAAATCTGTCTTATATCCAGTCTTGTACCTAATAATGGCGATCTAAAAAGAGCAACTGCAGGTTTTCTGGCCAGCTCTTCCCTGTAGAGCTGCATTCCGAACCGGTGGTAGATGGTAAATAATCAATTTCCAATTTTAATTGGTAAATTTTTAATTTTATCCGATTGTTTGAGTTGTCAAAAGATATAGAGCTCAATAGAGAGCCAACTTGATTAAATGATGAATTCTAAATAATAATGAAATTGACTCTCGGTAAACCACCTAATATTGTAACCGGTGGGCGCACACCCTTGCGGTTGTTTATCTCTTTTCGATTTGGAAGAAGTCGACAGTCTTTGAATGGCGTCTCAAAGGGGACGGTGTCGTGCAAACGTGGATAAATGGCCGCAGCCGAGAGAGGCGCGAAGGAGGCCCCGGACAGAGGCGCCGGATTTAATCCAACGTCATTATTTGATTCAACAAAATGAAATTCCGCAGAGGATTTGTGAAAAACTCATTTGTCTCGGAGCGCATTATGAGCCAGAGGCAAATCAGCTTACGGAATACAATTAGCACTGAATTGTTGCAGGACCTTCTTCTCGCCCGTATTTCGTCCCTTTGCCGATATACGTTGCCCAGTTCTCCTCCCCTTCCACGTCCTAGGGGAAGTCGGCCCACTGTGGGCTTATCTGCCTCTTGGTAACTACATTCTCCTCTTAGCATCAAAAATGTGTGTATTTGGACAAACTAAGCCGGAATAGTCCTATACTAATCATTTCTCTGTCGCAATCGTATTCGGCACAACAGTATATGGCTTAGGAGATCATCCGCGGATCAATTCCGTTAAGTTGAATTTTGCTTCAGCCTGGTCGTTCATTCGTTTCAACCCACTACTGACCCACTACTGAGTCGGTCCTCCTCCAAATTTATGGAGGGAAATTTGCCTACTGTGCCACGCTGGCAAGACGTTATCCTCCTCTTGCGGCTTCAGCCAGTAGACATATTGAAAATGCCGTGAAGGATTAAGACGCATACTTAAGATCACCAATCCGCGAATACAGCGTCATAATCCCCTCCATGACATTGGAAGAGGCGCGACTCGGCAGTGGCTTGTCTAAGATGATGGGGTGACCGTGATCCGTACATTATATCGACATTGTTTACTGATAAATTTCCCCGGTGGTCGGTCCGTGGTGGCGTTCTCCGGGCGTTCACCGTTGATCACTCGAGCATTGTATTGTCCGCAGCCAATGAGCCATGCCCACCCCTCGCTACAACATTCCCTTCAGACTTGATTGTTCCAAGGGATCACAAGTTCTCTAAATATACGGCACCAATAATTCCTTTTGAGGACCGACAAAAATACGTTTTGATATAATTTTCATTCGTGTAATATTGTAACAGCAAACAGATAACTTAACCTGTATTTTATTGAGCAGAATATTCGGGGAACAGTGTTTGGCGGAGATAGCTAAATTGCAGCTCGATTTTAGCCTTTGTTGTTTCGTATTCCTGGAACCCGTTCCATGATCGACGATTTAAAGTAGAAGCGGGGGAGGTAGGTCAAGTTAATTGTAGCCAGCTACAGTTAAATATCTCTCTTCGTAAATGCTTCAGCGTAATCCATATCCAAACACAACCAGAACTGAGCGCAATCTAGTAGGGGGTTGCAAATCTTCCATACAATATTAATTAATTAATTAATATATGGAGGACTTACAACTACAAAAATTTTAAGTATGGCTTAGGAATAGCTATTGTAAGGAAATTAAGGAGCAAACAGAATTAACAATACAATACAAATACTTGGCAGCTATCGCTGTAGAAACCTATTTTTCGTTCGTCTACTTATAAAAAAGGTTGACTTAAGCACTTTCTTGCCAAACTTGCACTTGTTGTAAACGGATAATTAAAACTAATACGTGCCACGCACTAAATAACTATTTTGCCTATAATGTGTTCAGCTAAGAGGGGCTTTGATGCGGAATGATTTAGCTGGTGTTTTATAATCATCTAGCGATCCGCCCCGGCTTCGCACGGGTGCAATATTGGCATATAAACATCCTTCTTGAACCACTCTGTCTATTAAAAAAAACCGCTTCAAAATCCGTTGCGTAGTTTTGAAGATTTAAGCATACATAGGGACGGACAGACGACAAACTCTGTTTTATACTATGTAGTGATTGTGCTAAATATATTGGGACAGTCAATGTCGTTATTGGTGACTTTTAGGAGAAAGGTTGAAGATAATCTTTCGAAAGATAAGGAACTTTTTGATGAAAACACAGATATCTCTTGAAGCGTTTTTGTATATTTTCGATGCGATCGATATATTTGTGGTATCGTACGCTCCATACTAGCCGTTGGTCCGCCTCGTTGGTCTAGTGGTTAGATGTGCCACCTTTGGCTCAACGGGTTCCGGGTTCGATTCCGGGGTCGGGCAAGTGTCTAGACCAGAGGCACTGGCTCGGAGTCTGGGTGTCATTTCTATCTATAATATGTATGTATTTACAAAAAAAAATGTATATAAGTAGTTTATCATCCAACTCGTTACCATAACACAAGCATTAAGTTGCTTAGCTTGGGACGAGATGGCGTTGTGTGAAATGTCCAAGGATATTTATTTATTTATTTAAGTTACTTATTACAAACTAGTGGCCCGCCCCGGCTTCGCCCGTGCAAAGCGGGGGTGTGTTATACATATAAACCTTCCTCTTGAATCACTCTATCTATTAAAAAAAACCGCTTCAAAATCCGTTGCGTAGTTTTAAAGATTTAAGCATACATAGGGACGGACAGAAGAATGCGACTTTGTTTTATACTATGTAGTGATAGTGATAGTGATGTAGTGATGTACAAAAGAGCATTTTAACTCTACGTTTACAATTTTGAGATATTTAACATTATATTATGAACATCTTGAGCACACTTTCACCGCCAGTTCTAAATTTACCACTTTATTCATACAAAGGTTGCCTGGAACAGATCGTGGTATGCGACAAGGCCACCCAATGTACACTTTACCTTAAGCATATTTTATTTTCTGTATCTTTTTTGTTTTAGTGTGCAAAGAGTTCATAAATAAATTATTTATACACATTTTCCTATAGCAACACACCTTACAAAGACAGTTTTCAGACAGACTGTAATTTTATACGAATACAATAAATAAATAAACTCTAGATATATATAACAATTTGTGTTCTGTTAATCCAAGATTTAACAAAATATAATATTCGCGGGCATTACTAGCTCGAGGTTTGATACTGATAATGTAGCACACATTTGCGGATTCCTCGCGAGTCTTATATTTCAGCCCAAGTTCTACTGCTTCGATATTACTTGTAGGTACTGTTCTATAACGTCTAAATAATGATTTGTGAGTGGGCGATACGTCCATCTATCTGACTCTGCCTGCAGTCAGTTGCGAGCTGCAAAATAAACAACCCTACACGGGTACAGAGGTCAACTGAAGGGACTATTTTGACTGTGTTTATATCGGTATTTTGGAAGTGTGTCAATATACGGAGAAGGGACTTGCGTAACCCTGGAATCGAGCCCGTGCTCGCAAATCTACACTAACAAAATAACAAATTAGAACAAGACCCCACGTAACTAGCTGCGGTAACGAAAAGTGATGCCTCATTATCACTAGAATGAAGAGTCGAGATTCCTTTAGCTCAATACATGATGAAGACACATGGCAAACAGCAATAGACTAGATGAGTCTAATCATGGAGGGAGAGCAGAGAGATTGGCAAAATGGCAAAACGGCAAGGCCTTTTTCTTTCTTGGCACGAAATAGTACAAATCAGAGTATCGGACAGAGTTCTAGTAGTGTTCCTGGAAGGCGAATCCACATCCCAAGTTCAGATAATGTATTGGAAGGCTAAGTCTTGCGCCGCTTGACATTCGCAGCAACGAGGGATTACGTTAATTAATGTTGGGCTGAAACATATCCAAAGATCTCACAATGGGGCTCGTCTGGCGAAACAACAATAAATTCATTTACACAATGTATCAGGTTTCCCGCGACGTGTTAGGTGCGTTGCGGCGAGGCGCCCTTGAAGCCCCTCAAGGCGCACCACTCGATACGATGAACCGCGATTGGCAAACACTCTATACCCGATCTGCAGTGTGACATTACACGCACGCGTGCGGTCACGTGGGCGGTCGGGCCACGGGGCGAGCGGCGAGCGGGGAGCGGGGAGCGGACTTACTTAGCGGAAGGAGCTCACTGTTACTCACACTAATCCCCCTACAGACCCCTTTGCTACGTATGAGGTGCCGTGGAGTGCCTCAAGCCAATTCAAAGAAACTTGGAAAACTACTTCGCGAAATGTAAACTAAGTTTTAAAATCATGAGCTCAAAGTTACGCCGAGAATTTGCATAAGATAAATAAACTCTCTCAGTTTTACAGACTTGCATATTTTAATAATGCGAATCGTCTGAAGATTGGCCGAGGCCGAGGAACGAGTTGAAACTGTTATATCTACTTAATAGCGTTTATCACGAAATCCGAAATGAGAGCTTAGAGGGTTTTCCTATCTTAGAATAAGAAGCAAAACGGACGCTGTTTTGATTCAATGTTTAGTTACAATACACGTGTTCTCTCTGATAAGTCTGTTTGCCATGTTTCTTGAAGGTTTAGGCAACCATTTGAAGACCATATAATATAATATTTGGATGGGCACAAACAAACTCCCGCTTTCTGTTTTTCCCGAGCAGCGATATGTAGATGGCGGATGGCCCGCAAGAAGCGGTCCTCGGCCGGTGGTCGCCGCGCCATATGTCGTCGGGCCATTTACATAAACAGGCCACAGCCTTCGCCCTCTGCGCACTTATTTCTCGTGATCGTCTCAAACTTATGTATTTGGATTTCATGTTTTGGAACGTAGAGGCGAGAAAGAACATTGTAGAACAGTGTCAAAACTACATCGTGTTGAACGAAACCCCTAATACGCCGCGTGACGTTTTTACGATACATAGTTGTCCCCAAGTAAGTTTGTCCTTCAAAAATCTAATCGCCTTTACAATATGAAATGTTATGCCAACAAATATGGTACAATTGTGGTATATTATATAACAGTAATGAATTATACCAGTTGAAGAGCATCTCGCCCACTTCAGTCAAGTAGCATAAGATGGTGTCATAATTCCGTTGTGAATACAATTTCAGCTGAAGACGCGGGTACCGGGTACCAAACCTGTGGGAAGCTTATATTCACTTGATTCCTCTCAATCCCTGCGCAAGGCTGTGACTACTGTGATGCACTGGGCGTTCTATGAGTACATGAGGAGTCTCCTGTGTGTCTTTCTTGAAGTTAAGGTATACCTACGACAGCAAAGGGTTGACACATATTTATGACTGTGGTTTAGTCGCTTAACTAGCAAAGAGCGGAATCACTACATAGTATAAAACAAAGTCGCTATGGTCTTTCCGTCCCTATGTATGCTTAAATCTTTAAGAATACGCAACGAAGCGGTTTTTTTAAATAGATAAAGTGGTTTAAGAGGGAGGTGTATATGTATACTATTGTAGAAAAACACTGACAAATTTAGATGTTTATCATTGTACCCGTGCGTAGCCGGGGCGGGTCGCTAGTAGAAAATAAACCAAACTGCAATAAAATAATGATTGTAATGGAAACTTGGTAATTTTTTCTATATCCCTTATTAATGTAGTATTCAGTCACATGAAATGAATGTATCTTTGCCGCTATTCGCTGCGCTCGCCACTTAATCCTGGCCTCCCGTAGTCAACAAGAGCCCTCGAAGGGCAACTCAAGCTGGACTAAGTAAAACTGTCGGCCAGCGCTCACAAAGGGCGTCTTAAGGGATGCTCAATAGAAAGGGAGCACAATGGAGGTGTCACGCCCCGACACAATGGGCGGCAGGCGCCCGCTGCGTTAAGCGCACTATAATGGGCTTCATATTAACTTGGGCTCGTCCCGAGATCGTACTATTGTGTGGATCCGCCAACTAGTGGAATATAGTTCCTCAAAGATGTCTCATTCACAGCGCAGAGCTGCGTTCCGCTAGCAGTTGGGTCCAGCCACGTGTCACGTGGTGTGGCCCCAATGGACTCGCCTGCGTTGGCAAGGTTTCCTTCTCTTACGGATCACTTCACTATCACTATCACTACATAGTATAAAACAAAGTCGCTGTCGTCTGTCCGTCCCTATGTATGCTTAAATCTTTAAAACTACGCAACGGATTTTGTAGCGGTTTTTTTAATACATAGAGCGATTCGAAAGGAATTTTTATATGTATAACTAGCGACTTGCCCGGCTTCGCACGGGAGCAATATTGACATATAAACCTTCCTCTTGAATCACTCTATCTATTAAAAAAAACCGCTTCAAACTTTTATACTATGTAGTCTCTACAGTACTATGCATGTATCAATGCATAGTACTGTAGAGAAACACTGATACATTTAGATTTTCTTCATTGCACCCGTGCGAAGCCGGGGCGGGTCGCTAGTTTTTATAATAAAATGTATGTGTACTCAGCCCCCGTTACGCAAATCGCAAAGTCAATTAATATGAAGTAATAGAGCGCCGCTCGGCGGGCAGTACCGAGCCAGCACAAGGGCTGATAAACAACTCGTACAATTAGTTGGATGAGGCGGTTCCGAGTGCCGCAATTAGTTTATCTCCGGTGCCTCGGGCTCGCCTTCACCCCTTTGAGGAGTCGGACACTTTTAGCGTTTTACCTGTAGTCGGGTTTCAAAGCAACTATAGTTCTGTTGTTAATGTAATTTCCGTGCGGCCCACAATCCTGCCTCCCACGTTGTGTCTGTCTGTCCGCTTTCCATCATGAATTTCAAAAAGAGATGCGAGTGTATCGCAACTACCATTTGTCTAGTACGTGGTTTACGAATTGTAACCAAAAGTAACAGCGATATGGTGATAAATAAATGAATGTTTCATGCAGTGAAATGGCGCGTATAAGCGAAGGGCTCCTCACCCCAGTTCCCATGTGGCGTGTGACGTCACCGGCGCTAGTTTTTATGGCGCGCCCTTTAGCGGCCCATCGAACACACGCTAATGTCGTACCAAATTCACATTTTTACTACAAAAATGTCAAATTAGCAAATACATGCGATATAAATCTTTGCTACTTCGTAGCATTTCGTAGCCAAGCGTAGTTAGCTACGCCTTCGAGCGTAGCCGTACTCATATTGTGTACATTTATAATCATGGCACAAAAAGGGTGTTTTCATGATTGTCACCGGCTCATGCCATTCCGTCGTGAGAGGTGCCTAAAGGAACGCAAGATGTAGATGACGTACCTGCAACAGAAGAACAACTTGATACAAACCATTTGCCAACCTATTTCGCCAGCGTGGCACAGTAGGGTAATTTCCCTCCAGGAATTTGGAGGAGGCCCGACTCGGTAGCGGTTCATTTATGGGTTGAAGCGACGTAAACGGGCTGCAATATACACCGGTTTACCGGCTTCCGGCTATTCCTGCAATACAATAAGCCGTTGCTTTGTATAGATCGCAGTTGGCGTTATTAAAGTGGGGCGGGTGCTCGCAATGAATACAGCTAATAAAAAGCACGCCACCGCGTTCTTTATGAACACACATCAGTCCTTTCGAAAATAGAGAATCATTTCATTTCTGCTCAGTGACGCCGGTGTGTTTAACTGCGGCTAACGACCTGCCGAGGCGCGGAATGCGCACTGCGGATCCATGTCTAATGGCGCCTATGGACTCTACAGCACCTAGATATTCCTCGACAGATCGCAGGGCTAAACTTTGGGCACATGATATATAAATAATAAATAAATAAATATCCTTGGACATTTCACACAACGCCATCTCGTCCCAAGCTAAGCAACTTAATGCTTGTGTTATGGTAACGAGATGGATGATAAACTACTTATAAACATTTTTTTTTGTAAATACATACATATTATAGATAGAAAACACCCAGGCCCGGAACAAATACTTGTAGTTCGTACAAATGTTTCTTCCCCGTTTATTTATTTACATAATTCAATTAGAATGGCCAATTACACAAATAAATGAGCATGTTAGGATAAAAGAATATTTGGTTTTGGCAATCGTAACATTTCTGCTCTGATTTTCCTCGTGAATATTTCAAACGTTCTCAATATACGATTCTATTTATTTATTATACATTTTAAAACATCCTATGTTACAACGTTTATACAAAATGTATCTGCCTAAAACATATTGAATAGAAAAGTAGAAGTGGAGGTTTTTCATTTATTATTGAACCTGAACCATCGGGGACCGGATCTTAAATAATCATAACACAAAGAAGGAATAATCGATGCGACTGCAAAGCGGACCGCAGTCGCTATTAAAAATGTCGGAACGAAAGCATCGCGTGGAGTGCGCTCCTAAATCACGAGACCATTTCCTCAACACATAAATATCCCATCTGGAGTTAAAGCCGACGATCTACGGATCGGAGCTCGGGCTAGTAGTGGCCGGCACTTAGCGTTCTGCCTCCTGCGGTGTAAACTACTCTGTGCTGTGTTGGTGTAAAGGGACCTCCGCTCGTCGCAGTCCGCAGCGGCGAATCCCGCAAGGGCTTAGCCGGAGCCGAACCTACACCCGAGCCCATGTACCCGAGGGAACCATGTAACTGTTATCTGTATTTTTAATAGTACGCCAGTCACGTCAATATTCGTGATTTTGACACATTACATTTAAAAATACTACAGGATTATATAAATGTACGAAAAGGTGCCTTAAGTGTCGGCTGGATTGCACCAATAATAATTGCGGTGTGTTTATATTTTCTTCGGTTTCTCCTGTAGTCGCGTAGTCCGACACCCGCAAGATGGAATACGTGACTAACATTATGTATTCCACATCCGTCCCCACACAGAGATGTAACAACTCATTTCGTCACCTACTGAAATGGGTACCTCGGATTTAATTGGTTTATTAGCTCTAATTATGGCTGCCGTTCCAACTCCTCTCAACTTACTAGACAATTACAAATAATGATATTTTACGGTTATTTCCGTTTTATGGAACCTATAGTCTGATAAACATACGCAAGCGAACAATCTCCAGCAAATCTTGATCTAAAAAGTGATCGCTGCGTCCCCCAAGCGGACCGCGGAGGAGACCCAAAGTGAGCGTGAAGCGTGTCCCATTAATCCACAAAGTGAAATAAGACGAACTCGCTCGGATGGGTACACGTAAACTTTACAGTTAAGGACAGTAAAACCAAAAAAAGGTCCCGCCACAGAACAAGTGGCGTACAGAACATGCACCTGACTAGAGATTGTGCCTACACTTACTGCGCCCATGTGTCGAGGCCCTTGTACCTATTATATTTTGCGTGGTGCGTAGAGATTGGTCTCAACACGATAAAATAAATAAATTATTTTACTGATTTAATCAAATATTAATTAGCCCGAGTGCATTTGCCGCATATTTCATGTATTCCGCCGATTGGAGTGTGGTTTTGAAATGTATTGTAAATTGCAGGAAATGATGGCTTCACGGTTATGATCGTTTTATTTTATTTTATTCCCAACGTTTCAGACACTTTGCAGTCGTCCCGCGACCACGGACACTGCAAAGTGTCTGAAACGTTGGGAATAAAATAAAATAAAACGATCATAACCGTGAAGCCATCATTTCCTGCAATGTGTAAAGATCGTGAAAACCTAAGACATCATTATGTATTGTAAAGTTATTAATTACTGGCAACCACAGCGAGAGCCTAAAACGCTGGCGAGTGGCTTTCTGTGAGTGTCTGTCGCCGCTCTGGGCCCCAGGGGGTCTGCGAACAATAAAACATTGATGGGTTATTACTGCGGATGTCGTGCCGCAGCTCAGGAACCAAGCGTCGGGAACAAATTACGACATTTTATGCGTTTAGTTGATGTTTCATTTTTCAATATCAGAACAACACGGAATTTGGTAAAATCCGTTTGCCATATTTCGAAACGCAATGGACTTATTGCAGTCCGTCAATCTACTTAGTACTCATTCAGACATACAGATGGCGGAGCCAACGGAATGAACGGCGGGATGTTTGTCTGTAACCCAACGTAGAACAGGGTCAGGTGTGGAGTCGCGTTTATTAGCGGATCAACTTGTTTGGGTCGTCGGTGATAAATCCAGATCAGCTAGCGATTAGCTCCACGATAAATTGGACTTACATTCCCACTTAAGTCAAATTGGCAACCGCTTGGCTTTAAGGCTTTCATATTGTTTTCGATGCCAAGAGATATTTCAAACTTCAACGGAATATAATCTCCAAGGCTGAAAAAAATCAAATTGTTTTTTATTCACATATCAAATCAAATCATCAAAAAAATACCACTGGTTCGGAATGCCATTTCACAGAGAAGAGCCGGCTAGAAACTCTTGGATCTCTAGATCACTAGATGGTTGCTCTTCTATACAAAAGGGTTACAATTACGGTGGTACGGACAGTTCTGACAGATTAATGAAAGCATTTACACGCATAATGTAACAACAATAAGTGCGCACGAGGACAATAGTAGAGTCACCAGCCATTCCAACTAGACAGTGTCGTAAGATTACAGTTGATGGGAAAACGCTGTAGAATCCGAAGCACAGTAGGATCATTTCCCCCCTAGAACATGGAGGAGTGGGCGTATTTTGGGCTCAAATGGGGAAAACCATAAAATGTATTTGTTTTCAGTGAAACGTGTTGATGAGGTTTACTTAGGCAACCCTTGGGCCGTGTTCACAAGCGGCGGGTCGCCGCAGATGCGAGTCGAGCAGATGCGTTCTGATTTATGCTTCACCCACGCGGCGGTTGTGACGAAGGGCCTCCGAGAGGCGTGCACAGCGCGCACCTTATGCGCAAGTGCTACCGCTTTCAACACAACATTTAGACTATATTGTACTTCACAAGAGCTGTAAGGAAATGGAAACAACACCCGCAATAGAAGAAAACCCTGTGCTAGACCTCCATGTAATGGGGAGGCCAGACTTAACAGCGGTCCATCTATGGGCTCAGCAGTAGTAGTAGAACACTCATTGCACATTACTATGACTGTGCATGTTACAGTCACATGCTTCGCTCGTAGCGTCAACGAAAAGAACACTGGAAATGAAACCCTGTGGCCCGTAGTCCGTAAATTCTGTCAAGAGAAGATGAAGAAGATATGACCAACGTGCCTGGTGCAGTGAGCTAATTTCTCACCGTCTAGAATTGTACGCTGTGCAATATTGTAACTTATTTTCTAGAACATCATTTCATAACGCTTCGAGCCTCCGGCCCGAAACAGACCACATCACATTGCGGGTATGTTCGACACGTCTTACAGAAATAAGGAGGAATTTGAACCTTAAAAGTTTCCGTACTATGTAACAGTTTCTGTATTTGAATCCTGTGTTCCTGAGCTGTCCGAACGTATACCCGCGTAAACCCAATCGCATGGTCGCCGCATCCCCGCACGGTCCATTTACTGTCTAGTCTCTAAGTCCCACCTGATGACGGCCATTTGTAATGTCACTGCTATCGGCTACAAGTCCTTTTTACTGTAAGGATACTTGGCTTCCTGAGCTGCATTTTCTGACAGTATTCGAGGAGAATTACTGCTTACTATCCTGAGGGAGTCGTGCGTGGGGCTTAAATAAATGACGTATAAAATCGAGTCTCAAAAGTACGGAAGCCCGTGTGTACAATTGTGCCGGTGCATTGGCACCGCCGGGTAATCCTTCAAATTAGAGTTTACGGCCAGCGATGATGATGATTGCCTCCCAGTCGGTCGCTGCCGTAAATGTGATTAAACTAATTTGGCCACAGTGGTGGATTGACCCCGCACGAGTGTAGGCGAAGCCAAGCACATGGTGGGATTGATTGGCGCGGGCGGTGGGCGGGGCGCAGCTATCGGAACAGACGCCAGCCTAATTAATTGGTTTAAAGTAATGACTGTGCGACCCACATTCAATCTTTATTAGTTCCATCAAGCTAGCAGAATTACCAGAAGTGGCAATTTGAACATCCTCAGTAAAAAAAAACAGGCAACATCATTAGATAGTTTAAATGCAATTGAAGGAAGTAAATAAGCAAGAGAGGGATACACTGAAAGTCTTTCCACGTTTCCATGACAATAGACCACTTCCTCTCCATAAAGAGGAAGGCCGACTCATCAGTGGGCAACTTAGGGGCTACCATGATGATGATGAGGCTTCCATATATACACGGCGAGTTGAAGTAGCGGCAATTACATTGAGGCCCATCCCAGACAGAACGATGGGGAGAAACTAACTGAGTAGCGAGTAACAACGTTGTTCTGATAATGGCGCATTATTAGAGCGGCGCGATACCTCCAGGGCAGATCTCATCTCCGCTGATGGAGCTCTTTTATGAGCCATCCTTAAGTTTTATGGACATCCCCGAGACGAAGATCTGCCGCGTGAATCGGCACTAGGCCGGTGTTCCTACGCTCCACTTATTCATAAACCTGTATTTGTACTGAAGACGAGTTTTAAGAGCAAAAGAGCGTTATTTTTACACATTATTGTAAGGGAAGGAATTTCACGCATTCCGTTTCATCGCAAAGTGGAACATTTGCATAAATATTGCGAGAACGATTCCTTCGAATCCGACATCGGCATAATGTTGAGGAGAAATGGCCGCGTTACTGCGCCGGACGTGCATCATCAACGCTGCTTGTGCGGCACAACTGACCAGAACAACATTCCGCTATGACCTACCATTTTTAAATTCATATTATACAAGCTGCGGTTACACACAAAAGATATAATATATTTAAGATAAACATTTCCATTGGACATTATATACGTGTAACTCCATCGGTTTCTGCGGCGCTCAATGCCAGATATTTTTCCTACTTACTTGAGACTTATCGTCATATTTTCGATACTTCACTTACCACCGGATCGGAATAATAATTGTGCTCACAGACAAGAAGGTTGAATTGAAGAAAGTTCCAGAAGTTGTTTTTTTATATCGCCATTTTTGTCACATATTAAGTTAACAGAATTGTTAGAGCAAGAACGCGCAAATATCGCAGAGGGCCAAATTGAGCTACATCTAGTCAATGGGGAGCATGGCAACTTGAATTAACCTCTATATAATTATTTTGTACTGAGCATTTAGGAAGTCCACTTGGATGGTCAATGTAGGCAAGATTATTGTAAGAAAATGTAAGAAAAAATGTACTATAATATTCTTGGGGTGGAAATATCAAGAAAAATTATATGTTCTATTAACAGGTAAGAGGTTTATAATTTGTTTACTCTAAGTTGGTAAGCCCCCGTAGTTCAATGAACCTTTGGAAAGGTTACATTGGCGCAGAGGTGCCCACTCGTGGGCGATTGCCGAGCGGTGGTGTGCCGGTGGGCCACCGACTAAGGATAATTGTTTAGGTGCTCTCAAAATAAATACAGTCTTAGATTTTTGCAACATTTCGGTTACACTGTTCAGCAGACAAAGTCACGAGATATTGTTATGAATCTCGGTGGACCGCTATAAGTAGATGCGTCCCATTTGCATTCACCCTCTGACTTGGCTCGCTTTTATAGATTTGCCTCGGATATTCCGCATGGGCTCCAAGGCCCTTGCTGCCGACGACAATTCGTTTGGTGTGTGTTAAATAATAAGCACTTAACACATGTAACGTTTATCGAACTCAACTCAAGTTACTTATTTTAGGTAAAATGTTAAAATAGGATAGAAAAGAAGCAAACTTACTATTTTTTTAATATATTCTAACAGTACCTTGTGGTTACATCTATAAATGTATACTACTTTTACAGATCTCTTAAATCATATTTTCTTCACCTTATGGCGATAACATTGCCATAGAAGTAATAGGTTAGAAAGCCTTAATGATGAGATAGATGTAAGCTTTAGTTTATCCTGATGGTACTCGGAGTAAAGTTCCGGTGAGACAACTGTAATCATTTTGAGGCTACTAATACAAGGTATTAAAATATCAGTGAGACAATCTCAATAGCTGGGCTGCGCGTTGGTGGGCGTCAGTTAGGCGAAAATGGTCCAGCTCCCACGCCTACCAGTCTAGTCATGCACCTCATTTAAAATGTTCGGACGCGGCTGGAAGCGCGGTTTCGTGTAGAGTGGCTCTTTACGGCCCTAATTGGAATACGCCCTCGCGTGATTCGGACAAGGCGATTAAGCCAACAAACATTCCCGCGCCGATGGCTCCGAGGCCAGGCGCGCATTCCGCCTGTCAGGGAAAATAATAAAATATGGTCGAAAGCGAGAGCGGCATTAGGCGGCGGAGGCTGCGTCATTGTCACGTGATCCCGTCCGGCGAGGGACAAAGCAGCTGCCATGTCGCGCAATAAGCACTCACAATGGCCGACAGAATTTGCATGTCAAGCGGACCGAGGGCCATCGCGGGTTCAATGCGGAGCGGGGCATTGTGCGGCGAAGGGGCGCGGGGGGAGCCATTAACGCCATTAGCGGCATATGACGAACACCATTATCACTGATGGTAGCCAAGGACATGGCACGCCGATGGGCTCAGGCGAAGTGAGTTCTGATGGCGCGGAGCTAGAAAGTAATACGATGGCATCGCGCAATGTAAGGTTCTGCAATCTTTCATTCTATTCAATTGACCATCGGGTAAAGAATAAGAATACTGTGGACAGGTTGCCGTCATGTTTGCCCATCATTCCCACCGTTGAGTCATGCCTCCTCCAGTTGATGGCGGGTAACGGTATTTTAGCTTCAAGTCCTTACGATACTCACGGATTGAAATGGGCTGGTGACAATAAGATGATAACAGTAATAATTTTTGGTGATAATTATATGACGATTTGTAAGAGTTTTGTGATAAAACCTACGTAAATAAAGTTGAGTTTGAGTTCATTCTTATTCCCTCACAACATGAAAAAAGTATAGATACAAAAATGCTGAACATGAATTTAGTATAAAATGCCTGCACTACACTGTAGCTTGCACCCGTACAATTTCCCTGAATTATTAAACGTCCAGTATGCTCCGAATGTTAAGCTAGAAATAGAAGCGAGAGCGATTAGTGCGACGCCTCGTGGCAACTGGAGCACGAACCAAAATTGCGAGTGTGGTCCGTTTTAATAAACCAGTGCCGCGGCCGCACAATATGGCGCGGGTCTCTGCACTCCCATAAAGGGGAATTAGCTTCGGGCGCACAATGAGGGCCGCCCGAGGAGGCGCCGCGCCGTGTCTCATGTTTATGTCCTTAACAAGCCATTACACGCTCTCGGCTCGGGCATCAACTACTATTCCGTTGATATTAAAGCTGAACAACCGCGTCGTGTCATATAAATGTCGCATCATCACTTTACTATTACTATTATGTACCACATATTATAAAACAAAGTCGCTGTCGTCTGTCCGTCCCTATGTATGCTTAAATCTTTAAAACTACGCTATTTCGCTAATCTTTAACTAATCTTAACTACGCTAATCTTTAACGCTACGCTATATTTATAAAACTATTTTGAAGCGGTTAAATAGATAGAGTAAATCAAGAGGAATATTTATATGTATAATACATGCAAAATATAGTAGAGAAACACTGTACAATTTTTACGTTCATCATTGCACCCGCGCGAAGCCGGGGCGGGTCACTAGTTCTTTAATATAAGACATTCCCCTCACGAATAACCGTTGTAGTGAATGCTCGTTGCAAAAAACTGTAAGGATTTAGAAACACCCGAACAATGCCCAGCGTTTTAGACCTATCTTCAGGATATAGTAGGAGTAGGAACCGGCAATACGAACCGAACTTGCAAAACAATTAGCAATGTAAAGAATACTAGTCCCGAAATCTCCCTCGAACAAAGGGGAAAGAAAGAAAACAATTTCTGAATATTGTGATATAATAACCCACATTTTCATTTCATTTCGTATTCAACAAATTGGTCGTGTTCCTGAGCTTGAATCTGTTTTCAGTATCCGCGGGCGATTGTTATTTTGCGTAAAAATACGTCGGAGCACGGAAGCCTGTAACCGAAACATGGCGGACCCATTACATGCTAAGTGAACGATGGGGGATTTGGCAAGCGAAGGCTGACATCTCGTATGGGGGCCATAGGGCCATTTGACAAAAGCTTAGATGATGGGAGATGATACGAAAAGGGAAAATAATCAGTTTTAAACGTTTTTATTTTTTATACGTGTTTTATTAGCTTCAGATGTATGTAATACGCTTCAGATGTATGTACAGAATCTTTGAATATGATTTTGACCCAGTATAAACGTCGGATTGACTCGAAATTTGGCATACTTTTAAAGGACCGATGACAATTATATATTTTAAACAGTTTGATCCGTTATCTTTACTAGGATAATCAGGATTAGCGATAGCGATTTTTTGTTTGAAGAGACCGTCAAGGTGAAACACCGCCCTTCTATGCAATAGCTAATGCAATAGATGTAAATATTATAAAGATATTGCAAAATAAACACAAAAAAACAATAAAATAAATAAAAGTTAAAACAAAAAAAATAGGCTGGTATAGAAAATCCAACTAAAAAGTAGAATATTTTTTTTTGTAAATGCGTGCTTTTCAGGATATTATCAAAATAAGCCATCTACTCACATCTGTTCATAAAATATTTATAACTATTCATGCCATGCACACCACGCTTTTTTTACAAAAAAATATTTTTATTTTTTTAGTTGGATTTCCATAAAAGCGATTTTTTTAAAACTACTATTTATTACTGCATATACCTTTTTTTATTAAACGATACCCCTGCAGTTATGGAGGTATAACCTGTTTCAATTACAAAAATGTAATTCACGGACACAAATGACACCCAGACTCCAGAACAAGTGCCTGTGGTGTACATGAACTGACATGACACTTGGCCGACCCCGGAATCGAACCGGGACCCGTGATCATCCAACCCCTAGACCAACTAGGCAGTCAGATCCGGTATTTAGTGTTTGTATGTCATTGTGATGGTTAATCCACCAGATGGTTAATCCTGTCCATCGACACAATCTCTCTCATAAATGACCAGTGGGTCATGCGTGGGCTTCCTCTGTCGTGATGGGATTCTATTCACACGTGCCTTATGAAAAATGGTTGCTTCTTCTGCTACTATTATTTAGAAATGGCTATTGTATCGTGACGCATGTGGCGCCCGGGGGGCGCCGCCTGTCGCCAGCCACGAATGCATCTTCGCACTTTAATAATGGAGAGTCCTCTTAAGCGCCCACCTGACGACGTTTTCATAACGCCTTCGAAACTTTCCCTGTGCCAACTTTTCATAATTTATGTAACACACAATTTATGAACAGATCCGCGAGTGCGGCGTTTGGCGCGTCGCCAGTCACCTCTCGCCCCGCGCCCCGCAATACGTCATCATTATAAGCTCACTCAAACACACGTCGCTTGGTTCAAGAACCAATTTTTTTAGTGAACGCGACGAAGAGACTATCCGTCACCCAGACCACGCCGCACATTCGTATAGTACACAAAACCTCATTTCAGACATTTCTTGTAACATTCATAGAATACCGCACTATGGCATAGACACGCTCGAATACTCAAATATCCTATTTCTCCGTGACCATCATTGGGTAGCACCCACCGCAGCCTCCGCCAGGTATACCACCTCGCCTGGCTGCCGTTACTTTCTTTTTCCTCCGGCCTTGGTCTAATAACTTTTTGATTGAATGGACGAAGGAATGGAATTCCTCGAAGGCCAATCCGCGAATAATCTTAGCAATGATCTGCGTTTATTTTCATACCCACATCAGCTCGTTTTTAATATATTCGTTTTAGGTTTCCTTTTATTCAATTCAGAACATTTTAAATATACAACATGCGTGATGCCGAGATTGCTTTTCGCCAAAAATATTTTTCCATTTGAACATAAATGAATGTTTGCGTAGACAGCCTCAACAGTTTTCGGTATTATTTTATATTCAGTGAAAAAGAATCCTCGCGGGCCGACGTGTCTCTCTTATGTTTTGTATTGTGTCACTAATGTCTGGCTCGGGAGTTCAATTGTGATGTATTACATTCAAATCACGAACTATTCACTAAAGTGGTGTTTATGGAATATAGAACAATCAACACTCCAAATAAACGTACTTCCAGAAACTGTTAGAATATACTTGAGTTATTTTGGAAATTTTGCATCTTTTTTGTGTAGCTTATGGTTGATCGCCAAGACTCAACTGAAAATGTAGTGAGAAAGAAGCCGTGGCTCAGTGTCGTTGGCGTTTCAGTGACAACAAGCTTGTTAGGCGACGGGTGTCAAGCGGCAGTCTAGGTACAGGAGAACTAGTACCAATTGTCAGCTTGCCAGTCTAATAAGGACGTGACACATGGCACGTTGTTGTTTCCTCCAATTTGATAGAGTTTGTCCGTGTGGTGACGGATTTAGAATACACAATGTCACCAACCCACACTATCCTGAGGGTGTCGTAAGAGGCGACTAAAGGATCGTACGAGGCAGATCACCCAGCCGTATGAGAAGGAAAACTTGATACAAACCCTGTGCCAACCCGACTTGCCAGCGTGGCACAGTAAGCTAATTTCCCTCCATGAATTTGGAAGAGGCCCCACTCGGTAGTGGGTCATTTTCACGGTTGGCGCAGTGGTTGAGCGATCGACTGCTGCGTAGCATATCACGGGTTCGATTCCCGCACGGAAGAAATATTTGTACGACCTACAAGTATTTGTTCCTGGTCTGGGTGTTTCTGATATATTATATATGTATGTATTTACAAAAAAAAAAAAGTAGTTTATCATCCATCTCGTTACCATAACACAAGCATTAAGTTGCTTAGCTTGGGACGAGATGGCGTTGTGTGATATGTCCAAGGATATTTATTTTATTTTATTTATGGGCTGAAACGAAATGACGATGGAGGAATATCCAAAGCTGGATGGTAAATAATATAATATTATACCAACCAAGGCGACCGACATAGTGCAAAGGATCGCAACGGCGAAAGGCAGTGGGCAAGCCGTGGAGCCTTCTAAATGTTCGGCGAATGACATTTGTTCACGATGATGGATGGCATTTGGTGGCTGCGTCAATCATCCCGGGATTGTTGCTACAATGTCAGAGCGGTCTGGCTGTTGGAAAACCCTTTTTCAAGAGAGGGTAATGTTTTTTCGTATTAAACGTTAATTCTTGCGTCACTTGTGAAGGTGAAATCACAAGAAATTTCGAAACCGTTCTTTTAAGTGCCGGCGATTTTCACACAAAAAAAAAATTACTCGATATAACTAAAATCCGTTTTCGGGATTAATATGTTTTATGCTTTCATTTCTAAATCAGTGGTGGAAAACGGGTACAGACCAATTTTATTTTTAATATTTTGATTTTGTTTCTTTTGATTCTCATATTCCTTACGTGTTCAGGTGAATGCGTAATCTAATCGATTATCATCGGCCACTCGGTAAACTCCAACTCGATGGCGGGGAATCCATTAAGTGCGACTGTCATAAACGTATCGGTTGCAATAACAGCTCAACGTGCCGTTTGACAAGGCCCCTCCATTTGGCACCGACGAATGGTGGGTTCGTGTCTGACATAAAACAAATGACGAAAGAATAAACGGGTCTTCAGCGAGTGTAAATGTTTCATCAGCTACAGGGTGATTTATTCTGTCGGCGCGATCAAAGGGATCAAACAAGAACACCCTCCCCCTCCTCGGGCCCCGCTAGCCCCCGGCTGCGCCTGTCATTATTTTTCAATTGGGATCGCGGAGCCGCTGAGCGGGCCCTATCATTGGGGGCCGCGTTAATTCTGCGACGGAGGTGCCAAATGCCAAGGCGGGCTCGTCGCTTAAAAGGAGTCCATTTAATGTATGCAGCCTGTTTTTATGTTTATGCCTCTCTTTTTTACTGTTGACGAACATGATGTTCTTTAATTGAACAAACGATGGTTTCCAATTACCTGCGATTTTACTACTTTTAATAAAGAAATCAATTATTACATTAATAGAAGTGACTCTGGTCGAAGCCCCAGTGCTAAATGAATGTGGTCTTGTCTTGTGAGGAAGTAATTGCAAGATTAAAATAAGCATTTGTAATGAAATATTCTTTGATTTAATACACTTGCAGTCGTATAAAAATCCGAAGCTGGTACGTTCGTCTTAACGGTTAGTTTCAATGATTAGCAGTAGTGAACTCTACTATGTGCAGTGGATTTTATTCGTAGCTTCGTGTTCGGCTATTTATTGCGGAACTTATTGCGGACACTGCGGGCGTGCATTGCACGAGTAAACAATAAAATACGGAATCAGAAAAATTATAGTTGTGGTCTGGAAGTGTGACGAAATGGCAGAGAATATAGACGAATGGAAGGATGTGATGCATTGTCCACCGCACGTAATGGGGACAGCTCATTGAGTTGAGAGCCCCGACCATAAACATACCATGTACCAGTGACAAGGTACCCCTCCACATCATCGTACCCCAAATTATTTAATTTTACAGATATTTTTGGCAAACGGATCCAAATGGGGCGGAACGATGTGTGATGCCGTACAAATGGAAAGTGAAACACGAATATTCGGGAGCCCTTTGAACGTGCATGCCTCGGTTTGCTAATGAAACAGAAATGTTTCTAATGATTTGCCTAATGTCAAAGTTGTTTTCCTTTCAGAAATTTATTGAAATGGTTATATTTGAAATATGTCTGCAAGTCAACATAATTTGTAAAACAAATTGAAAAGCGAAGGTCTTTCGAATCAGAAATAGCATAATTGATTGTGTTAAGAAAGTGAAAAAAACTTGATGAAAATGAGAGGACTTACGATAAAACATTTGATATGAAACCGTTTGATAATTCATCTGGTCATGGTGAAGCGCAAAAAGTTTAATTTCCTCTATGGTATTGGCGGAGGCTGGACTCGGCATTGTCCAGACAAAGAAGTTGATATTTTGAAACATATTCACCGTAGAGGTTAACGGAACTACAGAATCGAGTAGAAATTGTCTTCACTATCACTATCGCTACATATTATAAAATAAAATCGCTGTCGGTTGTCCGTCCCTATGTATGCTTAAATCTTTAAAACTACGCAACAGACTTTGAAACGGGTTTTCTATGAGTGATTTAAGAGAAAGGTTTATATATAGAAGAAAATAGTGTCACAAGAAATAAAGGCAGAGCCTCCGCCGGTATGAGGCAATGCCACTCCGCTCAGACAGCCACGAAGCCGCTTCCAGCTGCACGAGGGCGGTCTCCTGGCAGACGCTCCCGGAAGCACTCGCGTCTACAGCGTGTTTATAAATATCGCAGTCCTCTTTTATATTCCGACAAGGCGACGCGGAAAGTGAGTATCACTTTAACATAGCAAGTCCTCTTTCGCAACGCAATTTATGAGGATAACTTTGACCCATTTTGTGATTTATTTTAAAGCTTATTCCTTTTTGTCCGGCAGCCAAGCAAACAGTGGATCCCGGATGTAATAATTGCGGAAAATGCTCGCTTTTTATTGCGGCCAAGATAAATATATTGATATCAGGGTCCATTTTATCCCCACCAAGTCTGGCTTCGGGTTCAGCCAATATTTAAATTGCTGCGAGCCCACTTTGACCTCTTTTTTCTTTTTTAATTGTGTTATGAACTTTTTGATCTTTAATTGAAGTACGAATTTACCCTAGACAGTAACGACGCCAGTGTTGTTTTAACTAGAGAATCCCACGGCTTCGCACGTGTAGTAAAGGATCTCGTAAAATTGTTTGCCACTTTCGTAGACCGTAGACAAAGGAGGAAGAACCCATCGTTAATTTTTTGTGGGAAATATCCACAAATTGTATACCTGAACCATTCTCTATGGATTAGTGGAAACGACATGCAAATCCGTGTCGTATCTTAAGAGATTACCACGAACATTCATTCATAGATGTAGACTTTGTTCGATACTATGCTAGAGTAAGGAAGGGTAGGGATAGCGTAGTAAGAATTGCTTCACAAAACTGAAACGCTACGCGTATGGCTTCCATATCAACTGGAAGGCACACATCGTACACAGATTAAGGAGTTTCAGAAAAGCGTATGTGTGCTATACTAATGTATCACACACACATGTGTGTATCGCGGTGTTAATCGGCTGTTGAATTAGGGAATTAGGTTAATGAGTGCGGCACTTGCATAACGCCACAGCGGTGCTAATGAAGGGCGTCCATACGGTGTCGGAGAATCAATAACAACCGTGGAAGCGCGTACTCCATGGACTGACCCTTTTCAAGATGAAAGAGTGATGTTGGAAATTCGTTGTGGCAAGTTTAATGTAGTATCCCGCTAAGTAATAAGACGGTTATTGAGATATAGCTTATAACATTTACTAGACACTGTAACAGTTACCCTGAGGGGCGTACAATAGACGCCTATACAAGCGCTGGCTTGGGACCTCTTCCTTAAAGAGAATAATCATTACTTTTACACAGATCGCACTTATAAAGCATCGCAGCTATATTATCCGCAAAATGTGACAGTCAAATCTCCATGCGAGCTCTTTCCCGCAGTTCCCCGGAGTGGCATTATCATAGTTTTATGTAGATGTAGCGGCGGAATATGATCGGCTACGAATGGGCGACGCTTACACTAACATCAAACAAATGGCGTTTCCGTGGGGGCCCGGTCCCCCCCCGAAGGGGGCGTTTCCATAAATCAATCTCTTCCAACGGCTCAATATCACCCAAAGATGACAACTCTGATGTTATTGTAGGCAAGGAGACGTGACTGCTATCATAGCAATCATTTCCTTTTGTGCATCGGGATATTGCCTCACCATGAATGACAGTTGATCATTTATGGTTGGAAAATATGTCTGCGACTTATTTATTGAGGGCCTCTTCCATTTTGGTGGACCACAGGCGGGTCACAAGTATAAAATTGGTTGGTGACACTATTTCCACTACTTATACTTACTTCTCAGTCCATAAATGACCCACTGCTGGGTTGGGTCTCCCCCAACTACATGGAGGGTAATTATTCTACTGTGCCACGCTGACCAGACAAGTTGGCATAGTAGGTATCAAGTTTTCCTTCCCTTGTGGCTAGGTCCTCGGCCCTGTAGTTTCGCTTAGTCGGCTCTTACGACACCCAAAGGATAAAGTGGGGTGGTGACACACGGATGTTTGGATCAACGGGTCCCGGGTTCGATTCCGGGGTCGGACGAGTGTCTTTGTCTAAACCAGAGGCACTGGCTCGGAGTCTGGGTGTCATTTCTATCTATAATAAGAATGTATTTACAAAAAAAAATTTTAGTAGTTTATCATCCATCTCGTTACCATAACACAAGCATTAAGTTGCTTAACTTGGGACGAGATGGCGTTGTGTGAAATGTCCAAGGATATTTATTTATTTATTATTCTACCCTAAACCTGTGTATTGAAGGCTATGCCGGTATTTGGCGTAGCTGTATAGTGAGCACACTAATCATCAACTAGGCGTGAAAGGCCCATGTTTATGGCGCGGCATTATAAAAGCCGTGTTCCCGCACAGGAACGCGCTTGAGCACGTAATTGGCAGTTGCGGCCGCGTTTACACCGTGCCAATTAGCGAGCAGAGCCGATAAACTGGCCCGAGCGCTGAAGCCCGCCACTGCGAGCGGTGAGCGCTCAATCGAGTTGGCGATCGATTCTCTTAATGCCGCTAATGGGCCACACTCACACCTCACGCTCAAGTAGGTAATCCGCGGCTTGGAGTACTGCTGGTTCATATTATTAGATAGTGCATTTTACTTGAGTGGCTGGTTTTGTCTCTGAGAGGCTCGATACAATGAAGTGTACGGGGTGCAATAGTAAGTTGGCTGATAACAACTTGTTGAAATGTAATACTTGTGAATCGAGATACTGTTTGGAGTGTTTGAATTTTGGATCACATAATAAAACAAGTGAGATTGACCCCGCCCTTTTATCCTCTTTGAAGTGCCCCTCTTGCACTAATGTTTCTCAACGGAAAAGAGGCGTCAATTCACCTGCTATTCTTTCGACCATAGTAACCAGGTCACCTGCACAACCTCAGATAACTATTGAAGACATTGCTGCTCTCCTTGATCAAAAATTGGCTCCTGACTCTTTATTTATGAGTAATGTCCGAAAAATGATAATTGAAGAAGTAAATACATTAGTTACAACAAAAATAAATTAATTTAAAGAGGATGTAAATAAGACCACTGATTATATTATGAAGGAAGTCAAGGACTTAAATAAAAAAATCGAGGAAAAGGATCACGTCATACAAACATTACAAACTGAGCAAATTCATCTCAAGGACGAGTTGGGAATAATGCGTAATCGTTTGTCCACCTTTGAAAAAATATCACGGGACAGGAATATTGAAATCCAGGCCGTTCCGGAGGATCGATCGGAAAATGTTGTCACAATTTTCAAGACCTTATGTGACACCGTTAATTATCCTATATCCGACAGGGATATCCAGGCATGCCGTCGAGTTGCAAAGATGGACACAAAATCAAAACGTCCGCGTAACATAGTGGTTACTTTGAGTTCCCCCAGGATGCGTGACGAAATTATTTCGGCGACTCATCGGTTCAATAAGGAGCACAGAGATAAAAAACTCAGCAGTCTGCACTTAGGAATCAGTGGTGAAAGTTGCCAGGTCTACGTCACAGAGCATCTGTCCCCAGAGACCAAGCAGTTATTTGCGGCAGTTAGGAAATTTGCTAAGTCAAATAACTACGCATTTTCGTGGGTTAAATTTGGACAGATATATTTACGTAAAACGGATAAGACAAATGCAATTTTAGTAAAAGATTTAGACATTTTGAAAACCTTAAAATGACTACTAATTAGTTAATTTTTGTTGTATTGGTTTACTAGTGTTAATTAGTTTAGTATGCCTTTTCGCAATGCTAAGCCTACTGCTCGCCTTGTTATTATATAATGCGCTTTTTAGCACACTCTTGGTAATGGTCACCTTTTATTCTGTATTAGAGTGTTATTGTATTAATTTGCTCGTTTGTTTTTCTCATATGGTGAAATTGTCAAAGTTATTCTGTGGTGTTGTTTTGAAATGCTTTGATTTAATCTTGTCTCATTTTGTCTCAAGTGTAAAGTCATTTTGTAACATATGTGACATTGTTTACTGTGTATTATTGCTGGTATTGTTTTATTATATAACGTATTTATACACTATTGAAATAATTATAAAAATAAATTTATATTATTTATACATATACTTTGTAGATTTATATATGGATACGTTTTATATATATAACAATGATTTCGGATGAGCTGTCGATATACTACCAGAATGTTCAAGGGTTGAGAACTAAATGTTTAGATCTATATAATGGTGTACTGAGTAATACTTTTGATATAATTTTAATCACGGAAACATGGTTGCAAGGCGACATATTGGATTCAGAACTGTGTGATGCGCGATACGATATCTTTCGCTCTGATAGGAATCTCACGCTGTGTAGAAAGACTACGGGGGGTGGTGTTATGATCTGTACCCGTAGAGAGCTAGAGGCAACCTTAGTGGACGATTATAGCAATGCTGATACTGCTGAATCCATTTGTATAAGAGTCCCAGCGCGAGCTATTTCCTCAAAACGTGATTTATTTATAATACTTGTATACACGCCCCCTGAAGAGGAAGGGTTCTTGTCCCGTATGAATAATATAAATAGTAATATATCCAAGCTAGTAGAATGTAATCCTGACTGCAATTTCTTATTCGTGGGTGATTTCAATTTGCCCTGCATTCGATGGGAAAATGGTAACAGCTCAATTTTGCATAAGGGACCTGTAGACAAGCAGAACAGTGCATTATTACTTCTAGAAACCGCCAACTTTCTCGGTTTTGAACAATATAATTATATTCCCAATGGGATAAACAATATCCTAGACTTATGTTTCAGTACCCTTGTATTGGAAGTTACTCGTACATCGAATCCTTTATTAAAAGAAGTTCCTCATCACCCTCCTCTTCTGATTAATATATCGGATTTTAAGTGTACACAATTTAGTGAGAAATGTGAAACACGGTTTAATTTTCACAAAGGCGATTATAACGCTATTAATAAATTTTTAGGCAATATTAACTGGGAGGAGTTGCTTTCAAATGAATCTGTCGAAGACGATGTTAAAGTATTTTATGAGTTACTTGAAGAATGTTGCACACTTTATATACCTCTATCTAGGAAATTTAATAAAAATAGTTATCCAATATGGTATAGTAAAACGTTAATCAAACTTAATAAAGAGAAAAATAACATACATAGGAAATGGAAACGTAGTGGTAACCCGCGTGATTACGATGAGTTTGCTATGTTACGAGATAGGTTTAAGAGAATTCAGGATGAATGTTTTCAAGAATATATTAACAGAACGGAATCATATATACGCCAATCACCTAAACATTTTTGGACCTATGTAAAATCAAAAAGAGGTGGTTCAAGTTACCCTAAAGCTTTCACTCACAATAATACTACACTAACAGAGGGACAGAGTATATGTAACGCTTTTAATGAGTTTTTTGAAAGTGTTTTTGTTCAGGCTACCAGTTCTGGTTCTATCCCAGCCATAGCTCAGACTTGTGAATCAACAGCGAATAATGACACAATTTCTAAAATTTATATCTCACCGTCTGACGTTAAGAATCAGCTAGAAAGCTTGGATAAATCTAAGGGTGCAGGTTCCGACGGCATACCTCCTGTGTTTTTGTCTAATTGTGCAAAAACGCTAGCCCTCCCTATATCTTTACTCTTTTCAAAATCTTTATCTCAGTGTATTTTTCCTAGCGCTTGGAAAGTCGCGCATATCATCCCTATACACAAAAAAGGTGCAAAATCTCTAATTTCTAATTATCGGCAAGTTTCAATATTGAATGCAATAGCTAAGGTTTTTGAGAAACTAGTTTTCGAACAAATTTACTCCGTGGTTGCAAAGGGTATTCCTGAATCACAGCATGGTTTTTTAAGAAACCGCTCAACAGTTTCCAATTTGGCCCTTTTCACTAATTATGTCTTAGAACAGATGGAAAACGGTGGTCAGGTTGATGTGATCTACACGGATTTCGAGAAAGCCTTTGACCGTGTTGATCACATCATCCTATTACAGAAACTAGAGGCACTAGGAATCCACGGAGACCTTTTGAGGTGGATTACTTCATACCTTACTAATCGTTCCCAGGCCGTGGTGTTAGGTGGATATAGATCGGACTTTATTTCCGTGCCTTCAGGCGTTCCTCAGGGCTCACATCTTGGCCCCTTGTTTTATAACGCATATATCTATGACATTCATAAATGTATTAATAACGCCAGGCACATCTTATACGCGGATGATAAGAAAATTTACATGCGTGTAGAAACGGTAAATGATTGTGAGTTAATTCAGCAAGATCTAAACAATCTCATGTCTTACTACACAACTAATAAGATTACAGTTAGTATTTCTAAATGTCACTGCATTACTTTCACTCGCAAGAATAAGCCTATAAAATTTAATTATAAACTAAATAATATTGACCTAGTCAGAGTCGAGTCAGTTCAAGATCTAGGTGTTTGCCTAGATTCTAAAATGATGTTTTCTATTCACATAGATAATATTGTTAACAGAGCTTTCCGTAATCTTGGTTTTGTTATGCGTACTTGTAAACCTTTTAAATCTGTTATGAGTATAAAATTATTATATTATTCGTACGTCCGTAGCATTTTAGAATATGCCTGCCCAATATGGTCTCCGGTATATGCAATATATAAGAGCAGAATAGAAAATATTCAGAAAAAATTTCTCAATCATTTGTTTTATAAATTTAAAGTTGAAAAAAGAACGTACAAGGAAAATTGTCAGGAATTTAAATTGCTATCGCTTGAAGAGCGCCGCCTGGTGTTGGACATGGGATTACTGTTTGATCTTCTTCGCGGGCGCCTTGACTGCCCGGAACTTTTAGAACAGCTCAGATTTCGAGTACCCTCGCGCCGTACGAGACACACCCATCTTTTTGCTGTCCCGTCACACTCCACCAATTATGGGCAGAATGCTGTGATGACACGATTAGTTTCTCAATACAACTTATATTTCAGGGAATCGGATCCCTTTATTGGAAGCAAGGGTAGTTTTTTATATGATATATTTATAAAACTTTTATAATCTTATTACCTTTATATACACACACATATATTATTATGACAATATTTAGTTAATGTGTCTATATGATATTTTTTATATTTATACTTATACACATACTAATATAATTTAATAATAATTTATATAATATTTATTTATATAACCTTCTTGAATATTTATCATTATCATTATAACACTACTATCACTACTTTTAATTGTTTTTAAGGTTAGTTCAAGGCATTTTATATTGTTTTTCTGAAACAACTTTTTGGCCGGATATATTAAGTAAATTTAAGTTATCTTTGTAAGATATATTTAAGAATGGCTGTTGTTGTTTATTTAAATAAATAAATAAATAAATAAATTAGGCAGTTTTTATTCGCTGTCGCACCGCACCTCTGCCGAGGTAAGACCACCGCCAATCGAGTTGGATTATCGATAATTCGTTTGCTATGTGATCGACAGCGATTTTAATGCAATCCAATCTTAATATTACAAATGTGTCATTGTTAGTTTATCCTAGACCGCTACTTAAACTTGGAGGAACTTTGGTCTGCGTCGAGAATAAATTATAGCGGCATCTAACATCGAAACTATGACACAATTCAAAACATCACTGCGGTATCTAACTCAAACACACACATTAAGCATCTATCCACGGTTAAAAGACTTTTGTTTGATTAATGTTAAACTGTTTTGTTTCCTGTTTCAAAAAGTGAAAAGATACAACAGATCATAACCGGGTTTCATTTTAAAACGCTCGTATTCTTTAAGTTCCTTCAAGTCCAGCCAAGCGAAGAAACGGACGGATATTACTCAAAAAGAACCAATTTTAGAGCAGGAAATACAGTTTGTTTGGAAACCAATTTCCAATTTCATAGATTAAAAACAAAGCAAATAAAAGAGTTTCGAATAACAAGACAAGGTTCCCGAAACCAAAACCACTCGTTACTAATGTCAAGCTGATCTGGAATCGAGATATTTCCCTTAAGACAAACATATCCTATTGCCATCGTGTCGATCACGACGGCCGAGAATCGAGTTGACTCGTTGCGCATTCGTAGGAGGCATCGCGTGGAGCAGCGATCCCATGTCATCAGTCACCGCGTGAATATACTAATAGAGATATGGAGTTATTGATTCGTGTCAATTTGCCTTTCTATGAGCGATGGCGGTGACGGGGCGCGATGGGGCACACGCGAACGTCCCTTACTATAACTCACGACACGACTCTTATTCAATGTTGATATGTTTCTCTAGAGTACAATCTATCGCAATATACGTTTATGAAACATGACCATGAACCATGACACTAAAATAGAAAACGATATACAATTTAAAGTATACACAATAAACTATAAATCTCATGAGAATATATATCAAATTAGCTTGGCGCTCACACAAACAAGGCGCATCAGTTTTGAGTTTTTTTAAACCATACATGGCGGTGCAACTCCCCAACGGTTCCGAAAACAAATTGAAGGTGGTGTAAAGGTTGTTTGTATAAATTAAAAGTGAGTAAGAGGCGTCATCTACAATTCCATTAAGGAGGGCGCCGGGCGGCCGTTTCGGCTTCAACTCGCGTTCCCGCGTCATCCAATATTCATGGCAAATGTCTATCACGGTTTTAGTCGCGGCTCTTCATCGGGAACTACCTTGAGAGTTCGCGTGCGTGGAGTGTAATGGGAATGCGGATGGGGAATGCGTCGTTTGTCCCACGCTGTTCAGAAGAAGTCAGGAAATTGTTGCACCGAACCGCGTTGAGCCAACAAGAGCACGCAAGCGGGGGCGGCGAGAAATTAAAAACCTCCGCAAACTGGTCCCCTAACTGCGGCCTCCGCTCCACTTTATTATTAAGGCGATTATGTTCTTCCGTTTTCCCCTGTACCTTCAACATTATTCGTGCTCTGACAATGGACAAACTGTGTAAGACTTTAAACAGTTTGATATTCTGTTTTTTTTTATTCGTAATCATCTTATCCAATTTATATTCGGTTGGCGGTAGCTGCCAAGTAAAAAGTATCATGATTTTGAGGAGAAATGTATTGCGGGTTCACCTATACACGCCCAAATGGCCCATCGTGTGTAGTTGCAGATGATCCTATCTGTGCAAGAATCTCTATTCACATTATTTTCAAACGCCGCTTTGAAGGCGCATAAAAGGCGGAAGCCATGGTTACCGTATATCTTACCCAAACATAGCTCGGTAATTCCTATTGACAGCAGAAAACCCGTTCCATCCATTCGGGTAAATTTCCCGCCGGTGGAAGGAGTGACAGCTGCCTTGATGTTTTCCTTTCAGATTTAAGCACAATTTTTACTCTGGCTGACAGACCGGCTCATTGGATTTCGGGTGAATGGCGGTGACATGGGAACGCGCCACTACCGCAGAACCATAGCACGGTACTTAAACTGAGCACGATTTAAAAGAAGAATTTTGCGGCCAATTGCGGCTTAATTGAGGGAAGGATAAGATGATGATGATGAAGGAGCCCTCGCGGCGTAGCCCTACGTGTGGATGGTTTGTTTCATGAGTACGACAGCGCCACGACTCGTACGTCAAGGCCGTATCAAGAGGGCACGCATGACGCTGGCAGCAAAAAGGGCGTGCCTTCTACTAATACTATAATGATTATATAAAACCACGTTATCCCTGGCTGTATACATGAATTGTTGGTCTACTTCTGCGAGTCTACTGCGACGTACACGTAGATGCAAAAGGTCGCGGGCGTGGTCCTGTCATTGGCACGGCTGCGGCCGCTTCACTCGCGGGATTTACGATGGAATTTTTAACCTGCCTTTTTACGCGGACTCCTAATTTAGGGAACACGACGCGGATTTAAAGTACGAGTATACAATTAAAACGACAACAATGTACTCTTTGTTTTTTTGATATAATTATATTAGTAATGCCAATGTTTCGGGTAAAAATGTCTTGCATGCAAGCCAAGATAATGTTATGTTCCAGTTTTGGGAACTTATTGCTGTTATACACGGAAACAAAATTGAAGTGTCTGGTTTTAATATCAAAACAAAAGGGTTATTCTGATGTACGCTATATTATTGTGAAGTTTCATTAAAACATTTCGGTGGGTTTGGCATCCATCCATACAAATTATCACATAGATAATACTAGTAAGAATACTACATAAGTAATAACAAGAAAATGCAAAAATATTCCCAATGAGCAAAAGTTAAGACTTGTTGTGGAAGATCACGGAACGACGATAAAATTACCTCTAGAATCCACAAAACTTGTCTCTTACTTAAAGTCCATTATGCGAGGACGATTGTGTTAGCGTGATTCGGGTCGCGGGAACAACGCTCGTGGACCGCCCCGAAAATCAGGGAACGCGGTGGACCCCCTGCGCTGGGGACCCCCCTCATATGCTCAAACACCATTGCGGCGATTTACGAGGTTCTAAATGGGGCTCCTTTTAACCGACGCGCCGAAAGGCGGTTGTCAAACCATATTTATTCATTGGATACATATTGTTGTCATGTGAATAGTTGAGTGGATTGGTTAGATGTCGAATTCCGGCAACTGATACTAGGAATTTCTATTCATGGTTCGGATAGCTTCATGTACCTACTATAATAACTTTGAATGAATTGTAACCTTAAATGTACGAATTAATTATAGGAATTTCACTCTGAATTACAGTCGTCGTTTCAGCCCATAAATGACCCACCACTGAGTCGGGCCTCCTCCAAATTCATAGAGGAAATTAGCCTATTGTGCCACGCTGGCAAGACGGGTTTGTATAAAAAAAATGGGTTTGTTTCAAGTTTTCCTTCTTTTTCGGCTAGATGATCTGCCTCTTGCGTTCTTTTAGTCGCCTCTTACGACACCCTCAAGACGGTATGGGTTGGTGACATTGTGTAATCTAAATCCGTCACCACGTCATGACAGTGGATTCCTAACTTACGTAATTCAACGATATGTTATGAGGATCTGCATCCAATTTCCTTGCAAAAAACAAGTCAACAAGAAAAACGGCCCAGCCCAGGGAATGCAAAACAGACCCTCATTATATCAAAACGGAAGTAATGAAATCAGGTTTCCTTATCGAATGGCGGCTATCAAGCATGACGGATCTCTTTGGGCCATGACGAATCGTCGCCACTAACCATATTCTGGTACCATTTCACCCGAATCCGTGTCTGGCCGCCTTTTTAACACATATTTTTTCTTCGATAAACGAAAACCCTTCTTTATATTTTATGCACAGTCCGGGATGGCGCCTCCCCTCGGGTGGGGGAGGCGGGCGACGTTTGACCGATGCCCGGCCGCTATACTGGGCTTGACATTTGTGCGAGGCTTTTAGGTAATGAGGATACACTATCAAAATTCAAACTAGGAATTTCAGTAACACGCTTCGCGCGAATGTGAAGTCAGTTGCGACTTGTAGTAAATGATGTGCACTACCCTTATACCGTGTGGTGACGGATTTAGGATATAGAATGTCACCAGCCCATACCTTCCCGAGGGTGTTGTCAGACGCCAACCCGTCTACTCGCCTTCACGGAACTGTGCGGCAATCATCTTCTGTTAAACTGTCTTGCGTTGGAGTGCCTAGTATAGTGCATTAGTGAAGGAATTTTAAAAACGCGTTTGAATACTTTTCTTATTTGTTTTAATATGACACTAAGGAGAGCTGAAGCATTACTTATCAGGAAAGCCACGCGTTTAGTTAAACTGTGCACAAAAATGAAGGGTCAGACCGCTGAGGCCGCGGCCGAGCGAAGTTCGGGGCTCGCAAACTTGCGGCCGGAATACATCAGGACATACTTCGCTTGTTATGCTAATTTTATGCTTTTTGGCATCGAGCTCCTCGTATGTTAAGACGTGATGGGTATCCCGAGACAGGTTCTGTAGTTACACACGCAGTACAGAATGATACGTGAAGCACATTAATAAGCATAAAAGGAGGCACTCTTAAAAAATCCACTTCATTGAAAATATGAAACTATTCAGTCGTATACTATACCGTGCCATGTGCACAAAACCGTCTACAATTGTCATTCTACATACTAAAACACGGAAAGCCTGATTGCACACCTGTTAGTGTTGATTAAATATTGACGATCATAAGCATAATATATTACATGACGTTTGAGATGAAGTAGCCACGATGATTGTCAAAAATGAAACTTGCTAAAGCGTTTCCTGGAATTGTTCCAAATTTAATTGATCGGTTACAATCACGAAGGGACTCCATTAGCATAATGTGCGAACAATGTGACAGGCGACGACAACGGCGAATGGGCGAAGTCAGCTGACACGCGAAGGTCAATGATGTACTCAACTCTGGCTGACAAAACTAGTATAAGCCACCCGGTGCCCGTGCTTGGCTAAGTGGAACGTCAGAAGTACGTTTGTGGGACACTATGGGGGACGACCAGGTTCACAGTGAGGAGGCAGAGGCGAACCAATAAGCTAAAGAAATAGCGTAAGGGTTTTTTAAAGATTCACTGATTGCATAGTTGTAAGTATCTATTTAAAAGAGTCTTACGATTTAAAAGTGTTGTTTGGCGGAATAAAAAATGTCAAACAGCTACAGAGTAAAAACACTTAAACAGGAATTGAACCCATCAAGGAAGTAATTCATGGACATAAATGACACCCGGATCCAGATTACCTGTCTTTGTCTCCCTCAAATATACTTTTGCGACTATGGAATCGAACCGGAGCCCCTTAACTAAAGACAACGTGTGCAAGCAATGCGTTACAACTCGCGCGCTACGCTGACGCTGTTCATCATCATCATCAGCCCACATTAGTCCACTGCTGGACATGGGCCTTCCCTAAAGAGCGCCATAGCGCCCTGTCCTCGGCTTGACTCATCCAGCCGCTGCCCGCAGCCTTTTGCAGATCGTCTCTCCATCTAGCAGAGGGTCGCCCTATATTTAGACGCTGTTCACAATATTCTTTATTAGAAGTCGACAGCAAAGTAGTTTGATGATTCCACCAACGCGTATGTTCAGTACGTGCTCTGGATTCGAATCCTATTCGGAATAAGTGGCATTGCGTAAGCTCGAGATGCTGGTACACGCGTTGTGTGACAAATAGCAGAGACTAATTTGGCTCTAGTAGCTGTTATAGCTAGTGGTAATTTCTCGTCGCTGGCTGCATAGTTCGGTCAAGCTATGGATTTAGCTTCTTAATTAATGAAACTCATCTAATCTGGATTGCCAAACTTAAGTGGCAGTGGGCGGAGCACATAGCTCGCAGGACCGACGCCCGATGGGGCAGAAAAGTCCTTGAGTGGCGACCGCGTTCCGGAAGGCGCAGTGCTGGTAGGCCTCCCACACGGTGGACCGACGACCTGGTCTCGAAACCTGGACCTCGCCGGAAAGCAGTGGATGCGGGCGGCTCAGTACCGGCCTTTGTGGAGATCCTTGGGGGAGGCCTATGTCCAGCAGTGGACGTCTTTTGGCTGAAATGATGATGCTGATGATGATCTAATCTAGTTTCCCCGCCACAAGGCAATTAGTATTACTAAATCAGAAAGGTGAAAATAAATGAATATTGGTTTCAACACTCGTCAGTGTACTATTTAAAAAATCTTCAAAGTTTTGCCGGAGCATCGTTTCCTGGTTCATTTCAGTGCAAAATCGCCCAAAGCCGTTGTACTGTTTATGAAAGCGCCAAAAATGTTCAGTCGGCCGACGGCTTTGACAACGACTAATAGATTTCATAAAATCCTTCACCATTTTATTGAATCGCAAATGGTTGTTGAAAGGGTTTCAAGCTATTATACGGGGAGTATTGGATTCCTTGAACCGCGAACGTAAATAGTCCATTACTGAATCAGCTTGTCTATTTATCTTTCCGATGTTAAACGTATTGATGTTAGTTAAGTGTTCAAGGTGGAACCGAATTAGAAGGCAAACATTCCTTTGAGGCTGTTGTACTAGCTAAATTAAAACTTCCAGGTAAAGACATTTTGTTAAGAAATAATTGTATTTATCATGATATGGCCGAACTGGTTGTGTTCCAAGTTTATTGGGGAACTCACCATGCCATTTCGCAATTGAGGTCACCCGGCCGTTACCTTTTGATGCTGCTGAATTGATGTATGATGTCGATGTGACTGCCATTGATGTTACAATAACAGCCGAGACAGACGTGCCCTACGAAGAAACTAAGGCACACGTTGCTAAATCTACAGATCATTTGCATTCCACACCATCAGCTTGGCTCGGGGGCAATCAATCTAAAAGAACGACACATGTTTCGTGACTGGCACAAATCTAACATTGGAATTGGAGCAAGAAAAACCAAGAAGCTTCTTAGCCGTCTAGACATCGGTTGACTAATGGTTGGAGCAACAACCTGGAGACGCTCTGCCCCCAAATTAGACCATGCTGCTTCGATTTGACCTGGACTGAGTGACCTACATATAAAACTTACTGTATTATAAATGGAGGATCCACTGTTACTACAGCACACATTAAGAATACTCTATCTCACTAACAACTCATTCAATTACACCATATCTTATGGTGTGACTACAAGAGAAATAGTACTAATCGAAGAAATAAAGTAAGAAATAGTTCTAATCGAGATGTTTTTACAGTGGCAAAGGAAAACGCAAGAAACTACAGCGTTGAGTCTTCTACAAATACTTTCGTACCTGATTCATTTTCTCGTTTCAATTCCGCAAACGAGTGGTTTTCGGGTTTAAAATGAATATCTGGCGAAGTGTTTCATTAATATCGCGGCCGGTGCGATAAACAAGCGCGTGCGGTCAGTGGGCGCCGCTCCGCCGACGGAGTAATGCACTGCGGCTGTGGCTTATGCTGCATAATGGAAACCGGCGAACGATACTCCCGTGTATCCATGGGTGTGCCTTATGGGTGAGGGGTTTAGAACCTATGTATACTATAATAGGTAATGCCACCGCCCTATTCCGTTCCACCAGTTGTTATTCTCTTGGTACTTTTTACTCTGAATTCACCATTGAATAGCTTTTAGAGACTTCAAACTTTATCTTATTCCAACACGCCCCGGCTTCGCACGGGTGCAATGATGAATCTCTAAATTTATCAGTGTTTCTCTACAATATTAGGGATGTATTATACATATAAAACTGCCTCTTGAATCACTCTATCTATAAAAAAACCGCTTCAAAATCCGATGCGTAGTTTTAAACATTCATAAGCATACATAGGGACGGGCAGACGACAGCGACAGCGATGATAGTGATGTGATAGTGAAATATATTCACAGCCCGAGGTCGATGAAGTATCGAAGTAAGAATTGATCGACAATGAGAATAGTTTAGCGTATACGGAAAAATATGTAACTGAATTTATTTATTTATTTATTATGTCTCTTTATTTCTTATTTTTACATATATTTTTAAAAAATACAAAATGTTAAAAAAAAATATACATAAAAATAGAGAAAAACCGTCGAAAACGAGGTCGATGACCTAAGCTACCGACGGTTCAGGGCTCCAGAGAGAGGAACCTCCTCACGATCCTTGCCGAGTCCAGTATGACAGCCTTTTGAATCAGGCCCTTAATCCAGCAACCCAGCGAGAGTTTCTTGAGGTGTTGGTCGAAACTCTTCGCAATAAGACCGTTTACTGAAACAACTATCGGCACAATGATTGTTGAATCAACATGCCACATTGCGGTAACCTCGTGAGCCAAATCGAGATACTTGGTGATTTTCTCTTTTTCGGCTTTAACGAGGTTCTCGTCATGCGGGATAGTGACGTCAATACGCATTGCCCGGCTCGCCAATCGGTCAATTATCACTATATCAGGCTTATTAGCGAGAATAGTCCTATCAGTGATAATCGATCGATCCCAGTAGAGCGTGACATGACCATTGTCGAGAACTGGCGCAGGCTGGTATTGGTAGTAGGGCACTTCAGTATCCACCAGACTATATTTAAGGGCAAGTTGTTGATGGACTATCTTGGCCACTTGGTTGTGTCTGTGCAAGTATTCTCCGTTAGCAAGACGAGAACAGCCAGAGACGATATGCCTAATGGACTCTCCTGGACGATGACAGGCTCGACAGATGTCGGCAGTCCCATCCTTTAGGATATGTCTCCGGTAGTTATTCGTCATGATAACTTCGTCCATAATTGCACAGGCAAACCCTTCAGTCTCCCCGAAGAGGTTACTGAAGCGTAGCCAAGCCACAGAAGCGAGTTGGTCTACGTCCGGCCCAGTGAGAGCCTTGTAGAACCTTCCGTGTAACTCCTTGCTCTTCCATATAGTCGTGCGGTCCGAAATGCTTAACACCTGGGGCTTGCGCCAATTCTGTTTTGCCAAGGATAAAGGTGTGAAGGAATTGTCAACATTGGCCATATCTCGGTGCACATCCTCAGTTGACTGTAGGAAGTATTCCCGCAGATTGCATACCTCGCGGTTATGTAGGTTTTTGACGTTTAAAAAGCCACGTCCCCCACATTTCCGTGGGATATACAACCTCATAACAGACGAACGGGGGTGGTGCATTCGATATAAGGTCAATTGTCGACGTACCCTTCTATCCAAGGCGTCTAACTCAGTCTGAGTCCACCTTAGAATGCCAAACGAGTAAGCAAGGGCAGGCATAACCCAACCATTAACAGCGCGAACCTTATTACCACCAGACAAAAGACTTTTAAGAACTTTTGTAAGGCGGCTGAAGAAACATGCTGTCAATGACTGTTTTATCTCCTTGTCAGCTATACCTAGTCCCTCTGCCATTCCAAGGTACCTATAGGTTTCCGACTCCGAGAGACATCTGAATGACATATTTTCAGAGAGTTGTAATTCTTCCGAAGTTACAACTCTGCCCCTCTGTACATGAATGGCCGCGCATTTGTCGACACCAAACTCCATTTTAATATAATTACTAAAGTTTTCTGTGATCTTTAATAATGATACCAAATCAGATTTCTTTGGTCCATACAATTTGAGGTCATCCATGTATAAAAGATGTGATATGACTTCACCATCTCTGCGGAGTCGGTAGCCTATCTTTGAATCCATTAGTAGCGTGCTTAATGGATTCATAGCTAGGCAGAACCACAAGGGACTCAGGCTGTCACCTTGAAAAATGCCACGCTTTATCCTTAATAAGTCTGTGGAGTCAGAAAACCCCGCCATGTCTGGCAGACAGAGACGTGTGGTCCACTGGCTCATGCATACGCTAAGAAAAGAGCATAGATTTGGATGGAGACGGTACAAATCTAGTACTCTACTTAGCCATGAATGAGGCACCGAATCATACGCCTTTTTGTAGTCTATCCAGGCCATGGAAATATTTTTCTTGACCCGACGGACTTGTTGGCAAATAGTCATGTCAATAAGGAGGAGTTCTTTAGTACCCCGAGACCGTGGCTTACATCCATTTTGTGCGGTGGCCATGATATTATTAGCCAAAATGTGATCCATAATTTTGAATTTTAAAATGGACGTAAGCAGCTTGTATGTGGTAGGCAAGCAAGTTATAGGTCTATAGTTTTTCGGTTCCGAGGTACTACCGGATTTGTAAAGAAGGTATGTGACACCGTTAGTCAAAAATGTAGGCAAAGTTTTTGATGAAATGGCGTTTTGGAATTGTGTTGCCAGACGTTCATGTGAGCTGTGGAACCGTTTAAGCCAGAAATTGTGCAGGCCATCTGGTCCCGGGCTCTTCCAGTTTGGAGCCAGACGGACTGCACGGGCTATATCTGCTTGACTGATAATTACTTGTTCCATGGCCGTTATATTTTCACATGAACGCCTAACAATAGTCATCCATTCGCCTTCAGTGTGATTAATTGGTTGTGCCCAAATATCCTGCCAAAATGTATACATTCTGACTGGATCCGGGGTCACACCAAGACTGATTTGCCGACTATTTTGCTCCCAGTTTCGATATACCTTCTTTGCATCACTTTGGAAGAGACGATTCTGTTTGTATCTATCGGAGCGCTCCTTGAAGCGTCGTATCCGTTTTGCCCATGCTTGTACCTTTTGTTTGTAAAAGTCTATGCGTTCCGTAATCCAGGCACTATAGTCTTGGGGTCTGACCCCAGTCCCATTGAATGCCTGATGTACGAAACGCATGACCCTTGGACGACTATTTCCATTTTTATATGCATATAATTTAGCAATTATAGTTCTGGCTGTGTTAATTCGCAACTCAATTCTAAGTTGCCATGCTGGGATAGTCTCCATTTGTGTAGTAAGCCTGTTTTGGTTTGGGAACCTAACACCACCTACTCTACAAACGGCGACAGCACCGCAATATAGGATTGAGTGCGTTTCTGTCAAGTTTTCTGATTTATCAAAATGGAATTGTAAAAATGTGTTGAGAACGGATGTTAAAGCCAGAATATGTTTGTTCATGGGCAAACGGGGTAACCGCGGTCGATCGGATACAGGGACATCGCGGTATACCAGAATCGCATCATCCAAAGCCCTCCTTAATTGCTCATCATACTGGTTGTTAACATTTACCTCCTCGTTCTGCACCAATTCCGCTGGCGCAGGTAACGGTGGATCCGGCTGTACAGCAATAGCCGATACCGCCGGGTCAGGTTGCGGGCGAACAACAGGACGAGTAGATAATGTTTCCAGGCGTAGACGATCAAGTACGGACTGTGCGAGCAGCTGAAGCCGCTGGATAGCACGCACTTGGTCCGACAGCCGTTGTACAGTAACTGTCGTTCCTGGGTTACGCTATTATTATTAATCGGTATCACACTTGTCCAATTAACCGAGCTGTTATTTCGTCTTGAATTTGTTTGGGTACTATAAAGAGTGTAACCTGCATCTATTTGTTATTTATTTATTATTAATTTGAATAGGTAACTATTGAAACCACTGCAAAGGAAAAGGGAAGATCATTCAGCCATGTGCACCGCCTACGCCCAATAAGTTTACCGTCGGCGATTGCGAGTCGGAGCAAATCGTTCCATTGCTTTCCATAGAGCCATTTAGAATGTCGTTTTACTTTGCCACGGTTACGCTATTATTATTAATCGGTATCACACTTGTCCAATTAACCGAGCTGTTATTTCGTCTTGAATTTGTTTGGGTACTATAAAGAGTGTAACCTGCATCTATTTGTTATTCAGTTCGCTTCTTTAAAATAAAATAGATGTACCTATTTATCTTCAAATATTCACGGACTTACCCTTGGAGTTTAAAGCAAAATATTGAACTCTTAGTGTTTACTAGGTCATAAGGTTCAATTTTGTTTGGGTTGAATAGCTGTGATTTAAAAGACGTCCTTCCTTGATGAATTTATTTGCACCACTGCTTAATACAAAAAACATTCAATAGCGTAGACATTCCGCCCACCAAAACGAACTGTTTTACATATATAGCTTTTAAATTAGAGTAATGGACTGTATACAAAACAAAAAACTAAAACCTTGACTTAACATTTCAATTGATTACTTAAAGAACTTAACTCTATAACTTCTTACATTTTGGTGTTTTAATCTTTGGGCAGAAATATAAGCTTAGATAGCGGTCTTTTTAACTCTTGATTTCCTTTACATTGTAAGGTGACCACGCGGACCAAATTGTCGGCTCCAGGGTGAACCACTTTCACTCGACCTAATAGCCATTTATTAGGTGGTAAGTCATCCTCCTTTATAATAACGACGTCACCAATACAAGGCGGTGAAACTTTGGATTGCCACTTGTACCTTTGTTGCATTTTGTTAAGGTATTCGGAGTGCCAACGCCGCCAAAATCTTGGGTCATACGTTGTACCAATTGCCATCTTGTAAGTAAACTTATATTCCTTTCTTTGTAATTTGCATCGGGGACACTCAATAGCGGTTCTCCTACCAAAAAGTGACCAGGTGTCAGCGGCGTTAACGTTTCGATTGTGTTATCAAGCTGGTATAATGGACGGGAATTTAAAGTTGCTTCGACTTGGGCCAATAACGTAGACATCTCTTCATACGTTAATTTTGTGCCTTGAGTTACTCGATTTATATGTCGCTTGGCTGACTGCACACCGGCTTCCCATAGACCACCATAATTTGGCATTCGTGGTGGTATGAAATGCCATTCAGTACCATCATTCGCCAACAGTTCAGCTATTTCCTTGGCCACACTGGATTTGCTTCTCGAAAATAGTTCTTTCAGGTCTTTCGCTGCTCCGACAAAGTTGGTGCCGTTATCGCTCCATAAGTGAGCGCAGTGACCTCTTCTGGCCACAAATCGTCGAAAAGCTGCGATGAACGCTTGTGTGGTAAGGTCTGTAACTGCTTCTAAATGCAGGGCCTTCGTAGACATACAAACGAATAGGCATATGTATCCCTTCGTGGTATGGTGACCTCGTCCCTTAGAAGTTCGCATATGAACAACGCCCGTATAATCAACTCCTGAATTAAGAAACGCTCTGTGTTGATTTACTCTTTCAGAAGGGAGCTGTCCCATCATTTGGTTACGTGGTTTCGCTTTATCAATTACGCAAATCTTGCAATTGCGTATGCATTTTCTCACAGATGCTTTTAAACCTATAATCCAATACTTGCTTCTGATGTATGTCATCATCATTTGGATGCCACCATGTAAGGTTTTTACATGTGCTTCTTGAATTAAAAGTCTTGTGATGTGAACGTCCTTAGGTATAATTATAGGGTGTCTGGTTGCTTCAGGTAATCCCGAATTTTGTAACCGACCTCCGATTCTTATAATATCCCTTTCATCCAGGTAAGGATTCAATGTAATTAGAGAACTTTTATTGCCTATCTTCTCTTTCTTCTTCAGATCTTCTATTTCCCTTTCATATACTAACCTTTGATAAAACCGTATGCATTTCTCCAAAATTTCTTCCATGTCATTAACCGATAAATAATTTTGTAATTCCCTTTTCTTCCTTATCATTAAAAATCTTCTGCAATAGGCTAGAACTCGCTTCAATTTAGATAGACTTGAAAATCTTTCCCAAATAGGATCTTCATTGTACAGATTAGATGAAGTAACGTGACTCAAAACTTTCATCTCTAAATCAGTTTCAGGTACCTCTTCGTTAAGCTTCGTTACTTCTTTTGATTTTAGCCAATCAGGTCCTGTCCACCACATTTTACATTCCGGTAAGTCACCCGCCGTGACACCTCTTGTTGCTATATCCGCAGGATTTTCAGCAGACGGTACGTGTTTCCACTGGCTGCTTTCAAGGATCCGGAGGATCTCTGCTGTTCTGTTTGCCACAAATGTTCGCCATCTGTTTGGGTTGGATTGTAACCATGACAATACCACCATAGAATCAGTGTAAGCATAGACGTCATTGATTGGTATACTTAGTGCAACAATAACATCTTTCACCAATTCGGCCAATAGCATTGCGGCGCACAGTTCTAGTCTGGGGATACTTAATTGTTTTACAGGTGCTACCTTCGTGCGGGACGCCACCATCACGACGTGGACTTCATCGTGTTCATCTACCACCTTCAGGTAAGTGACCGCAGCGTATGACGACGATGAAGCATCCGAGAAACCGTGTAGCTGGATGGTCTTACAGCGGGAACCCATATGGAACCAACGTGGAAGTTCAATAGCTTGCAGGTAAGATAACTCTTTTCTATATTGTATCCACTCTTTGGCTAAATCATCAGGAGCTTCTTCATCCCAATCCAACTTACGAAGCCACAGCTTTTGTATCATCACCTTTGCTACTATGACGACAGGCGACAACCATCCAAACGGGTCGAACAATCGCGATACGTCAGGCAGAATGGTTCTCTTCGTTATGGGATACTTTAGCTCAGGTAAGTTTACTGTCACTTTAAATGTATCATCTTTTCTGTCCCATTTTAGTCCCAAAATTTTCACAATCATATCTAATTTTATCTCTAACTGATCTGTAGTAATTTCCTTTCCATCTTGGACAAACTTTAAAACTTCATCCGAATTGCTTAATAGTGAGATAAGGAAGCGTTGTGGTCTGAAAGAAGATGTAGTGACAAAAATTGAGAAAGGTATGCTGAGATGGTTTGGCCATGTCGAGAGAATGAATGAAGAACGATTGACGAAAAAAGTGTATAAGGCGAGTGTGAATGAAAGTGTTGGAAGGGGAAGACCTAGGCGGACGTTTCAAGACCAAATCAGGGACGTCTTGAAAAAAGGCCAGGTCAAGAGTACCCTAAACCGAAGAGCATGTATGAAGGGAATAATGAAAGTGGACGAAGCGAAACAAGTATGTATGGATCGTAGCAAGTGGAAAGAAGTGGTCTCTGCCTACCCCTACGGGAAAGAGGCGTGATTATATGTATGTATGTATTAAGTATTTCTTTTATATTTTTGCACAGCTTCTTAGTGTCGTTTACAGTCTCTTGGCCTGTCATTAAATCATCCATATAAAATGATTGTTTTATTACATTAGCAGCTTCTGAACACCCGTGACCTTCGTCATTAGCCAGCTGTTGAAGAGTTCTGACAGCAAGAAAAGGTGCTGCAGCTGTACCAAACGTGACTGTGGTCAATTTAAAGGTTTTTATAGCTTCATCTTCATTGTTTCGCCAGAGAATACATTGTAATGTAGTGTGTTCTTCGGTCATTTTTACCATGCGGTACATCTTAATAACGTCGCTTATGACACATATTTTATGTTTTCTCCAACTTATTATAAGGCTGCGCAGGTCACCTTGTAAAACGGGTCCAACAAGCATGCACTCGTTCAAAGAATGTCCATTAGTGCCTTTAGCGGATGCGTCAAAGACGACTCGTAACTTCGTGGTCTCTTTGTCCTCACGGAGCACAGCATGATGAGGAAGGTAATTTATCTGCCTATCAGTCTGGTCCGTACATTCTTCTAGATGCCCCATTGTTAAATATTCTTCAATAACCATTTTATATTGCTTCTTAAATTCTTCATTTCTTTGAAATTTCCTTTCTAGCTGGTGAAATCTTCTAAGTGCTACTTCTTTAGTATATCCTATTCTTTCTAGGGTTTCTTCTTTACTTTGTTTTAGCGGTAGTTGTACCACATATTTTCCTTCTTCGTCTCTTATGGTTGTATTTTTGTAGATTGATTCACATTCTTCTTCTTCTTTTGTTAACACTTTCTTCTTTGTGTAAGAATCTGTTTCAATCTCCCAAAATCTTCTTAAAATGTCTTGCTCTTCTTTTACAAAAAAGTTTGTAATAACTTCTTCACTTTGATATTTCCCTTTAGTTTGACCCGATAAAACCCATCCTAGGCATGTTTGTTGGGCTACTAAACCACTTTGCAATTGCAATAGCCCTTCTTTTATTATTCTTGCATAAACATCCACACCGAGAAGAAGGTCAATTTTTCCAGGTACGCCAAATGTAGGATCAGCTAAAGCCAAAGTTTGTAACTCTGCCTTGTCTAACCTTATTGGGTTTGTGGGTAGATTTGATGAAATCGACTTCATGACATAGGCTTGGACTTCGATGAACTTTTTCGACTTCGACTTGATCCGTAAAAGTACTTTATGCTTGATAGATTGTTTTTCTTCGCCGATACCGGACACAATACTACTGGCTTCTCTTTTCTTCAACCCTAATGCATCTACTGTTCTAGCTGTGATAAATGATGCTTCAGAGCCCTGGTCAATGAGGGCACGGCAGACGTGGGATTCTCCGTTGCTTGATATAACATCTACCAATGCTGTGGCTAACAATACTTGTTGACCGGTCTCTTCTTTACTAGAATAGTGTGCGGCGAACTTTACTTCAGTAGCGTCTTCCGTTTGGGAGGATGCAGGTGCCTCGAGCGAAGTCTTCTCTTCAGTTGATCTTGAACGGTGTTGATGTAAGAGAGAGTGATGCTTCATCTTACAGATTCTACATGACGTCTTTTGTCTGCATTGAGATACAATATGGTTCGGTATGAGGCAGTTGAAACATAACTTGTTCTTAAGTGCCACGTTGTGTCTGTCTTCAACCGATAAATCACCGAAATCCTTACAAGTATGGATGTGGTGGTCGCCCTTACATAAGGCACAAACGTATGCACTTGACTTGCAGAAACTTGCATTCTTGACTTCCCTGGTGGCGGCCAGAAATGACTTAGGTTTGTTTAAATTAACATCCTTCGTAATTTCAGATGACACAAACTCCAGAGTGCGGAATTTAGCTTCTAAAAATCTTTGCAATGAGGCCCATTGAGGTAAGTCACTGGGGTTGTCTGTATATGCGTATTCTTCCCATTCTTTATGAGTCAGAACGTCTAACTTCTGAACGACCAGGAACACGATTAGTGGATCCCACGATTCCGTTGTCATTCCTAAATTCTTCAAGCCATGAAGGCACTCTGTAGTTGTGTCCAGTAATAACTTAATCGAAACAGCGGTTTGTTTAACTAGCTTCTTCTGATAAAAAAGTCGTTTTAGAAAGGTAGTAGATATTAGTCTTTTATTGCCGTAACGACCTTTGATCATCTCCCAAGCTTGCACGTAATTACAATCCGTAATTTGTATTCGCCGTAATAATGCTTCTGCCTCTCCCATAACACTCGTCTTTAAATAATGTAACTTCTGCACATTTGATAACGTTGTATTGTTATGTACGAGTGTAGTAAACAAATCTTCATATGCGGGGAATTCTTCATACTTGCCGGAAAAAGATGGTAACTGGATACGTGGCAATTTGATGCTTGAAAGCCCAGAGGTGGCACCAGAATCATTTAAAGTTACTTCCATGTTGGTAGGTCGTGCTTTGTGCAATAAGTCCAACAAATCAGATTTTATACATAAATAAAGATCTTCATATTTAAAGAATTCCTCATTGAGAAAGTATGGCAAAACTCCGCGTTGTTCACGAGGCGTACACTTGGTGAAATCCCGATGAGTATTTGTAAAGTTAATCCAATATTCTTCTACACATTGTAGGCGCGCTTTGATATAACCTTCTGTTAACCGGGCTTTAGGACATTTCTTGAGATTAGTTTGTGTTTTTTGCAATATATTAGCCGTATCTTCCAAATTGCTCAGTAATACAGTTTGTTCTTGAGTCATTTTCGATGTTTATTCGCGTACACAACAGTAAAATCTTCTTTATAACGACGTTCTAAAATAATGTTCTTCAAATGTGCAAATACTTTACTTCGATGCGTAAACAAGTTGCTTATCTCTCGGCTGGAATGCGTCGTCTTTTGTTCTCGGCGGCCGGCCGGAGTTTTTCTATTCAATTTGCTCTTTAATAATTAATCCGGCTCGAAGGACCATGTTTACTAGGTCATAAGGTTCAATTTTGTTTGGGTTGAATAGCTGTGATTTAAAAGACGTCCTTCCTTGATGAATTTATTTGCACCACTGCTTAATACAAAAAACATTCAATAGCGTAGACACTTAGAAAGTTATAAGTTTCCCAAGCGCTAACAATCAGTGAAGCATGTTCAATGAACTTGTAAATTTGAAAGTACAATCAATAAGTTCATGATTTGAACCCATAATAAGCGTACTTAGTCCCGATAACATAGCCGCACGCCATTGTAAAATTAACAAGTACGAGTACGAGTATATACACTGTCCGAAATGAGGGCGTCGAGCCTAAGTAAAAGGAGCGGCTTTCCATTTTAAAGTATGAGTTTCTGATCCAATGTTAAACATACTCGTACATTGTTTGTACTCGTACCATCACAAGTGAGCAATCTAGCTTTAGGTGCCGCTATTTGGGGTTTGTCGGCTCACTGGACTAGACTTATTAGTATGTTATATGTAAAGGGTCATTTTAAAAATAGACAAGCCCGTTAGCCACCTGGAAGTGTTTAAAAAAAAAGATGCATCCATTGAGTTTCTTGCCGGCTCTCCTCTGTAGAGCTACATTCCGAAACGGTGGTAGATGGTAATTTTTTTTATTGTTTGTTTTATCACAAGAGCTCTAATGAGCCAACTTGATTAAATGAGTTTTGATTTTGTATTGGAACTGGTTTATACAATAAAGCATTCTTAATTCTAATATAAAGTAATCATTTTTTTATAATAATCTTAATATTTTGTTTCATTGTGTCATTTTTATTTTATTTTATTAACTATACTTTTGTGCATAGAATAATTATTTAGATGTTCACATCTGCTAGGCGTTCGATTCTACCATACAATGCCTATGCCTATGCTCCTAATTGACCAGTATCGGATCGATACTCAATCAGCGAGGCGTGAAAACATAGCAGACGGGCTTGGAGAATTGCCTGTCGCGCCTCCTTGTCTGTGTGTGGGATCGTAACTGCTGCAGAGTGACTCGATTTAGTTTGGTAAGAATGCTCTTTGTATTGAATGCAAATGTGGTCAATTCTACGGCTCTTTTCTGGAGTCGTGGGTTTCTTAAGAACACTACTACTATTCCCATCACTGGGAGTGTCACTAGCCTACTGTGTCACGCTAGCCAGACGGCTTAGCGCACGGTTTCGTAACAAGTTTTTCTTCACTTGCGGCTAGGTTTTCGGCCTTGTCATTTCAGCCTCACGATGGAATGAGGTGGTGACAATATGTGTCCTAAATCCATTACCAAACGACACTATACTATTTTAGTAGACTTGTTGACCTTCACATAAGGCTTCGCGGTCTCTATCAGGCATATTACCTGGCACGGCTAGACCATTCCGTTGCGGCTAAAATAAATTTGTATTTAAAAAGTGGCAACGACACAGACACTGCAACAGTCACAGCAAACGTATAACACCACTTCCTTACGGTGTTGGTTGAAATTTGGATACTATATAGCGTCGGTTACGCAGATTTCCATGTTCAACCTTCTAATATGAGTGTTTGTCATCTCCAACTATAGCGAGGTCCCAAGTTGACCCGCGCTGCCCGCCGGAGTTCACCGCTCCCGGCTAATCTAATAGCGTTTTATTTAGAACCACGATAACTTCACATGTTAGCGTACTTTTTTTTCGTATTTCATGAGACGTATTTGTAGCGTGTCGTTTCAAAATTAACTACATTTTAGGTTACTATACATGTTGATGTGAAGTTAGTTTTATGAGCTGTTTATAGCTCCATTAATAAAAGTAGTAACAGCCGAAGTATTTAATTTGAAGTGGGTCCAGAGCGCATGCGATTGTTAACATTACAATCATCGCAACCCATAAAAGAACCACTGCTGGATAGGGCCTCCTCCACTTAAAGCTGGGAAATTGGCCTACTGTGCCACTGTACTGTGGTTTCGTATGAAGTTTTCCTTCTCTTGCGGTTAGGTTATCTTAACAGCCTTGTCATTTCCTTCAGTCGGCACTTACAACACCCTCAGCACAGAATGGGGTAGTGACACAATGTATTCTAAATCCGTCGCCATGTGGACGTCAATACAGCCTCATTGGTAGAGTTAGTACAAGGTTTCTCAACAAGTTCTCTTGTCCCTATGAGATAATAACTCACTTTCTAGAATACTGTCAGGAGCCATCTTATGGTTGGTGTGCGATAAAAGAAAATAAGTAATAATACCTTTCATCTACCTTTTACCAATTTATATACTACCAGATAACTAATTAAACACTTTTTAACGGATTTATCGCGTGTATTTATTATTTAATTCCCGACGTTTCGAATGCTTTGCAGCAGTCGTGGTCGCGGGAGAGACTAGATGACAGTTGTCTTCAAAAGTACAAAGAAACAGTTAAAATCTACCGCCTATAATTTTGTTTTATTGATAACGTTCCCTGTGCACGCAGAAATCGCTGCAGATGAGTGTTGTGCTTGAGTATTGATGAATCCGTTATGTGAGATATACATAACAGTTATCACAGTTACAATGTACATAACACATAACAAACATTGTACATAACAGTTACAATGTTCAAGCCAGTGACACACAGACAGCGCGGCTAATGACATTGTCAACTTTCTCAGATACGAGTTTGAAAAGTGTATCTGTGTACGAAGCAATTGCCTCACCGATGTGACGACGCGAATGATAACTTTAGAGTTTCAACCCCAAGTTCCCCCCGGCGGCTATTATGCGACTTGAGCACGAAATATTGCCTTTAGTTTGTTTGTTCTTTTACAACACGTTTTTATATATTGCGCCGCTGAGCATGCAAAATACGTGGGATTTTTCTCATATCTGGAGACTATAAAGACTATAATTTCATCAATCCAAATAGAAGGAGGTGACTCAGAAAGAACTTAAAACATTAAAATCGAATTGCAATACAGCTAAAATCGTCGTTTCAGCCCATGAAAGACCCACTACTGAGTAGGGCCTCCTCCATTTTCATGTAGGGAATTTAGGCTACTGTGCCATGCTGGCAATACGGGTTGGCACAGGGTTTGTATCAAGTTTTCCTTCTCTAACGGCTAGGTGATCTGCCTCTTGTGTTCCCTTGGTCACCTCTTACGACACCCTCGGGATGGTATGGGTTGGTGACACTGTGTATTCTAAATCTGTAACCATACGGAACAACAGCTAAAATATTGAAGTTAATTCTATTCAGTCCATAGCACTTTCTTGTCAAACGTAACCAACCGGTTCCTTTATTTTTAATGGGAATATAATAAAAAAACTATAACATTTATGCTCAGTAACAGCGCCATCTCGTGATGAGGTTTACGAGTGCCCCATACAGTAAATACATAAAGTTGTGCTAAACATATTTGAAATGCGCTGCGTTATTTGGCCGTGAATAAATTATAGATAGACAGATTAACTTTTCATTAATTCACGTCACTCTAAATTTGCAGTCTACTTACTTTTAATGAGGTGAATTAGCTTTAATAATGACCAGAGACGATATACTACACTGAGTGTGTCGTAAGTTGTGACTTAGAGAACGCAAGCAGTAGATTACAACCTCTCAGGAGAAGGAAACCTGATACGAGACCTGTGGCCACCCGCGATTGCCCTCCGGGAACCAGGCACATGTCTGCCTAGCAGTGCGTAACTAATGGGATGACATGAAGGGGTCCAATTGTCACGTTTCAACGCCACGTGGCTTTAGCACCGGGGCAAGGAGCGGTCAGTCCGGGTGCGGCAAGCAGTGCGCTACCCGTAGTCTTGTGGAGTATAATTGTTTAATATTTATTCCAAATTAGTTTCCGAGCGCGATCTGGGATGACAGAATAATTAATGACCAGAAGGCTTGAGCATAATAAATTTATCTTGTTATCTTTAATTCGCAGAAAATTAAACATAACTTTGTAATTTTATATAAATATTTATTCGAGAAGAAACTTGTATTTAGCTTCTGGTGATTTAAATTCGCATTAAGTTGTTTTTCAGTTAAGCTGAATGGACTTTTTATTGACGTCGGACGTAGTTCCTGTTTGGAGTATATACCAACTAGTCTATATAGTTTCTCTGATTGACACCGTGGACTTAACTAGTGAAAACGTTATATAATATTGAATTTAAGATCGTCCATACATTATAAAGATTCAAATTTTACGACGCTTACGCGAGTTTCCGCGTTCGTAGTTAATGAACGACCATCAAGCAGCCGACTGCCTATCACTCAGGTATTTGTAAAATCTCGGGTGAAGTGGAAGTGCGCCCGCAATAGCGCCCTCAACAAAAGGGCGCCGTAAAAGTTTGCCGGAATCAGGCAGCCGAATACCTGCGCACAAATTTCAATTTATTTTAGGGTTTGCTGTCCGTTGCAGTCACGCGGAGTGAGATCCTCCACGGTGTCCTGTTTATGGAAATACCTCTCTAAACATCAAATGCCGCGACATAGGGGTCCATAATTAGGCTGATCTCAACATAGCACAGCAAACGACAAGGCGGAAATCCAAGAGAAGGAAACCTTGATACGAACCGTATGCCAATCCGTCTGGCCAGCGTTGCACAAGAGAGTATTTACCCGCAAACAACCCCGACGATGTCGTAAGGCAATGACAAGGCCGAACATTTAGCTCCAAGAGAGGGAAATCTTGAAACCCTACTAACCCGTCTGGCCAGCGTGCCACAGTAGGCTAATTACGCTCCCTGTAATGGGAGGAGACCCGACCCAGCGGTGGGTCATTTCTGGTGTGAACCGAAGCTAAGAAATGCTCGTTTATTTATAATACCCTCTTTTTCGTCATACGGCTTTAGTTACTATGTTAAAATATATGTTCCCTATGACCTTGGAGGAGTCCTGACTCAGAAGTGGATTACCGATGGGCTGGAATGATAAAGTTACAACACCCTCAGAGTGGGATGGGTTAATGTCGTTATGTGCTCATAGACCCGTGCGACAAATATTTACTTCTTCTAAATTACTTCTCACACCAATGATTCTAGTGAAAAAAAGGTAAAATAAATTTGTACAATGGAAATTAATTGTATCCCGGTGCGGGTCCGACCCGCTCGGTGACATGGTGAAGGGAATCAAAGGGAATGGAGTCATTGTCCCGCGAAATGAGACGGAATACGCGCCACGTACTCCAGTGACAGACGTTTTGGATGACGCCGACAGACGGCTTTGTCGGTGCGACGGACACACTGTGCGAACGGTTGGCGCACTCATAATATTCAATTTGCACATTTAACTAACACGATATAATGTAAACTGTGTAAATCATGTGATTCTATGTAGCAATGCAGTTTATTTTTAATATGTAACGATGTACAAGCACCAACGTAGCCGCAGCGTAGTCGTAGCGTAGCCGCAGCGTAGTCCTAGCGTAGCCGCAGCGTAGTCCTAGCGTAGCCGCAACGTAGCCGCAACGTAGCCGCAGCGTAGCCCTACCGTAGCTGCAGCGTAGCTAATCTACCTACTGTATACAAGTGGATCATTCATGGACTGCAATTGTTGAATACAATAAGTAAATTGTTGTAACAATATATGCATTCTAATACCAGCGATGTTATTGTAAGTTGTTTATACTTATCAGGGTCAATTAAAAACAGGTTTCTTAGATAAACAATATTAAAAAAGAAAGAAAGGAAACAAACAAACAATTGTAGCAAGTGGAAAGAAGTGGTCTCTGCCTAACCCTACGGGAAAGAGGCGTGATTATATGTATGTATGCTGAATATTAAAAATGCTTTAAGATACTTTACGGCCGGATATAAATATGGCATAATGAAAAATAACATTTTAAAACTTTATTAGGGAGAGAATGACAGTTTATGTTATAAACATTTACATTCAACAATAAATACAATAATAAAAATATCTATTTATTTTGTTAATTTAAACCACTTTGTGCTTTTAATCCGTGACTACAGACAGATATTCCGCAACAAATATCTTTAATGTTTTTAGAATATGGTTCATCATTCATTAGACCCGTGTTTACCGCGCTATCGGCCGTGTGTCATTGCGTCAATGCGCCACGTAATTCATGCCCAGTGAGGCCGAGGGCACAGGTCTCTTTATACAGCGGGATGTTTTATTCATTACACAGCGAGTGACGTACCCCGAGTAGCGGGTTCGAGTCCCGAGGGGCCCATTGTCTTGTTAGTGTGTTGTTACGTCCGCCCGAGGACTCCGCCACTGCATAATGGACGCCTACGCAGCCGTTGTGCTGGTACGCTTACCGTCTGCTAACACGTGGACGGATGGTATACTCAACAACTGCTAAAAATAAGTTTTACACATTGCGGGAGATGATTAATGCCGCTGGCTTAGTCTTGCTATGTTCAGCGTAGTGTAACCCGCCACGTGACCGGCAACGTGGCTACTTGGCCAACCACATGACTCACGTGCGTCATAATGCGCCCACCAGTAGAATGGGAGATCATTAGTGTTTCGTTGGTGTATAAATGCTCGCAGCGACCACCGCCATCCAGTCGTCCCGCCACCACGGACACTGCAAAGTGTCTGAAACGTTGGGATTTGATTAAAAGAGCACGATCAGAACCGCCAACTAATTATCTCATTCTTAGTTGAATGAGTTCGCCCCAAAAAGACAGTTTTGTTATGACTAAAATTCTAAATCTCGCTCTGTCAATCTCATTTGTCTAACATTATATTTAGGTTATCTTTTATTTTCCTCTTTTGCATTTTTTAATGTTTAACTTTTGAATGTCCTATATGAGAAATACCTTCCTTTCCTAAAAATGATTTTATTTCCCCAAAAACTAAACGCGAAACCGACAGCAATATTTTTACTATTTTACAAAACCTTTTAGATGGGTGTGCGCCTAGACTAGACAGCCATTGGAACGCCCTTCCATTGAATTTTACGGATAACGCTTCAAATATATGAATATATTTTTGTATTATTGTTTACTAGTGACCCGCCCCGGCTTTACACGGGTGCAATGATGAACATCTAAATTTATCAGTGTTTCTCTACAATATTATGCATGTATTATACATATAAACCTCTTGAACCACTCTATGTATTAAATAAATCCGTTGCGTAGTTTTAAAGATTTTAGCATACATAGGGCGGACAGACGACAGCGACTTTGTTTTATACTATGTAGTGATAGTGATATGATGTTTATGACATACACCGTCAGTTCGGAGTTATCTTTACCTTCGAAAAAAGGATAGAGGCTTATGGGTGCAAACACCTTTTCCAAGTTAAGAGCTAAACTCAGGCGGGCATTGCTCGTACGGCACCGGTCCGTAGTCCACAAATATTGTGAGCAATGTGGAATCGGAATGAGAATGCGAGCTGTCGCCGACCCATTCTATTTCGAAGAAAAGGGACTAAAACCACAATGTGGCCCCGGTACACGCTAAGACTGTATGTGTGACTGGCTTCCTCCAATAAATTGGAAGGGATCCGATTCAATAGCACTGACTATAATGACAATTATTAATTGAAGATTAATGTTAAGAAGACGAAAGTGATGGTGTTTGAAAGAGATGAGGCAGTGACAGTCTGCAATATCGTGATTGGAGATGAACAAGTTGAACAGGTGAATGAGTTTGTGTATCTGGGTTCAAAGTTTACAAGAGATGGAAAGTGTGAGAGTGATATCGAAAGAAGAGTGAATGCAGGGAACATGGTGAACGGAGCTTTGCACTCCTTTATGAGCAGTCGGAAGGTGTCTAACAAGGCTCGTTTGGCTGTGCATGAGGGAGTGTTGGTTCCGACACTCATGTATGGAAGTGAAAGTTGGGTATGGCAGAAGAAACATGAAAGCAGAATAAATGCAGTTGAGATGAGAGCGTTAAGAAGTATGATAGGAGTTAAACTGAGTGACAGGATAAGAAATAGTGAGATAAGGAAGCGTTGTGGTCTGAAAGAAGATGTAGTGACAAAAATTGAGAAAGGTATGCTGAGATGGTTTGGCCATGTCGAGAGAATGAATGAAGAACGATTGACGAAAAAAGTGTATAAGGCGAGTGTGAATGAAAGTTTTGGAAGGGGAAGACCTAGGCGGACGTTTCAAGACCAAATCAGGGACGTCTTGAAAAAAGGCCAGGTCAAGAGTACCCTAAACCGAAGAGCATGTATGAAGGGAATAATGAAAGTGGACGAAGCGAAACAAGTATGTATGGATCGTAGCAAGTGGAAAGAAGTGGTCTCTGCCTACCCCTACGGGAAAGAGGCGTGATTATATGTATGTATGTATGTATTAAGTGAAATGATACGCCATGCACTTACCGTGTACTCTTAAATAGGTTTGTAAGATTACGGCAGTAGTTGTCATCGTGTCAAACGCAGTATTGTACTTTCGGAGTTACGCGGGTTCCTGAGATTTGCCAAGGTAGGCCCCGCCATTACCCATTCTAATGAACCGAGTACAATAAATGGTTCTCAATTTATCTGAACCAACACAATGAGGATAAGGAGGGCCTTGTAATCAATCTTAAATGAATACAGGAGTGTCGAGGGAGCAGTCCCTCTCGTCATTACAATATTCAAAGCGCCCAGATCAGCGCTTGTTCTAGCCGATAACTTCCGTTGTTTATCGACCCGTCGCAGCGCCTCCCAGCTGGATCCTGCCTTCAATATAACACTGAAAAGAAATCGTAAGGGAGGCGGCGGCCGTTTAATTTTATGCCGGTTTTTACTGATCTCGTTGTTTGCAAATGCGACGCACTATGCCTACTGAATGTTGGCCTTTTTAACGAAGATTAACAAATTATATGAATATGAAAGGATCATCGCATATGCTATGGTGCAATAGCTAACATAAGACGAAGATGTTCGCTACCTGGTGATAATGCCTGTCCAGAAATTGTGGAGCCCATTCCAATTGGATGTACAGGAATTGTATTCCCTAGCTTGGGCTGGTGGCATTATGCACTCACGTACAGGTAAAAAGGTATGACACGGTCATGGTGGGGAATAAATCAGCTCGGGCCGTAACCCTGCGGATGCGCAATAAACGTTAACCCTTGGCGGAATTGCAAATAGGAGAGCACTGTTTTGTCTTGTTTATGGATCTGTTTGCGAAGCTTTTTAGTGCCCAATCTCGTTCTTGCCCTGGGGTTTTTTATTGTATCATTTGCATTGCCCGCGGCCTTGAGGATTCAGAATGGATCTTATGAAGCGATATCTCGCTTACATCTCGCGTACTTATTGTACGAAATAAACTGATTATTTGTGCAAACCCTCGTGCAGTCATTTATAATTTGTACTGAGAGACAGGAACACCTACTGCAGGGAAGTTAAATTCATATATTCATTTCCAGTAAGATTGCCGTTTTGAATCCAAACTAGCAAAAATACACATCAGCTCGAGCAGATTACTCCCAGGCTACGGGGTCAATAAGATAATCAGTGACACTATAGTAGCCTTTGTTACAAAGTTGAGATTTAGTGACCTTTTTAATCTATGGATTGGAAGTTCTTTCAAATTTGTAGGGACCTTATTGTGGAAGCGAATACAATGACCTACAAATGAATTACTTATTCTATGGAGACGAGTAGGATGTAAAACAAGATTACTTTTATTCCTAGTATTCACAGTGCTGGGAGCTAGGTCATAAATAGCTCTTACTGCTCGTTTCTGGAGAACAAAAATTATGTCTATATCAGCAGAACACCCCCAAAGTAGTATACCATAAGATATTATACTATGAAAGTAACTGAAATAGACTATTCTGGCCGTACGGCGTACCGTGGTACGGCGTATGCCGCTAACTTAAGTTTTTCTTCTGAAGATTTAAACACACAACTATCACTCGTTGTTGTGCGTCGTTTGTAACCTTCAATGGTTTGTGTAATCGGAACGACATGTTACGTGCAGTAAATACGAATATCTCAGGCGTGTTTTTTTATAATCTTTATTTCCAGGCAATTTAATCGATTGGCGGCATAAAGTGTCTTTGTGTAAACCAGAGGCACTTGCTCTGAGTCCAGAGCCTGGGTGTCATTTGTCTTCGTCAATTTCATGTGTGTATACTGCCCCCGCGATACAGATTATACCTAGTACAGGGGTTTCATTTAAAAAAAAAAGAACTAAAAAAAACTTACAAAAAATATATTGTTAGAATAGTGACCACTTAGTAGTGTTAAGAATATGTAATGAGACACAATCTTAACGTAATATGACAACATAATTATTAACATTACTAGGATAGGTTCAATGATGACGGTCGGCCTTATTATCTTCCTTGATCATATCAGATGCCTTCTCCGCAATCATCAGGGTTGGGCCTCTAACAAATAAGGGCATAATATTAGCGTCTACTAGAAGAGCTTTCACATGCAGTGTCCTATGACGCAGCCGACCACAAAGTAGTTCCGACCTGTATTCTATTCGCGTCCAGTACTCTACACTTTATCATTCAAATACTTTGACTTCCCGGTCAAACGATCGGTGATTGTACTTTGGATAGTTTTGAAATGTGTCATTAGTACAAAATCGAATAACTCACTAAAGGAACAAATTCTTGTAAATATTTGTATAAATTCGCCAAGTCACCTTGGTCTGTTGAGTTTATTTACTGTCTGGCTATTGTATACACCGTGCCAATAACCAATTTGTAATAGCTATCCGATTGGCGGATTCTTTACAAACTCCAGCATCAGTACGTTGATTGGTTTGCGTGGAAACAATTGCTAGTTCGCTTGTCTCGTCTGTCAAGCGAATAATATATCAAAATGATGAATCGATTACAACTTAATAACTGATATTAGAAGGAATAACATTTCTGCTGTAACTGTCGGTGGCTTCCGTGATTTCTTTGGTGTAGCTTCTCGCGAAGTTTGCAAAGTGATTATGTAATGAGGACAGTGTCTAAAATTAGTGTCGCGGTTTTACGGTGATGCCTATGAATTGTCCAATTGCAAAGCATTCTGCAGGTGTACTAAAATGATAGCCTACTAATACTTTTTAATCGAGATAAATGGAAATGAAAAGCTCGATCAGCTTCCACCTTGTGGAGTCCATAGGAGAATAAAAATTCAGGTAGTAATTCTACATTTAAGTATATTATTTATAAGGTGGGATTTAACTCCCCGCCAGGAGACGTGCTGGCAGCAAGTCCACATTAGCGCACGTGCTCGCGTGAAACTGAAATATTATTCACTTAACGCCGCATTACGCTGGCTGCACGCCAAATCCACACTTACGTACCTACAGCTTCAATATTTTAAGGATATACTTTTTGTTACTTATCGTTCTTTTGTTATGAATGTTTCGATCAAATCAACTAATTAGTAATACTAATGTTAGTAAATTTAGAGAAGATAGTGTCAGCACAGAACTATCTGATTAACGTGCGTAGTATTTCCTTCAATCAAATTGGAGGAAGTCCGACTAAAGGACCCACTAGCCTTAGAGCGCTGGATGTCTAGTAACGTAAAGTGAGTCATGGACTTGCTAAAATTGCTACTATGAATAAGTAATTCCCATTTAATTTGTTATTCGCATTGAAAACATTAAGAAAAGTATTTTTATTTTTCGTAGCTCTTTTTACATGTTCGAAGGTTCGGCATTGTGGGGAACTAATCAAATGACTGCACGATACGGACGAGCCTCGAGGCCGACGCAGAAGGCTCGAGACGCGAGGCATTGTGTCGTGAAATACCACACACATACCAATTTGGTTCCTGTATTTCGATGGTGTGTGGTACAAGCGTAAACATGAGGCGATTTAAGGTTTTAACACCCAGGTGGAGCACACACGCAAAGGCGTTGCTTGCTAGATGCAGAGGCGCCACAATCATCGCGTTACATTGCAGCTTCTGAATTTAGAATTTTTTTACGCATAATGTTTGTATAAATCTTTCAAGTGTCATCTGTTGTACGTATGTAGTAAACAAATATATCAATTGATGGTATTGAGATTTCTAATTCCGCTTTGAGCCGAACCAATTCACTAATATGTAGAGCAGATGGTTGCTTATTAATTTCCTTCTCTTGCCACTCGTGCAAGTCTAGCTAGTGGATCCCACCTATACAAAATATGTCTCCACACAAGTTGTTCATAGCTATAAGCTCCACTCACTCCGTGACACCGCGGTTGTGTCGCCGGTTACTTTTTCTCGGGGCCCGACCTCAGCCTTTCGCGTCGGTTAAAAGGAGCCGAAAAAGTGGCTATTAACCTCATTAGGGCTCCGCATCACACACGCCGCCAGAACCTTCGATTATCTTGATCATTCGGTTTAGTATTCCTTGTCTTCCGGGGATTGGAGTGGAATACGATGCTAGCATCGTATTCTGCATGTCGTCACTTGTTTTTAGGGTATCTGGGAATGCAAATTACACCAAATTCTTTTAACTGTTTATATTTTTCATTACAACCATGACAGATCCAGGAGGCAGGCTTCTTATGAATTGATAGGGGGTTCACCTACTGTGCCAAGTCGGCAAAGCAGATCGCCCCAGGGTTTAACAGGAACTTATGTCTCAAACGTCATTTTTTTTACAATTGAAAGAATTCCTGTAATTCTCGATATAATAAAATGATAAGAACAAGAAATTGCGATCTTGTGAAACAGTTACCATTGATCGGCCATGCAGAGCACCCGCGGCCATTTCCCCAGCCAATAATAGGCTGTTATTGTGACACGAATGCAGCGTCAGCGCTCACAGCCGACCACTGTGTATTTGGTGCTGAATCAGCAACAGAAAGAGATTATATGAACTAAATGAGCGGAATATTGCGATACGGCATCGGTAAGCCATTTTGTTTATACTCGTAACATATCAAAGTATGATATGATAAGATAATATGGTGTAATTTTATAACAACACTAAGTTTTCATCTTTCTACCCTTACTTTAAAATTATCTAGTAACGACTTCCTTTTTTAGTCTACTTTGTACTACTTGTATTGAAATGTTCATGATTTCGCGTAGGCACCGCTCGCTTGGAGCCAAAATAAAAACAACAATGAGAATGAAGAACGAGGACGAACCCCATAAAAGTCCTTAATTAAAACAAACCGAGGGAACGCGGCGAGTGGGTGAGAGGGTCAACAAACCACGGCTATGGATTAATGACGAGCAAACCTAAGTGGCTTGAAGCCGTGGCAAGCGCTCTCGTTAGAGCAATGGTGGTATTTTTGGATAATGAAGCTGCCACGGGAGGTCGTAGCCTCGCGGAGGGTGCGAATCGAAGTCGAACTGCAGGCTGAGTAGTTTTGATGGGTGTTGATCATTCATCAGATTTGACCTCCTCCGAAAAGCCGTCGGTCTCGGAGGCTATTCTATGACAGTCCACACACATAGGTAGCAGCGTGAAAACTGATCTGTCGAAATGTTGAATGTGTTAATTGTGATTAATTGCTCCGCGTAAATACTGCTACTTATCCAAATCAGATTGGACCGGGACCAAGCACAATTAATTTGGGAAAACGCGAGGAACGATAAGATGTCGTCACTACCGAGTAAGGTCTTGAGTTTGTGGAGATTGTGCTTAGCCTATGATATAAGGTATATTTTCTACTTATTTGGGCAGACCAATCATGCAATGGCTTTTGTTTTATGCTTCATATTGTAAATCCATTACAATATGTAATGAAGTGGTTAACGTTTTAACTCCCGATGAGATTATTATTTCAACAGAGTGGCTGAGATTGTGTAACATCTTCACCAGTGAATCTTAGATATGTAAATATACTAATTCTATTATAATGTAAAACACTGGTACATGTCTATACAATTCATTGCAAATACATGAACCGGTCAACAATAAATATTGGTTAAGGAAACAACCCGGCGGCTCGCGATGGGATCCGGAAATGAGTTTGGGGCATGGGCTCCACCCCCCCTTCCCCGCGCCCCTGGGCTCCTAGCTGAAGACGGGTCTGCTTTGATGGAAAATTGCTCATATCCATCATGTAATTTACCCTATTTGCATACTCCATTTCAACACAAAAAGAGCTAGCTAGGCGGGTGGAAATTTGGCCGTTTATTGACAAGACGTTATGTCCATTAGAGCAACTGGTGTTTTACGTGTGGGAGAAATAACAAACGTATACATTTACACAATTACGGGTCTAATTATATATTACGTCACACGTTAATGCGGAGTGAGGGTATCACTGAAATGTGACAATGTGTGACAAGGGGGATGTCAAGTTTTGTGACGTCACATATAAATCAAAATACTAAAACGCAAAATTTTGATGGCAATAAATAACTATAAGAATCTACGAACTTGATCTATATTTTTAATAATTTGGTTATCTAAAATATAGGTTTAGGTTTATAGAAATTTATTATCAACAAAGACATTTGTCACTTATGTGATAACTTATTTAGTTACATAGGTTATTTGTGTTCGTCGTCGCATTAATACATATTATTATACGTTTGTTGTGACCCATTTCACGCATCACGCAGTTTATCATCAACAATATATTGAGCTAATTGCTTCTTAAATGCGTGAAATGAGTTTACATTTTTTATTTTCGAGGGTATTTTGTTATAGATCCGCGCTCCTTCAATAGTAAGCATTGTCTTGCCGTAGTTCGTTCTGTGTGTGGGTATGACGAGGAAGCTTGCACGCCGAGTTCGGCGGTCTGTGACATTTTTTTGTTTGGTGAACGTTATGTTAGTATGGATATTCCTATCGAGAGATTTTCGAATAAAAGTGCATATGCTGTATTTATAAAGTTTTTTGATATTCATCAGTTTTGTTTCATTGTAAACTTTTTTGGTTGATGTTGAATAATGATAGTTAAAGAGCATTTTAATAATTTTATTTTGTAATCTTTGTAGATTTTCTAACCTTGTTTTTGCCGCAGACCCCCAGATTTCAATCAGGTATAGGAGATGTGGTTTAACTAACGCATTATAAATTGTGAGTCTTAGTTTACGTGGAATGCATCTAACAATATTACGGAGTGCACCACGGAGCGCCACTAATTTACTTTTAATATGATCTATATGAGTATTCCACGTTAACTGGCTGTCCATGTGCAATCCGAGGTACTTTTCGTGAGTTTTCTGTTGGAGGGGAGTATTGTTAATAGTTAGGGGAGGATGTGGTGGTATTGTTTTATTTTTGGCTTTGAATAGGATGTAACAAGTTTTGGAAAGGTTAATGGTTAATAAATTGTAGCGGAACCAATTAAATAAAGTGTTTAGATCGTCTTGAGCTTGTGAAATTAAATCATTTACAGATGGACCAAAGTAAAACAAACAAGTGTCGTCCGCGTATTGCGTTATATAACCACTTAACCTTAAGTCGTGTATATTGTTAATATAGGTCACAAACAGCAGGGGAATAATATTATTATATTATTAATACTTTCTTTTGATTTTCCTAGATTTTTTAATAAAAATAAGTAAAACATGAAAAAGGCCGTTTTTTAATCGATTACTTTTAAATACATGCGTCAATAAAAAAAAGTGTGATTTCACATCAGTAGGGGATTATAAAAATGTGACAACCTGTGACAAGGACGGGGGGAGGGGTTCAAAAGTACTAACATTCGTGTGACGTAATTTATGGATGGCCCCTTAGCATACCGTCGACTTTTTCCCAATTTCATTGTGGTCGGCGCCGGTCTAACCTGATTTGGCTAACTGCCAGTATTTACACAAAGCGATTGCCGTTTGCCCTCCGCGATTTATCAAATGGGACCACTGGTAATTATATGGTTAGACCGGCTGTCAGTTTACACGCCACTGACTGTTGTGCATCTGCCATAGACGGTAGATGCACGGAGGAGGTCAGGAATGATGGACACTCGTCCGACATCCAGCAGATATTAACCTGGAGATGGATTACGAAAGCGTTATATTGTATCGTAATTTATAGTCATGGAAATGGTATTATACACTGTTAAAGCCACAATTATGGCTTTACTTAAACTAATACTTATAATAATTGATTGTACAAAAACTATTATTCTCCTTAAATAATAAAAAACACAAGTGATTACCATAAGGTACACCTACAAAAACGGCTTGAACAAATACTTTTTAATAAATTAGTGTTCTCACTTTGCAGGTACAAACGACCGTGGAAACGACCGAAGTAAGTTCAAGCCTTCAAGTGTCCTTTAAATTATTTACCTAACATTCATAAAAAAAATATACCCTTGTTGGAAATAAATTTAAAATGTGATGATGGACTTTGAATACATTCTATTCTAACTTAAACGTAAGAAAAATCTTTCGGTCAGCGGATTTCCCTTCATATGGCAAGAGCCCCAGTTCGAGGGCAGTGCGCTAAACAATGCAACATGGACACAACATAGTATTACTTCATTCGCAAATTTAATTTCGTGCAATTTAATTTCGGCAATCGACACCAATAATCCAGTTTGATTAATATCATATCTAGTTAATAACTGGGATTGTACAAATTGAAGGGGTCGCTGTTGTCTGGCCGCAATCAGTGCGTTATTAATGTACAACAACTACGGTATTGATTATGTCTCGCCTGTAATTAGTGTTGTAAGAAACTTGGCATGTTGCGGCCAGCCCCAGGGGCCGCGAAGTCTGAGCGATATCGCCGCTTTTAATATTCCTAATTAATTCATGGACAACTAGCTTGCGCATGCGGTCTCGCCTCCGCATTTATTTTCATCTCCTATCAAGCAATATACTCGGATTATGCGCTTTTTACAAAAAAATCTGTAAACCAACGTACGTACATAGTTATATTATAAGTGTAAATCAATATGATATTAGTAACCTACCATTTATTGATGAACACCGTATGAGAAATGTGTTAAACAGATTTAATATTTATTGTGTTTTAACATTCCTGTACACAGAACGGGAAAATTTATTCCTAAAAATAACTAATACAGATTAAAATTCAGGCTGACACATATTTTTCAAGCCAAATTTTTTTCATAAAAGTTTTTACTGTCTCTTCAAAACAGTATTTTAGTACCATTTCTATTTCATTCTCAGTCGTCCATTCAAGTTGCTCCACACGAATGCATAGTGTACATCTTTTGATGACGCTCCCCATATTCATCAACTCGGCGAGCACAACACAAAAAGTTGAACATTTGGTCGCTTCACCTAAACCGGGCGAACGTGACTTTCCAGTAGATAGGCGGGCAGCAAAAACTGCTAACCCATCGAGCGGCGAATCAGCCGCAGCTGGAATATTCCAGAAAAACTCGGACGCAAACAGGACAGCGAAAAAAGAGGGAAAAGCTGTCACGCGCGGAATATCTGCGAAAAATCAGCAGCCGACGCCTGAATGGGCCTTCATAGCGAAGTGTCATTGAGGACGGCGGCGCCGGGCGCACGCGGAAACCGACCTTGCACCCGTCTTGGTAAAGCCCACTTTCCGTCGGTGGGTGCAACTAATTACCACAGGCGCGGTTTGAAAGAGTGGAAAGAAGCCACTGAAATCACGCGCGACGATAACCTATAATTACGAGGCGACGATTAGGCGCGAGCAGCGGGGCTTCCCCCATTGGCCCCATTGCTGGCAGTAGTTCAGTATAGTACCCGACAAGCTACACTTGATGTTTGTCTCCCGCCTTTTCCCTACTTCATTGATTGATTCTAACCACATTTGGCTAACTATTGTTTTGATTTTGATCAAGGTGACTCATTAGAGCTCTTTTGACAAGTCAGACAATAAATTTCAGGCGTTTTACAACGTATATCGACATATTAAACAATTGACGTACTAGACGATATCATTGTACTCCTAGCTGCGTCGAATTAAAATCGGAATACCACTTGGGCAGCATTCAGTCGAATGGGTTAGAATAACGCGGCCAAAGCAAATTAATTTGCCGACAAACGAAGCCGCAGCGCCCCTCGGCTACGGACACTACTTGCAGCAGTAGGCAACACACAAAGTTAAGACCGCTGTGCATCGCTGACACAGCGTGTGCAATACAAACAGTAGCCCAACTACGAGACGTTACAAAAGACTTATATTACACAGTCAACATTACGTTTTTGTATTGACGAAATATCAACGAAATTTTTGGTTCAAAATTTATATTCAACTTACTTCTTCCCGCCACTTTGCCTGCGTGGAACATTGACTGAATTTCCGAAGATCACGAAGCCGCTCTCGCCAATGTGACGCATTCTCCGCTGTTTACACTTGTGTGCTCCCTGCGAGCATTCGCCGCATACGCGAGTTGCGAGCCGTGTGACCTTTTTTTATTCTTTGCGTGCGGAATTTGAATTATATTTGTGATCATGTGACATTCAAGATGCATCGTCTGCCTCAGGTCAAGGCATGTGCGGTGAGGCTGCCTTTCAACCAACCAAGCTACCTTCTAAATGGAACCGTCCTTGTGACAATAAAGAAACTACTCTCTAAATAGATATCACACACATCAAATTAAATAGACAGTGTCCTGGTGGGTTTTGGCTCCAGCGAGTCCGCAGAGCGCAGAGTCGCAAACAACAACTTCTTTTGAAATCAGCTACTGATCTATAAATTAAAAAGAGTAATCGGTAGACTAGCCAGAACGGCACTGGGCTAGAAAAAGACAGTTGTGATGCTGTAAAGCCTTGAGGCACTGTGTTACCACCCGAGGTTTAGCTTTGAGCTCACCACACACCACGCTTCACTTGTCAGCCAAATGCCGATGTTCCGCTGCATGGCGGTACTATGTTGCAACTGCTTTGAGATCGCTCTCGGCATTTGTGAGTCGAACATTGCCAGTAATAAGTGAATATTAGTTTCACCTGCCAGTCGGCCAATTTATTTTCCATTGAGGTGAAAATTAGTGTGGTTCCTGTAATGCACGAGTAATGGCACTTCTAAGTTTCACATTCAACCCAATATTCTAGATATCATCTTTAAATGAAAACGTTTAGATGTAATTAAAAAAAGTGAAGTTTAAGTATCTATTTTAAACTGTTGCATCTTTAAACGTAAATGAAGCTTAAAAATACGAATACTTAAAAATATCGCATGTCATAGTTATCTTATTTCAAACCACGAAACTTAATATTTATCATAATTCAGTACATAATTAAAGTATGTTTTACAGCAATTTTTCCCCACTTGCCGTAATTTAAGTAATTGGACTCACATTGTGAGGACATGATGGCCAGGAGTTACTTTACACTTGGGTAATTTCACTAGGCTAGGTGACTAGGCAGCCATAACAAAGACACTGAACAAACACATAACTAACACAGGTGGCAATTCACGGAACTGCCAAGAGTAACAGGCAAAGTCGGTGGCGTATCATCAGCATAGTTGGCGTTCACCTCGCGCGCTGACAGCCTCGAACGTAGCAAAGCTGAATACCGCTGATATTGAACCTCGCTCGAGCATTCTCGACAAGTTTATTTCATTGACAGGCGAAATTAAATCCATTGTTGTGTTTGGGAACATTCCGTTTATCAGCGGCATTGTCCCGAAATGCGAAAAGGTAAAGCGAATCTATGTAATGTACATTGCGATGGTGTCAGGCAAAGTCAAGGGGCTTGTTCTTCTAGTCAGACCATAAGGATCCGTTTTAGATTAAGATTTTCATTGTCATCATCATCATGTCTTCCCTCAAATTATGTTCATGGCGGAATTACCCTAGCTGTTTATCACGTTTTCCTTCTCTTGATGTTAGTTTGTCTGCCTTCTTTGTCCTTTAGCCTCCTCTTTCGGGATGGAATTATTAGTTATTTATTTACCTAGTCCGTTCGCTTTGGCTCTTTTCTGTAGAGCAATCCGAACTTATATGCATTTTATGCATTTACTACGACTGCACTAAGTATAACCTGTATCGCGGGTTTTTTTTACAAACATGTAGTTCACAAACACAGGTTTTCTTACTTAAAGGGCTGTGATTGATAGAGCAGGCAGTGGAGTCATGGCCCCATAGTGGGCGCCAATTTCAATCTATTGGCGCCCAAAAGTGAAGTTCAATTCACTTATCTTTTTTACGCATTCTGGAGCAACATGTATGAAATGAAGCAATTTAATAAAATAATAAAAACACAATAAACTCCACCAAATAATCATTTATTTCTTATAAAATAAAAATGGCGCCAATCGTAGAATATAAGCAGAGATTTTTTTTTCTTCACCCATTCTGGTAGGCTAAAGGAACTATGCCAATACAGCCAAGTCTGAAATGAAATGAAACTTAACCTAACTCATTCAATTAAATGATTAAATCTGATATTGAAACGAATTAGTAAGTAAAACTTTATGGTTGGTTTTTCTTTAGATTAGACATTATTTTGACAGTTGGGAAAGAAAACGCACGAGGGCGGGAAAGGTAAAAAAATAAGCACGAGTGTGTAATAGCCCACTTCCCGAACGCTATACGTCCCTGCAATACGCCACTTTTTGAGCAACTATATTAAAAAATAAATTACAGGGGCCTATTCTATGTTGAATTGTGACCAAATCGTGAGAATCCTAAACTATTTCATATTATTATATGTCTTCCTCATTTTCGGTCGATAAACTTAACGGGAAACAAGATATCACCAACTCTAAACTCCCACAGATCGTAAATAAGCTAAACTAGTGTGTGAGATTTCGTCACAACTATTGTGAGGTTGGAATATAATTAGGGGAGTAACAGAGGCGCGTTCGGCACGCAACACGTCCAACCCACGCCAGATATTACTTGGTGAAGTTTATTGTAAACTTACCATTTACTGTTATAACGAAACCCTAGAGATACATCCAAAGCAAGTGAACTTAGAATTTGCAGTTCAGTGTGAATATAGGTTTCCTTTGTTGAAGTATGATTTAACTATCAGAACGCCATTCTTTTTGTCAAACTCATTGTGTATCAAGTAGTTTTAGCATCAACTCTACTCAGAAAATGTAATATTTTCAAATAAACGATCTCTGCAGCCCGCAAATATTAAACAAACATGCAGCACATGTGTGTTCAGTCAGCTTTGTTCAGCGGCGTCACCCGGCACTATGCAAATGTCGGCATTATGTCGGCGTATCATCACATGCACTCGCATATGTGGTATACTTTGTAGTGTATGCCAAGATATGCAAACGTATCTTCTCTAAAATTATTATCACGGCTGCCGGGAGATTTTAGAGCTGTTTGGGTCGCTGCGATATTTAGTATTGACGTTTTAACCTATTTGCTTTTTAGTATGTAGCTTGTGAAGTAAATTTCTAGAATGTATTTGAGTTTAAACCCCGAACTAAATATTAAACGGCTCCCCAAAATACCAAGATCGAGGCTCATTTTGTATTATTATGTCCTTCTGCTGAATCTACAGAACGACCAAGATCAAAACGAAAAAAAATACCTTGTGAAATTTTAAAGTAACAGCATACACTTGCTGCATTCACGTAAACGGTACTTATGACTAAAAAAATTAAATTAAAAATTTAAATAAAACCCCGACACAATAACCTTTAACAAGTAAAAAATTAATACTTCGCGTTGGGGGACCACTCCCACTTATTTATTACCTGACCCTGGTCCCCCAACGCGAAGTATTTATTTTTTACTTTTTAAAGGTTATTGTGTCGGGGGTTTATTTAAATTTTTAATTAAATTTTTATTTTATACTTTTTATAGGTACATACTTATTATAATGTAGATTTTGTTAAATTGCACGTGATGAGCTTTCATTTGAGACCCCACTCGATTATATTTGCAGACATTCGGTTATTCTTCCCCACTTTCACCCCTCATAAGTTTTAAACGGCTCAGCCGATTTTCATCAAACATGTCTAAGAACACTCGCCCGTAACTCACCTTTTATACAAAAAAAACTTTATTGAAATCGCTTTATCCGTTCGCGAGCTACGGTGCCACAGACAGACAGACAGACCGACAGACAGACAGACACGTGAAACTTATAATACCCCTCTTTTTGCGTCAGGGGTTAAAAATGTCACGGTCTTAAAATCCACGCGGCCATTCCATGGTGGGAGTTGATCGTAAATTATAATAAACACAATATGTATTATTGTACCCCAAAGCGGGCTGCATGCCATTAAATATTCACTTTATTCCGCTGCCACATTTTTCCGGAAAATCCAGGGAAAGTCGGAGCACATGCGACGGCTCGGACGCCATTCACCCAGGGTCAGCACCCGCAGAGCAAGAACACCGGGGACATTATAATGTATGCCAATTTAGAGCTATTTCTTTGGCTCGTATGGTTGAGTATAGCGTGCCCACCAATTTCAGCTCACAAATGATATACTGTAGAGTCAGGCTACAATTTGACGGTGACGATTAGTCCTTGAGCCGCGCCGTCTGGCCAGACTGTGGAATGGGGTGTCAGGAGTATTCCTGCCCTTGAGGCCAGCTTTCCTATATTATTAGACTAGTGGCCCGCCCCGGCTTCGCCCGTGCAAAGCGGGGGTGGGTTATACATATAAACCTTCCCCTTGAATCACTCTATCTATTAAAAAAAACCGCTTCAAAATCCGTTGCGTAGTTTTAAAGATTTATGCATACATAGGGACGGACAGAAGAATGCGACTTTGTTTTATACTATGTAGTGATGACGTCAATATAAACATCCACAAGATGGAGTTTGTTCATAGTAAACCACCAAAAAAAACTATATAAGTAGAGTTATGTGTTATACCACAAACAACAAATCAAAGTGTCAAAGTCTAGTGGCTATTCGTAGGTACTACATTTATGAAATCTATTATCTATAAGTCTAAAATGATAAATTTATATATCTTATATTTTCTGAAATTATCTACGTGCACTTTACTCCGATAGAGCGACATTTAAATGCACCCTCTATGCCTCAAATATATTTAACAAGACATACAAGCAAGGAACAAGACATACAGGCTTATGATGAAATACGAAGCTCATGCTGGCAATCTGGCCACGCTGATTCCGTTATCTACTACTATTAATTCCACTGTTATTACGGCGACATCCAAATAATTACTCCTAACATATTGCACACCAATATATGGCCCAGATATTACGTGGTTTTATTTATACTTACGTACATTTTATACATCAAATATGAAAGATATGTTTTAGGCCAGTTCAGAATTGTGTACATTGTTAAATGAAATGTACTAAAAATACACTACAATAAAACAAGCGCCCATTTTCCTTTGATGGCGTCGCTCGGGTTAATTCAGAACCGCTGACCTTTCCTGCGTGAGGAACTTTTATCAAGATTTTCATCACTTTTAGAATATCGCGAGGTTACATTCGGAAAAGTCTTTTCTTAGTGGCCACTTATTTTGCAGGAAACCGGGCCGTAATAAAGGTTTGTTGTGTATTGCTCCGTGAATAGAATACACAATGTCACCAACCCATACCATCTTGAGGGTGTCGTAAGAGGCGACTGAAAGAACGCAGGAGGCAGATCACCTAGCCGCAACAGAAGGAAAAGTTGATACAAACCCTGTGCCAACGTCTTGCCAGCGTGGCATAGTAGGCTAATTTCCCTCCATGAATTTGGAGGAGGCCTGACTCAGTAGTGTGTCATTTATGGGCTGAAACGACGTGTATTGCTCGAATGTATCTTCTCTATATATCTTCTTCCAAAACCAAATACTGTATAATATATATTGAACTAAATACAACAGTTATTTTTAAAAAGAAAGCTTAAGCTTCCGTCTGGTGACGGATTTAGAGAACATAGTGTTACCACCCCATTTCATCCTGAGAGTGTAAGTAAGGGGCGACAAATGGAACGTAATGCCTCTTACGTCACGGTCACCTCGTCCCAAGAGAAGGAAAACTTGGCACAATCCCTGGCACAGTAGGCTAATGATGACTTGAAAAATGTCAAGGCGAATTTGTGTAACTTTAAATTCTCTGTCTGTATGTAGTGCTACACACTATACACTACACACACTAGTAGTATTAAATGTGTGTAGCGCAAAGCAATACAATATAATAAATGTAGCCAGAAGTCATACGGGTGCGGTTGTTCAGCCGGCTGCCGCACTTTGGCTCGTATATTAATTACGGAATACACCGCACAACGTTCCAACTCGTATCCTACCTACTCCGTTATCTACAACATGAACGCATTCATGAAAGCATATTGACTTCTTACAAAGTCAAAATGACTACCGTATGACCATGATGTCAATCAAAATCAATCAAGTTGGCTCAATGACTTTGACAAGTCAAACAACAAAATAAAATTTCAATTTTACCACTTAAAATTTAACATTGGTTATTTACCATCTGCCACCGGTTCGGAATAAGCTCTATAGAGAAGAGCCGGCAAGAATCTCTGTAGTTGCTCTTTTTAGATCGCCATTTTTAGGTACAAGACTGTATTTATGACAGATTTGTGAAGAGCAAGCTCGCGCAATAGTCGCATCAGCCATCACTAATCACACACATGTAAATCAAGAAGAGAGCAGAAGATGTAGATAGCTTAGCCGAAATCAGTAGAGCTTTTACTTAGCCGTACTTAGCACATAAATGACCCACTGCCGTGTTAGGCCGCCTGCAAATACATTGAGGGTGCCGTCCCACGCTGGCCAAGACGGGTTGACCTAGGGTAAGAGAAGGAAAATGCAGCGAGCTGGGCCATCGGGCAAAGGAGTGCCAGGCCCGGGACAGGCGCTGCCCGCTGTGTGCCGATATGGGTTTACCCCATACGCACCGGCTGGGCAGCAAAGGTTGTGTCCAGGCGAAGGGGGGCCGCGTCAGGCCTTCCCGACGCAGCGGGATGGTCCAGGGTGCTGCTGCGGTCGCGGCGGCGCCCATGGAGAGCGAGGCCCCGCAAACTGGACGGGCGGACGGGAGCTCGACTAGCCGAGCCCCCACCGCCGGGAAAGAGGCCGACCATCTGGCCGACTGATCCCAGGGCGGGGCTCGGGGAGGCCCCGCCCCTTGACGGGATCAGGATGGGTGCCCTGTCATGTGTACTGGCAGGGCACCACGGAGTTCTCACTCCGCACCAGGACTGGCATCGGGGGGTCGAGCTTTAACATCTTCGCTCCCCCCCTCGCGCGTCTGGCTCGTGGTGCAGTTTCTGGGCCCACGAGGCAGGTCTTGCGCGGGATTGTACACCCCGGAGATGTTTTAGTGGGTATGCCCCCACTCTGGGGGTGATTCCTACACACCCCTCGTCGGTCCTCCCCGGGACCGACGGGGATAGTCCATAAAGGATTTTTACCCCGGGCACCAAAAAAAAAAAAAAAAAAAAAAGGTATCAAGAACGAAATCAAGTTTTCCTTCTCTTGCGGCTAGGTTTTCGGCCTTATTATTTCCTTTTGTCGACTCTTACGACACCCTCCGGATGGAATGGGGTGGTGACACTATGTGTTCTAAATCCGTCACCATTATATTACTTGTGGGTTATTACGACGATGCTACGAGTATACACTTTAAAGGCTTCGCTACAATTTTATGAAAAGTACAGATTTGCTTTAGATAATCGAAGACTGTGTATTAATAAGGCTAATATTGAACACCTCTGCGCCGATTAGTCTATTCATTAAGTTAGCTGTAGATAACTTAATTAAGAAAAATTATGGAGATTTCTCACAACTACTTATTTTCAAGTGAAATTGGAAACTAAAAAGAAATATCAATAGGTCTTCGCTCTCGCGTTCCAATAGAGACTTTCTTTTATACCTTTTGAGTGACGCTTATTAATTCCAATTATCAAGAGTTTGGAGTAAGCATTATTGGGGATTACTAAGGAGATTGTAACACTCGGACCTCCTCCGTACGTCGGGGAAAGCGCAAAGCCGTCGGACGCTGTCATTCACATGTCAGTTGATACACGGAGTCAGTAGAATGGAGACTGAGAGCTGGTCCGACATTGAGAAAAGGCGAAACATGCCACAGTTTAAGCAAAGTCTTCCATAAAAATCACGAAATATCACAGGGGGGAGGGGGGTATAGTAAGATATCACGTGAATTTATTTGCTAGCGGCGTGTGATGTAACCTTTGCATTTAAGATTCTTTATAGGTGCTAAAAATACATGTGATTTTTAATGGGGGGGGGGGGGGCTTAGTCTTAAACCTCATCACGTATCACCAAGTGGGAGGGAGGGGTTAAAAAATGTAAAAAAATATGACGTGATTAATGGACAGCCCCAAACAAGTATTTCACGGACAGCCAGACCCAGACAAACTATGAGTATTTGTGGCATACTGTAAGGTACTATCCGACTGCAGAATTGAACCTTGCACCCTGCACCCGTGACAAGAAGGCTGCGCGGAAGCTCTTGACATTAAAGAACGCCTTAATAATCTGTATTCCAAATCGCACCAAGTCCGATAAAAACAATCCAAGTTAATCTGCAAAGTGATTAGTGGCGTTTCTAATTGACGGTGGGAATGGATGCGATTGTTAAGAGCATCGACATTTTTTCTCTACTAGCCGAGTGCCGCATCGGTTCACAGTACGCTAGTTAATCACCCGATATGTTACATACAGTAAGCCAACTGCGTACAGGCGTCGTAAAAGGTATCCTAGCGCAGATTACGTGGCTGCCAGGTGTTATTTTAGAATGCTGGTATTCAACCCTGTGTTCCTTTAGGACAACGCGTTTGAATTACGAGATCCCAGTTCGACTCTTGGTGTGTATGGGTCTTTGAGGAGACTAGACTTTACTACTAGGAGCTTCTGTGATATAAAGCATCCAGTGAAAGGAATTACAATAAAAATAATAGAAATAAAAAAACATAGTTAAAAAAATTACAACCATTATGAGATTTTCTCTTAAGCTAGATAAAACAATATTCAGGAAGTATGATCAAAGAAGCAGACGCAATTTATATAACCTATATATATAACCTCCTTCTTTTACGGAAAACACATCACAGTGAACGTTCTGTTGCTTTTTCGCGTATGTGGCGTTTAATGGACACAAAGTTTTTGTTCCGCTTTAAGCGATCGCTGTGAAGTCAGAGAATTTTCCAAATGGATTTTGTTATTTTTTTTTTGTATTTCGTATAATGGCCACGGGGCTCCGTGATTTAACTGCACCCCGACTTTTGTCCCTATTTGACATTTCTATGAAACTATTTCAATACAATAGGTTTTCCAATATTGTGTTTTCAAGGCATCATAAAGATTCTTTTTGTTTCTAATTCCTACTTAAATTTAAATACTGAATACTAGATTATTTTAACTTAATTATAAGCTATTAATAGCTTTTAGCGGGGACTCTGGGCGCGGCGACCGAATCAAGAAATTCCGTAACGAGAAAATGAAAACCGCGGGCAACTTGACGCCAGCGCCATCTAGTTACATTAAATACAACTCGACATTACACACCGCCTACCAAGAGCATAATTATAAAATGAATGTCCTTCACTTTAAATAAAAAATACTGCATAACTAAAAAATAAATTTATAATTATAATTGCATAAGTTGATAAAAAATGCTAAGTAAAAGCTTTACCGCGGCAGTCCCCGTGTGCCACAATAAGTTTTTTTTTATTATTTACAAAGAGACAGAAATACAAATAAAATTCTTCGACACCCTCGCTATGAGATGAATTGGTGACTATATTGAATATACAAAGATCCAAACATAGAAACCAGATACATTTATTGTCTGATTAGTGAATGATTTAGAATACACAATGGAATCAACCCATTTCGTACTCAAGGCGTCTCTAGGGACAGGTAAACAACCTAGGGACAAAAGAGAAGGGTAACTTGAGACGACCTGTGTTCCGACCTGGAGGAGGCCAGACTGAGTAGTGGGTCGTTTATAGGCTGACATTATGATGATGGTTGTATGACATACTCGAGCAATTAACAGTTTAACAAAGATTAATGAGTTGATAAACTAGAGCGCAAACTTATTGCGCATGGAGCGAGATGTTTCAAGTTTTAAGTGGAAACTGAATATTTGAATTCGTTAAAATGATTTACTAGAATATGGTTAATGATGTTGGTGTAGAAATAACCAGGACTGTGGAGTTTACTCCCCCAGCCGAGAGGAGGGAAGTCCGTGGCCCGTGTGAGTGCCATCTCCTCGCGCCCCGGAGTCCAGCATCACGTGGGCCCCAAACCTGCTTATTTCTATCGAAGTGCGCAATCGACAAGATCAGACAATTTCTAACCTTAATATGCTACATTTAGAGGTTCTTACGTGTAGACAAAAACTAACATAGTAAGTCGTCCAAAAATACGCAAATTCTCTCGACTAATAGTTTTGTTTACAAACCGAAATATTACCACGAAAAACCTGAAAAACATATTACAAATTAAATAATAATAAATAATGATCTATTAAATATGTTTCTTTGATGCTGGTTTATTTTAATGTTTACCTAAGCCTATCACTAGGTTAAACATGCAAATAGAATATTTTGCTGTTATTTTGATAATAATATTACCAATTTATTACCGTTACCGTACTTAATATTACCGTTACAGTATATTACCGTATTCATTTAACGTATTTTCGTCGTGTCTTGAAAACGGCAACAGTCCCGTTTTTCGTCATTGTGTCGACATACAAAAGACGGCTGTTGCCTTTAGCGACGTTATTCGTCAGAAAGGGTTGAACTAGCCGATCTTCTGTCGGCACAAATGAGTGATCACGCGAGACAGGCTCATAATATATGTATGTTAAAGCCGCACCCTCATTACCGAGTCGCCGACTTACGAACTCCAAGCCAAGGATGCTACGCAACCGGGCCCTGAACTATTCGACTTGAGTATAGATTGAAACCGCAGTCGGATCCGATTTCCAAGTTTTGAATTTCGGATAAGGGCTACTCTAAACGAAGACGATAGCGTGGTCATGTTGGTATATCATTATTTTGGCATGTAAGAACATCATGGTTTATTCCATTAATGAAATTAAGTATGTATGTGTTGAGGCAGCCACATCCATTTAGCCGTATTTGCGTGATTTAGTAATTACAAACATGAAAATGTCAATTATATTTGATCACAGATATTATGATAGATTCCGTAAGCCAATGGTTTTAAAGACATACGACATAATCTTAATGAATTTGATGACAAAAAAAAAATTGCCATAATATTGATTATTTGTATTATTATAAATTCAAGTATGATGTATCCGAAGTTAAAAATGATGTGACATATTCTAAAAATAAGTGTGACGATATATTCTTTTCCTTTTGATTTAATTAAATTACACATGCCAAATGCAGAACTAAATAGAATGTACTTAAATTGAACATGGATACTACCAATGTAATTACTCTATTTATGTGTGAATAATTTTATTATGAATGAAAATAAATGTCACGTCGTTGACACCCCTAGCTCGTGTAGTGAGGCCCGAACCATACAATATGCGGAGGTATCTATCAGGAAATCACTCTCTGCTAAACTTGGCTTAGTCCGTGATAACATTCATCGCATAATTACACCGAGTTTACAACTATTCAGGCAGTAGGGTGTTTTAACATGGCTGTAACTAGGATGCCGCATATTAGAGAGACAACTTCTAAGAAATTTAGCAATTCAAACGGTTGGTGACATTGTGTATTCTAAATCCATCACCACACGGAAATACTTAGGTTGTTAATGCTCAATTTGCGGAAGCTTGCAGGCACCGAATGAAACCCACGGTTAACCGACTTCAAGAAATAAAGAGTTCTCAATTCGACTGTTTGTTACCGCATAACTCCGTGCTTTTTAAACCTATTTGGAAAGCTCTTCGATTGGTATTGCCTTCAGATCGGTCCTATAGAAATTTTACTGAAATCGGTCAGTAGTATGCTATAAAACTTGAAATACGTGAACATAAAAATTCGTCGGCAGGAAGTTTGGCTATTTCTGGACGACTATAATCAAGGGAAATTATAGAACTGAGTACGATACGATTTCTATACGAATCTATCTAGACCCACTACTATGAGAAGACAAACTGTTCAATACGAACGGAGTTGTGAGGTAAACGCATAAAAAAAACGGATAGAGAACGTCCTTTGGGAAGCCGGTTGAAAATGAACCAAGAACCTAGTTATCGTTCATCCATTTCCCTTACAAAAAATGGCAAGGGAAACAATAAGAGCTTACAAAGTGTTACTAAAGTCGGTCAGTGTTGAAAAAACCTCTTTTTATAGCTTCTTTATAATGAAAATAAAAATGTTTTGTTCTGTGTCACATTCAAATAAAAGCCATGTAAAAATCAACAACGATTTTTACTAATTTATCCAACAGTCAGTGAGCTTGGTCTCGCGCCAGACTTGTTCGAACTCCATCTGATGACGCGTCGGGATTGGTGTGCTCACTTTTAATCTCTTGGCGACGTGTGGTGGGTCTCTAATTGCGTCGACGCAAATATTGATCCAGAGTGTTCTTATCCGCCCTACTTTTACCAATTTGATTGATTTATACATACAGCATCGCAGTTAGTGGAATTACCGGAAGTCATTTCTAAACAAGCTGATCTGTCACACTCATGAGTTTGCGTTCACCATGGATCTCAGTTCAACATCCAGCCGGCTTATACGTGACCTGCGAAGCATTAAAATATATCGGCTCCAACACAAAATAATAAACCTGCAAGTAAATTGTATTCCGCAGGCTGGCCTATGCTGTGACCTCTGCTTATAAACATAATTCATCATATCGGGACGTATCTATAATTAACTACGAAAACACTGTTTAAACTTCATGCACGTAACTTGTTCGCAGACGATAGTAATCTTTAAACTAAAGCGCTAGAGTACAATTTGGAGTACAACAAATGCAGATTTAATCTCTCATTTACACGCAAACGTTTTAGCTAGTTGCTTTATTTACGTTGTAAACGGCATTAATAATCAGTAACCAAACTTCCGATTGTGACACAGAGTCCCACCATTTGAGCCATAATAGGTTAATTTATGGATAAGGTGAGTCGTTACAAATGTGCGAGTGTGAAATGCTCCGAGATATAAGAAACTCCTAATTCATTTGTCTGAGACTATAAACATGAAATTTACGGACACAAATATCACTCAGACCCAGGGCAAGTATAGAGATACTTGCTGTTGTTCCTGCAAAGATTAACTCACAATTTTGAACCGTAAAAGTGACGAGCTAATGGGTGTTTTAAAAAGCTGCAGTAGCTACGAACAGCTCATTATTTTAGTAGTTATTTAATTGCCTTAACAGTAATCGTCTCCCTTGGTTCAGTATTAAGCTACTGGTTGTCTAGTACACTTTGCTCGCTTCAACTGCACTATGATAGGCCTTTTTTTTTTTTTTTTTTTGGTTTCGCTGGGGAAATGCTTTACGCATACCACCGCCCCCCGGGGGAGAGGTCGGTGATTATGTGGGACTCCCGGGACAGAACCCGTATACCCACTAAAACCCCAGCGGTATACCCTCACACGGCACGCTTGGGGCGCCAACGGTTCGCGCGAGCGAAGTCAACGTTGACGCCCCGACGAGGTGCCCGCTACGCGGGCAAGCGACTATCAGAGAGCCCTCAGTCATCGAGGCTTTCGTCGGTGCGGGTCCCCCGACCCACCACCGGCCTCTATGGCGGGGGAAGGAGGTGGGCGTACAGTCGCCCCCTCCTCCCCGGCCTCCGTCTGCGGCGCGGGTCGGCCAGGACGTCCTCATCCCTGACCCGCTCCGCCGCCTCCTTCTGCGACATGACGTCCTCGCAAAAGGAGGCCATTGCTTCCCGCCCCCCCCTCGCTGTCGAGCATCCGTCAGATAAGGCTCGGCAGCGAGAGGTCTCCTCCGACCTGTGCCGCCAGGGCCCGCCTCTCGGTCACCCAGGCGGCACACTCCTCCACCGTGTGGCGCGCCGTGTCGACTGGCGCACTATGATAGGCCTATGAATAGAACAAGGTATTTTTATCCAGGTCGAACGGTACCCAAATAATTTATTCAGTTAGGAGCATCAGCCGCTCTTTGAAATGCCATTGATATAGATCCAAGTGCAGAGGTCGATTTTGTACCTTAACGTTTCTACAATATAATGTAGATTTCCGTGTGGCGATTTAGAAATCCATTGCGCTCTGAGACGATACAACACTTCGTATGAAGCGACTAACGGAACAAAATACAACCAAAAGCGAGAAAACAATTTATTTTTAAAGGCCAGGGCGGAAGCCTGAGATAATGGTAAAAAGTGAAGAAAAAATTAAACTGAATGAAAGCCGTTGAAAAAGGAAGAGAGTATAACAAAAATAAAAGGAAAAATAATTTACGGGCTATCTGAGGTCGAGAAGTGGGGGGGGGGGGGGGGGATTTTAAGGGTAAAACACGGTTTTTCTCGATTTCCGGCATAACTACAAGTCCTATGGCATAACAAAGTTGTAGGTAATAAAAAGATCTGCAACTTTTGTATTTGCACTTTTTTCACATAACCTCAAAATTATAGAGCCTGACTTCCTAGGGCTTTTGTTATTCCCGGCACATTTGCAACCCAACATGGCAGCTACACCAATTTGTAACGTGTCGTCCCCGGGTGAGCCTGTAACTGGATCGGGCCCTCTCCAGCGAATCGAAAGCCTCCTGATTGGGAAATTTCATTGCGAGCGTCCGCTTTGGGCCGAATTACACGAATGACGATAATAATGGCCGCCCCTCACTCCCCTTTGTCTATTAACCACTTTATCCGATTGCCCGATCATTCTGTTTCGTCCGTTTTTATTAAATACCTTTGTAATTTGTACACACTTTTTTATTCTTCCGCTTTATTTTAAAAGATGTGGAAGCCTTGCCGGTTTAGGGGTTGCAAGCGCCACCTTTGGATCACGTACCCCTAGTTCAATTCTGGGTTCGCGGTTTGTGACTATTCGTAAAGAGCACTTATTGCCTTGTCAAAACTATATTGCCTTGTCAAAAAACGTTTCCAAAATATTTGACGATAGTATGGCTGCTCGTTTTAATTATTTTCATATGCATTGTTTGATGAATACTCCTTCTGCGTGGTGCTTAATGCCAATTATAGCAATAGGAACAGCGAAGTTGGCTCATGAAATGTGATTGTCTACTTTGAAGGTCAGGCGGCCGTCAGGAACCTTTTCAATTGGTCATCAGGAGTCATGTTTCTGTCGTCGTTGGAGTTGCTCTATACTGGAATGTACCGACATTTGACATCGAGTTAAAATAAAAACAGGGGACACAATGTACATAAATGTGATTTGTTGCAAATCAATTGAAGATGTGTTTTTGTAAAAAGAATTGAGCGTGTAAAATCCGCAAACTGCCACGAGCGGTTCTGTTCCCGAAACGGAAATTGTTTTCATTTCATTTCAGGGCTCGGAGAGTATAAAACATCACAGAATCCCAAATACAATTCCATTTTTTAAGGAACGATCTTGATAAACAATTTTCTAATAATAGTTGGCGTAACGTTCGAAACAAAATATTATCGGCAACCCTTTCCATGCAGAGGGTTCTACTTCTTGTATCCAACTGGCTCAAGCTTACGTGCTTAGAGCGCTTCTGGATAGTTGCAACAGCAGCTGACTCACTCGCGTCGCTCACCCGAACAAAGTAAAAGCATAACGCGCGTAGCAGAGGGATGGTGCAATCCTTCAGTTGCCCAGAGATGATGTTATTTGCTGCAGTATTGGTGTTGTGGTAAGGTGGTAAGACGGAGGTCTTTCCTCCGTCGGGTAATTAATAGGCGTAATGGCGTTGGTTGAGATTGGAGTATTGTATCTTCTCTAGTTATATGAAAGTACATTAGTTACTGGTTATCATTCAGAAAGAAAGAGACATTTTAAGTTTTAAGAAAACGGTGGCTTGGAAATTTACAATATTCAAACCGTTTAACAGATATTCTTCAAGCAAAGCAAAGAAAGCTTTCAATTAAGACACCTTTAAAAAATAACCAACATTTAAAATATTAACGAATAACTGGCCTTGGCTGAACAGACATTGAGGCAGCTGAACGGTTGTGGATAAACCATGTCCAGGAATCAAACCTAGAAACCACGCTTAAATTAAAACCACGCGCAAATTAAAACACAGACATGGCAAATATACTCGTCTGTGTTTTATAGCCCCCGGAAATAGAGAGTTCTATTTGCTGGGGCTCAAAACTTAATAAAAATCGGTTAATTTGTTCAGGCTACAAAAAATGTAGATATGAACACGCGAAACCTTTGCTTTTCTTCGGGGTCTTAAAAATCACAGTTCACAATGTTTATTCCAATGATACAAATAAGCAAGGAAGTCTAATGTGGCTTGAGCACGAAACAGTCTGATTAGTTTCGCAGTAAATACTCCGACATGGCGATGGCGTGGGGAGCTGCAGACAGTAGGGGAGTCTCGACTGCACTGCGGTGCACTTTCATCATATTACTTTTGCCGTCTTGGAAATCAAATGCGCCTTTTGCTATTTTAGGGGTCGACTACACTGGGCCTCTCTGAGTATCTATCTGCCAATCGGCGACGCAACATTGGAATGCTGCCATTCACAACATTAGGTAATACGTTGCCACTAAGCACAGTCAGTCTGTATTAATATGGCGGTTGGTCTAGGATTCCGTGTTAAGCCAATAGGTGGCGTACGGAGGTTAGTCGCAATGGCTCCATGTTGGCAATTAGGTAGGTTAGACTGGAGTCAACAGTAACTTAGGAAAAGGTGTACATTGCGAATAAATAACCTACTTACGTGAGTGCAGCACGTAGATGTTCATCATGTCATATTGAAATGAAACACGTTTTAACGGATTTATCGCGCATTATTTTAATATCCGACGTTTCGAATGTTTTGCAGCAGTCGTGGTCGCGGGAGAGACTAGATGACAGTTGTCTTAAAAACTACAAAGAAACAGTTAATATCTACCGCTTATAAATCCGTTAAAAAGTGTTTAATTTCAATGTGTAATAATCGCAAAACCCTCAGAAATCATTCCATAATGTCATGCTTAGGTATTGGTACAAGGTGTGCTGCAATACCATCGGGCCGTATTAATGCAGTGCGCCTCGCCACATCTTGGATCTAATACTATGATTCAGTTATCTCTAGATGAATTGACGGCTTTAGTATTACGGCATGTATTCGTGGAATGTGGCACTGACTAATTGACGGAGCGACGCCTGGGAGTCCAAAGTATCTGACGTATTCGATCTGAAACGTTAGATAGATTACTGAAATAAACTCACTCAGATTCTAGGTATTGTGTAGCGTAAAGAAAAAGAGTGACTGCAGACACTAAAAATAAAAATTGCCGCGCTGGATGGCATTGCTTATTGGCTCAGATAAATAAAAGCCAGACTTCTGGTCACTTGTGCAGTCGAAAAGTATCATATTGCTATAAATTTAGTGAGGCGCTTTATTCATGATAAAGCAGCCTAATGTAGATGGTATTTTAATTAAAAGCAGTGTAGTAACCAGATTGTGTCTGAGAATAATACAATAGAAAGACGGGTACAAGCAGCGCCGCACGACGTGGAACAACACGCTGTCTTCATAATCAGCAAGGGTTCAGAATCCTTTTATCGTCATCATCATGTCAGCCAAAATACGTCCATTGCTGAAAATAGGCCTCCCCAAGGATCTCTACAAAGGCCGGTCCTGGGCCGCCCGCATCTATTGTTTTCCGGCGACCTTAACCAGGTCGTCGGTCCACCATGTGGGACGCCTACGAGAACGGCGCTTCCAGAACGCGGTCGCCACTCGAGGACCTTTCTGGCCCATCGGGCGTCGGACCTGCACGCTAATAATAACGCATTTCTAATTACACTTATACACCGAACGTTGTTTACTTCCTCAGGAACAACACGTTCGCTTATAAATTAGTACGGATCTATGAGATGAAAGCATACAAGGAAGATTAGTCTAGTTTAGTCTAAAAAGGAAGTGTGAGCAATGACGCAATGGAGACTTTATTTATTTATTAAATTATTCGCGGATTTGTTTTTTGATTGGCCCTGTCAAGGTCTATCCGTCATGCATTGCGTAAACGTGTAGCGTGTTTATTTATTTATTTAATCCTTTATGCAAAAATGTACATTTCTCTCATCTTGCGAACTTGCTCTCACTATGCTGTTTAGTGCTTTTTGTAAACAAGACCAATAATTTTTGAAAAGCAACTACAGAGTTTCTTGTCGGCTCTTCTCTGTTGAGCAGCCTTCCGAACCGGTGGTAATTTCGGCATGAATGTGAGTGAACGCAGGGATTGTGAGCGATCAGGGGAGATGGAGGGATTGTAGGAGTGAAGAGTTGTGTGTGAAAGGTGTGAATGTAGGTATAACGACTGAGAGGTGTGTTTGTGGAGACTACCACCTAGTGTGTGACAGGGGCCGTAAGATGATAATAACATTTACAAATATGACGATTTATAAGAGTTTTGTGATGAAACCTACATAAATAAAGTTCCTTTTGAGTTTGAGTTTGAAGGAAGCCCAGTGACAACTCGCCTGAACACATTCACTTTGGGTTAATTTCCCCCCAACAATTGGTGACTGTGGCAATTCTGTCTAGAAACATTATTTCCGATGTCTTCTCTAATCAGCACAACTAGGCGCGTGAAAAGGCAGCCCGTAGGATCGTTGTGAGCATCTAGTCAGGTCATTGTTATGCAAAAGGCGCGCAGAATCTTTGCTAAACGTAATAGAGGCTCGAGTTATTGGGGTCAAGCGAGCACGCGATTCTCAATCTTGTCACGTGCGCTTAAGGAGTGATTTTTATTTGGTGCATTAGTATTTACATTTCCTTCTTTAGGAGAAGCCGTAAAAAGTTATGGGGGGGGGCTGGATCTAAAAAAATTGTAACTACTTCCATATTCATATTTGGGAATTACAAGTACGTGAGGTTACAAGGTGTCTGTCTCATTTCGTCCGGACGTTTTGGAGGAGGCAATTGAAGGTTTTAGATATACCAAACTACTAAACCGATTGCGATAAAATTTCCAGGGAAAAAAATTTGGAACAAGTACAAATCGTTGTGAATGAAATTAAATCAATCTCTTTTTACAAAAAATACGACTTCCCTGCCTATGACTTCACTTGTCATCGCGGGGGCTCTTGACAAACATATAATTTACGAACCCAAAATGACACACCCAGGGACTTTGAGTGTGTGTCTTGCTCTTAGTGCTTTTTAGTTGCTTAGTTGCTTAGAACAAGACCAATAGTTTGAAAAAAATCTCAATTACAGAGTTTCTTGCCGGCCCTTCTCTGTAGAGCAGTATTCGGAACCGGTGGTAGTTTCACCATTAATGTGGGTGGACGCAAGGGTTGTGGGAGATCAAAAGAGATGGATGGATTGTAAAAATTAGAAATTGTCTATGAAGGTGTGAATTTAGATATGACGACTGATAGGGGTGTATGGAGACTACCACCTGGCGTGGGACAAGGGTCGTAAGATGATAATGGTCATTTTAAATATGACGATTTATAAGAGTTTTGTGATAAAACCTTCGTAAATAAAGTTCCGTTTGAGTTTGAAAAAACAGATACACTTGCTCATAAGGCTTCCGGTTTGATATCATCTTACTGACCTCGTCAATTCGCCGGGATAGATGTAAAAATCATGTCAACATTGGCAACGGTCTTTAATAAGTCTAGAACATTCGAACTCTGAAAGACCTTCAATAGTTGTAATCCAAGTTGGAAGTTGAAAACTTGATAGAACGTGCTCGGCGGCCCGGCCGCAGGCCGCAGCCCGCAGTCCGCTTAACTTGGCCTCAACTGTACAGCGGTTTGCTAAAGCCGCTTCAACCGTCGGGCCGTTCAGCTCCAGCGGTGTAGCTTTTTCAAGTTCGGAAATTACTTAAGTAGATATTATCCCTGTCGTAAAAGTTGCTTCAGCCGTCGAGTATGAAACCGGAACTCTATAGTCACTTTTTAATTTTAATTACGATACTGCAACGTAGTGAGAGTATATTCGCCAATCAGTGAAAAGGCGTGTATGTAACCCAGCTCACACATAAGTGGAACGAGAATCGGCTTCAATGTACGTCATTGTCACACAAGAACAAGAATATAAAACTTCCGCACGCTGGGAAAAAACGCGTGTTGTAAGAGTCAACAAAACTCAGCACGCTTGGTGGTAGGATCGAATGGCCCCCCCAGCTGACTACCACCCTCACAGCTAAGTCCGGCGCCAAGCAGTTTTACTGTGTTCCGTCGTGTGTATGTGAGAGACGGTGCCCGACAGGGCATTTCCTTGAATTGCCTGCCCCGTGATTTACAGCGTGTACTAAAGTGTGTCGCTCGTCACTGAATTATGAAGAGGCTACGCGTGCATTTTCAGAGCAGACTTGACACAACAAATATCCGACACAGCCAGAGCTGCAGCTCTGATTGCTTTTGAATCAATCTCCGTGCAAATAAAGTGATGCTTTAAAATTCATTGCACTTTTGTACATCCCAAAAAGCCAACAGCTTCTGAATAGTTTATTTGCTTATAAATAATAATATACTCTCTATAGTAAAGTGGTGTTCCAATCTGGGCCACAGGATGTCGAAGTCTGCGCGATATTTTTGTGTCTTGGAAAAGGTCGTAGGCTATCTTTATACCGTTAGGTGCTAAGGTTTTTTATTTTATAAACAAAAACCACCAGAAATTATTTATATGCCAAAACAACGTGTGCCGAGTCAGCTACTATATTTATATTTAGCACGAACTCGATGTAGGAAGGGCTAAGCCGGAAATTTATATTAGTGGAAGATTGAATCTTGGGCACTAATGACTGCTGAGTTTAGTTCTCTTACCCTTATCTATAGACAAATGCCAATGTACAGAATGTATCAAATACAGTCTAGACATTTTAAGACGGGGTGCCATCACAAGGAGACACGTGAATAAGTATTTATTTGCAAAGTGTGAGCGAGAAAAATATATCTATAGTTATGATTCGATATTCAATTACGATACATGTGTTTCATCGGTGGTGACTATAATCCCAGACGCTTTGTAATCTGTATTCCACAATATTTTAAGGATTCAAGATGCTACCAGCCAAATTGTAAGCCTCGTCTGCCAATTGGATTAGTTCGGTGTAATATGGAACGCGATATCATAATATGGACTTACTAATACTAGAAATTTCGTTGTGTTCCACGTCAAACAAAGGTTTCACCGACTAATAAGGCCTCCCGACCTGAAGCACAAACCGAAACAAAACGAAAACATTATGAACAAACGATTTGTTCGCGAACAATCGTTCAATTTGGAGGAGCCAGTGATATTGCCGGCGCTTAATTTAATTCCCCAGAATAAGATAGGAGAGCGCCTTGGGAGATTGTTGAACGGACCTCATTATCCGAGCCATGGGGAAGACTGTAGGCTCCCAGTCATTACGCCAACTTGGAAGTTCATTTCAGGCCCTTAAATATCCCAATGTTCAGTCAGTCATACCATACCCTATATCATATTGACTGCCTCGTTGGTCTAGGGGTTGGATGTGCCGCCTTTAGATCAACGGGTCCCGCGTTCGTTTCCGGGGTCGGGCAGGTGTTTGTATAAACCAGAGGCACCTGCTCGGAGTCTGGGTGTCATTTGTGTTCGTAAACTGCCCCCGCTATACAGGTTACCTAGATTATGGGTCCCGTTTAAAAAAAACCTTTTTCCCTTGGTTGTCTGCCTCTTGAGCTCTTCTATATGACGTTAGGTATTCTTAATCCGTCCCCATACGGACACGTCATCATATTTAAACCTTGAGATAAGAGGGTCGTTACTAATTTGAAGCAGCGTTGCTGTCTGTGGCGTCATAATTCCTAAACTAATGCATCGATTATTATGCGGTTTATGCTTTCAGTCGGCCTCTGTTAGTGGTTGCAGTTCAAAATAGATATCTCTTTTCACTTTACGTGTTGATGGTTCGTCATTGTCACTTCGATGTAGCAGAAGTAGCAGTCTACTGCTGGACATATGCAGAAGGCCCAAGAGTTTTCACGTCTGAGAGAGGCTTGCCAGCACTGTTCTAACAGGCCAAATACTGAAGTTTTAATTTCCATACATGACTTTAGTCGGCAGTTTTGTGTGTATTGTAGTCAAGTTCCCACGCTCCTGGCCGTGGTTTATTCATGGCGGGCACAAAACGTTTTTCTTTGTTTTGCTATTCTGGATAATGAGGTTGAACACCTCGGCGCGCAGCGAACATTTCAATATGCATCGCAAATATACAGCGTGTGTGAATACTCACTTGATCCGGATTAATTTCTTTTGTTCAAAAACTATAAAAAGCTGCTTTTAGATTTTTGGGTGGAACTTAAAATATATTTCACACAAAATATATAATCCACATCTAACTGGAATGAAATAACCATTTATTTCTCGAAATCATAAATGACTTTTTAATCCACATGTATTAAAAAGATAGTATTTAAACACTATTTTGATTACGAAGTACTGGTTTATTATTATAAAAACAAATAATTTCCCTCCATGGATTTGGAGGAAGCTCGACTCAGTAGTGGGTCATTTATGGGCTGAAACTATGACGAGTAGTAACTCAGCCCACAAATGACCCACTGGGCCTCATCCAGTTACATACAGGGTCATTAGCCTACTTTGCCACGCTGGCCAGACGGGTTGGCACATGGTTTCGTGTTAAGCTTGCCTTCTCTTGCGGCTAGGTTTTCGGCATTTCCTTCTGCCGGCTCTTACGACACCCTCAGGATGGAATGGGGTGGTGACTCTATGTATTCTAAATCGGTCACCACATGGAATTTAATTAGTATTTATTTATTATCAATCTATAGTACAGGGCTCAGGTCAAGGCTCTTTGGACCTTGTACAGTAAGACATGTTCGTCTGGCGCTCGCGAGTGGAACTCCGACGCGACTAGTTCACTTCACACGTCTTCGCCGCCTTTGGGCAACTTTAGCGAAAGGCCAAGCGCGAGTGTTCTCGGTCAGGGTTCCGCGATCATACAGTTCTGGATAATCGATACAGGAGGGAAGGGCTAAGTAATCCCTGGAACTATTAATCCAATATTTACTTAATTAGATAGCCCGTTAATTGGGAAAGGAAGGTGCTGTTATATGATTACGCTACTAGCTAAGGGAGCAGAGCAGTAATCATAAATTACAAAATATCGCGTGTGTACTATAATAGATACATTTCGTCGTCGTTTCAGCCCATAAATGACCCACTACTGAGTCGGGCCTCCTTCAAATTCAATTAGCCTACTGTGCCACGCTGGCAAGACGGGTTGGCACAGGGTTCTCTTTCGGCTAGGTGATCTGCCTTTTACGCTCCTTTAGTCGCCTGTCAAGACGGTATGGGTTGGTGACCTTGTTTATTCTAAATCCGTCACCACACGGACAAATCCGTCACATATTTGTCTTACATTAATTAACTTTTTATTCGAATTAACGACTTAAAATATGACGATGATATTTGCATTTTTTTGTAGAATAAACGCTAATAGGCCTCCCCCAACGATTTCCACAAAGGCCGGCCCTGGGCCTCCCGCATCCATCGTTTTCCGGCGACCTTAATCAGGTCATCGGTCCACCGTGTGGGAGGGGGGGGGGGGGTTGCTATGTCCAGCAGTGGACGTCTTTTGGCTGAAATGATGATTATGATGAAACGCTAATAACTATCATCACATTCATCAAACCACCAACCCGATACAAAACCCATTGCTGAGTCGGGCCCCCACCAATGCCATGGAGGGAACGAGCAGCAGCCTGCGTACCATTAGTAGTACTGCGCAGTGTTTGATTGGACCCTAAAACCCCGCAGCCCGTCGGCATCGCTCTAATTAAATGGCTAAAAGTAAGTGAAGGCTGACCCGACATACTTTTAGTACCACGCAACCTATGTATACATTACAGACAAATACTGCCCATTGTTGTATTTATTTTTCTTTCAGACCATTAATAATCCTTCTCTGAGTCGGCCCTCTTCCAAATTAATGGAGGGAAATTAACCTTCTGTACCACGCTGTATTATTGTATACATATGTATGTACATGTATTGTTTTGTTTTTCATTGGAAATCCTCATATCCTCATACCCGGCCGTTGATGACTAGCTGGGGTATGTGCGACTCCGGGGCGCCAAAAGATGGTAATTACCGCCCTGACCTACCCACTAAAGGGAACGATGTTCCTCGACTGCCCGTACCCCTGTCGTGGGTTCCGCTCCCCAATGGGGAACATGTTTTGCGAGTCGGTCTATGCGGCCCCAAGGTCAAAGTCACGCACCCTCCCTGCTGACAGGGGGATGTATATCATAGCCTAAATGAGGTCAATGACTGCAAAGATCTATTTTGTAGTGCTAAAAATATTTTAATAACAATAAATACTACTCAATTAAGTATGACAAATCGTATAATTTCACAATGAAGTAACGAGTAACCTTTTGGTAGTTGCAAATCTCAGCTGACACTCTAAAATATGTTATACCATTATGTTTACTAAAAAGGTGTATTAAAATTGCTTCATCCGGGCACAAACACGTCAAACTTATAACTCTCCTGTTTGCCGTCGGGGGTTAAAAATGTGGTCAAGTAAAACTTTTGACAAGAGCGAGTGTATCAGAAGAGTTTTGAAATGTTGGGAACGCAATTCGTGCGACAACGGGTCCCGCTAGCCGCTGGCGGTACAAGGCGTCGGCCACAGTGAATGTAATCCAGACCAGTACCATAACACGGTTAGTGCAGTGGTTGAGCGATCGACTGCTGCGCAGCATGTCGCGGGTTCGATCCCCGCACGGAAGAAATATTTGTACGACCTACAAGTATTTGTTCCGGGTCTGGGTGTTTTCTATCTATAATATGTATGTATTTACAAAAAAAAATGTATATAAGTAGTTTATCATCTATCTCGTTACCATAACACAAGCATTAAGTTGCTTAGCTTGGGACGAGATGGCGTTGTGTGAAATGTCCAAGGATATTTATTATTTATTATTCTCTTTACTAATGTTGTATACAACAAAGTTAATGTTTAATAAATGTATACGCTATCTATATAAATAAAAAATAATTGCTGTTCGTCAGTCTCGCTAAAACTCGAGAACGGCTGGATCGCTTTGTATAAAATTATACAAATCGAACCAGCCGTTCTCGAGTTTTAGCGTCTTGAAATATTCGTGTGTGAAATAGACCAGGGAAGGTTTTCATCATCATCATCATCATTTCAGCCAAAGGACGTCCACTGCTGGACATAGGCCTCCCCCAAGGATTTCCACAAAGGCCGGTCCTGGGCCGCCCGCATCCACTGCTTTCCGGCGATCTTAACCAGGTCGTCGGTCCACCGTGTGGGAGGCCTACCAGCACTGCGCCTTCCGGAACGCGGTCGCCACTCGAGGACTTTTCTGCCCCATCGGGCGTCGGTCCTGCGAGCTATGTGCCCTGCCCACTGCCACTTAAGTTTGGCAATCCGGTGGGCTATGTCGGTGACCCTGGTTTTCCTGCGTATCTCCTCATTTCTGATTCGATCTCGCAGGGAAACCCCGAGCATAGCCCTCTCCATTGCCCTTTGGGTGACTTTGAGCCTTCTGATGGAGCCCATAGTGAGCGACCACGTCTCTGTTCCATATGTCATCACTGGCAACACACATTGGTTGAAGACTTTTGTCTTCAGACACTGCGGTATTGTGGACGAGAAGATCTTTCGCAGCTTCCCGAACGCTGCCCAGCCGAGTTGGATCCGACGATTGACCTCTTTCTCGAAGTTGGACTTACCTAACTGGACAGTGTGTCCCAGGTAAATGTAATGGTCAACAACTTCGAGGGTAGAACCTCCGATGTTAACAGGAGTGGCTTGAACATGGATATTAGACATGATCTTCGTCTTCTCCATGTTCATCTTAAGGCCGACTCGTTCGGAGGCTCCACAGAGGCCATCGAGCATCGTAGTGAGGCCCTCCATGGTCTCAGCCATTACGACTATGTCGTCAGCGAATCGAAGGTGAGTGATGTACTCGCCGTTCACGTTAATGCCCAGCCCTTTCCAGTCCAGAACCTTGAAAACATCTTCCAGTGCAGCGGAGAACAGTTTCGGAGAGATAACGTCTCCCTGTCTAACACCTCGCTGCAACTGGATCGGTTTCGAGGTCTGGTCCTGGAGTCGGACTGACATGGTGGCGTTTTCATACAAGCACTTCAACACTTCGATGTACCGATAGTCGACTTGGCACCTCTGGAGAGCCTGCAATACTGCCCACGTCTCGATCGAATCGAAGGCTTTCTCGTAGTCCACGAACGCCAGACAAAGTGGCAGGTTATACTCTACAGGGAAGGTTTTAAAGGTGAGAAAATATAAAAAAAAACATTCAGGTTTTGTACTTATTCATTCTGAGGCGGTACGAAGTTTGCTGGTTCAGCTAGTGTTGAATAAAATAATCATGTTATTAGCTTTCAGTTTAACACGTGATATCAGACAGTTCTTTTAGTCATCGACCGTTGCCAGATGACCTCGATACTATAAACACAAATCATATTGTTACTACAATTAAACTTTGATAACTGAGGTCAGGTTATTCAGTAATCTGGAAATCATGGAACAGTGCAATTTGTTAGTTAAAACCTATTTTCACCTAAATTAGGCTATAATTTGAGTACCCTTATTTACTTTTCCAATCTACAGTGGCAAATTCATTATATCTTGAGAATTTGTGTCAGGTATTTCTACTGGTTTAGTTTTACTGTAGTGTTCTACGGCAATGCGCTTCGACTCGAACACACTTGTATCAAGAAACTTGTTGGATCGACGAGTCTGCAGTTTGCGAGATGGGAAATGAAATTTGCGTAAATATTTACTCAATATAAATAGTGCTTTTGCCAAGAACAAAGAAGCGCTTATTCATGAATGATCGTTTTACGATCAATGAACTATACAGCTTTAGTACATTTTTCCGAAGAGGAATTAATGGTTGCAGTCTACCTGACTATGGAATGAAACGAACAATGATATTGCGTCATCCGTCATACTTGTGAACAGGTGCCGTTGCTGGGTTGGCTCGGGCATTAGAAGGTTCCTATTGGTAACTAGATTGGCTGATGTTTGGCCCTTTTGCGCGAGTTTGCTCACACAAATCTGTCTTGTGTGACTAAACATGGTGATGAAAAAGAGCAACTACAGAGTTTCTTGTCGTCTCTTCTCTGTAGAGCTGCATTCCGAACCGGTGTTAGATGCTAAATATTATTTTATTGTTTGACTTGTCAAAAGAGTTCTAATTTTCCAACTTCATTAAATATACATATCCTTGGATATTTCACACAACGCCATCTCGTCCCAAGCTAAGCAATTTAATGCTTGTGTTATGGTAACGAGTTGGATGATAAACTACTTATATACATTTTTTTTGTAATTGCCGTAAAGCTACTTTTTTAAACAAAACCCCTGCATTAGGTAATTTTATGTGCGTTATCATATACAAATGAATATTTGTCTGTGTGTCCTTCATAGAATCGTAAACTATGCATATGATCAAGTGATGATCTTCATGAACATTTTCGTGCATGAGCCCCGGAAGGTTTCAGAACGAAAAAGAATTGAATATTTGTGCAATGTCTTTCCTTCAAATATACTTTAGTCCGTGGTGTAGCAACGCACGCAGGTTACAGTATTTATTAATAACTAGCGACCCGCCCCGGCTTCGCACGGGTGCAATGACGAACATCTAAATTTATTGGTGTTTCTCTACAATATTATGCAAGTATTATACTTAAAAACCTTCCTCTTGGATCACTCTATCTATTAAAACCCGCTCCAAAATCCGTTGCGTAGTTTTAAAGATTTAAGCATACATAGGGACAGACAGACGACAGCGACTTTGTTTTATAATTTTATATGTAGTGATAGTGATGATAATGATAATTCATGATTTACCACCCACATTCAAAATGCTAATTCAATAGCGACAATATCGAAAATCAAAGGCAAGATGAGTTTTGGTAACCTGATAATACTAGAGTGTCTCTACGGCAGAGCCACTCGCTTGTAATACAATCACATTTGAATTTAGCAGATTAATACCACCATTTGCGTCGAGCCGGATAGGCACTTAAATAGAAAGTAGCAGGATTGAGGCGCTCCGTGTGGTGACGGATTCAGAATACATTATGTCACCACCCCATTCCATCCCGAGAGTGTCTTAAGAGCCGACAAAAGGAAATGACAAGGCCGAAAACCTAGTCACAAGAGAAGGAAAACTTGACACGACCGTCTGGCCAACCGTTTACACAGCGTGGCAAAGTAGGCTAATTACCCACCATGTAATTGGAGGAGGCTCGATCAGCGGTGTTTGGGCCGAGTAGACTAACAGGTCTAAATACTACTGCTTGGCACATAAATAACCCACTGCTGAGTCCCTTCTCTTACGGCTAGGTTATCGGCCTTGTCATTTCCTTTTGTCGACTCTTACGACACCCTCAGGATAGAATGGGGTGGTGACACTATGCATTCTAAATCTGTCACAACACACAACAAAACTACGCAACGGATTTCGAAGCGTTTTTTTTTTTAATAGATAGAGTGATTCAAGAGGTCGGTTTATATGTATAATACATGCACCCGTGCGAAGCCGGGCCGGGTCGCTAGTGAACTATAAACAAGAATTGGAGATTGGTTTGGAAGATATTGTGAGTGATGCGATCCAATCGAGAGACAAATGTCACGTATCAACCTGTACGGTACGTCCCTGAGCCGAGCCCGTCGCCCTGCAATCCACTATTTGTGTGTCAAAGTGATCCCGAAGTTACGCAGCGAACATTCCGACACTAAACTCGGCAACTCTAAAGTGGAATTGTTTTCTTGGAGCGACTCAGCGCTGAAAAATAAACAGTTGGAACAAACACCGGTAAATCTTACGCTTCTACGTTTAAAACTTTGCAGGACTACTTTTATTCAGGATAATTTTTGGGTATTTTTGACGAAAAAAGTGGATATGGCGAGTGTGAATGAAAGTGTTGGAAGGTGGTGTTCAAGACCAAATCGGGGACGTCTTGAAAAAAGGCCTAAAGCACCTAAAGCACCCTAAACCGAAGAGCATGTATGAAGGGAATAATTAAAGTGGACGAAGCGAAACAAGTATGTAAGAATCGTAGCATGTGGAAAGAAGAGGTCTCTGCCTACTCCTACGGGAAAGAGGCGTGATTGTAGATTTTTCATTATTGCGCCCTTGGTCACTGCAATTATCATGTGTGGTGAATTCTCCTGAAGGTTCTACGAGATGCCAAAATAGGATAGGTTGAATTTCTAGCCGAGACGAAAATGTTGATGAATCTTAGGTTTTTGCGATGATTCCACCTTGGTAGTGATTTTTTCTTGTACTATACGAATTTAGAATAAAAAGTGTCACCATCCCATTCCTTCCGGAGGGTGTCAACGTTGGTCGAAGAGCCGACTAAAGGAAGCAAAGACAAGGCAGGCACGTAGCTGCTAGATATGTATGATTCTGTCCGATAGAGGAAAATTTGCATAATGAAATATAGCCTGTCTTGTTGGTTGGGATGAGAGTTGTCATCTCGCAATTTCGCTTGAAATATTTTCAGTCAGTGATTCAGCAACTTTTTTGTTAAATTGAACTCGATTTTGGATGGAAATAGAAATAGCTATTCAGATAATTGGTCGCTATTGCGGACTGGTTCAAAGCCGCAAACGTACGGGAATCCAGAGAGATAGAATGATGAAACCAATGAAAACGGAGGGCTCACTGTGAGCCGCCGGATAACACAAAGACATGCCAATATCGCTGAGATGACGTCACCAACATAGCCGCTGGGGCGACTGCGTACTCGGAGAAATAACCAGGACAACTGTTCATATGGTTTTTGCCAACCGGGAACAATACACAGTATGTTGATCACGTAACTGATATAGTTCATAGTCCCAGCATACAGCTTGATCCGTTTCGATTTCAAAACCATAGTAATAAAATAAATACGACTTTTGCGTGACTCCTCGTCGCGTTTATAATTCAAAACGGTTTCCAAGTTCTGATAGAAAATTGGAAAACAAAGGCAAAACATAAAAATTTCCACAGTTCATCCTTTTTTATTAAAATTACAGGAATTCAGTAAGAGGGTATGAGCAAATTAAGGGCGTGAGAGATGTGCAAGTGTAACCTTTTGGCGGTCCACCCGCGGCAACCGCAAACAAATTGTTTGCCTTTTTGTCTTTCGTTGAAAAATTTCATGCATATTTTAAGCCAACCTTTTTGTTCGTTTATCTTAACCAGTTAAATGACTTTCAAGCATTTTGCTAAGAAATTACGTCTAGCTATCAGCCAGTTGCCTACCTCTAAACTTATGCGAAGCAAAGCCCTAGGTAGTCCACATTTATTGAGACCCAGAGATATCATAAGGTGATCCATATGTTTAGCAAGAGGCTGATCTCAGCTGAATTTCTTTATTCTTGTCAGTTCTAGAATTCTCTGCCTAAACAGCTAGTTGTTCTACCCGAGCTTGTAAAAAGTAACGTGTCCAGCTACAACGACTTACGTAACTAAGTCGTTCAATAAAATGTTGGCTCACTCATACAATCATATATATACAGGGTGTCCCAAAGATAGTGTCAAGCGGAAGTCCAGACATAGATCATCCCTTAAGGTACCCGAATGTTGTTCTGTGATTTTTCATAGTTTTCGTGTAATGTTTTATTTTCTATTTTTTATGAACTTTCGGTTTGAGAACTGTTCTCTATCTCTAACTGTATACTCTTGAATTGTACTTTTAAGCATAAAATAATCAGCGTCGTCACTTTGACTAAAATTAAGAAAATATTGGTGTAAAGCCAAACATTTAAATTTCTCTTTTTTTTTGTTTTGTGTGTTCATGGGGGTGATTCGGGTACCCCAAGGGGTGCTCTATCTCTGGACTTCCGCTTGACACAATTTTTTGGGACATCCTGTACATTAGGCCCGTAAAGATAAGATGATGATGATGATGATAATGAGTTTCCGCAATTAAAACGTCATTGAAAGGGCGTAAGACAAAACCAGAAGTCAAAACAAAAGCAACCCGATTAACTAGGAGCAACCAACCAAAATACTGAAGCACATTTGGTATACGTGTTTAAGTGAGTGTCGGCTGCCCAGTTAAGGCTAGACCAGACAATACAGACTTCCATGTACATACAATCGCACTTACAACTCGGCGCACATGGCCCCGGGGAGCGATACAATCTAGGAGGCAGACCGGAGCTGCTCCACTAGAACGTTTCCCCTACGTACTAATTAGATAGTTATCTTAGGCCAGGTACTGTTAAATATAGTTTGGAAGCTAATTCTAATCATATTACAATTAAGTTTCACAACATAAACGCGTTCTGTAGAACTTGCACAGAAAATATCCAAAATTATACAGAGAATTAATTTAAAAACAAAAACAATATTTAAGGAAAGTCATCTACTTTTTACATTCTATTACTTGTGAATTGTGTACTTGTGATTTTGAATACACAATGCCAGCAACCTATACCATCTTTGGGGTGTCGTTAGAGGCGACTAAAAGAACGTAAGAGGCAGTTCCCCTAGCCCCAGGAGAAGGAAAACTTGATACAAATCCTGTGCCAGCCCGTTTTGCCAGCGTGGCGCAGTAGGCTGATTTCCCTCCATGAATTTGGAGGAGGCCCGACTCAGTAGTGGGTCATTTATGGGCGCTTTTTATTAAAAAACGTGCAAGTTTATTCACGTAATACGTGCTTGGAAAACACGTTTATTTTAAAATTGCTATTACAATTAGCTCAATTTATAAGCGGACCTTATACATGACGTATATGTAAGCTGTTTAATGTATCGGTTAGTTAGAGTACGCGCAATACTAGGAGTCGTCCGACAATTTCAGATCGGATAGTCACTCACAATGTACCGTTGATTGGATATGATCCACGCGAGGGTGATCTGGCGATGAGAGGCTCAACTTCAGTCGGGTGCCAATTTGCTGCCAACTCTTGCGTACGCGCGATACTCAGCAGATGGGACTATGTTTTTGCAAAACTGTCATCACTTTTCCAGTCTTATGTAAACCAAATTTGTTTTAAAAATTATGCAATATTTTTGTTCTGCATAAATTAGACAATTCCCGTAATGTCTACTCAAAGCTACTACGTTCTTTCGGAGCCAAACTCACTTCTCAGCCCATAAATGACCCACTGTTGAGTCAGGCTCCTCCAGAGGGTCTTAGTCTTCTGTGCCACGCTGGCCAGACGGGTTATCACAGGTTTTCGTATCAAGTTTTCCTTCTCTTGCGGCCAGTTTCCGGCATTATAATTTCCATTTGTCGGCTCTTACGATACCCACAGGACGAAATGGGGCGGTGACATTTAGTATTCTAAATCCGTCATAATACGGAGTCATGCAATCATTAAATATTTGACGTCTTTGGTCGAGAGATAGCAAGCATCGCCTTCGAAACACGGGTCGTGGTTCGATGCCGGGGTCGGGCTAGTAACTTTGGGTAAGCCTGAACTCTGAGTCTGGGCGTCAGTAGTGTTCGTTACTTTAAAAAGAAAACAAACAACAATGAATGTAGAGCACAATAATTTACTCTAGCTGTTTCCGTACATTTGTGGAGAAGGAATATAGTGCAGCACTTCAATTAAAACAGCCCGAGGAGCCACACTTGGAATACTTTGCACAAACGCGTCGCGTTTCACTCGCCAACGCTTTAAAGCTAGGAACATTGCAAATGGACTCCCCGTTGTCCAGATTGCGTGCACATGAACCCGCCATTTAGGGCCGGATTTGGCATCCGGTTGCCATTCAAACCCGGTTTGTGGCCCCTTTACAAATATTTTCATCCGCAGCATTGTCCCCTTTAAAACTGCGTGTCTTTTTGGATTTCATTTTGAGAAGCACATGCGTTCCGATTATTGAGAGGCTTCTTGAGGAATGGTGAAGTGTTCGTTTGACTATTACACAAGTTATTTAAAGTATGGAGTTTTGTATGAATTTCCTGGGAAAGAAAACATTCTTCTCTCATCTATAGGTACATCTATTCACAAATAAATTAAATTGGAGTGTCTGTTTGTAATAATAAAATAACCACTTTTTACTAAATGCGTAAGTATGTATACACAGTACATAGACCAAAATAACTTATTTTGTCTTACTTTAGTCCATTGAAAAGTAACATTTGAGGTTGCGTTTCTTAGAGGACGCAATTTTATTTTTTTTATGTGTAGGGGGGGGGGGGTAAGTGTAAAGCTAAAATCAAGTTTGTGGGGTCGCCACCCTTGTCCCACGGCCGCCATCTTGAAAATAGGGGTTGAAACGGTTTTTACGATACCAGACTCTACCTCGTGGGTGGTGAGGAAAAGAGTCAATAATTAATTATTAATAACATTGAAAAATATACTAATTAAAAGAATTATAATAACAAAATAAAAAAAATAAAAAATAACTGATGACACATTATTAGTACCCACGTATAAAATATGTATAGTTCAGAGTACTGAAAAATAGTACTCACTTCGGAGCGCTGTAAAACCTTAGCTATTGACTTAATGAAAAAATGTTGCATATAAAAGTTGTTCCTTAAAAAACGATCTACAAAAATGGTCAAATATCGTTTTTTCGTAAAATGATAAAAAAAAAGATATATCGAAAAATATAATTTTTTTTCTCGAATTTCTGAACATTTTCACTTATAACTTTTTTATTTATAGTTTTACGACAAAAAGTTACAACACCAAAGTTATAGAGAATTTAATTTGCAACAAAAAACGTTAAAAATTTTTTTTATCAGATAAATAGTTCAAGAGATATATCGTAAAAACCGTTTCAACCCCTATTTTCAAGATGGCGGCCGTGGGACAAGGGTGGCGACCCCACAAACTTGATTTTAGCTTTACACTTACCCCCCCTACACATCAAAAAAATAAAATTGCGTCCTCTAAGAAACGCAAGGTAAGGCCTAAAAAATGTAACATTTCAATGGACTACTTGTCTGTATATCTGTTTGTTCCGGCCATTGTTCCGGCTAATCTCTGAAACGGCTGCGCCGATTTTGACGGGACTTTCACTGATAGGTAGCTGATGATATGAGGAGTAACTTAGGCTACTTTTTGTAGACTAGCTTCGCCCCGTGGCGTCACACGCGGTACGACTATAACTGCGGGTAACATCGCACCCGTGCGAAGCCGGGACGGGCCGCTAGTATAATGTATATCTCTGCGAAACACACCGGACGCGTAGTGCTAGCATGCTTCCGTAAATTATAGTTCCTTACTACTACTAAGCCCATAAATGACACACTGCTGAGTCGGGCCTCCTCCTATAACAAGGAGGGTAATAAGCCTACTGTGCCACGCTGGCCAGACGGGTTGGCACAGGGTTTCGTATCAAGTTTTCTTTCTCTTGCGGCTAGGTTACCGGCCTTGTCATTTCCTATTGTCTGCTCTTACGACACCCTCAGGACGGAATGGGGTGGTGACACTGTGTATGCTAAGTCCATCACCACACGGTCAATTATAGTTCCTTATTAGACGTTATATTATTTTAAAGAGATTCAGCCAGAAACAATAAAAATACGTTTTTAAACCATTGAATACGCAATTCATTGCACAGTTACGAGTATCTCTCTGTGTTTTCCTGCAGTGACGAGAGCCGAGTGGAACAGTCGTCATTGTATTCAACTATTAGTTTAGCGCAGAGACATTTGAACCAATTAGCCGCCATTTGCCGCGGTAATGAACTCCACTCCTTTGAGCGACACGTAGGGCGACTGCACACGATCTATCCGCAATGGGGACCAATTTTGAGACAGGGAGATATTGCATACTTATGGAACCATTGCTAAGTCAAACCTCCTCCAAGTTTATGAGGGGTATACTGATACTATGTATCATCATCATCAGCCCACATTAGGTCCACTGCTGGACATAGGCCTCCCCTATAGAGCGCCATAGCGCCCTGTCTTCAGCTTGACGCATCCAGCTACTGCCCGCAGCCTTTCGTAGATCGTCGCTCCATCTAGCAGAGGGTCGTTTTACACTACGCTTGCCGATTCGTGGTCTCCACTCAAGAACTCTTCTAACCCAGCGGTTGTCGGTTCTTCTACAGATGTGACCAGCCCACTGCCACTTCAGTCTACTAATTCTCTGAGCTATGTCGGTGACTTTGGTGTATTTATATTATGTATAAATACCATAAAATATTTCCTGTTGAGTAACGATAAACCTATACGCGACGGAGAGTATCTTTGTAGTGCTAGAAGTAATAAACGGACTTTGGTATATTAAATCTATAGAAATATAACTAATCATGAATGAAAAAAAAAACTAGACCAACGAGGCAAAAACCATAATAAAAAAAAATACTATATTGTCTTCAAATACGAAATGTATTGAGATATGGATTTATGAGGTATGAAAAAAGAAATTTGTAATTATATTAACTAAACGAAATATTTATTTACAAAGCATTTAATTAGCGTTGTCCAAATTGCTACATATTATTATACAACAAGTGTATGCAGTCGCCCTAAGTCAAAGTCAAGTTAGCGACAGAAAATAGAAGCAAATGACAGCTTGGGAGACTGTTATGCGCTGTAATTGTCTTTACAATAATGAAAGTACAGTGCAGACGGCGTAACATTAACTGTTGCCGCAGTCGGAAGGGACCGTTGTTATTTTTGCTATTTACTGACACTCGGCGACTCGGTTAAATGGTGAATTTAATTTGGGTTAGTCTCTTTTTGCAAATAGCTGCTTCTAATTTCCACGCGATGATTACGACGAACGAATTTATCGTGTGTGTTTTACATTATTTATTTCCCGACATATTTTATTCAATTCGTTTTTTATCTTATTTGAAACATGCAATTATTATTATCTGTGTATTCAACATAAGCAACGACACTAGAAGGAACCACTTTCTTGATTTATTGAAAGTTTCGTTTTTGTAATGTTTGATATTTCCGCCTCTTTCAAACTGTAAAAGGCTTATTGCATATAAAGAGAACATTACCTAATTCGAGGATCGGCCTCAGTTACTCGGCAAAAGCGACTCAAGCCATGCTCATCCAGTATTAATGAACGAAGGCTCGTGGTTCCGTCCATTCTCATCAAATATTGATGGCTCACTGTTCCACCCATAAAGTACATTCCGAAGGATTCAGCCACTGCATCTTTTGCCGCCGCAAGGGAGAGCCCTGGGGAGCCCAATTCTTGTTACGGAACTGAATTCGTTGATGTGCCGATGTTTATACGGACTGTCTCATCTTCAGGGTGCCATTAATATGGCATAGCTGCCCAGAACATTGACCAAGTATCACCAAGGGGGAGGGGGGGTTAAAAAATGTTAAAAAAACATCACGTGATTAATGTTAGGCATAAACATCTGTTAGGAAAGATACATGATTTTCAAATGAGGCAGAAATTTAAAAAATCATATGCGGCTAAACTAGTGCTCCAATTTCATTGATTTTTGGTACAGAGCCTGGAAATGATACCTAGTATAGGCAGTTAAAAAAAAACCCTATGTCGTATCAACCCTGTTTATAAGAGCGATGATCACCTGATGGCCTTCCAATATAGTAAAGAGAAACATTATCTACTGCTACTGGTCAGACACATATCAAGTATTTTGCCCCTTCTCTAGATCCTTCCATAATTTGCTAAAATTTGCTCTAAATCTATATATATAAGGTATCTTATTCTCTTAACAAAACAAAACGCGTCATATTTTGCTGCTGATGTGGTTTTACGGGTGTAAGCCCGTTTGTAACACCCCGCCTCACATGGAGGCCACTAATTCGACATAAGCCGGGAACAAACAGGTTTTTGTGTAGCGTGTCGGGTACAGGCGAGAGCACCTTTATTGGGTTATGCTACGGGCATTGAAGGGCCTTGTGGGATGACCAAGGTCACGATACTGTATCCACTGTCATAGATAATAGAGTGGCAGATGATGGAAAGACCTTTACGTGCCCTCCGAAGCACGATGGACTCCCATCCCTCATCCAGAGTGACGCGTTGTTTATGTTTTACTTCCGAAAACATTCGCGAGCAACTAAAGGTGCCACTTCGAAGATAACGGACTTAGAATACATAGTGTCACCATCCCATTCCATCCCGAGGGTGTTGTAAGAGCCGATCGAAAAACCTAGCCAAAAGAGAAGGAAAACTTGATACTAAACCCTCTATCAACCCGTCTTGCCAGCGTAGCACAGTAGGCTAATTTCCCTCCATGAATTTGGAGGAGGGCCGACTCAGTAGTGGGTCATTTATGGGCTGAAATGATGATGATGATGATAATAATTATCATCTGCATCACAATTCCTAAGAAGTGGTATTAAAGGTTCGAGTCACACGGGGTGAATATTGGCAAATATACTTGAACACCCGCTCCATCCATCAGAATTCAGTGAACGTAGCCAAGTAACCGAAATGTAGCCGAAACTGAACAAAAGAAAAAAGGCTCAAAGTTAGTAAATTGGCGAAATAGATTTGTCTATTTATGTAGTGGCTTATCTCGTTTGTTCGCATTTCCATTGTGCCGCTTCGCCTGTTGCCGGGAGGGTGCATTTCATTTAACCAAAAAAATACTTTCCTCTCACGCACGTTACGCGAAAAGTTTCAACGTTTTTTTGTAGTCTCTTTTCCAAACCAGGGCCAAGGCTAATACAACTATTAAATGTTGTATCCAGAGCAACGAATTAAATTATGTGAATATACGAAAGGCATACATAATAATGGGGTGCGTGTGTGGAACCTCCCCGAGCGACGAGTGCGATAAGCGACTTTCCCCCCTCGTCCGGTGCACCCTGGGCAACGGCTGGATCACCGTAACGGAGTGACCAGCCGGCCAATCCACACACCCATCGTCCGCATTGCGCGCGTGCGAATTAAGATGGGATTAGACGAAAAACTTGTCGCTCCAACCTCAGAGGGGCGTGTCCTCCGGTCGAACTCACTCCAGGAGCGCACGACCTCTCTCGAGTGTCCTTCTCAGGACATGGAGCGTCACACCGATATAGCGTCGGAAATGCGAAACGCCAGAAAGGCGAAGTCGAAGGAAGCGAAAGTGGTCGTACAACCGATCGACCCCATCGCTGAGTTTGGTCCAATAGACGACGTTGAGTCGAATTCGGACTCGAATACGAGCATGGTCACGGTGACCAGTGCGACCAGCGACCCCGGTAAGCTCTGGGCACGCAAAAGGTCCCATTCCCGCAGCTCTCGAAGGGGTGCGGAGACGGACACAGGCGATGAGTCCAGCACAGACATGCCGGCTGCCAAGGTTAAACTGGTGGCTGGCGAGAAGAGAAGCCGCGGTCGGCCACCCACTACAGGGGAGCATGTCGGCCGCTACAAGGCTCGTAAGGAGCTAGAGACCCTCCACCGCGCCGCTGATAAGGCGGCAAGGGAGGAAGAAGATAGAGAGCAGAAGAGGCGAAGTTTCCTACGGGATGCGGCCGCCAAGATCAGTCGGGTCTCTGACACATCGTCGGACAGGTCACCCTCTTTGCCAAGGCACAACGATGACTTGACTGCCCCAGAACTCGAGGCGAAGCTGGAAGGGGCAGTGGCGACCATGAGGCGCGTGGTCACCATCTCAAAGGGGCTAAAAGGCACAAGTCAAAAGCTACTTAAGGACGCCACCACCTCATTCTCGGAGGTAGCGGACGTTCTCCTCCACAGGTCAAGGTCGGAGGAAGAGGCCAAACTGAGGGGTCAGGTCAGACGCCAGGCTGACCAAATGTCGGACTTGGAGAATGCTTACATGGCACTCAAGGCGGAGGTTGCCGAAATCAAGTTCGGCAAAGGCAGCACAGGGAGCGCTGAAGCTCAACAAGAGTTTAGACGCTCCATCATGCTAGAGGTTGGCACTATGGTGCAGGCCGTTAAAGAGGACCTGGTCGGCCGCCTGCCCCCGGAGAAGCGGCTTCGCCCACCATTGGCAGCCGACCGGCGAAACATCGAAGCCACCCAGGGTTCAGCCGCAGCGGCCTCGGCTCAGGTGCTAGTGAGTTACGCCGCCAAAGTAGCGGGTCAGAAGGCGCGCTCAACGGTGGCGACTGCCTCGACCTCGTCGACCCCTACTCCGGTGGCATCATCCAAACCTACGGCGAAACAGCCGGTGCCGCCCAAAGTGAAGTCCAAATCCACGACCACACCTGGGCCAGCCACTGAAGCTAAGGAGAACCGGCAGAGGACGCGGCGTGCCGCTTCCAAACTGAGGACAGCGACGGCCTCTACGACCAACCAGTCATCAGCCACCCCGCATAAGGGTGAGTGGGAAATCGTTGGCGCCAAGAAGGCGGCTAAGACTGCCAAACGCAAGGCGCAGAAGAAGGCGCAGAAGGCGCGGAAAAAGGCTGCCAAGAAGGTAGCCAAACAACAGGCGCAACTGAGCGTCCCACGCTCCACGGCTGTAGTTCTTACCCTACAGTCGGGAGCTGCGGAGAGGGGCGTCACGTACGGGGTGGTGATGGCGAAGGCTAAAGCGGCCATTGATATCGTGGGCCTGGGCTTAAAAAACGGCGTGCGTGTCAAAAATGCGCGCACGGGTGCCCGGTTGCTGGAGGTCTCTGGCACCACTAGCGGCCCTAAAGCGGATGCCCTGGCTGAACAAATTAGAGCAGCCCTGGGCGATGAGGACGTGAGGGTCTCCAGGCCCATCAAATGTGTGGACCTTAAAATATCAGACCTCGACGACTCCGTCACAATCTCGGAGCTTGCCGAGGCCGTGGCGAAGGTTGGTGGTTGCACTCCGGACCAAGTGAGGGCCGGAGCCATACGCCCCGGGCGTAGAAACATGGGCACTGCTACAGTAACATGCCCGGTCGCGGCAGCCCGTAAGGTCGTGGACGCCCAACGTATTCTCGTGGGCTGGTCTTCGGCACAGGTTAAGCTTCAGCCTCCAAGGCCCTCACGGTGCTTCAGATGCCGTGGAGAAGGGCACATTGGCGCCGACTGCGCTGCGGGCGTCGGAATGGGTGACGCGTGCTTTAACTGTGGCGCCCAAGGGCACAAACTAGCTACGTGCCCCAACAAGTCCCACTGCCCCAGGTGTGAGGCGGCGGGCAAGCCGGCGGACCATCGTCTTGGCGCGCAGTCTTGCGCCGCCACCAAGGCAAGGAAAGAAGGGGCCGTTAAGGGCCGGCGGCCGGCTGTTTCCGCACAGTCAGGGCCGACGACTGCGCAACAGGCACCACAGGAGGAAACAATAATGGACACCCAGTAATGGACCACGGCCCCATTATCCGTATCCTCCAGGGAAATATAAATCACTGCGCCGCAGCTCAGGATCTCCTGCACCAGAGTGCGGCGCGGTGGTTGATTAATGTGGTGGTGGTCGCTGAACCGTATTTCGTCCCTCCTAGAGATGACTGGCTGGGTGATGTTGACGGCTTAGTAGCCTTAATAATAAGAGCGGGACCAGGGACACCGACGCCGGAAAACATCATTCGTGGTCGAGGCTACGTTGCGGCACGAATCGGCGAGGTGGTAGTAGTCGGGTGTTATTTTTCACCTAACAAGCCCCTTGTCGATTTCGAGACTTTTGTGTCGGAGTTGGATGCCCTTGTGGGTCGTAGTCGTCTCCCCGTGCTCGTGGCCGGGGACTTCAATGCCAAATCCATGACTTGGGGCTCCCCGGCGACGGATGCGAGAGGGGAGATAGTAGAGGAATGGGTTGCGACATCAGGACTAGAAGTTCTCAATCGAGGGTCGGTAAACACGTGCGTGCGGCAGCGGGGTGGGTCCATCGTAGATATAACCATCGCGAGCCCTGCAATCGCGCGTCGTGTCCAGAACTGGCGGGTGGTGGAGGAGGAAGAAACCATGTCGGACCATCGCTACATTCGGTTCGACATCTCCCAGACCTCTGCCGCGCTGCCTAGGACGGTGCCTCACAGGGAGGGTCCGAAATGGGCGTTGCGGCAATTAGACGTAGACCTCCTGCGAGAGGCGTCGCTTGTTCGGGCGTGGGCTTCTGCGCCCGGGCTGCCCGAGAATGTGGAGGAGGAGGCGGAATGGTTCCGGACCGCTGTCTCAGAAGACTGCGACACAACAATGCCTAGGGTCCGTGCCAATTCCGCCAAACAGGCAGTGTACTGGTGGTCTCCCGAGATAGCACGCCTGCGCCAGTCGTGCGTGGGGGCGAGACGTCAGTACGCTCGATATCGTAGGCGCCGGGTTCGCCCTCCAGGCTTTGAGCGGGTAGAGGAGGAGCTGTACGAGGTGTACCGCTCCGCCAAAAAGTCCCTAAGGACGGAAATTGCGCGGGCCAAAGTGGCAGCTCGGGAGGAGTTGTTGTCAACAATAGATGGGGACCCGTGGGGCCGCCCGTACCTAATGGTTAGGGGAAAGCTCCGACCGTGGGCTCCACCACTTACGCAGAGCCTCCGACCAGCTTTGGTAGAGGAAGTGGTCGAGACCCTGTTCCCGGTGAGGGGTGTGCACGTGCCGCCACCGATGGCTCCGCCCCGCCGGGGCCTTGTCCCCCTCCGAGAAGAGGTGGACATCCCAGCGGTTAGCGAGGGAGAGCTTCAAATAGCGGTTGACCGGCTGAAAGCTAAGAACACGGCCCCGGGTCTAGACGGAATCCCGGGCCGTGTATGGGTTGTGACGCTGGAGGCGTTGGGCCCCCGACTACGGGCCCTGTTCACGGCATGCTTACAGCGTGGCCAGTTTCCCCGTATGTGGAAGGCGGGAAAGCTGGTCCTCATTAAGAAGCAGGGGCGCCCGCCGGACACTCCGGCTGCGTATCGCCCTATAGTGTTGCTGGATGAGGTGGCGAAGCTTTTTGAGCGCGTCATTGTCGACCGCCTCGTCCAACACATGACCACGGTGGGCCCTGACCTGGCGGAAAGCCAGTTTGGTTTCCGCCGCGGCCGGTCGACGATCGACGCAATTACCCGGGTCAGGGCGATAGCGGAGGAGGCAACATCCCAGGGCGAGTTGGTGCTGGCGGTGTCCCTAGACATCGCCAACGCCTTCAACACTTTGCCCTGGAGCTGCATCGAGGAAGCGCTCACCTACCATAGAGCGCCAGCCTACCTTCGCCGAATCATCGGGGCGTACCTGTCGGAGCGGGCCGTACTGTTCCCCATCCAGGGAGGCTGGGGAAGGAGGGAGGTGTCTTGCGGTGTGCCACAGGGTTCGGTTTTAGGTCCGACCCTGTGGAACATTGGCTATGATTGGGTCCTGCGGGGCGGGCTACTTCCAAATGTCAGCGTCACGTGCTACGCTGATGACACGCTCGTGACGGCCAGGGCCAAAACACACCGCGAGGCAAAAATCCTCGCCACTGCTGGGGTAGCCCAGGTCGTGGCGAGGATTAGGAGGCTGGGGCTAGAGGTGGCTCTAAACAAGTCTGAGGCCCTCTTTTTCCGTGGGCCTCGGAATATTCCGCCACTAGACTCCCACATCGTGGTTGGAGGTGTTCGAATCGCCGTCGAGCCCACGATGAAGTATCTGGGTCTTGTGCTCGACGGCAGGTGGAACTTCGGGGAACACCTTCGAAGATTGGCCCCCAAACTACTGGGGGCAGTGGCTGCACTGTCACGGCTGCTGCCCAACCTCGGGGGCCCAAACGCCTCCTGCAGGAGGCTCTACACGGGGGTCGTGCGGTCGATGGCCCTGTATGGCGCACCCGTATGGGCGGATTCCCTGACGGCTCGTAATGCCGCATTGTTGCGAAGGCCGCAGCGGGCCATGGCCGTCAGGGTGATAAGGGGGTACCGCACGACCTCCTTCGAAGCGGCAAGCCTTCTGGCCGGGCTCCCTCCGTGGGAGCTTGAGGCTAGGTCCCTCGCCACCTTGTATAAGTGGCGAGGGGCGGAAGTGGCACAAGGGCGTCAACTCTTGCCGCGAGATATAGAGAGACGGCGGTTGGAGTTGCGCCAGGTAGTGAGGGAGGAGTGGGCCTCATTGCTGGCTCACCCTACAGCGGGGCACACACTTGTTGGGGCAATAAGCCCCATCCTAGATGAGTGGCTGGAGCGAAGGCACGGCGCACTCTCCTTCCGGCTGACGCAGGTACTGTCCGGGCACGGGTGCTTCTCAAAATACCTTTGCCGCATCGGCCGGGAGGAGTCCCCAGGATGCTTTCACTGCGCGGATGGCGCTATAGACTCCGCGCAGCACACCCTGGAGGTGTGCCGTGCATGGGACGGGCCTCGGCGGAGGCTCGTCTCTGTTGTGGGAAGTCTCTCGCTGCCGGACCTTATTCAATCCATGGTCCGGAGCGAGAGAGCCTGGAGAGAAATGAACTCATTCTGCGAGGTCGTCATGTCCGCCAAGGAGGCGGCTGAGAGGGAGCGGGAGTTGGCCTCCCTACGTCCAAGTGGGCGTCACCGCAATCGGCGCCGCAGGGCGCAGGATGACCTCCGCCCACCGTAAGTGGGTCTGCGGGCGATAGACCTGGGAAATCCATCGCCTGCGCAATATAGACCCCGGGAGGAAGGCGCGCTGCGTTCCGCGCGTGCCTCCCAGCGGTGGAATGGGGGGAAGCTACTATAGCTATCCCCCACGTAATCGGAGGGGCCCGCCTGGGAGCTAGGGGCTCCACTAAACGAGGCGGGCTGAGGTCCCCAGGGTCCCGGAGCATGCTCTCCTATTGGGGAGTGTATCCCGTGGCCCTGGTTCGGACATTCGAGGATCGCCGTCGGTTTTAGTGGGTAGGTCGGGGCGCAATTTACCATCTCTACGCGCCCCGGAGTCCCACATATCCCGGCTAGTCCCAACGGCCGGGAATCCATGAGGATCTCCAACGTAAAAAAAAAAAAAAAAAAAAAAAATACATAATAATGCAAAGCAGTACAAAATATCTTCCATTGAATCCAAAATACTCGGTACATCATTGAAACGTAACATTCGCAACAGGTCATGTCGCAATACATAATGCCAGTTTCTCACTGACCACTGTCCTTGAATGAGGATCCATTTACGCAAATTTAATTAGTAATAGTTGTTTTGCAGTAATTTACTATTACTTACTATACTCTTAATTGTATACCAATAATATTAAAACTTAACATGGCATCAGAGAAATACACCAAAGGAATGTACAATGGGTGGTCTTACCGCACTAGGCGATTCGGGTCGGGTCAACGGGTTGGCGCAGGATGTCCTTAACATCCCCCTCGACTGTGCTGCCACCTTGCTGTGGTGAGGGGGCTTGAGTGCCTCAATGATCCGTGGGGCCATACCGGCCAGGGCCTCCCATGCCGGGCGGGCCCACGGGGAGAGGTGAGACGAAGAGCGGCACCCAGCGTCGTGGCGGATTGCGGCTCCGGGGACTCCTCTGTCCTCAGAGCTGCCTTGGGAGTCGTAAACCGCTGCGGCGCACCATGAGGTCCTCGGGTTGGCGCTCAACTTAGTTGGCCGTCAAACCGAGTCCTCACTCAACGTCCTCGGGTTGGCGCCGGCCGAGGGCTGACGCGCCTCCTCTGCGAGGCCGTATGTCGCAGAAGGGGGCTGCGGGACGTATCGCCGGTGCGCTGCGGTAGATTGGGGCTGCGGGGACTTGGGTGGATGGGGACCCTGTCCCCAGTGTCTCGCTGCGAGCCCTGGACGGGGGCTCCGGGGACCTGGGTTGACGGTGGACCCTGTCCTAAGGGTTTCCCTGCGGGCCCTGGACGGCTGCGGTGCGCCGGTGTCCTCTGGTTGGCGCCGGCCCGAGGGCTGACGGGCCTCCTTCTGCGGGGCCGATGTCGCAGAAGGGGGCAGCGGGGCGGGTCACAAGGGAGGGAGCTCCGGGTGACCCGCGCCGCGGACGGAGGCGGGGGTGGAGGGGGGTCCGTGACGATGCGGGCCCCTTCTGCCCTCGCCTAGGAGGCCGGTGGTGGTTCGGGGGAGCCACCACCGACGAAAGCCTCGATGACTGAGGGCGTCCCAGTATACCGGGACGCCCTCTCTGATAGTCGCTTGCCCGCGTTGCGGGCACCACGCCGGGGCGTCACAGTAGAATGCGTTTACGCGAACTTGTGGCGCCCCAAGCGCGTCGTGTGAGGGTATGCCGCTGGGGTTTTAGTGGGTAAACGACTCTTGGGTAGACGACCCTTGTCGGAGTCCCACATAATCACCGACCTTTCCCCCGGGGTGCGGTGGTATGCATAAAGCATTTCCCCAGCGAAACCAAAAAAAAAAAAAAAAGGATGTCCTTAACATTTGCTTTTGTCTGCTCTTGCTACACCCTCAGGAAGTAATAGGGTCGCGACACTATAATATATCACTATCACTACATATTTTAAAACAAAGTCGCTGTCCTCTGTCCTTCCTACGAGTATGTATGCTTAAATCTTGGAATCGGTTTTTGGAACGAAGTTCCTTATTTTTTAATAGGTATTCGTATAGTGATTCAAGAGGAAGTTTTATATGCATATTATTGTAGAGAAACACTGAAAAAACTAGATGTTCATTATTGCACCCGTACGAAGCCGGGGTGGGTCGCTAGTTACTAGTCCACACGGAATACCGTATTACAGACAAAATAGAAATCAAAATGTTTTTTATTCGAATAAATACTTGCGAATGCTTTCAAATAGTCAAAAAAAAGTATTAAATTTAAGAGAAATATAAAAAAAACTAATCATCTAGTTTTTACCACCGGTTCGGAACGCCATTCCACAGAGAAGAGCCGGCAAGAAACTCTGTGGTTGCTCTTTTAAATAAAAGGATTACAATGATGGTGGTACAAACAAGTCTTACAGATTTGTGAAAGCAATAACACGCATAATCATGTAGCCTATTAAAAATTTAAAATAAAAAACAGTGAGACAGACATTTAAATTATATTAATAATTTGAAAAGAGGTACACATGGTGGACATGAATGCTGCATAATGAACGCCCGATCGGGAGAGTACCCCTCACCTTACAGAATACCGCAGCCAAGTTCCTTGCCTTGGCCTTCATCAGGGGAATCTTGTTGGCAGTGACAGAAAGTCATGCTTTCCTTTTATAGCCCGGAGTTGCAAACGTCCATGGGCGATGGTAGAAAAAACCAATTTGTTTATTATTCGATTAAGACATTAAGCGATGGAACTTTTTCGTTTTTTACCCTGGGTGGGGCTTAGCCGTTTTAACTGCTTCAGTTTGGCGCGTGGGCGGCAAATGATCAAAGTTTTCGGTGTTTCAGCTAAGTGTTCTTTCCTTAATTATCCGCGATGAGATTTTTCTTTAAATTTTCTTTCCTTTGGAAACGCCGCCGCTCTGAAGGAACGGGGAATTGAGTTAACTGTTGTTACATTTTGTGAGCAAGTGAACAGTGCGAGTGCTTTATCATTCTGTTGTCTTTCTACCCTCAAACCATCTATACTAACTTGGACAAGACTAACTCTACTGGCAGATAGCTGATGCTTTGAGGAGTACTTTTTCAAGTTATTTTCAAGCAAAAATGTAAGTTGCAAATAAGCAAAGATAGGCTTGGCATATTGCGAAAACAACCTACATATTACTACGATGCTTATTTGACATTGACTTCGCTGACGTGGAAAGCCATAAAAACCAAACGACGCGTTCGACAAGCTGTGACCAGCAAGCTGTCATATGCGGACACTATAAAGTGCGCGACACGTGTCACTGGCACTTACGCGAAGGGATCCGTACAACAATAGTGTATTCCCATTCCATTAAGTGAGGCCTTTGGATCAACGGGTCCCGAGATCGATTCCGGGGTCGGGCAAGTGTCTTTGTGTAAACCAGAGGCACTTGCTCTGAGTCTGGGTGTCATTTGTGTTAGTGAATTTCGTCTTTGTAAACTGCCCTCGCGATACAGGTAACAGGTAACAGCTAACATGCTTCGTTAAAAAAAAAACAAAAGCAAATTAGCTTCCTGTCGTCCACACGCACACCCACAGGATGACATGAGTTGGCGTAATAAATTGCCGAATATTGTCGAATATTGTTGTTCGCCGCAACAGGCTAACAGGTCTGTCTTTAATAATAATCTATGGAACCCTGAGAACAGAAACTAGTTGAACATTTATTCCGTCGTGTTCTGAACATAAACGGCTCGAATGGGTCACAAAAACAGCTCCGTTCCAAAACAGATGTTGTCCGACGCTTGTTTAGGTACCGCAGAGCGGACTATTCCGACTTAGTTACACTGAAAATGTATACTACCATTCACCCTAGCAGTCCTTCGGACTAAATGTCCGGCTGATTGGGTTGGCTTTTTAAAGGTGGTTTCATGTACAACACTATTTTTACTTTGTCTGCTTCTTAATGAAGTCTGGAGAGTGGGCATACTTTTGTTTGTCTGTTATGTAATAGTTATAAGATTTTGGTGAATCTCGTAAATAAATTTATAGTCATAAATAATTTACTTTCTTATTTATAGAGCATGAAAACTAATTCACAAATACGTTTTGCCTGCCAGTGAAAATCTACCTGCCACCTGGATTGAAGATAAATGACGAAATGTATAAAAATATAGTAACAAAAAAGCAGTCAACGAGTTTCATATTTTGCAGCGGAAATAGTTTATATTTCCTGTTCCTTCGTTACAGTCTGAACACTATATTGGTATACCATAATTACAAGATCTGTTGTTATGTGGTCCATTGTTCCTTCTCTCGTAGTGGTTTTGTTTCATAAAATAATGACTGAAAACTCGCTTTATGAATCCTCGTGAAAATATCGAAATGTTTTAAGACTCAGTCTACACAATGCTATACTAATATTTTGAACAGCTGAACTACTAGTTTGTATAAACATGTTTTCTGCATATTTGCAATTTTGGAAATTCTGAAACATATAGGCAAACGTAGCATGGATGTTGACGCAGAACAGTAAGACTAGCGCAATGTAATCAGATTTTCCAACTCTGCAAGCTAGCTTATTAGTTGTCTGGTACACCCTCAGGGTGGAATGGGTTGGTGACGTAAATTATATCTAGGATGACAATGATTAGATTTTGATCAGAAGTGAGTGTGGTAAAACATAAAGTCTCAAACTTATTAACATAAAATGAAAACCGACTTCAAAGTAGAAACTAAAATACCGGCTTCAATCGGGTGGCTTTTTACCACGTGCCTATTTTGAAGACAGTGCATTTTTTGTTTATATTTATATATTTTTTTTACTAAAAACGTATGCTTTGTAAAGGACTCGAATGACGAAATCTGTTGCACAATCATATTATGATATCTACCAAACTGCTGAACTGGTTTGAATAAAAAATATGCAGGACCAATTGAATAAACGCCGATTGAGAACTTCCACCGTTTTGAAGTAATGAAACTGGAATTTTAATACACATTTTACGCAGCGTCGCTTTCACAGTGACGCAGGCTTTCTCCAACTAAAGGAAGTCGTTAATTAATTCAGGGCTGTTTCGGGCTCCCACTAAACCTCGGCCACAGTCTAAATATTTTCACAAGAAAATGAAGCGTGCTTTTACATAACTACACTGTGTCCAGCTACTTCTGAGCCTCTGAATAAAGATGAATGCCTTCGGACGCCGTGAACCAGGATTCCGGTAATGGGTTCTAATGAATATCCGGAGCTCTTATTAAATATTATGAAGTATTACTTTGAAAAGAAATACAATCAATGAACCGTCGTTTCTGTCGTTTCTGGAAATTAAGAAACACAAATGTTTCTACAGCGAAGTATTTGTAATGTTCATTTCTTTTTATCAGTGACTTGAATGCCTTTGATCCTAAAACATAATGGAATCAGGGGTCGTCAGCTAGTAGACCGTGTAGACCAAGTGAGGGTAGAAGAACGTGTGTCGCTTGACGAAGAAATTAATGCTGTACTGTGGTTCAATTAGGCCAAAACGTCGGGAAAATAAAGGTATCGTACCTTATTTAGACTACACAATGTCACCAACCCACACTATCCTGAGAATGTCGTAAGAGGCGACTAAAGGATCATAAGAGGCAAGTCATCTAGCCTTATGAGATGGAAAACTCGATACAAACCCTTGCCATCGTGGCACAGTAGGCTAATTGTCTCGCTGTCAAGCAGTGGCAAGTTTACCTCGAAATGACATTTTCGTTAATGTTAGACAGTGACAAGTTGACCAAAGCCGCCTCTCTAGTATGAAGGAAATTCCGCTCAGAGCGGTTAATAGCACGTCGTGACAGCCGGCAGGTATAACTCATCGGACTATTTGCGCAGGGGAACTGAGGGCCCGCCAACGTCATGAGCACTCCTGCCTCCCACACTTATAGGGTTGACACTGTCATATTAAATGAGTAGTATATTGAATACAGTAGTGTCGCCACCTCGTTCCATTTTGAGGCTATCGTAAGGGTACTAAAGTAAATGACTGTCCGTCCCTATGTATGCTTAAATCTTTAAAACTACGCAACGGATTTTGACGGGTTTTTTTTAATAGATAGTGATTAAAGATAAAGCATTATATTTATAACTAGCGACCTGCCCCGGCTTCGCACGGTGCAATTATATTATACCTATAAACCTTCCTCTTGAATTACTCTATCTATTACAAAAAACCTTTTCAAAATCCGTTGCGTAGTTTTAAAGATTTATGCATACATAGGGACGGACAGAAGAATGCGACTTTGTTTTATACTATGTAGTGATAGTGATAGTGATAAATGCATAATATTGTAGAGAAACACTGATAAATTTAGAAGTTCATCAATAAACCTTTGCGAAACCGGGACGGGTCGCTAATAAATAATAAAACAGCTATGATGCAAGATAAGATTAAAAGTCTGCGTCTTTTAACCGAGGGAAAAACGTAGGAGCTCTCAAAGCGGTTTTATTTATTTATGAAAACAATTAGGATAAGCCTAAGACAAATGGCTGTTTATTGCCGCTTTATATAATACATGGTTCTACTTTAAAAGGCTTCTAGGTAGACCTTTAAAAGTGGAATAATCCCACCGTTTAGAGGTCAATTCGGCAGATTTTCATAAAATCTCCCGGATTGTAGATTATTTCCACGACAAGTATCGTTATATTGCAACCAAGAAGAGGCAACTAAAGGAACGCCAGAGGTAAGTCGGCGGCATGGTGCCGTTTGACACATACCCTGCGCACTCGACAAGACGGGTTATCGTATGAGCGCAGCACAGTTGTTATATATTTGGATGCCTTTTTTAAATGCCGACCCAGAGGTGGTTCATTTATGGGCTGAAATGACGAACGATCACACTTTTTTATAACCAGCCTTATGTATTATTGATTGGTGAACAAGGGACATTACGCTGGCTGGCTCGAAAATTTCCATGAAATTTAATATTCATAACACAGTAACTGGTCGTTTCCTTCATTTTAGAAGGGGTCTTTATTAAGTAATTAGACTTTAAATAGAATAGAAAAAGGATTTATTTGTAACAAATACACCCGTGACATACAGTTACAAAAACACAGTGTAGACTACAGAAAGTTACTGTTATAATCTAGCAATTACATTATACTGTACGTGTAGTGTATGTAAACTAAAGTATTGACATAGTTTCGCGTTCGCGTATATTTTACGTTATTGCAAAAGCATGTCACGAGATTCATTGCAATATGCAATAATAGCTCCGTGTGGGGTCGGGCGTCGAATACATAATGTTACCAACCCTTTCCATTATAAGGGTGTCGTATAAACCGACAAACGGAAATGTTATGGCTGCAAACCTAGTCGCAAGGGAAGGAGAACTTGATACAGATGCTGTGCCTACCAGTTTAGCCAGCGTGGCACAGTTGGCTAATTACCCTCCATGTGACTGGAGGACGCCCGACTCAGTAGTGGGTTATTCATGGGCTGAATAGTAGATATTAACTAGCTGTAGTAATAATAGCGAAAATGCGAACATAATAAATGTATTTCTTTACCCTGACAACTATACCACTAAAAATGGATAACAAACCATGTGCCAAGCTATTTTACGCGCACCGTATTCTCTTCTTTACAGTAGCGCACCGTATTCTCTTCTTTACAGAATAGAAAGCCAGCCTAAAGAGATTTTTTAAGAGCAACTCGGGGTAAGATAGCTATTTTATTTTGGGACTAATAATAACTAAGTTTAGAAATTTCAAGAAAGTATAAATCTGTACTTTTGTTCAGGAGATATTGTGCCGCCCCGAAGATCTCACGTTCCCAAATTGGCGAACGCAACCCGCGGCATGCTTCGGGCATTCGAGGATCGCCGTTGGTTTTAGTGGGTTGATCGGGGCGCCACCACACGTTACCACCTTTCCGCGCCCCGGAGTCGCACATATACGGCTAGTACCCAACAGGTATCCATGAGGATTTCCAATAAAAATTGGAGCTATTGTGACATGTCTAACTTACAAAACTCCTCATTGTCAACTTGGGTTCAAAATGCTTTTAAACAGTAATCTTATTTGCACCACGTTTTAAAAAGAATCTCTGTAAATGCTGTTCCTAATGTACCTTCTATATTAATTGACATCCCACCGGAAGAGATGGATTATGGGCGTTTTTGTCAGGGCGCCGCTGAAAGGGCGCCTTAATCCAATATGCGACGCATTTTATACTGTTGCCCTTTCAAATCTAATAAACGGTGTTTTTGTGAATTACAGTCTTTATTATATTCGTTATATTCATTATATTCTATGACAATTGAAGGACTTGCCTAAGTGAGTTCCCAACATTGCATATTTAGGTCATTTGTGCCATGCTGCACAAGCAGGCCGGTTCAGGGCATAGCGGACAACCACCGGCCCGTTTGAAGATTCCCGGCTAGAGAGGGACTTCCAACTTAAGAAACACCACAGCCAGATCACCCAAGGGTGGTACACTTTATACCAAGCGCAGGGGTTTATATTTATAAAAAGAAAAAGAATACATGGGCGACGGTAACCGTAAAAAATACTGTTAAAGCCGGACCCTTAAACCGAAGATAAAACGAGAAGTTACAGCAAATAAATCTCGAGAGAATACTCATTGAGGCGGTTCTTTAAAAACCCCCAAAAGTTTGTGCAGTCAGTAATTGTCAGGTGATGTATTTATTGCGGGTTCGAGTCCCGCGCCGGACCAGATTTACGGCCGGGGCGGGCGCGAGAGAGGCCCGGCGACATCGCGTTGGCCAATAATGAATTGGTCTAGGGAGCGTTTTCACTGAACCACTGGCACAGACGCAGATAGTTAAGTATGATTAAGTAAAAATTCAGTGTGATGACAGTGGATTTAGAATACACAGTGTCGTCACCCCATTTCATCCGGAAGGTGTCGTAAGAGCCGACAAAAGGAAATAACAAGGCCGATAAGCTAGCCGCACGAGGAGGGAAACTTGATACGTAACTCTATGCCAACCGGTCTGACCAACGTGGCACAGTAGGCTAATTACCCTCCATGTAGTTGGGAGAGGCCCGAATCAGCAGTGGATTATCAGGCTGAGAAGCAAAAATAGTTTGTTTTCATTCATTTTGAACCTTGTCTTTGTAGTTAACCTTGTAGTTGGAAAGACGTTTCTTGCAGACAAGTGGGTTTCGGGTAGCCACGTTGTTCTTGCAAAGAGGCACGCTGGTTTTCCTTCTCATACAGTCGAGTTGCCACTGGCATTACTTGAGTCACCTTTTACGACACCCTCAGGAAAGGAGCCGGGATGACAGACCGTGGTTGCTTTACAAAAGTTAGTGGCACATGCAATTAGATCAAAAAGTAACAGCAGGTACTCGAATAATGCCAACCCGTCTGATCAGTGTACGGCAGATTAAAAACATTTTAAAGAATCTTACGAATCTCAAGGCCAAATTTTTTATTAAATATCAAGTGAAAATTTATCTAACATCTCAATAAATAAGAGAAATGTTTGACCTCTTTTTAACGGATTTATCGCGTGTATATTACAATATTTAATTCCCGACGTTTGGAATGCTTTGCAGCAGTCGTGGTCACGGGAGAGATTACAAACAGTTGTCTTCAAAAGTACAAAAAAACAGTTAAATAATTTTGTTTTATTAATAACGTTACCTGTGGACACAAAAATCACTCACGGTATTTAGAGGTCTTGCAGATGAGTGTTGAGCTTGAGATTTGATAAATTTAATGACTGGATCCCAGGCAGGAGGTATATGCCAACCATCCTCTCTATTGAAATTTGGATGGTTTTTAATCTCAATAGCCTCGCGTATCATTCTTGGAATGTCGGGAATAAAATCTTTATATATGTATAAAGGAGCTGTTCTATAGATATATAGACTCACCACGATATCTCTGGAACCATAAGACCTAGAGACTTGAAATTTGGTTTCTTTTCGAATTCCAAAAACAGGGGGGTCACGGGTGGTTAAATATTTGGCATAACAACGTTTGCGGGATCAGCTAGTAATGTAATATACATAATCAATGTGCGATTCCACAATATGTAACTATTAATAATAGCGAAAACCTAAGACATCAAACATATTTTAATTTTAATTATTGAATAAAGTATTAAGTAAAAAGATTTGTTGATGCAGTTTAAAGCAGCACCCTCAAGAATCGTGTTTGATTTAGCAGTAGTAATAACGTAACATTTAGAGGCAGTGTGGGCGGCCTCGTGCCCCGGGCAATATTGTGCCGGGTCTACACAGAAAATGTTTCAGTTACTTTTAAAAGGTTTTCTGGGATGTGTTTTATGGTTTAAAAGGTCGGTGTATTATTTGAGAATATAGCAAGGAAGCTGATCTTTCACTCCGCGGAAGTAGAAAGGGAAATCTGGGATAACATTTGAAAGGGACCAGTGTGAAACTTGTGCGAGAAAATATTTTATATTCTTTTGACTTTATTTACTTTATGGAAGTGGTCCGAATAAGAGAGACGTTTGTAAAAATATTGAATTGGCAGTCTTGAACGGATGGGAATACTTATGTCCTGTTGTGACAGATAATCTCATATATTATAAAAATCTGATGACGGTTTATGGTTTTTTTAAATGTTTTCTTTTTGTGTTTGGTAGGTCTGCGTATTGGAAAATTATCGGTCTAGCCAATCCACCAGCCCCAATCTGTCCACGGCCATTGGTTTCCAGCGTACTTAACTACTTTGTCGACCCGACTATCCATCGGTTGTATGTGCCGCCTTTGGATCAACGGGTCCCGAGATCGATTCCGGGGTCGGGCAAGTGTCTTTGTGTAAACCAGAGGCACTTGTTCTGTGTCTGGGTGTCACTTGTGTTTGTGAATTACATGTTTGTAATTCTAATAGGAAGATGTTTGTGGGAGACTTACGCCGAAATGCTGAAAATATATGGTGATATTCCAGACAAGGTGACATTCATCTCGTGGCAAGTACAAGCCAAGATGAGTTCTATTTTAAAGTAGAATTGCTGATAAGATTAACCGCTTTTGTTGTCCCGTTATCTTTTGTCTTGAAGGTTTCGACTACATTAAACGTAGAATAATGCATGACTTTATAATGGTGATGGTCTAGGTTTTGCAAAAACTTTAATTTGGATTGTAAAGTGCTGAGCTGAAAACTTATACAAACATTTTGCATTGTCTGCCTGAACAATAATTTGATCGCAAATCTAAAGATAGATAGATTGTATGTATGACGACCTGCGTACAAACAGCGTGTATGTATATATGATGACTCGTGGAGTGTATGGAGTACCACCCGGCGTGGGACAAGGACAGACGATGCTGATGGTAGTTTTAAACTTAACGCTTCAGGAGTTTTTGAAAAAGCCTACATACAATTTCATTATGTACTTAAAATATGTACGTTAAAATGCATATTTAAAAACCATTGCTAAAAAACTTGCTTTAATGTTTTTTTAAATCCATATCCCTGCACTACGTATAACCTGTATCGCGGGGCAGTTTACAGACATGTAATTCACTTAAACAAATGACACCCAGACTCAACTCAGAGCAAGTGCCTCTGGTTTAGACAAAGACACTTGCCCGACCGCGGAATCAAACCCGGAACCCGTTGATCCAAAGGCGATACATCTAACCCCTAGACCAACGAGGCAGTTAAAGCAAATAAAATCCTCGTATCATAATCAGTCCATTCGTTTAGAAGCTACCATGCTACAAACAAACACTTAGACAAATCACCTTATAACGCCCTTGTGATTGTCGGTGGTTACATAATAAGGAAGTCAGATCCTCACATAACTGAAAAAGTTACCTCAATTAAGGACTAATCTTCAGTAGGTTAAAACATTATAAAGAAACGGTACGCAGTCCGGCATTGCTCGTAATACATTGAAGACATCTGCGCCCGCCATAACGTCTGCCGGATCATCCCAGACGCTTTGAGCTGGTCCACAGTGTATATATATTTGATAAGCAGTACCTCAAATCGTCTGCATTTGAGCGAATATTGCGACAAATTCTAATATCGTTTCAAAAATCATAACATGGCAATGATGAATTCTTTTTTTGAGTTTGGCTCTTTTCAATTTTTATATAATTTTACATCCATTTTGCTTTGGCCATCATCTACACACACTGAAGGCGTAAACGTACATCGTCATTATCATAATTTCAGCTTGAAAAGACCGGATCTCCATTTTTTTTATTTGGTCACCGTGGCACTACTGCTCCAGATGGGATATAAGCAACCATCAAAGTACTTAAATATAAGAATATACGTTAAAAAATATATAGATAGATGACACTAAAAAGCAATCTCTTCCTGGCAAAAAATACTTTTGTGACGTTGCGAAACGTTCGCAATAAGAGCATCATTTTCGACTTCACCATGAAGTTACGCTTCTGCATTTTATGTCAATTCTATGTTACTGAGGATTGTCCATTCAATGAATTTATGAAGGCCGAGATTACATTGATCTCGGTTCTCGCCGGTTTTTCGAACGTCGTTACGCACCTCTGATGGCAGTAACGCGGTATGTTATGTTCTGTACGGCGCTTTATGTGCTCCGCCAACATAACAATTTGCGAAACGCTTTTACTCGGATAATTCAGTCTATTAAGCTATGATTGAATTAGAAACACAGCGTATGTTTTTTATATTAAAGTATTTTATTTTATAAATGGTGTTCGGATAGTGGATTTACTCTTATCTAAGATAGTTTGAGACTTACAGTGCACTAGTTATAGGTTTGTTCCCGGCAATTCAGGGTTTCTTGGGAATATTTCACTTCGACCAGCGAATAAATCGGATAGTCAACAATATCCGGTTATCCATCAATGTCTCGGACACGTTCTACGTCACGATACATATCACCGGCTGCAGTTAATCATGATGGACAAGGTAGAGGGCACGCGACAAGTGGACCCACGGCAAAAAGTCGTGGTTAAGAAACATCACGGTGTGGAGTGGAACAAACAATTGTAGCCCGTGTGATTAGCTCTGTCCCCACTTTGAATAAGAACCCACTTAATAAACGATGCATTGGTCCGCTAACAAATGTGAATACTAGTTTAATATTAATCATATTTACAAGACACTACGTTGTCACCCACACAAACATACTCGTTAATGTTTAATAAAGCAATCAGGATCAAAGAGACTAGCCCTTTGTGCATTGCAGCACTTGCCTACTAATGATTTTCAACAGACTATATTAAATAAATCTTAGTATAACGAGCATAGAGTCCAAAATTGAATGTTGGGGACAGCGAGTACTGCAATCGGTGGATTGTACGTAGTGGAGCTCACACTAATCAATACAGATTTTTTACTACTAATACTATTCGGCCAATAAATGATCCACTGCAGAGTCGGGCCTCCTCCAGTTACAAGGAGGGTAATCAGACTACTGTGCCACACTCGCCAGATGGGTTGCCACAGGGTTTCGTATCGAGTTTCCTTCATTCTTTAGTCGGCTCATACGACACCCTCATAATAGAATAGGGTGGTGACACTATTCTAAATTCGTCACCACACAAACAATTCTGTACTCTAAATTCTGTTTCAAAATTTAAAAAAAAAACTTAAAACTGGCACGGCTACTAGCTTCGCAAGAGTGCAATGATGAACCTCTAAATTTATCAGTGTTTCCTACAATATTATGGATGTATTATACATATAAACTTTCCTCTTGAAACCCTCTATCTATAAAAACAAAACCGCTTCAAAATCCGTTGCGTAGTTTTAAAGATTTAAGCATACATTATTAATTAAATTGCAATAAGAAATTATTGAAATGCTATTAATAAAATGTAATTAAACTCGAAGCACCAGGAAGTCAAGATATCTGCCGCACAGTTTCCACATGAGTTCCACCGCAATTGTGATTTAATTGTAAACGTAACCCCTTAATCCGAGGGGATCACAAACTTCAGGCCTCGTCCACGAACCGCTCTAACCCTAATCCCGGATTACAGCGATAACTGCCAATTGAAATTAACTGCGGCGGGATTTGCTTTTGAGCCGTTACTGGATTCCAATACAGGGAAGTGATCGGCGTGAACGCCATTACGCATCTTAGCCGGAGCGGAACGAAAAGCGAATACATTTAATTCTAACATAATAAGATTAAAAAAATCTGTTACTTTATTGAGAATGTGTCTTGTTATGTTACCGCATAACTCCATAATTTATTACTACTACTCAGCCCATAACAGACCCACAGCTGGGTCGGACCTCTTCCAATCCTACAGAGGGTCATTAGCCTACTGTGCCACGCTGGCCATCGCGTCTGCACTGGGTTTGTGTCAAGTTTTCCTTCTCTTGGGAGGAGGTGATCTGCCTCTTACGTTCCATTAGTCGCCTCATACGACACCCTCAGGATGAAATGGGGTGGTGACACTATGTATTCTAAATCCGTCACCACGCGGAATAATTTATTAACTGATTGAAAAATATTTTTTTGGTCTCATAGAAATTGGTTCAGCTGTTTTGCGGAATCTTGAAATAAGTGAACAACATTACATGTATATAGGGGTTGGATATGCCGAATTTGGATCTTCGGTGTTCGGTTCGATTACGGGCAAGTGTATTTGTGTAAATTAGAAATATCTTTCTCTCTTTGGGGCTGGCTGTCATTTGTGGTTATGCATTATGTGTATGCAAAGTGAACCGCGATTTAAGATTTTAAAAACCCCACAGGTCTTTAAAATAAACATTGAAGTGTCCATTTTGTGTATTTCGACGATTTTCGACGCCCTCAAATAGTTTTGTTTTTTTAAACGAAACCCATGCACTAGTTGTTACCTGTATCACTGGGGCAGTTTACAAACATGAAATTCACGAATACAAATGACATTTCTCGGTCTGTACTCCCTATTTTGAACTCGGTTAATTAGTTTTATGAAAGATTGTTAATATAAAAAAAGCTAAAAAATACTACAATAGTTAGTCACTTTAAAAAGGTTCTATGGAAAGAATTTAAATTGCATAATTAAATCCACGTGTCCAACGCTTTTGTGTTCACAATTTTCACTTTGCTGAGCGGTGTAGTAAATTTAACACGAAAACAGTATCAGAACATGATGTAGCCGTACAGTATTATATTATCCATACTGATATTATAAGTTGACAGTCATTTGTGCAGTTAACCTCTCAACAGATTTTACTGAGTTTCGCGTAAAGAGAATAAATATAATTTGAAATTTACACCGGTATAGGATGACTTCAATAAGTAAACTCACGGACATAAGTTAGTTTAAAGCATGTTTATCAGATGTGCACCCTCGTTGGCACAGGTGCTTTACTAATGAGTGTCGTTTGTGAGTTATTATGCTGCTTATGCATTTACTGTGGCGCTTGCGGCGACAAAGCCGCACTATCTATTGTTAACATTTTTAACTGCCTTTACCTCCGCTTAGCTGCCGTCAGCCTTTTGTGGGACACGCTTTAAACTCGGATTAACGATAAACTGCTGCGCAATTTTTAAATTTTTTAAAATTATTATTCAATTCACGTCACTGCTTAATATATATTTATTAGCGACCCGCCCCGGCTTCGCACGGGTGCAATGATGAACCTCTAAATGTATCAGTGTTTATCTACAATATTATGGATGTATTATACATATAAACTTTCCTCTTGAATCACTCTATCTATTAAAAAAACCGCTTCAAAATCTGTTGCGTAGTTTTGAAGATTTAAGCATACATAGGGACGGACAAACGACAGCCACTTTGTTTTATAATATGTAGTGATGTTAAATTACACAGTATCACCATTCCATTCTATGGGTGTCGTAAGAGCCGACAAGGCCAAAAACCTAGCCACGAGAGAAGGAAACCAGCATAGCACTGTAGACCAATTACCCTCCATGTAATTGGAGGAGGCTAGTAGATAACGATCTGGTGGGACTACCAGTAAATATTTTGTTACTTTTGGAGGGCTATTTTTTATACCATTAGATTAGTACTCAATTAGGGCTTTCCTGATGGTAAGGTGTCATACCAGAGGTGTCACGTGTCGCAAGCCCTATGAATTGTTAAAGCATGACGCTGGCAGCAAAACTTCCAACTTCTGTCACTCTATTTTGACGTGGAAAGCTCTTATATCAGGTGATCTGGGCCCAGCTGGATTATGTAGTACTCCGAAGCGATGCTCACTTTAAGACTCATGGCAGCGGTGGCGTCGTGCGGCGGGTCGTTTTCTTCCCTGCAATATGGTTAAGGGCTGCCACATGCGCCATGCTTGTGAACAGGTGCCGTTGCTGGGGGTCGGTTGGCTCGGGCATTAGAAGGTTAATATTGTTGACTAGATCTGGCTGTTGTTTGGCCCTTTGTGACTATTGCGCGAGTTTGCTCTCACAAATCCTGTCTTAACCCGGACTTGTACCTAAAAATGGCGGCAAAAAGAGCAACTACAGAGTTTCTTGCCGGCTCTTCTCTATAGAGCTGCATTCCGAAACGGTGGTAGATTGTAAATTATAAATTTTAAATGTTATTTTCTTGGATGGCTCTAGTGAGCCAACTTGATTAAATGAGTTTTGATTTCGAGAAGATGTCTGCTCTTTTCAGATGCATCAGATAGAACTGCGGTTGATGACAATTGATCCGTGCAAGTAGCAGCATTTCCAGTAAGTACATTCTCACTTTAAGGCGTACTTACTGTTCCGCTTGAAAATCTCTTCATGCAATTATTAGTTTTAATAGCCACGACCCCTTTGTAGTCTATTACAACTCAAGTTACAATTTAAAATACAATCACTGGAATATTTATATTTGACTTGTAGTTGATGGTCTAAGGATTGCAAGTGCTGCCCTTGCATCACGTTTCCCTAGGTCAATTCCGGGAAGAATCTTTCTTTATTTGTCCCAGCGATCATAAATCTTGTTCCTGGGTTATAATGTGTTTATACCTTCATGTATGCGTGGTGAGGGTTTTAGAATTCACAGTTTCGCCACCCCATTCCATCCTGAGTGTCGTAAGAGCTGAAAAAAGGAAATGACAAGGCGAAAACCTAGCGACAGAGTAGGCTAATTACCGTACATCACCATTTCTTACCATTACCATTACTGGTACTATTACCAGACTCAACAGCGGGTCATTTATGGGCTTAGTAGTAGTTGTACCTTTAGGTGAAAGTTTTTTAAATATGTATAAACAAACTATCTAGCAAACGTCTTTTCCCGATGTCGTTGGGGTGGGTCCGCTCTTGAGGCGATGGCCAATGGGAACGAAGGCTTGCAAGTTCCCCAAGCATGGATTACGTCAGATGTTGGTTACAAATGTTAATATGATGGTTACCAATCCAAAAATCAGCTACGCCTAAGTTGCTTACCCACAGCCCTGTTATATTCCGCACTACCTGCTTGCCCATGACCTCCGCTTGTCATTTTCATCGATCATCAAAAACTCACACGAAATATTCCGCGAATATCAACTATTTACCATTAAACCAAGTGCCCTCCTTTCAAAAGTGGCGCCGTCAGCGAAATAATATTCGGCGGACATTGATGGATGGTGGCAGCTCAAGCGCCGAGAGAGACACAATAGTTTGATTGTAGTTGGACTTCAAAGGCCCGCGATGGCAGTGATATGAATAGTATGCCTTTTGTGGATGTTTGGGGGTTACCTTGGGCCCAATTCGCTATGAGGGATCACTGATCGTCCAAGCGAAATGTAGAATTGGTCAAAGGCAGCGCAAGTTGTGAATATTTCAATAACAAGAAATTTGCTATATGTGAAGTTTGATGGAGTAAATTACATATACAGTTTAATTATTAGAAGTTGGCAGTTTAATGGGTAATGGGTGTCTCAACATTGTGTGATGGTTGTTAAAATTATGCTACAGTTATGTCACCGCGGCATACCATTCTGAAAGTGTCGAGGCATTTCCTTGAATTGCCTGCCCCTTCTTAGACCCAGGCATTGCTTTCCATCAGTCAAGCCTAGGGTCAACTGCAGTCAAGTAATTGGTAAAAAAATAAAAAAAATACATCCTACTTATTTATTACTTGACCCCAGGTCCCCCAACGCGATGTATTTTTTTATTTTTTACTTTTTAAAGGGTAACTAGGTCATTGTGTCGGGAGTTTATTAAAAAATTTAATTCAATTTTTATTTTCTGCTTTTTGTAGGTACACGCTTTTTATGATGTAGATCCCCACCACATATATTTGCAGATATTGGATATCCCCCCCTTTTACCCCCAGATTTTTTTCAGGAATCAACTGATTTTCATTGAACATATTATTTTGTAATGTGCACGTGATGCGCTTTCATTTGAGACCACACTCAATTATATTTGCAGACTTTCGGTTATCCTTCCCCACTTTCACCCCCCATAACTTTTAAACGACTCAACCGATTTACATCAACCCGACAGTGTTTTTGTTTTTGTGAGTATGTTACTGAACGTTGTTAATTTATTCCTGAACATGGGATAAATTGACACTTTCTATTCTAAATCCGTGTCGGCTATTACTTGTTCACGGCGATTTGAATCTCACATTGTTTCATCGGGAGACAGTCTCCACACAAAACGTGAGGTATAATAACGTAATAAAATAATGTCCGCCATTACTATTCCATTAGCGACACGCCATCCTGTGATTGCGCTCTGTCACGACACAATTAAAGTTTGTGCTCAACAATACTCTATTGGGTTTGTTTCCAAGTAATTATTAGTACAATTGAAATGTATTTTCAGTCTCCTTCTCCTGCAACCTCTACGCATCAAGTCGCCTCTAGTCAGTTCCTACTGGTAGAATGCTTCTTCGTTCCTATTTCTAATTTGTTTGGGATCGGCACCAGTGTAACCTGACATGGCTAAGTACCAGCCTACTGCGCCGGGTTCCGTACCAAGTTTTCCTATTGTTGCGGCTAAGTTATCGGCCTTGTCATCTTTCTCGGCTCTCCCTTTGTGCATTTACGACACCCTCAGGGTGGAATGACACTATGCATTCTACATCGGTCCCATCGACCCATTTCCAACCCGCCTGACCCGCGGGGCACGGTAGGCTAATATATCTAGTAGTAATGTACTGCCTTGTTGGTCTAGCGGTTTGACGCGCCGCCTTTGGATCAACGGGTCCCGGGTTCGATTCCGGGGTGGGGCAAGTGTCTTTGTGTAAACCAGAGGCATTTGCTTTGAGTCTAGGTGTCTTTTCTGTTCGTGAATTTCATGTTTGTAAACTGCCCCCGCGATGCAGGTTATACGTAGTGCAGGGGTTTCGTCTAATAAAAAAAAGTGGGCATAAATACGTATTGTGTGGTTTATACACATTATCTCATCTTAAGCGAGGTTGAACATTGTTTAACACACATCACCATAACAACCTATTTATTTCTGAACAGGAACTTATTAGGAAAACGCGACTCAGGAAATAGGGGTGGCGTGTGGGTTATATTAATAATGTGACCCCACATGTGAGCCGTGGGGTCACGATAATAGCTCAGGTTATATTTGTCAACCTAATTGAAATAACATACTAAATTAAATATTCAGCAGCCCTGCTATGACTTCAAATAGAGCGGATAATCGTAAGAACCTGTAATTGTCTCTTACTCATTATTTTATCATACAATTTAGCTGCTGGCTCTCCTCTCAATAAATAAATAAATAATCTTCAATATAACTTTTCGCTCCAGGCCAGAACTCACAGATATTCGCGAGATGATTTACGAGAGACCCGGCAAGATGGGTTATTGGAATTACTAGCTCTTTTATTGTTCCGCGTAAGTCTGTTCTCCCCGCGGCTATATTTTATTGGCAAAATGGTCAGAACTTTTTTCATGTCAGTCTTTGTTATATGGAGATGCAACATAAATAATTGGTTTAATTACTCAAGTAAAGTAGGCTATTTTCCCTCCATCAATTTGGAGGAGGCCCGACTCAGAGGTGGGTCATTTATATGCTGAAATGACGACGACCACTACTGAAGTATTATTACTGCTTCGCCAATTCCCCAAATATAAAGAGACGTAGAGACAAATGCAAGTTAATACCAGTAAATTATAAAATGATTATATTAGAACTAGCGACCCGCCCCGGCTTCGCACGTGTGCACCGATGAACCTCTAAATTTATCAGTGATTCTCTACAATATTATGGATGTATTATACATATAAACCTTCCTCTCGAATCACTCTATCAAAATACTATCACTTATACCTACTCACAAATTGAAACCAGATTCAAAAATTCACCCTCGACTTCGATTTTCATTAGGAAACATCGTCAGGTACATAAAACACAAAATCTCCAAACAGAATAAAGACAAGGAATATCCCGATAATACGTTGCTGACCCGGATATCGAAACCGCCGCCCAATTTCCGACAGAATCGAGTTTAGAAAATGATCTATTCGGAATTGAATAACGCTCCGCTGTACACTTTCTATCAGCTATTGGGTTTTCGGTGAACATATTTCTAGGTTCTTGCTGTATATTAACGACAGACGAAAAAGAGGAGTTATTCGTTTAACGTGTCTGTTTTTTATATCACTATTCTGGCAAATCGGCTCATGGCCCGCGTGATGGGAAGCGCCTTCAACACCACAGATATCACATGTGCGCTAAGCATATCTCTCGAAACCATTAAATTGCCTCTTGTTATTTGAAAGGATTATAGTTATCATGCTCACTTAGACTCATGGCAGTGACGGGTCGTTCTCTTCCCTGAAATATGGTTGAGGAGCGCGATGGCTGCCACATGCGTCATGCTTGGGTACAGGTGCCGTTGCTGTGGTCGGTTGGCTTGGGCATTAAAAGGTTACTATGATTGACTAGATCTGGGCGATATTTGGCCCTTTGCGACTATTGCGAGAGTTTACTCACACAATTCTGTCTTAACCCGGCCTTGTACCTAAAAATGGCGATTTAAAAAGAGCAACTACAGAGTTTCTTGCCGGCTCTTCTCTGTAAAGCTGCATTCCGAACCAGTGGTAGATGGTAAATAATCAATTTTAGATTTTATTATATTGTTTGTCTTGTCAGAAGAGCTTTACTGAGCCAACTTGATTAAATAAGTTTTGATTTTGGTTCTGATAGGTATGCCCCTGTGAAGCAATATTTGTAATCAGCACGCGGTTATAATAATACAATACAAATTTTGTTTATACCATCATCTTACATTTTCATGTACATACATGGGTATTATTGATGTTACAATATTAAACCTATCGTAAATAATTAGCTAATACCTATACTTATACTGTTTTTGAAAAGTTAGGTAGCATGATTAAGTTAACATCATTGTACGTAATTTCTATTGAGATTACGTAGCATTAAGTACATAAGCGTCCTCCTATTTTTGAACCTTTGAAGTATCAGATATTCAGACTGAATACCTAAAGTTAAACACTTAATGCTCCGCTCTCGTTTGATCAAATCGTTTTAATTATATAATTAATTTAGAAAATTTGTATTCCGTCCATTGCTCATAGAATAATTTATATCATCATCAATAATAACTCTAAGAATTCACACTTTCCATCGATGATCCGAGAAACATTACGCAGAGGTGATACTCAGTGGCGTTGGCATTTGATGTGTCTCTTTAGTGGCGAGGAATGTCACGTAGCGACCTGATAAAAGGAAAATTGTGTGTTGGTCGCAACATAAATTGAAAAGTTATGGCTGACGTTAGTTCGGGAACTTTTTCTTGCGTCGACGTGGAATTTTAGATGTCGTAAATGTTGAGAACCTCACTGAAAGATTACTCCGAGGAGGATCTATTTTCTAGCTTCATTTTGTAGGCGCTATAGAATTGCCGATTAATGCATAAACAACTAGAAAAGAGATTGAGGACCTACATCTGGCGCTGTCGGATGGTTGTTCACAATTTTGTGACATCTCACCTCCTTCATGCTTCGGGGGTCACGTATAAACGCCAATCCCAGCTGTCATTCTATTATCTATGGCAGTCGATACACGAAACCAGTAGCGAAAAACAGATAGGTTAAAAAAACCTAACCCATCTGATAACGTTTAACCTGAATCATGTTTACAGACATGTAATTCACGAACAAAAATGCCACCCAGAGCAAATGCAGTTGTAAACCAGTTGGTTTACACAAATACTGTCACTGGATCGACCCCAATATTGAACTTGGGACCCGTGATAAAAAGGCGGCACAAACAACCCCAGACAAAGAAGGCAGTCAAATATACGAGATATCGAACCAGGTGATTTCCGGTAACCCTACTAGACACCTAGAAGGAACCTGTTCACTTTCGACTCGACTATAGGCACTAGTCCTTGGCGCTCCTTAGCGATGCGCAAGAAAAACGTGGAGGCTAATCGCTTTGGCGGAATATCTGCGAAGTGGCGGTGAAGTATTGGCATGAGTCTGATTATTCTGCTACTGAACGGTGACCCTGGGCTACATGGGGTGATGCTGTCACACACTTCAAAATTTATCCAAGATAAAAAAACAAGTGAGGCACTTGATGATGAACTAAAAAAGAGTTCATAGTATTCAAACAGTTCTACTTATTTCAGTCGTTAGGCAACTACATTTTGCTTGGGATCTTGCCCTGTAAATTATCAAATCTCAACCTTTAAACAGATTTGCAGGACTTTTATAATTAAAGGTTATCAAAAAAATATTTTCTGCCTTAGAAACGGTGCTGCAGAGCATTTGAAACGATGAACATAGTGCAGTAGTACGGTAGCAGTTGACCGCAAAGATGATGATTATCCCACCAAGCCGAAAGTTTGACCACAAACTCGTAATACAATCGCGTGTAAGTTTATCTGTAGATTTATAGCATACTGTGGAAACTTGGACGAGAGAGCTTGTACCCCCGTCACGTGACCCCTGAACACGCATAATGCCGACACGACATCGACAACCAACTAAATGTCGACCCACCTCAAGACCGACAATCGACAATTGGCCCTAAAGTGACACCCTGTGAGAGGCCGACTTTTTTATAGAGGTCAATATTCTTTAGGGCGTGCTGAGGTGGAACAGACATTAGGATAAAAATAGCAAAATTATTGTTACCAACCATTTCCATTTTGAGTGTGTCCCGTGTGGCGTATATACGTAAAAATTAATCAACAATATAATGACAAAAATGATATAACTGTCTTTGCCAACCCGCTTGGGAGAGAGGCGCGGAAGGCTAGTTTTCCTCCCATCAAAATGGAAGCATCTTAATTCACCAGAGGGCCATTTATAGACACTAAACTTGTTTTAGTTGCGTATAGTGATTGAAGTTATGTCGTAATCTGGTACAGTTGAAATAATTAATGCTTGAACAGAAATTGCAGTGCGGCACATCGGCAAGGTTATCTCCATTATTATTGTGGATCAGTGTGTACTTGCAGAGTTTAACAAAAACTAATACCCATTAGGAAAGGGTCAAAGATTTAGATGTTTTGTATAATATTAAATGTGAGTAGAATATAAGCAACATTTTTCTTAACATTTTGCTAACCAGTCGAGAAAGGTGCCCTCTAGAAACGGTTTCTCTAGAAACCCAAGAAGTATTCTTGAACACAGATTATGAAGTTTGCAACATACTAAAACAAAACTGTCAGCTAGGCTCATTGCCGATTGAACACACATTTTGTGAATATAACTGCATATTAAAAATATATATCTACGAGTATTACGTTTCATAATAGAAAAACGATTTATACACAGAAGGGCTTCTTTACTTTGCTCTAAATTGGATGGCTATAGGGGTTTTATTACACTTCACTTATACATTATTCATCATCATCATTTTAGCCGAAAGACGTCGACTGCTGCACATAGGCCTCCCCCAAGGATTTCCACAAAGGCCGGTCCTGGGCCACCCGCATCCATCGTTTTCCGGTGACCTTAACCAGGTCATCGGTCCACCGTGTGGGAGGCCTACCAGCACTGCGCTTATACGATTAATGCGAATACTTGGTAGTATTACACCGGAAGTTAGCCGAATCACGTGGTGAACTAATTGACTGCTGTTGACTCCAATGCGATTGGGAAAATAGAAGTTATAAAATTATTGCTGTCACAGTTTTGAGTCCCATGTTAGTTGCTACGTTTATTAAGTCATGTGTCAAAAATAAATGTCTAAACATCGCTCTCAAGTATCAAGAACATTCCCCGCAGACCAAACAAACATTAAGCACATACCACGTGTATGCATGTATGTGTGATAATCCTCTTTCGAGGGTTGCTAGGGTAATGTAATTTGGAGTACCCTAGACATTTCTGGGCCGAAACAAACAAAAACGCTGACCTCTTAACGACATAATTGAATTTCGTGCTACGAACTTATTTTTATTTATTTCACAATGGCACATTGAATTCTTCTTCTTCTTCTTCTGCCTGGCGTTAGTCCCGGCTATTGCCGGGGTCCGCCTTCCGACTGAGCTTCCTCCACTTTGCCCGATCTTCAACGTCCTTTTCAGTTAGGCCATTGGCTCTCATGTCGGATTTGACGACGTCCAGCCAGCGCTTGCGAGGGCGACCGCTTGCAAGGACGGCCAATGGCACATTGAATTCTGTTTACTATATTCAGTTACATATAGTTTGCAAACAATAGGTAGGTAAACAAATAACTACAAAAGGATTCTTAACGGCTTAAGGGCTGATTAACTAAGAACACTAAGCTACGAAGCCATGATGGCACACACATACTAATAACAATCTATTCTCGACGATATTTAAATTGTAGTCGCAGGTGAAATAAAAGTTGATATGAAGCCAGGTGGCCGCGACGCTGGAGGCCAAATACTGCAGTGAACCATTTGTGGGCTTAAATTATGATAATACTATTCATGAAAGCACACACAAACTGGCTATATTGCCGATATACATTTCAAATTACACATAAAAGCATTCAAAACTACCTGTATGTAATAGAGATTGAATTTTGGAGAAATATATAGCATGATATTGTCACGAAAATACAATATCGGAACGGAATAACATGAGAGCTCTACATTACGAACTTCAAAGATTTTCGAAGGAGAACGTTGTGAGATGTTTTATTACATATCATTTGAAATTGCCGTCGTAATTTAATGTTTTATATTACAAACGCGGCGGCGGAAGTCTATTCCCTCCAAAACGTTAGATAAGGGAAAAGGGACGAAGGCTTATTTTTATTATTTCAAGAGAGATTCCCCCTCGTATATCATCGGATCTCGTCCGTTTATCAGTATCTGTCAAGATCCGGCGTCAGAGTGACCTGATGAGGTCACGGGGACCATTACTTTGAAGATAACACCGCTGCAGATACTCATAAATTCACGATTTAGTTATAAACTCTTTGTCAACGTATGAAATGTCTGACTACGATGCTACGCATTCCTGCTACGGTGCTACGCGCTACGGCACTGTATGTTATTGCATTGGCTGCACGATGTTCTATTTTGATAATTTTTACCTTGACATGTTAAGGCAATCTACGCCTTTGTTTGAAGGGGCAAATTGGTCGATTTGAAAAAGTACTACGGATTAATTTGATTAAATAGTGACCATTTATGTTTTTAATTTTTATTGTCTTTCTCAATAATACTCTAATACTTTGTTGTAATATTTAAATTTTCTACTAACTTTCTATAAATATGTGTATAAATTATTAATATCGCCTTAAATTTGGCGTAATTGTGTCGATGAATATTCTGTTATCTTTCACATCTCTATTATGATCTGTAAAAACGACCATCTTACCGTGCCGCGGGTATAAAATTAATGTTTCGCGATGGCTACGGCCCCGTTACGTTCTACGAAACTGCTACGATTATGTGCTACGTAAATACTACGACTTATAGTACTAATTTAATTCCGCGAACGAACTAGCCTTAATTATATTAGCGTATATTGCCCGACAAAATGGAAACTACGACTAATGAAGCGAAACTCTATGAAAAAAAACTTACTACACAATTTTATGATTTCATAACCTTTATTAAAGGCTGTAGCGATAAGAATATGAACCTAATCACATTAAGAGTAAGGTTCGGAATGGCCTTACGGTGTGTGTTCCTAATCCTATCGGTATGACCTCCAGGACCTTGTAAAATATTTAGTGCAGGGTCTTACATACTCGTAAATACGGTCCGGAGTCAAATTTGTAAAGTGAACTTGCTTACGTAGAACTTGAGTGTACTTAGTGAATACCTGAGAGGGTACTAGTGGATTGGGGGGCGGGCTACGATTACGCCATGTCTGTGAGCCCGCTATGTGATATAGAACAACTTGAATGTATGCAAAAAGCATCTACGGAATACGGAGACCATCTACCGAGAAGAGCTATATGCACATAAGTGATATAGATACGGTGTGTAAAAGCAATGGATGGAATTGGAGGAGGTCCGACACAGCAGTGGGTCAGGTATGAGCTGAGAAGTATTAGTAGTGCAAAAGCAACGTAACGAGAGCAATACGCATGTTGAACACAATAAACCGATTATAAAATTTGTTGAACCAAATTCACGACAGTTTCCAATGGAACATGCGTTTTGTGATTATTGGATCAGAAAAACGTCTGTTTCTCTGATCATTTCCATTTAGAGACGGCAAATATTAAATCCAAGTCAATGCTATCTTTGTGCCGCACCCCTGAAATCTTTTTACCAAATTACCACTCACAATGCAGCCATAAAACGTGACATATAGCGGTTAGTGGTAATATCTCACAAAGAAGACATTACGGGATGGTGCTGGCGGAAGGTTTTTTAGATGACGTACCTTCATAACACCGATGGTAGGGTGACCAGCAATCGTGTTTATACTGAGTTAAGGTGTGCTTTTTTTTATTTTGAAACAAGTGGGCCTACTAGCAAAAACACGATGCTGGAATGCTTAAGAAATTATAATAGTCAAACTACTTTCAAGAGTTTATCTGAATCAGAGACATTTGGATTTTGTTGGTCACTACTAGCGACATCTAGTAATAAGAAAGTGCAGTTAATCTATAGTGAACACTAGCAAAATTTATGAAAAATACATTTAGATTTTTCTCCATGTTGGTACATGGCAGTGGGTGTCTTGTGTGTGGAGGTGGACCCACTGCTTTGGCTAATTCCCATTTGTGACCCCTATTACAGTAATAGCAGGAAATTAATAGGCTAACACTTTGTATTGCAAAATTTATGACTCATGGACTCAAATTGGGAACAGAGATCAACAAAACAACCCTTTTAACATTTTCATTTCAAATTATCATATATCCTTGGACATTTCACACAACGCCATCTCGTCCCAAGCTAAGCAACTGAATGCTTGTGTTATGGTAAGGAGATGGATGATAAACTACTTATATAAAATTTTTTTTTGTAATTTGTACATACATATTATAGATAGAAATGACACCCAGACTCCGAGCTAGTGCCTCTGGTTTAGACAAAGACACTTGCTCGACCCCGGAATCGAACCCGGGACCCGTTGATCCAAAGGCGGCACAACCACTTCTATCTATATAACCACTTTAAACGGTTACTTACTTCTCAGCCCATAACTGAGTTGGGCCTCCTCCAACTACATAGAGGGTAATTAGCCTACTATGCCACGCTGGACAGACGGGTTGGCATAGGGTTTCTTGTCAAGTGTTCCTTCTCTTGCGGCCAGGTCCTTTTGTCATTTTTCATGTCATGCAGATGAAGGAGCAGATGAAGGAGTGTCATGTAGATGAAGGAGGCCAGACTCAATGGTCTGAATGGTCATCTCTGGGCAGAGTAGTAGTACCTAAAAAAATACTTGTCCCAAATTTCGTAAACTTATGGTGTCAGTAGTGACGTCACATAAACGGTCCTCTGCGTCGTGGACATCTTTAATATCGCGTTTTATTGCGACACTCTTCAGATTTGTCACACCACGGGATACCCATGTGAGTAAATGTTGTAAAACTTTCAGGATACAAAAAGGGAACTTATTTCCCACCTTTAAGGTTCATTTTTGTGTAGCATATAATAGGTATGTTTAAAAAACAATAACTGTAGAAACGAGATTTACATTTTGGGTCTATTCCCCTAACTGCTCAAAAGCAGTGCTAGTTTTGTTGTTATAAACACAGAATAGTACAATCTTGTGCTTTTTTTATAAAACTAAGCTTTTGAAATGTTTTTGTATAATAGCACTGTGCGTAAGCTCATACTGCTTCAAACTCAAAGATGTACTTTATTTACAAAAGTTTTTATCACATAACTCTTATAAATAGTCATATTTAACATTACTTCTATCATCTTATGACCCCTGTCCCACGCTAGGTGGTAGTCTCCATACACACCTATCAGTCGTCATATCTACATTCACACCTTTCATACACAATTCCTCATTCTTACCTCAACTCTTTTTATCTCCCACCCACCTTGTGTTCACCCACATTCATGCCGAAAGTACCACCGATTCGAAATGCTGCTCTACAGAGAAGAGCCGGAAAAAGCTTAATTTACAATTTTCTTTATCTTTTTCTCTCCATAAAACTGGAGGGGTCCGACTCATTCAGGGGTGGAATTTGGAGAATCACTCTATCAGCATTATTTTGGCACGCAAATGTGTTAAATGGCCTATAAAAGAATATTAAATATAATTAAAAATAAAACTTCAAGATATCCCAACTCCCATACATCATTGATAAGCACGAGATAGAAAGTACGGTTTCGCAGACTAAGCTATAAGACGGGAGCCCATAACGCTGCGCGGCTCCCTTTTGTAAGACGAAAAACGATTATGTACAGAAAAGTTGTACTTTTGAAACATAAAGTGGCTCCTAAAGTTAGCGAAGAACATAGTGAACATGAAAGCAGTACTCTCACTTCGTGGCTTTACTCCAATGTTCACTAAATGGATACGCATGTCTTTAAGAAAAATAAGAAATCGAGTATATCCTACGAGAAAGTTCAAATTCTGATAAGTATATTCATATTTATTTGTAAAGTCAGGTACATTCAGATTTAGCCAAACTAGTATTGTATTATCTACTATAATTTCGAAATTCGGCATGTATTACTCAGTGTTTCTTTTACTACATCTATACTAATATTTTAAAGGGAAAAGATGTTTATGTTTTTGTAGCGAATAAAATAAAAAGGCTATAGGTCCAATTTAAAAAAGAATTATGTACTACTATGAAAGCCTGTGATCGCACCGCTCTTTCTTGCCCCTACAGTAATATACGAAACGTAACTACCTCTCTTTCTATCTTAACACCGCCTCGCCCGTTCACACTTTTCGTAACGCTCTCCTCACACATTCACCTGTTTACTCCCCAAGTCAAGCGTGCGAAGCCTTTTCTGTCGTTAATAGCATAAATCCTAAGGTGCCAATATTATGGTACTCTTTTATTTTTATATCTACTGTAACAGGAAAGTGGGGGAAAAAAAGCAACAACGCTTATGGCGACCGGAGGCGAAGTTGTAACAAGTTTGTAGCAACAATCATGTTATAAACCTCCCGGGCACACTCACTTCGTGTCGTGGTTCCCGCGTTTTGAGATTTTGGGCGTCCACCTCTCTGGAGAGATACGTGTGTTATGCGGGGATCAAATTTAATTATTTATTTAATACTTCATGCAAACATATTCACACAGGTGGACTTAATGCCAAGAGGCATTCTCTCCCAGTCAACCTTTGGGTGATACAGAGAGGGGCTTACTGCAGATGCAATGGCAGGATGCGAAAGAATTGTATAGATAAATCTTAACTAAAAACACATAAATTAACTTAAAAAATAAATAACATAACTATATAAACATACATGTACGTAAATACATAAGTGTATATTTCCGATTCACAAAAGTATTATCATGAGGAGGTAAGTATAACGTAGATTACTTCTAAGCAATCGACCGACTATGATACGGTGTTTTATTTGAAAGTTGGTGAAAACCTATGCCCTTCACGCCGGCCCTCTGACTTTTTGGATTCAAGCTGCACGTCGTGTTATTCGTTCCGTACTTTCAAAATGTAAAGTTTGTTTTAGATGTAAGCCTAGTTTATTACAACCGAAAATGGCTTCCTTACCGGCATCACGTTTGGTGCCGTACAACATTTTCGAGCATGCTGGAGTAGACCTAGGCGGGCCATTCTTTGTTCGCGAGAGTCTGCGTCGTATATGGTGCAATAATATTAGAACAAGGCAAAGTAAAAACCCTGATACCACTGAAAAAAGTCTTTGAAAGACATTGAAACGTCAGAACTGCATTTAACAAATTATCTATGGGACCAATCTGGGACTTATATCAAAAAACAATGGAGTGCGATAACAACCGTCTGAAAAATATCCTGAACAATTGAAAACCTTCTCCTTATTGAAGGCGCGGTTGACCATTAAAATGGCCTCGCAAAATACTTGGAAGGTATTTGCGAAATAATATGCAAATGATCCAACCAGTTAAACTACACAAAGAAAACCTACTATTCACTTAATGTTAGTTAATGTTTTATTTGCGATTAAACGATAGCTGCGATGAAATACCTCTATGGAACCTTTATCGACAAACTCTTAATCTAATGAAAAGTTAATATAGAAATCTTTATTATGGTAATAGAGGGAAAATATTTTCTTTGTGCGTCGATTTGTCTAACTTCACCCACACGTGCTGCTAATACCTGAACTTATCTCAATTTGCTTTGCATGGTTCTCGTATTTAATAATGCACCGACATTAAACGGTTTATAATGCTTTATCGGTTGGAGATTTTTTTCAACCATAGGCAAATACCGCATTTCGGTAAATGTACTGTAGGACACCTTTGCTAGATGGAGCGATGATCTGCTAAACGTTGCGGGCAGCAGCTGGATGCTGTAGTGACACTAAAGACACGGGATGTCCAGGAGTGGGCTGGAGTGAGTTAAAGATGATAGCTAAAATAACCTTCTAGTAATACACCTTTCGGACAAAAAACGAAATAGACATTTGTTCATTCGTTCAGAAGTATTAAATAATGATAAACTGACAGACTGTCAGACGAGCTCAAGTTTTCAAATAGCAACGGTTTAAACAATGGACTTCTTTGCATAATTTTAGTTTGTAAATAAATCCAATCGCCTAATGTTCGCTAGCGTAGAGCACTACAAAGGTGTACCGAATGTCTGTTAGAGTTGTCTGACAGCATGCTCGCCTTGAGGCGGAGGCACAAAGGCATGCCTTTGCATCACTCACGATATTAAGACAGCTGGATCTCATTGCTGCTAGAGGCTTCTATATTAAAACATTGTTTTATTTAACGTGAGATGGCTGTTTGGGTTAAACTATCTTCAAAGCCAGATTATTTGGAAACACGTGTAAAATGTGGCGTAGAGTATTAAAAAATATTTTTGTTCTATTAATTAAGTGTTCCGATTATGCTAAAAGGTAATTAAAAAATGGGATGGTTTGTTTTGTATTTAAGTGAAAGAAAGGGATGCAGCGTTAATGTTATCGTGTATCTGTAACAGTTTTAAAAACTCCCGAGATATTTTGGTTTTGTTTTTCATCATTTGTGTTTATACTGCTGAGGATTAAACCATATCAGATGCGGAAGTCCAAGAGCTCGCTGATTGAGCGTTCGTTTGTAGATAAAATGAAACGAATGAACTGTCGCCTTTAATAAGGTGTAATTAAGTTTATTATGGCAGTAAATGCTTTACGAGGTTCGTGGACAACACGCGCTTCGGTGTAATTAAAGGATAATTAAGTTTTTATACCAGTAGGACTTGAGGATGTTATGTCACGTTTGGTACGATGTCTTTGAGAACACTTACGATTAATTGACGATGATTGTTCCGTTAATTAAAAATTACTTTAATTTTAGTTATTAATTACTCTTCGTAGCCTATCGCGAGCCGTTTTATATCACAGGGATAAGTAACCTCTGGCATTGCCAGATGTTGGATGGGTGTTCATCATTTGTAAAATCTGACCTCCTCTCTGCTTTGAAGTAAAGCAGTAGTTTGAAGTAAAGCAGTTGTACCCGGACGCCAGTTTTCAATGAATAACAGTCGTAAAAAATAATCAGCACTGACACTTTTTTACGACTGTTATTCGTGAAAACTGACAGATGGTCCGATCGTATAATTACTGGAGGTCTAACTAGGTGGTGGTCCATTAGATTTTGGCAGACGGTCTTGTGTAAATACTGTATTAGTCAAATCAGGTTAGACTGGTGCCGATGACAATTAAGCTAGGAAAACGCGAGGAAGAAGAAGAATTTCTTCAGCTTCCTCCTCCTTCTTTGATTCCATTTAAGGTATAAATTTAAGAGATATAATGTTTTAATTAACACCACTTCGTCATCAGACCATAAATGACCCACTACTGAGTCAGGCCTCCTCTAAATTCATGGAGGGAAATTATCCTAACGTGCCACGCTGTCAAAACTGATTGGTACAGGGTTTGTATCAAGTTTTCCCTCTCTTGCGGTTTGCCTCTTGCGTTCCTTTAGTCGCCTCTTACTTTAATCAACCTCTTATTCATCATCATCATCATCATTATCTTACTAATATCATAACCTGGAAAAGTAAACTACCAACTTAAATAAGTTGTAGTGGCGTCGAGGTCTTGATAAACTGACTGTGCGTTATTTTATTTAAAAAGATAAACATTTTCTCTTCCCTCGTTAAAAGTAGCAATGTTTCGATACCATTAATTAATTATTAGTTTGCCAGCCAAATATTATCCATGCCCGTTCAGTGGTTAACGTGATTAAATAATATACATGTATAATTTTACGTTCATTGTGATATTATTGGCTATGCTGCAGGGTTAAAGGGTTAAACTTTACTAATAAGACTTCTTTTAATATTAATAAGTTGAAAAGTAAGAAAGGTTAAATATTTGCAACATTTCAAGAAAGACAAATATAGCCGAAGAAGTCATATTCTCAGATTTCAATTCCATTTCGGTGAACTATTGGTTGAGTTTCTTGCCAGTTCTTCCCATCAGTAGTCGCATTCCAAACTGGTGGTAAACGGTGGAATGTTGAATTATATAAATGTTATAATTCATATGTTGACAATTTGCAAGTTGCCATCGTGACCTAAGCAAAACAAATGATTTTAATTTGAGTGTGTAGAGAAGACTAGAAAATAAAAGATTTAAAACATTAAATATTCAAACTACTTCTCCTTTGTTGCAGATTGCCAATGCGTCGGCAGACGGATACGCTCCAGGAATGCAACGCCACGAGGAAATGACTAGCATAATAGCAAAATGGCTCATAAACATTGGCCGACATGGATGAGAATCGCTTGCATACCGCTCGTGCTATTCACCTTCACCGTGGCGGACTTCACGACGGAGTGTCAGCGACCTTGCGACTGCAGGTGGCAGTCGGGCAACAAGGCGGCTATCTGCTCCAACTCCAGCCTTAAGGCAGTGCCCGCCAATCTGAGCAACGACGTACAGAGTCTCGACCTCTCAAACAATAACCTCGAGCAGCTACACCAGGAAGTATTCAAGAAAGTAGGATTAAGCAATTTAAAGAAACTACTCCTTAAAGAGTGCAACATTGAAGTCATCCACAAAACCGCGTTCGTAACGCTCGCGATCATGATAGAGCTGGATCTTTCCAAGAACAAAGTTCGCACCCTCCATCCTGACACATTTAAAGGCACCGAGAAACTCAGGTTGATAAACCTTAGCAGCAACCGCATTGAGAAGTTAGAGGACGGACTGTTCCGCAACTTGAAGTACTTGCAGAAAGTGGAGGCGAGCAACAACAGAATTTATCACATCGGTACGAGGACTTTCGTCAATTTGCCACAATTGAAAATTCTGCGATTTGACGGAAACAACCTCAGCCACATGAAACCGGAAACTTTGATGGGGTTGAGGAACTTGTCCGGGCTCGACTTGCACAACAATCCCTGGCGGTGCGACTGCAACTTGCAGAGCTTTCGAGACTGGGCCATCACCCACAATTTATACACGCCACCCACTGCCTGCGCCGACCCACTGTCCGTTCGAGATAAGCTCTGGAATGAGCTAGATTCGTCTCACTTCGCCTGTCGACCCACAATACTAGAACCGACGCCAGACACTACGGTCAAAAGTTACGATGAAAACGTCACACTCATTTGTAAAGTAGTTGGAAACCCGCCTCCAGAAGTCGCGTGGCGCTTCAACGGCAAGGCCATTGAAATGAAAGCGTTCGGAGAGGCTAGATATATTTTGGCTGAAAACAGTATGGACTTGATACGATGGGCGAATCTAACTATAGTGTATGCTAGGTATAGTGATAGGGGCAACTACACTTGTATTGCCGAGAACCCGGGAGGTCGCGACGAGAAGACGTTGACGCTGGTACTGTCCAGGTATGGCGGCTCTGGCTTAATAGCGGGGATGGACATGGATTCCTTCGCGATCATGGTGGGATGCTTAGCCGCCATAGTCATCATATTCGCTGCCGCGTTGCTGTTGTGCTATTTCACGACGCAGAACAACGAAATCAAAAGACTGATTAAGAACGATAGTCGTTCTACTAATGGAGAGGCGCTGATTGAAGGTTCAGTGACGTCCGAGACAGAAAAGACGATGAAGATGGAGGTCAATCCCATCACTAAGCCGCCAAGGAAGTACGATGTTCCGCCGCTCAAGAACGAGGTGACAGAAATGTCAGAACTCAATAGGACACTGCTTGACAATGAATCTAATTTAGGTGAGTGCATTTACTTGTTATTAAAATGTATACCAACATTAAACAGGCAAAGTTTACAGTTAGAGTAGTACCACGAGGAAGTGACTGATTTCTGGCTTACAAAATTACTTGGCCGGCCCGGGTGCGAACCTGCAGGGCTACCACGAAAATCAAGCTTCTAAAAACATTTGTCAAATATCGCCATTTTATTCATATCTATTCGAGTAACAAAGATTCAAGAAACATATGTTTACGTATTGTCAAAGTTTGATTTTCGTAGTAACCCCTCATGAACACGGCCCAAAGATGGCGGACTACATCGACAATAGGATGATTATTACATTATTTAAAGTTCCACCGCTTAAAATGATTACGAAAAAGACGTTTAAGAATTTTATATATATTTTCTAAGTCAACTATTTGGAAACAAATTAGATAAAGTGATTGATCTCTGCTTCGCTACCTTTCGTATTGTTAATAATGGCAGTTCAATGGATCAACATTTATTTCTCAACGGCGGACGTTGCGGCGCCTCTTCTGATTATTGTTTAATTTAATTTGCCTTTGTTTTGGTCTTGGTAAATAAGTTAAACCTTTGATGATAGAATTATTTTGATGAAACTCTCACAAAAGAATTCCTTGTATTAACTCACTTTGATCCAAAATATTTCCTTAGTAAAGTGTTTGTGTTTCGGTTTCCTAGTCAAATGTTTAAGAAATGTTTTACGGCACTAAAGCATTATTGTTTAAACAAATATTTGGATGAATGAGTTTGCTAATACTTCACTACATAGTATAAAACAAAGTCGCATTCTTCTGTCCGTCCCTATGTATGCTTAAATCTTTAAAACTACGCAACGGATTTTGAAGCGGTTTTTTTTAATAGATAGAGTGATTCAAGGGGAAGGTTTATATGTATAATCCACCCCCGCTTTGCACGGGCGAAGCCGGGGCGGGCCACTAGTTATGAAATAAAAGTACTTATTTCAAAACGCCAAAGTTTCATAATATCGAATGAGCCATTTTTTCCACTTACATATTCAATCACGATGCTATTATTAAATAACTCAATTATTTGATTTTTAATATTTAATCATCAATTAGTTTCAGTCATAAGAAAAAGCTTTTAATTTTCAAAGTAAATATTCCTATTTCCATAAACTTGGAACATTGTAAGCTAGTACTTTGAGCACAGTTCTAGCATAGCCCCTTGTACCTTGTAATAACCGTGAGTCATCAAAAATGTACGATCGTTTACACGAATACGTTATCTTTAAATAGCGTCACATGCAACATTTTGGAGAGATTCTATATTTTTCTTGAAGTATATGAATATTTGCGTTTAAGTATATGAATACCTCAAATTTTAATTTCTTTACCCCTACTTATTGTCTTCTACTTTAATAATAAGTGCCACTACAACAACGCATAACACCTTATACTTATTTACTATCATCTGGCGTAAGCGTCTGCCAAGGATTTCTATTATTATTTTAACTCCACGTAATTTATTCCAACTATGATGTTTACTTTGAGGTCTAACTATAATCTTTGTTTAACAGCATCTACAGAAGATAAAAGCAGAAATCCAGACATCGAGCTCCCAAAGATTTCCCAAGAGACACTATTAATGGACCGACTCTCACAAGAACATCAGGCATACCCTCCGGATCTTCTCTCATTTCCATTAAGAGAAGCCAGAATATCCCCATCAGGTGGGACTTCTCAGCAAGCTGATATTCGAGACCATTCTCCAGGCTACGGAGTCACCCCGATAAACCCAGACATCTACAGCCGCTTCCACAGTCCCACTCTTCAAAACTCGCTAATGAACTCCAAAGGCTACGTGACGTTACCAAGAAGACCACGAATAGGTCAAGACCCAAAACCTCAAGTATTTTCGAATTTGAACGGAGTTATACCTTACTATGATACGTTCAATATGAAGATCTTCGGCCACAGTGGGAACTATTACAGCCTGAATAAAAGTGAGATGGATCTGGGTCCCGTGGGGAAGATTCCTTCATATCAGGATGAAGAAGAGCAAGCTCCCTCCCCAGCTCCGGGAACTCCTCACGCTACAATTCCAAGAAACAGCTTAAGTTCTCCGAACATCCATAACCAGCTTCTGACTCTGCAAGCCATGACTGCTAGTCAGTTGGCCAAGTCGGAGCATAGACCTCTCAAGGTGAGGCTGACGGATGAGGGAGTCTTAAAAAATCGTGACTTGAGGTACTCAGTGAATGTAGTGAGTGGTACATTAGGGAGGAGGACTGCCCCAAAGCCTCCTCCAAAACCCAAAAAAAAGAACTGTGAAGTGAAAGACACTTTTTTGAATACTTGTGATAATGCTACTCAGGTGTAAGGATTTAAAACATTTATTTATTGTACGGTGTGACACACGGTTTTCTGGATACAAGTCTACTGAACTATCAACATTACATTCCTATTTTGGTTATACTATATTTTACATGGAATATAACATTTTATGTGGTTATGTAATCAATTTTTAATTATTTAAATATTTACCGCGTAACATTTCCATTACTTAGTTATTTTTCGCTAATCAGTTTGTAACGTTTTTTTTAGAATTCTTCTTCATCAGCTCATTCCACAGTGGACCTACTGTTGGGTCAAAACTCATCCAATTTAGTAGAGGGAAATTAGGTTGCTCAATAGTTTCCAATACCGGCTTTAATTTGATGTTCATAATATTTTTCAGGCGATTATAAATGGCCTACTTTCGGATCAATTGTCCTCCAACTCGCTGGGAAATATTAATAATAGCTATTATTAAAATAGTCTTTCCAACAGGTTTTTTAAGTGCCCTACTAATAATAGGCTGGGCCGCACTTAACTTGGTAATTATAGAGTCATTATGAATAGTTTCATACATAATTACTACCTACTGCTATCAGTTATGGAGTGGCTACCGTTATATCTTTATCAGTTAAATTGGACCAATCGACATTTAAAGGTATGGTGATTAATTGTGATACATATTTTCACCAGCTTGAGCTCTCCTAAGGGTGTCGTAGGAGACTAACAGAAAGTCTAGCAAGTGAAGGAAATATTGATAGCCTCGTGTCAACCAATCTACTACAACTCAGCGACAGACCCACTGTTGAGTCGGGCCTCCTCCAGTCACATGGAGGGTAATTAGTATGGCATAGTAATATAATTCCCCATGGTGACATTGGGCGAAACGTGAGATTTTATCATCATCATAATTTCAGCGCGTAAATGGCCTACTACTGTACCGGGCCCCCTTCAAGTTCTTGGGGGGAAATTAGCCTAATGTGTCACGCTGGCAAATGTGTTGGCACAGGGTTTGTATCAAGATTCCTTTTTCTTGCGGCTAGGTGATTCACCCTTTGCGACCATTTAGTTACTTCTTACGACATCCACATGATGGTATGGGTTGGTGACATCACGTCACCACACGGACAAAAGTGGGTCATTTATGTTAACTTGTTAATGTTTAATTCAACCTTGCATTGAGTAAAAATAAGTATTATTTTTGGCCAAGCAAATATTTTAAAACTGTTAAATTATGTAATAAGTGATTTTAAATATCGTTAAAAAGATTTTTTGATTTGCCATGCACATTTGATTACTTGATTGTAACTTATTTTTAAGTATAACAAAATATGGCCTTGTCTATTTTAAATTACTTAATTTTAATCAAAATACTTATCCCACTTAACCTTCATAACTGCTTTTCCTAGAATTATAATTTGAAAATGTTATATCAGTATGATTAAGCATGCGATTTATATTCAATATGCTTACGTTGTGTTACTAAAAATATTTATATTATATTACTTGTTCTATAGACTTATAAATGAATACGTAATGTATAAGGAATTGTTTCTGTGTAATTTGTGTCAATGCCAGATAATTTGACAATCCCTCAGGACCGATTGAAATCCTATTTGCTTAAGGGCCTCCGCGCATTACGCGGCCAGGCCGCGCGGCCAAGTTGCTGCGGCCAACTAATTCTTCTACGTTGTATGTAGATGCGCCCATTAGGCGGCCAGGCCGCGCGTCGCAGTCTTGGCGGCGCGGCCAACGAAAAACATCGCGACACATACGCGGCCAATTGGCCGCCGCGGCCAACCCGGGCTCTTATAACGCCTCTCTTCTATTTTGATATCGTCATTGCTTGTTAATTTGTAATAATTTTATTTAATTACCAAACTATTATATCCTGAGGCTGCAACAGACGTCGAAATTCAAGCCATAAGAACAGGGCAACTTTACTTTAAATCCTGTATGTTTACGTCTCCCGCGATTCTGACCCGTGACCAACAAGCGACTTATAATAATAATAATAATAATAATAATTTATTAAAAAGAAAAGAAAAACACATATACAGTGAGGATAGCTTATACAGTCAGGTTGTTAGGTATGGAAGGGTGGGCGGACTCGTTCTAACTAAGCCACAGCTTGTAAAATAGACACGAGGAGACCCATTCTTCCATCATTATAGTAATATCACTCAAAGTATTAAAATAAGTAATGCGAAAAAACAAAAATATTTCTTATAGTTAGCTAGGTGGTAATAGACAAATGACTTAAATTAAAAAAATATAAACGAAGTAGTGATTTGAGATGAAGTGTATGTTGTGTTGTATGTGTGTGTGTGTGTTGAATGTATGGATGTATGTATTAGAGTGTGCTTCAATATAATCTTAGGTGTCTTGATATGATTTCTGGTAATTATTGTTGATTCATTCTTTAATTGTAATGTAATAAACTAGGAAAGAATAGAAATAAATTTTTCAGTTTGTGTGTAGTCTAGTTTAAGCAAATATTTTTGTACTTCATTTTTAAGTTGAGTGATGGACTCATCAGTGATATTAGGAATGACCTCTGCCAGTTTGTTATATATATGCGGTCCTAGAAAACCTTCATATTTTTGTGCAAAAGCCGTTCTGCATTTTTTAGAAGTATAAATTAACGTCTTCCGTCTTTTATTTCTGTAGTTAATGACTGGAGACATTGTGTGTTAGTGCTGTTGTTATATTTATGTTCCAGCGTTTGGAGTTATTACACAACCGCTTTGTAACGGAGCGAAACGAAGTGAGAACACAATTGAGATTCAATATTAATGCTTCCACAAACACACTGGGAACGAAAAGTCTGAGGAAAAAGTCGACAAATTGTTGCGTGGGCGAAATACGAGCTTCATCAACACATCTATGATTAAAAAATGAGGTTATGGCACAGTAAAATTATCAGTACCATAACTTTGAACTTTTTAAATATCACCATAATGATTAACGGACTAAAATAACAACTGTCACTGGATCTCATTAAACTTGAAGGACGTAAGTTAGCCTCCTTGTTGGATTAGATTTGAAATCTATTTAAAATTAAAATTCACTGACTTATATGAAATTATCCCTGACGTGGAATACTGGGTTATACAAAAGCGCTAAAGAGCTCTGTGGTTGTTCGTTCCTGTCATATATTGAGGTATGAATAAACAGAAATATTGTGAACGTTTAGTACCTATACCAGCCAGTCAACTACATTGTAAAGTGTCCTTCTTTTGCGGCTAATCTTGATATTACCTTTAATCAATCCTTACATCCTCAGGATAGAATAATGTGGTATCTTAAATCTGTCACTTCATGAACGGCGCTCATAGGTCGGTCCTGACATTGCCACGCCAAGCCAAACGAGTAACGTATACTATGTACGAAGATGAATTAGATTTCAAATTAAAATCATATAGTTCATACTCAAATGATCATTATTGATAGTTGATTACTCACACAAAAACGCGTTTATTACATATATATACATGCTGCGGAGGTGCAAGTGTGAGTCAACCGTAAAGTCAGGTCGTCCTTAGGCTACTGCGTAGAATACTATTTTCTGTGGTTGCGTTCCGGCCTGTGTTTGTGTGAAGTAATTACGTCGGTTCAAATATTGTCTGTGTGTACGTAATCGCCATGTAATTGCGTTTCGGGTTTTATAAATACGTTTCTATGTTTAGTTTAACATTTTATTGGATCCTTTCATATCGTGGACATTTAAATAAAATGTATACTACGTTTCGGATATAAATGGTACGCGTTTATTTATTTAAGATTCCTTTTGAAGTACCATTTGTATGGTTCGTGAGAATTATTTATGGAAATGTATAAAAATGTACGTCATGTATTATTAGTATTAGTAGATAACTTATGATTGGTGCTTACGAGAATATAAATAATTCAGCCTAAACTAGCCACTGCTTTGTTTTTTACACGCGGCGGGTACAAAACACAATCAATATTAGTTCCATGTTTCAAAAAGTTGTAGCGCGGTTGTATCGCGGCGATCGGATACCTAGTTTAATTATTAGTAGTCTCAGAGATCAAATGGCAATCGATCTCTGTCATTTCTGGCAGTTAGCCAAATCTGGTAAGACTGGAGCCAACCCCAGTAAAATTTCGATGTTTGAGAGGATGTAAAGTTCCAACACTACGGGGTATTACAAAACAGAACGCGGGCAACCCAGAACTCACTTATCTTCACTTCGGAGTATGCAAGCGTCAGGAACAAATGACAGGCGGGCTTGGGACGCACGGGAGTCACACTAAAGAAATAGTGACAGCTGATTTGGTTACACTCCGCCATATACAATTGTAAAAGCAAGTTAACGTCTGTATTCTTTTGTTTTCCATTCAATGAAGCGTTTTCGAATATAATGCGTTTACAATAGAGATGATACTTTGCAGTACTATTTATTATCTTATATTAGTATAAACTTTCGCGATTTTGAACACACAACTAGATGTCTCACGTAACACGAAGTAGGCGAAAGCTTAAAAATGTGTATTCACGTTTCGATTACACCGAGCGCACCGGAGGCGTCATTCCTTCCGATGTGAGGGTTCACGTTATAAATTGTGTCACTATAAGAGTTTTTACACAACACAGTAATTATATTGGCGAAAGTTGTGCTAGCGTTTCGGCTATGGCTGATTTATTTGCTTAGTAATTACTAAAAAAAACTAAAATAAACTAATATTTTATCAGTACATGTTTTTGTTTGTGATATCAAATACTGATTGTGTTTTTACTATAAACGATATTTAATACTCTATTATATGAATGTAAATAATTGAATAGAAAGTTTGTATAAAATTGTACATTTTAAAACGGTTTCATAAAATACGAGAAAAAATCACTATATAAATATTAGGAGAATACATAGTTAGAAAATTGTAATTGTGTAATAAGCGTTCTGAAAGATTGCTTTAACTTTGTGGTAGTGATGCGATTGTATCTCCCAAAAATATCTATGATGTTTTTAAACGCTGAAACTTCATTAAATTCTTAATTAATTTTAACTTACTTCAATATTGACTTCAGTAGAATAAAAAATCGTAAAATGATAGTTGAAATATTTATACAAAATTATTTCGGTGTTAGTATTCAAAACATGCCTGAAAAAGTTTGTGTTTTTCTTTTAAAAGTGTGTAAATACGCACATGTGTGCAAGTTACAAGAAATTTTTAATAATTATTGTAAAATCCATAAACAAAATTAAAAGGAAACTAACAAATAAAATAAACAAAAGTAGTACTGGCGGTCTTATTGCTTAGAGCAATCCGTTCCAGGAAATCAAATTTAGTAACAAATATATTGCAACTAATTCTATAGCAATCAGGCAATTTTTTTAAAATATATATTCTATAGTAAATACATACTTATTTTATAAATGTATTAACAAAATAAATTTGCAGGGGCACTATCGCATCACTACTTCAAAACTACATAAAGTTCATGGATTGTAAAAATGTAAATATGACATTATTGGACTAAGTGTGCGAATGCATTGTAGTGAGTTGGGATGTTTGGAGGACCAAACGAGTGTTGAGCGATCAATATAATAATATTGAACAAATAAATACAATTTCAAATACTCCTTCATTGTTTTATTTTACAGAGATTTTTTTAATTTTATACACACCTATATTAATGGCGTCACCTGTTGCTATTGAATTGAAAGAAATTATGCCAAACAGTCTGGCAAATTTAGTGTACCCCTGTGTCAATTTGGAAGACGACCAGCTGAGTGGGTCACTATAAAATGGAAAAAAATAAAGTTCAGCACTGGACCAGAGTGAGTAGATGATTAATAAAACTCTGCTCATATGCTTACAGAAGTGTACACCAGTAAATACATTCATTTGATCATTTTGACCCATAAATGACCCAGCACTACCATAATTGTCGGGCCTCGTTCAAATTCGTTGAGAGTGTGAGCAGTGGTCTGCCTCTTGCATTCCTTCATACCCACGGGATGGTGTGGGTTGGTACCATTCGTCGTTTCAACCCATAAAAAACCCACTACTGAGTGGGGCCTCCTCCAAATTCATGGAGGGAATTAGCCTACTGCGCCACGCTGGCAAGACGGGTTGTCACAGGATTTATATCAAGTTTTCCTTCTCATACGGCTTGGTGATCTGCCTCTTACGCTCCATTAGTCGCCTCTTACGACACCCTCAGGATAGTGTGGGTTGGGGCCATTGTGTATTCTAAATCCGTCCCTACACGGAGAAAATATTCAGAGACAATAAATGTATTTAGTTTTAAAATTACTCATTGACAATCTATAAAAATTAATACGTAACAAATAGGTTAGCTTAAAATATGGTTTTACTTCTAATTCGTCTAATATGCTGTAAAGAACGAAACTTTGCTTGGAGTACCTATTTCAGCCACAGTGAATACTAACGCTCAATTATTTCTGCATACTAAAACACACATTAATTCATATACCAGTTCTCTCCCCCGGCGAAGTTAATGTTACCCCACATAAACAAAAACGCTCCGGACATTCTCAAATTAATGAATTTGCATTTCTTCCATCGGTACAAAACCGCCATGAAAAGCCAGTGCAGGTGTCGACTTTCACGGGTTCCGTATAACATTTTAATGCAACTGACTCCACCTCAGTCGCTTTACTTCAAGTCTTAGTTTTATTAGACAAATTAATACCGTAGAGGAAGATTATGGTAGTCTATAACAGAACTAGAACATCGTCGTCGTTTCAGCCCATAAATGACCTAGATAGATAGATAGATAAACTCTTTATTGTACACAAGAGAAGTAGACAGAACACAATAATATGCAACAATTTGTAGGTACAAGTGGCGGTCTTATCGCTGAATGCGATTTCTTACAGACAACCTTGGGATGGACATTATTAAGAACCTAAGAAAGGGTAGTAAGGTACAATAATATATCTATGATTAAATAAATAAAGTAGTGCAGTATAAAAAGGGAAAAAGGAATAGTTGATAGATTAAATACACTATCCTACTAATATTATAAACGTGAAAGTTTGTAAGTATGTATGGATGGATGGATAGATGGATGGATGGATGGATGGATGGATGTTTGTTACTCTTTCACGTAAAAACGACTGAATGGATTTTAATGAAACTTTATAATAATATAGCTTATACATCAGAATAACACATAGGCTACAATTTATAAAGATATTGTGTGTAAATTTATAGCGATATTAAGTTAAATTTTAATTTCTAATTGTCAAATTTTCAGCCATATTTAAATATAGACAACATAAAGTTTCGCTGTCAGTTGCGCTTTGTTATACCACGTAGGTATTATATCACATTCTACGGGAACGGGATAAAAATCTTAGGTATCCTATGTCCGACTTTCTTTTAAATATATAGATGTTGGACAATTCACAAAATCATACTTAATATTATAAACGTGAAAGTGTAAATGTGTGTAATCCCGTTCCGTGATATAAAACATACTTTATCAAAATGCAACTGCTGGAATAACAAAACTTCACCGACCGCGACAGCTAAACGCTATGTTGTCTATAGTTTGACAAATTTGACAATTAGAAATTTTGAAGTTGATCGGTTGATGTATTTCTTTCGAGTAAATATTAGCTTATTTTGCCGAACAATGAAGAAGAACTAAATAATGCACGTGAAGATCACCGCATTAGTATGGCTTGAATCCGTGCTTCTCAATCACAAGAGCAAATCGAGGCAGCCCGTGAAACGGATCGGTTGGGAATGCAAAATCGTTGAGCAAATTTAAGAGATCAACAACTAGATAATTTTCGAGACACAAGAATAAATTTATAAAGTAGGTACTACATAATTTGGATCGAGCAACGTTTCGATACGGTGGCAGCACTAATTACTGCTTGCATACTTGCGTCCGCATTGGACCAATAGACGCCATGTAATATTACAAAACACTCCTCAGCGGCTAAAGTTTTATCAAAATGGAAAATTGTCATCTGGGATGAATGTACAATAGCGTATACACGTGCATTGGAAGCACTTATCCGATCCGACCGAACACCTACGCAAGGACTCGAGATGTTTTGGAGGCGCAATGATTTTACTGTCTGGCTATTTCTGCCAAACAGTGCCTCTAATTCCAAGATCGACTGCTGCCGCCGAAATAAGCGCTTGCCTCAAATCATCGAAATATGTGGATTGATTTTATTTTCTCAGAATTTCTGTTCATCGAAGGACGAACTCACAAACACAAAAATAATGAATGGTTGACTAAGCGAGCTGTTTTGGCGGCTAAGAATGAATATGTAGATGACATAAAGTAACTAACATAATTCAGAATGAAATCATTGGTGTGCATTAATTCAAATATAATGACTGTGTAAAAAAAGAGAAAAATATATAAACCAAAACCACCAAACCTGTGCAACGGAACGCGTTTGGTGGTAAGTGAATTGATGAACAATGGAATATACTCAAAGTAAAGTTGGAAGGTGAGGAAATTCTCATCCGAGGATCCCGACGATATCAACTGATATACCGTTTTAGTTTTAATGATTTCCGATCCGTCGTGCATTCGCCGTGACCATTAATAAATCACAGGGCCAATCCTGGAAAGTTTGTGGCCTAAATCTAGAAAATTCATGTATTTCCCAAGATCAATTATATGTGGCATGTTCCGGGTCAGAAGACCATCTGCGTTATTTGTTCATGCGCCTGATAATAAACCGAAAAATGTCGTCTGTCACAAGGTGATTCACTGAAAAGTGCAGTTACTAAAATAGATGGCCAATAAAGTATAATTAAAATCATAGATGTTTTATTTATATTTATCCTGATAAAAAATTGAAGTTAATAAAATAAAATATCTGCTCATTTATTGCCTTTAAGGCGAAACAAAGTTCGCCGGGTCAGCTAGTATAGTATAAATGATTGTATATAATTATAATAGATACATACAAATAGTACTTATACATATATTCATATAATATATACATAAATAAATACATACCAAAATACTAACAAGTGATAGGAAATGTGCCAAGTGCTTGTGACAGGTGAGTTATAAAAAGTGTTCTATTACCAGTTTTTTAAAAACAGGGAATGATTCTATACACCTTATGGAAAGTGGCAAAGAATTCCACAAACTTACAGCCCGCGCAGAGAACGATTGACCATAAAAGTTAGTAGTGTGGAAAGGAATTTTTAGTACCAAGTTTTCTGATGACCTTAGAGATCGTGAATGAGTGGTATGAAGAAATTCGAATCGCTCTTTGAGGTATTGCGGGGTAGAAGGATTAAACAATATGTTGTACAGTAGGTTAATGATATGAGTATCCCGGCGACGGCGAATGGGAAGCCACTTGAGCTTAGTGCGAAATTCTGAAACATGATCATATTTACGTAAACCAAATATAAATCTTATACAGACATTTTGGAGTCGCTCAAGCTTGTCTAATTGGGCTTCAGTGAGATCTGGATAGCTGGCATCGGCATAGTCGAGAATCGGAAGAAGGAGAGACTGAGCCAGCGCAATTTTGGTAGTAGTGGGAAGAAAGTTGCGGATTCTACGCAAGGATCCAGCAGTAGCAAATAGTTTGCGACTTACTTCCTGCAACTGAGGGTTCCAGGAAAGATTTTGGTCAATGTAGATGCCTAGATTTTTTACAACATCTGCAAACGGGATGTGTGTTCCATCAAAGAAGACCTGGGGCACGTTGGACCAGTTGATTCTGGAAATCATCCTTGAGCTGCCGACAACAATGACTTGGGTTTTAGCTGGATTGACCTTTAATCCATATGATGTACTCCATTCAGCTATTGCGCGTAGATCGTTATTTATACAATTGATGGCTGTTGGCAAGCTCTCCAGAGTAGCTTGCGCATATATCTGGAGGTCATCAGCATATAGGTGGTAGGAAGAAGCGAGATTCTTAGGGATGGTATTTATATATAACGCGAAAAGTAATGGAGATAGCACGCCACCCTGTGGGACGCCAGCAGTCGTATTACACCAGGAGGAGAATACATCATCTATGCAAATGCGCTGCCGGCGGCCGGACAGGTAACTTTGAAACCAGCGGATGGCCGTTGGAGATACATTGAGTGAACGCATAACACCCAATAATACATCAAAATCCACGGTAGTGAATGCATTACTGAAATCTAATAAAGATAGCACCGTAACTCTCCCCTCATCCATACCCCGGCGAATGTCATCAGTGATTTTTATTAGAGCAGTAGCTGTACTATGACCAGGACGGAAACCGGACTGTAGAGGATTGAGGAGATGATTATTGCAGAGGAAAGAATTTAACTGTTTGTGAACAAGACGTTCTAAGATTTTGGAAAGAAAGGGTAGGATTGAAATGGGGCGGAACTCGGAAAAGGTCGTTGGGTTATTTTTCTTTGGCAGTGGAATAATATGGGCTTCTTTCCACAAGGATGGGAAACTGCCACTGGTTAGGGAGAAGTTAAGAACATGGGAAATTATGGGGAGGATCTGATCAAGGATCGGAATGATCATATTACGGCTTATACAGTCACTACCAACAGCTTTCGATGTAATGGACAAAATGGTCCTCTCGATGTCACAAGCAGCCACCTGACTAAAAGAAAATGGTGAGAAGTCAGGAGTTGATAATGATGAAATGTATTGAATGGTGCTCTCTTTGGCTGTTCCATTGAAATTGGATGAAGATGAGAAATGTTGATTTAAGGAATGAATATCTAAATTAGTATTTACGGAATTTTGGCGTAGTTTTCCAACCCCCATTGACTTTAGAAACTTCCAGACCTTACTTGGATCTTCGTTTTAACGGAGTCATGAAAGTATTGGCGTTGTGCTTTCCTACACACCTTGCTGCAGTGATTCCGTACTAATACATATTTCTCCCTGTTAGCATCTGTTGGGCGACATTTATACTTAGTTTTGGCTCGCGCCTTTTTAGCCATTAGAGTTTTGATGTCGTTATTGAGCCAAGGTGCTGGTAAATGTCGTACTTTGATTGCCCGGATTGGTGCATGGACGTCGTACAATTGTATGATTGCCGATGTAAATAGCAGAATTTTTGCGTCAATGGAGTTTGTAGAATACAAAGGTTCCCAGTCAATGTTGCCGGCATCTCCCCGGAGTGCATCTAAATCCATACCAGCAAAATTGCGCTGGAGAAGAACTTTCGACTTAGCCTTGGGGGGGCAGATTTCATATGATAGAAAGATTAAATCATGATAAGAAAAAGCATCAGCTGGGCACTGACCATACTTAGAGACGAGATCGCGAGAAGACACGAACATTAAATCTAAAAGAGAGGGATTGGCGTTGGGAAAACGGTGAGTGGCGTTTAATGGTAGAAGGAACATATTGCTGGAGTGCACGATAGAACGTAAAGAAGAAGACCGCGAGTCATTTTTAAGGAGACAGGTGTTAAAATCACCCATAATGATTGTTTGACTGTAAGACGGAGTCAGGTTTTCGAGAATCCCTTCGAAGGAGGAGAAGTAGTTTATACGCATTGAGGGACAGTAATAGACACCCAGAAGGACTTTGGTGTGTTTTAATTCTATTTCTAAAAATAGATGTTCACCTCCATTACCTGGTGGTGGCTGAGGTGATGTGCTTATAACTGTGAAAGGAATATAAGATCGCAAATAAATAGCGACACCACCTCCACCACCTCCAGTGCGGTCATTTCGTACCAGAGTAAATCCAGGGAGCGTATAACATGAGGACGGTAAACATGGCTTAAGCCAAGATTCTGAAACAAGAATTGCATGGATATTCTTACAGTCAAAACTCACCAGCATATCCGAAAAATGGGCCGGGATACTTTGGGCGTTTATGTGAACTACATTCAGATTCTTTGGTACATCAGAAAACTGTAAATTAATATTATCAGCAAGGTTTGGAGAGCTAGCAAAGCTGTCACCATCACTTTCAGCAGAAAGGAAGTCGTCCGAGCTACTGATGTCAGTGTCATGTTCCGACATCAGGTGATAAAATAATAATAATAATAAAATACAAAAATAAATAAATATATAAATATATATACTAAATGTAACACTGTTGTTGAGGGGGACGCGTGTATATGCATTGCCCACCCGCCAGTTGAGTGTCCGAGAAAGATTAAAACTAACAAAATAATAAAAAAAAAAAAAGAAAACGACATAGTAATTAAAACTAGTTACTAGCAGACACTTAGCACTGCTCACAATTAAGGCATAATAACGATCAAAAACTATTCCATAACTAGGTAACTGAAAAACGGGGACATTTCATACATGCGAAGCCGGGTCGTCAGTTTCCTATATGTTCTATACATACAGCTGCACATAATACTGAGTCAGGCCACATCCAAATTAATGGAGGGAAATTATCCTACGCTGGCAAGAAGAAGAAGAAAAAACATTTATTCAGCACTATACATACAAGAAGTGCAAGATACATAACGATAATATGTTTTTTTAAACAAAACTAGACGTGACAGGTTGGCACAGGGTGTGTATCAAGTTTTCCTTGTCTTTCGGCTAGGTAATCTGCCTCTTGCGTTATTTTAGTTCGTTCTTACGACACCCTCAAGACGGTATGGGTTGGTGATATTGTGTATTCTAAATCCGTCTCCACACGGAAGTACTTACTCATATTCAGTAAGTTATTATATAAGACATGTAGACATAGGGGATAATCATCACGTAAACTGGATTTTGTGCGTGTCATCAACTCGCAATACCATACTGGGGGTGTCGTAAGTGCGACTAAAGTACGCAAGACGCAGATCTCTTACCCGCAATAGAAGGAAAACTGGCAACACACACTAGGCTATTTTCTTTTTTTAATTTTGGAGGAGGCCCGACTCAGTAGTAGGGCATTTAAGGGCTGCAACGACGAAAATGAAGCAGCATATAGGAATTCCATCTTCCAATATGTTGCAGCCAGTTAACATCATTGTTCTATAGTGCTCACCTTACTTGCTTGTCGCGCTGCCCTTTAGACTGGTTGACACATGAGTTTCATCTCCAGCGTTGCAAACGTTTACCACCAGGTTCTATTTTTGAGCGACATCTTGGTGATCTTTTTTCTATATCGCTAGGGTATAAAACTGACAGATCCGAGACGCGGGCTTTAACAAAGGGGCTTATAGTAACTCAACGTGCGAAGGAGAGAGGTATGCTCGGGGTTACTCTGCGTAATACAAACAGAAATGAGGAAATCCGTAGAAGAACCAAAGCGACGGACATAGCTAGAACGATTGCTCAGTTGAAGTGACAATGGGCAGGCCACGGAGCCCGAAGAACGGATGGCGGTTGGGGTATAAAAGTCTTGGAGTGGCGTCCACGTGTGGGAAAACGAAGCGTGGGGAAGCCCCTGACTAGGTGGACAGACGACTTTGTCAAGGTCGCTGGGAGTCTGTTGATGCGGTCTGCACGAGATCGTGCATTGTGGAAATCTATGGTGGAGGCCTAAGTTCAACAGTGGACCTCTGTGGCTGATAGATAGAGGGTGGAAAACCTCAAACTTACGCCTGGTGGTAAAGAGCTATCTTCGTCTATGTACGTTGCAACTGTAAAAAATATAAGTGCTGCCAGCAAAGGAAAAACCTGCACTATGTACAACCTGTATTGCGGGGGCAGTGGCACCCTGAACCAGAGGAACTGCCCCTGGTTTACACAAAGATTTGTTTGGCCCCAGAATCGAAATGCACCCGTGATCTAAAGGCGGCTCATCTAACCCCTACGCCAACAATGCAGTCTGCTGCTATAGCTGCCTACACGATGCTTCTCCTGGTGGAGCTCTGGTGATCAACGTCATAAAAACACTCTAATACTCAGCCCACATTTGACCCACTGCCTCCTCCCATTACATGGTGAGTAATTAGCCTACCGTGCCAGGCTGGCCAGACGGTTGGCACAAGGTTTCGTGTCAAGTTTTCCTTCACTTGCGGCTAGGTTATCGGTCTTGACATTTCCGTTTGTCGTATCCTACGACACCCTCAGGATGGAAGGGGGTGATAGTGGTGACCCTACGTATTCTAAATCGGTCACCACCAGGACAAAACCACTCAAGGGTGATGTATTTAGCCAAGGTATTTAACTAGGTACATATCCTTACCCAGTCATGGTGCTCATGATAACCAGCTACGCTTCTGTAGAGTAAAATAAATCCCATTTTTTCCATCTCCTTCCCGAGTCCTGTACAATTTGGAATAAAATGATCATATACAGAGTAAAATATGGCTCACGGATCCCTCGCGTGTTCCAATTTCAGTAATGGCCCGCATTACGTATCACAAAATATGTAGCCGCGGGCAAACCCACGCGTCATCGCTACCTTGCGGCTAATTGCTGGTGTAAGCGAGACAAACGATAATACATTGCGCTGTTTAACAATTTCATTGGGTTCGAAATATGTAACCTGATTGGTTTGGTTACCGACAGTGGGTGATTTCTGGGTTTAGGGCAATTACCACTTGAAGTGGATCTGCAGGTTGAACTGCACTTGGCTCTGGTAGGTTAGATGTGTGTCTATCATTTGTACAACCTGACCTTCGTCGAGATTCGGAAGGCGCGTAAAGTCGTCGGGCCCGGGTGCCATTTTATCATATTATGGTTAGTGAAAATATACAGCTGGTCTAACCAAACAATCACTGGTTGTTCTACTGAATGGATTGGAAAGCTGAGTTGAGTGCCCAAATCAGGTTAGACGGTGCCCAACCCAATAAAAATATATTTTCTGAATTTTAAATGTTTAGCTTTACACCATTATTTTCATAATTTTAGTCTTGGTTACGAAGCTGATTATTTTATGCTTAAAAGTACAATACACGATGATACAGTTATAGAAAGAAACATTTTAAAAAATCTTCTACTTTAAAAAAAATGAAAGTAAGTTTTTTTGGTCGAAAGTTCTCAAATATTTAGAAAAAAATCATAACCCGACAACTATGAAGCATTGCAGAACATACATGGGGATGATTCGGGTACCCCAAGGGTTGCTCTATCTTTGGACTTCCACTTGACACTATTTTTTGGGACATCCCGTATAAAAGTTAAGATTCCGTCTACCACTAAATCGGAACACGGCCACTGCTGCGAAGAACTGGCAAGAAACACAGAGTGTATTTTTTTTACACGAAGTATTTAAATATGATGATGATTTCCTTCCTCGCACAGCTTCAACTAGTAGGTTCATATTGGACAAAATGGCTTCAGAACGGCGCTACCTGTGATTAATGTTGGCGTGGCCTGCAACGTAATCACTACGCAAACACAATTTATTGGACGCGTGAAACATTCAAGCTATGATGTATAGCTGAGCAACATTATTAGACCTTTAAACAGCTTATTCGAGAAATTTGAATAGAAAGAGCGATCGCATTCCACCCTGAGAGTGTTCATCATCATCATCAGTTCTCTCTAGTCAACTGCTGGACATAGGCCTCCCCTAAAAAGCACCATAGCGCCCTGTCTTTAGCTTGATGCATGCAGGTTTTAGGTTCGCAGATCATCGCTCCACCTAGCAGAGGGCCGTCCGACACCACGCTTGCCTATTCTCCACTCAAGAACTCGTCTACTCCAACAGGTGTCGGTTCTTCTACAGATATGACCAGCCCACTGCCACTTTAGTTTGGCAATCTTGAGGGTTCTTCTGCATATCTCCTCATTTCTGATTCGATCCGGCAGGGAAACTCCGAGCATAACCCTCTCCGTTGCCCATAGTGTGCGACCAAGTCTATGTACCATTACGTCATCACTGGCAACACACATTGATTGAAGTATAAGGTTGAATTATCAGTCTATTTTATATAAAAGTCAATGCCACTTTTCGTGGTAATTTTATAACTCCAGAACGGCAGAACCGATTAGAATGTTTTTAATGCGTTTGGGTGGCACCAAGGATGGTTTTGATTCACAAATCAGCCCGACAGATGGCGCTGTAGTCGGTAAACGAATATTATGCAGGACAACGTCTGCCCGGTCAGCTAGCTAATATGTCATTTTCAATGTTAGTACAATGTATTTTTATATTTAACGCCAAATTATTACCTCATCATTTCAGCCAAAAGTCCCGAGCTTTATCCTGAGCCTTACCAGGTCGATAGGCCTGGCACTTCAAAAACAGCAATACAAGAAGTCCCCCAAGCCATTTCGCTCAAACAACAGAAGGCTAATGAACACAATTACGTCTCCAATTTGTTTCAGGGAAACGTTGTTAATGTGCCAGTGACGGTTCGCGCCGAGTGTTTTCCTTGGACGGGCCTGCTTTGCGTCGGGAACGAATTACTGTCCGCCTCTGCCTTTCTGCTGCCCACCCAAAACAGTATTATCTCAAGCGTAACACAATTTACTTATTAGTTCTTGTACTGCGGAGGAAAATCTATTTCAGTATTTTTTATATCAATAGGGTGGCGCAATCAGGTCGCGTATTGACGTTTTGCAACACCAGGCGTGACCGACCATGTTAAACGTGACAGAAGGACGCTGGTAGCAGAAAGGTTGCTGGCAGCAATTATACTCACGCACAGGCTAATTTTATCTATAGCTTTTTACTACCAAAAAAACGTTTTTATTTTTGTATTTTTTTCATGTTACTCCTTCACTGCCAGAGAGCAAGGCTTTATTGCAAGGAGATAGGGGACAATAGTTTGCACTATACTATGGGCTTATAGTATTGGCTGGATGCGTCAAACCGAAGACAGCTCGCTATGTCCAGCAGTGGACTAATGTGGTCTGATAATGATGATAAATAACTTATACTTTATAGTCCTACAGCAAAGTAGAAACAAAACTTAGCTAAAATAACGGAATATGATAAATGGTAGTCATATTCCGTTATTTTAGCTATGTTTTGTTCTTACTACTATTTCATTCAAGCTTTTAATGGTAAAAGCTTGAATGAAATAGTAGTAAGATTTTGTTAAATATAATAGCTTACAACTTACAAGTGAAGTAATACAGAGTAATGTAACATTAAACATTACAATTATATAACAAACTGCCGAAAACTATAAAAGAGTCTGAATCTGTTCACATTTAAAAAAAGACTAATGTTACACCTCATTAATAACTGACAGCTTAATTATTTTCGTCTATTGTATACTTTTGCTATTTATAATAGTCAAAGATTGTATATCGCTATGGTGGATCGATTAAGTTTTTTGTACTTTAATGTTAATTAGTTAAGTTTCTCATTTTAAGTGAACTATTGTAATGTTCTTTTTGGGAAATAAATTATTTAAACCGAAAATTTATGCTAACATACAAATTGTTAAATCACCCACATCAATCCTGACAAAGTTTCAATTTGTCGAGAGCGCGCGCAGTTTATTGAAACTAAGCTGTTAAATATTAGCCGTCCAAGTCCTAACGTGCAGTAGCAATAAATATTTTATGTACATTGTCATAGAGCTCATTTTCATTATACCCCAAGTGCCGGTTAAAAAAGATCTAGGTTATTTTATTGTTCACTAGTGGCCCGCCCCGGCTTCGCCCGTGCAAAGCGGGGGTGGGTTATACATATAAACCTTCCCCTTAAATCACTCTATCTATTAAAAAAAACCGCTTCAAAATCCGTTGCGTAGTTTTAAAGATTTAAGCATACATAGGGACGGACAGAAGAATGCGACTTTGTTTTATACTATGTAGTGATGAAAAAAATACTTAATCTGAGATATGAATCTGAGAAATAGTTTCGTCACAGCACTTGCACATTGTAGCAGATTTTTTATAGAGCTGCTCAAATAGCTTTCATAATCATCAGTTCATCCTATCAATACATTGACGGATTGTTGAGTCTGATACATTAATAGTTATTTGTTATACAAGAGTGCAAAGTTGCTTTTTAACCGCGTGTTCAATTTTGATGATCCGACTTAGCGAGGGAATCAAAAGAGCACGAGGTGAAATATCTTTGCACTCGAGTGCAACACGTAACTTTTCATTCCACCTCAGCGAGGAAATGACTAAATGCAAAAAACAACGTTTACAATCACAAGATAGGTACACTTTTATTTCAGTTTAGGTATTAATTACTACATTATGACAGGTAAGTATTACAGAATAATCTTTACTTTATTCTCTAGCGAATAAAAACGGCCTTTGCACTCAGATATCGAAGAGCAAAAATACTCTATTCTCTAGTGAATAAAAACGGCTTTTGCACTCAGATATCGAAGAGCAAAAATACTCTTTCCGAGATGGGGGATGAAAAAATTATTGACACCCATCCAGAAGCCAGCGGAACTAGACGTTACTTAACCTACAGATAGATCGCTGCATACAATTCGTTAGAATCTGAAATAAAGACAATAATATAAACTTATATCGTTAAATTCCATTCTGAACAGAATTTGGTTCGAAGCTTACAAAATAAAATGTACAATTATTATTCTCCCCTCAAAGTTGCGCTATGAAAAATGTTACGAGAGAACTAATAAAACAAGTTACAAATCGGATATACGATTTTGCCAGAACAAGTTTACGGTGGTGAGTTAAGTGCATGCTTGTGCACTAACATATAACTTGTTCGCAACCGCAGTAACTTGCAACCAGTGGTGTCATAAAATTGAGGTAACCAATACATTTGATACTGCCCAGTGTGTGGAATTTCGCTCCGCATCTAATAGTTGCCTAAATAAGATGGTTATTTCGTTATTGTTTTAAGAATATTATCGGAGTTCACGCCTCAGTCAATTTGGTTAGGTACCGACTTCAAATAGTTTATTTATTTATAACTAGCGGCCCGTCCCAGCTTCGCACGGGTGCGATGTTACCCGCGGGTGACGCCGTGGGGCGAAGCTAGTCAAAAAAATAGCCTAAGTTACTCCTTATATCATCAGCTACCTATCAGTGAAATTCCCGTCAAAATTTGTCCAGTCGCTCCAGAGATTAGCCGGAACAAGAAGAGAAACAGCCCTACAACATGTCCCCCTTTAAACGAGGTTTAAAGAGAGCACTCACTTCACGGTAGGCTATGGCTTGGCTGTGCCCCTGGCACTGCCAAAGTCCATGGGCGGCGGTTAACACTTACCATCAGGTGGACCGCTAGCTCGATTGCCACCAAATGCAATAAAAAAAACAGACAGACAGACAGAAATTAAAAAAATGCTATTTTGGTCTATGTACTTCACAGTACATAGACCAAGTTTTTTTTTTTTAATTTTTGTAATAACTGTAATTTTTAAACATACATACCTACTTACGCATTCAGTAAAAAGTGGTTATTTTATAAAAAAAAAAAGGAAATTAAAACAACGAAGTTTTTTGGCTGATACTAAAGTCAATTATTTTCTATCTAGCTCGCAAAGAAACTTCGAGCCCTTTGGGTGACTTTGAGCCTTTTAAGCTTACGTTATGGTTCAATCTCGCTAGACTAAGATGGTACACAATTGCCTAAAATGTTTAGCCTTAAAGATGTCCAAATTAAAGCGTTCTGGAAAAACTGTCCATAGCTTGAGTTTCACTCTTTAACCGTCCGCATAATGTAAGAAGGGGCAAACCTCTTCTTGCGTAATGGAGGAATGTCTACAACATAAGGGTGAACGTGCTCGTCATGCTTAGTCGTTCGGTAATGGAAAAAGGAAGGTAATGCAAAACTTCCGCACAGCCACCAATGTAACTTAATAAAATTGTCGTATATTATATACTTTCTTTACACTATCATCACGCCGTTCATAATAACTTTATTCAATTGCGGTTAGGTTTTTTAAATCTTTTTTTTTATAAGAAACGTAACTCCTGCAGTAGGTTATCCTGTTTCGCGGGGGCAGTTTACAAACATGAAATTCACGTACACAAATGACACCCAGACTCAGAGCAAGTGCCTCTGGTTTACAAAAAGACACTTGAACGGCCTCAGATTCGAACCCGGGACCCCGTGGTCCAAAGGTCGCACATGCAACCCCTGGGCCACCGAGGCAGTCATATCTATTACATACTCATAGCAACACCCTCAGAATACAAGTCGACAACACACACTTATATTTACATTGCTCTCCTAAATGAAAATTTAATTTAATTTAAAGTTTTGAGATCGGTTAGTGTCAATAACCCTTTGGAGGTTACGCGAACAATTCAGAGTTGAAGTTAGACATCTTGAGATAAGGGGTAACTAAGATTAATTTATGTGTCTAGTTCACCCTAGTTTGCAGATTGGCGGATGTTAGTAGCCTAATATTTACCGATTACTTAAACGAACTACTGCTGGGTACTCGAGAACAAAATAAGACACAAAATTGAATATTTTAAGCATTACTATGCTGCTGCCAGCGTCATGCTTTCACTTTTTATAAGTTTGAAGAGATATTATCGTCCACAAGCTTTTTCACAAGTAAATGATTAAGGGGGCATCCATTAATTACGTGAGACGTTTTTGAGAATTTTTCGCATAGCCGCAAGAGAAGGTAAACTTGACCCAAACCCTGTGCCAGCCTGACTTGCCAGCGTGGCACAGTAGGCTAGTTTCCCTCCATGTAGTTGGAGGAGGCCGACACAATAGTGGGTCATTTATGGGCAGGAACGACGACATCGAACATTCATACTGAATCTACCAGTTCGCAATGCTGACCTACAAAGAAAAGCCGACAAGACACATTGTAGTTTCTTTTTTCAAATAACGATACTATTCTATATCATTGATGAAACCAGAGTCAAAGCACGTGTCTCTGGTTTACACATAGCCCGACCCTGATATCGAACCTATAGACTAACAGGGCAATCAGACAGGTGACTAATATCCCTCCATATAATTGGAAGAGGCCCGACTCAGCATTGATTCTTTTATAAACTAATATGATGAATAGTAATGAGGAGTTATACAAAATAAAGAAAGGTTTCTTTATTTTTCCTCCCAAGTAAAATATTGAATGTAAAATAAAGCACGAAAATATACTTGGGATTGCGAAGTGAAAATTATAAGCGGATTACAATGAGTTAGGGAAAATAAATTCATTGTGCGTGTTTCAGGGGTCGGTAAACTTTCGCTCATGTTTCTTTGGGTTACCGGGTGACAGTGAAACATTTTAATTCAAATGTGACTACTGTCCAAAGGGAAGTTGAAAGTTTATTAAAAAATATTAACCATAGAATAGAATACTTTTTATTGCACACCAATATTAAAATGTTACATTGTATCAGACAAATACAATAGTTATTTGTGCAACAAGAGAGCAAAGTCGTTTTTTGCTGCGAGTGCTGATATTGAATCCCGAGTAAGCGAAGGAATCAATGATTGAATCACGAGCGTAGCGAGTGATTCTAAAGTTGATTCCTGAGTGCTGCGAGGGATTCAAAGGCACGAGATGCGAAAAATTTTGCTCTCGTGTAACACACATAACTTTTCACTTCAGTAGCTCAAACATGTAGGTTTTGCTCACTGAAAACAGTGGACAAAATGCGATTTTGCCCACTGAGTGAGACAAAGTAACTTTTTAATTCTAATTCAAAACATTGACACTATCTCTTTCCCGCCAATAGAAAAGAGAGAGAGACAAAGACCAAGTGGCCAGTACCAACAGCTCCGATTTTTCTTCTTCTTCATTTAGGTTTTGGCTTCCATCGTTATACCGATGATTTTGCCAATGACAAGTGTGTTGTGTTAGAAATTTCGTGTGATTATGAAAGTTAAATTAATTGGTTATAAGTTGCGTTAGAGTTATGAAGTTAAATGTTAGCAGGTAGCGCTATAGAAAACAATACAAAGCATTAAAGTACAGATTATAAATATTAAATTGATAGAGTAATATTATGGGAACTATATTTGATTAAATACAAACTAGACGTACTTTTAACGGTTCGATTGGATGAAAGGAGTTCGTTATGGGGTTACTCCGATTTTTAATTCGACCTCAAAGACAAACACGTTCGGATATTTCGTACTAACTAAAGAAATTTAGCAAAAATGATAATTATATCTTTTATTGTAATTCATTAAATTTTTAACATATTGTTGTATTTAAACTAAAATAAGTATTTACTGCTTAAAAAACTGATATTTAACTTAAAAATATTTAATTATAGTTTCAAAAATGTTACGTAGGTAATATTATATTTCATTTCCTATAGTGTTCTCGCTGCTGAAGTGAAAAGTTATGTGTGTTACACGAGAGCAAAATTTTTCGCATCTCGTGCCTTTGAATCCCTCGCAGCACTCAGGAATCAACTTTAGAATCACTCGCTACGCTCGTGATTCAATCATTGATTCCTTCGCTTACTCGGGATTCAATATCAACACTCGCAGCAAAAAACGACTTTGCTCTCTTGTTGCACAAATAACTATTTCACTTCAGCAGCGAGAACACTATAGGAAATGAAATATATTACGTAACATTTTTGAAACTATAATTAAATATTTTTAAGTTAAATATCAGTTTTTTAAGCAGTAAATACTTATTTTAGTTTAAATACAACAATAAGTTAAAAATTCAATGAATTACAATAAAAGATATAATTATCATTTTTGCTAAATTTCTTTAGTTAGTACGAAATTCCGAACGTGTTTGTCTTTGAGGTCGAATTAAAAATCGGAGTAACCCCATAACGAACTCCTTTCATCCAATCGAACTGTTAAAAGTACGTCTAGTTTGTATTTAATCAAATATAGTTTCCATAATATTGCTCTATCAATTTAATATTTATAATCTGTACTTTAATGCTTTGTATTGTTTTCTATAGCGCTACCTGCTAACATTTAACTTCATAACTCTAACGCAACTTATAACCAATTAATTTAACTTTCATAATCACACGAAATTTCTAACACAACACACTTGTCATTGGCAAAATCATCGGTATAACGATGGAAGCCAAAACCTAAATGAAGAAGAAGAAAAATCGGAGCTGTTGGTACTGGCCACTTGGTCTTTGTATCTCTCTCTTTTCTATTGGCGGGAAAGAGATAGTGTCAATGTTTCGAATTAGAATTAAAAAGTTACTTTGTCTCACTCAGTGGGCAAAATCGCATTTTGTCCACTGTTTTCAGTGAGCAAAACCTACATGTTTGAGCTACTGAAGTGAAAAAAATATTGTTGGCACTATGTATTATACATCCGTTACCACACGGATAATCCGGTTGAATTATAAGGCACGGGACCCGTTGCGTATGCGTGGCCAACTCTTGTCTTTGTTTATTTAAGCCGCAGAAGTCACGAGTCAGGGATTACAGGAGATAAGATTGTGAACAAAGATTCGGCTTAGCGTGTTTGCTGAGGGAATTATGGCATTCGTACCGGGTAGTACCTTGTGGATACGGCGCCCCTCATAAGTCCTACTGAGCCGTGGTTGTATGCCAGTAGAGTAATGGTCAGAGACCGGAGCAGAGACTACACAGAGTGGAATGGTTGCCAAAGAGATCTGGTGACCTGACTCCCACGTCTACTACTACTACTTAGGTCATAAATTATCGGCGTGCAAGGGCCAATGTGCCAAGTGTTCTGGCCACTTTTGGACATGACTCCGTCATCATCATCATCGATGTGTCATTAATAGCAAGTCATCCAGCTACTTAAACTCAAAAGGAACTTTATTTACGTAGGTCAGACTGCGGGGCAGTAGGAACAGGCTCCTGAAAAGTATTTCTGATAGGAATCTTGAGAGTCCAATTGTGAGACAGCTCTGTAAACACACTCTGTTACTGGTAGAATATAAGTACTAATATAGCTTATAAGACAATAAATGAATAATTATTATTATTATCACAAAACTCTTATTATCGTCATATTCAACATTACTTCTATCATCTTATGACCCCTGTCCCACGCTAGGTGGTAGTCTCCAGACACACCTATCAGTCGTCATACCTACATTCACACCTTTCACACACAACTCCTCACTCCCCCAATCCCTCCATAGCTCACAATCCCTGCGTCCACTCGCATTCATGCTGAAACTACCACTGGTTCGAAAAACTGCTCTACAGAGAAGAGCCAGAAAGAAACTCTGTAGTTGCTTTTTTTTTTTAATTATTGGTCTTATGTACATTCATTCAGCAAACAAAGTAACATGAAAACTCGCTTTTGTTTTGTACCCAAAAACAATTTTAATTGCTCTAAAACTATCAAAAGCCTCACCGTAACCAAATGAAATGGGAATGAAATCAATTGGATGTATCAACCCGGTGAAGCGGGACAGAGACAAAAAACAGTCGTGTCGATTGGTTCTGTCGTGCGAGCGAGACCAAAAGTTGATAAATGGGATGTGGTCGACGAGATTTTGGCTTTTACCCATTGTGGGTATGTTTTACTTTCATGTATTGTGAAATACTAAAAAAAACCTACATTTATCTCCCGACAAAATAAGAGGGGTGTTGTAAGTTTCACGTGTGTGTCTATGAAACCGTATTTACTAAACGAATGGATCGATGATTACGTTGCGATATATTTTTTTTAAAAGGATTTTTTTACGATGACTTATCGAAATCGGTTTAGAGTTTCAAGGTCATCAGCACTTTCTGGTTGTATTTGAGGATTTCTCACGAGACCACTTGTCTAACCAATAGCAGCGGTTGCCCTACTGCACTGTAGTGGCGAAGGACAAACGTCGATCGCTCCTGGCAGATTCAACTAAATCGGTAAACTGGATTCTGATAGGATTGGAATAAGGTGAATTTCATGTTAATTGTAAACTGCCCCCGCAACACTGGTTAACCTACTGCAGGGGTTAAAAAAATCCAAGTCTTTATCATCATCAGCTCAGCTCATTAATGAACCGAGTACGAGTGCAAGAACAATCGTCATCATCATTTCCTCATCAGTCTCCCCCAAGGATTTCCACGAAGGCCGGTCCTGGGTCGAACAATGTGACATCTCAAAATCCACATTCCTGCAATAAAACACTTTCTACCCTAAGGACATGGTTAAAAATTAAATCAATATTTTAGTCTAGATGTCACGTTCTTTTTGCAACAATTTGAATTGTGAAAAGGCTTAACTAACAGAGACAGAGATTAGTTCTATTATAGGTGCGTTCAAATTAAGGTTTACTTATTTTTCCTCATTGTGTGTTATACCATTTGTTTGTTGCGCCGTAGGGCGCTAATCATAATATGGCTTTTCGTATTCTTGGAAGTGGAAGTGAACATATTGTTTTGAGGGTTTTGAAATGGTTGGTCGGCTCACTGGATTCAAGACATATAATTTCATTTTTAATTATTCCATCTTTTTTTTATTATAAAATTCATATATCAGTTGAGCGCCTTTCGGAGCCAAACGAAACTAGTTATAAGTAAATAGTCATTGTAATATGGCGTTTAAAAAAAAGGCAAGCCCTCCGAGTTTCTTCCGCCAGGTATTCTCGGTTGGTGCCGCGTTCCGACCTGATGTATCCGATGACGACTGTGAACGCCATAATTGGTTTATACAATAAAGCATTTTTCTATTCAATTCTATACTTCTAACCCAAATGTCACGTAGATGTTGAAAGGAAACACGTTTAACAGGTTTAGTGAATGTATTTACATTATTTAGCCTGCTGTTATAAAAAAGCAACCACACTCAATTTTCGTGGAGGTTACTGCTTTTGTCACTTCATTAAAATTCACTAATTACATTATAAATCAGCAGAGCGGCATGATAAACGTTGCATTAATTCTGGAGCTGCGTCCTGACAGACGGACAGCGCGGCAGATGCTGGGCTGTGATTAATGAGACGCAGCTTGTGCTGATGTGCTGCACGACGGCGAACAACAAGTCCCTCCCCTTCATTTGAAGTGGGGGCAGCAGAGACGCCTAACCACTGGAGTTTGAACAAATTGAGATCAAATCGCTACCCATGAATGACCCACTACTGAGTCGGGCCTCCTCCAAATTCATGGAGAGAAATTAGCCTACTTTGCCACGCTCTGGCAAGACGGGTTGGCACATTGTCTGTATCAATTTTTCCTTCTATTGCGGCTGGGTGATTTTCCTCTTGCGTTCCCTTAGTCGCCTCTTGCGACACCCTCGGGATGGTATGGGTTGGTGACACTGCGTATTCTAAATCCGTCACCACACGGGTGAGATCAAATACTTACGTGGAACTACATGTTTGCAGGATGCCTAGGACTATCGTGAGATCGGTGCATAGTATATTGCCGAATGCAATTGACAGGTTAAGCAAGGTCCTGGATGGTGGAGGGTGCTGACCCTGATTAAATTGGGAAAAAAAAGTATGACTAGCCCTCTTAGTTTCCTGCCAGTTCTTCTCAGCAGTGGTCGCGTTCCAACTTGTGGTAAACTAAAATATATTACTTTGCTTTTTGTAAACATTTTATTAATATGTTGACAATTTGTAAGTGTCCATTGTGTCTTGGAATAGTTATTTTTTATACAAGAGTGTAAAGTTGCTTTTTAACCGCGTGTTCAATTTTGATGACCGAGCAAGTGAAGGATTCGCTCGTGATTCAAAATTAGAATCCTGAACGTTAGCGAGGGAATCAAAAGAGCACGAGGTGAAAATCTTTGCACTCGAGTGCAACACGTAACTTTTCATTCCACATCAGCGAGGAAATGACTAAATGCAAAAAAAAAACGTTTACAATCAAGATAGGTACACTTTTATTTCAGTTTAGGTATTAATTACTACATTATGACAGGTAAGTATTGCAGAATAATCTTTACTTTATTCTCTAGCGAATAAAAACGGCTTTTGCACTCAGATATCGAAGAGCAAAAATACTTTATTCTCTAGCGAATAAAAACGGCTTTTGCACTCAGATATCGAAGTGCAAAAATACTCTTTCCGAGATGGGGGGATGAAAAATAAATTATTTGACTTTGACGTTGATGGATCTTTGATGGCTTACAAGTCTTTTACTCGTATTAATTAATATAAACCTACCATTGAGGCATTAGTATGAAATTGAATTTGCTTACTGTGGCACGTAGGCATTGAATATATTTTGAATTCTCGAGTTAACTTGAAGATTCCCTTGTCTAGATTTTCCACTTATTTACTGTAGTTGCTTCCTACATAACTGCATGAGAATGAATTGGCTCAATAATATTATTACTAGTGACTCGTCCCGGCTTTGCATGAAAAATATTCATATTTTTTTTATATTTTAGTAGTTAAGATGCTATTGAGCGCGATGAAAAATACCATAAATTAATAAATAAAAAAAAAACTTCCAATCGTTCTGGTGTTCCAAATGGTGCGCCTAAGGGTCAGCGCCGACGGACGGAGTGGCGGCGAAGAGACTAATTCAGTAACAATTTAAATTCAACCTAAAGCGCTTCAGAATATATCTGTATTTAGAATACGCTCGCCGTCATTGTATTCCGTTTTACCAAATACAGTTGTATTCTAAAGCGCTTTAGGTTGAAATTAAATTGTTACTGAAACCGCCACTCGCTGGTGGGCGCTGAGCCTAACCGGATGTTTTGATGGAAGCTACTATATTACCGTAGCTACTAATCCACGGAATATTAATACATTTGATATCACCCACTCTGAACTGTAAACGCTCGATTTAAACCAACTCCAGTAATGGAAATCAATTCATAATCTCGCCGTAGCTCGTTAGCTCCCCGAGGGGGGGTTAAAGGTGGTGGGGTGAGGTCCTCAGAGTGAGGAAATGGAGCGGATTGCTCAAACGATCAGGCATTAACTGAGGCTATCTTTACACTAGCTAGCTCTGAATGATATATTAGCTTTTGTCAAAATAAGCCAGTACACTTGATTAAGATATTATTATATCAAATCAATTAGAAACATCGAATTTGACACCGTCACAGCAACTAAAGCAGTAATAAAGCTTCTGATATTATATTTTTAAAATGCAAACATTCATGAAAAGTTGTTTTTTTCAATAATAACCCTCTACACAGATATATTTAAGACCAGCGGTTTCCAACGGGTGAGATGTTACCCGTGGATGACGCCGCGGGCGAAGCTAGTCAAAAAAAGTAGCCTAAGTTACTCCTTATATCATCAGCTACCTATCAGTGAAAGTCCCGTCAAAATCGGTCCAGCGGTTCCAGAGATTAGCCGGAACAAACAGACAGACAGATAGACAGACAAAAATTAAAAAAAAAGGTAATTTGGTCTATGTACTGTGTATACATACTTACGCATTTAGTAAAAAATGGTTATTTTATTATTACAAACAGCCACTTCAACTTTATTTATTTGTATAGATTTGATCATCACATGGCTTATTTTTTAAATACTTAAAACAATTTCATTGGGTTTTACCAGCGTAAGCTCAGTTGGCTATATCAATAAACATCGGCTCGTCCCTTTAGGCGCGACAGACAGACGGGGTAAATATTAACAAATCCGTTTTATTTTCCACCATCCCATACTACTGATATTAAAAACACGTTTGTAAGAATGTATGGATGTATGTTTGTTACTCTTTCACGTAAACATTACTGAATAGATTTTGATAAAACTAAACAATAACTTATCTTATACATCAGAATAACACATAGGCCATATAAGTATATAGCGTGAATTAATCAAAATGTCACGATAAAACAATATGACGAGAAAATAAAATATCACAATTTTCCATCACCAAGCGAGTGAACCCGTGGGGCGCAGTTAGTTTAGAATAATCGTAATAACGCTGCTAGACTATGAAGTGTACCTACTATAAATGCCTGAACAAAGTGATTATGCTGTTAAAGCTTTACTACTTCCAAGAATTAACGTAGTTATCGGCTGAATGCGGAGCGTTCACGCCTTCATTAGCGTGATCTTGAATCCAATTAATACCTATTCAGATACTGTCTCCGATTCAATCAACTGCGTATCCGTACACTGAAATGTAGCACCGTATCTTACTATATTGTCCCGTCATTAATTCCTATTTTATACGAAACTTTGTCGGCGCGCCTCCTTAAAAAATAATCATTCTTTTGTTTCCTGTCAATATCTATGGTTTTCTATGGTGCTGTCTGCTAACATCTAACTTATCAACTCTAACGCAACTCATGACCAATTAATTTAACTTTCATAATTGTTACGTTGTAACAAGATAAAATATAATATAAAATTTTCATATCAAATATTTTTACAACAGACAAACAAACCAACGTTTTATTACTATCAAACTGAATCCGCGCGCATTAACTAGTGTTGGCGTCGTTCATAACCATATATGGTGATCTTCGCGTCCGAAGGCGAAATCCTTCTAGAACAACGGATTGGTAACGCCCACAATGCATAGGTGCATAGAAAGTTCGAGAATAAAGAACAAAGGATAAAACAAGGGAAATAATTCTATTTCGTTCATTAGCATATCGTCTTCTCCTTCCTACAAAATCGTACGATGAACCAGACAACAGTGTGGGGCGTGTCCTCCCACCAACAAGGGAACCCCTCCACATGCCACTTCAAAAAAAAAACCAAGGGCAGTTAATAAATAGCGGGAGCGGTAGTTAGGAGCCCCATTTCTGAAAAAACTACTAGTCATACTTCTGATCATCCCCCTTGGTAAGTCTGATTCAATATTGCTGGTTGCTATTGTCTGTTTTCTTGCCTGTGTTAATTTGTCTCAACGGTAATTCGCTATGGCTGGATATATTTCATAATAGTGGCTTAGCTACGTTACGAAATGTGATTGCGGGTGTGTTAAAATAATATTTGCTTCCAGTTAGTCGCTCCGATAAGTTTTTAACAACGTTCTACCCGCGGTATTTTTTGTCACTAGCATAATACATATTAGTACGAATCTATTCTGCCGCCGTGAGAAACCAATGGAATATTGTTGGATATATTTAAATGCCATTGTGTAGTTCACGCGCAAATAGTCAACGTCGGTGGCCATACATACGTATGCATTGTGATTTATTAATTTTCGTGATTAATACAGCCGTTGAAAAGTGTTAATGTCATTGTATGCATTGTTTAAAAACTGGTAGTTTTTAATAATTAAATGTAGTGTAAAGATAACGATTGATTGCTGTGTGTTCTTAATAAATTGGCCACCGAGATAATTTTATACAAGGTAGGTCATAATGGTCATAGTCACTTCGTAATGGTTTTTCATAAAAATAATTATATTTGATTCCTAACTATTTCCTAGTTCGCGTAGTTTTGTAAAAGTTTACTAGTTGTGTAAAACTGTTGTAATATATTTCCTTTGCAATAATTATTTGCTAGCTTAGCATCATATTTCTATGTACCGGCGTGCTAAAAATCAAGGTCAGTGCTTCGCTAGTTAATTTGTGACGACTACCCGTTTGCTAATATGTCGATTGTATTCTTTTGATTCTTATGAAATTGTGATCGTCCGGTATTTAATATTTGAGATGTTCTTTTATTAATTGTTTATTTTATCATTGGATTGTTTCTAGTACCGGGCTTGGACATCACAATTTCATATTATATAATTTTGTTGTTTCGCGAAAGACGCCGACGCCCACTCCGGGTTTCACCTAGTGCCTGGGTGTCGGATCTTTCGCGCTAAGGGGTCATTCCGACGCGTTCCAGGAAACTGGGGGACCTCTGTACGGGCTGGGATTCTCCGGAAGAGTAGAAGACCGCCGTACGTTTGGAGGCTTTTCATGCTGCCGACGGCCACGAGGCTGAACGCACTCCGCGCTGAGATGTACACAGCCGCACACCACCTATGAGCTGAGGTCTACGTGCCACACGTCCCCGTCCGAATCGCTTTACGGCTGCGCGTCCTACGCCCGGAAGTGACCCAACCGGCTAATGCCAAATAGTCGGATGAGATAAGTCCCCAGCGCATTTAGGTCTTTTTTTACTGACCACAAGCTTCCCTGTGCCGAGAACTCATCCCTGTGATTTCGAGATCTTTTCGTGCTTAGAGACATTAATTTTTGGTGATACATTGTAAACCCAGAAATAAATCTTGTAAATTTTGTAATTGTTTTTTTTTCCTTTTCTTTGTTACCCGCCGTCAGGCGGACGTAACATAATCACTCGAACTTTTTCAAACTGTTCCAAAATCATCAGTATAATGGATCGATGGTAGCCAAAACCTAAATGAAGAAGAAAATAAAAACATGACAAAACATTATTTTATTTAACAATTTCAATATACAACAAAATTTAAACAAATTCACCATGGCGAGATTCGGCCGCACAAACTTTGACGTACATCATGGTACGTCACAAGATCACAAGCAAACTAACCGAAACGCGCACTTATACCGATTAAAAAAAGGATTTTTGGTCCAGTACTATAAATAACCTACAAGTATCGGCAATTTAGACATCGGCAACTTCATCAATAATTACCTCAGCCCATTAAATACCCACTACTGAGTCGGGACTCCACCCATTACACGGAGAAACTAGCCTACTATACTTCGTTTCATTACTCATAGTACCACTTGAGTTAGCTCAATTGAAGCAGTTCTGGACAAATATACCGTACGTGCGGTGACAGATTTAGAATACACAGTGTCACCATCCAATTCCACCCTGAGGGTGTCGTAAGAGCCGACAGAAGGAAAGGCAAGACCGAAAACCTGGCTGAAGAAAAGGAAAACTTTTTACGGAACCGTGTGCCAACCAGTCGGGCATAGTAGGCTAATTACCCTCTGTGTTACTGGTGGAGGCCCCTGTCGACTACGGACTGAGTAGTCGTTAATATCACGATCATCACTATCACTACATAGCATGAAACAAAGTCGCTGTCGTCTGTCCGTCCCTATGTATGCTTAAATCTTTAAAACTACGCAACGGATTTTGAAGCGGGTTTTTTAATAGATAGAGTGATATTATATACATAACTAGCTTTTGCGCGTGGCTTCGCCTGCGTGGGCTTCGAACCCGTGCTTATTTCTGTGCATATTTTTTATGAACATAAAATCGGTTATTGTGACTAAACTATGATAGTTAGATATGTGCTCTTGCGGACTTTTTTGTAGATCTTTATAAGACCTACAAACCCGTAGTACATCATTTTGTTGTATTGTCAATAGTTTTTGCAGCGCACGCATAAATAGGTTTTAGATTTTACACCTTGGTTTACAAAATCGCAATTTTCATACGGTTCCCTAATTCTTATGAAAATAATATATAGCCTATAACCTTCCTCGATAAATGGACTATCTAACACTGAAAGATTTTTTGAAATCGGACCAGTAGTTCCTGAGATTAGCGCGTTCAAACAAACAAACAAACTCTTCAGCTTTATATATTAGTACAGATATTGTAGAGCAACACTTATAAATTTAGAAGTTCATCATTACACCCGCGCGAAGCCGGGGCGGGTCGCTAGTAAAAGTATAAAATTCGAAATAAACAAACACACATTTTGCATACTATTAGTTACCCTTCAATCATCGTAATTGAAACAGCAATATACGAATTAGAGCCACTCAGAAGCACTACAGTTAGCTTATCTGGATCAGAACTACTCTGCAATCACTACGAAGTTATAGCGTGATAGTTTGTTTGGCGGGGGCAATATACTATGAGGGTGTTTCTCCATTGGCAAAATAAAACCTGGATTTAAAAATAACTTAATCGTTTTTGTCATAGTCCGCTTAGTGATAGAATTAGTATTTGATAAATGTTTTTTTGAAGTGAATCTTCTAATGTGTTTTCCAACCAGGTTGCGTTAAACGTTTAACACGCAAGAGGGAGAGAGAAATAAAGATAGACAAAGGTAGAAAGTAGGAGAGAGAAAGAGAGTGAGTCACAGATTTGCGCGGGGGGGGGAGGTTGCGCGGGGGATGGTTAATTATTTGGCAAAACAACGTTTGCCGGGACAGCTAGTTTCTCATAATTAAAAGATGCGATAAATTGTGAATTGTAAGCAATGGTAGTAAAGTTCGCCTTAAAGAAGCAATATGATTTCATTAAAAATCAATTTCTACCCCTTCCTATTTTAAAATTTTTACTTTTCCGCGAGGAGGGGATCCGCGCCTTTTTTGCCTCAGAAGGCCTGGCGTAGGAAAGTCAGTGCATATCTTTCTTAATGCCTTTCGTACCGAGGGCCTCTTAAGACCCGACATAAGGAAATGACCATGCCGTAAACCGACAAGGTAAGCTTTTGGCCAGCGTGGCATAGTAGGTTAATAACCCTCCATGTAATGGGAGGAGGCCCAGTCCAGCAATGGGTCGTATGAATTTAGTTTGCACAGTTTTCAACATTGTTATGAGTCCAGCTAGCTTCTCGGTTTGTTGAAAATCCTTCTCATACTTCAACCGCATAGGGAAAACGACCTTTATAATTTTGCTGCAATGAAATTAATGGAAAGAACATACAATTACGAAACTAGTGTAAAAATATTAATTACCTAACTAGCTGTTAACTGCGACTTTGTCTGCCTTGGCTTTTAATTCGATTAGTTTCTTTTTTTGCAAATGGTTGTCGCTGCAATATTTTTTACGGGATATTCTTTGAAAATTGCTGTAGACGGAGTGAATAGTTGTTTAGTTATAACTATAATAAAAGCGACATGTTCAGCGATTGATATGAGCAAAGTAATGGTGGAGGCAATTAAGAATGCAATTGATTCATTTGTAGGTTGGAAAATCTCTGGCACATCCAATTGTTGGATGAATGACCATTATGTTATTCTATAACTGCTCCGCCTTGAATAACCGAGCTCGTTATACTGTAGGTGCTGGCTGTCATTCAAACATAGGGCCTCCCCCAAATTCATGGTGGGAACTTAGGTTACTATGCCTATTTTTGCTCAGGTAGGCACAGGCTTTATATCGAGTTTTCCTTCCCTCGGTAATCTACCTTCCTTTAGTCGCCTCTTAAGACACCCTCAAAGTGGTATGGGTTAGGTTATTGTCTCTAACATAAAACCCCTGTGTAAAAGTAAAGAGTTCAAATCCGCGATTTCCTCCAAATATCACGACCAAAAGTTCACAGTGTAACGAAACTCTACAGGTAGATCGCGAACATTCTTTGCAAACAAGTATATATTCCTATTCAAATGATCAAAGTGAAAGAATTGGGAGGAGACACAGTGGCCCAGTCAAACGTTGCCATGACGACCGCTCCTTTGAGAGCTAATGATGTATGCCTTACCTTTAGTTATCATATTTGGAAAAATACCAAGTTGACACACTTTTTAACGGCATGGAAACAGAAATATAAAGAGCTTTGTCTAATACACCATTACAAACCATAGGATGTTTTTTTATTGGTTTGACTGCCTTGGTGGTCTCGGGTTTGGATGTGTCACCTTTGGATCATGATTTCCCGGTTCGATTCCAGGGTGAGGGTGGGTTTGTCTGTATGTGAATTTCATGTTTTTAAACTGCCCCCGCGGTACAAGTTATACCTAGGGATGTCGTATTGAAGAAAATACTACAAAGCTGTCTACTCACTCCCTCTTCTTTCTCTCTTTCTGATTCTGACCAGTGTGGGGACGGGTCAGAATACACTTCCCCACCGCACGCTGGGAGTATACGCGTGTTGTAAAAGTCAACAAAACCCAGCATGCTTGGTGGTAGGATCGAATGGTCCGCCCGGCTAGCTACCACCCTCACATTCCTTTCCTTCGTTCCTTCGTTTGTATGTGAGAGCCGGTACTCGACAGGGCATTTCCTTAAATTGCCTGCCCCATCTTAGACCCTGGCGTTGTTTTCCATCACGCAAGCCTAGGGCCAAACGCATTCCAGTAATTGGTAAAAAAATGCTAGCAGCAAAAAGGATTAGCTGTCAACATCATGGATCTTCTAATACAACGCCAGCTACCTTCCTTAGTCACAGGAAGACCATGCAAGGGTTTCTCCACTATATGCAATATTGTTTATATTGGAAAAATGTTCCCAGATGAGTTTCAATATGAGCGGCGGGTTATTTTTTAATTCATCGTATCAGCCCATAACTGCGTCGGGCATCCTCCAAGTTTTTGATGGAAATTAGCCGACCATCCCACTGCGTTTGTATCCACTTCTGGAGATTGTCTCATCTCGGTCTGTCTCATCAGTAAGTATACTTCTGCAGCTATTTACCGTAATTAAAGTCTTACCTATATATATTACGTAGTTTCCTAGTAAAAAATTGGCACATCCCCCAAATGATAGGCATTTGAATTCAACGCACGTCAGTAGAAACGAACGGAACAAGGGAAGTTGTCGCGAGGTGAGATTTGTGGGCTCTTCTACTTTTGCGTGAACCCGAAACTTGGTTCCGAGGGCCTTTGTGGCGCTTTGCCGACTTTGGCTAATTTAACATTTGTTTTGCACAAATCATATTTGGCAGGAAATATGGATCGTACGCTGCCCATTATTCAGGAAAGACATTTTTTTACCAATTACTTGAATGCCTTTGACCCGAGGCTTGCGCGAAGGGGAGCAACGCCAGGGTCTAGGATGGGGCAGGCAATTTAAGGAAATGCCCTGTCGGGCACCGGCTCGCACATACACACCACGGAACACAGTAAAGCTGCTTGGCGCTGGACTTAGATGGTGCGGTGGGGAAGTTTTATATTCTGACCCGTTGTACCCCTGATTCTGAAGAACCAGCTCTCTTCTTGGTCGGTATCTTCATTGCTGAAAGTCGTGTCTAGAATGACCTTTTGGTCTCGATGCTCTTCCACGTTTTTCTGTCCTCGGCGGTCTTAATAGCTTTGGTCAGTGGCAGGCCGGTAACCGTTTTTATTAAGTCTGACCACCGGGTAGGTGAGCGACCGCGTGGTCTCTTCCCTTCGACCTGGCCAACTACCATCAGCTTCTCCAGGCTGTCAGGGCTTCTGCGAGCAACGTGTCCAAAATACTTAAGTATCCGCTGAAAGCAGATAGCGGATAGCCTTGTGTTTATTCCGAGCTCTTTGAGAATGGACACGTTGGTCCGACGTGTGGTCCATGGAATTCGCAACATCCGCCTCCAACAACACATTTCAAACGCGTCGATTTTAGCCTTTTCTTTCTGTCTTATTGTCCAGGATTCGGCGCCGTAAAAGAAGATTGAGAACACCATTGTACGCACCAGCCTCACTTTGAAGCAGTTTTACAGAGAACAAAAAGGGTTGCAAATAAAGACTGTGATAGACTTGGCAAGCCATTCCAGTACTGTGACACGCATGTCGCGGATCGCACAAATCTGTTCGGCTCCTAATTTGTTGTTTATTGAATCCCACGCACATAACGCTGTAATTTCACGGCTCGTGACTCCGGTATACTTTGCCGCGGAAGAGGCGTAAGGGCACGTTCATATTATTTTTGTTTGTATATTCTTTATTCATATTTTTTTTACATAATATTCAAAAAGGATATTTTTTGTATATAATATAAAAAATTACTTCCCTAGGGGCGGAAAGATCAAGCCACTTAATGGTCAGTGCTGCAAAGAGAGGAACCGCCTAACAATACGCGCCGTCTCAAGCAACACTGCCTTTTGTATCAGAGGCTTAACCCAACCGGATATCGAAAGTTGATTTAGATGTTCATCAAAACTTTTCGATATCAAACCATTCACCGATACAACGATCGGAATGATACTGGTTGACTCAACACTTCACATGGCGGTCACCTCATGGACCAGATCTAAATATTTTATCCTTTTTACTTTTTCCGCCTTCACGAGGTTCTCATCATGTGGAATGGTGATGTCAACCAGCTTTACGCGGCGTGTATAGATCTTTATTATTAAAGAAATCTTTTGATGTCTAAGGTTTTTACGATATCTTTTGTTAAGCATTTTTGGCGTAAATCCAGAGTAGCTTTACTCTGATTATTAAAATAGTATACTATCTTAAAATAGTACCAACATTAACAAACAATGTGTTATTAAAATACAGCTACATTTGATTAAAATAATATACAAACTTGTCTGGCCAAATCCAAAATTGCGAGCTTTTTGGTCTGCTAAAAGTACCACATTACATAACTTTCATTGGCAATTGACATTAACTGTTCATAGTTAATGCACATAATTTAGAGGCATCATTACTTCAGGTATTAAAATCATAAGGATCAGTAAAGGGCTGAAACGAAATTATTCGTATGAATGTGCATGAATTTTAAATAAATAATAAATATTCGCAGTGATGTGTGGTTGCCTAGTTTTATTTAAGCGTATTTGCAAAAAGCAGAAGTTATGGGGTTGGGTTTACTATAACGTACTGTTAGGGGCCGAAATCCTGTTCACACGAGGCGCAGCCTATTCCCCTATATCTTACATAATAGAAGGCACATGGAAATGGAACGGCGGGGATGGCGGCCAAAGGGAAAATAGAAAAATGGCTGATGGTAAGCGGATCATCATCTACGTTTGTGACAGGGATGACGGGCTGACGACCCACGCTAAGCTATGCTTGGGGTTTCTCTGAAAGATATGATCCGCAACGATACCATCCGAGGACCAAAGTCACCGACATGAAGTGGCAGTGGGCTCATCATATCTGTAGAAGAACCGACAACCGCTTGGGTAGACGAGTTCTTGAGTGGAGACCACGAATCGGCAAGTGGGACGACAATCTGCGAAAGGTTGCGGGCAGCAGCTGAATGCGTCAAGCTGAAAACTATGGCGCTCTTTAGGGGAGGCCTATGTCCAGCAGTGGACTAATGTGGGCTGATGATGATGATGACCTACTGGCGTCATGCTTTCAGTGACGTAATAAAAAGGAAACTCGAGTCTCTTCTGCTCCCATAAATAAAGCTCCGTGACCTTACTAAGGTTTCTTGCCGGCTCTTCTCTGTGGAATTGCTCTCCGAACAGGTGGTAGATGATAGTAAAATATTAAATTTTATTTTGTTGTTTGACATGTGAATACAGCTCTAATGAGCCAACTTGATTAAATGAGTTTTGAATTTGAATAACGTCTGGAACACAACACTCAAGGTTTATTCCCAATTTTGAACAGTGATGGAAAATGATGCGACTATTAATCACTGAATGATTAATACCAAAATAATTGATTCTTCTTCGTCTCAGCCCATAACTGACCCACTGCTGAATCGAACCTCCTCCACATGGAGGGTAATTAGCCTACTGTGCCACGCTGGCCAGACGGGTTGGCACAGGGTTTCGTATCAAGTTTTCCTTCTTTTGCGGCTAGGTTTTCCGGCTAATCATTTCCTTTTGTCGGCTCTTACGACACCCTCAGGATTAAATGGGGTGATGACACTATGTATTGTAAATCCGTCACCACATGGGATAAATAACTGTTTCATCATCATCATTTCAGCCAAAAGACGTCCACTGCTGGACATAGGCCTCCCCTAAGGATTTCCACAGAGGCCGGTCCTGGGCCGCCGCATCCACTGCTTTCCGGCGACCTCAAACAGGTCATCGGTCCACCGTGTGGGGGGCCTACCAGCACTGTCTGTCCAAAAACACACCATCACTTACTGCGATCGCCAACTCGCCTGCCAAGCGTGGCGATTATGGCAACCCCCCCTCCCCATGAATGGACACAAATAATTGTTTAATCAATCGTAATTAAGTAACAAAATAATACGACAATATTGCAGAGGCGCAAAAAGCCTCGTAATCAAAACTTTAAGTTTCAAGACCGAAATACGATTACAAGTTCACGGAGTGAGCTTTAGAAGTTTGCACGATGCCGAAAGCTTAGCGAGTCCCGAAAAACAGTTCAGTGAGTTCAAGTGGAATTGTTTTTAGATTGCAATATTAATTTGCGGCTTAACCAGAAAATTCAAATTGTCTTCATCAGCCTCAGTCTGTAAATATCTACTACATAGCTGATGTTTATCATCTGAATGATTAAATGAATTACAGCCCATAAATGACCCACTACTGGGTCGGGCCTCCTCCAACTACATGGAGGGAAATCAGCCTACTGTGCTACGCTGTGGCTAAAAGTGGTGCCATCACGATCGAAATTCAAAATACAAATTAGATAATAGAATAATAGATGTCGTTTCGATCGAATTAAAACCCGGTATTAAAGTTCCTCTGTGTTTGGCCAGCGTGGCACCCTCCATGTCATTGGAGGATGTCCAACTCAACAGTGGGTAAAGGTTGAGTCGTCGTTTCAGCCCATGAATGACCCACTACTGAGTCAGGCCTCCTCCAAAGGTTGAGTAGTGTAGTTATATTCCGTGTTGTGATGGATTTAGAATACATAGTGTCACCCACCACTCCATACCATCCTAAGGGTGTCTTAAGAGCCGACAAAAGGCAATGGCAAGGCGGAATACCTAGCCATTCATCTAAAAGACGTCCACAGCTGGATATAGGCCTCCCTCAAGCATTTCCACAAAGGTTGGTCTTGAGCCATCCATCGGCTTCCGCCGACTTTAACCAGGTCATTGGTTAGTAGCAGTAGTAGTAATTATTAAGTACAAACGTTAGATATGCCAAATCAATAGTGTAGTTACAATAAAATTTATGGATTTATCAGCAAAATTTAACGTTCCGTTTAGTCTATACATACAAATACATAAAATTGGAGTGTCTGTTTGTAATAATAAAATAACCACTTTTTACTAAATGCGTATGTATACACAGTACAGTAGACAAAAATATATTTTTTTATTTTTGTCGGCCTGTCTGACTGTTTGTTCCGGCTAATCTCTGGAACAGCTAGGCCGGGATTCTCACTGATAGGTAGCTGATGATATAAGGAGTTTTTTTAGACTAGCTTTGCCCCGCGGCGTCATCCGCGGTACGACAAAACCCGCGGGTAACACCGCACCCGTGCGAAGCCAGGACGGGCCGCTAGTATTAAATAATTCAGTTTAATTTAGTAGTTTCACCGATCCATATCGGTGGCATCACGTGGCCTGGCAGCATACAAAATTCACGAGCTACTATTTTCAATTCGGACATAAAATATTTGGAAGTAAAATCAACATGACGCCGCGACCCGAATGCGGATTCAATTGAATCGAATCTGCCGGAATTGAATTCGGATTCACGTCCAAATGACAGGTTATCGATATCTGTGTGCGTTTAACGACAACTGAATTAGTGTTATATATATTTTTGGGGCAACGATATCCTCACCTTGATTCATAATACACTGTTCAATGGTTTTAATCCATTTTAGTGGAGGATTAAATATTGGGGAGGTATAGTTTTATTTAGAGATATTAACGAGAATTCACAATAGCTGGCATTTTATAAAAGTTAAAAAAATATCTCTGGCTTTTTCTATAGACAGCCAAACGAAAGGGACAGAATCAGAAAATCTTGTTAAACTATTGCTAATAAGATTTAAGACTGGATATCTAAGGATGACGTAGCCCCGTAGTAGGTTGTAGCCTGTGAGTCTCGTAGCCTCGTAGCTCCGTAGGCTTCACGTTTTAGTGAAGCTTATCTATACCAAAGTATGCATAATTATCATTCATCAGGTCAGATTGTAAATGATCCATTGATTCTTCTGCAAATGTGGCGGAGGAGGAGGGGGAGAAATCTAGACTATTAGTAGAAGTCTGGACAATATCTACGTTCTAACTATCTATCTTCTATATAAATAAAAATGAATTGCTGTTCCTTAGTCTCGCTAAAACTCGAGAACGGCTGGACCTATTTGGCTAATTTTGGTCTTGATATATTCGTAATCATTTTTTTAATGCGCATTAATTTTTGTTCTAGATTCTGGAATTATCATTCAGATTGCAGGAAATGATGGCTTCACGGTTATGATCGTTTTATTTTATTTTTCGCGACCACGGACACTGCAAAATGTCTGAAACGTTGGGAATAAAATAAAATAAAACTATCATAACCGTGAAACCATCATTTCCTGCAATGTGTAAAGATCGTGAAAACCTAAGACATCATTATTATCATTCAGGTTTTTCATTTATTGATTCTGAGGCGATTCTATAAAAATAAGTAGTACCGTTGTACCTAAATATCCCAAGTGTAATTTTACTTTTTCTGTGTGTGTACACAAATAAAATAATAGTAAGTAAATAAGCTAGATACTACTATTTTTTTTTTTTAATACAGCCGTCCTGTACAAATCTCTATTCAGAGATAGATAAAATTCTTGGCTTACAAAGGTATAAGCCAAGAATTTTACACACATAGATATGATATATATGTAGCATCAAACTCGAAATATTGATAAAATCCGATACATCATAATTTCCGCATCCTCCGTATTCGGTGAATTAAAACTTTTCTTAACCTTTTTTTTAGATTTCCATAATTTTAAAGTTAACTCAGCCTCAGTCCACAAATATTAAAGCCCCCAAGCTGCTTGTGTGTACATTGCGATCGTATTAGTACTAGTGCAATCCTCACATAATCGTTTCGGGCCGTTGCGGGCTTCGGCGGGGACCATACTGGGAATTGCCGATTCAGGGTTTCAATGCACTTGCAATACGATTGTAATGGAAACTAGACAAATGTGTCTGAATGCATTTTTATTACCCAGACAACAATAAATCCAAGGCCATGGCATTTGATCGGGTCTGGCATAAGACACTTCTTTCGAAGCTACCATCCTATGGACTCCCCGAGGGATTATGCAAATGGATAGCCAGCTTTTTATATGGGCGGAACATATGTTCCGACGCCCTGCCCATAAATGCTGGCGTTCCGCAAGGCTCTGTGCTATCTCCCACACTGTTCATCCTGCATATCAATGATATGTTGCTGACCAATAACATGCACTGCTATGCGAATGACAGCACGGGCGATGCTTGTTATACAGGTCGTGCTAATACCCTTCGCGCTGAAGTAGAGGAGAGCAGAATCAAACTTGTGTCTGAAGTTGAAACCTCCCTGGAGCAGGTTCCCGAATGGGGTAGACAAAACCTCGTTCTTTTTAACACATTCAATGCCAAATGCATTGTAAGTTGCATCTCTGTAAGCAGTTTTTGGTAATGAATGTACTACTGTGGCCATAAGTTTAAAGTGTTTTAATTATTTGTAATTAAGTATTATAGGTAAGTTTTGATAATATTTTCGATAAAACTTTATTTATTGATAAAAAAAATTGCATTTACACGGCGCCGTGTACTTGGCCTACGGAGCTATGAGTGGCCAAACACACGGCGCCGTGTATTTGATTTTTGTTACAGTATGTGATGTATTTATAGTGTTTTTGTGATAAATTATTTAAATTAGAACATAGGTATTACAAATTAAACAAATTTAATAATAACACAAGTTTAATTGCAGAAACAAAAAACCAAGAATTTTCAAAAACTATAAATGTTGTTCAAAGTAACATTCAATGCATAGGGCTAGCCCTATATAGCTCCGTAGGCCAAGTACACGGCGCCGTGTAAATGCATTTTTTTATCAATAAATAAATGTTTATCAAAAAAATTTACTTACTACAGCTCTTGCATTCATAGATAGTGGCAATACACTACCAGAGCGTTTAGAAGGACCTGGCTTGTCACTCATTTTACTGTAAAAAAGTGTATTTTACAAACAAGTGTATTATACAAAATAATCGTGCAAACCCTAATCCAACACTTGATTTGAAAAGATCGTTTCTTTACGCGTATGGCCACAGTCGTCACATACAACTATCGTAACGGCTGGAGCGGTACTGATGCATAAACAAAACACAGTCGAAAACCACGGCGCCATGTGCCTGGCTCCCCACTCGTCCGCGGCGCCGTGTACTCGGCCACACACATCTCCACGGCGCCGTGTAGTTGGCAGTGAATGTGTTAACCCCTTGAAGACACAAGTTTGCGCGTTCACCACTAAGAAAACCCCATTTGTAGTAGCGCCACGTTTCCAGAACATTCCTCTCAAAAGCTCCAAGAGTATTGGGATCCTTGGTATCGACATATCGAATGTAGCCCAATTTAGGGGTCATCTGGAAGGAAAAACCAAGTTAGCCTCTAAAAAACTTGGGGTCCTCAATAGAGCAAAACGGTACGTCACATCAGGGCACCGGCTTTTACTATACAAAGCTCAGGTCCACCCTCACATGGAGTACTGTTCCCATCTCTGGGCAGGGGCGCCCCAGTACCAGCTTGACCCACGTCTTGACTCCATCCAACGCCGGGCAGTTCGCATTGTCGACGATCGCTTACTCACAGTCGGATTAGACTCCCATGGTCTCAGGAGAGACGTTGGATCTCTTGGTGTCTTATACCGACTATACACTGGGGAATGTTCTGAGGTATTATTCAGCCTGGTGCCATCGTCACTTCCGCCATCGCACCCTGCGGCACTCGGAGAAATTTCATCCACATCGGCTGGATATACAGTTTTCAGCAACTGTACGTGCATCGCGAGCCTTTTTACCGCGCACGTGCAAGATGTGGAATGATCTACCTCCCGAAGTGTTTCCTCTGCGCTACAACATGGGGCTCTTCAAAAGAGGTGTTTACAGGCATCTTAAAGGCCGGCAACGCATCTTCTCCCGTTAGGTTGCAGATGTCCTGGGCGACGGTGACCATTTTCCATCAGGTGGACCGCCTGCTCGTATGTCGTCCTATCATATAAATCTATTGAAGTAACTCATACATTAATTAATATATTTTTTCGTCGATATATCCCTGTGGTGATGCATTAAGACTACATAGTGTCTCCACCCTATTATCTTCTGAGGGTGATAAGTACCGACAAAGGGAAACATTTGGTCTTTCAAACGAAGCGTGAAGAGGCACCTTGCGGGTCGGCAGGGTGAGGATGGCTATACGTATAGTTTGGCACTAGGTATCTCCACTTCTGGGCTGCATTTCCACTTAACATTAGGCGGAAAGCAGTCATCTGCCTGCTGTTATTTAAAAAAAAATTGTGATTGGGTGAGGTATAACCCAGCAGTAGGTAATTTATGGACTGAATAAAAGCAACTTATTTTTATCAAAACTCAATCTCAGTATGCTACCTCTATCTATCTATAGAAATAAAAAAGAAGTGCTGAATTAAATAAAAACAAAAAACTTGCTTTTTTCTTTGACGTGACGCTTGACAATTCCTTTTGTTTGTTTTCAGTTTATTTTATACAAAAGTTTAGGTCTTTATGTATCGATTGAGGCAGTACGAAGTCTGCCGGGTCAGCTTGTTTATAATAAATATCAAGCACCGAATAAGCTATTTTTAATCGGAACCATATCCATATCCTTTTTGTTAGAAAAGTTTCACTTTCAGAAACACTCACAGAAATTTCGTGACCAGTCGGCGGTCAGTAGAAGACAGTGGATTTAGGTAGGCTCGGGCGCATTGACCCTCCTCTCAGGTAGTCCCCAAGGGCCAAGTAAATGAGTTTGTCCGCGGTATTAAAAGGTTGCGTCAAAGTTTATAATGTTAGTGGTTAAACCGCGTCAGGATTTATAGCCGACAAGAATTTCCCAGCAAAAGATCGCAAAGCACTAACGCATAGCTTGCGAAGTTTAACCGGCAAATTAAACTTTTAATTCTCGACGTAAATAGCGGGCGCTTTCATGCGATTTCTTGCAAGGAAACAACAACCTCGGTTCCCACTTTCCATTGTACAACTTTATAGCAACTCCATTACAATGGGAACTTATGTTTTATTAATGGTAATGGCAGGAGAAGTTGGCGAGATATGTAAATTTGTTTGATAAAATTGCGCCGCGGGTTAGCCCGCGATAGTAGTAGGAAATTAGTTGGCTGGCAATTAACTGTACAGCAGATTTAAATCGAATGGTTATCTCTGGGTTGTAGGAATGTACTTATTGGCGACTGATATAAACTGTCAACCGACTAATTACTTTTACAAGCGATAGTTTTTAGTAGTCAACTAGCTTTTGCCCGCGACTTCGTCCGCGTGGAATAATGACTTCCGGAAAAAAACAATTTATCCCCGTTTTCTCCCCGTTGGGAGGGAATTTCCAATAATCGTCTCTTAGTGGTAGCCTACTCCTCCCAACAAACACACAGGCCAAATTTCAGCTCTCTACTGCCATTAGTTTCGGCTGTGCGTTGTCTGTCAGTCACTCAGTAACGGAAGAGTTTTATTTATTTATATAGATATAGATAGCTGTGCCCGCAACTCCGTCAGTGTGTAATTCCTTGTGTGTTATTAAGTTAATGTATTGGTAATATTGTTTAGATCACGTGCGCATGAGGCTTAAGTACCTATACAACGAAAATAAAACTTCCGGGTCAACTACATATGTTGAAAGTCGACCCGTCCGGCACGTGAACATAAAGATTTCTAGAGCTGCTAACCCGGGAAAGACCGACGTACAACTGACCATGCGAGAAACAACTGACACTGAGATCTACTCCAGCAATAGACAAAAGTCTGCCCTTGAGCCTTATTAATTGTCATTGCATATCAATTCGATACTGGTAATTGCGTTCTTTTAAATTGGAATGGAAAATTGTTTGGTTTTATGGGAATAAAGACGGTTTCTCCTGCACCGCAACCTGTTAAAATTTGAGCCTCGATTATATTTTGTTGCAACTGGGTTACTTTTAGCCGAGTTCCATTGCAAAGTTGTGGTGGTCTTAAATTTCGGAGCAGAATTATAGGAATGCCAATTTTTAAACAAATTTCATGAGAAGGAAGTCCTGTCCGGACTTTATTTATTTAAAGAATTTGAAAATTCTATCGAGTAATTAGTGGCTCGAATATAACACGCTACCAAAATAACTAATACCTATTTTATGAAATAACAACAAAAGTCGCGCTGATAAACAATATTGCCTGTCAATAAGGTCGAATGATCGGAACGTCTACTACTACGTACGAACGTCTACTATTGTTAAAATAATATAATGTTAAAATTTATTAATAAGGGATGATTGAGAGTGTTATACACGTAAGAGTAGACAAAATATAATCAGAAAGCTTTGAACTGCTAAGCTATCGGGAGTTACACGTGTTATTGTGAGTCAACCTTAAAAGATAGACATTTGCTGTCGTGGAATATTTTTTATATAATTTTAAGGAGAACATTTCCGTCATACATGATTTCTGTGTAGCTTTAACTATTAAGGCTGCACACGCGACGGAAGCTTAAAAAATGGAGTAAGTTCTCCTGTTTTCCCAACATTTATCTTCACTGCTCTGCTCCTATTGATCGTAGCGTGATGAAAAGTATACTATAACCTGCCCAGGAGTATGAAGAACAATTGTACCAAGTTTTGTTGAAATCCGTCGAGTGGTTTTTGTTTCTATAACGAACATACAGACAGACAGACAGACAAAAATTTTACTGATTGCATTTTTGGCGTCAGTATCGATCACTAATCACCCGCTGATAGTTATTTTGGAGATATATTTCATGTACAGAATTGACCTCTCTACAGATTTATTATAAGTATAGATAGATTATAATTCTTACCAAATTATAAAGTCAAATAATTTATTTTGTATAGGCCACAATGGACACTTACAAATTGTCAACATATTCATAAAATGTATACAATGCAAAGTAATATATTTTAGTTTACTACCAGTTTGGAACGCGACCACTGCTGGGAAGAACTGGTAAGAAACTCAGTTGGCTTGTATTTTTTTCTTTTATTGCTTTGCTTTCATATTTAATCGTTTAATATTTATTCACTCAACAAATTCCATATAACAAACTGTTCCATCGGACAGTATAATATATTAAAACAGTACACTTTATAAAAATAAAATAAAACTTCCTTGGTCTAGTGAGCCGACCAAACCCAAACAGCAGCACCTGTTCACAAGTATAACGCATGTGACAGCCATTGATCTCCTCAACCATATTAAAGGGAAGTGACCAGACATGTCGCTACCACTGCCAAGAATGGTCTTATCTTATTAGTTCTAGTTAGAACGGTAAATATTTCAGAGATATCCAATCAAGAATGTACCCAGAATAAATAGACAACATTCTAAAAGCAACTTGACCTTATTTTCTTTAACTGTATTCGGCTCATGCCTAAACAAGTAATTGTTATTTTTAACGAAAAAAAACAATCTTTTACTCGGAGTAGCCATAACAAAGGGATCGATAGTACTACTGGTAAAAATACCGTTTGCAAATTACTAGGATTAATTAAGCAACTATTTGTTCTTAAATTTTTACTCAAATTGATTATTGATATTGATTGCGACAAAATTGTCATAACTTAAGAAATAAATACAGACAACTGAAGAAACATAATGTAACTTAAATTACAAAACTTATATTATAGTAATAACTACTGCTCGTTGGATCGTTTTCACTAGAATCCCTGTTTTATCGTAAAATTCTGGTTCAGAAGAATGTCCTTTGCTCCCTCATACATCAAGCGAGAACACCACTTTAAATTGAACTCCTTCTTTTGATTAGCTCTTAGGTCTGACTTCAGGTGGCTGTGGAGTTTTTACTACACCCTGTATATACCAATTAAAAAAATATGTTTCACTTATCTACTTAAAATTACCTCTACTCATAGAAACCGTAACGTAGTATTGATTACATTATCGAACAAAATATCTAGTGTATGAAAGGTGTGTATGTAGATATGACGACTGATAGGTGTGTGTGGAAACTACCACCTATTTATAAATATGACGACTGTTAAGAGTTTTTTTTGATAAAACCTACGTAAATAAAGTTCTATTTGAGTTTGAAATGACACATACAATCTTTTTCGTAAAACGTTAAGAAGTCCATGATTGCAGACATCGCACAGGTCTGACGCAGCAGAAACAATAACTTAGAAGCATTGCATTCCACGTTGCATAATACATGACCGACTCCGGAAGACAATATGGCGGGAATGCGACCTGCTCGGAGCCATTTACATCGTAAAGGGATCCATTGCCTAACGAAGCAGGCCGTACGTGGGGAATTGTTTCTGCTTTAAAGGTGTGCAGTGTGTAACTACTACTGCTCAACCCATAGATGACCCATGTCTTTTAAGTTCTTTTAGTCGTTTCTTACGACACCCTCAGGATAGTATGAGTTAGTGAAATTGTGTATTTATAATACGTCTGCATACGGATAATTTAAAGTAAATATTTTTTTATGAAAGACTTGAATGCCTTTGACTTTAGGCGTGCGTGATGGAAAGCAACGCCAAAGTCTAAGATGGAGCAGGCAATTCAAGAAAATGTCTAGTGATGACTGTCGGGCAACGGCTCTCACATAACGGCTCTCACACAATGTGAGAATTTAATAAGTACTTAAGTATTTTTATACAATAAAGTTATATTTAATGCCTCGTTGGTCGGTCGGTCCCGGGTTCGATTCCCGGGTCGGGCAAGTGTCTTTGTCTAAACCAGAGGCACTGGCTCGGAGTCTGGGTGTCATTTCTATCTATAATATGTATGTATTTACAAAAAAAATGTATATAAGTAGTTTATCATCCATCTCGTTACCATAACACAAGCATTAAGTTGCTTAGCTTGGGACGAGATGGCGTTGTGTGAAATGTCCAAGGATATTTATATTTATTTATTTAATTATAATTGCAACATCCGGATGTCCTACTTTGCGCTTCGGAGGTCACAAAGCCGTTGATCCTGGCTGTCATTCGAAAATCTATAGCAGTCAACACATGAAGTCAGTCGACTTGTGCCTCCATGAAATTGCAGGAGGGTCTACTCAGAAGTGGGTCATTTAACCCCCCCCCTGAACCCTAGGCTACCTCCTCCAAAGTAGAATAGATTGGTCACATTATATTTCATAAACTAATATGATCTATCTATTCGTCAGCAGTTTGTATTTGTAAATTCTGATATCGAGTTAAAATTAGACGTACCGACATCTATTTACAAACGTAACTAACCCAGTTTAAAGTCAACCAAATCATAATGTCTTTAATGCAAAGTCTTTACCACGGGTTCGAAATGACACGCCGAACTTAGCCGGCAGGAAACTCCAGCAAAAATACCTTTCGAAGAAACAACGCAGGCGACGACTGCAGGAAACACCTAGTACAAAATTTCTAACCACATGGGTTATATAAGTAGTTTTATAGAAGTTTGACCTAGAACACGGTAGATTGTCAATTAGCTAATCGTGGTGCGACCTTGTACAGTGTAATAGTTCCCCTCGTGTAATGTGGGGCACGCATGGGTCGATACTTGTACAAACTCGTTACACTAACTTGTCCCTGACTCCGTCGCATATCGTTACCAGACCATTTCATCCTGAGAATGTCGCACGAATCTTCGACCAATGTGTCATGCCAGTGATGACATATGGTACAGAACGCTCAAGGTCACCCAAAGGGCAATGGAGAGGGCTATGCTGAGAGTTTCCCTGCGAGATCGAATCAGAAATGAGGAGATACGTAGGCAAACCAGTAGTTAAATGGCAGTTGGTAGGGAACATAGCTCGCAGGACCGACACCCGATGGTGCAGAAACATCCTCGAGTGGCGACTGTGTTCCGGTAAGCGCAGTGCTGGTAGGCCTCCCACACAGTAGACCGATGACCTGGTTAAGGTCGCCCAGGACAGGCCTTAGTGGAGATCCTTGGGAGAGGCTTATGGTCAGCAGTGAACGTCTTTTGCCTGAAATGTTGATGATGATGTCGCATGAAGCAACTAAAGAATTTAGACGCTACCATCGATCAAACTGGCGCTGCCCAACTATGCAATGACACTATGTTTCAACCCAGGTACCTAATTTAACAGACTTCGTTAAAAAGTTTCGCTAAAATATATAATGTATTTATCTAGGGTGGGATGTATCAACCAATTATATCTGTTCTAGAACAACATTCACATCATGTCTGATTTCTGGTGTTAAGAGTTAAAAATGAGTGAGCCATTACACGTAGCTCTTTATCAGCTCACGTGCCGCGGCCGTGCCGTCTCCGGGGCGCGTCTGCACGTCCGCTGTCGACGGCCGCTCTCTTGGGCTTCCACGAAATATTTATTTTCTGCTTTGGCGCCATTTACTATGTGCAGATACACAAATCAATGAATACATTTTATGGATAGTCAAGTTCGTATCCATGCAATTTTCAGATTAGGCCAACTGGTGTGCAAACCCGTGTGATGGATTTAAAATACATCGTGACACCACCCCATTATATTCTGAGGGTGCCGTAAGTAACAAATGAAGTGACCAGGCCGATAACCTAGCCGTAAAAGACGTAAAACACAACCCTGTGCCAACTTGTCTGGCCAGCGTGGCACAGCAGGCTTATTGCCCTCCATATAACTGGAGGAGGCCTCAGTATGGCTCATTTATGTGTTCCAGGGTAACATGAAAGCGTGATCAGTGTATTTGCTTTGAATATCAAGAGATTTGCTGGAGAGATAACATCAGACTTGAATATCTGCAAAAAAAACTCCGGTCGCTTTGCTGCCCGTAAGTATGGTTTCGAAGGGGGAAGGTACTTTTTATGTTTGCTACATGCTGTATCACTACATAGTATAAAATAAAGTCGCTGTCGTCTGTCCGTCCCTATGTATGCTTAAATCTTTAAAACTACGCCACGGATTTTGAAGCGGTTTTTTTTAATAGATAGAGTGATTTAAGAGGAAGTTTTATATGTATAATACATGCATAATTGCACCCGTGCGAAGCCGGGGCGGGTCGCTAGTCAATGGTATAAAAATCTTCCCCCGATCAAACGGCTCCCATTCAAACTCAATTCCGAAATTCTTCTGATGCGTAAACAAACAACCGACATGACGCACCCATATCCATCACGGGTGAAATACAAGTTTATTAAATAACTATATTTGCCCACGAAATTGCTGTTTGTCGGACAAACTGGCGTTTATTCAGTTTGCGGAGCCTATCCAACTTTCATACGCTTAGTGGAATGGCTTTGTTTGTTTTGCTAATAACTTGCTTTTGGTTATTTGCTAACGACAAAATTGGATGTAATCATTTATGATGCGGAAAGTTTTTCCATTTTTCTCGCAAAGGAATACGTTTTGGGTTGGCTCAAGTCAAAAATAATGTAGGTCGATTATATTGATCGTCTCTGAGTTTAAACATTCTTATGAATCCCTTATTCTTATTTAGGGATCTTTTTACGCGAACTCGTTTTAGTACTTTTAAAAAGGTAATAAAGGAACGGCTGGATTAAATAATTAAAATGTTTTTAACAAATAGTGTAAAACAGGCACTATACAGCGGAACCCATAATAACTATTTGCAGTCGGTGTCAACTTAAATTGACACCGATGGTAATTACGCTAAAGGCAGTAGTCTTATTTTCGTTTTTGTTTAGAAACATTGTTGATGAAGATGCAGACACAAAGTACTCAAATTTAAGTTTCATAAAAATCTAGAAAACCGCTTATTTCAAAATGTCTACCAAATTTAGATCAATTTCAGACCAATTCTTATTCTTATTCTTTATTGCACACAGATACATAAAATAAAAAACATGATATTTGGAAACAAAATGTACACAGGCGAGCTTAACTCTATAAGAGTTTTCTTCCAGCAAACCTTTGGCAGAGTGAGACCTGTAGAAGATGGGTATGGGCAGTGCACAACAAATTAAAAACTAAAAGTAAATAAAAATAAAAGTAATTTATCATTAAATTATCGCTAACTATATACTACATAGACCTACATACTAATAATACATACTATATACTTAAATAATTACAAAATATATAGGTAACTAAAAATATATATTATAATTATATACATATGCCTTATAGCTGTCTGCCTATTAGCTTACACACGTTACGATGAAAGGAAGTTTGTTTTAACTCTTTTCTTAAAAACTTCAAGAGAAGAGCTAGCACGAACATAATGTGGAAGAGAATTCCACAAACGCACTGCATGCACAGTGAAGGAACCGTCATACCGACTGGAGGTGTGGAGAGGCATCTGAAGAAGAAGGGACGTTGCTGAGCGACAGGGTTTATCCCGCGGTACCAAAAACTCAAAGCGTTCACGAAGATAGATAGGAGCATTAGGGTTATGAAGAATAGAATAGAGGAGAGAGAGGATGTGACAATCTCGACGCCGCCGAATTGGTAACCATTTCAAACGCAACCGAAATTCTGACACATGGTCATACTTCCGGAGGCCGAAAATGAATCGGATACACAAGTTCTGCAGACGTTCGAGCTTGTCGAGAAGATCTTCCCTTGCATCAAGATAGCATACATCAGCATAGTCGAGAAGAGGGAGCAAAAGAGATTGTGCAAGAGAGATTTTCGTATGGAAAGGCAAGAACTTTTGAAGACGTTTAAGAGACTGAAAGGAACAGTAAACCCTCCTGCTTACCTCTGCAACATGGTAACTCCACGATAGGTTACAATCTATGAACACCCCAAGGTTTTTAGCTTGTTCCGAATAGGCTACAGGGACATTTCAATCAATCAATCAATACCATTCGGAAAATAGATTCTTCCAAATAGGATTTTAAAAGATTTATGATTTATGTCATAACAAAAACATACAACTGAATTTAGGACCTCATCTTTTATAAAGGTGGTTGAAAAGATTATTTCATGGCGACGCGGCTACATGCCAATCACAAAAAAATAAAATAACTCATAAGTACTTCACTCTTTATATTGTAGTATTTTCTAGGTAATTGCTACAGCTGCACTTATATAAATATTGTATATTATAAGATACAATATTTACTGTACTGTACTGTTGAATGATGATAAATGACAATGTAATTAAAGGTGTGCTTAGTTACACCGTAGTTCTTTAGCTATTTGCCGGTAAAAGCTCCTACTGTTACGGATATTAACGTACCTGTTATCAGTACCGTCAATAAGTGTGCGTGCATTTAAAAAAAAAACAATATCACAAACCGATACTATTTTGTTTGTATCCAATCCGTACATCACTATGTACTCGTAGCGGTGACATATTCCGACAGGCCCAGCGTGACTTGAATCCTTCCCTATATTGCTTTTGCAATAATATCACTACGAGTCTACGCTGAGCTCTGATGAATTCATTTACATCATGACTGTATTCGCGTTTGGTGGCGGGTCTCGACCGTCAGTTGCACGGTTTAGTTGATGTCAGGACGTTTGCCTCACTCTTTTCTCAAGCATTGGCAAGGACTTGGTACAAACCCTGTGCCAACCCGTCTTGCCAGCGGGGCACAGTAGCCTTATTTCCCTCCATGAATTTGGAGGAGGCCCGACTCAGTAGTGGGTCATTTATAGGCTGAAACGACGAATAGGCACTTTAATAGCAAATACATAGCAAGTTTGGGACTCTGGTCGCTGTAGAGATAGTGACTGTGAACAAACTACTTTTGGATTTTCCCTATAACTACCACAAATTACCCTGTATAATAATATAGAAATTGTAATTACTGAATCCCCTCCATACAAATAAGCTTAACTAACTAACCAAACAAAGTATCATTACTGGTCATCATTATTAATTACGAAGGGAAAGGGGCTAAGTCTTGACCCCTGAGGGACGCCCCTTACATATAACAATTCAGAATGTTTATTTTGTTTTTGAAGCTATGAGCCTTTTAAACTTTTTAGGGTCATCAATTAGGTTAGGACAGTGTGAAAAGCTTAGAATCTCCGTTGGAGGAACCTTGTGGAGCGCAGGATAAGCAGCATCAGGCCCTGCTGGATTTAGGATGGGTGTACATCATATAACCCGATCTCAGTGCTACCATGTACGGAAGGACAGGCTTTTGTCTTCTCTTTTTCTTTTCATTTGACTTACCTGCCTTGAAATTTCGCTTAGCCTGCTCATGCGACACCCTCAGGAAAGAATGGGATGGAGAATATATCCTATTTAATAAAATATGAATGGTAGAAAAGTCCTCGAGTGGCGACCGCGTTCCGGAAGGCGCAGTGCTGGTAGGCCTCCCACACGGTGGACCGACGACCTGGTTAAGGTCGCCGGAAAGCAGTAGATGCGGGCGGCCCAGGACCGGCCTTTGTGGAAATCCTTGGGGCCTCCCCTATGTCCAGCAGTGGACGTCTTTTGGCTGAAGTGATGATGATGATGATGAATAAAATATGGAGGGTTAAACAAGATTCTATTAAACATTTCGAACTGGATGGATTTCGAATACACAATGTCACCATCCCATACTGTCCCGTGGATATCATAGGAACGCAAGAGGCAGATCACCTGGCAGCAAGAGAAGGCAACATTACAAACCCTGTGCCAACCCGTCTTGCCAACGGCGAATTTACCTCCATGGACTTAGAAGAGACCCGACTGTGTAGTGAGTCATTTATAGGCTGAAATGATGATGATGAACTGGTTTGGGATTAATACTTGTGTATTCAGACCAAAGGCTTTCGCGTTAAATTCGACATAAATAGGCTTTGTAATTCTGGGACGGTTAAAGGACTTACTTCGGTCTGAAACCTATTGAATAAATTTGCAAAGCTAATTTTTAATTCGACTTTTGCGCCTATTTGTGTTCACGTCGACACGTTTTTGATTTATTCACAAATTATTGTTTGTCCGTGACGTCATCTCGGATTATTTGGGCCAGTGCCAGACTAACCTGATCTGGCTACTATTGAGTCGGGCCTCCTCCAGTTACGGGGAGGGTAACTAGCTTACTGTGTCACGCTGGCCAGTCGGATTGGTACAGGCTTTCGTTTCAAGATTTCCTCCTCTTACGGCTAGGTTCGGCTTTGTCATTTCCTTTTGTCGGCTCTTACGACACCCTCAGGACGGAATGGGGTGGTGAGACTATGTATTCTAATTCCGTCACCACGCGGATTTGGCTAATTACCAGTATTTACATTCTCGTGGGTTAATCGCAACACGCAGGAGGTAAGATGTATGATATGATGATGATGAATGATGGTCATCCATCTAACTTCCAGCAGAGGCACGTGTTGCTAAACCCGTACATAATTTGCATGCAGCACTGTCCACCAAGATCTCCGTCAGAATATGGGATGGAACTGTGATGTAGAAGTTTCTGCTAGATGGAGCGACGATAGGCGAAAGCCTGCTGGGAGTACCTAGACACGTCAAGTAGGTGATGGTGCTCATTAGAGAAGACAGATCCAGCAGTGGAATAGATTATGATGATGATGAACTTCAATATATACTTTTGCTATTAATAAAAGTTTGATTAACTTTGCCACTTCATAAAATTAGGGTTTGTTAGACAAAAGGGCAATGTTAACTATGAACTAAATTTCAGTTTAATTATAGCTGTTTGTTTTGAGATATGAGGACGCGAGAGTTGTTATAAACATTGATTAAATGCCGGGTAAATGTAGGGACAGTTATAACACCAGAAACTAGGACAATGTGAAGCTGGCAGCTCAGGGAAAGCAGGGCTCCGCCCCTATCACCCGTGTGGGGACTGGGCAGAATATTACACATCCCCACTGCACACTGGGAAAACGCGTGTTGGAAGAATACCACACCCACCAGGCTTGGTGGTAGGATCTAATGGTCCGCCCGGCTAGTTACCACCCTCACATCTAAGTCCGGCGCCAAGCAGTTTTACTGTGTTCCGTCGTGTGTATGCGAGAGACGGTGCCCGACCGGGATTTCCTTGAACTGCTCCATCTTAGACCCTGGCCTTTCCATCACGCAAGCCTAGGGTCAAAGGCATTATAAAAGCACCACAATATTCGCTTCTTCCTTTTGATTGCATACAATGTGGTCTAGTTCCAATCATCAGCAGCAACCAGATCCCTACTGATCGGCATGACCATCTTGCCTTGTGGAGAGACTTAGCGTATTTATTTATTTAACAATATATGTACATATACAAAACACATGTTGAACACATGGAAATATAGGACACATTTGTACAAAGGCCAGTTTATTTATAAAGAAATCTCTGAGTAGTATTCTCCACCAAATTTATCACAGTGACTGTTACTAAGATCTTCCGCAACTTTCACCCACATCACGTGGTAACGCAGATCTGGTGTTGCAGGTGTACATGGGCGGCGATTATCACCTACCATCAAGAGACCCACTTGCTCGTTTATAAAAAAAGCCCCAACGACATTACTAACGCGCTGAAACACAGCACAACCCATAGGGTGCTGTGAAACACAAGGTGTCTGGAAGATGGAGTAGGATGAAATAGTTCCCCAGAAAGGAAGTTCCAGTCTACACTATAATTCCAAGACATTCACGTCCACATTCTAGAATGTTTTATAGGTTTAAGGCCGCTGCATACGTGACGGGTTTTTATACGGACGGGACGGGACGGGAATTATTGCAAACATCGTTTTGATACAAAATGTATATGAAAGTGCATATTTCACGGACGGGACGGGAACGTGGCACTCACGGGACGTGCTAAACATCGTCGGCGACGATTTTATATACATTTTGTATCAAAACGATGCTTGCAATAATTCCCGTCCCGTCCCGTCCGTATAAAAACCCGTCACGTATGCAGCGGCCTTAACTCTTTCAAGTTCTACAATGTCAACTGAGCGCGCACAAGTAAACACAATAAATAAAAAGTTTTGCAAAAACAACTTTGCAAAGTGTTTACTGCAGGAAATCTCAGACCCTCTTTTATCAGTTGACCAATTAAAAAGATCGTCAACACTTTACATAAAAATAGTATTAAAAAGTGAGTTAATTTAGTTGGCCCGTTTTCGCCTCGTAACATTTTATGAGCGTGAATATAAATTGCTTTCTTAACAATTTTTTTAATTATGGCCGTAACCGTAAAGTGACATTTTACCTGCTATTAGCCGTTTTTAATTTATTCTTAACTGAAACGAAATTAATTTGGTAAAAGCCGCGAGAGATAATAAAGGTCTACTGGAATTGGCACAGTGACATAGACATAGACCTGTCGTCGGACACACGGTGGACCGACGACCTGGTTAAGGTCTTTGTGGAGATCCTTGGGGGAGGCCATCGTCCAGCAGTGGACGGAAAGCAAGAATATAGCTAGACTTACTCGTACGATATCGAGCAACGTCCGACTCTGCCTGATGTTGCGTGGGTGTCTATCAAATGCTGATCATGCTTCAGAGCGCACGTCCCGGCTACCTATGATCATCTATTGACAGCTGGTCTTACCATTACCTGTCCCTCTACATGGGAGGGGGAAGGTCAAGAATCGATTAGTGTCAGCCCATAAATTACTTACTACTGTGTCGCTCCTTCAACTACATAGAGGGTAATTGGCCTACTATGCCACGCTGGCCAGACGGGTTGGCAAAAGGTTTCGAATCAAGTTTTCTATCTCTTGCAGCTAGGTTCTCGGCATTTTCAGTTCCTTTTGTCGGCTCTTATGACCCTAATTATTATCATCATCCTAGCAATAATTGTCACTCGAACGTTGATCAAAAGCTAAGCCGACAATTTCGTTAATTGCTCAATTATATTCGCAATTCACATCAGGGAAGTTATTAAACCAATAGACCCATAATCAGAATCGCTTTCATCAAGTGGAGTGGTTGCAAGATTAAATATATCGCCCCGGGGCGCGTATGGTGGAACTAATAGGGAAATATTGGCGATTACCGAGTCGTTGGAGGGTGAATGGAAAGAACTGATATATCTTACGAGTATATCCTTATTCGTCCTTGCCTTACCAATTTCTTTGCGATCTTACATCATTAGGCCAATTACTATTTAACTTCTCATTGCTACTGAGGTTTTTGCCAGCTACTCTCTGATTGGCAGTGAAATACTGCTGAATTATTTATATGTACGTTTGAACTTGTTTATTTGTTTAAAAGAATTAATTATATCGAGGTCCTCTGTTATATTTTTGGTCATTGTGTAAAACACCCTGCGTCTGGGTGTCGTTTGTACTCGTGAATCACATGTTTGTAAACAGTGCCCGTTATAAATGCTATACATAGTAGAGGGGTTTTTCTAAAAAAGCAAGCAAAAACATAAAAGTTGAGGTAAATTGAGGGAGATATAAGCATCACTTTTTCTTAGATTTTTTTTCAAACAATGGTCAGGAAACGGGAAGATAGATTACTAAACTAGTCTAACTATCACTTTAGCCAGTCGCTTCGTTAACGGTGCAACACAAGTTTTAAGTTGGTTAAAACAACGTTTCTTCCTCATACTGCAAAAAGATAGATTTGTTTACACAGAATAGCTGCTTTCGGAAGGCTCTGTGCCTCTACAGGGACCCTCGGAGTAGAATGGAATAGAAATCCTATTCTAAGTATGTCTCCTAGTATCACATATGTTACCCATCTTAAGCGATATCTTAAAACTGCATCGTGTTCCTAAAGTATTAAAAGTTGCGAAATAAAAAGCACATTTTGCTTGAGCTATTGTGTTGAGCAGCTACAATGGAACAATGGCTGGAACCTGAAACTTAAGTGCTGGCTAGTATTTCAGGATGAAAAATTCAGACACTGAAAAGCATCGTTAATGGAAGAAAAATGGAAATGGAGTAACGCTTTTCATCATCAACAACATCATTTCAGCCATCGTACTCGTACTTACAGCAGTCATTTCAATGTTTTTCCAAATACTTGGGGTAAAAGTAGCCGGTTGAAAAGTGCTGTGCCAATCTGCAGGGTAGTGTTACATCTGGACCAACAGGGCAGTAGACGCGGCACGGTACCGAGGGGGTGTAGTGGATATAAGGGCACCCTTCACATCACTGAGGGGAAATTTTATCCGTCGTCAACAAAAACAAGGTTCAGTAACCAGTCTTTAACGTCTGTCAAGAATGTACCGCGAAAAGATCAATAATACACAAAATGTTTGTTATTCATCCAAATTTATTTTATCACCTTTGAAGTATGCTCCTTCAGAAACGATAGACTTGCGCCAACGAATACTCCAATAATCAAAATATTTTTAAACGCTGTTTTGTTTGATTGAGTTCAGTTCTCGAAGCGAATTCTCCTTTGTCTTCTACCGATTGAAAACGGGTGCCAAGATTTGAGTTTAAAAAAAAAGGAAAAAAGTAAGCCTTGTGTAACTCTTTGTTTGATGTTTTAGTCCCTTATGAAATTTGAAAAACACATTAGATATGATTTAATATAAATAACAGCTGAAACTCAAACTCCGCTCCAAAATGGAAAACAGTTGTGCCAATCTAACAACGACAAAAAAGAAACTGGAACCATAAACAAATCATCCATCCCCAATACTTTCTCGACTGAATGTACATCCAGGAAAAATTACCCACGGAAAAAAGAGGTTCGTTCACTTGCGGTTGCGTTTTGTGCCTTGTCATTTCCTTTAGCAGACTCCTTCGACACCCTATGGATTGAGTGGGCGGTGACTTTCAGGTTTCTAAATCCGTCTTCCGAAGCAAACGTGACAGAGGTATAAATTAACAAAGTTCTCCTCTGGTCAGTGAAAGCGTGCCATTTGACACAGCCCACAATTCCCCAAAACTTTTATGTAAAACGCCTTTCTGTCATTAGTTAAACCTCCAGGAGTACCTTGCCTTTTTATGATCCAACTTTGGAAACTCACTGAATAATGGAGAGGCTGTAATAAAGTTAAGCATTAGTATTGCCCGATCTCAGAAACAGAATAATTTGATTACGTTTTTGTACAGGTTTTAATTGTATCGTACAAATGCAGGAGTTCCTTCAACCCTTCTTAAACTATTCAATACATTTTTTATCTATCTATATATAAATAAAAATTAATTGCTGTTCGTTAGCGTAACCTCGAGAACGACTGGGCTCGAGAACGACTAGTCGTAACCTCGAGAACGACTGGGCCGATCTGGCTAATTTTGGTCTTGAAATATTCGTGGAAGTCCAGGAAAGGTTTAAAAGGTGAAACATTCTGGAATTATCATTCATGTATTTTATTTATTGATTCTGAAGCGGTACGAAGTTTGCCTGGTCAGCTAATCTATATTTTCTATACTCTATACTAATATATAAAGCTGCAGAGTTTGTTTGTTTGTTTATTTGTTTGTTTGTTTGTTTGAACGCGCTAATCTCAGGAACTACTGGTCCGATTTCAAAAAATCTTTAAGTATTAGATAGTCCATTTATCGAGGAAGGTTATAGGCTATATTTTATTTTCAAAAGATACTAATATATAAAGCTGCAGAGTTTGTTTGTTTGTTTATTTGTTTGTTTGTTTGAACGCGCTAATCTCAGGAACTACTGGTCCGATTTCAAAAAATCTTTAAGTATTAGATAGTCCATTTATCGAGGAAGGTTATAGGCTATATTTTATTTTCAAAAGAATTAGGGATCCGTATGAAAATTGCGATTTTGTAAACCAAGGTGTAAAATCGAAAACCTATTTATGCGTGCGCTGCAAAAACTATTGACAATAGAACAAAATGATGTACTACGGATTTGTAGGTCTTATAAAGATCTACAAAAAAGTCCGCGAGAGCACATATCTAACTATCATAGTTTAGTCACAATAACCGATTTTATGTTTATAAAAAATATGCACGGGTTCGAAGCCCACGCGGGCGAAGCCGCGCGCAAAAGCTAGTTTTTAATAAATAAGGCAATAAGAACTCCTATTATTGGTCCATATTTCAAATTTTTTCTGGGTATCGCGGTGGGATTTAGAGGAAATAATTTCACAAACTTTTACTATGCTGAGGGTATCATAGAAGGTATTTTAACTCACCGAATAAAATAGGAAAGAAATACAGCGGTAAGATAAAGGCTAACCTAAACCGTAAGGCATTTGCATGATTGCTTCATCGAGGAGGCCCGTTTCATTGATGGGCGGAATTAGACAAACAGATACCTATTTTGTCACAACCTGTATACGTCATTCAAGATCTTGTAGCTCTTGAATAGATTAAACGAAGAAGCCTTCTGAAGGTAGCGAGACGCCCGAAATTGCTTGTTTATGTGGTAATAAGGAATTCAATTATGAACAATGTGACATGGAGCGGACATTAGTTGCGTAATAATCGGGACACGGCGAGTGACAGCCCTGTGGGACTGTGACGTCATAAATTACGATACACTAGGGCTGCGAGCGTCCGTGTGCCAACAAATTAGAATAGCCACCTTTACCTGTGAAAAGTCTTACTCAAACTCAAAAGAACTTCACTTACGTATGATTCATCACAACAATCTTATAAATTTACATATTTATAACTAGCTGCGCTAGAATCAAACTCTGTCTTGATATGGCCTGTGTGTCATTCTGATGTGTAAGATATACTATTGTAAAGTTTCATCAAAGTCTATTCAGTTGTGTTTGCGTTAAAGACCAGGACCTAGTGTGGGACCTAGTGTGGGACCTAGTGTGGGACCTAGTGTGGGACCTAGTGTGGGACCTAGTGTGGGACCTAGTGTGGGAGACTACCACCTAGTGTGGGACAGGGGCCGTAAGATGATAATGGTGTATATAAATATGACGATTTATATGAGTTTTGTGATAAAACCTACGTAAATAAAGTTCCTTTTGAGTTTCAGTTTAAGAGTAACAAATAATCTATTATTATATTTATATTTGTTACGTTTTACATACTACATTCCTACAAAAGCGTATGTAATATTAGTATAAAACGTTTAAACCACTCAGCCCTTAAAGACCCACGGCTGAGTCGGGCCTCCTCCATGCACATGGAGTGCATTAGCCTACTGTGCCACGCTGGCCAGACAGGTTGGCACGAAATGGTAATATTTACGGTAATTCAAATTCAAAACTCATTTTATCAAGTTGGCTCATTAGAGCTCTTTTGGCAAGTCAAACAATAAAATACAATTTACCATCTACCACCACACCATCTACAATGTAATGTAATTGCGTCTCTGCTGTATAACTTAATTAACATTTCTCATTATTCTTTATAGTTACATATTTTAATCTAGCCAAGCGATTGACTGCTGCGCATGTCGCGGGTTCGATTCCCGCACGGAAGAAATATTTGTACGACCTACAAGTATTTGTTCCGGGTCTGGGTGTTTTCTATCTATTAATATGTATGTCTTTACAAAAAAATATCTATAAAAGTAGTTTACCATCCACCTCGTTACCATAACACAAGCATTAATTTGCTTAGCTTGGGACGCGATGGCGTTGTGTGAAATGTCCAAGGATATTTATTTATTTATTTAATCAGGGCGCCAAGCTGGCTAATTCAATAGAGTCAAAATCGACAAACAACGTGATATTTTGACAGTCTTGGTAACCTACTGGCAATTCAGCAGATTAATGCTAGCGTGGCACGTCGATAGAACATAGCAAAAATGTTCCAGAAAGCTTTGAATATTGTTCATCAAATGAATGCACTCTGACTTTCTCAATGCTTTATAAGGAACGTAAAGCCGGTCGCAGCTGCCTTTCTATCATCTATACAAAATCAGTCATCGTCGTCATAATTTCAGCCGATAAATGACCCACATCTGAAACTTCTTCACTTCCCTCCGGGGCCTCCTCCAAAATGGAGGGTTTACATCAAGTTTTGGTTCTCTCGTGGCTATGTGGTCCGCTACTTGCGTTCCTTTAATCACCTCTTACGACACCCTCAAGATGGTGTGGGTTGGTGACATTGCGTATTCTAATTGTGACAACGATATAGTCAGTAGTGCAACAAAACTGACAGTCGATCTAACTAGATTACTACCAGCAATCCCACTGAATAGATTACGTCACTACACGTAAGTATACCTAGTTTCCCAAATAAACGACATATTTCATTGTTTTAATTGCATTCACTTCTGGTGGCGCCGTTCGTCAACCCTGGCTGACGGCGGCTACATCAATTGCGTTTCAGCTGTCACAGTATTTTGCTGACGCTGCCACAGTCATTCCGGGAACTATGCCACTATGAGATGTTTGTCAGATTAACTTATTGCGATGTATAAGTGTTCTCGTCTCTGTTTGGTGACGGATTTACATTGAATATGGCATCAATCCATTCCATCCTGATGATGTCATAAGTGGTCATGCAAGAGGTAGATAGAAAAAGAAGATGTGTCATGTAATTTTGAAGAATCCCTTAAGGAAAACCTAGACACAAGAGACGGAAAACTTGATACTAGTTTAGCCACAAATATAAGTACATTTTTTGATTTCCCAAGCTATTATAACGTTTATCTCAAATAACTCCTATTACGCCCTTCCTAACTCGGGTCCCGGTGTTAACTCGTGACATAAATCCATCCTGCTAATGATGTCAGATGGGAATACGCCTGTATTTGATCTCGTAACCTTATACAGGCTAAGCCAGAGGTCACATTAATGACGTTATGCTATGACGTCAAGGATTTTATTATCTATTACTTTTAATACGGATGGCTTTTCTGCTTCTAGGCGTTATATACCAGGTCCCCAAACCTACTTATTTCTATTGATGTTGCCATCTAATATGATGGAATTGAGACCTTGTCGTAAATTGAAGAAAAGTTTGTGTCATTGGCTTAAAAGGCACAAATCAAAGTTATTTTAGGAAGAGTTGTAATCAATGTAAAGGTTTAATAAGCACGATTGTACCGCCGTGCCTTTCGTCATCGATTTCAACTCTATTGAACTTGAACTCTATTGATAAATTTGTTATCCAGGGGTAAATCTCACTCTCAAGGGAAATGCTGACATTGGCAGCAGAAAGTTAAAACATCTTTTGCTGACACCAACTCCATGATTTCTCGCTACGGGGGAGGTTAGGTTCTTGCAGGCTCTTCTTTGTAGTACAGCATTCCGAACCGGTGGTAGTTTCAGTACGAATGTGGGTGGACGAAAGGCTGGGAGACCAGAAGAGATGGATGTATTGTGTGGAAATGTGTGAATGTAATTTGTGCGCTAAAACTACTCTTATAAACTACTACACTACTAAATACTCTTTAATTTGCACGGGCACAGACAGGTACGGAAGCTAGTGTAAAATAAACCATACAAGAGGCCCAATTAAACTACTCACCGTTACAAAACCTTGTAACTTTATGAATTTGTATGTTCAGACACGAGGCAATTATAGATTGACCCGAATGCGGGGAGTGGACTCATTATATAATAAACGATTGATCGGGCAATAAGGCTGTGTCCCCAGTAGGCAAACAGTTTGCAGCCGACTGAGTGAGCCGCAGATTTGTGGCGAACTGAAATTTGAGTGTTTCGCAACTGGTTTTGCTGTGAGTCGGCCACTAACTGAGACAGTCGGCGCACGTTACGCTGCAAACTGCGTAAAGTGAGCGCAAAACTAGCAAACTGTGGACAATCCATTTCAAATATATGGAAGGGCGTACTAAACCGATACACCAAACGCAATCGGCTGCTAACAGTTTGCATACTGGGGACACAGCCTAATACGTGGAAATAGCAATATGGTGCGTTGCAATGGTAACAGATTTAGAAAATATTGTCACCAGCCCATTGCATCCTGCCTAATTGATCTGCTGCAACAGACAGAACACCTAGCCGTTAGAGGAGGAAAACTTGATTCAAACCGTTCTAGATTGTGTGGCGCGGAGGCTAAATTTTTTTCGTGAAAGGGATTTGGGACTCCGTAGTAGGATTTTCCTATCTATCATCCCTCACTGTCTGAAGGCAAACGTAGAACAGTGTATCACCAGCGATGACTTACAGATCAGAGACATGGTCAGTGGCGCAGCGAGACCTAAATGTTGTGTGGGCAACATATATTTTGCACGCCCGTAAAGACAGAAACTATAAAATATTAAAAATACATACATGATTTCATACATTCACGTCTTGGAAGAAATAAAAGATCAAATATTAAATATTTTAATTGTTTGTGTAATATATATTTATCCTAACCTACACTTTATCTAATCTAACCCTTGTTATTCTCTGCTCCACCCAATGGTTGGCTGTTAGAGAATGCCTCTAGGCATTAGGTCCGCCAATGTACCATGTTGCATAATGTCATATAATAAAATAAATCAATGTTCAAAACTTATCTTTTATGTAATTAGTACCTATTAAAAGTTTAAAAAAATATCAAATGGTGTCACCCAAATAGAAAATAATATCTCATAAGTACACAACAAGTATATCGTCCCCGTAGAGCGAGAATTAAGTAAGTCTCCAAAAATATGTAGTTAAATTTCGACCTTAGGTTTCACCAACTTAGGTTTAAAAGAGCCAAACACTTTTTAAGACTTAGTTAATTGTTCCTACACAGAGACGATATATATATTTGACGCCACTCGGTGGGGATTCCCGCTAGACTGAACAAAAACACTTTCAGTTATGTCAATAATATAAATTCATAACGACTGTTTTTTGAAGCGTTCATGGTTATATGCCTAAATTCAGGCCTCCCTAGCCTAGAGGCCGTACACGGCGACCCACGTCGCCCAAGCCTTGCGCTGCCACTGGGAAGCTGGGAGTCACTCAATGTGCACTGGAGTTCAGAGCGCGAGCGTGACAGAACCAAAACTTTAGAAATCCACAGTACATGTTACTCTCATGTTTTTGCTTTTGCATCATTTACACTAAGGTAGTTTTAAACATTATAAGAGTTTTATAGTAAAACCTACAAAATTAAAGTTCCTTTTGACTCTGAGTTTAGAATGCTGGAAGCTCTTTGTAATGTTTTGTTTGCTGAAAATGGAGTCAGTATGTCGAAGTAATATATGTTGATGTAGGTATCAAAACTAGGTCAAACAAAACAGACAAGTTTATGGCACGCTATCTTAATTATAAAATACTAGTGGCCCGCCCGGCTTCTCCCTTGCAAAGCGGGGGTGGGTTATACATATAAACCTTCCTCTTGAATCACTCTATCTATTAAAAAAAACCGTATCAAAATCCATTGCGTAGTTTTAAAGATTTAAGCATACATAGGGACGGACAGACGACAGCGACTTTGTTTTATAATATGTAGTGAGTAGTGATAGTGATAGTGATAGTGATGATAGTGATAGTGATGATAGTGATAGTGATGATATACCGTATACATACTCGTATATTGTGTGAGAAGGGGCTATGATGAACTAAAAATTTTAAAAAAAAATTGTGGCACTCTGGGACTGCCGCGGTAAAGCTATTGCATAGCGTTTTTTATCAACTCATGCAATTAAAATTGCATGCAGTATTTTTGGTGGCATGAGTTGATAATGCAGTATTTTTTATTTAAAGTAAAGGATATTCATTTTATAATATGTCCTTGGTGGGCGGTATGTTTAATGTCGAGTTCTATTTAATGGAACTAGATGGCGCTGCCGCCGATATGGTTTTGTAGGCGGAGTGGAGGGTGTTAGGTTTTATTTTCGTTACGGATTTTTTCTTGATTCGGTCGCCACGGTCAGAGCCCGCGATAAGAGCTACACAATAGCTTAATAACATATTAATTAAGAAGTTATTATTAAGTTATCCGCCAGCCTAGCGGTCAGCGAATAAGCCTCGCCATAGAGCGGGGCAATGTCGCCAGCATTTTGGGCACCCTCCCCAAGGGAAGCAGTCTGGATGAAGTATTTTATATTATTTTTATTTTTTAACAATAAGTATTTCTATTTTTAAGTTTTAGGTTTAGTTTGTTTTTCTGTTTTCTTATTTAATAAATGTATCCTTTTTTATAGCGTGACAATCAAGAAATATTATTATTATTATTTTGTATGAATTAAGTTAAAACTATAAAAGTGAAGAAGTAAAGTGAATAATACTAATGAATTTAATAATCCACTAACTTATTAGCCTAATAAAATAAAACATATTTACGCGTGACAAACATAACACAGAGCAAATTATTTTGACGGACCGAGGCAGACGCAATTATTGAATGGCTAACAACTACTTGTTCATTTAAGGGAACAATATATGGAAATTCACTGAGCCCAAATGGGCTAACCGCTAGTAACCGTTTATTGATCACTAGCGACCCACCGCGGCTTCGCACGGGTGCAATGAAGAACATCTAAACTTATCAGTGTTTCTCTACAATATTATACATGTATTCTACATATAAACTATCCTCTTTAATCACTCTATCTATTAAAACAACCCGCTTCGAAATCCGTGGCGTAGTTTTAAAGATTTAAGCATACATAGGGACGGACAGACGAAAGCGACTTTGTTTTATACTATGTAGTGATGTGTGGGTGAGTGTTTGGTTTTATATCCAAACACATGCAACAGATTTGCCTTTTGGTTATTTATTTTAAAACAACCGCGATCTTAAGTCCTTTTTTGCCTAGCGCTTCCGACATAGCTCGAAGGATTGCATAGTTGAAGGTCACGCGGCCCGAAGAAGTTATGGAAAACGGAGCGTCAGACGACGATATTATTAAGGTCGCTGGGAGTATGAATGCGGTCTGTAATCGGAATCGTAAATTGTAGCGATCTATGGGTGTCAGTTAGAATTGACAGACAGTAGCTTTTTTATGAACTGAAATGAGGTTGATACAAATATTGATGTTAGGAAAACTACTATTAAATAATTTACATCGAAAGTGGCGCTAGCGTGGAAATAATTTCGATTTCAATAATAAATGTGCCATAGAGATTTGAATATACACCGAATGAATATTGTATTGCTACACGGATTTTGTTAGAGCTTTCCAAACAGTATTTATAGAATTGATGTTAGTAATAATGTACGGTATGAAAGTATTTGTTTCGACAGGAATTCTGTCAAAAAATTTTATGTGGAAATGAAGCGAACATTTCTTGGGGAATTTCATTTGAAATCTGTAAAAAAGGTGTCAATAGAGCTAGTCGTAGGTTTAAACTGGGTTTTTTTACTTGAAGTATGAGGGAGGTCTTTTCGTATGAGGTGTCATATGAATAAACTAGATTTAATGTCAAAATATTAGTTTCTTTGGAAGTAAAAAGTAATCCTGGTTTATTTTCTATCTTACTACGCAATAAGTCTTGTGTGGTTTGTACATTTATATCTCCTACTATTCGTATGTTAGTAACATCAAAAATGTCTATCTATAAAATATATGTATTAAAAAAAAAAATATAAGTAGTTTATCATCCATCTCGTTACCACAACACAGGCATTAAGTTGCTTAGCTTGGGACGCGATGGCGTTGTGTGAATGGCACTATTTGTATTGGTTTCACTTCTGTATTTGCAATCGTAACATGCCATATTTAGCGATATTTATTACCTTGACATTCTATTTTGTCGGCTCTTACGACACCCCTAGAGTGGAATGGGGTGGTGACACAATGTGTTCTAAGCCCGTCACCAGCAGTAGTACAATCAAACCATTCTCAACTAACGGATGCTATTGAAATAATATCACGCATGATTGTAAAATGGATCATATTATTTTGATGTCATCTTACTGTGATACTACAGGCATACACAATAAAAATATCTTTTGCCATTAAACTTAAACCTGACTCAAGTCGTCTCCCACGAAATTGAAGGCGAACGAATAAAATGGAATGTACAATACTTTTTCCAATAACTCGCTCCGGCTCAGTGCTAACATCGTAATACGAAAAAAATCTAAAATCGAATTGAGACTGCTTCGAATTGTACTTCTTTTGATGTTACAATGTATATTTTATTTCCTGCCATCGAATCTATATGTATACACGGTGTAACAAAAACCCTTTTGTCATTACGAAAGCACCAATAGTACTCCTGATACAAAAAATACAGGCAAGTTTCTTCTTAAGGTGAATGTTCCAGGGTAGCCCGCGAAATTCAAATTTTCTTACGTTTTTTGCAATTTGCAGGTCAGTGCTAGGTTGTATGTTGATTAAAATGTTATTCGCGGCTGTAAGACGTATGTAGTTATACAATTATAATCATAAAAATCATCAATACAACCCTCCAAGCTCATAAAGGTGCAAGAAAAACTTTTTCAAGCTCAAAGTAATTTTTTTCGCTCGGTTTTTTTTAATAGACTGAGTGATTCAAGAGGAAGGTTTTTAAGTATAATACATCCATAATACTGTAGACAAACACTGATAAATTTAGACGTTCATCATTGCACCCGTGCGAAGCCGGGGCGGGTCGCTAGTATTTACTAATTTGTACTTGTGTGTTTGTCCATAGTGTCCATCCTGAGGGGTTTGTAAGAGCCAACAAAAGAAAATAGCAAGACCTATAAACTAGTCGCAAAAGAAGAAAAACGTAAAATGAAACCCTGTGCCAACCCGTCTGGCCAGCGTGGTACAGTGGGCTTATTACCACGGAATCAATCCGGAACCTCTGAACCAAAGGTATCACGTACTTAGGTAAGCTAGCTTTTCCTTTCCTTTTTTGGAGGGACGAGACATAAAAATACAACTTCTCAGTGCCCATACGTGACCCACTGGTGATTCGAAAATACACTATACAATAATTAATTTGAACAGTTAACCTTCAGTTTGGCCGTTAGTTACAAGGTCTTTAGTAGTTTGCATATCAATGTTAAAATTTAACCGTTAGCCAATTAGGCATATCGATTCACGTGACCCGAATGATATTACTGGTACTGCAGTGGGGCACACGTCAGTAGTACCTTTTAATTTTATCAATGAAACGTATTACCGCCAGTTGGACCTTGCATCATCAGCCCACATTAGTCCACAGCTGGACATAGGCCTACCCTAAAGAGCGCCATAGCGCCCCGTCTTCAGCTTGACTCATCCATCTGCTGCCCGCAACATTTCGCAGATCGTAGCTCCATCTAGCAGAGGGCCGTCTTAAACTATACTTGCCGACTCGCGGTCTCCACTCAAGAACTCATCTACCCCGGCGGTTTTAACCTTCTATGTAAGAGATAATTGCTTAATTGAAATGCTTAGTATTTATAGCTTGGGTATTAATTACTAGCGAAAAAAAGCGAAAAAAAATATCCACTTGACTGCAAATATGGTGATCGAGGACCACATGAAATCTATCAGTTGAGAAAAGCAACTACCAATTTTGCTGGTCCTTTTTAACCCCCGACACAAAAAGAGGGGTGTTATAAGTTTCACGTGTCTGTCTGTCTGTCGGTCTGTCTGTCTGTGGCACCGTAGCTCACGAACGGATGAAGCGATTTCAATATAGTTTTTTTTGTATGAAAGGTGAGTTACGGGCGAGTGTTCTTAGACATGTTTGATGAAAATCGGTTGAGCCGTTTAAAAGTTATGACGAATGAAAGTGGGGAAGAATAACCGAATGTCTGCAAATATAATCGAGTGGGGTCTCAAATGAAAGCAGATCACTTGCAATTTAACAAAATCTAGATTATATTAAGTGTGTACCTAAAAAAAGTATAAAATAAAAATTAAATTTAAAATTTAAAAAAACCCCCGACCCAAGAACCTTTAAAAAGTAAAAAATAAAAACATCGCGTTGGGGGACCAGGGGTCAGGTAATAAATAAGTGGGAGGGAAAGGTTCTTGGGTCGGGGGTTTTTTAAATGTTTAATTTAATTTTTTCTGTAGAACAGCTCTCTGAACCGGTGACAGCTTTACACTCGACCAATAAACAATCAGAAGTCAGAATTGGTTTTCGTAAAAAAGTCAACAAAACCCAGCACACTTGGTGGTAGGATCTAGGTCCGCCCGGCTAGCTACCACAATCCCATCTAAGTCCAGCGCCAAGCAGTTTTATTGTGTTCCGTCGTGCGTGTGCAAGAGTCTGTGCCCAACAGGGCATTTCCCTGAATTGCCTGCTCCATCTTAGACCCTGCCCTTGCTTTCCATCACGCAAGGCTAGGGTCATAGGCATTCCAGGAATAGTGCGACCATCAGGCCTCTTATCTTTCGACTCTAAAATGAGTGTCCAGATGTAAACACTGGACAAAATATACTTTAATAGCTGCAATAAAACAACAATTAATTGCTGTCGTTGGAAACCTTTTGAAGTCCAACTACAATAAAACTATTGTGTCCAACCGCCTGGGTTGCCACCATCCATCACTGTCCGCCGAATATTATTTTATTGATGGCAACACTTTGCGACTAGTTGGGGGTATTGTCACGGACTTCCTCAATTTTTTACGCGTTCAAACATTTCGTACGTCAGGTATTTAAGTAATGGCTTTCGAACAGGTCGCGTCACTAGGGTATTAAATACGCTAGCTAAGTTAGAGGCAGACTGCAATCTCTCCAGCTGAGACATCGAAAATGATGATGAGTAATTTAAAGATTATAAAGTCTCTCTCTCTCTCTCCTCAGCCAATAAATTACCCACTACTGAGTCGGACCTCCTCCAATTATATAGAGGGTAATTAGCCTCCTGTGCCACGCTGCCCAGAGGTTCCTATCAAGTTTTCCTTCTCTTGCGATAGGCTATTGGCCTTGTCATATCCCTTTGTCGGCTCTTACGACACCCTCAGGATGAAATGGGGTGGTGAAATTATGTATTCTAAATCCATCACCACACGGACAGAAAAGATTATAAAGTAGGTAATAAATAATGCAGAGGAATCGTCTTCGAAAAATAAGCCAAAGAAAAATTTCATAAATGAAAATGTTAATAAAAAGTAAGTGTGGGTTGACATGGGAGGTCAGTTCTTCTTTTTTAAGTTCTACAATTCTCTCATGAGGATAAGGTTTGATGTAATCCACCGACCGCATCCACCGACTCCCAGCGATCTTCACAAGGTCGTCCACCTAGTCGGGGGTCTTCCCACGCTTCTCTTTCCCATGCGCGGGCGCCACTCCAAGACTTATGTCCCAACGGCCATCCCTTAAGCAATAACTTCTACTAAATGTTCTATCTCGTATTGCAGTAAAAAAATCCTTTGACTATTCAAATGTAAGAAGAACATAATCAAAATGTTTGACTTTCCCCCATCTGTGTCGGTGATGAAAGAATGATGCGAAATTACGACTCTGGCAATAAAATCCAACAAAAGAGCCGATAAATGTGACTTCCATCAGCGGCATATTAAAATATAATCCGTGCATGTCCGGATTACCCTCAATCCAGAATTAAAACGTGTCCCACGAAAATGTCCAAAACAGGCAAGCGACGGCGAAGGCTGTTAAAAATGTTACAATAGATAGTGCGGCTTTGTGTCGCCGCCCGCGGTGCTACAAAGCGAAAATTGTGAATAAACATGGATATAAAGTCACTGGAATGACAGCTAAATAAAGCAATATAAAAAAAAATGGTCGGTCGATTGTTCTTAGCGAACAATCGACCGATCATATTCAAAGTCATATACAAGACGAATTTGTATTAGTCACTTAAGATTCCATACCTCTTGCTGGCTCATGGTCATATTATTTAATAATTTGGGGTTTTAGGGCTATTATTAATAATATAATAATTTTATTCGTCGTAGCTTAGTCATGAGCATGAAAAAAGTTAGCAAAACTTTTGTATGAGTGAGGATGAGGAGTTGGGTATGAATGGTGTGAATGTAGGTATGTCGACTGATAGATGTGTTTGGAGACTACCACCTAGTGTGTGACAGGAGGCGTAAGATGATAATGGTATTTATAAATATGACGATTTATAAGAGTTTTGTGATAAGACCTACGTAAATAAAGTTCCGTTTGAGTGAGTTGAAGTTAATATCACATCCAGCGCAAGTAAATCAATGTCTTTGTAGAACAGTATTCATAATACCGCGCCGCCAACTTTCCTTTGATGGACATTTTAACGGTTTTGTCGTTAACATTACGCTTCACTCGTTGTTAGCGCAGTTCTCATTAATGTTTAACATGACGATAACATAGAGAATTAAGCTTAATTTTACTTAATCATCAGCAGGAAATTAAAAAAAAACACGTTCATTGTCAATTTTCACTGTATTGATGTAGCAAGTTTAGTAGGACCCTAAAAATGTCTACATCTCAAACCAATTTTCCGCAAAACCATTGTATGAAAACTAACCATGCTGCTCTGTAGTTTACTTACTGCCTCAACAACCATTTGTTCAATGGTGGTAAAGAGAGAGTTCTTTGACACTAAACTTAAACTTGATATTCACATAGAAAATATTGTTAAAAAAGCCTCGCGAGCATTAGGTTATGTCTTCAGACTTTCCGTAGACTTTAAAAATATTGAACCCTTAAAAATTCTCTATTGTGCATTCGTCCGTAGTCACCTGGAATACTCTTCACAGGTTTGGAACCCAACCTACAAAACCTACATTAACCGTTTAGAGACTATACACAGAAAATTTATTTATTTATTATAATATCGCTCAAAGACATACTTACCTGACTACCTTCATAGTTGTAAAAAGTTTCACTTATTGCCACTACATGAACGCCGCCGTACCGCAGACCTCGCATATTTGCTTAATATTGCAAATGGCTCGATCGATTGTTCTGAACTATTAGGTAATATTTGTCTACGTACTACTCCTTCACAATTACGAAAACCTAATCTTCTCTATATTGCCTCGGTTAACTTAAACTACAGAGAAAACTCATTTCTAATACGAGCTAGCAAAATATTTAATGAAGTAGCGCAGGAAATTGACATCGACCTATTCAATACCACTGTCATGCAATTAAAGAAAAAACTAAACGAACTTTGTTTTTGTATACATATTTTGTATAGTTTTTGTATAGAGATGTTACGGAGCCATGACCATTTGAGAAATTGAGAAATGACTTACACAACTCCCACTCAACTAAAGCTCCTGCATCGATAATATCCTGCCTCTCGCCTTATGAACTCTTTCGGTAACAATACTATACCAGACATGGAAATAATAAAAGTAAATACAATATCTTCAGCACTTCAAAAACAACGCAATGCGCGTAAAATGTATCGGGAAAGGCTTCCAGCCTCACTGTTTGTGCCGCAGCGACACTACAAAGCTCTGCGGGCCCTTTGAACTTGATTGCCGGTTTAAATATGCATGATTTGTTTGTAGATAGTGACCCGTATTATTGTGGCGTAACGTAAGGTTTCTTTGAAGTTATATTTTTAGCGACCGATTTTGCGGAATTCGTAAATGAGATACGCCAATTGAAAATATTTGTTTGTTTTTTTTCTGTACTCGCACGGTAATTCCGCATTGGCCTGAGGCATGTAAAGAACATGAGCTGTTATATCCCGAGTTCAGAGTTAGCTGAGTGAGTTGTACTTAACCTACGCGTGTTATGCTCGAGGTCACTTGGCGTGATAGACCCAGAGATGAGTACAGCCGTAAAAGAGGGCTTCAAATGATGCATAGGTCCAAAATAATTCGTTAGATTCGTCATCATCATCATTTCAGCTAAAAGACGTCCACTGCTGGACATAGGCCGCCTCAAGTATTTCAACGAAGGTTGGTCCTGAACCGCCCACATCCCTCGCTTTCCGGCGACCTTAACAAGGTCGTCGGTCCACCGTGTGGGAAGCCTACCAGTACTGTGCTTAAGTTTGGAAATCCTGTGGGCATCTACCGGCTTCACTATTTCAATTGAGCAATTTAACGAACGTGGTCGCTCACTTTGGGCTCCATCAAAAGGCTCAAAGTTATCATCTCATCGAATCAGAAATGAGGAAATACGCAGGAGAGACAGAACGACCTTGTTAAGGTTGTGGGTATTACTAAAGATGTTACACTTGTTGAAATAGAGATTGCAAGCTTTGAATCCGACCCTGGGCGAGTGTCTTGGGCTAATCTTAAAATATTTTCAGGACTGGAAGTTATTTTAAACTTCTACTACTACCCAGCATACAAGACCCACTGCTGAGTCGGGCCTCCACCCATTTCATGGAGGGTCATTAGCCTAATATGGCACGCTGGCCGACTAGTTGGCACAGGGTTGTGAATCAAAGTTTTCCTTCTCTTTCAACTAGATTTTCGGCCGGTTGTCATTTCCTATTGTCGGCTCTTACGACAACCGCAGGATGGAATGGGATGGTGACACAATGTATTCTTAATCCGTCACCATAAGGATACCAATTGCCTCAAATCCGTACTACTGTGCTTTTGAGGAATTCTCCTTGACCTTATTCCTCGGCTATAATTGATCTATAAATAAATGGCGTAGCTATCACCTTTTATCTATACACGCATACAAATAAATAAAATTTGAGTGTCTGTTTGTAATAATAAAATAACCACTTTTTACTAAATGCGTAAGTATGTATACCCAGAACATAGACCAAAATAGGACTTTAAATTTTTGTCTGTCTGTTTGTTCCGGCTAATCTCTGGAACGGCTGGACCGATTTGGACGAGACTTTCACTGATAGGTAGCTGATGATATAAGGAGTAACTTAGGCTACTTTTTTTGACTAGTTTCACTCCGCGGCGTCACCCGCGGGTAACATCGCACCCGTGCGAAGCCGGGACGGGCCGCTAGTCAACAATAAAGTAAATATTCCGGTAATTTAATTAGCCTATCATTAACGGTAATAGTCCTCTATCACATTCGTATCCTTTTTACACCCTAATGGAGTCTGAATTATTAATGGAGCCATTCCCAAAATGATCGTAATGTCATTTTGGTGATAGTGATGTGAAACACTTCCAATATCTTTGGTTTCAGTTCGGTAATGGATATAAATGAATATGCACTCGGGCTTTTGATGACTCGCTTGGGGCCAAGCATTAGAAAGATATTTTGATTGTAGTTTTAATGGATGGGAAAGTTGAGCCTCGCCTAGCGATAACTATACAATGCAGGTCTAGATCTGCTGGTTGTTGAATGGGTGACCACGGTATTAGTATACCCTACCCCACGCTTTGGAGGGCACGTAAAACCGTCAGCTTTGGTTAAACATCTATGACAGTCAGTGGGACCAAATATTGGTTCAGTACATTGGTATAAAACTTCAAATAAATGATGAAACATTTTCGCATTGAAAGATAAAATTGTGAATTCAGACGATTTTTATTAATTAAAATGTATTTGGCTAAATGACTGTGTCCATCTAGAAACAAACTCAGAGTCGAAAGAACTTTATTTAAGCACAAATGATTTTATTTATAAAAAACACTGAACTAAATTACTAAAATAAATTAAATAACTAAAATTATAACAAAGTAATTTGCGCCAGATCGCTGTCATCGGGTACGGTGCCAAGAAGGCTAGTAGCATTGCCACGTTGAATGGCAATGCTAATTCGCTGAGCGAAGTAATAACCAGCCTTCTGGTCACCGGTTAAAGTTATGAGACACCGGGACAATTCTTTGTAAATTATTTAAGTAAGTTTTATCACAAAACTCTTATAAATCGTCATGTTTACAATTCGACACTCTAATCGACGATTTACACAATCCATCCATATCATTTCCATAAATCTTATGTAATTCCACATTCATACTGAAACTACCATCGGTTAAGAATGCCGCTCTACAGAGAAGTGTTGGCAAGAAACTATTTAGCTAGCAGAATCGATAATCCTTTGGTTAGCTCGGCTGCTAGTTTTCACATCACTGACTTTGTCAACCGGGATGGCATTACGTGCGCTCCAAAGCACGAATACCATCCAATGTTATCCAGCGTCATGAATGGTATGAAAAATAATAGATAAATAACTCTTTATTGTACATTTGCGACAGACGCATAGTTTACAGAAAATAATTTATATTAAAAACATACAATTGGCGTTCTTATCACTATACAAACTGTTCCAGACCACCAACTACCAAATAACTAATTGTGGGTGACTGCCGCGGTAAAGCTTTATCACCTTATGCAGTTATGGTTATTTATGCAGTATTTTTTATTTAAAGTGAAAGCCATTCATTTTATGACATGTCCTTGGCGGGCGCTATGTTTAATGTCGAGTTGTATTTAATGTAACAAAAAGATGGAGCTGGCGTCAAGTTGCCCGCCGATATGGTTTTAATTTATATGATATAGTTTCACCGGACAAAAATTCTCCCCAGGGTTATGGGTGGAGTGGGGGTGTTATGATATTATTTTTCGTTACGTAATTTCTTGATTCGGTCGCCGCGCTCAGAGCCCGCGATAAAAGCTTAACAATAGCGTAAAAAAAACAACCAAATCTAAGATTTTAAAACATGAACTTGATTAAATATATACAATTATTACTATTACAAAACAGTATAAGAGAAGAGTCCTCTTGTTACTAGACTTCAACAATTTCACGGTAGACACCGCAATTTTGGAATTAATCGCCACTTTACCAGGTCACCAACTCATCCGTGGAACAGTTTCACAAAAACGGTCAAGTTGCGACCACACGCCCCTTGCCCGGAGGCGTTAATATCCCTAACCCTTTCCGCTTCCGGTGACTCCAATTTTAAACAAGTATGGGATAAATTGATTGATCATATTCTAATCCATATTGAAACTGTCAAAATATCGAGCATTTTCTGGAAAAGCTTGGGCACTGCCATTACTCACAATAACACTTATTTATTGAGAAAAGAACACTTGCCCGTAACTCACCTTTCATACAAAAAAAAAACTATAGGTATTGAAATCGCTTCATCCGTTCGCGAGTTACGGTGCCACAGACAGACAGACACGTCAAACTTATAACACCCCTCTTTTTGCGTCGGGGGTTAAAAAGAGATTAAATGTCTAGAGACTGCTGAGCAAATTTCTGTCATGCAAGGCGAAGGACACTCGCATTTATGACACCTTTCTATTAAAAGGTGGGATAAGAAATCAGCTCTTCGTTCAGATGACTGACAAGCATAGAGTTACGCAGACGGGCACATCAGTGGCAAAAAATAATGACTCGGCCGCAAGCTTAGCTTTCTACTAACCAGTTTCTTGTTGGCTCCTATCTATAGAGTTTCATAGACAACTAAGTACAAATGTTTTCTTTAAAACGCCCACTCAAATAAAACCATTCTAAGTTTGCGTTTAACGGTCAGTAATTAAACATTTGTAGTCGCCCTACTCTTAATAATAAATCTTTTAAGTGGCAATAATCCCGCGCCGCGCCGCTGGCGACAACTACTTGGGGTCTAATGGACCCCACAATTACTTTTTGATGTTTGAAATAATTCGGACGAATTCTGAGCGGACCTGCTTCTTTATACATTTGTAAATATACAAGGGTGGAAACGACATTTTATTTTTGCAGATGTAAAATAAATATCGTCCCTTACCCGTTATATACTGAGGGTGTTGTAAGGAATAATTTAAGGACTCTTCTATTTCTTAATTAATAATAGTAGACTGTGACTCCCTCTGCGCAGAGGGATATACTTGGACTATCTGTTAGGGAATACCTACGAATACGAATACCGAATACGGAAAATTATTTGTGGGAGAACCAAGGTAGTCGACATAGCCCAAAGAACAGGCAAGACGTGGCAGTGGACTGGTCACATATGTCGGAAAACTGATGACTATTTGAAAAATTCGGTTCTGGAACATTTTAGTGGAGTATTTTATATAACATACGACCGATCGATAGCCGTAAACCATTGTTTATATTATACTCACCCGGCCCATGGACGTATAAAAAAAGGCGGACGGAACTCTGGCTAAGACAAAAGTGAGACGCCAAAATGGCGGCAGCTCTGTATGTGTGAGTTAATTTTGGGGTTGCCAAGATACACAAAATTTTGCAATAAAAACATGGTTAAAATATAAAAAAAAAATGTTCGAAATTGTTATGTTTAACTTTAACATCCTAAATGCCGAGTATTTTTTTTTATAATAATGTCTTTTACTTTGAGAGTTTTTTAAAATTTCCTCTAATTTCGAGATGTGTTGAAAACGATTCTAAATTAAAAGAAATGTTTTCATTACCAAAAATTGTTTGTGATCATAAATGTATTTATGTTGCCTAACTATAATTATAATTTATTGCGCACCTCTTGAGAAGCACTGGTATTAAATGGTACAGTAAACGTTTATTCCTCTGCCACGTGTCTTGACTCAAACATTAATCAACATCTCTTGACTCAAACATTATTAAAACAAAATAAAGCACTGGGGATTAAAATAATGTATGAATATTTTTACGATTCGACGACACGGTTGGCGCAGCATGTCGCGGGTTGAATCCCCGCACGGAAGAAATATTTGTACGACCTAAAAGTATTTGTCCCGGGTCTGTGTGTTTTTCTACCTATAATATGTATGTATTTACAAAAAAAAATGTATTTAGGTAGTTTATCATCCATCTCGTTACCGTAAAACAAGCATTAAGTTGCTTAGCTTGGGGCGAGATGGCGTTGTGTGAAATATCCAAGGATATTTATTATTATTATATATCGACACAATAGCTACAATGTACATTTAAATTTTGAAAAAATAAGCGGCATAGTTTCATTTTTTTTTGTATTATCCATGTCTTGGTAGATTCCTATTTTACCTTTTAAGGTACTGCATAAGTAACAACACGCCGGAGTCCTCCTTTAGTTGTTTATAAGTCATCCGCATCAAAATGTATACTGCAAATGACACTGTATTTGTTTGGAATCCAATCGTTTTCACCATTACAATTTCTACTAAGTAATTTTAATTCAATCATTTCTCCATACTTAATTTTCCTTTGAAAATCTAGCAAAAGGAATATAAAATAAAATACCCAGCAGTAACTATTAAATAACTAACCATAATAATATATTGATTTTTATAATAAACGAAAAATTGCCTACATTTCGGTTAATTTGAACACGCGAATATTGGCAACACTGAACTTAAAATTAATTGTTTTGTTCTAGCAAATACAAATTGATTTTAATGTATATAATCTGGAAATAAGTGATTGAATTATTCATTTACGTATGAAACGTGATTCCTGGATTGTTTTTCTTTCGTTCGCTACGGTTTTTACACCAGTTTACCACGCAAGACATGATTTATAGTTTTTATTTTTTCGCCGCATATTGCGTCTTTAAGCATCGATGTTCACGCGCGTAATGGCCGACTAATGTGTGAAAGTGTGCGTGCTGGCCTGTACATATAGCTGATCTGGCCGACTATGATGCCACAGTTTTTAGTTAGCGAGACTCTGTCCGACTTTTTTTATACGTCCATGACCCGGCCATATTAAATTTGTAAGAAAACAAACTTTGTCATGACTCGACTCATGACAAACATACAGAAAGATTACTCAGATCCAAAAATAAACAACAATTACTTATCTCACGGTTAAACATACATTGTAATACACAGTATCTTTTTAATGTAATCACTATCACTATCACTACATATTATAAAACAAAGTCGCTGTCGTCTGTCCGTGCATGCATATATCTTTAAAACTACGCAACGGATTTAGAAGCGCTTTTTTAATAGATAGAGTGATTCAAAAGGAATGTTTATATGTATAATATAATACATGCAAAATATTGTAGAGGAACACTGTTAAATTTAGAGTTTCACCTTTTTCGCACGTTCTTGTCCGAGTACGTGATCCATCACCAGCTATCCACTTTTTCAAAAACGGCATCCATTTTATCACAGCTATTCACACATTTCCCAAATTTGAATTTGGAATTATGTTCTTTAAAATTTTAACTTTCTATGATACCAAAACCAGCCAGATACAAATAGTATAGCCAAAGAGATTTTATTATATGCGAAAAGACTTTTTCCCCTACCTAATATGTATAATAAATATCCTTGGACATTTCACACAACGCCATCTCGTCCCAATCTAAGCAAATTAATGCTTGTGTCATGGTAACGAGATAGCTGATAAACTACTTACATGCGTTTTTTTTTTGGAAATACATACATATTATAGATAGAAAACACCCAGACCCGGAACAAATACTTGTAGGTCGTACAAATATTTCTTCCGTGCGGGATTCTAACCCGCGACATGCTGCGCAGCAGTCGATCGCTCAACCACTGCGCCAAATGCATAATATTGTAAAGGAACACTAATAAATTAAGAGGTTCATCATTGCACCCGTGCGAAGCCGGGGCGGGTCGCTAGTACGCAATAAAACAGCATATACAAAATACACAAATAAACTTATAGAAATATTGACCACCAACGACAGACATTAAGGTTAACCCTGACATTGATAAATTAATGACTAATAGACCTGTTACCACTGATGTCATAAAATTAATAATCTCCTAAACGTGCTTTTATCTTTATTGTATTGTTGACATGAACATAATTGAAATTGTAATGTTATCTGTTGTTTGGTCCTTTACGACAGGTTATTATGTTGTTTTTTTTTGTATAAAGTACATGATAACACACCCACACACATGATATGAGCAAATAAATTAATAGGAATATGAATACTTTTGCAGGAAATGATTTCTTGCGGTCAATCATGTGATTGCCTTGGGGAACTACGATGGTTAGTAGCGGCTAGGAAGACAACACCCGAGGGCATCGCTATTAAGCTGTATGTAGTGTCAGTCAAGACCCTAAGGTCAAGGGTCAAGTGTCAGGGCAGCTACAGAGAGCGGGTTGTATACCTCTCTACATTATGGTGGAACTCAACTTCGTCACCACATGGAAGAATCAATATGCCCCACCTAAGATATGACAGACAGTTCCATCAAAAAATAAAACCTCGTAACAGGAATGCTGAAGCATTTCCTTCGGTTGGTATGTGTCAGATAAATTGGCATAGAGATAACCTAACCTATCTTTTCCATCGGCCCCAAATCGCGATGGCGGTAATCCGAGTGTGACATTTTCTTCCAATGTTTTCCCAAATGACCTCATTTTACAAAGATAAAACGGGCCTGAAAATATCATTTATTCGCTTTGACCTACACCTAGGGGTGTCACAATGTCGAAACATAGATAATGTTTTTTTTTTCTAAAAGATATTTTGAAATTATAAAAGAAAACCATTCTTACCAATTGATAAAAAGTCATGATAATTTGGTGTTACGTTACGTAATACTGAATGAAATCTCATTTATACACCGTGATATATTGTATAGTACAAAGGTCAGACAGTAAAAAATCCAACTTGTAAGATTTTGTAAAAATATTTTTAGTTAACATTTTACTAAGGACCTACTAATCTTAACCCACCCTGATTTGGTTATGAGTATGATTTGCGGATAACATGGATAGTATTCTATTTTGCGCAGGTATAATATAATGAGACCTAAAATATATCTTACTAATCTTTATTTGCTACTAGCGACCCGGCCCGGCTACGCCCGGGTGCAATTATGCATGTATTATACATATAAACCTTCCTCTTGAAATACTCTATCTATTAAAAAAGACCGCGTCAGGACCCGTTGCGTAGTCTTAAAGATTTAAGCATACATAGGGACAGACAGACGACAGTGACTTTGTTTTATACTATGTAGTGATGTTACTAATATGTAAGGTTATATTTTTCATCCATTTAATAATTTTGAGCATACTACTTTCATGTTTTCAGTATATGATAAATCACCCGGTATGTAATCTCCCTCGCCTATTTCCCTATTTCATTAGGGTCAGCAGTGGTCTAACCTGATTTGGATAACTATCAGTATTTCCACGACACATCCAGTGGTATTTATGTGGTTAGACCAGCTGTAAATTTTCACCCTACAGTGGCCACAAAAGTTGTCTATCCGATTCCTTGGTCACTGGTATATAATTTCGGGTTGGAATTATAGTAGGGGTGTCAGCTACATTTTAATCGCTTGCAATGTATAATTGCAAGCGATTAAAATGTAGTTGACACCCCTACCAGCACAGTATGTGATCCGCTTTAAACGATGGCATTGGGACTGTTACCCACCTACGGGCAAACAGCCGGCAATGAGTTATAACTGCCGGCTGTCATCGGGTAAGCCGCAGCTTAAGAGGCGCTTTTTATGTACCCCTTAATGCATAAAGAATATTTTATTATTTCATATCGTTTCACGGAAAAAAATGTGTATTTGTGGTGACGAATTTCGAATACACAATGTCACCAACCGATGATCCGCTGAGCTTTTCCGTTGGAAATCCTTATGGATACCCGACCGCTAAACTCCGGGGCTCGGAAAGATGGTACGCCCCAACCTACCCACTAAAACCAACGGTGTCCCTTAACTGCCGGAAACTGGGCTACGGGTTTCACTCCACAACGAGGAGCATGCTCAGCGCAGCTGATAGGGCCTTGGCCCGCTTGTACAGGTGGGCCCCACGCTTTAATGGGGAGCTCTGGATGCTCCCCAACGAGAGTCACTTGCAGGACATTGCACGTGCCCCCATCAGGCACCGGATGAAGTGGCGCCCCATCCACGCGGTGCTCAGTTGCGGTGCAGCCCTGGCCTCAACGCCCCGCCGCCCCTATCACCGCCCCGTGTGTCATGGCAGTTTAAGGCTCCCGAGGCAACTCTGAGGACAGAGGAGTCCCCAGAGCCAAAATCCACCACGACTCCGTGTGCCGCTCTTTGTCTGGCCTCTCCCCGTGGGCCCGTCCGGCATGGGTGACCCTAAGCCGGTATTGCCCCAACAGATCCTCAAGGCACGCAAGCCCCGTTGTCACAACAAGGTGGCAGCACGGTCGAAGGAGTTGATAACGTACACATTGAGAATACTCCTATGAGAATGGAGGTGGCAGGGGTCAATATGGGCTGTATTTGGCCCTAACGATAACAAACAAATCTACTGGTAAATCATACAAATACTAACGTTAATTTATTCAATTTGGTTCATCTAAGTTTTTTCACACGTCATTATACTCTTTTACATTTACCATTTACAACCGGTTCAGAAGGCTGCTCTACGGAGAAGAGGCGGCAAGAAACTCTTTAGTTGCTTTTTTTAATCAATAATTCAATCACAATGTGTTTTTATTAATTGAAGAAGTAGTTCTGAGAAATACTATACCTAAGTATATATAGTAAATAAATACTATACTTAGGTTTAATATTTCTCAGAACTACTCAAAACTCACTGTTTTAATTAGTTAAAACAGTGAGTTTTGTTCTTGAAAAAGTGAGTGTTGAAATCAAGTCTGTTTTGTTTCAGCACCGCCATGCAACAAATTTTACAATTTATGGATATACTTACATTTTTCTAAATGAAAAACAATAGAGATTATAAAATTCGAAGGCATTAGAATTTGGGTAAAATATGTCTATACTATGAAATTCCACACTTTTGAATCAGACCGAAGGTAAAATTTTCATATTTCAAAAAATACCTATCTTAAGTAATACTTTGACGATCCCAAAGTACGAGAGATGAAACTCACCCTACACGCAACCTGAAAACCCCACAAACATTCCATATCCCGCCAAACTGAAAATAGCACAAGCAGCGGTGAAGTAAAAGACAGTATCGCGTACCTCATAGCCTTAAAAACAACCTACTGCACTGCATCATCCTGAAACTTAAACAAAAGCCATTTGAGATTCGCGCCCGTGAGAGCACCGATTTGCATTCTTTTGTATTTTGTACCAACCGACTTTTATTAACCGACGGTGGAGAGAATAGAGTTATAAACTTAGCGCAGTCGCGAGCTCATATTCCTTTTGCGCTATGAATTTGAATAGACCACGTAATATTAACGCGAATATAGAATTTCTCATACAGCACGCATACATTTCTAAGCTTTTTTCGCTTGGTAAATTTAAAAGTACATCCATCCAAATCGAGGCGTTGCTTATCAGCTTATGACTTGTTTAAAAATACTGAATTTATTTTGATAATTCGGTAACCTATATCACTATCACTTCACTATCATCACTACATATTATAAAACAAAGTCTGTCCGTCCATATGTATGCATTAAATGCAATAAATCATAATCCTATAGTGTGTATTAAATCTTTAAAACTACGCAACGGATTTTGAAGCGGTTTCTTTTAATAGATAGAGAGATTCAAGAGGAAGGTTTTTGTGTATAATACTTGCATAATTTGTAGAGAAACACTGATTAATTTAGATGTTCCTCATTGCACCCGTGCGAGTATTAATAAATATCACTGTTATAAAATTTGACAACGAACCGTCTTTTTTATTTCAGAGAGATAACGGTTTTTGCGAGTGCTGGATATTAGTGGAATTTAGGGCGCTACTTCAGTGACCTGTGCGCAGCACCTCGGGACCCAGGAAACTCCGTCTGTCGTTCGCTCTGTCAAAGTTGACCTGAGCCGTAAAACTTCCTCCTTGACGCCATGCCCAGAACACGTAGCACGTCGCCAGCCAGCTCGGGACCACTTCCTTGTAGGTTAGGGGCGTTACCGGACTCCTCGCCATACCCAACCCTGTGCCAACCCTTCTGGCCAGCGTTGCAGAGAAGCCCTATAATTGGAGGAGGTCCAACACATCGGTGGATACTGTGGAGAATGCCTCCGTTGGTCTAGAGGTTGAATGTGCCGCCTTTGAAGTAACTGGTCTCGGGTTCGATTCCGGAGTCCGGCAAGTGTCTCTCTCAAAACAAGAGGCACTTGGTCTTAGTCTGGGTGTCATTTGTGTTCGTGAATTATATGTTTGTAAGTTTAAATTAAACTTACAAACATATAATTACTTACAAACTTAAAATAATTTTTTTTAAGTTGTTGGCCACATGGGAGTTTGTGAAACTGAGGGTTCTAATAAAAACCCAACGCTGTTATGACGGCAGATAAAATATATGGAATTTTTATATGAGCTTGCCGCGTGGACAATGGAAGTAGGTCGCAATTTAGAGTGTTTCTAGTCCAGAACATTTGCAAATGAAACGAGGTGTTTCGTCCGAAACACTTTAAACTTGTCTGTTGAAAATAAACAGATTCACAATCAGCTTGTTTATTTAAATGCGAATAAACTTTAGTTTTCTTATTTAATAAATAAAATGATAATAGGTTTTCCAACTGTTTTCTAGTTCCAGTGAGGTTACTTAATTTTGGTTAACAATGTGCGTGCGGTCACTTAACTCCTTTATTCCAATCCATCAAGTCACACTTAACCTTCGACGTAAGAGGCGACAACCCTTGACGTACCCGAATCACTCCAATCCCAATTACCCCCATGTATGATCCGCGATTTTTCATTGTTTTCGTGTTATGATATTTTTTCTGAATTTTAGACCTAAAAAACTTTTCATTTTTTTTAAATGTAGAAGTCTTTTTTTTTCTTTCTCTAACTGTATCATATTGAATTGTACTTTTAAGCATAAAATAATCAGCTAATCAACCTTTACCAAAATTATGAAAATATTTATTTCAAGCAAAGCATTTCAAATTCAGGAAAAAATCATAACACGAAAACTATGAAAAATCGCAGAAAATACATGGGGGTAATTAGGATATTCCGTTTGACACTCTTCCCTATCACTACATATTATAAAACAAAGTCTCTGTCCGTCCCTATGTATGCTTAAATCGTTAAAACTACGCAACGGATTTTGAAGCGGTTTTTTTTTAATAGATAGAGTGATTCAAGAGGAAGGTTTATATATATATATATGAACATCCATAGTATAGTAGAGAAACAATTATAAATTTAGAGGTTCATCATTGCACCCGTGCGTAGCCGGGGCGGGTCGCTAGTTTAAAAATAAATGGAAAATCATGACGCTGCTTGCACCATTCTCCATTGGTTGGCCATTCAAGGTACACACTTGATGGCCAACCAGGAATTCCATTTAAAATCAGCCTTACCTAGTAAGGGCTACCCAAAGCTCAATATAAGCCGACTAAAAGCACGTTTACTTTCGAAGCGACATTTTCATTAAGCAATATTAAAATACAGTTGTCATTTCACAGAAGTATTGTTCGCGTTCACATTATTTTGTATTTCGGCGGTTGCGCCACAGTCAATACAAAATTATGAACAGTAAGAAAACGACTGCCTCGTTGTTCTAGGGGTTAGATGTGCCGCCTTTGGATCCACGGGTCCCGGGTTCGATTCCGGGGTCGGGCAAGTGTCTTTGTCTAAACCAGAGGCACTTGCTCCGAGTCTGGGTGTCATTTGTGTTCGTGAATTACATGTTTGTAAACTGCGCCCGCTATACAGGTTATACCTGTTGCAGGTTTTAAAAAAAAACCAACAATCGGTACATATTAACCATATATAATAATAACCTTCTTTGGCTTATATATAATACGGTTATAGTTAGACTGAAGAAGTCTTTAAAATCTTATAATATGGACTAAATGTTTTAGCGAAACAAATAAAAATATTATCCGAGTGGCAATTGTTTCGAAATACAATGTACAATGTCACTAACGCATTATATCCTAAGAGCGTCGTAGCCTAAAGTATCCAGCCCCTAACTAAAGGAACGCAAGCATGAGATGACTAGCCTCAAGAGAAGAAAACCTAATTTAAACGCTTTGCCAACAAATAGTCTAATTCCCTGGGCTAATTTCTCTGAGGAAGCCCGACTTAGCTCTTGTCATTTAGGGGCTGAAATCTAGACAAATAAATACAATTGGAGTGTCTGTTTGTAATAATAAAATAACCACTTTTTCCTAAATGCGTAAGTATGTATACACAGTACATAGACTTAAATAATATTTTCTTTTAAAATATGTTTGTCTGTCTGTCGGTTTGTTCCGGCTAATCTCTGGAACGGCTGGACCGATTTTGACGGGACTTTCACTAATAGGTAGCTGATTATATAAGGAGCAACGGGTTTGATCGCAACCGTGCGAAGCCGAGACGGGCAGCTAGTGGTAAATAAATATCAGTAATATTAGTATTATGTGATAAATAAGAACATACAAGAGGAAAAGAAGATACTGGTTGGCAAAGTTCAATCTATATTAACTACTAGCGGCCCGGCCCGTAAGCTTATGTTACTCCTTATATCATCAGCTATCTATCAGTGAAAGTCCCGTCAAAATCGGTCCAGCCGTTCCAGACATTAGTCTGAACAAACAGACAGAAAGACAAACAGACAAAAATAAAAATATTTTGTCTATTTACTGTGTATACATACTTACGCATTTAGTAAAAAGTTGTTATTTTATTATTACAAACAGACACTCCAATTTTATTTATTTGTACAGACCAGTCAAATAGGTCATACTTTTAACGTCTGAAATCCAGTACAGCACGTAATTGCCTTACTGGATATGAAATATGTTCTGTGGCCATGCCGAACGGAGGCTGTCTGCCGGTCTGCCTAGTTGTGGCGTTGTAATCATATTAGTTACATTTCAAAAGAGAAATGAGAATTTTGATGGCGGCCATGAAACTTGTAATTCATAATTTTGCTAACTTTGTTAAATCGAACTGAATAATGGTTTTCTTGATGACTAAATATTTTAGCTATTTATTTTAGAATTTTAGGTCAACACAAAAAGTATTTAGTATTTTTTTGTCTATGTATGTTTTTTATATCAAATTAATTTGTGTGTGTGTGTTTTATAGATCGATAGAATATTGCTCTATTTTTTACTTATCTCCTGCACAAGCTGTATCGCAAGGGTAATTGAAAAACACAAATAACACCCGACCCTGGGGTGGAACCTGGGGCCTGTAATCTAACGGTACATCAAGCTCAAGACGAACAAGACAATTTTATTCATAACGTTAAGTTTCATTTACAGGATTTTTAAATAAAATGCCGTTAAATAAACTGAATGAATAAAAAATTGCTAAAAAATAAAAAATGTGGCATTATTAACGCACTTCCTAGACGAAATGTTCTTTCTAGTTGCATGACTAAATTGCGATTAACCTATTTTTGTATTATGCGGGTTAAATTCTATAACGATTTAAAAAAAGTGTTTTGTGGTTAAGCCACGTACGTAATTATAAGTCATAAGTAAAAAATACTTAACTAAATTATAGCGTTGGATTTGATACCTTAATATTAGTAGTGTATAAATTGTAAATACTATAAAACATAAACATTTCAAAATTAATCACTATTCTCGTCTCCGCTTTGACCTATTTAATTGGGATTAAAAAAATTATTTGTTAATATGAAGCTGCTTGTTAATTAACTAATAAAATTATAGTTATAAGTTTAACGTCACTTTGATAAAATAAAACTCGTAACAAAGACATAGGAGCTCACTTGGCTCCATCCAAATAAAGGAAGCTGCATTAGAAATATCTAGAAAACGTAGGAATACGATTAACCTTGTTTTAGTCAAATATTACCTACGATTATATATTACAGCCGGTAAAAAATTAACTTGAATGTCAACCATATAACAACCGGTAACAATTCTTCGACTCATCTCAATCAAGAAGACAGAGGCTCTTTCAATAATCTACATTGGAATATGTTCAAGTGGTAAGATCAATGTACTTTTATTCACTCTCGCATGTCAGTTGTAGTGCCGATGAAAAAACTACTGTAGATTCAAGAAGAGAAAATCAGAGAAAAGAATTCACATGCCCGACTTTTAAAAAAATGACAAGTGACTATCAAATTAAAATCTGATACAAGAGTTAAAAAATAGATGCATCTAAAGGAAATGAGTTAAAATTGCTTTAAAAAAAGTTCATAAAGACATATGTTCTCTTGTTATGACAATTTGAATGGGGTTTTTTTAACTGAAATCCTGCTCTAGGTAAAAGCTGCGTCACGGGGGCAGTTTACAAACACGAAATTCACGAACACAAATGACACCCAGACTCAGAGCGAGTGCCTCTGGTTTACACGAAGACACTTGCCCGACCCCGAAATCGAACCCGGGTCCCGTTGATCCAAGGCGGCACATCCATCCCCTAGACCAAACTTTTGCCTAAGCTTTTTAACTAAAAAGCCAACATCACTGGAGTAGTGATTCTTTCTTCGTGGCCCAACATTAAGATCTAGAAAATATAAAATGGAAATTCCTTTGAGATTTTGATGTAAAGCCAAACAAAGCGACTTAGAACTTTGTTCAATTTTAAACAAGCCGATACGGGTTACTATCAACATACATTATGCCTCGTCGATCTTTCTTTTTTAACTTCACGCAAAGCTATACTAACAACTATTTACTGTCTATAGCTACTGTTTTTTATGACTTTGGTGTGTTCAATGAATTCAAATTTGTATGGCTATAAAATCATTTAAATCTTGGGCATGGTGGGATGTCTATCCACTCGCTAGAGTTACTGGACTCGGGAAAGTCTTTCCCCAAAGAAAAAAAACCACAGTCAAATATCATCATCACGTATGTATGTTTAAGTAGGCTACTTGTTGTTAGTCCGTGTGGTGACGGATTTAGAATACATAATGTCACCAACCATTCCATCCTGACGGTGTCGTAAGAACTGACAAAAGAAAACGACAAGGCCGAAAACTTGATTGAAAAGAAATGAACATGCTGAAAACCTAACCACAAGAGAAGGAAATCTTGATAGACGGTGGGCTTATTACCCTCCCGTAACTGGAGGAGGCGTAACTCTACAGTGGGTCATCTTTGAGTAGTAGATTGCTCTCTTCTCTGTAGAACAGCTTTCCGAACCGGTGGTAGTTTCAGCATGAATTTGGGTGGACGTAAGGGTTGTGGAAGATCAAGAGAGATGGATGGATTTGAAGCATGAGAAATTGTGTATGAAAGGTGTGACTGTAGATATGACGACTGATAGGTGTGTATGGAGACTGCCACCTGGCGTGGGACAGGGGACGTAAGATGATGATAATGGTAACTGTAAATATGATGATTTCTAAGAGTTTTGTTATAAAACCTACGTAAATAAAGTTCATTTTGAGTTTGAGTTTGCTGTCTATCCTTCATCTAAATCAAGTGGAACTACCGGTAATTATATGGTTAGACCAGCTATAAATTTTCACACAACATACTATGCTATTTAATGGTAGAATGGCCTACGGAGCCCTGGGGAGGTTGGATATTACTCACAAATGATGGACATGGTGGAAATCCAAGAAAGCCAGACGTTGCTTAACTTGATGGGGCTAAAATCGAGTAAAGCACACGAAATGTGGAGGCAATAGTGCGAGAGGTTAATCGGCGATTAAACATCGTTAATGTTCCGTAATATGTTGTACCGCATTAACAGTGTCGGATTAAGTGCACACTTGTTTTCATTGAACTCATGTGCGTCACCGCAACATTCCATTATTTATTTCGATGTAGGTACATCGCAGTGCGTGTGGTGACGGATTTAGAATACACGATGTCACCAACCCATACCATCCTGGGGGTGTCGTAAGAGGCGACTAAAGGAACGCAAAGGGCAGATCACATAGCCGCAAGAGAAGGAAAACTTGATACAAAGGCCCTGTGCCAGCGTGGCACAGTAGGCTAATTTCCCTCCATGAATTTGGAGGAGGCCCGACTCAATAATGGGTAATTTATAGGCTGAAACGACGAGGTACATCGCTATTGGAGAGTAGCCTTAGGTGAAATATGATCTAGTTTCTAGAAAGAGTGTTCAGCCTGCCATTACGTGAGCCGTATGTTTTATTCTAATTGTAATTTTTATTTTTGTTATTCATACACTTGTTTACCAATTTTCTGGCCAAATTTTGGTATTAATATTTGTTAACACACAACTTTCGTCTACCTATGTTTCATTTGAATTTGAAATGTAGGAGCTGGAAATGATAATGGCATTTAAGTTTTCTGTAGATTTACAGTTTTATTTTTTAAGACATTTGCATTGTATTCCTTTGCGGAAAAGAAATACTTTTGTCAAAGGAATACTATTTGCTGATGACAGTACCGTTATCATACCGTGCAGTGATAAGAAAATATATAAAAACGATATAAATGACACACTTACTAAAATAACAGAATGGCTAGATGAAAATAATTTAATAATTAATCTTAAAAAAACATTAGTTGTACATTTTAGTCAACGCCCACACACATTAAATATTGATGTTAACCATAACGGGAATAAAATTGAGTCAGTAGAATCCACTAAATTTTTAGGACTTATTATAGATCGCAATTTAAACTGGAAACCACATACACATAATTTAAACGAAAGAGTGTCTAAAAGTGCTTATGCACTGTATAGTATTTCTAAAGTGCTTAATGCAGATGCTCTTCTAACAGTATACTATGGATTAGTTGAGTCCATTCTCAGATATGGAATAATCTTCTGGGGTAATTCAACCAACAAGGATATTATATTTAAAGCCCAAAAACGATGCCTTAGGAGTATGTTTAGACTACACCCGACCGACAGTTGCGTACCATATTTTAAAAAACACAAAATATTAACGGTACCTTCTCTATATATTTTAGAAATACTGGTGTTCGTAAAGTCAAATCCCAACTTATTCCGTCGCATGGCGGACATAGTCCCAAGAAACAGAAGGATCCATATGGAACTTTGTTTGCATAGCGCAAAAACTGCACTTATGCGCAGAAGTGTCTTCTGCATGGCTCCGATAATTTATAACAAAATACCAAAAAGTTGGCATGGTTTGGACATAGGTAGTTTTAAGAAAAGGGCTAAGAACTTCCTGGTAAATAAAACTTATTACAGCGTTGCTGAATTTATTGAGGACACGATCTGCCCATGATGTTAATTTAAAAACAATGTATTTGTTAATTCCCACTTATTTAATTTTAGTATTTAAGTTTCTTTTGTATTTAGTTTTGATGTTTTTAATTTATTTCACCCAATTGCTAAACTGTGTTATGGCATTTTATAAATTTAAATTTAAACATAATTTGTACGCCATAAGTATATGGCAATCATGTAATTAAGAACAATATTATAATTGTAAGATATTACATGCCTAAGTGCATGTACACACATGATTGAACAAATAAATGGTTATTATTATTATTATTATTACAATTCACTTAAAATAGGAATACATCATGAATCTTAAATTTATACTAGAAATAAATAAAATTGGAGTGTCTGTTTGTAATAATAAAATATCCACTATTTACTAAATGCGTAAGTATGTGCACGCAGTACATAGACCAAAATAACATTTATAAAATTATGTCTGTTTTTTCCAGCTAATCTCTGGAACGGCTGGCCCAATTTTGACGGGACTTTCATATTTAGCTGATGATATAAGGAGTAGCTTAGGCGAATACTTTTTTTTGACTAGCTTCGCCCCGCGGGTAATATCGCACCCGTGCGAAGCCGGGTCGGGCCGCTAGTACTAATCTACAATTGTAAGATGTATTTGTTTATTTTATCAAAAAACGCGTGTTTTGTCTATATATTTGCCATCTATATGTCGTGATTATCATCCTATACGCTTGGTAATTTGAATTTCGCCATGTTTCTTGGTATTCATTCTCTAATTATGTATGTCACTTTAGTCGAAATATGTCAAAATAGGCTACCTATATTTGATGGAAAATCGTAGCTTATTTTTAATTTAGATTGTGCATATAGTATTTACATCAGTCCTTAGTTAAAGCTAAAATGTTTCTATGACTATCTGTATATGGAACTATCCATAAGTCAACTAGTGGGACACGCTCAGAATAGTATGAGTAGGTAATTCCTACTTTAACTCGTATATCAGAACTTTAAAATATCCTCAGTCAGTAACGGTCAAAGTGAAGCACATAAACCAATAAACATGTCAAGAAGTATAAGTAGGATCTTTGGAGAGCGGCCTCTTGACTAGGCGGAGAGAATAGCCAATAAAACGGCCACTGGGCCACAAAACACGCGATAATTGCAAAATCCTTCAATTATACTATTTTACTTATAATATACTAGATACTATATTTGAATTATACTACTATAAATATTTATGTATATATAATAGCTATAATAAACTTGAGATATAGTGAGTTACCGACGGGACGCTGGACATGCTCTATGTATGCAGTGATGGGCGTATCTGAGAAACGACCTCTATCTACCTTACACTAGATGCACGTAGAAAAATCAAAATCAATGTTACTTGAAACAAACTCATTTTAGTGGAGGATTAAAATTATGCTTTTTTATTGTGAATAACATGAACTTTCGCATTAACTCCTTTATTAATTAACATTTTGATGTTATCTGCAGTCTTACTGTTTATAAAATACTGCATTAGACGGAATGAATAGTTATTCTGTGAATTCCAGAACTAGAATATTAGTAATATATATTAGAGATATTGATAGGATCCAATATGAGTACGCATATATATGTATATGTCGCAGAACTCATGGATGGGATGGGTGGCCGAGATGTGAAGCATCGGGTCTTCATCATGATTTGAGATAGTTTTAGATGGATGTGTGGGTACTCGAACTAAAGATAATTTCAATCACAACTACTTTATTACAATTTTAAAACTGTTCGACGCAGATTGTCCACCGCAATAAGTAGTACTGACTGTGGAGAGACAGTGGTCGGTGCACCGAGAGGCATCCGATGGAAATGCGGGCCGAGACCACTGAGCGGCTTCTTTTATACGCGCGCATGATTCGCTCTACCGACGATCGTGTCCAAGTGGAACGGTGCCGCTTGAGTTTCCGGTAACAATGTATTACTTCATTAAAATAATCCTTAGATGGCGCTGTCTGTCGCACCATAACGTCATCAATCCACGACATACAATTTTTTTTTCTTGCCAGTTTTAATTCTTGCATTGTTTTTTTATTTATTATAAACTATTAATAGTGTTCGACCAAATAAAGTGTACCGGTTCAATATGAGTAGGATAGTAAATAAGTAAAGATCGCTTTTCTCGTGGCTCCATCTTATTATGTTGGGCAAATACACGTCGTGTGTAGCCGGCCCACGGTCGTGTCACTCGGCCGTTCCACATTTTCCGATACATTGCCCCCTGTAAGCCTATTCACTGCCAGTCGAACATCGGTCGCTGCATTTGTTTGTCTGTTCACTGAGTGATTTTCTGTTTGTACGCTTCGGAGGGGAAGCAATTGTGTGATTCTATTTTGGTTGCACTAGTATTGGATTCATTTTAAAAGTCGTTGGATAGGATTGCTGGTCATTTACTCAAAATTGGCCTGGACAAAGTTTGGTAACACAATTAAACTTAAAAAAAAATCTCATTGTCTATAATGTGCATCATGATTGCCTGCGTAGGAATAGTACTTAATCCCATCTATTTTACTAAAATTAGTTATTCTGATGAATATCAATAATTAATCAGAATAAATTCCTCCTACCTAACTGATCTCAAAAAACCTTCCAATACCTACCGTGTCTCGTAATATCGCAAAGCTGACACAACCATAAAAAACTCAAACTCAAATCATTTATTTCGATTGAACCTATTTACAGGTGTTTTTGAAAGATCGAAACTGAAGTTAGGATCCTAGTTGCTTGTTCCAAAACCTAGATCCAATGGAGAAGAACAGGATAGAAACTCTATGGACACTCTTTTTAATAAGCTTTTATTAGCTTCGCTTGTATGTATGTATGTATGTAACGGAATCTTTGAACATGATTTTGACCCAGTTAAAAACGTCGGATTAACACGAAGTTTAGCATACTTATTAAGGACCGATGACAAATCTATATTTTAAACATTTTGACCCGTTATCATTAATAGAATAATAATAATAACGGTGATCAAGGTTGAACACCGCTCTTCGATGCAATAGCTAATAGAGATGTAAATATCATAAAGCTATTGCTATATTTATTAGTGATCATTTAGCAATAGCTTTATGATATTTCAACTAAAAAATAAATAATAGTTTAAAAAAACGCTCATGCTTTTACAATAAAATATTTTTTTCTGACACTATTTTTAATTCAAATTTATTTTCTATTTTTTTGTTCGATTTTCTATAAAAGCTTAGCTTAGTTGTTTTTTAAACTAATTTTTATCATATTTTCTGTTCGACATCTGCACTCATGCGTCTGCCCGCGTACACTCTGCGATATATGAGATAGCCTCTCTTGTTCAGCTAATCCCAAAAATGGCTTGAGCTCCTTGTAGCATAATTTATTTGACTACTGATGCTACAAATTAAGGTTCAGATAAATGAGTCCCCCGCCTAAAAAGCCGAGTTCCAAATGTACACTAATTAAGTACAGCCCCGCCGTGGCTCATGGCCACTTATAAAACACAGTGATTTTATTCTCCACTTAAGGATTATACAAATCCGTTTCCAGATTATGTCTCACGAAGACACTTGACTAATCTTGGAATTGGAATCCTAAGAATTAATGTACGACTGAAGTGATGAGTACTCACCCATAAACCGGCCACCTTGAGCAATGTAGGGAAAAACCTAAATTATAACGATAATTAAGTTACGAAAAATGGCCACTAACAAGAGGGCCTAAGTGTTAAAATCAAGCTAATTACGGGTGCTTACACTAGCAGTTACGCGGATTGCAAACTGCAGCACATTTTGTGGGGCACACGGCATAAGCGGATAGTCGCACTGATTGGCAACTACATAAAATCACGGAAGATGATTTTTAGAGTAACGTGTTTTGGATACGGCGTCTGTAACTCTGGTTCTATTGCGTATCTCCTCATTTCTGATTCGATCTCGCAGGGAAACTCCAAGCGGGCTATGCTCCATTTAAGCGACTTTGAGCCTTTTGATTCCCTTTCACATTTGGTAGGTTCCGATTCGCAGACCTACCAAATGTGAATATAAAATTTCATCAAAATCGGTTCAGCCATTTCGGAGCAATTTAATAACAAACACCGTGACACGAGAATTTTACATATTAGACAAATAACATCGTGCTTGGGTGCACCAGAGCGTGTTGCTGGCAGCTGATGCTCTCTCTCTCTCGGCGGCTAGGATGCTCCGGTATTAAACGTCCAAAGGCAAGAGATAGATTATGTTCCGCAGTGCCCTTATCCGCTGGTTCTTGCGAGTCTGGCGAATGCGCTCGCCTCCCCTATCCGCTAGTTCTTGTGACTCGAGGCAGGCGAATGCGCTCGCCTGGATTGTGCCACAACTGGGTCAAGCCGTTGGAGTCGATTTTTGCCATTTAATTAGAGCGACGCCGGCGGGAGTTCACGGATTTTGGGGTACCGTGTGCTGACAGATTTATGGCATTGTTATCGTTTGGTGGCAGCTGTTAGTGTGGTGACGGATTTAGAATACATAGTGTCACCACCCCATTCCATCCTGAGGGTGTCGTAAGAGTCGTCAAAAGGAAATGACAGCCAGCTAGCGTAGCACAGTAGGCCTTCCATGTAGTTGAAGGAATTCAAGACAAGTAAAGTAAGAGTACCCTAAACCGAAGAGCATGTATGAAGGGAATAATGAAAGTGGACGAAGCGAAATAAGTATGTAAGGATCGTAGCAAGTGGAAAGAAGTGGTCTCTGCCTAGCCCTACGGGAAAGAGGCGGGGTAGAGTTTCTGTATACGGAACCAGCGGTTCCATCCCCGTTCGGGCTTGACGATAATTTTCACATGTTTTGCAACACGGCTCTAAAGGAAGTCGTAACGATGATAACTTTTTTGAAAAGAAATTTCGTATGAATCCCAAAATTCCCAAGCGTGCTGCTACTTTGGCGTCGTGAGAAAAGGATGTTTATCAATCGTCGTTTCTGCCCATAAATTACCCACTACCGAGTCAGGCCTCCTCCAAACTCATGGAGGGAATTTGGCCTACTGGTTGGTTGGGTTGATACAGGGTTTGTATCAATTTTTCCTTCTTTTGCGACTAGGTGATTTGCCTGTTGCGTTCCCATAGTCGCCACTTACGACACCCTCGGGATGGTAAGGGTTGGTGACACTGTGTATTCTAAATCCGTTACCACTCGGATTACAATTTTAGTAGGAGAATGTTGAATGAATGACCTGACTCAGCTGTGGGTCATTTATGTGCTGAGAAGAGAGAGAGAGAATGCAAGAATGGTATAAAGTTGAAACTATTCGCTGAGCACTTATGGTGACGCTATTTATTCTAAGCCTGTCACCACACATAAAACAAAATTAGAAGAACCGCAAATAAGTATAAGAAGTCTCTGTTGTTTATTTAATTCCCTTTTTTGTTTGTTTTAATTAAGTTTGGAGGGAGCTCGGGTGACATCTTTTAAATCAACAGACCAACCATTAACATACAAAAGTCCGCAAAAACATTTCTAGACAACACTCAATCATTTTAATTGAGTTACGAGACACCGCACCCCATATAAATGAATTGTCAGAAGTACAAACTCAAATATGTGATTTTTTATAATCATAACTGAAACTCTTAGGTAATTTATCTGATAAGGCTAATTTCCCTTTACACGATTGGGAGAGGTCCATCTCAGCAGTGGTTCTTTAATTCAGATAAACTAAGAAGTTATGGGAGATTATTTCATCGGTATGAAATGCGTATTATTACAATAATTAGAAAACCGTGTGTAATAAAACAATCGCATGAGAAAAAAAGAACTAAAGATAATGTTTATTTAGTTCTTTTTGTGCTAACATAACAGTCTACAGGGTAATTTCGGAAAAGGTAGGCATATTGACACATGCCTTATAAAATCGATAATATTTTCTACTAGCGACCTGCCCCGCCTTCGCACGGGTGCTATTATGCATGTATTACATATAAACCTTCCTCTTGAATCACTCTACCCATTACAAAAAACCGCTTCAAAATCCGTTGCGTAGTTTTTAAGATTTAAGCATACATAGGGACGGACAGACGACAGCGACTTTATTTTATACTATGTAGTGATAGAGATAGTGATGATAGTGATCCGTGATCGAAGTAGTCGTTGGCTTTTTTTTTGTAAAATAAATACGTCGTTTGTCGTTTCAGCCCATAAATTACCCACTACTAAGTCGGGTCACCTCCAAATTCATGGAGGGAATTAGCCTACTGTGCCACGCTGGCAATACGGGTTGGCACAGGGTTTATATCAAGTGTTCCTTCGCTTTCGGCTAGGTGATCTACCTCTTGCGTTCTTTTAGTCGCCTCTTACGACACCCTCAAGACGGCATGGGTTGGTGACATTGTATATTCTAAACCCGTCACCACACGGACAGAAAATTAAAAAAAAACACTTATTTTGATTGAGTCTAGTCGATAGTCTGATCGTGCATAATTTCATCAACAAAATGTTGAAGACCTTTACTAAACAAAAAATAAAACGTTTTGCTTGGCCTTAAATCCGTATCCTTTCATTTCGGGTAGTTTTGAGACAATTAAGAACATAATAACTGATATAAACACAAAAGTTATGTAAAAATACATTTAATAATTGTATATAATAAATAAATAAATAAATATCATTGGACATTTCACACAACGCCATCTCGTCCCAAGCTAAGCAACTTAATGCTTGTGTTATGGTAACGACATGGATGATAAACTATTTATTTATATTTTTTTATATATATCACATTATATAATTATATAATCTTTTTTTTTGTTAATCATACTTCTGGCTGTTTATATTTATTATTGTCTGAAATCCCAGACTTTAGTTTCAATTAATAAACCCCCGAAATGTTATTGGACAAGTTGTCTCATCCAATTAACGAGGCAACATGTACTAAAACCCACTTGTGATTTGATAATTTGTGTTTTGAGGTGGCTTAATGTCAGGGTTCACGCTATTTATCATTATCTAATGTGTCACCGCTAAAGACGGGCATCTCTTATAGCCTACATAATGTATTTCAGTGGTTGAGCGATAGACTGCTGCGCAGCATTTCGCGGGTGCGATTCCCGCACGGAAGAAATATTTGTACGACCTACAAGTATTTGTTGCGGGTCTGGGTGATTTTCTATCTATAATATGTAAGTATTTACAAAAAAAAATGTATAAAAGTTAATAGTTTATCATCCATCTCGTTACCATAACACAAGCATTAAGTTGCTTAGCTTGGGACGAGATGGCGTTGTGTTAAATGTCCAAGGATATTTATTTATTATTTATATATTATTATTTCAATAGTAGATGGTCACCCTCTCTGCTTCACGTTCTCCTTAAACCCCACGGTGTTCCCTGATAATCCAGATTTAGAGCTTTGGGTTGCAATTCTCCCAGTAGATGGACTACGCTCCGTGAGTCTAGGCGTTAGATGTGCCGCCTTTGGATCAACGGGTCCTGGGTTCCATTCCTGGGTTGCGGAAGCGCCTTTTTCTAAACCAGAGGCACTTGCTCCGAGTCTGGGTGTCATTTGTGTTCGTGAATTACATGTTTGTAATTTGAACAAATGGCACCCAGATCAAGTGCCTCTGGTTTAGACAAAGACACTTTCTCGACCCCGGAATGGAACCCGGCACCCCAAGGTCCGGCTGAGCAGTGGGGCATAAATAGGCTGTGATAATGAACTTTGTTATGTTGAAGAGTTTATTGCACCATAATCGTGCAAAACAACATTTGTAAACGTGTGTCGTACACCTGTGTAATACCAAAACAACAGTACCGCAATACCTAGGTTAAACACTAGAAGTAACAAGGCAAGTGCGCGAGCTGCCCAGCGCCTCGTACATGATAGATTAAAATTACGGAGAATGACTGTCATAGGACAATCTACGACATGTACACATTAGCGAGACTACCCTAGCTAATGTGTCACTACACTCTACGTAGACAGGCTCGGCGACTCTCAGAAGGAGTTGTGGACGCAGGTACGGGAGCAAGACAAACGATGCGAATAGAGACCGCTCGAATTATCTACATGTCATAGATCAGTCTAGATATATTCATAATTTTAAAAGGACGTAGTCAACTGATGTTTACAGTTTATATATGAATATTTAGTCTACGAGTAGTGTAGTGTACGCAGGCCAAAATGTCACTATGTTAGAGCTACCCTACGATTTTGCAAAAGAACTGCAATAGGGCGCTCTATTGACCTCTACGTGTACGTAGAAATTAGAGTATAAATTAGATTAGTTGTCAAGTGGTCTAGCTCTATTCTCTCTGGGTGGACGACGCGCTTAAGAGTAAGTGTCAATATATCCGATAGGTAAGTCAACAAGATTGTGATAAAATGTGTGGTGACGGATTAATAATATAAATGTAACCAATTCTGATGGTGTCCTGAGCTAACTAAAGGAACGCAAGATGCGAAGACCTAGAGGAAGAAGCCTGGCAGAGTAGGCCAACCCAGCTGTGGGGCATTGTGGGCTGACATTAACAAATTCAACTATCACAGTAGCGTCAGCCTTTAAGCAAGCATGACTGTGAATAATGTACCTTAACAAACCGAAACCAGACTGTGCAAACAATCATTGTTTAATACATTATTCATTGCAATATTTACATGAACGCCATAGTTTTTTTTTTATAATATTCTCAGTGCATCAAGTACTACATACAAGTCAGCAAGTGGTGTGGTTAAGACTACATACTCTAGTACTAAATCCCTAATTATATTATTTTTATGGAAACAAATCATCAAAGGCTTCAAATTGCACCGGCATAAAAATTTTCATAATACTTATATACGTATTGTACTTAAAAGTCAGAACAATATATCATTAACACGGAAAGAGTAAATAGCTCAAAAAGAGCCGTTTTTCAAACGGAAATATATCATACGGAAATAGGTACTCTATCTTACCCTCAGTGTTTATCTTGTATTTTATAGTTATTTTGTATAGTGTAAGTTAATTCAGTATGTTTCCTGCGAATCCATTTTCCCAAGTCACTACAATACAACATGGATTTCAGTTGTTATCTCTAATGCAGTATACTGCACATTTTTTTCCACCTCCAACAGCAGTGCACGGTAAGTCATAACAAATATTACTTTCTGTCATTTTGTGCCTCTCATTTCTCCCAATTTCATTTGGCTAGGTAATAGTATTTATAAGGAGCGATGCCCGTGTGCCCCAAGATACTAGAGGAACTATAACTATCGATTGTTCATTTTGTGGGACAACCGGTAATCATTTATTTTAAAATTATTACCACGGATACTCATAAAGATATATAAAATAATCTCTAATTTATAATTGATTTTCTGAATCAGTCATTGAATATAAAGGAATCTCAAATTTCTTCTTACAATTAAACTAACACGTTTAAACGTTTTTTAGTAATTTTGTCGTTAAACTGTCGTAATTTTAAACGTCGCCAGTGTCCTCTTAAAGACCAACATAATGCAATAACGAGTTTTATGATTCTTTTAGATGGAGCCTGTTTTGACTTCATCATAGTAGGCGGTGGTACAGCAGGCTGTGTGATAGCTAACAGGCTGTCTGAAGATGTACATATTAAGGTGCTGCTTGTTGAAGCTGGTGGAGATCCTCCTGTTGAATCATTGGTAAACGTAAAAATATTGTCATATGTTTTCGCAATTATTACACAGTAGATGTAACTGTTTGTTTAAATGAAACAGTTACATCTACTGTGCAACTGTCGCTAAGTCACGGGAGAGCCCGCGACAACGACTGCTGCAAAGCATTCGAAACGTCGTGAATTAAATAATGTAAAATTCACGTGATAAATCATCTTTTTGCTATAATATTTTTTATAGACAGTAATCACCATTGTGCAATTATGTAATCATCCTGAGCTATTAAAGAGTTCAAACTGCAAATTAAACAATTTCTACCATGTTTTAACTACAAATTTAACTACAATGTATATTTTTTATTTTTATTTTGGAGCTTTTACCCCAACCTAAATATTAAGGTCGCGTTGAATATTATTCGTAAATAAAATATTCATCTTACTCTTTCACCATTTTCAGTCGCCGAGAAACCTTTTACATTTACGAAGGTCAAAGTACGATTGGAACTATACGTCAGAATATGAAGAGATTTTTCGAGAATGTCATCAGAAACCATTTTTCGAATTGTTTCTCGGCAAGATGCTTGGTGGAACTAGCTCATTGAATTACATGATATATTCAAGAGGTCATCCAACCGACTACGATGCTTGGGCTATGAAACTAAATTACTCCACTTGGGCGTGGGATAATATTATCCCCTACTTCATAAAGCTTGAGAAACATAATGATGATTTCGTTTCAATTAAAGATATAGGTGACAATGCTTCAGATCGCGCACGTTCTTTAGGACGAAATTATGGAACCAAGATTGAGTTTGAAGATTTCGATGATTATGAAGATAAACTTCTTGACGCTAATGAAGATTCAGGACAAGCTATATTTGAAGACGACATAGACAAATTAGCTTACTCTAAACCACTGCTAAGCAATACTAAAGGCAGTCATCAAAGTACGGCTTGGACTTATTTAAAGCCTATCAAAAATCGGCATAATCTACATATTTTAAAGGAAGCTTTAGTCACAAAAATTAACTTTGATAATGATAAAAATGCAGTCAGTGTTACCATATTGACAAACAAAAAGAAATTAATCAATGTTACAGCTCGAAAAGAGATAATAGTATCAGCAGGTACGTTAAATACACCTAAGCTCTTAATGCTCTCGGGAATAGGTCCAGAAGAACACTTAAAAAGAAAAAATATCGATGTATTAGCCAACCTTCCTGTGGGGAAGAATTTACAGGATCACATAGAAGTAATAGTCCCATTAAATATAGAACATAAAGACCCTCCACCATTTAATCCTCAAAAATATCCTGTATCTATGACAGTAAGATACGCTGCTGTAAACACATCTCAAGACTATCCGGACTATGAGTCAATATCGTTTTGGGCACCTACAAGCATAATTGAATCACTATGTAAATTCAATTATCAGTTTAGAAATAAAATTTGTGACAAGTTCTACAAAGCTGATCTGCAACAAATGGGATACCATACTGAAGTGGTTCACCTTAGTCCGAAATCCAGAGGAGAACTAAGATTGCGAAGTTTGATCTCAACAGACTCTCCAGTAATTTATACGAATTACCTTTCTGAGCTAGAAGATTTGGAAGAATTGACAAAATATGTGCAAGATTTAATTCCATTACTTAATTCCACATACTTTGGAAATGTTGGTACTGAAATGGCTGGTGATCTAGCAGAACAATGTAAACTAAATGAACAGAACAGAGAATATTGGAAGTGCTATAATAGATGCTTGTTCAATGGTCTCCATCATTATGTTGGGACATGTGCAATGGGTAGTGTAGTTGATAGCAGACTGAATGTTATTGGCGTTAAAAAGTTGCGAGTTGCAGACGGTAGTGTTTTGCCGACTATTGTAAAAGGTGACATTTTTGGGCCAATAGTCATGATTGGAGAAAAAGTATCTGATATGATAAAAGAAGATCACAATATGAAACTTGATAGAGATTAATATCTGGCTCGTGGCTCGTGAGAGAAAGGAATGGAAAAGGTTGGAGGAGGCCTTTGCCGACTGGCAAACAGATCTAGGAAACATAACCAAGCAACAAATATTAATGTAAATTTACTCATAACTGTTAAGTTTAACATTTTAATGACTAACATTAAAATCTTAAACTTAACAGTTATGAGTAAATTTTTACTTTACATAAGTTTAAAAATCATTTCTATTCCGTTTTTTTATTTATATCATAAGTGTTAATAAAAAATGTAATAAAGCTTCTTCATTTATATAAAGTTGCGTAATATTAAATAATATGATGTGAAATACACATAAAAAATCACAAGTACAGTGTTATTGACGAAAAAGTCTTTCAGACAACTGTCGGGTAGATTATTTATTAAGATGTACTATTTTGCTCAAAATTAAAGTAACCAACTACTAGCTGGACGAAGGTCCATGACTAACTGATAGAAAACAAATGCATATCATCTCATCACTATCACTACATAGTATAAAACAAAGTCTCTGTCGTCTGTCCGTCCCTATGTATGCTTAAATCTTTAAAACTACGCAACGGATTTTGAAGCGGTTTGTTTTAATAAATAGAGTGATACAAGAGGAAGGTTTGTATGTATAATATTGTAGAGAAACAATGATAAATTTAGATGTTCATCATTGCACCCGTGCGGAGCCGGGGCGGGTCACTAATCAGCTATAAATTTAAATAATTTCTGGAAAGCTAGTTATTGAACTAGGAATCAAGGTGTAGTGTACATGGCTGGCGTCAACGTATAAGGAAAGTGTACCAAAGTGATCATTACAGATCCAGATCAATTTTAGGAAAGGGCCAAACATCGCTTTTCGATTCGCTACCCAACAAAGGGTTAACGTTTATTGGCCATTCTGAGGGCGATACAGACCGCAAGAGCGGATTTATCTAAATATCCACTGGAGCTTGGCGATATAGTATGAAGTAAGTGCAGAACTATCACTTCATAAATCAATATTTCAGATACAAATTGTTAATAATATGTTTATTTTACAACACTTTTTCGAGTGGAATGAAAGTAACACAGGATTAGAAAGTAGCTCTGCAAAAAGACCCCGCAAAAAACAGTTTTTGGCTTTCATTCAAGGGCGTTCTATTGGCTTTAGTACCAGCCGTTAATAGGATAAGTACCTGTAATTACGAAAAGCATTTGCAGACAAAGGCCCTCTGAGGTGTAGCTAAGAAGACTACCGGTAATAATGAAGCTAGACTGACTAACTCTTTGCGTTCATGTTTTCTTTCGCGCTTTTGTATGATAGATTAGATGGATGCAATCAATTTGCAGATCAATTGAAATCTGCACTATCTTACGAATGTAGTTAGCAGGTAGTATTAGACCCAAAAAAAATATTTTATGGCACTAAACCGATATTTTTTCCTGTTCATAGGATGATTTTCCTTTATTTATTCATAGATTAGCTAGTTATTAACTGTTTTAGTTGTATTCACACTAACCTTTTGGTTTTGTACTCTAATTTTAGTTTATGTGATATGAATAAATAAATAAAAACTAAATGAAGCTATTGATTACGCTCATAAATTCCTCCGGTGTTGCCAACATCAGGCCATTAGCTTGAGCACATAGGTGACGATAACCGTTTACCATCAGGCCATTAGCTTGAGCACTACCTTAGTAGTACAAAAAAATATAATTTTTTTTTTATAAACATGAAATTCCTGAATACAAATGGCACTCAGACTCGGAGCAAGTGCGCCTGGGTTTCACGAAGACACTAAGCCTCACCCCGAAACCATGATCCAAAGGCGCCACATCCAACCACTACACCAAAAAGGCAGCAAAAATGGGTTGCAGATGTAGGTATTTAACTTCTTGGCTGGCCAATAAGTCTTCTGTACATGTCCGCTCTATGTCGTAGATCCAGTTTGAACCTTCGGTGGCCGGATCGTGCCGGTAAACAGCATAAACCGGCGGAAATTATCGGCCCTGGAACAAGGACTGCTGACTGTGAGCTTTGAATATTGTAATGATGCGGCTTTTCTTAGGAATGATGAATTATCCATGAGCTCAAGATTTATAATGTACACCCGGTGTTTACTACATTCAGTTTATTCCCAAACGCAGTCCTTTTATAGATTAATGCCGCAGCTCTGTATCGGGGCTCCGCCAAATTCATATAGGGGAGTTAGGAGTAAGTAGGTTAATAGGTCGTCCTTTCAGCCCATAAATGACCCACTACAGAGTCAGGCCTCCTCCAAATGTATAGGAGGAAATAAGCCTTCTTTGGCACGCTGGCAAGACGGGTTGGCATAGGGTCCCGGAGCATGCTCTCCTATCGGGGAGTGAATTCCGTGGCCCTGGTTGGGACAGTCGAGGATACCGTCGGTTTTAGTGGGTAGGTCGCGGCGCAATTTACCATATCTGCGCGCCCCGGAGTCCCACATAACCCGGCTAGTCCCAACGGCAGGGAATCTATGAGGATATCCGACGAAAAAAAAGGGTTTGTATCAAGTTTTCCTTCTCAGGGGGCTAGGTGATCTGCCCCTTGCGTTCTCTTGGTCGCCTCAAGATGGTACCGGTTGGTGACATTGTGTATTCTAAATCCGTCACCACACGGAACCCTAATTAGCCTTATTTAGCTGAAGCGACTGCCGCCCGCCCTTCGCGACATCCGCGTTATTATTTAATTCGACCGTGTACCGTAGACCGCAGTCGGGTCCGATGGTTTACGGGTTTCGTAAAGGAACCTATCAATTAAATGATGCTTCCGATTGAAATATTTCATTCACTCATTTTGAATATTGTTTATACCAGAATTGTCGGAAATAAAAAAGCACTCCACTATCAATACATAGTATAAAACAAAGTCGCTGTCGTCTGTCCGTCCCTATGTATGCTTAAATATTTAAAACTACGCATCAGATTTTGAAGCGGTTTTTTATAGGTAGTGTGATTCAAGAGGAAGGTGTTTAAGTATAATATATGCATAATTGTACCCGTGCGAGCCCGGAACGAGCCGCTAGTTAAAAAACTATTTAACGATTTAAAAATAGCGATATTCGAAATCAACTTTATATTTAAGCAAGTCATAATTAATTTAAATAAAATGAAAATTGTACTTGATTGTTGACTTAATTTACCCTCAGTTTAAATATTACAAGCTACTGAGCTAAATAAATTAACAACGGTTCTATGTAATGATGAACTATTAGTTATCTGAACCGTCTAGACGACGAGCGATAAATCAGCTAATTTATTGTTACAGAATTAATAAGAGTCTTACCTACAGTAACCAATCTATTTAATAGATTGGATGGAAACTGTGTTTACAAACCTTGTTTTAGTTTTTACTAGCGACCCACCCCGGCTTCAACATTTATCAGTGTTTCTCTACAATATTAGGGATGTATTATACATATAAACCTTCCTTTTGAATCACTCTATCTATTAAAAGAAACCGCTTCAAAATATGTTGCGTAGTTTTAAAGATTTACATAGGGATACATAGGGACGGACAGACGACAGCGACTTAAGTTTTTTTCACTCTAGTTAGTTTTCACTCTCGCCTATCACGCTTGACCAATCGGGATAGGTGAGAGTGAAAACTAATCGCTTGGGTATAACCTACTGATGGGTTATAGTTAACCTACTGATTTTATGTATACTGTGTCGAGGTTCGGCTCGTGCACCTCAAGCGTGTGTATAATGAAAGTGGACAGAATCAGGCCAATGACTTTTATTGCCTAAATTGTTGAACTTTACTTTGTGGCCGAGAGTAGATTATCGCGAGATTAAACTAGTTTCTAATTACCCATATCAAAAGCAAAAAAAAACGACTGAAGCGCAGTGCAGGTCTAGTTTCAAGCTGTTTGCCAGCAGTATTACCAAGGTTATGGAACGTTAAAGGGCGGGCGATAAATGACATTGCGTAGAGAAATCATAACATGCAATGTTTATACAAAAGTGTTCAACAAACATACGAAAGCACACAAAATTGGTACCTTAACGAACGATCCAACACGCACCGCCCTAAAATAAACAGAGAACAGGAAAACCAATTGACACGCTAACTGGGCACTCCGCTGACCGACGGAACGAAATGAACCAATGAAATGACATCAGACTGATCTCTGTATAGTGTTGGGACTAGTTCACAGAGGATACACATCCGAGGATCTATAAAAGTCTAGACAATATCCAAGAAAAGATTTTAGTTAGAGGGCCTTTATTAACCAATGCTAGCTCATTTCAGAGACGTGATAGCCTTCCTATTTACATTAAGTTCATTACTAGACATGTACTACTACTCAACCCATAGATGACTGCTGAGTAGTACCTCCTCCAGTTACATGGAAGGAGGATGAAATATTTGTATCTCTCTTTCTTGCTACTTCCCAATTTTCATTTGAGTCGACTCCGGTCTCAGACTAGACTGGTTCTGGCTAACTACTATGACTAGTATATAGACCAGTATTTAGGAAGTCAATAACGGACATTGAACCTATCGAATGGCGGATTGATGTGTTTAGTTTAGACAGCAATTTATTTCTATTACTACTATTTTTTTTTATCAGTGACTTGAATGCCTTTGACCCTAGGCTTACGTGAAGGAAAGCAACGCCCGGGTCTAACATGGAGCAGACAATCCAAGGGCACCGGCTCTCACATTCACACGACGAAACATAGTATAACTGCTTGGCGCCGGACTTGGATGTGAGGGAGCTAGCCGGGTTGACCATTCGATCCTACCACCAAGCGAATGAATGTCAGCCCATGAAAGACCCACTGCTGAATCGGACCACCTCCAACTACATCGATGGTGATATGCTTGCTGTGCCACCCTGGCCATACGGGTTGGCACAGGGTTTCGTATCAAGTTTTTCTTATCTTGCGGCTAAATTATCGGCTTACGACACCCTCAAGATGGAATTGGTGGCGACACCATGTATTCTAAATCCACACAACCACGCGGTACTAGTACAGATACCTAATATTGACATTAATCATTCATATCCGGATCTAAACTTATTCCAGCTCAAGCCTACACATCTCTATCATAAAATTTTACGAGCGCCATTTTCAATGATAGGCTCCGCTTTGGCGCTCCGCGATCTCCAGAATTGAAATATAATGACGAGGGTGGGAAGGGTGGTATAAATGGTTCCGTTTGTTTGTAAGTATTAGTTTTTAAACATTTAGGGGGCGTTCTTAATTACATTTAAATGTAACCTCATGTCTAAGCCAAAGGAACCTTATTATATTAAGCTCGTATAATATAATCGTTTAGCCGCCGATATGGTTTCGCTTCTATCATGCGTGTCGAAGGATTTATTCGAAATATTTTACTTCCTCACAACGGTGGTTTTTGGGCACTGGCTCCGTTGAGACTTTAACACCTCATTTTAACCAATCAGCAATAAAGTTGTAATCAATCGAAATAGCAAATATTTTTGAAACCATTAAGTCGCTATAAAAAGTCTTATTGTTAAACTAAATATCAAGTTCAACAATAATAAAGCTCATCAATGACTATTTTGTGAGCTTGTTGCCACAAATCTGTTTAATGATTGGTTTTGTATACAAAATGGTTATTTTAAAAAGCAATTACAGAGTTTTTTATCAAGCTTTCCTTCTCTTGCGGCTAGGCGATTTGCCTCTTGCGTTCCCTTAGTCGCCTCTTACGACACCCTCGGGATGGTATGGGGTTGGTGACAATGCGTATTCTAAATCCGTCACCGTCAGTAGTAGTTTAAGTCTAGTACAGAACTTGAGTCATAAGGAGTCGACTCCAAAGAAATAAGGGGAAGAAGCAAGAAAGAAAGAGATATAAATATTGTCCGCAAGCACTCGAGCGGTGCTAACGAGCTGTTGGACTTGCATGAGCCGCTTTGTGGCGTGTCGAGGCAACAACTGTGGAATATTCATTGGTACACCTCTCCCGCCTTTCGAAACAAAACCTTTATGGATTTGCTTAATGGCTGACTTCAAAACTCTTTGTATAAATGCATTTTCAAATTGTATTGAGGAGAAATTTGGAAAACATTGAGTAACATAGCTTACCATCAAGCAAACGCTCAAATGCCATCTTAGTAGTAGATTTATAATACACAACGTCACCCATCCATACAATCTTGAGGGTGTCGTAAGAGGCGACTAAGGGAACGCAAGAGGCAACTTACCTAGCCGCAAGAGAAGGAAAACTTGATACAAACCCTGTGCCAACCCGTCTTGCCAGCGTGACATAGTAGGCTAATTTCCCTCCATGAACTTTGAGGAGGCCCGACTTATTGGTGGGTAATTTATGGACTGAAACGATGACAATAAGTTATTATATATTTATTCGAATGAAAATCATTTAGATTCAGATTTATTTCTTCCTGAGGATGTCACGAGGAGTGATAAAATGTTCATGAAAATGTTCAAAAGCCTCAAAAGAAGCTAAGATTTATACAAACCGGGTAGCAAACCATCTATTTTATCTTTTGCTCAGCGTGGGACAATAAGCTAATTTCCGCCGTAGTGAGCAAGTCCAAAAAATCCTAAGTTACTCTTTACATCATCAGCTACCTATCAGTGAAAGTCCCGTCAAAATTGGTCCAGCAGTTCCAGAGATTATACTGAACAAACAGACAGATAGACAGAAATAAATTAAAAATAATTTTTTTTTGGGCTATTTATTTGTGTAGATACTTCACCCGCGGTACGACAATATGTAAGCGCGGGTGAAACCGCGTGGCGCAGCTAGTTGTTAATACAATTGAAGTAATCAAAACAAAAAGTCTAAGTATTTCCAGAACTGCAAAATGTACAAATTAAAGCGGCACGAGATGAGACAACGTGAAGCCTTTTATTTTGCCGCCGGAGACTTTGTACTAAGCTGACGAGTACTACGCACTAGGAACGCCGCACGCAGCGATTGTACGTGCAGTCTCAGTATAACATTTTTAGTCAACAATGGAAAAAAGAGAGACTGTATGTGAATTAGACGTGACTATCTCCAGGTTCTGTATCTGTTTAGCTACTACTTTCAGGTTTCCGCGATACAGGCTTGCCTAGTGAGGAAACCGATGGATAATTTAGTTTAAGTAAACCAATCGTTTTATCGTTTTGTTAATCCTATGTTAACTATATTATGTAATTTTGCAGCAATAAATGATTTATTATTATTATTACCTAAAACACTTCAAAATTCGTTTTTTAAAATAGATTACTTTATTGTACACCAATATTAAAAATGTTAACATGGCAACAGAGAAATATCGGTCTTATCGCACTCAACTATCTGTATCTGACACACCCACATATATACTGTTTTGTTTATTGTTCTCTCTCTCTCTCCCTCTCTCTATCGAGTATGTGGACAAATTGAGAATATAACCATATTTATATGTCGGAGGAAGTAGTCAGAATGGACTTGATTGCTGGTTACATAAAGATGATATCAATTAGCCTAGAAAATACTTTGTTAAATCTTAATTTTAATCAGTTTAATTTGTTAGATTTTTCTATTCAATTTAGTTTGTCATCTTTTTAAAAGAGGACGTTATATTATTTTGCATTGTCAGAGCGGAGGGTAGTCCTCGAGCGGGGTCGAGGCGCCATCTTGACGTTCGGCAAAAACTTATAAAAGGAGCGCGATCGAGGTGGATCGGGCATTATGATAGAAACAGTGGTTGCGGTGTGGTGTGTTAATGCTGGAGTGTAGTTAAGATCGGTACCTTGAACCCGCTGCTCAAATAAAAGGTTTAAACAGTTTATTCTCCGACATCAGAAGTGGGATGTAACTCAGTCAGCCCACGTGGAGAAAACAGTGTAGTGATAATGTGTGTGCTTCTGTACGCGATGGAAATGACTGATAATGGCGATTCATTGTCACTCTAAAGGAGATATTAAGCTACATGGAGATTGTTCTAACTAAACCGAAAAATCACAAGTGGCAGTCATAGTGCGGCGATTAACCAAGTGAACGGGATCACTTGCTTGCGTAGTCATGGACAAGGACACTACGCGTCTAACTGTCCTGAGCGGAGCAGCAGGAAGGCGAGCAACAGTTCTGCGGTCAGCCAGGTCAAAGAATAGTGAGTGGGTCTGGAATTTTACGTCACTCCGGTGAGCAGTTTCCATTTTCTTACTCGGGTAAATTGTATGGTATACGACTTTACGATAGTGTGACTTTGATCGGTATAAGACAAACTTCTATCACGTTAAATTCATGAATTTTGGTCACTGTTCAAGTTGATAATACTTAAGGGGCGCCAGGGACTTTATGAGTCCCGGATCCCTGAGCCGACGATGGTTAAATTCTTCCAGTTATAAAAATGTGTCGGTCCCGGGGTCCTTTAGTTAAATCTAGTTGTATTCCGGCCTCCCAGTTTGGGAGCCGGGCAGGTAACTTACTGGCTCCTAACTGAACCCTAGAACATTCTGGTTCTTAGGTGAACCCGTAAATACAAAGTTAATTTTATTTATTTAACGAAAAGAAATGCAGGTAAAAGAAAAATAATTAAGGGGTAATGAAAAACCGTCCCGCCTCAGCTGGATTGCTAGGCGGACTCCACTACAGCACGGTCAGCTCCGCAGGAGGCCGGGCTCGAGGAACGGGTCTCGCGTCCAGGCTCCAAAGGTGCCTCTGGATCCTGGCGTTGAGACGAATCTCTCGAGCGGCCACACCTGAAATCCGCCGCAAGGGGGATCCTATTACAAAGTGAAACTATCATGCCTTCCAACAGAAGGAATATGGAGGGCCTACACGGGAAGTCCAAAGGTTAAAACTTTAACCAGTCCACGTGGCCGTATGCCAACACAACACAATGAGCCACGCGGTCCATTTGCATAAGCCGGCGTGGCGAGACAATAAGAAATACAAAGGATTAGTTATAATGCGTGTAAAACTCACTGTTAAAACAATGGCGGAGACGTTTCTCTCTGCTCTGACCGACGCGTCCGCCTATTTCACTGGCAAATGCCAAACTTAACGTTGATGTTTTTTTATTTTTTATTTTCTTGTGGCTCTCACGGTTTGTGTTTAGCCAATGTCAAGTCACTTTGTATCATTTCAATATTATTTCTCTCCATCATCATGGGTTTGCCATTTCCCTGTTAGCCACTCATAAGTAATTTCATTTTGAGTGTCCCCCTCCCACGTGGCTAAGATGTTCTGCACGGACGTGGGGTTGGCCTTTGGGAGGGCGTTGATGTTTTATTTGGGGTAATTTGTAATTAATCGTCTGGCCGTCATACATCGTAGACAACCCCACAGATTAAATAGGGATTCGTAAAGTTGCTAGAACACAAGCCGATATTAAAAAAACTAATCTCACTTCCGGTTATTGTGAAAAGATAATCAAATAATATTTGCCAACTATTTAATAATTACAACTCGATTTGTTAAAAACAACTAAATAATATGGGTCAAAACTACCACATCAAACTGCCCAGGTGGCGCCACTAGCTGTCAGAGACTGACGTCCAACGGACTGACATTTAGAGTGACACCAACCTAAAGCCATCACAACATTGTGAATGTAAACAAAGGCAAGTGTAAAAACGTTTGACGGTTTAGCCAATATGTAAAAACTAATTATTTGAAATTCTTTTACATGTTTTGCCTGTTAATTACTTGCGATACGAAATTTAGATTAGACGGGATGTTTTAGCGTTAGGCTTGAGTTCATCGGTCTAGCGTCATATTTTCGGCAGTTTATATCAAAGTTTTCCAAGATTATGGCACCATTATATGCCTTGATTTGCATCGGTAAGGTAGATTGAGAGCCTAAACATAAGGCGATAGGACAGCAGATCCAGATTTCATGCGATCGAAGTTTCAGTCGGCAACGGTGAAATTTCACAACTTCGATAAAATAGGTGCCGTTCCAAAGGCGAGGTGAAAGGCAAGGCAGCCAGTGCTGTCAATTCAGCGTCAAGCTCTGCGGGACCGAGGCCGCGGTCGGACTTAATCTGTTTCAGGTGCAGCAACGCCGGACATTTGGCAACGAAGGGTCCACGTGGCAACAACGTGGCAACAGCGGAGGAGCTGGCGCGGCAGTAGGCGCAAGCAGTTCGGAGCAGCGCCTGCAGCAGCGGCGAGTAACGAAAGGCATGTGGAAGTTTGCTATGTTAGCAATCCCAGCAGTGCGCTGATGAACACTTGTGAGTCGTATCTATTTTATTATGATTCTGGTGCCGAATGCTCTCTCATCAAACATTGTGTTGCGTCAAAGCTTAGTGGAAAGAGGATAAATAACATTGTCAGTTTGACTGGCAGCTCGGTCAATAAACCCAACGTTTTAGAAAATGTAAACCGTATAGAGCAAAAGCGCGTCAATATTACAGAGTTATCTGCAAACTGGTTACAAGCGGAGCAACAACTAGACCCAGAGTGCAATAAAATTATTCATAAACTCGAAAACGATGATCTTGATTTAGAGCTGTAAAATTTATGATCAAATGTGCTGTATAGAAAAAATCAAAGAAATAACCGTAACATTTGGTTACGTACAGTAGGTACCTAGGGCTTTCTGTTGGTCGGTGATAAATCGTATCCATGAGTCGATTATTGAGCTATTAATTCGCGGACTTGTATTTGATTGGCCCTAACCCAAGGCCTAGTTGCCATTCATTGCGTTAACGTGTTGTGTTTCTCTCTCATCCGGCGAACTTGCTCTCACTTTGCTGTTTAGTGCTTTTTGTAAACAAACCCATTGATTTAAAAAAAAAAACTACAGAGTTTCTTACCGGCTCTTCTCTGTAGAGCAGCATTCCGAACCTGTGGTAGTTTCAGCATTAATGTGGATGGACGTAAGGGTTGTGGAAGATCAAGAGAGATGGATGGATTGTAAACATGAGAAATTGTGTATAAAAGGTGTGACTGTAGATATGACGACTGATAGGTGTGTATGGAGACTACCACCTAGCGTGGGACAGGGGTCGTAAGATGATGATAATGGTAACTGTAAATATGATGATTTAAAAGAGTTTTGTGATAAAACCTACGTAAATAAAGTTAATTACGAGTTTGAGTTTGATTGTTCACTTGGGGTGGGATAAAATCTTAGAGAAGGTATACCAACATTATTGGTTTCCTAATATGGCAAAGTATGTTAGAAAATTTGTTAAGAAATGTATACCTTGTAAAGTGGCTAAATCAAGTAGTGGTAAACGGTAAATCGAGCTGCACCCTATACCAAAAGTCAGCATCCCTATGCACACAATTCATATAGATGCCACAGGAAAACTCAGTGGGAAAAAATAATCAAAACGAATACGTTTTCGTGCTCATAGACGCTTTCACTAAATACGTGTTACTTAGACATTCCCTGAGAATTAATGCAGAGTGTGCCATTTACGCACTTAAAGCATCTATATCACTTTTTGGCGCGCCTGTGCGAATATTAGCAGACCAAGGGCGGTGTTTCGCGAATAAAGAGTTTAATGATTGAGTTTAATGAGCACCCTCAAAAATATGTTGACCGTTGTAGAAGTTAGTCCAAATAGGTCATGGCAAGATGCGTTAGGTGATGTTCAACTTGCTATAAATAGCACGATTCATAGGGTAACTAAGGCAAGTCCATTAGAATTGTTAATAGGTAGAGTAGCTAGACCACTAAATTTATTAACTATTGACGATCATGAGATTGAGATAAATTTAAGAGATTAGGGAACAGGCTGACAAATTAATGAAAAATAATGCACAGCTTGATAAAGTAAGATTTGATAAAAATAAGGCAAATGTGACTAGATTTTCGGTAGGAGATTATGTTTTAGTAGAAAATCATGAACGGAATCAAACCAAATTGGATCCTAAATATAAAGGACCTTATGAAGTCATTGAGGTACTTGACGGTGACAGATACCATCTTAAGAGTTTGAACGCTAATCGAACTTACAAATACTCGAGAGAACGCCTACGTCCACTCCCCCAATCATATGTCCCTACTGAGCTGAATCCATGCTTATCAGATAATAATGACGGTAAGATCTTTGGACTAGTTTAATAGTTTCATTAATTAAAACATCATATGGCTATGTGCCTATGTAACTTCACGCCTTTAATACCTGAGGGTGTGGTCAGCGGCAATTATGCCTCGACACGCTGGATTATTTTCGAGTCTCAAATGTAATAGGTGGCGAAACCTATTGTCATACATGGGGCACAACGTTGTTAGTCATCGATGCTCATCACACATAACTTCCGGAAAGTCATTGGTTGAGCCAGGGTTCTAACACAGAACTTCTGAACTAGAAGTCTGAGTACTGAACCACTAGGCCATCGAGACTTATGATACGAAAGATGGTCCGTATCGAGTCTAGTCTCTTCTGAGAGTGAGAGTCGCCTCTTACTCGACGCCCACGTGAAAAGATGGGGTGGCACTATTCTCTGGAGCGGTATGTTTGAAGTATGGTGGGTCGTGGTAACAGCGTGGTGGCTTGTGGGCCATATGCAAAACATCTTAACAGTGCTGCGGTAAACGTATCTAAATGGCGAGGTGGCCATCTAGATATTTAAACAGGAATTATGTGAAGGGCGAGGTGGCCAAGTGGACAACAAATGGCGAGGTGGCCCAACGAACTGTGAAAGGCGAGGTGGCCAAGTGGACAACAAATGGCGAGGTGGCCCAACGAACTGTGAAAGGCGAGGTGGCCAAGTGGACAACAAATGGCGAGGTGGCCCAATGAACTATGAAAGGCGAGGTGGCCAGGTGGATAACAAAGGCGAGGTAGCCTTTTCGTTATCATGGAATCTGTTTAGTAAACGGCGTAAAGGGACACAAAGATTGGACGCTCGTTGAGATTGAGAATTTGACGTTTGATATCAGACTACATGAATGTTAAGGACCATATTCTACTTGGTCAGGAGTGGCCGAACCATGTTACCCAAAAATTTGTTTGTATCTTTACAGATAATGATGATGCTCACCCTTCAACATCACACGAGGACGTGTGAAACGTCAGGGTGGCCGTGTCGGAGGAAGTAGTCAGAATGGACTTGATTGCTGGTTACATAAAGATGATATCAATTAGCCTAGAAAATACTTTGTTAAATCTTAATTTTAATCAGTTTAATTTGTTAGATTTTTCTATTCAATTTAGTTTGTCATCTTTTTAAAAGAGGACGTTATATTATTTTGCATTGTCAGAGCGGAGGGTAGTCCTCGAGCGGGGTCGAGGCGCCATCTTGACGTTCGGCAAAAACTTATAAAAGGAGCGCGATCGAGGTGGATCGGGCATTATGATAGAAACAGTGGTTGCGGTGTGGTGTGTTAATGCTGGAGTGTAGTTAAGATCGGTACCTTGAACCCGCTGCTCAAATAAAAGGTTTAAACAGTTTATTCTCCGACATATATAACTATAAATTAAATGAATTAAAATCGAAATACGACACCTGCGCGAAAACTAGTAAAATTAAATTAATGACAGATTTCTTTTGTATTGATATGCACCGATATTATGTTTTAAGTGACTGTGTTTAAAATTCCTAGTGCGTGTTAAGGAAAATTTGGAAGGATTATGTTCGAGATTATTTGCGGTCGCTTACGTCGGTAATAGAAATGTTCTTTCAATTTATTTATCCTGAATCGTGTGCAATTAAGCTACTTTTGGAATGACACTTTATGTTTCCCAGTTAAAAAAGTGATACTCTATTTTGAACTGTGATACATAACATTTTAGGTAGGTTATGCATTGCGTAATTCTGTGCAACGTAATGTTTATAATCTTAAAGATACGCTCTGCCTTGGTATGTACTGGCCCATATGAGATACCTTCTGCTCAGCACAAGTAAATACAACAACCCACACAGCACAACCCACACACTGTGCACCTACAAGAACAAATCTTTAAACATATGTAATACAGAAACTAAAATAGTAATCGAAGATATGATACTAACTTAGCACGGCTAGGAATACACTCGATTACTACATCTTACTAAGGTTAATAGGACCGCAAAGTAATAAAAAAAAGAATGTCAAGCCTTCTGAGTTTCTTGCCAATTCTTCTCAGCAGTGGTCGCGTTCTGAACTGGTGGTAAACTAAAATATATTACTTGGCTTTGTAAACATTTTATTAATATGTTGACAATTTGTAAGTGTCCATTGTGTCATGCAAATAAGTGATTTGACTTTACAAACAAAACTAGAATTTCTCTCATACTTGTTCATTTGTGGTTCGTTTCACGTTCATTTATGAATGAAAGGAAATAAAAAACCGAATTCGATCACCCGTTCATGCCTCAGACCAATTGATAGACAGACATGACATCTCATATCATACTCTTCGGCTAAACAACACACGCGTCGTAATGTTCGGAATTTAAAACGCATTTTTAGTTCAATTTGGATTACTACGAAACACAAAACAACCACGTATAAACTCCAGCGGCAACAAAACAACGTTATTTCCCGACCCTCGCCCATAACTGGGTCAGGTACATCTCACGGTGCTGAATTATTTCAATGCAGAGCGGAATTATTCAGATCCCATTGAAGTGAGCCTGATGTTAAAACGCTTGTCTTTGGAATCTATTCTGGAAAAAATTTGAACCTTTATTTATTTTATGTTACCCTAACCATTTTTACACCGCGATAGTATCAGTTTACGACTAATATGATAAATGTGACGTTGTCTCTCTATCTACTAAAATACCATATCTTATCCTAGAAGAATCTTGTCTTCTAAGTGAATGTGAATTCCTATTTAAGAAGGAAGAATAAGATATAGTATTTTTCGCCAAAAAATAACTGTAAAGAAACAATTGCATACATCTTAAAATTAAGCCACAAACATTATTATTTAGTATGGGTGCCAAGTCTATGTGTATGTTACGTATGTAGCGACCGCATGCTACATACTTTACACAATTTACCCGAAAAATCTGAACTAATTGCATCAAGAAATATCGCCTACAAATGCGATAATTACGAAAAAGTCCTACAACGCGATAGCGAAATTTCAAGAGCAATTCGCAAGGTTAAGATATCCCCGACTACAACTACCAGGGGGAATAGGCGCTGCGACCCCTTGCCAGACATCACACCTCGTCTGGCTGGATGATCATCCCTTTGCGCCTAAAGTGGTGACCCCGACGTGATCTGAACACGCAAGATCCTTAAAGTGGTAACCCCCGACCTTGGACTCCAGAGCAACCTTCCGACGAGTCTGAAACATGCTCCTGCCTGGTCAACCTGGTAAAGACGAACACTCCTCAGCAGCTGCAGCAGCCGTTACATAGCAAGCCAAGACGTCAGCCTTAACAGGACCATGCCCAGCCGACTCACCGTGCTACCTGGTTCTTCGGCACGACACTCAACCGCCCAGTGAACTCCACTACACAGTTGAGGTGCTCTGTCTCGACTCACCGTAGACTCCGAGCACTCCTGGCACTTGCAAGCTCATCACACTGCAGCAACTCAAGAGGATCGACCTCCAGTCTTGGGGGGGAGCCATGTAGCGACCGCATGCTACATACTTTACACAATTTACCCGAAAAATCTGAACTAATTGCATCAAGAAATATCGCCTACAAATGCGATAATTACGAAAAAGTCCTACAACGCGATAGCGAAATTTCAAGAGCAATTCGCAAGGTTAAGATATCCCCGACTACAACTACCAGGGGGAATAGGCGCTGCGACCCCTTGCCAGACATCACACCTCGTCTGGCTGGATGATCATCCCTTTGCGCCTAAACGTATGTTCGATACAACTTGTATAAAATTCATTCTTCAAACTCAAACTTCATTATCATTTGAGCCCATAAATTACCCACTATCCAAATTTATGGAGGCAAATTAGCCTACACTGCCACGCTCGCAAAACGGGCTGGTACAGGGGTTGAATCAAGTTTAATGATTTTTTTAGGTTTACGCGACTAATACACATTAAAATTCTGTCTGCCTGCAGTTTGTGAGCACACATTCAATAAGACTAACCACTACATTCACTTTGATAGACCTCAAATCCTTGCCAAGGAAAATCATTACATTCCAAGAATGATCCGCGAGGCTATTGAGATTAAAAAACATCCAAATTTCAATAAAGAGGACGGTTAGCAAGTAACACTTGCTTGGGATCCAGTAATAAAATTGATCAAATCTCAAGCAAAACACTTTCTGCAAGACCTCTGGACACCGTGAGCGATTTCTGCGTGCACAGGGAACGTTATCAATAAAACAAAATTATAGGCGGTAGATTTTAACTGTTTCTTTGTATTTTTGAAGACAACTGTCATCTAGTCTCTCCCGCGACCACGACTGCTGCAAAGCATCAGAAACGTCGGGAATTAAATAATGAAATTATACACGCGATAAATCCGTTAAAAAGTGTTTAATTTCATTTAATCAAGTTTTCCTTCTCTCGAGGCTTGGTGCCTCTTGTGACCCATAAGTCGCCTCTTAAGCCCCCCCCCCCCCAGGATGGTTTGGGTTGGTGACATTGTGTATTCTAAATCCGTCACCACTATTTTTCTTACAACCCGTATATCTAATACTAGCTTTTGGGCGCGGCTTCGCTCGCGTGGACTTCGAACCCGTGCTTATCTCTATGCATTTTTTTATGAATATAAAAGTGGTTATTGTGACTAAACTATGACAGTTAGATATGTGCTCTCGCGGACTTTTTTGTAGATTTTAATAAGACCTACAAACTCGTAGTACTTCATTTTGTTCTATTGTCAATCGTTTTTGCAGCGCACGCATAAATAGGCTTTCGATTTTACACCTTGGGTTACAAAATCGCAATTTTCATACGGATCCCTAATTCTTTTGAAAATAAAATATAAATAAAATATAAGGAAGCCTATAACCTTCCTCGATAAATGGACTATCTAACACTGAAAGAATTTTTGAAATCGGACCTGTAGTTCCTGAGATTAGCGCGTTCAAACAAACAAACAAACAAACAAACAAACTCTGCAGCTTTATATATTAGTATAGATTATCCATTCCAAAATGTGGAGGGAAGTTTCATCTTTACCGCAAATGATTATTTACGCGCCGATATCATGTTCACCGTTCACTGCTTGTAACGTTCAAGAATTTCTAGTAAATAGATTTTTATGGTGTGTTTATGGGGCACTTAAGGTCGCACCATAAACATAGGTACCCGAGACAACTTGTGCAAAGACTCTATCTTAAGGTGAAGGGATACGGCGTGACGTCATGGCTCTTGTACTTCGGAATTTCAATTGAAATACCAAAATCGATTTCCATCGTTGATTCCGCGATGTACGTAAAATTTACGTAGCTATAGGCTTAAAATGGCATATGACTAATTTATTTTCTTGCCATGGTGTTATAAGAAGGGGCCACAGGAAAAAAAAAATAGAAGAAAACATACCATGTTGTATGAAATACCTATGACAATACGTATTTTTAAAAAAGCTGTGCTATTAATAGGTTGACTCATCACGATATCTCCGGAATCATAAGACCTAGAGACTTGAAATTTGGTACGAATATTCAGAGTAAAGCTCAGCTAAGAACGGATTTTTCGAAATTCCAAAACCGTAAAAAAGGTTTGTTTATTATAGCATAGTACGTACTGCCCAAATTTCTTGATATTTTACTTTCATAAGAAGAAACACAACAACAACAAAATAATTGGCGAAATGGGTCCATCCACTCACGTGTGATGTCATCGTGTATTACTATAAGCCTTATCATCAGCTCACTCTAGTTCAGTGCTGGACATATCCTAGCCTTCCCTAAAGAGGGCCATAGCTCCCTGTCTCCAGCTTCAGGTATACCTTTTCCTAATTCTATTTGGATCTAGCAGCTTTTAACCTCATTTGGCTATCGTGATCTTCGAGACCGCTAATCAGATTTCACGCTAAGTACTAATTTCCAAACTGATTTATATGGTAATTCATTTATTCATTTCTGTTGTATGTTTCTATTTTATACTAGCTGACCCGGCAAACTTTGTACCGCCTCAGAATCAATATATAAAAAAACTGAATGATAATTCCAGAATGTTTCTCACCTTTTAAGCCTTCCCTGGACTTTTAGGAATATTTCAAGACCTAAAATAGCCAAATAAGTCCAGCCGTTCTCGAGTTTCAGCGAGACTAACGAACAGCAATTCGTTTTTATTTATATAGATAGATTAAAAATTATAATTAAGAACCTCCTTTTGGAAGCTGGTTGAAAGCATCTTGCCTTTCAATAGTATCCACCTAGATGCAGCTTGAGCTTTGGAAGCTATCTCACTTTGAATTGCTTATATTCACTTGGGTGACTCTACAATATTAAAGCAAGGATATTTAAGTCTCGTACAAGCGATGTCCTGCGGCGTCACTCGCCCCCATTTCCATATCTCGGCGTGTAATTGCCCGGTCGCGGACCAAAGCTCTCTGGGGCAAACTGCGATAAGGCTGTCCCTTACGACTTGGAGTTTATATTGATATAAACTGTAAAACTTATGTCTTGATTACATTTGGGTGATATAAAATTTACATTAAGACTGTTGTATAAATTTACATCATGATTGTAATGTAAATCCAGTGGACGACCGACCTGTCGCTGGAAAGCCATGGATGCGGGCGGCTTACGATCGGCCTTCGTGGAAATCCTTAGGGGAGGCCTATGTCCAGCAGTAGACGTCTTTTGGCTGAAATGATGATGATCATATAAATCCAGTGGGCTCATTGGAGTTCTTTTGACACATCAAAATTAATTTACCACTTCAAATTTAACATATACCATTTCAAATCCATAATTTTATTTAATATACAAACAGAAAAACAAATATGAATAACATTAAAATACTTAAAAACACTAAAGACTAGGAACAAACTAAACTTAAAAATAGAAATACTTATTGTTGCAAAATAAAATTAAATATAAAATACTAAGTATATTAAAATACTAATTATATTACTATATTTCAAATTTATCATTTACCATTTCAAATCTAACATTTACTTACCACTTCAAATTTAACATTTACCATTTCAAATTTAACATTTACCATTTTGAAGTTGCTTTTGAATATCGACTTAGCACTATTCCCTCATGTTGTTGTCCGCGGTATTCCATGAAGTGGAGCCCTTCCCCGATAGGCCAGGTCCTGGTTGAGCGGTGGCTATGCTTCTGTTAATATTTCGTGTCCGTCATTGTAACCTCACCAACCTACACTATCGTGAGGGTGTTGTAAAAGGCGACTAACGGTCCGTGTGGTGACGGATGTAGAATACATTGTGTCACCACCCCATGCCATCCTGAGGGTGTCGTAAGGCAAAAAGAAATGAGAACTGATAACCTAGCCGCAAGAGAAGGAAATCTTGATACGACACCCTGTGCCAACCCGTCTGGCCAGCGCCTCCATTTAAGAGGAGGACTCATCAGGCCTGACTGACAGCAGTGGGTCATATATAGGCTGATTAGTAGTAGTAAGTAACCGAACGCATGAGGAAGATCACCTCGCTACAAGAGAAGAAAAACTCTCTACCAACCCGTTTTTCCAGCAGGCAAATTTCCCTCTAGGCTAATTAATGATGTGGTGTTGTGTCAACCCTAGTGGCAGGTCATTTCTCAGGGCCAGTTCACATCGCCACGTAATGTTCACAAATCTGGGACTGATCCACATCCAAGATTGTAATTATAAACGAAAATATTTGGACAAAAAGATTTGGAAGGCACCCCTAATGAGATTCGTATTGTTTGTTCAGTTTGTGGGTGACGGTGCTGTTCAGTAATGGATTCTTTGGGATAAGTACGAGTTGATTGCAACTGATGATTGAGATATTTTCAACCGACTTCAATAAAGTGGTACTCAATACAGTTGTATATATTTTTTAATGTATCATACTATGCACCTTAATATATAAATTTTAGTTTTTAGAAATCTATTGAAATCATTTCAGTGTTTATAATGACAGTAGACATTTCAACTGGCCTGTACGTCTAGGGGTTAGATGCGTTGCCTTTGGATCAGGGAGTTCGGGGTTCGATTCTGGGGTCGGGCAAGTGTCTTTGGGTAAACCAGAGGCATTTGCTCTGAGTCTGGGTGTCACTTGTATTTCTGAATTTTATGTTTCTACCTTGCTCTCGCATAATAATGCACGTTTTCCCTACGTTTAAAAAAAACATTTTTATGAAGGTAAAACTTAGTACTATTTTGGTAATTTTGTTGCATTTATAAAAGGCGTACTATCATACATTATTAACATTTTTTTAACAAGACTTAAATTGCCGCCTTTACTTAAATCGTTTGCTTTTTAGCGCCTATTTTGAAGTCTGTTTAGATTTTTTGATAAACATGTTTTTGGTTGTTCAACCTACACGTTTGGCGCGCTGTTTGTAGAATTCTGTGCACAAAATGTCGTGCGAATATCCTAATTGTCATTAAAATATCGTCTCAAAGACCTCACATTAGCTACGAAAAACCGATTTAGACGGCTATCGTCGATTCGACGCGGTGAAGGGATGAAAAAAGTGTCGGCGAAAACCCGGGAATAGGATCATTAATCCCCGTTAAGCTGCGTATTATCTGACGATTTTAGTTTATTGTCGCAATGGCTCTCTGTGGGGATATTTTGAAGTAATTTTTTTAGAGGAGGCATAGAAGAGAGCTGAGGGATTGTCCTCTCATCTCCTACCATTAGCCGGACCCAGAACAAGCAGACCGGTGAAAGCATACTGGGGATACGAGATCCAATCGATGTGACGTTACTCAAAGTTATTAGCGAACAATTCGCACAGTTTTGTACATTTATTTCCTTTTAACAAAGATTGAAAAAGCAAGAGTTTCTTGCCTGCGCTTTGCAGTAGATCAGCGTTCCACCCAACATCATAGCTATTTCAAAAAGAGTTGTGTAAAGATTGACAATATTAATTTTATTTAGAAGATTTAGATAAGGATTTAGAATACACAAGGTCACCAACCCATGCCATCCTGAGGGTGTCGTAAGAGGCGACTAAAGGAACGCAAGTGGCAGATCACATAGCCGCAAGAGAAGGAAAGCTTGATGCAAGCCCTATGCCAGATGACTTGCCAGTGCGGCACAGTAAGCTAATTTCCCTCCATGTATTTGGAGGAGGCCCGACTAAGCGGTAGGTCATTCATGGTCTGAAACGACAACAACAAGTGAGTCGACTGTTCTCGGTGGCGTCCAATAAAGGGAGCGTAGATCCGGTGATCTCATTGTAAACAAACCTCGGAGGTGCGAGTTCCCAACGTATGCAGTCAACAGTGCGAATCCTTAACGATTCCTAACAAATAAAATAATGTTTTAATTTGAATTTGAAAACAACGCTTCCAACCAACATTATATCAATACTATTTATATTCTCACGTAACCTGTATGGCTGCCACGTGCGTCATGCTTGTGAACAGGTGCCTTTGCTGGGGGTCGGTTGGCTCATAAGAAAGTTACTATTGTTGACTGGATCTGGCCGATGTTTGGCCCGTTGTGACTATTGCGCGAGTTCGCTCTCACAAATCTCTTCTCTCTTCTCGGCCTTCAACCTAAAAATGGCGATTTAAAAAGAGCAACTACAGAGTTTCTTGCCGGCTCTTCTCTGTAGAGCTACATTCCGAGCCGGTAGTCGATGGTAAATAATTAAATTTAAATTTTAAATGGTATTTTTTTATAGTGTTTGAGTTGTCAAAAGAGCTTTAATGAGCCAACTTGATTAAATGAGATTGGATTTTGATTCTTGGAGCAAAAATTTTAAACAGATTTCGCTTACGAGGCTTACGACACCCTCAGTATGGAATGGGGTGGTGACAAAATTTATTCTAAGTCGGTCACCACACGGACACCGAGTTCTATTGAGTTCACTTCATTGTTCATTGTTTCTCAACCTTTGTAAGTATTTATCGACAAGTTTAATCTTCAAAACCTAACTTTCCATATTGGCTTTATGTAAAATACTTTGACTAACTAATTTGTAGTCATTTATGTTTACTATACCGCTCTCTTTACCCAAGAGATCGTATCGTGATGCAAAACAGGCTATCTATTGCAGCCCAAATTAATAAATCTGATCTAGATTTCCTGAGATCACCATATTCGGATTAACCTCTTTATACAAAGGTATAGATTCGCTTTACTACCAGTGGTATTCACGGTACATAATAGAATTTCTAAGGCCCTCTTACGCTTATTGTAGTACAAGTCTTTAAGCCCACTCCATAATACAATACGTATTTTTCCAATTAAATAGGTATTGGTTCGAATCAGGTCTGTTTCCGTTATAACGCTTGTTGAACAGATTCAAGAAAGGCTCAAAGCAGGTTAAGCTCGTGGCCACTCCAATAACTGCTTTGTTGAGGGATCACGAGGTCCCGGGTTCGACTCCGGGGCCGGGCAAGTGTCTTTGTGTAAACCAGACTGCCTGCAGATGGAAAGTGGATTCCTCCCACGGCTTCCCAAGGTAAAGTTCTTGTGCCCTGGCAGGAACACAACGCCACCCAAGAGTGGGGTAATTTGGCTACAGTATTATGCAAGGGCTCTGTTAATTCATCAAATAATGTAACAAAACATTTCTACCAACTTCGCAACATAATGGCGCGTCCACACTTTTCTGCATAATATAATTAAGGCAATGTTTCTTAAAGTTTGCGTTATGAGACCACTTTCTCACGGGCCACAGCGGGGGCCGCGAAAGGCCGTTTACTTAGGGGCTGAGCAAAGAACCCCACATTATGTGGATTTATTTTAAACTCTTGCTGTTATGGGTTCTGTAAATCCGGATTTGAATATGTTTGCCGTCTCGAGCCCAGATTTAGTTAACGAGTTCTGAGGGTTTTTGAGGTTTGTTTTAATATTTGCAAAAAAAAATCTTCTCGTGTATAAATTTGCCTATTTGCTTAGACAATAATTGGGAGTGACTTCGTAAAAGTAACCATATATTCATACTCGTACACAACTTCATGAAAAACATTTAATTTTTTAATCAAAACTCATGTACCTAATCAAAGTTGGTTCAATAGAGCTAAAGTCAAACAATAACATAAAATTTAAAATTTACCATTTAATATTGAATATTTACCATCTACCACCGTTTCGGAATTCAGCTTTACAGAGAAGAGCTGGAAAGAAACGCTGCAGTTGCTCTTTTTGATCGCCATTTTTAGGTACAAGGCCGGAATAAGACAGATTTGTTGAAAAATCTGTAAGTTCTCTTCGACCATTGTAAGCTCTAACTAATGCCTGAGCAACGGCTATTCACAAGCATGACGCATGTGGCAGCCATCGCCATCTTCAACTATATTGCAGGGAAGAGAATGACCGGCCACACGACGCCACCACTGCCATGAGTCTTAAAGTGAGCGTGATAACTGAGTACCAAGGAACTGAATACATATTTAAAAAAGTTATATTAATAACGCGTTAGGATGCTCTCATATAATGTTTATAAACTTTATATTATTTTCAAATTACATTTTTAGTGTTCTAAAAGTATCTAAATAAGAGCATCGGACTAGTTATTCCAGTTAACAACAGTTAACAACAGTTATTCCCAAGCATTTTTATCTAAGATATAGTCGGTAACTTTATAGAATCCCTTGAGGATTAGCCGATTTTTGATGTGACACTTAAAGTGTTCTAAGGACAAGTCTTGAATGCCTTTAGGAATTTTATTATTATTTATATTATAATTATTTATTACATGATAATCGAATAACAAGACCTACAAAGGTTTTCTGAATTTTTGCAGCCTATAATGAGGGTTTATTATGTGATGATATTATGTCTCCGTCTGTTTTTACGAATCTATATAATGTTTTGTAAATATGTACTGCGATGTGACTGTTAGAATACCAGTATCCTTAAAATATAGTTATAGAATTAAGATTATAAATTGCACGCATTGTAATTATAACTTTTAAAAATGATTTTATTTAATAGTATTGATTGCAATCAAACTCTATAAAACATTCAGTATTGATATTTTTTCTAATAATATATAAATCGAAAATAGCCAGACACATTCTATTACTCAGGAATACTTATTACATACACTATCCTTAACTTATAAACGTTCAGACTGTATCCCGTTCGGAGAGTGCTCAGAGTACTGGCTAATGTTGCCAGTGTTACCACCTTTGTTAAGTGAATATCAGGCGTAAACCAAAAAATACCATCGTTTCGTTATGTAAATAAAGGACGATAAATGTTTTTTTTTTGGTCTAATTAATTCCATCAACATATTTCCCACTGAAACTGTGGTACTGGCTAACTAGCTCTAATTGTAGCACTTAGTTGACATTGCTGCCACATATAAGAAACACAGATCTCATGTTATTAGAAACAAGTAATCCTCTTTGCAAAATTGCCCAATTTGAGAATAACGTTAATATTACGGTTATGGACATTTTGCAAATATAGTGATTTAGTTCAACTTAATATCAGCTTCGGGGAAATCTTCGTGTATCCATAGGATCGGACCATTTTGGGCCCAAGGTTGAGGTCGGAAGCAGTGCACAATGACACAGCCTCGGGCCACACCGCCCCACATCATGCCAAATGAGTTTGACACTGTCCTGGACTATGTATGGTAAGGACGTCAAATTTCTCTTCAATATATCAAATAGAATAGCTTATAAAAAAAAACGAAAAAAAAACTTTAATGACTATGATGATATCCACGTGAAATTAAACACGGTATTAAAAGAAGGACGTTGAAATATACTTGCATGGTTAACTAAATTTTGAAGATTTATATCGACTGACAATATTGGCAGAAACTCAAGACAAACAGAATTTCTTCCTAAAAGATTTCTAAAATCGGCATCCGACAAACATACAGATAGGTAGAGTGTCTTAAATTTCACACACAAATAATTATACAAATAGTCACAATAAGCAAATTTATCTTTCATTTAATATAAAGTAGGCTTTAAATAATGTCTTGTATAATTAACAAATATTTAGTTAAATGTTAATCTTCTAAAGTTCCATGATACAGTCTGTTAGACAACCAGTCCTGGTTAATGTCGTATTTCCGGAGACGGGGGACGTTTTCGCCCTACATGAAAGAATGAAATCGAACGGAGCTGTGTGTCGTAAGGTACTTTACTTTGCCATCAATACATCTGATACCATGTCTTTCGAAGCCTTGTTTACATTGAAGTTATTTCGTAGTTTGACCGTTCAGAAATCCGTAAAACGAAATGGTTTTTTAAACATCCTAAAATACCAGTGGTAATTTTTTAAACTTCAACTCAATTGTACCACTAATTAATACCCGAAGTTCCGTGTCTGGGGAGAATTTTCTGATTGAACAGTGGGCAAAGAACAAAGGGCCCATTATTGGAATCAAAGCGACGACGCCGCTAATGCTCATCGCTTTGTATAGGCCGGTGCGGTTTAGGCACTATTGTGATCGGTGTCTATCGTGTAATAATTAAGTGAGCCGAGTGGGCCATTTGGCTATTTGCAATAGAATGATTTGACTGTTAGATTTATCTATTATTTTGAAGTTACAGTAACGGGTTAAATGTTTAGTAGTAATATTTCTTTTTTCTTTCTGTAAACGTCGGTAGCACGGTGTAGGATTGTTGAGTAGATATTAGTTTCTCTTCCTATTTGCGCCTAAATTATGTTACTTTTAGGTCGATTTACAGCTCTGGTCATTTTTGTTACCGACTTAGAATTACAGGCGATGAAAAACGAATGACCTCGTTTTCTATTGGTGGGTATTATTATTAATTTTATAACCGGGGATTAATTGTATAATAATTATTTTTTCTCATCCTGTTGGTGGCTTGGAACCAGGTTATAAAATTAATCAAATTCCAAGCCCAACACCAAACTGCAAGACCGCAAGATACTTTGAACGACTTCTGTATCAACCGAGCACGTTATACATAGCTTAATCGTGCTATGTTTAGCGCAACGCACCCACGTGACCGTGACCACGTGCCACGTGACCGGAAACGTGGCTACGTGACCAACTACATGACTCAAGTGCGTCATAATGCGCTGCTATATAATTGTTGTAGGTATTGTTAGAATCGCTACATAGTATAAAACAAAGTCACTGTGGTCTGTCCGTCCCGCTTAAATATTTAAAACTGCGCAACGGATTTTGAAGCAATTTTTTTGGTAATAGATATAGTGATTCAAGAGGAATGTTACATGTATAACACATCCATAATATAGATAAATTTAGACGTTCATCATTGCACCCCTGCGAAGCCGGGCGGGTTGCTAGTTGCATATAAATAAAGTAATGAAAGACTGCACACAACGTAATGAACGTATTTCAAACTAAGTCGAACGAACCTACGTCGCCGCCTCCGGAACGCCTCTGCTCCGGGGTGTTTCATCTTAATTCTTAGTTATTTTACCCACTCACAGAGATTTCTAAACTACGTCAATTTGAACTTTAATCAAAAGTTTAATCTTCGTTCAGATAAATGATGCCTGATGACAACTGTTTTATAATAGAGTTATGAATTACCAAAATGACTCCGGGTTTGTATCAAGTTTTCCTTCTCTTGCGGCTGTCTATCTATATAAATAAAAATGAATTGCTGTTCGTTAGTTTCGGTAAACCTGTAGAACGGCTGGACCGATTTGGCAAATTTTGGTCTTGAAATATTCGTGTCCGAAGTCCAGGGAAGGTATAAAAGGTGAGAAAATATGAAAAACTAAATTTTAATAATTTCGGTTTTATTTATTTTTTGAATCTGAGGCGGTACTTTACGAACTTTGCCGGGTCAGCTTATTGCTAATATTAATTGCGAAAAATATCTTAAGTCTGAATTAATTTGCTACAAGTTAAAAAAACAATAGTACAATATTTTCTTGTTAAAAACACGGAATAGCACACCTAAGGAAGTTTGATTGCGAAAGTTGTATCAAAAGAGAGCTAATCAGTACAAATCGTAAATCTTCGGGTTAGTACTGATGCTGGGGGCACGCTGGGATGTATTGAACACGTAAATCAGTGAAACTCCATCTTCCCAATGACGAACATAACTTTTGAGAGACTCGTAAAATTTGTATCTACGCCCAGAAGATTTACACGTTCAACAGGCTTTTTAGGGCGAATTTATGCTTTTGTGAGTATTCATGAATAATAACGTACTCATTCATTAAGGAAATAGGATTTTCAAATGAATGCTATAATATATTGATCATTATTTAAGTATACCTACAATATAAATATATATATATATTAATGAATAGCAGTACCAGAGTTACCGACATAGCCGGCAGGATTGCCAAACTTATGTGCCAGGGCAGGGAATATAGCTCGCTGGACTGACGCCCGATGGGGCAGAACAGTGCTCGAGTGGTGACCGAGTGCTTACTACTATTACTCAGCCCATAAAAGACCCAGTCGGGCCTCCTTCAATCACAAGGAGGGTAATTAGCCTACTGTGCCACGCGGGCCAGACGGGTTGGCACAAGGTTTGTGTCAAGTTTTCCTTCTCTTGGGACGAGGTGATCTGCTTCTCACGTTCCATTAGTCGCCTCTTACGACACCTTCAGGATTGTATGTATATTTACAAACATGTCATTCACGAATAGAAACGAAACTCAGACTCAAAGTAAATTGCCTCTGGCTTACACAAAGATGTTTGTCAAACCCCAAAATCGACCTCGTCACCCGTGATCCAAAGGTTTGTTTAAATATTAAATGTCCATATTATTGAAGTTATTTCAGAAATGTAATATTCCAGGTCGAACGTATTTGATATTCATTGCCTATACATATTTTAAATTGTAAAGCGAAAACGAAAAAACAAGGGACTGATTTAAAAAAGCCCTTTGCCTTTAAAGTCTTATCTATCCCAAAATAACATTTAAAGCCGAGATAAGCACGAGTTTAAAGCCCATGGACAAAGCCGAGTGCATGAGCTAAAGTAAAGCAAAACAATTCAGGGATCCCCTTTAATAAATTGAATATGACTATTATAGCAGTTTAGGGCGCATTGCAATAAATTTTATTATAATTTACATAGAAACAATGTGGATAATGATAGACTCCACTCCCGATAAATATGCACAGAAAGTCAACTTGTACAACAGACTCTCCTTCAAATTTCTGGGAATATTCATAATCAAAGACAAAATCGACATTCAATCAACCATTTTGGCTCATTTCAGCTCTTTTGACAGGAAAAAAAAGAATTTAAAATTACCATTTAAATTATACCTTAATATAAACGCTCAAATGGTAACAAAATTATTTATCCTAAAAGGCTCAAACGGTAATGATATTGTACCTCTCCACGGGTTCTTAATAGCTTCACATTTCTGCAATTTTGACAGTTCTTGGCCCATCGAAGCGGCCTTTTTCTGTTACCTGTTAATAATATATGATCATTTTATTTGTTTCAAATGAATAAATTATTTTGCATTTCTTCAGATGCCCACAGCATGCTTCCGCTGATAGACCTCTTGCGGCCATACTCATGACGGACGGGGCGGAATATTACACATCCCCATACTCACGCTGGGAAAAATGCGTGCTGTAAAAATCAACAAAAGCCAGCACGTTCGGTGGTAGGATCGAATGGTCCGGCTAGCTACCACCCTCACATCTTAGTCCAGCGCCAAGCAGTTTTACTGTTCCGCCGTGTGTATTCTCACATACACACGGCGGAACAGCAAAACTGTTGCCTACTCCGGTGCCAGACTCCATCTTAGATCCTGCCGTTGCTTTTCATCACGCAAGCCTAGGGACAAAGGCATTCAAGTCCGTGAAAAAAAAAGGAACATAACACCATCCAGAGATTGACTGCCTCGTTGGTCTAGAGATTGGATGTGCCGCCTTTGGATCAACGGGTCCCGGGTTCGATTCCGGGGTCGGGCAAGTGTCTTTGTCTAAACCAGAGCACTTGCTCTGTGTCTGGGTGTAATTTGTGTTCGTGAATTACATGTTTGTAAATTGCCCCCGCGATACAGGCCATACATAGGGCAGGGATTACGTTTAAAAAAAAAAAAGAAAAAGAAGATATCATTTTATTTGGGCGCGGCATTGTATAAAGTCCTAGTGAGGCAACTCCTTTTTTTACTTGCACACCGCTGCCTCTTGGAGGTGGGGTCAGCGTTTATGTGGGACTCCGGAATACTCGACTACCCACTAAACCCCCAGCGGTATACTCTCACACGTCTCACAGTTTGCGAAAAAGCATTCTACTTGAGAGCCCCGTCGGGTCACGACTATCGGGGGAGTGCGGCAACTCCTAATGGAAGTCAACGTAGACAAACCTGCTAGTAATTCTACAGAGCAGTACATCTGTGAACATTTCGCTTTACTCTGAGGCGGCATGTCTCGTGACTGGCGGTTGTTAGCACACACAAGTTATTTGCGTTGCGTTACTCCGCGCCGTTGTTTAGCGCTAATGTGGAGCTTTGAATTATGTGATTCGAGTATTTTTGTTGTTTTATCTTAATGGAAAGTAGGGAACGAGGTGAAAAGTCGCAAACTACTTGGCAACAATACGACACAACGAAATGGAAAGATTAATTTACGAACAATATCCTTATGCATAACGAAAGAAACGATAGTACCTTCAAGTGAAAAAACACATTGTATTTTTAATGTTAGTAATTACCTAGAGACAGCCGATCATTGTAAAACTCAGAATCATTGTAAAACTCAGAATACGAAGCTTGTGGGATAATAATTAGTTCACTAGACGGCTGATTTCCGATGATACATAACTTTTGTGTTGAAAAGTGGATTCAGGAAGACGTCGTTTTTATTTTTTATTTTTTTTATTTCCCTTAGAGGCAAACGAGCTGGCGGCCCACCTGATGATAAGTGTAAGCCACCGCCCATGGACTTTGGCAGTGCCAGGGGCACAGCCAAGCCGTTGCCTACCGTGAAGTGAGTGCCCTTTTTAAACCTCGTTTAAAGGAGGACATGTCGTAGCGCTCGGGAAACACCGCCGCAGGTAGTTCATTCCAGAGTCTGCACGTGCGTGGTAAGAATGATCGCTGGAAGCGTACCGTGCTGGACGTGATCGTCCCCAGGTGATATGGGTGAACCCTGCTGCGATGTCGAGTTGTACGATGGAAAATACTTTAAAAAAGAAAAACAATATATAATGAGGCCTTAGGATTTCGCTATTATTACATATTAAAATGAAACACTTTATTATATGTATTTCTTAAAAGAACTTAAAGCTGACATGAAAAACTGACGCTCGACAACTTTCAATGAGATCAATGACTACACGCCGCTGCGCCGTTCTCAAATCCTTGCCAAGGAAAATCATTACGTCCCAAGAATGATGCTCGAAGCTTTTGAGATATTAAATACATCCAAGTTTCAATAGCGAAGATGGCTGGCAAGTAGCATCTCAAGTTCAATACTCATCTGCAAGACAAGAGCGTGAGCGATTTCTGAGGGCACAGGGAACGTTATGAATAAAACAAAATTATAGGCGGTAGATTTAACCGTTCCTTTGTACTTTTATAGACAACAGTAATTCAGTCTCTCCCGAGACCAGGACTGTTGCAAGGCATTCGAAATGTTGTAAAATACACGCGTTAAATGTGATAAAAATATATGCCTGTTCAAAAAATACTCCTTTCGCCAGAATGTATGCAGTCACTGCAGATGGCTCTAAGGTTTTTGTTGTAAAGTTTATTTTATTACCAAATAGTCCTTGGCTTTAAGGTAGTTATTTATTCGCTTTAGAATTATGCGGAAACCTAATTACTTTTTTTAAACAAATTCTAAGGAAATACGGCAATTCCCTAAAATGTACTTTTAATTAAGCTCAGCTGCTGACCCCTATTTAAATAAATGATCGCAAATTTATTCAAACTGCGCAAAAAGTAAACTTTCTAGGAAAAACGAATACGCATTTTAGGCTGACCGCATACTTACACCAAAGTAGATCAACATAAAATGTATGTTCTAAGTTTATCATTTTTCAAGGTGAGAAATCACTGTCATTTATGGAGGTTTGCTATATCAGACGTCACGAACGCATCGTCAACCGTGTAGAAATTAAAAATGAAATGACGTTAGAGACATACACGAAAGCAGGTTGAAACATAACATGCACTATCGTCCTCAAGCTAAAATGTTAATTTTCTGGCGATATTTCAGTCAGTCAAATAATATGAATAAATCAATCTAATTCATATTTTTCTGTATTCACTTTGGTATTATAGGTTTTGTAAACAGAATGATAATAGCCGTTAAGTAACGTTTACAGTTATTTTTCAAGTTTTACCTATAATTATATATTGCAGTTAACGGCATTATAGCTAATGGACGGCAGCGAAAATAAAATTCTTGCAGATCTCGATTAAAGGGGATTTTCTCTTATAAAAAGTGTTCTTCCACTACTAACATTATTACTCTTGTAGAAGTCTGGCGACCTTGTTTATGCGTCGGACCAAAACAGTTTCTCAGGCTGGTGTTACAGTGGAGATAGAGTCAGGACCCACGCAGTCTGCGAGGGACTGGCAGCACCGAGCGGCAGACCTGATTTCCATATGCCTCGCATCAGCCTTCTCCGGGCTAGCCCAGACACCCGCAAAGGCTGCTGTTACTTGGCAGTTTAGGCGCTAAGGGATGATCATCCAGCCAGACGAGGTGATATTTTCTGGCGGACTGCGGCGCCAATACCCGTAGCTTTCTTATTCGTACGAAATGCTCTGTAAATTTCGCCGTTGTATGTAGGATTGTTTTGTTAATTCTAGTGTTTGTAGCGACATTTAATGATTGTAATAGCAAAGATTTTGCATAAAATAATATGGAGCATGCTGGGCGTTACAACTTTTTTATGCTTCGTTTGACAAATATTCCACCCAAAGATGTTCAATACAGTTGTCAAATATGTGAAATACACGAATACGCCTTCACGTGAACAAACAATGGTGGCTCACCATTGTTTGTTCACGTGAAGGCGCCCTAAGCTGCGTTGTCAAATGAAACCTGGCGGACAGTTCCCGATCGATTTACGGCGCCCCCGAACAGTTAATTAGACGAAGATTGATTTTGTTAGAAAGTTTATTGGGACGTAGCGCTTCGGGCGCCCGATTAGCTGAGCGCCTCATTTACTCGGTGCTGCCAATTATTGATTTAGATAGATAGATAGGCATGGATTAAACTGTCTTTTCGGTACCAAAATTGTAATAACCGTTGCGAATTTAGATCATTAACTATCAAAGAGACGTACTACCTTTGTTCCCTGGGAACGAAAGTAAGCGGTTGTCGTGACCTAAAGACAACTACAAGACACGCGCTTTGCTGACGCTTCAAAAACATATTTACTTCCATCCAAGAAAGATCCGGGTGATGTAATGCTTCGGAAAGAATCACTACATAGTATAAAACAAAGTCGCATTCTTCTGTCCGTCCCTATGTATGCATAAATCTTTAAAACAACGCAACGGATTTTGAACCGGTTTTTTTTAATAGATAGAGTGATTCAAGGGGAAGGTTTATATGTATACTAGCTGACCGGGCAGACGTTGTCCTGCATGATATTTGTTTACCGACTGCAGCGCCATCTGTCGGGCTGATTTGTGAATCTAAACCATCCTCGGTGCCACCCAAACGCATACAAAAAATTTCATTCAAATCGGTTCAGCCGTTTAGGAGGAGTTCAGTCACATACACACGCACACAAGAAATATATATATATTAAGATATTCAAGGGGTGGGTTACCCCTGCTTTGCACGGGCGAAGCCGGGGCGGGCCACTAGTCTACTATAAATGGGGAGCGTATCACTGTACTCTGTTTAAAAAAAAGTATAATATTAATTGTGTTTTATTAAAATCACCCCCGAAAAATTCCCTCAGTTTGCGGTTCGAATGTGGGATGGTCGTGGGATGTTTGTCGTGTGATGAAAACAAAAGCAATATTCCAAACATTAAGTCAATATGCCAGTAGAAATTAATATATTTTTAGTAATACAATATTTGCGCAGTAGATAATAAACAAACACCAGCGCCATCTACATAACACAATACAAAGTTAATTTAAGAGACTCGGCGGCTCAGATAAGTCGTCTGGTGAGTGATTGCTTATTATTTCGTAGGTTGCTTGTAAACAGAGAAGTAGCACAGTAAATAACTTATAACAGTATATTAATAATGGTCTACATAGTCGGGTCTCCTACTGTGTTGTCCATGAGGGTTCGCACGATATCAATAATCTATTTGTCATACGTCATCACATTAAAAAAAATAACCCGCAGCTGGAGGTCGGCTGGTTCGGAAGGCCTGCCACCGATAAAAGCCTCAGACTCGGGCATCGATAGTATATGGTGAAGGTATACTAATGATGGTATACAGTGAAAAGTAGCTAAAACTGGTAAATTTTCACAAATAGGTTTTTTTTTAAATTATAAACGTAACTAGGTTATAAACCTGTATCGCGGGGGCAGTTTACAAACATGAAATACACGAACACAAATGACAGCCAGGCTCAGAGCAAGTGTGCCTCTAGTTTACATAAATAGACTTGTCCGGCTCCGGAATCGAACCCGGGACCCCGTGATCCAAAGGCGGCACACCAACCCCTAGATTACATTACATTATGATTAGGATTTTATAATGTTGGAAATATTATTGCCAGAGATAAAAATATACTCGTGGCTTCGCCGCAACTCTACGATTGACAGCGAACGAATATCTGTATGTATACTTATGTGTTTGTAAAACCTATTCTACACGGTTGGGTCCAACCACCAACAGAGGTCACCTTGGTTGAGTTGGGGCAAAAAGCAACCGTGTAGAAGTTGGTTGATGTCAATATTTGGTTGACCAACCGAGTGAACTTCCAACCACCTTGATCGTGAGCGCATCCCTCACTACCAAGGACCAATAGAGGACATTGGGTCGAAGAGCGACCGTGTGGATGCTTGTTGGCCTGCGACCGTGCGTAGTTGCGGCCAGTGTTGCCATATATACAGATTTACCTGTATCTATACGAACAACAACTTATAACAGTAAATAAACATAAAATTAGAGCAAGTTTCATTAAGTCTAAGACTAAGAACATTATAAATATAATTCAACTGATCATGAACGTAGAAAAGAACAACGGACGGAATCCCGTAGCTATACCATTATTATAATACTCCTTAAAATAAAATGAAGTAAAATTATATATTTAAGTGGCTTAGGAGTCGAATGATCGCATTTTTAGTAATTATTATTTATTTTATTTTATTGGACAACAAAACAGGTAACAGTTAATAACTAAACATAATATCTAATAAACGAATCTATCCTAGGTTGGAACCCTTAATAATGTTGACACATCATGTCGTAAAGTTACATATTATACATAGTACAAAGCAACTATTATTATACTATAACATAGAATCTGAAAATGTCTAAAATTTATCTTCAAGTTCTAAATCTGTCCGAAAAGCATCTTTTGAACCGTATTATGGAAAGCATTTTGGTATGGCGAGAAGATATCTAGATTTGGGTGAGTTTAACATAAATCATTATCATCACTATAATTGAAACTGAATCTACTAAACGGCTAGAAAAATCCACCAGCCACTAAAAGCAATATTTCGCCACTAAAAGGGGAGTCGAAACCACGAGTTTTAGTGGAAAATACCACTAAGTTGGCAACACTGCTGACGAGTTGTCTCAACTACACATCGTGTAGATTGAAAACCAACGTTGGTTGGAACAACCAAGGTGACCTCTGTTGGTGGTTGGACCCAACCGTGTAGAATAGGTTTAAGTGTATGTGTGTTCTGTACCGTTCTACACATTCATGTGCAGTTTAGTTACTGTCAGTAATGAGCGTATACTGTGGTCGCGTGGCGTATCGCGGCGGCCATATTGTTTGTGCTCGGATTGCCTCGGCTGGTATATTGTGGGAGTCCGTGACTTCATTACGCGTGTGTTTACGTTTCGTTGGAAAAAAAATGGACCTTTAGAAGTTGCGCTGTAATTATAAAGTATTAGGCCAACCTTGGACTGAATTCAGAAAGTTCATATAACTTATGGAGTGTTCGAAGGACGTGGCATACAAATTAGGCAGTGGTGCGAAATGACACGAAAAGTTTCAGTTAAATATGTACCATAGTATAACCTTGAATGGAAAGAATCATTATACGGGGTGGGGCAGTTATTTTAAAACATACACTTTTTAAAAGTACTCTCCTATAAGGTGAATGTTCCAGGGTAGCCCGCGAAATTCAAATTTTCTTACGTTTTTTGCAATTTGCAGGTCAGTGCTAGGTTGTATGTTGATTAAAATGTTATTCGCGGCTGTAAGACGTATGTAGTTATAGAATTATAATCATCAAAATCATCAATACAACCCTCCAAGCTCATAAAGGTGCAAGAAAAACTTTTTCAAGCTCAAAGTCATTCTTACACCCTGGAACATTCACCTTAAGTATAACTCATTAAAATGTGTTCATCTGTTGAAGATCAATAAAAGCTTAATTACTCTAGCACTATAGACGGACGTCCGTGTGGTGACGGATTTAGAATACAAAGTGTCACCACCCCATCACCATCCTGAGGGTGTCGTAAGAGGCGACTAAAGGAAATGGAAACGCTGAAAACCTAGATGACAGAGAAGGAAATTTCGATAGGAAACCCTGTACCGACCTGTTTGGCCAGCTGTTTGACCTGTTTGGCCATTTCACCGGCCTTTGTGGAAATCCTTGGGGGAGGAATGATGATATGCATAAATTCCCAGTAACGGCAACATACACAAAATTAGTTTCTTATTTTTGCCTGAAATTTTACGCAGACTATTTACATCCATAGTACTATTGATACTAAAGGGATTTTGTAACATCCTGTATCGATGGACGTTCTCTCAATGTGAAGGAAATTATGTGATTGTGCCACGCTCTCTTCTCCAGTCGATTTAATCTAATGTTGATTATGCATCCGCAATCAGAGTTAAACTGGTATTCATTTAACTATTTTACATTTGTAACAACGCAGCGTGAAGCTGATTTCGTAAAGTAACCTTTGCTAATATAACAAGGTGCGGTTCCATCTGCGACGCGGACGCGAAACGAGGTTATGCAAGAATTTCATGTTAAATCGGGGAGTGTTAAATATACCAGTGCATAAGCCCCGCCGCACATGCTCACACTCACATTGGCTGTCACGAGCCGCGTGCGGGTGGCTACGTTTAAAACCTATGGCACAGTACCAAGCTCCGCATTTGCTCTCACGTGTCGACGCACACGCGTACATGTGGAGTTTGGTACTGAGCCTCGCACGCGGCGCGTGACACCAATGTGAGTGTGAGCATGTGCGGCGGGGCTAACTACTACTACTGCGCAGCCCTTATATGTTCTAATGCTAAAAGTCAAACTCAAAACATTGATTTCAATTGAACCTATTTACAGGTGTTTTTGAAAGGTCGAAAGTGAAGCTATGAATCTAGTTGCTTGTTCCAAAAAGTAAATCCTATGGAGAAGAACAGGCAAGAAACTCTATCATATTTTCTGTTTGCTAAGTCGGGCCTCCTCCAGTTTTGGGCCTACCAGGGTTGGCACAGGGTTTTGGTATTCGGTATTCGTATTTGGTGTCAAGCCTTCCTTTCGACTAGATAATCTTCTTTTCTTCTCCGCTCTGTAACTATGTATTCTATATCCGTACGGAACGTACAACGCATAAACGCACAATGTTTTTGAAGACTGCGTAGGATGAATTTTTCTAACATATTCCAAAACCGGTACACGCGCAGGAACACGACGCCATCTGCTGGCGGTGTTATTTGGTTATTGTCAACCAAGTTCAAAAGTCCCCAATTCAGTGTTTTTATGTTTGTTACCGCAAAACTCTTTCATTTGTAAGCCTATTTGACAACCGTTTTTTATTCGATTGGCATCGGTTCCCAATAATTGTTCCCATATAAATGTTATTCGCTTCTTTTTCTTTACCACATAAGCTGACACTTGAAATAAGTAATAAATAATCGTTCAAAATTTTATGGCGACTTTCATATTCAAAGCATGCGTTCATTTGCACTAATACCTAGGTGAATCAAAAAGTTCTTAGAAGTGCATATATATGAAACCTTTTTGGATCAAGTTCGATATTCAAATTAAAGAGTGTCTATCACACTATATTTATGCAGACTGTCACTTGTTTTTGTCAGTTCGTTCGCATGTAATAAATTTTTTTGTGCAACGAGTTGCTAAAAAGTCAAAATTATGGATAAAAGTGAGTTACGTGCGGTGATAAAATATCTCAGTTTGAAAAAAATGTCTACGAAGGAAATTTTTTTGGACATTCAGCAGACATTAGGGGGTGATGCTGTACCCTATTCTACGGTTGCGTACTGGGTGGCTGAATTTAAAAGAGGTAGATCAAGCTGTAAAGATGACCCGCGTTCTGGGCGGCCTTCAACCTCCGTTACAGAAGAAAATGTCAAAAAGGTTGAGAATCTGGTTTTGGAAGACAGAAGAATGACTATAAAACATATAGCTGAGATCCTAAAGATATCTTTTGGTAGCGTTCAATCCATTTTAATTGATTCACTGGGGTTCAAAAAAGTGTCTGCAAGATGGGTGCCACGAATGTTAACCGACGAAAACAAAAAGCGACGTTTGGAAATTTCCAAGCGTAATCTCGAAATGTTCCAGCGTGATTCGGATAATTTTTGCCGTCGTCTTGTCACCATGGATGAAACGTGGGTCCACCATTTTGATCCTGAAACTAAAAGACAAAGCATGTCTTGGAAACGACCATCCTCTCCATCCATTAAGAAATTTCGAGTTGCTCCTTCCGCTGGCAAAGTTATGGCCTCTGTGTTCTGGGATAGTGAAGGAATCCTTTTTATTGATTACATGCCAAAAGGCCAGACGATAACTGGACCCTATTATGCAAATTTAATCCCGAAAGTGCGTGAAGCGATTAAAGAAAAACGTCGTGGAAAACTGTCGTTGGGCGTGTTGTTCCTTCAAGATAACGCTCCTGCCCATCGATCGGAAGTTGCGCTCAACGCAATCCGCTGTGCTGGCTTCAATCTCCTTGACCGCCCACCATATTCTCCGGACTTAGCCCCAAGTGATTTTCACTTATTTCCAAAATTAAAAGAGGAAATTCGTGGAACAAAATTTCACGATAATGACGCGGTTATAGCTGCCGTAGAGGACTTTTTCGAGAGTCAAGAAAATAATTTTTTTTCACAAGGAATAAGGAAGTTAGAAACGCGTTATTCTAAATGCATTGCATTGGAGGGAGATTATGTAGAAAAATAAAATATTATTATTTAAATCTTTGCATTTTTTAATATTGATTCCAAGAATTTTTTGATTCACCCTCGTACATAAAACTGTGAAACAAAAACCATCTTCAAAATGGTTTTTCAAAAACCTAGATATGCGAAAAATATAACACAGTAAAAAAATGATCAGCATAAAAGACACATTTATTCGAAGTGGGCCCTATGGAATATTACCTTATTACAAGTATCTAACGAATGTTTACAAGCTAAGCTTACTGTTGCGTAACTAGATTAATTAGGTTTCTCGCTTTACGGGAGCTCTACCATGTTATTAGATCAGGGAAGCTTATAATTAGCATATTACTACTACTCAGCCCGCAGGTGACCCACTGTTGAGTGGGGCCTCCTCCAGTTAGATGGAGGGCAATGTGCCACGGTCGCCGGATGGGTTGGTTCAGGGATTCTTATCAAGCCTTCCTTCTCTTGCGGCTGGAGTTTCGGCCTTGTCATTTCCTATTGTGGGCTATTACGACGCCCTCAGGATGGAATGGGGTGGTGACACTATGTATTCTAAATTCGTCAGCAGGGGTAGTCAACGGATTACTAGCGCGGGCAAAGTATCTAAATTTACTAATATCTATTGTTTACATCGAAGTATGTATTATGTATATGCATAACTTTTGTGACTATAATTTAGGCCTCGTGAGGGCCTTTATCGACTGTCAGTAAACTATGGACCATGTCCTATAGCTGATGATTCGTTAAATACATTACATTACACAAGTCTAGTTCTAGCAAAGAAAAAAAAATTGAGAGCTGTTTTGGTTTTTTTGTGTAATACATAAGTTTTCGGGTGTGCTGAATCCGAAAATACTTTCATTTGCTATTAGAACGTCACGTTTTTTTGACAATATAGGTATATAAGTTAAACAAGTTATCAACTAAAAAAAGAAGATAAGATAGTAAAAAGAATTTTTGTTTTTGTAATTGCGTAATAAAACTTATTTTTTCATCTAAAATACATTAATTAGTAAGCACTAAACACATTTCTTTTTCCCAATGAGACTCTTTTTGGTACATTTTCGCATGTAGGAAGCATCTGCGGTCTCTCTGAAGCGTCCAACAGTAGTCTGCCATCATTGAGACGTTCCATCTTCCCTGGTATCTTTTTTCCATGTCCTTGATATCTTGACGAAATATTTCACCTTGCTCTTCACTCACATCTCCTAAATTTTCTGGAAAGTAGTCAAGGTGGGAATGAAGAAAATGAACTTTTAAACTCATTAGGCAACCTAAAGCTTGAAAAGCTTTTAACATTCTTTTGCGGATTTGTTTGAAGTTAGGGTCTTTACATAAAAATGTATTTAGGACCTCTTTGAAGGCTATCCACCCTTCTCTTTGAGAATCCGTCATGGTTGTGATGAATTGTGGATCTGCTATAAGCCGTCTAACTGGTCCAATGAATACACCTTCTTTCAACTTTGCCGCTGAGAGGCCTGGAAACTTTGATATTAAGTATTTGAAGCAATTTCCATCTCTTGGAAGTGACTTTACAAATTGCTTCATCAATCCCAGCTTTACGTGAAGCGGTGGTAGCAGAACTTTATGAGTGCCTCACCAAAGTTTCATGTAGGTAATTCTTTTCGGCAATGTTCAGATCCCTCGGAGGCCAACACTTTTTGGTCCAGTGATTTGCTCGGTCTCTACTATCCCATAGACACAAAAAGCAAGGGAACTTGGTAAACCCTGTATACATGGCCTGTATACATTTAAAAACAATTATCAAAATAAAATTGTACTTATTTATTTATTCAAGTCAGTAAGTATTCAAGTCAGTAGCCCAAAATTCCATTTTTATAATAAAATTTTGCGTTTTGCAGAGTAACCTGACGTTCTGGTTTTTTTTCAGGATTTTTTTATAGTTTCCAGGACACCTAAATACATATAAATCAGTTGAAAACATCAAGATAGCATTTTTGTTGAAGACCTGTGTTATCTATTGACTTAATATGTGTAATGGCTTATGTGAATTTGGCGCAGTGCTGATAGACCTCCTACACGTTGGACCGACCACCAGGTTAAGGTTACCGGAAAATGTTGGATGCGGGTGGCTCAGTACTGGTCTTCATCGATATACTTGGGAGAGACTATGTCCAGCAGCGGGCGTCTTTTGGCTCAAATGATGATATTAACTTATTTTTGATGTGAAACATTAACATATTCGTAAACGTTATTCGTAATCGTATTTAATATTCGTGTACGGTACGGGTTTCGTGTACGGCGCAGTATTCGTGTACGGTACGGTATTAGTGTACGGCACGGAATTCGTGTACGGTACGGAATTCGTGTACGGTACGGAATTTGTGTACGGTACGGTATTCGTGTTCGGTACAGAATTCGTGTTCGGTATTCGTATCTGGTATTGGTATTTAAAATTCGTATTCATCATTTGTATTCAGTATTATGTACAGTATTTGTGAACGGTACCGTATTCATGCATGGTACTGTATTCGTGTACGGCACGGTATTAGTGTACGGTTTTCGTGTACGGTATTAGTATTCTTAAGTCGTATATGGTATTTGATATTGGTATTTGGTATTCATGTTCGGTATTCGTATTCGGTATTCGTGTTCGATATTCGTATTCGGTATTCGTGTTTTGGCCATATCTCGGTGCACATCCTCGGTTGACTGTAGGAAGTATTCCCGCATATTGCATACCTCGCGGTTATGTAGGTTTTTGACGTTATTATTATTAAGTCGTTATTATTGGCACGTAATAAAAATTATTTTGACAATTATTTGGCTCACATTGCGAGGTAAGTGTGTAGTTCGCGGTTTATTTGTTGTCGCGTTTTTTAGTTTTCACTTTACCGGCACTCCCGGAGTGCAACCCGTTGTTTTTTGTTTCATGGAAAACCAACAGCTATGCTATCTTAACAAACTTAAAACAAACTCGTGAACAGTGAGCCAATTACAGGTTTTCACGTATATTGTACACAGGGCCTTGCGCGGGCAACCCTCGGGCATCACCGTAGACTACGTTCTCGCTAACCTGTGGCGTCTCAAGGTGATGAGTGAGGGAACACCGCTGGGGTATTAAGGTAATCGCTCATTTGTAAACGCCTAACGTAACAAATTTTAGAGATTCATTGTATGAAATAAAACGTCGCGAGCCTGTGATTCACCTAACCACACAAATTCTTCTTGATTTGGATTCATTCGGCGCATACAAGTGTGCAATCATTCCTAGTGCACTCCTAGCAACGGCCCGTCGAGTGTCCCGGAGTCCCATAACAAACCCACCGCTGGGGGTAGTGGTATGCAGCAAACATTTTCCCTCGTGCGTAAAACGAATACCAACCGATTTTGAAATATGGTGAAATGAGTAGACATTTCAATGTATTAAATCCTCCCTATGACAGAAAAGCCAAATTCAATATCCTTCTTTCCTTGTGATAATGATATCTAGAGATGCCTTTAATATTTGGAGATCGTGTTATCGCCCAACTTAGCTCATTACTCGCTAATCGACAAAAATTCGATTACAAGTTGGACAAACGGTCATTACGGCGATTCGTTCCACACGAGGTGCTAAATTTAGGAAATTTTGGCAAAAACTTTTGTTCATGTAGACCGAGAGCTAGGGGCTTTAAAATGTTAGTAAATATAAACTGATATAACATTCAAACGAAACAGTTTAACTAGTTTACAGAAGTGTGGGTTGGCTAATCTTCACTGAATTGGCACTTCCATAAAACCTTCCTGAACCAGTTGTCGTATTCCGTCGTTTCAAAAGAACTTATTAGTCTATTTGGATAATAAGTTTTATTACCTTAAATTTTGCTATGATGACGTGATTAAGATTTTATGCTCTTTAAAAAAAACAGGGTAATTTAGTATATGTGTACTGCGATTTGTCAAGCTCCTGTAGAAGAGCCTTTAAATTAAAATATATAGTAATAATAACAAAATAACAATTTATTATTGGCTTATGTTGTTCCATATTTCAAAGTAATAGAATATTGTAAGGAATTAAACCAAAAAAAAACCGTTACTTCAAAGTGATATATTTTCGTGACTATCTCTTCGCGTCTTTCTCGTGCGCCGCCAATAATACCAGCCATAATGCCTGTATCGCGTGACAGGAGCGTTTTAGATTTATACACAAAGTTCGTGTGAGCTGAACGCGTTTCGCCCCGTGTGTAGCGGAAGGAAAACGATTGTTGGCAACGCTTCGTGACCCTGAGACGAAACCACCAACAATAAATTTGAGATCTTCATTGTCCTTATCAGTAACTCTTCATGAACTTTCATATTGGCCTTGTTGGTCTAGAGGCTGCATACAACGCCTTTTGATCACGATCCGTCGTGCGGTTCCTGGGTTGGGCTAGTGACTTTGTGTCTCCTTCTCCCCGGACGGAAATTCAGAATACATAGTGTCACCACCCCATTCCATTCTGGGGGTGTCGTAAGAGCCGACAAAAGGACAAGGCCGAACACCTAGCCAAAAGAGAGGGAAATCTTGATACAAAGCCCTGTGCCAACCCTTCTAGCCAGCGTGGCACAGTAGGCCAATTACCCTCCCTATGATTGGAGGAGGCCCGACTCAGTAGTGGGTCGTGTGAGCTTTCAGCAATTAGAGTGTTGCTGATACAAAGCTTTGATACTCAAACTCAAATGTAACTTTATTTGTAAGCCACAAAACTCGTACAAATCGTCAAGTATGTATTTTAAACCTGTTACGGGGACATTTCAATTCAAACTGTTATACTTAATGCAATACTTAAAATAATGTTCGTGGCCCTTATAATTCATAGGTGTTTCAGTATTCAAGACGCACGTCTGCGACACCCGTGATCCTGGTATTATGGTTCGCACTTCATCTTGATCGGTGGCCAAGGCAGGAGCGGATAGCGATTTGAGTTGTTGAAGGTCACTTACACTATAGATGCGTAAGTCGTCATCATCATCATCATTATTTCCGCCAAACGACGTCCACTGCTTTTTCGGCCTTGTTCCACGAAGGCCGGCGAACTTGACCTCGAGGCTACCAACACTGCGCTTTCCGGAACGCGGTCGCCACTCGAGGACTTTTCTGCCCCATCGGGCGTCGGTCCGCACTGTCACTTAAGTTTGGTAAACTGGTTTGCCTGCGTATCTCCTCATTACTGATTCGATCTCGCAGAGACACTCCAAGCATAGCCCTATCCATTGCCCTTTGGGCGATTTTGAGATGGACCTTCTGATGGAGCCCACAATGAGTAAGTAAACAATCCGAATGATTCTGACGGGTCCTATTAAAGCAAGTACTTCTTCTCATCCTACAAAGATTTGGGCCTCCTCCAATAAAAGGCGGGAAATTAGCTTCTGTGCCACGTTGGGCACATGGGTGCGTTTCAAGTATTCCTTCTCATGCGGTTAGGTTTTCTGCCTTCCAGTTTTCTTGGCGAAATTAGGCCGGAAAGTAACTCAAGGTAAGCATGGGTTCGAAAGGACCGTGAAATAGCAGAAATCGATAATGTCACACAATTACACGCTTCTTTTTTTATGTGTGCTCCTGTTGATGTGATGATTTTAAGGTGAGCAATTAAGTGTTGAAACAATAGCGACTAAAAAAAGATTTTTATAATATTCGTATATACAAGAATGCATATTTGTAACATTCAGCAGATACAAACATTCCAATATCGCAATCGGTTCATCCGTTAGAAATCACAGAAAGACACTTCAAATTTATGAAGCTCCTCCTTTTTATTGGGGTTCATAAAAAGGGGTATCTCGCAGTTATACAGGAATACTAGCAACCGTATCTCATGACTTGAACCAGAGACTAACAATTACTTAAAGAATTCAAACGACACTGCTCACTCAACTGTGATTTAAAGATATTTTCAGAAAATTTCGTTCAAGCGTTCTGTCTGATTAACGGCGAGGAAACTGAACAACTGAAGATTAGTAGATAGTAGGTACTACCTTACTGTATACCACCGAATTGATCTGTTAATACTGGGCTATAACTAGAAGGTAAGGCTTTCTATTCTTTCATGGTCACAAAAGTTGTCTTACTACTCTAGTAGACATTATACTGCAGCGATCAAAATTCTACATATTGATGTCTTAGGTTTTTGCGATTAGTAAACGTCGATCCCAAGCAGGAGGTACTTGCCAACCTTCCTCCCTATGGAAAATTAGAAGATTTTTAATCTTGATAGCGTCGCGAATCAATCTCCAGTCATACAAGCTCAACACTCATCTGCAAGACCTCTGGACACCGTAGTGATTTCTGCGTGCACAGGGAACGATAAAAAATATAGGCGGTAACTGTTTCTTTGTATTTTTAAAGACAGCTGTCATAATATAGTCTCTCCCGCGACCACCACTGCTGCAAAGAACTCGAAACGTCGTCGTCGGGAATTTAATAACGTAACTATGTGTTTATTTTTTTATTTTAAAACGTAACGCTTTTTTTATAGTGGGGGAAACCTTTTATAGGTCCGCAGCTGGGGGACGGGGCTGGGGTATGTGGGAGTCCCGGTTGCGCTGAGATGATGATTGGGAACGGTTACGGTAACCGTTCGCAGCAGACCAGTTTAATTAATCTCGATAAAATTCAAACTTCAAAGGGTTCTTTTGTAAGATGAGCTTTATGAGAGGCCCTGATTATTACTAAAAATATTTGAATATATAATTTTTATATTGGGTCAATAACAAAATATTTTTATAAACTGACAGAGAATGGAAAGCCCCAGAAAAACCTATTCGTGCCTACATTTTATTCTGAACATTTTTTCCCGAAATCCTTTCGCGCCCGTATTTTTAAATCTAGTTTAGAAAAAGGCCGACAAGAACCCGCCGTTTTTAAAGGCCAAATGGAGATGTATGGCTATTCACCTAATGAATATTAATTTTTCTACTTTAATCAAATTCAGGACTCGTATCGCATATGGGAATCACTTGCATTTAAGATTGCACAAACATACCGTCTATTTTCGAACCCGACGATGAGCTTAAAGTGACTAATACTACTCTGCCCATAAATGACCCACTACTGAGTCGAGCCGCCTCTTATCACAAGGAGGGTAATTAAGAAAGTAGAAAGTAGAGAAGTAAGTAAGAAACCCTGTGACCAACCAGTCTGGCCAGCGTGGCACAGTAGGCTAATTACCCTCCATGTAGTTGGAGGAGGCCCGACTCAGTAGTGGGTCATTTATGGGCTGAGAAGTGGATAAATAAACGATCGTAGGAATGTATTCCTCGGCTATTTATTTTATCCGAGCATCGAACGATTGGGAGAGGGACCGAAATTAATAGAAATTCCAGAGGCCAAGCCTGCAAATTCAATCGAGTCCAAATCGACAATAACCGCACCATTGATACTTGATTTTGACAGTTTTGGTAAACCTGTACGGTACTATAGTGTCTGTTATACTACATACTAATATCAAGAGAAAAGATTTGTATGTAAATATTATGTTTGTAACGAATTGGCTCAAAAAGTACTGAACCATTTGTATGATACAATATCACTGATTTTTAAAAGCTATTTTATTTGCAAGAAGAAACTTACGCAATTATAATTATTTACTTATTTTTGCAGTATTTTTATTTAAAGTGAAGGATAATTTTATAATATGTCCTTGGTGGGCGGTGTGTTTAATGTCAAGTTGTATTTAATGTAACTAGATGGCGCTGGCGTCAAGTTGTCCGCCGATATAGTTTAACTGGACGAGCACCTCGAAACTCCTCCCCAGGGTATGTAGGCGGCGTGGGGGGTGTTATGTAACGGAATTTCTTGATTCAGTCCGAGATAAAAGCTATACAATAGCTTAAAAATAAAATAATGGCCACCCGTGCGAAGCCGGGTCGGGCCGTTAGTCTTTTATAAAGTTTAGTTTTTTATAAAGTTGCTATAAATAAAATGGGGCATGAATGCAAATATTATGTTATAAAACACACTTAAATATACTTCAGGTCCGGCTTCTGAATATTGTCAATAAATTTATTAGTACGAAATTCAGCGCTTATTTCAGTGTAGAAGTAGTCAATATTGGAGCGCCGCTCAAGCGCTGAAGCGCTGAGCAAGCAGCGCTGGGCGCATAAATATTAGCCTATCTTGTTCCGCATGCACTACTTGTGAAGAGTACCCGGCTGTAAACTTAAAAACAAATTTATATCATTACTCGACATTACTTGACTGCGTAAAATTGTTAGTATCACCAACATATTCCATGCCGAGATTGTTGGCACAGGTTAATTTCCCTCCATGAAATTGGAGGAGGCGCGGTTTAGCTTATTTTTGGTGACTCGATATCATTACTGTTTGTTTATGTATTATTGCCTGTGGTCTCTCCTGTGCAGATGTTGTTGGTTAAAACATTACTGTTCCAATAATAGATGATGGTACAAAGATTTATATTAGACTAGCAACCCGCCCCGGCTTCGCACGGGTGCAATGATGAACATCTACATTTATCAGTGTTTCTCTACAATATTTTGCTTGTATTATACATATAAACCTTCCTTAATCACTCTATCTATTAAATGAAACCGCTCCAAAATCCGTTGCGTAGTTTTAAAGATTTAAGCATACATAGGGACGGACAGATGATAGCGACTTTGTTTTATACTATGTAGTGATTATATTGATAGTAATAGTAATGATGATGATACATAATGTGAAATATTTCCTATCTGAGAACGATGTAGCGGACGCCGAACCTGTGTGCGGGATGGCGTGCGGTCACGGAATATTGCAGGTTCGAAAAAGAGAGAGACGGCACGAGTACGACCTCTCCCTCGCACACGAATACTCACAGAGTAGGGACTAGTTGCTAACCTAACCGTAGGATATTTTCTTTTTCGTTTCACGACATAACAATAGAGTTCCCCGTCGATCGCGAATTCTCACCACATCCACTACCTCCCAACTGCGTCCTGTATCAAGTAATTATGAAAAAAGACGTGTATTTTATTAGAGGCTAGCTTTATTGCAATTTATGTGCAGCTTACTTATAACTAACGCCATACACCAATCTTAATTTACTGTGGCTTGAAACTAATAGTATATTTATGAGACGTTCTCGTCTACGTTGCGTTTATACTTAATTTCAATAGGTTCTGCATCAGTCTTAATCTTTTTTGGTCTACTAAAATTATGTAGAAGGTCGGCGTGGTGACGGATTTAGAATATAAAAAGTCACAAAACTATGCCATTCTGAGGGTGTCGTAAGAGGCGACTAAAGGAACGCAAGTGGCAGACCACATAGCCGCAAGAGAAGGAAAACTTGATACGAACCCTGTGCCAGCGTGGTCATTTATGGGCTGATGATGACGATATCATTTTTGTTTTAGTTTATATTTGTAACCAGATCATTTGCCAGGGTTATTGACTTCGACATTGATGTCCGAAACGCAGTCCGAAGCACGGATAAAGTCAGATGTTCCCATTCATGGTTGGCCATGGTGATCCAACAAGGAGCAGTAATTTCACGTAGTCAGTAGCTTCAAAACTGGCGGGTAGATAAACTGCGTGTGTGTAAATATTTGTACTGGCGCTGATCCCAATGACATTGGCGAAAATGCCAGGAAGAAAGCTAATAATTCCGTTCGTCAAATTGGAGAAGGCTCGACCAGTGGGCCATATTGCGAATGTGATTCATAATTAATATCTCAGAAATAAATCCTTCTCATAATGGAGAAAAGTTTATTAATATCCCAATGTTTGCTAGAAAAATCTTTATCTTGGTTTAATATAATAACTTTTTACATTTCATAAGTTTATAAGTGGATTATTTGGTTATGGATTGCGGGCACAGGAAAAATATTGGGATCAGTAAGGCCACTGCGCACTGACTAACGAATTAGTCATAGACTGCTATGACACAAGAATCTTAAATACTCTGTCACGCATGTCATGTGGTTTAAAAAAAAAAAAAAAAAAGTTATAAATATTTTTGAAACACGTACCTACGTGTTGGTATCTGAAAGTCACACAGAGCGAAAAGCTAGCGATATACTTAATCTATCCAGCCTTTCATCTAAACTACTTCCCGGCCCATAGATGCCCCACTGTCGAGGCCTCCTCCAGTTACATGGAGGGCAGTAACATGAATTAGCCTACTGTGCCACGCTCGCCAGATGGCCAACCCAACTTCAGGGGTTCATAACAAGTTTTCCTTCTTTAACGGCTAGGGTTCCGGCCTTATCATTTCCCTTTGTCGCCAACCCAATTCTTCCTGAGGGTGTCGTAACCCTCAGGAAGAATTGGGTTGGCGACACTATTTATATTCCACATCCGTCACCACTCGGATAATTTCTAATAGAACTTAAAAATAGAATAAATAATTTATCTTTTATCCATGATTTAAATTAACTTATAAAATAGCAATAGTAAATCTACTGATTACACCATATACTGTGATAACCGTATTAAACCATGTACTGTGTACCTACATTGAGCGTATGAGTACATATTTCATCATCATCAGCCCGTTGGAGTCCAACGCTGGACATGGGCCTTTACCAACTGCCGGCTTGTTTATGCAAGTCGTCTTGCCATCTGGTTGAGGGCACTCCAGAACATGCTTACGGTTATCGGTTCTGCGACACATATGGCCAGTCCATTGCCACTTTCATCTAACCTTCAGCGCTATGTCCGTCACGTGGCTTATCTGATAGATCAGTTGTTTTTTTTAAATTTAGTCCTTATGAGAGACTCCATGCATAGCTCTTTTCATTGTATCATTGTAGAGTTTTTCGATGTTTATACAGGGTGTAACAATAACCCTTTAGCCCTCCGTAGTAAGCAGAATGGAGCAGTTTTGTGTCAGTGTAAAGGAGAAACTAGACGCAAGAGAAAGAAATCTACACACAAACACTGGCTACGCGTCGTGCTAGTTTGGTACAGTCAGCTAATTTCCCTCCACTGATCCTTGCGTTATGGCTATAGAGTGTCTGTTTCACCCAGGCTAATTAAAGGGTTGTTAGGTTCAAAATGAGACACAGCGCGTATGGCATAGCCGCAGTGAAACCCCACCCTTACAGCAAAGGTAAAAGTTTAAAATTAATATCGTAGAAACGAGATTTCATAATGAAAAATGGCTCGATGTAACATGGAGTTAATTCACAGATCATAAATATTATATGAACCAGAGACTCGGCGCGAGTCGTACCAGATTTAATTACTTAGCGGCCGTTGAGCTTTCGAAGGGATAATTCTGCGTTATCTCACCCCTAAATTCATAACTTCCGGTAACGAGAGATTAACGCGCCCTTACGTGGATACGGCATTTTAACCATATTCGCAAGATGGAGTGTAATTAAATAATAATATAATAAATAAATATCCTTGGACATTTCACACAACGCCATCTCGTCCCAAGCTAAGCAACTTAATGCTTGTGTTATGGTAACGAGATGGATGATAAACTACTTAAATACATATATTTTTTGTAAATACAAACATATTGTAGATAGAAAACACCCAGACGGGTGCGGGAATCGAACCCGCGACTTGCTGTTTACGTGTAACATATCGTTTGTGGTGACCATGCATACGGCCCCGCATTAGTGAGAGTTCCCCCCACAACGGTGTTGCTGTAAAATGTATATAGCAGAAGATAAGTGGACTCTTCTCGCTGCCATGCGTGTACTTATAGGAACACAACACCACACTACTGGTACTCAGCCCATATATGACCCAATGCTGAGTCAGGCCTCCTCCATAATTTTTTTTTATCAGGGACCTTATGGCCTTTCACGCTAGGCTTGCGGAAAGCAACGCCAGGGTCTAAGATGGAGCAGGCATTTGAAGGAAATCACAGTAAAACAGCTTGGGCCCGAACTTAGAGGTGAGGGTGTTGGCTACCCGGGCGGACCATTAGATCCTACCACCAAGCGTGCTGGGTTTTGTTGACTTTTACAACACGCGTTATTTCCCGTCCCGTCAATTAACCTACTGTGCCACGCTGGCCAGACGGCTTGACACAGGGTTTCGTAACAAGTTCGCCTTCTCTTGCGGCTAGGATTTCGGCCTTGTCATTTCCTTTTGTCGGCTCTTACGACACCCTCAGGATGAAATGGGGTGGTGACACCAAGTATGCTAAATCCGTCACCATGCAAGGTGACGTTATCTAGCTACGCTATTCTGTGAGTTGAGGGTTCGTTCCCAGTCTGACAGCTACAGCGAGCGGGTAGTAATCCTATGTCCTACCTAAAAGGGGTATTTCAACGCATACACTGATTTATCCCCCGACTCATTTCTAGGGGAAAGTGTCATAATGTTAGCAACAGATACCTGTGTTTGTAAACTTACCACACCCGGTAGGATTTTGGCTGAAATAATGATGAAAATGACATTATAAAAATCGATAATTACTATTTATTAATTCCTTTAGCTTCTCCTTGATTTACAAATCCCAGTCCCCGCGCCGCCAGCTCGCACTCCCGAAACTTATTTAATTAGTATTCTGTAAATGAGTCAACGGCGTGGAGGGGGAGGTTTAACTGCGACAATCTAAATACAAGCAGTTTAATTTTTACTTAACCGCCACTAAAACGGTAAAGTTATGCTAGGCCACGCGCGCTAACTTTATGCCTTTGGTATCTTTAAGCTTACAGTTCGAAAGTACGGCCGCTTTCTACTGGCGAAACTTTTCATTGAGTCACCGTTTCGGGCTATAAATGACCCACTGCTGAGTCGGGCCTCCTCCAAATTTATGGACGAAAATTAGCCCAGAGTGCTGACTGGACTGGTTGGGACAGGGTTTGTATCAAGGTTTCCTTCTCTAGCTGATCTGTGTCTTGCGTCCGTTTGGTCGCCTCTTGCGACACCCACAGGATAGTGTGGGTTGGTCACTATCAGGCGGATCGTATGCCTGAGGAACCCTAAGGTCATTTATACAAAGTGTCTCCAAAACACACACTTTTCACACACAATTCCCCATTCCATCCATCTATCCATCCATCTCTTTTAATCTTCCACAATCCACATTCATGCTGAAACTACCACCGGTGCGGAAAACCGCTCTACAGAGAAGAGCTGGCAAGAAACTCTGTAGTTAAACACGTTTCTTTCTTACTTTCTTTCTAGTTGCTTTTTATTCAATACTAGCGACCCGCCCCGGCTTCGCACGGGTGCAATTATATTATACCTATAAACCTTCCTCTTGAATTACTCTATCTATTAAAAAAACCGCTTCAAAATCTGTTGCGTAGTTTTAAAGATATATGCATACATAGGGACGGACAGAAAAATGCGACTTTGTTTTATACTATGTAGTGATAATGGTCTTTTTTTAAAAAAAGAAGACCTTGACGAGTTCATCCAAATACAAAGTCGCGAATAAAATAGGTATTCATTGCGTCATTGCTCACTCGTACAGTGTACAATATATGATGAGCCGATGGAACAATGCCCAAATGCTAAAAACACTTGTGTTGCAACCGTGGGTAGCGTAGGAAAATAAACGAATAAAAGTTTCGCCGTAATTATGATTGCTTAAAGTTAAAAGTTTTTTGATATTTGAAAACCTAACATATTTAAGCAAGTAAATACTCACAGTATGTTCGCGCTATCATTATCTCGAGCCATTGATCCTTATAATATTTTTTTGCGTCCTTGTGGATGTATATCGGACTTAGAATACACTATGTTACCAACCCACAATATCCTGAGGGTGTCGTAAGAGGTGACTAAGGGATGCAAGAGGCTGATCACATGGGCGCAGGAGAAGGAAATCTTGATGCAAAACCTGTACCAACCTGTGTTGCCAGCGTAGCGCAGTAGGTTAGTTTCCCACCTTGAATTTGGAGAAGGTTCGACTTAGCAGTGGGTCATTTATATGCTGAAACCAGAAAATTGATAAGTAGAAAATTTAGCCGCAGAAGAAGAAAATCTTGGTATCGATCCCTTCGCCAACCCGTCCCATCAGAGAATTGAATAAGCAGATAGGAGCCCCACCATAAATCTGGAGGAGGCCCATCTCATGCATGTCATGAGCCGAAATTACTCCATGGAGATTAAAGGCGTTGATATAAAATACACATTTTACGATCCACCGAAATTTGGTCGGAATTGAAAAAACTAAAATATGGTAGACCTTTTTCACGGTTAGAAGCGGCACGCATAAAGTACAGTTTGCTTAAACTAGAGTTTACAAACCTCGGCGAGGCAGCAAATGATTACAGATTATAATAAAGATACCCTAAGGAATTCAAAAATGAAGATTAGGTTTGTTAAGCTGATAACATTAGTGCAAGATTGTTTAAAATATCAAGAGTGCGTAATTTGGACTAAAGTTTGTTGCTCAACTAAGTCAAAACGAAGTCGTGGGATTTCCCCTGAGGCCCTCATTAAGGGGGCAATCCTCACTAAGGCAGCAATCCTCGTTAAGGCGGCACCGAGCGTTCTGGGTGTTTTTGACTTTTGCAACACGCATTGTTTCCCAGCGTGCGGTGGGGTAGTGTAATTCTGCCTGCGTCTCCACACGGGGAAAACGTGATTTCGGGCTGGCCTTGGCGGAGTCCGGACATAGTCCAGCAGTGGAGTTCTATCCGCCGAAAGGATGAGGATATTCCAGCTACGAACTACATGTGCTGGTAACACCACATAATAAATGTGTCACGGCATAAACACTAAGTATTTATGGTTCATTCATTCAGTTTCTTGTCAAAATATTACCACAAATTTAGTAAAGAAAGCCGAGAAATTAAGCACAAAAATACACCACAATTTACAATGTACATTATAAATAAATTCTGCCTGGTTTATTTACAGGAATCCGTTTCCCAAACAAATAAAAACAGGTACATAGTGACATGAAGAGCGTCTGAACAAAATCCTGCCAAAGTGATATAACGATACTAATAAAATAGAGAAGTTCGGGAGTGATTCACTCGAGTGAACCCATTTAGATTAGTTATGAAACACTCTAAATCGCTTAATATATCTCAAACGTTTTGGGTCTTTGAAAAGTTGTACAGATTCTAGACAGCCTTTTAAGATCAAAAATTTTCAGACGAACGTAGTATATTGCCTCAAACATTAAAATAGAAAATTCATTTATGAATAAAAATGCTCCTTCACATTAGCCCTATGCATTCACTTCGATTGTTTATAGGGTATTAGTTACACCATGTATCAACAAAACTGTATGTGACATCGTTGCTCCGGAGTTGATGAACCGATTTTGATTTAACTAGTTTGTATTCTCAGTTGAGAGGTAGTCGTTTAAAAGGAATATCTAAGTAAAGATTATGATAATTCTGAAGTTGCAAAGCTATATGTATAATATGGTTGCTAGATTGTTAGTGGTAAAAAAACGCTATTCTAATGCAACTTTTGCGAAAAGATATTTCTTAATAATTGCCAAACATCTATTTAAAATCTAAATTGCTCACCAATTGAAGCATAACACGACACGTTCTAAGACAACTCACCTCTAAGGCAATTCGAAAGAGCGACAGACGTCTTCATTTAGCCGCGTCGTACCAAATTGAATTTATGTGACAGGCTGTCTACTTGGTGAAATTCCATTTCCATTCGAGAGAATGCGCCCGTTTCAGGAGCAAGCGCTGAGAGGGTTGTTATGGCCTGCCCCCGGAATAACTTGCCTAAGGTAAATGAATCTACACTTACATCTAGATTTTATGTTTACTTAGGACGGTGTAAAATATATCGCGTTTCGTCAACCTGAAAACGTTTGCGGACCTTTTTTTTAAATTTCATATTGCAATTATGATAATTTCACTAATCCGTCAGACTTGCTTGTACCTCCATCATCGTTTTCGAACAACCATGGAGATTTTTGCCGGCTCTTCTCTGTAGAATGGCATTCCGAACCGGTGGTAAAAACTATATTATTAATTTTTAATGTTTTTGTTAGACTATTTAACTATTTAAAATAATTTATTCGAAAAAATAAACATGTTTTTATTTTGAAATGATGAAGGAAAGTGTTTAATTTCAATGGTTAATAATCGCGAAAACCTAAGAAATCATTACGCAGGTTAGCTACCAAGGTCGCGGAGTATAGTCCCGCATTGGAGAACGCAAACGGCCAGGTAGCCAAAGCTTGGGGCACATGCTCCAAACCACAACTGGCAGTCCCATGTATATCGAACATTACATAAATATTTGAATGGTTAGTTATTATTTTCACTTAAAATCTAAAAATGTGCTATAAATGTTTTATTCGAGCAACCGTGTGTACCTGTGGATTTAAAAAGTTATAAAGCAAACATTCCTACGGTATAAGGTGGCGTAATTTTAAAACGTTATAAAGTGCGCTACCGGTACTCAACCGGTATTTTACTACCAACCTCAAGCACCTATATTTCCACATCCCAAATTAATTTGCATTTTAAAATACAATTCATTTCGCAATATAATTTTACCGCATTTTAAGCATTGTGTTGAGAATAGAAATTTAATATGAACGTGTTGCTTTTGTTTCAAGACACAGTTCATTTTTCATGCACACTAATTCTTAAAAGCTTTTTGCGCTGTAGCCCAGGGCCCCGTGGATACGATGGGCCCACTAAAAACAATAGGCGACATTTTGATTTTTTCTATATACTTACCTACCTACATCTCTATCGAAAACAGTTTTTTGACAAAATGGCTACTAAGTGGTTAATTAATTTGATAGCCCCTCATTTGTTTCAGCTCATGAGTTCCCTGAACAAATATGGAATACATTTCGATTGAATAACTATATCTTGCTTTCCTTAGCTTTCCGATGAGCTAGTTATAATGTAATTAATTTGTGATGGAACATGTTTATCCCAAAATCGCTACACTATGTTTAAGTACATAAAATTATTGCACAAATCAAAATGAATGGACCAGGACAATGCTCAAACCCGTTTTAGTTTAGAACAGAACGTTTAAATTTAAGTTAATAATGAAATATACGAAAATATTCATCATCATCATTTAAGAAAAAAAACGTCCACTGCTGACGTAGACCTCCCCCAAGTATCTCCACAAAGGTCGGTCCTGTCTGGGCAGCCGGCATCCATCGTTTTCCGGCGACCTTATCCAGGTCTACGAAAATATTGGTACATTTAATAGATTGTTAAATCTCCAAAATATACTTCTCATCAGAAAAAACGAAATACTTCCCTTTATATGGTTGTTAAACAAAATACGAAACTTATGAAAGTTTAATTTGAATTTAAAACATTAACATTAGTATTTGGAGACCTTAATGTTTACTATTAAACGACATTTGACGAATGTATATTCCTAAGTATATATACATTTTTCTGATATTCTTTACAAAACATAAACTTGCAAGGTGTTTCGATTTATCTGATGAGAAGTATATTTTGGAGATTTAACAATCTATTAAATGTACCAATATTTTCGTAGACCTGGATAACGTCGCCGGAAAACGATGGATGCCGTTTAAAAAGTTAGTTTAAAAAGCAGTGTCGTGAGTATTTGGCTAAGGATTTACCTGCAGAATAACCCTTTGATTACTTCTGGTGGGATATAATGTATATTATGTATTATGTTTATTTTTATGAAATATTTAGTATATTTATAAGTATTTTATTAGTATGTAATTAATGTTTATCACTCCTATATTTTGTATATATGTGCACCTACAATGTTGTTCTCTGCACCACCTAAAGGTTGACTGGTAGAGAATGCCTTTGGCATTAAGTCCGCCTCTGTACAAAACATGTGCATAAAGTCTAAATAAATAAATAAATAAATAAGTGTATTTTGTCACTTTTAACTTAGGTTTTTTTTTATTTTGGTACTTTGCACGGTAAATTTTCTTCATTAGGACATTACTCAAAGAGGAAGAAATTTAGCAGCAAATAAAATACGCGGAAAATGTATATCGTCGCCGCCTCTCGCGTGTGTAACTGCGCAGACCTTGTTTTTTCATCAAATTCAATGACGATATTCACATTTACTTTCATTTTACTGACGCCACGCGTCGTAAAATATAGGAGCTATTCTCGTCTTTTTACTTTAAGATTTACGACCCAGATTTCTTATTCATTTACACCGACTACATCGCATTTCCTTCATAAAGATATTCCAACGCAAACACTACTACTGCATGGAGGGTAATTAGCCTACTGTGCCACACTGGCTGACGGGTTAGCATAGGACTTAGTATAGGCTGTCTCCAGGGTCCCGGAGCATGCTCTCCTATCGGGGAGTGAAACCCGTGGCCCTGGACATTTGAGGATCGGTTTTAGTGGGTAGGTCGGGATGCAATTTACAATCTTTACGCGCCCCGGAGTGCCACATTCCCCGGCCACTCCGCAACACAAAAAAAAAGGACTTCGTATAGGCTAGATTATCGGTCTTAATATTTCCTTGGCTCTTACGACACCCTCGCAATGAAAAGAGGTGACAGCACAATGTATTCTAAATGCTTCACCACAAGGACTATTCTCCTATTCATACATTTTCAGAAAATCTATATCATCTGTCTTCTGGCCAGCGTACGCTAATAACCCTCCATTTAATGGGAGGAGGCCCGACTCAGCGGTGGCTAGTAGTACCGTGTGGTGACGGATTTTAACTATATAATTTCACCAACCCATACCATATTTAGGGTGTCGTAAGAGGCGACTAAAAGAACGCAATAGAAGGAAAACTTGATACAACCCCTGTGCCAACCCGTCTTGCCACAGTAGGTATTTCCCCTCATAAATTTGGAGAAGGCCCGACCCAGTAGTGGTTTACTTATGGGCTGAAACGATGAGTAGTATGAATATAATTATATCAACCCGCTGTTGTCAAAACACCGTTATTTTTTCAAAAGCATTTATCGCACACCTCTGAGTTACTTCTTAATAATTAGAGAGTTAAAATCCTACATGAAAGTAATCATTTTTGACGTATTAATTGCATATACAGGGTGGTCAAAAAGTCGTGGATTAAACGAAACCAGCGGATAGATGGAGCCATCAGCAGCAAAAAATTGTTCTACGGGAGAATGTATTCTAAATCGGTCACCACACGGACAACTTATTAGAATTGTATTCTTTATGCGCGTACATAATTCGTACATGGAGGGAGTCTTACCGGGTCAGCAAACCCTGTGCCAACCCGCCAGCGTGGCACAGTAGGCTAATGTCCTTCCATGAATTGTGAGTAGGCCCGACACAGTAGTGGGTCATTTATGGGCGGAAACGAAGACGATAAAGAATAAACAATGTCACCAACCCATACCATATTGAAGGTGTCGTAAGAGGCGACTAAAAGAACGGATTAGGCAGATCACCTAGCCGTAACTGAAGGAAAGCTTGATGCAAACCCTGTGTCAATCCGTCTTGGCTGCGTGGCACAGTAGGCTAATTTCCCAACATGAACTTAGAGGAGGCCCGACTCAGTAGTGGGTCATTTATGGGCTGAAACGACGATAAAGACCCTGTAGTCCGGAAAACGATCACGCTTAGGTAAGGTTAGGTTAGTAGGTCTAACCGAGTTTTATGAATGAATTAACTCTGGCCTTGCTACGAATGATCGTCGTCGAAAGATATCGAAGCCACGCATAGCCATGTGTAATACCTTTTTAGAATCCCTATTAAATGCGCAAAAATTGTGATACAGGGGCACTTTTCTGTAGAGTTTTTTTTTTTTCACAGTGGGATCCTAAGTAAATAACAAGTTTTGATTTAAGAATTATTGCTTTCGTAAAACTTTATATTATCTTCAACACACCCAATAAACTAACATTAATAGCATGTCTAACGAAAGGACTCATCAGTATCAATCTAGTAAAAATTATAAAAAAGATACAGGATGTCGATTTATTCGAATTTTATCAAGTTTTAGTAACAAAAAGTCAATTTCTCATAAAAACACAAAATCTATTGTAACTCTGCAGGGGCTTGCCTTAAGGACCTCCCGTAGAACAATTTCTGGTTTCGTTTGATCCACGACTTTTTGACCACCCTGTATTTATCCACGTTTTTAATAAAACAAACTTAGGCAGTTAGGTAGTTTTAACTAAATAAATAAATAAATAATAAATATCCTTGGACATTTCACACAACGCCATCTCGTCCCAAGTTAAGCAACTAAATGCTTGTGTTATGGTAACGAGATGGATGATAAACTACTTATTTACATTTTTTTTTTGTAAATACATACATATTATAGATAGAAATGACACCCAGACTCCGAGCCAGTGCCTCTGGTATAGACAAAGACACTTGCCCGACCCCGGAATCGAACCCGAGACCCGTTGATCCAAAGGCGGCACATCTAACCACTAGACCAACGAGGCAGTAAAAATTATTAACTGTCTTTAAACTTTTATGAACTGTCAGTTTGTGAGAGGTAATATAAAGTTGGAAATATTAATGAGAGGTAATTTAAAGTTGGGGAAACAATAGCGTGTCAATAAATCCGTTAAAGTATTTAATTTCAAAACAGATATTATATTAACTCCGAGTTTGAAATTGATACACATTTTGTTACCGAGTAACTGAATATTTCCGATAATTGCAAAGGGAATTATAGAAATATCTCCGTTGCAGGAAATTTAAAGCAAACATTATCCTTTTTTCGCTTCGCAAATAGCTAGGGACGGGCCACGTTAAATATCGATACCACATTATCGTTGTGGTAATAGTTAATAATAACATGGAATATGGATTCGACAATCATTGTACCGATAGTTATATCAGTGCACGGACTGATGGCGAAGAGCTTCGACTAACACCTACAAAAGCTCTCGCTAGGCTCCTGGGTGAAGAGCCTGATACAAAAGGCACGTATTGTGAAAAGGTTCCTCACTCTGGATCCCTGACCACCGGCACTTCGGCTCCGCCTTGGGTTGTGTTTACTATATTGTATGTATTTTTTTAAAATAAATGTTTATTATAATTAGTTTAATTTAAAACAAAAATGTAAAATCAACTAAAGAGATTAATAATAATATTTTTACTAGCAAAAACGGTACAACGCTACAGTAGTTATCAGTGGGTCTCAAGCCAAGTTCTGCCGTAGTTCTAAATTTAAGAGATCATCTATATCCTTTCTGATACATAAAAATGAATTGCTGTTCGTTAGTCTCGCTAAAACTCGAGAACGGCTTGAGCGATTTGGCTAATTTTGGTCTTGAAATATTCGTGTGAGTCCAGGAAAGATTTGAAAGATGAGAAAATATTAAAAAATATCATTCAGGTTTTTTATTTATTGATTCTGAGGCGGTACGAAGTTTGCCGGTTCAGTTAGTAGATGATAAAACCTGCTACAACTTATGAACTTATCTATAGACCACCGAAATAACACCACCATAGGGTGATGCTGTGTTTCTGTACGTAAGTTGTGTTGCCAGCGCTGTACATGTCTTTTAATAAGCTTGCTCCTGTACCTTGTCGGTGCTTTTTATTAATTATAGCACGCGCCATGTATTTCTCTATACACGATATTTACAGTTCAGTGCTGAAACTGGACTTGATGAAAAAATATCTGGACCGGCTTAATTTAAAACAAAAGTGTAAAATCTCAACGAATAATATTTTCTAAAATCAATTTACTTCCGTTTTTTGTTGTTGTTACGCAAAAATATAATAATACTCGTATTTTATTGATTTATAAACGAAACCCTTGCTCTATAACCTGTATCGCGGAGGCAGTTTTCAAACATGTTATTCACGAATACAAATGACACCCAGACTCAGAGCAAGTGCCTCTGGCGACGCTGCGACACTTGCCCAACCCCGGAATTGAACTGGGAACCCGTGATCCCAAGTCGGCCAAGGGATATCCAATCCCTAGACAAAGCAGCAATTATCGATGACTTACTGATATTATCGATAGCAGTCCAGCACTAAGCTCATCAGAGACCGGCCTCGGGCGAAAAGTTGTCGATAATACTATAACGGGAACGAAACCTGGACAGTGAATGCAAAATCTATAATGAACCGGTAACTTATTAAAGCAACATTATATCTCGGTCGCCTTTTTCCTAATTTCAATGGAATCAGCACCGGTCTAACTTGATTTGGCTAACTACCAGTTCTTACATACCATTGCTGTCTGCCCCGACCCATTTGACCCCGTATTTAAGGCCTTATGTGTCCTTCGAAGCATGGAGGAGGCGAGATATTACCCAGAAATTAAGGACAACATGTACACCCATCCAACATTCAGCAGGGCCAGTTTTTTTTATAATATAGGCTTACGTTTGACCTCATTCTTACTTGAAGAAGGCGAAGATGAGGCCTAAGATGTTGACGTTTGCCTAGAAGGTGTCTGTTCACTTTAGCCTTAAAGAGGACCAGATTATATTGTTAAAAGTGCTTACCCTGCGGTCTGAGTAGTGAGTGAGAGTAGGACGCATCTACCGCGCCCCCGTAGTCCCATATACTTAACCCATTTTAATTCCTGATGTTTCGAATTATATGCAGCATTTGAGGTCTCAGGAGAGAATCACAATTGTTATTAGACTTCAAAATATATTATTAAAAATACACATGACACGTATTGACTACTGTAAAAAAAAATTGATACTGGTTCATACCTAGTACAGGGTTTCGTATTTATTAAATAAATAATAGTTTAAAAAAAAACTAAAAATATACGCTTTTATAGAAAATCGAACTAAAAAGCGCGGGGTGCATGGTATCAATAGTTCTAAATATTTTATGAACAGATATGACTAGAAGGGTCATTTTGTCATATTATCCTGCAAAGCACCCCACGCTTTTTACAATAAATTCATTTTATCTGACACTATTTTTTATTCAAATTTATTTTCTATTTTTTAGTTCGATTTTCTATAAAAGCGTATTTTTTTAGTTTTTTAACTATTATTTATTTTTTAGTTAAAATATCATAAAGCTATTGCTCAATAATCACTAAAAAATATAGCAATAGCTTTATGATATTTACATCTCTATTAGCTATTGCATCTAAGTGTGGTGTTCCACCTTGATCACCGTTATTATTATTATTCTATTAATGATAACGGGTCAAAATGTTTATAATATTGAATTGTCATCGGTCCTTAATAAGTATGCCAAATTTTGTGTTAATCCGACGTTTTTAACTGGGTCAAAATCATGTTCAAAGATTCCGTTACATACATACATACATACAAGCGAAGCTAATAAAAGCGTATTAAAAAGAAGATGCAGAGGCACATGTATGTTGAGCTTGATTCAATCCCAAAGTGCGTGGCTTACTCCAACCATCCTCTATACAGAAATATATATTGTATTTGCACGAACCGTAAAGCGTCTATAACCAGATAATAGTCTCTTTCTAGTTCTGTCTACCCTTCATTAAAGTTGCCTATTTAAATATGAAGGTATATATTATATCTGGCCAGCCATTAAGTCGTAAGACTTCGCCGTAAGCCGCTAGAAGTGTTTACTGTAAAGCGCGGAGATAAGCTTTACGAGGCTTTAACCGACGCGCAGATCGGCGTGAGTGCAGCTATAGATATGCTATGCGAACCTTAGCAACGCTATTTCATGAAATAAGAACTTGCGACTCTGTTGTTACTTTGCCGCATCTGATGCTCAGTCAGATGGCCCGTTCAATTGTAAGGAGTTACTTCGACATGGGTCGAAAAGTGAAAAAAAAATCGACGTTCCCATAGGTAACTGCTCGATCACGTGGTCGATTTCATATGGAGGGTCTGATTTTTTTTTCCACTTTTCGACCTGTGTTTCTTTGGGAAAGTTGTGTACTTTCATGGTCTGAACCACCTATTTAAATTAGGCGGGTGGTCCAAAAATCACTCTGTATGAACGCTAGTATAAATAAGACCGTTAGACTATATACAAAGTATTTCGAGACAACCTTGATGATTCTAAAGCCCAAAAATATCACAATTCGTCAATTATTACAGAGTTTTAATAAACACATAATATGTTTCTTCATCGCTGAGCTGTCTCTGTGCCACCTTGAAAACGTCAAAATACGCTTTGTCTTTTTATACGAGTTAAGTTGCAACGGGCGGATAGTAAAAAACTCTTAGCCGGATTAAAAATGCATAGAAAGTGGGAATTGTGGAGTGATGGGGCTGATCCTTGGGGCGAGGTGTGAAGTGGGTTTTGACGGGAATGAGTACTTAAGGTTTTCGCTCGAGGAGGCTCGAGCGCCGCGAAGGACCGTCTAGCCAGGTATAGTCAAATTTAAAATATTTTTAAATCCTGGTAATATATGTCGTGGATAACGATATCGTTTTATTAAGTTTCTCAATTGATTGTTAACACAGTAGTGCGGCAAACGCGGTGACGTCAGTTGTTTTGCAATGGCGGCACGTGGACAGAGTCGTAATGGAAAGTGAGGTTGGCTCGATCAGTCAGTCGACGTTGGGACACGGACCGAGACACTTCTCCGTTGCGAACCTGTCGGTTTGTCTATCTAAGTGTGTTAACTGAACATTGTTATTGATACCGTGGTTAATATTGTGAATTATAAAGTTACAAGTAATAAACCTCGTACCAAGTCAAGATGATGACGACTCTATCGCTCAGACCGTCGCTATCTCCGACATCAGAAGTGGGATGTAACTCGGTCAGCTCACGTGGAGAAAACAGTGTAGTGATAATGTGTGTGCTTCTGTACGCGATGGAAATAACCGATAATGGCGATTCATTGTCACTATAAAGGAGACATTAAGCTACATGAAGATTGTTCTAAACTGAAGATCACAAGCTGCAGTCATAGTGCGGCGATTAACTAAGTGGGGATCACTTGCTTTCATTGTGATGGACAAGGACACTATGGGTCTAACTGCCCTGAGCGGAGCAGCAGGAAGGCGAGCAACAGTACTGCGGTCAGCCAGGTCAAAGAATAGTGAGTGGATCTGTAGTAAGCGCACCAGCTGCAATTTTACGTCACTCCGGTGAGCAGTTTCCATTTTATTACTCGGGTATATTGTATGGTATACGACTTTACGATAGTGTGGCTTTGACCGGTGTAAGAAAATATTATTTGAAATTCTTTTACATGTTTACCTGTTAATTACTTGCGATACGAAGTTTAGATTGCTGTGCTTGTTTAGCTTGACAGTTCATCGGTCTAGCGTCATATTTTCGGCAGGTTATATCAGTTTTCCAAGATTATGGCACCATTATATGCCTTGATTTGCATCGGTGAGGTAGATTGAGAGCATAAACATAAGGCGATAGGACAGCAGATCCAGACTTCAGGCGATCGAAGTTTCAGTCGGCAACGGTGAAATTTCACAACTGCGGTAAAATAGGTCACCGACCGTCCGATTGCCGTTCCAAAGGCGAGGTGAAAGGCAAGGCAGCCAGTGCTGTCACTTCGGCGTCAAGCTCTGCGGGACCGAGGCCGCGGTCGGACTTAATCTGTTTCAGGTGCGGCACCGCCGGACATTTGGCAACGAAGTGTCCACGTGGCAACAGCGGAGGAGCTGGCGCGGCAGTAGGCGCAAGCAGTTCGGAGCAGCGCCTGCAGCAGCGGCGAGTAACGAGAGGCATGTGGAAGTTTGCTAAGTTCACCGTTGCAATGCATTGGAAGCTCCGCGCTTCGTGTAACGCTGTTATAGTGCATTGGAAGCTCCGCGCTTCGTGTAACGCTGTTATAATGCATTGGAAGCTCCGCGCTTCGTGTAACGCTGTTATAGTGCATTGGAAGCTCCGCGCTTCGTGTAACACTGTTATAGTGCATTGGAAGCTCCGCGCTTCGTGTAACGCTGTTATAATGCATTGGAAGCTCCGCGCTTCGTGTAACGCTGTTATAGTCCATTGGAAGCTCCGCGCTTCGTGTAACGCTGTTATAGTGCATTGGAAGCTCCGCGCTTCGTGTAACACTGTTATAGTGCATTGGAAGCTCCGCGCTTCGTGTAACGCTGTTATAGTGCATTGGAAGCTCCGCGCTTCGTGTAACGCTGTTATAGTGCATTGGAAGCTCCGCGCTTCGTGTAACACTGCTATAGTGTATTGGAAGCTCCGCGCTTCACGTAGCTCCGTTGCTGTACGTCGGAACTCCGTGTTTTGTGTAGCCCGTACTGTTACGTCGGGAGCTACGCGCTTCGCGTACAGTTGACCATTGAAAGCTTGGCGCTTTGTGACTCGGGGCACCCCGATAACCGTACGAGTTTTTCCTTTTATTACGTTTCACACACAACGACAATGAAAGACGCGCGAGAACGCGCTGACTGTCAGGATGGTCGTGTGGCGTATTGAGTTAACGTTTTAGTACTACTAGCGCCATCTATGCCGCCTCCGTGGCATTACTCGCGGATGGCGCTGCGCATAGATTCTGAAGAGCTGTGACGTATCGAACGAAGGAACGAGTAAATGGATGGTTTCGCTCGCGAATGAAGTGAGTCAGTGGTTCGGTCATCGCAGGAGTGGATGAATGTTCTATTCATTCTGCCCTGGAACACCGACAGCACCGCACGTGTGCATCTTAGGTGGGCCTTGGTGCAGGCCTTTGATTTTCAAATCAGTTATCGTGAGGGACGTCGTATGGCTCGAGCTCGTAAGGTCATCTGTTACCACTCGACATTTCCAACATGCGCTCAGGTGTCCTACATCGCAAGGTACAGAGAAATAATCGGACCCGGTGTCTTCCAATTGTTCCCCGGGCCTTCCGCTGGTCAGTAATTAACCACGTGCACGAATCACGTATGCACCTTGAATTTAAGAAGACTCTTGAAAGGGTTGATCACTATTGGTTCGAGCACATGGCTAAGTGCGTTCGGGACTTCATCCAATTCCTAACATAAGTATCCCGTGGCATACTGTGCACGTTGACTTAACTGGCAAATTAAGTGGAAAAAGCGATTGCAAGGAGTACGTCATAGTTTTAATTGATGCGGTCACAAAATTTGTTCCCTTATATCATACCCTGAGAATAGATTTGGCTAGAACAATTAAATCCCTTAAATCAAGCGTCTTTAGTTGGAGCTCCAGTTAGTTATTGCAGATCTGGGACGATGCTTTGCCAACAAAGAATTCAAAGTTTTTTTGTCAGTTTCACGGTGTTTCTTTACGTGTGATAGCTACGGGTTCAAGTCGCGCTAATTGCCAAGTAGAAAGAACAATGAGCGCGTTAAAAAGTATGCTGACCGCGGTAGAAGCGTCTGATAGGTCCCGGCATGAAGCGTTAGAAGACGTGCAATTAGTTTTGAATTCCTCTGTCCACCGTGTAATACAAGCGAGTCCACTCGAGTTTCTGATAGGACCTTTAGCTAGACCATTTAACCTATTAACTTTGAATGATTCCGGACCGGCAGTAGACATTAGTAAGACAAGAGAGCAAGCGGCCACGTACATAGAAAATAGTGCCAGTTACGAAAAAGTAAAATTTGATAAAACTACAAGTTAAAGCGGTAAAGTTTGATGTTGGTAATTTAGTTTAAATTCAGAACGAAGAGAAACCAAACTAAATTAGACGCGAAATACAAGGGACCGTTAAAATTGTGGAGTTACTTGATGGTGATCGTTATTTGCTGAAATCTTTGACCGGTAATAGAACATAAAAATACGCTCACGACTGTATAAGGAGATTCCTCTAAGCAGTGTGCCCGTTGAGTTAAATTTGTCTGATGAAGATGGTAAGGAGGATGCCTCCAACAGTAAATAAGAACACATACCTTGGCTAGGTCGCACTACACGCACTAGTCTGTAGTCGTAACTGCAACTCTGGGAGTTGTACAGAGCGCGATGGGCAGCTAGTGGTGTGGCGGGGACCCGGGTCTCGAGAGAGACTATTTGTATGGCCCTGTGTGGCCTGGGAGTCGTGGACTCTAGTTAAAGTGTTGGTCGTATCGCTTGGAGCGATGACGATATGGGTGACATGTGAATTGTCACTAGCTGCTGGGACAGCTGGGCCATTTGTTGTGTACTTATTGTCTTAAACTTACTGTTTTAAAGTATCAGTATTGAGATTTAAAGATTATGGGCTTAGAGGAACCTTTCGTGTTAAAGTTGTTGAAATTATTTGTATGCTAACGTGATCTCTGTTAACTTGATTCTTAAGATACGATTACGGACCATTAGCATCAGGTTGGCCGAACGTGAAAATGTGCCTCAGTTGGTTATTTTGTTACAAGTACACACGAGGACGTGTGCTTCGTCAGAATGGCCGTGTCGTGGATAACGATATCGTTTTATTAAGTTTCTCAATTGATTGTTAACACAGTAGTGCGGCAAACGCGGTGACGTCAGTTGTTTTGCAATGGCGGCACGTGGACAGAGTCGTAATGGAAAGTGAGGTTGGCTCGATCAGTCAGTCGACGTTGGGACACGGACCGAGACACTTCTCCGTTGCGAACCTGTCGGTTTGTCTATCTAAGTGTGTTAACTGAACATTGTTATTGATACCGTGGTTAATATTGTGAATTATAAAGTTACAAGTAATAAACCTCGTACCAAGTCAAGATGATGACGACTCTATCGCTCAGACCGTCGCTATCTCCGACATATATATGGAAGGATGTGCGTTGTAAGTCTCTTTAATTTTGGTTCTTGATAGGACTAACCGAAATTGTACGATCTGTTTTGGGTTTCTGTTAGAATAAAATCTACTAATTTTGGAATGGTCTTCCTCCAATTTCATGGAGGGACATCAGCCTACTACCATGTATTATGCATATAAATATAGCATATACAAAGGTGTAACGTCATGTTTGCAATAATCTCAAAATATAATGTACAAATTTGTATGCAGTTTTCACTCATTAATATAATTTCCTGAGGAAGGTCACTCATAAATAATGTATATCACTACATAGTATAAAACAAAGTCGATGTTTTCTGTCCGTCCCTATGTATGCTTAAATCTTTAAAACTACGCAACGGATTTTGAAGCGGTTTTTTTTATTAGATAGAGTGGTTCACGAGGAAGGTTTATATGTATAACACACCCCCGCTTTGCACGGGCGAAGCCGGGGCGGGCCACTAGTGAGTAATATAACTTAGATTTAAGATTTTCGGTTATTTGCTTGAAATTGGAAAATAATTGATGAATTGTATATGTACCTGTTGTATAGTGTATATGTGCTGGAATTCTTCGGACATATTGCCCGTAAAGAGGGTCACAATCTGGAACAGCTGATGGTGACAGGGAAGGTAGATGGCAAACGTCCCAGAGGACGCAGTCCCACGAGATGGTCGGACCAAATACGATCTGTTCTGAACATCAACTTCCACAATGCCCTTCATAAAGCTAAGGATCGCAGCAGATGGAGGGAAATCGTAAAAGGGAAACTGATGCAGCGGGGGAGTCACGACCCTCAGTAATGAGGAAAACGACGCGAGGAGGAGGAGGATATGTACCTACGTATTCTCGTTTACCAACTTAAGGTAGGGTGAATCGTCAGTTATGAGTAAAATAATTACCAAAACCTTGATCGACCTATGGCGTAAAAGTTATTCTTGACTTAGTTCTAGAACTTACCCGAAATCTCTCTTTGTTGATGCTCCGATGAGGTGTCGTCAAACAAGCGGTCAAACAGATCCGGCCCATACGACACTAGCAATGTGTCGGGGTCCTCCACCTCAATGAGCTGCGGAGTGTTTTGGACCTACGGCTCCAATGAGGCTATGAGTTACACCAAGTTACCTTGTCTATTTCCACAGGAGTTCAGTTCGATTGTCCACTTAATAGTTGCGTTGTCTACTAGACAACAAAATATTACCACAAGAAAATCACTTCTAATATTTTTTTATTATGTCGTCAATAGCCGAATGAATACCCCTAGCTCTGAATCGTAGAAATTTTACACACGATCACAACATGGTGGTCTCGGGCTGACTGCTGAAGGCGGCTCAGAAATGACTTCTTAAAGATTTCGACAACTACCCTCGATTATTTTATTTTTACATGCACACACACACAACCCAAAAATTCGAAAGTGTTTTCTATACGCTTTTTTTACGTATGTGATCCTCATGGATGGCCGGGTTATGTGGACTCCTGAATTGCGCCCAACCTACGAGTACCCACTTAAACCGACGGCGATCCTCGATTGCCCGACTTCAGGACCGCGGGATTCACTCCTCCCGGTCGGAAGAGTACGCTCCGCAACCGAGTTTGCCTGCATTGGTCTAGTCGGGTTAAGGTGAATGTTCCAGGGTAGCCCGCGAAATTCAAATTTTGGCTTTGTGCTTGAAAAAGTTTTTCTTGCACCTTTATGAGCTTGGAGGGTTGTATTAATGATTATAATTCTATAACTACATACGTCTTACAGCCACGAATAACATTTTAATCAACATACAACCTAGCACTGACCTGCAAATTGCGAAAAACGTACGAAAATTTGAATTTCACGGGCTACCCTGGAACATTCACCTTAACCCTGATGTGCCCGTGATCAAGGGACTCATTTCTGGCAGAGGCACTTGCTCTAAGTCTGTGTGTTAAGTCTGTTCGTGAATTACATGTTTGTTAACAGCTGCGATACAGCTTATACATAGTTGGTTTAAAAAACCAATTAATCTCGGACGGCAGACGGGAATTAGTCCGTGTAAATACTGGTAGACTGGTCCAATGAAATATTAGCTTTGTTTGAGGGTAATCTGCTCCTCTAATAATATTCTTCTTGTATCAAACATTTTTTTCCGATTTTAATTCGATTTTATAGGGTAGGGATGGGCATAAGGATGAATAATGCGTGAACACTGTGTCATTTTGGTGCCGGACAAAAATATTCTCTGCCTTTTCTAACTTCGGTTGCGTATAGTACAGTCGTATAGAATTGTGGAAGCGTTGTTATGCTGGCTTGGGGTCGCATTATCTGGTACGTGCTGACGTCGTAGTAAATATCATGTTAAAAGAGTAGGATAGATTATTTTAACCCCCGAAATAGGGTTGTTATAAGCTTAATATGTCTGTTTGTCGGGTTCTATGGGCTGTCTGTAGCACCAGCCGTCCGTTGTCGTGGTGACGGAGTTAGAAGACCTAGTGTCACCACCCCGTAACATCCTGAGGGTGTCGTAAGAGGCGAAAAAAAACGATAATAAAAAGGCCGGTAACCTAGCCGCAAGACCACCGCTGACCCACTGAGTCGGGCCTCCTACCATCACAGCGCACAGGGTTTGTATCAATTTTCCTTATCTTACGGCAAGGTGACCTGTCTGTGCGTTAATTTTGTCGCCTCTTACGGCACCCTCAGGATAGTATGGGTGATATTTGGTATTAACAATTAGCCCCTTCTGTAGTTTCAATGGAGTTTATAATCATATTTTTAGTGTTGGCAGAATAACAAAGGTATTTTACTCTATATAGAAACGCTAGGATATATATTACGGCTTTTTGCAAGCCACACTGACCTGTTTTATTTTAGTCAGACATTTCCACGAAGGCTGGTCCTGAGTCGCACGCATCGCATCCATCGCTTTCCGGCGACCTCACCAGGTCGTCGGTCCACTGTATAGGAGGCCAACTAGTACTGCGCTTTCCTGTCTGTGACTTTTCTGCCACATCGAGCTTTAGTCCTGCTATGTGCCTAGTCTTACTAATATTATAAACGTGAAAGTTTGTAAGTATGGATGGGTGGATGGATGGATGGATGGATGGATGGATGTTTGTTACTCTTTCACGTAAAAACTACTGAATGGGTTTTAATGAAACTTTACAATAATATAGCTCATACCTCAGAATAACACATAGGCTACAAATTATAAAGATATTATGTGAATTACAACAATATAAACAAGTCGAATTCAAAATTTCTAATTGTCAAATTTTCGACCATATTAAACTATAAACAATATAACGTTTCGCTGTCAGTTGCGTTTTGTTAAAGTAGGTTTTATACGGACGGGATAAAAATCTCAGGTATCCTATGTCCAACTTTCTTTTTGTTTTAGATATATATAATGCGGAACAAAGTTCGCCGGGTAAGCTAGTTTTACATAAAATTAAATGTTTGTGCTATCTCTTGTATTTTATTGAACTAGGTAACTAAATACAGAAATTTGATCGAGTCTTATTAAATGTAAACAAAGCTTAAAATAATTGCTTTTTTAATTTCTAACAGCTAGAAGGTTCTAGCAGCGATGCATGTATTAGAATTTTTGGAAAACATACCAGTGTTTGTACTGCCATTAAATTTACTATGACCGGACCCCTTCGGTCAAGGGGACTGTAGATGGACCGCCTGATCGAGTTTTGTATATTTATACGACTACCGAGAAGAATAAGAAGTAACTTTGTACTCACATCTTCTGTTGCTACACCGTTTGTTTTCCTTAAGCACAGAAAGAGCCAGATGATATTCGGACTGAAGATTTATAAATATTATGCAGGATCTAACAAATAACCGAAGTTCAATCTCTAAATGGTTCTGTTATTTAATTTAGTCTTTAGTCTCTTTTTTTTTTAACTTTATATTTAAAGTTGTTCTTTAGCTAATTAAATTCGAGCATTCGTATTTTTCTGTTTAATGTTTAACCGTTTTTTTTAATTAATGAACAGTCTAACTATCGTGAATATTGTTCCACAAATTTAATAAGCTGTTTTCCGCATTTTTTCAATAGTTGTCTGTGTTTTTTTTTTCTAGTTATTAAATTTTCGTCGTGACCAACATTTTTACAAAACTGTAGGTAAAATGATGTTTCCCTTAAAATATTCACACAGCATCAGCAGTGCTGTCGATCCTTTCTTTGTATATAGTGTCTTTTTTACACCGCGTATAGTGAAGTTCTTGGTCTAGCAAATATAGTCTATCGATCAAGCAACATCTGATAGGAAATTAGTCCAAGTTTTAATTAACAGATTGCCTAATATGTTGTGATCTGAGAGATGAATGGGAAACTTTTCTAATGACCCTCTTAACCTAATTGGTGAACTACAGACCTGTTCGGCATGACTTGCCTTTGGCCGCCCAGCCAAGTCTATATTTCATGTTCAGGTAATAAAAGAGAAGAATTGCACAAGCTTTCAGAGCGTTCAAGTTCATATAGAAAGAAGAAAGAAAGAAAGAAAATAATTTTATTGCAGCTCACAATATTCACACACAATATCTCAATCTTGTAAAGAAATAAAATACTTACTAAATGTAACCTAATAAAATGTTAATGATTATTAACATATCTGTATCCAATTTAATCAGATCTGCACTTGATAGCAAACATTCGTAAATAATAAAGTTACCGAAATTGGATAGCTCCAGTTAATCAAACGGTTTATCCTGTAAGATTATAGTTTACCCCGAACTGACCCTTTCGCGGTAACTAACTACGATAACTCATCGCGTATCGATAACTGCCACTTGATATAGAGATAAACCCTATCTCAAAGGGTTTGGCAAATAGCATTCAAACTTAAAACGTTTCTTATTCAAATTTTAACCTTATTCAAATAAATTTATGGTGCAATTTAAAAAAATTGGTTTAGTAATTGGTAGGTTTCTGTGTGTGTAACTGTTTGAAACTTTAATTGACTTACGGGTCTTTCGATCCGTATAATGGGTATTATTTGCGGTAAAGCGTGTGTTAAAGCTCAACACAGACGACGACGTGGTATGTCTGTCAGAGAGCCGCGGCGCTTATCCCCCGATTACTGTAGTCGGGTATTTCATAACGGTGTGAGTTGCTCTGTAAATATCGCTAACGCTTTTCTGGTAGAAATGTGTGAAGTATGTAGCTGCTGGTCGCTACAGCACTACACAGCACAGCAAGTTCGCTAGATGAAAACAGTCCAGTCAAACAAACTCCGCGAATAAACTGGTCTTCGGTCATAGAGAATTGCCTCGCAATGCCTTTAAAAAGACGGTCAAGACAAAGCTTTACAAAAAAGCGTATTACCGCATTGCTGATTATACAGGGTTACAGGTTAAATCGACCTAAATCCTTTAAGAGGTGGTAGTTTCCATCATTCCTGACTGATTTGACTATACCCCAAACTTAACCGTTCTCAAGTTATGAGACTTTGAAGTTTTTTTTATAAAAATCCATATTTTTTGTCTTTTGTCCCCTTTTTTTGTGTTTTGTACCTCTAATGTTTTTGTTTTTGTATTTTTTGTGTAGCAGATTAGTTGCTTCATTATTTTAAACACAATAACTGCAAGCAACTGTACCAACTGAGTCATATTAGTCGATTGATTGTTAAAAAAAGAAATAAATTTGTGGAACATTGTAAGATATTTAAAAAAAATCTATGACAGTTATGCTGCAGATGTCCTTAAAAATATCTAGGGTTCTTCAGCTTTCCGATAAAGTATAATACAACAGGGTATTATTGGATTTTTTTAACAAAATCATTGATGATATGCTACCAGGTATTAGTAAAAAAATAACGATACTTAAGCATCAAATTAAGCATAAAAAATTGTGCGGTTTTAACACAATTTCGAACAGATATTTTCTCTGCCGGTAAATAATATGTTATAGGTTATGTGGACTGTATAATTTTGAAACCAATGGAGATGTATATATCAATCCCCGCTCAATCGAGAGATAAATTAAACTCCACTAACCTTGAACCACCACGGCCTGATGCAGCAGTTGACCAGCTCGCCACGATGACACGCACGTGTGCAGTAGTTAGAGGAATTCAGTCAATTTGAGCAGGATTCGAGGTTCTTCCAGCAGAATAGGCACAAGCACGGCTCAATGCACTAGCACAACCGAAATAATATCGCGAAACGTTCGCGAAACACAAATTAGCAGCAAATTATGGACGAAACGTTCGTCGCTGCTCTCGCGTCGATAGCAAGTCCCCTCACCATCGCGTCAAGACAGTGACGGCTCAAAATTAGTGGAGCATATTTCAAATTTACCCTCAAATTAAAGCAAGGATTGAACATACCCCTCACCGAAATCATGGTGATGAATGATTTCAAACTTATCCTACATAAAAGGTAGAGAATGAAAAAGAAAACAAGAACAAACCCTTAGTGGTTTCGTTTGTGAGTCTAAAGTTACTCTATACTAAAGTATAATATATTATAATTTTAATTTAAAAATAAAAATAAAAATATTAATAGAAGTAAAATGATACTAGAAGATTAGTTTACATAAGGTAGAGGACACAGTTTATTAACTGGCCTCTTGTAGAGTCCATTTTGCGTGCGAACGGTAACAACTCGCACGACGCCATCCACTCCTGGATGAATTTCCTCAATTCTTCCTAGAGGCCATTGGAGAGGTCTAGTTAGATTCGATTTCAATAAAACCATATCACCCTTTTTAATGTTAGGAGGCGACGTAAACCATTTTGCCCGCTGTTGTAAGGTGTGAAGGTAATCGTCCGACCATCGTCTCCAGAAAGATTGAGAAGCTTTCTGTATAAATTGCCACCGTGACAATCTGTTTAACGATACATCAGATAAGTCATATTCCGGGACAGCCAGGAGGCTCTGACCAATAAGAAAATGACCTGCGGTCAGCACATCAAACTCGCTCGGATCATCCGAAAGTGAGCAGAGTGGACGAGAATTCATTATTGCTTCTGCCTTGCAGAAGATAGTACTGAGCTCTTCAAAGGTGACATGTCTATCACCGATTGAGCGGTAGAGATGGTGCTTCGCCGATTTAATACCAATCTCCCATAATCCTCCCATGGATGCTGCATTTGGTGGGTTGGTACGCCAATCAGTATTACGTAAGGCAAGGCTATTAAGTAAACTGTCTTGATTTTCTTTTTTTTGAAAGAAAGAATGAACTTCTTTTAAATGCTTTGCAGCAGCGATAAAATTTGTGCCGCAGTCGGAATACAAGCATCTGCAGAGTCCGCGACGCGCTACAAAGCGATCAAAGGCAGCCAACAAGCAATCACAAGATAAGTCAGTTAGCACTTCTAAATGAACTGCTTTCGTGGAAAAACAGACAAATAAGCATAGATAAGCTTTATATGTCTTGGCATTGCGCCTAAGACTCTCCTTTACCAAGAAAGGACCACCTATGTCACAACCGACATGGTCAAAAACTTTTCCAGGCTGCAGCCGATTCACTGGCAATGAACTCATAATTGGTTGAGATGACTGAGGTTGAAATTTAAAGCATTTGGCGCACTTTGATAACACCGATCGTATAATGCTACGAGCATTTATAATCCAATATTTTTTACATAGGATGCCTTGCAAAGTGCGGGGACCTACGTGTAAATAAAATTGGTGATAATGAAATATTATCAACCTTGTAATTTGACATTTTTTAGGGAGTAAAATCGGATGTTTTGCACTATAAGGAATATTAGCTTGGGAAAGTCGACCCCCCACCCTGAGGAAATTTTCGGAATCGACGAAGGGTGAAAGTTTACGAAGCGAAGCGACATACCCTTTTTTCTGTAAGGTGGTTATTTCATCCTTGAAATGATTGATTTGCACAACGCGCATTATAGTATCATGAGCATTTTTTATTTCTAAATAACTCAGAGGACCCATAGTACGTCGGCTTGGTTGCGATTTTAATTTTAAATTATTTACGAATCGATGACACCATGCCATTACGCGTTGAACTTTATTAAATGAAGAAAATTTATTGAAGTTTTCCTCAAGGTCATTAATTAAAACTGTCTCTTTGTCACAAGATATAAAATTAAAGGTATCAACATTTGACCTTTTCTCGGGAACCTTGTCCTCGTTTTTTAAGAAAAAGGAACTTGACGGCCACTGCTTTGGGTCATCGTACAGCCAAGTGGGACCACGAAACCAATGAAACTCATCAGATACGAGCTGAGAGGGCATAGCTCCGCGTGAACACAAATCAGCGGCGTTATTTTCGCTGTTAATGTGATACCAGCAATGAGACGGAACTACATCAATGATTTCGCTCACTCGATTTGAGACAAATGTTTTCAATTTATAAGGCGGCGTTTGAAGCCAGGACAAGACGACAGTTGAATCGCTAAATGCGGTAATATGAAAATTTAAATGTGAGAAATTTTGTACGACAAAACTTACTAATTTAGAAAGCAGCACGGCAGCTTCTAACTCAAGTCTCGGAATTGATAGTGGCTTAAGTGGTGCAACTTTACTTTTGCTTATAAGCAAACGTACCTTTGTCTCATTAATATCACTTACACTACGCAAGTACAAACATGCAGCATAGCCGCGTGACGACGCGTCACAGAACCCGATCAGCTGTACCGCGGTACATGCAGGAACTAGCAAGTGTCGTTCTATGCGCAAGTTAGCTAAGGTGGGCAAATCACTTATGAACTTATTCCATTTGTCGCTTAACTCTTGCGGTAAAGGATCGTCCCAGCCCAGACCTAACTTCCACATGTCCTGCATTATACATTTGGCTACAAATGTGCACGGTGAAATAAAGCCAATGGGATCAAATATACTGGCTAAAAGCTTAAGCACTGACCGTTTAGTGTTTTTCGGATCAGAAAAATTATAGTTAAATGAGAAACAATCGCATGAAGGGAGCCACGTCAATCCCAACACCTTTAGACTGGACGATAACGTATCGTCTTGAAAATTAATTGATGTAATTTCACTTTCATTAAATCCAGTGAGAAGTTCTGGGCGATTACTTGCCCATTTGCGTAGGTGAAATCCACCCTTGCTGAGCAGTGACACAAGTGCGTCTCGCAATGCACAAGCCTCTTCTGTGGTTTTACAAGACCACAAAAAGTCATCAACAAAAAATCCTTCTTTAATGGCATGAGCAGCCATCTTCATGGAGGTAAAAGATTCAGAACTACTGTCCGTAGGCATCTCATCGTGAGCAAGCTGATGCAACGTGCGAATAGCAATGTACGGAGCGCTGCGAAGGCCGTACGTATTTGTTTTTAATTCATAAATACGGACCGGCTCCGAGGGCGAGTCACGCCACAATATATGTTGGTAAGCCCGTTCCGAAGGTTCAATTAAAACAGCCCTATACATTTTAGATACATCGGCTGTGAGGCACACGTCATACAGTCTGAAGTTTGTAATAATTTTATTTAGGTCAGAGTGTAAGTTTCTCCCAGTGAACAGCGCATCGTTTAACGATACACCTGTAGCCGTTTTCGCAGAGCCGTCAAACACGACTCGCAAAGGCGTAGTAGTACTGGAAGGGCGCAACACACAATGATGCGGTATAAAATATTTTGTGGGCTCACTACCCTTGTAAAGCTCCATATGTCCTAAGGACTCGTACTCTTTTAGAAAATCTTTATAGGCCTCCTGAAGGCTTGGTGAGCGAGCGAGGCGACGCTCGACCTGTGTCAATCGCTTTAACGCATAATCATATGAATCTCCTAACGGTTCATGATTAGGATTTAAAAGAATGGGGGACACGTAACGACCGGTTTCATCACGGTAATGACCCTCAGTAAATATTTTTTCCGCGAGCTCCTCTTCGGGGCTCACAGAAACCGCACACGGTACGGATTCAATCTCCCAAAAACGTTTGAGAGATTGATCGAGTAAGTTATCCTCCATAGTGTACGACACTAAGGATGTGGTTGATGTACACACTACATCACTAACTTCCCGAGAAGACTGCACGGCTAGCCTTCCGGTAATAACATATCCGAATATACTGCTCAGGGCGACAGGTATATCGGGACTACAAATTATTTTCTTCCCATCATAAATGTACGGAAAAATATCACCCGCAATAATCATATCAATTGGTGATTTTTGATAAAAGTACGGATCGGCCAAATTTAAATTTTTGTATTCATTACAAACGCTTTCCGGAATCGGCACGGTAGGTAAATCAGCAGTTATTTTTTTCAAAACAACGGCGTCAATATTAAAGGTTGGATTTTCAGTCTGACGCGGCCTTATAGTGCATGACGTCATCCCGTAATTATTTAAACTTTCGCCACTAAGCCCATAAATATTAAAAGGACATTTACGTTGAGTCAAACCTAAACGTTGCAAGCAGTCATATGAAAGAAAATTTGACTGGGCACCGGAATCAATAAGTACTTTGCATGGTTGATAACAATTGAATTGGTCCAAAACCAGTATAACAGCTGTTCCGAGGATCACATTATTAGTAGGCATAGAAGCGCTGACCGAGGCGGTATGATGATTCATTGCACTTTGCAGCGGCGCGGGCGCCTGGCTTATTACAACCGGTTTCTCGGGAGAAGTTACCGACGAATCGATATGCAATAATATATGGTGACGTTTTTGACACACATAGCATCGAAATTCACTTTTGCATTCATCTACATTATGCGACGGTTTAAGACAGTTATGACACAGCTTAAGGGCATTAGCACGGCTAAGCCTTTGCGAAATAGTCAATTTACGAAATTGTTCGCAACGGAAAATCATATGATTCCCCCCGCAGTGTAAACAAACTGGCTTATTGTTATTATTACCCGAGCGCATTGCGGATGTCGATGATAACGATGCGTGCGAGTGGCTAGTCTGCCTCCCGGATTTAGCCGGTTTTGCACTAGCATTGTTTTTCTGTATGGCGGAACCGCTTGATTAAGAAGATGCATGATCAAGTACTTTAATTTGGTTTCGAACAAAAGATATCAACTGGGTAAAAGTAGGTATAGTATTTTGATCGAGATTTTGTTCGAATATTTTCCGAGTTTGAGGGTCCAGTGATCTCAAGGCAATGTAACAGAATAAAAAGTCGTTTATATCATCAATATTTAATGCAGAAATTGCCTTGTACGAATGTTCGAACGTTTCTATAAACAAGTTTAATTGAGTGGAAGACTCTTTGCTTATAGGCGAAAAATTAAGCATTTTATCTAAATACTTAGTGACTAGCATTCTGTTATCTTGATATTTATCAAGTAAACTTCTCCATACTAAGTCATAATTTGCGGCCGTAATCGGAACGCTTTTTACAATGTTTAAGGCTGATCCCTTTGTACAAGACAATAGATAATGGAATTTATCTATTTTGGGAATGCTATTTTGACTATGTACCAACGAATTAAAAGTTTCATAAAAGGTGCTAAAATTTTCAATATCGCCGTCGAATGAAGGTAATTCAATCTTCGGGAGACGAGGCCGGGATTCGACGTTATGAGTAGTTTCTTGTTTTGATACAGACGACTGAATATACTCAAGATTTCCGTCTTTATTACGGCGGATATTAGGTTCAATTTTGTTTAAATGTAAAAGTATGTGATAATAAAGTTTTTGAAATGAATGAATTTCTTGCGTATTTACGGAAGCCTTTGGATTATGAACAACTTCGCGTGCAAATATATCAAATACGGTTTTTTCGAATTGTTTCCGCCATTCTTCCATTTCAAAGACTTTAAGTAAGAACAATTCTTTGGAATCGCCATCTAACGATATTTTAGTCATATCATATAATGACTGAATTTGTTCAAAATAACTTTCTTTATATTTAGTTAGTAATAAAAGATCAACGTCGACTTCGACCGTTTTCTTTTCCTTCTGAGACATTGTGAATTATTGAAATCGAAGGTACTAGAATAAAAATGTGGTACTAGAAAATTAGTAACAAAATTCAATTTTAGAACGTCTAAAATTGATTTATATTGCAATATTAGAATTGAGAAAATTAATCCGTCTCAAAGGACCATAAAAAATTGTGCGGTTTTAACACAATTTCGAACAGATATTTTCTCTGCCGGTAAATAATATGTTATAGGTTATGTGGACTGTATAATTTTGAAACCAATGGAGATGTATATATCAATCCCCGCTCAATCGAGAGATAAATTAAACTCCACTAACCTTGAACCACCACGGCCTGATGCAGCAGTTGACCAGCTCGCCACGATGACACGCACGTGTGCAGTAGTTAGAGGAATTCAGTCAATTTGAGCAGGATTCGAGGTTCTTCCAGCAGAATAGGCACAAGCACGGCTCAATGCACTAGCACAACCGAAATAATATCGCGAAACGTTCGCGAAACACAAATTAGCAGCAAATTATGGACGAAACGTTCGTCGCTGCTCTCGCGTCGATAGCAAGTCCCCTCACCATCGCGTCAAGACAGTGACGGCTCAAAATTAGTGGAGCATATTTCAAATTTACCCTCAAATTAAAGCAAGGATTGAACTAAATTAAGGAACTAAGAACTAAGGATTGAAATTTAATTTCGTTTTAATATGATTTATTTGGAATTCCTGTTTATGAGCATTATTATTACTTATTAGTTTTAAATGAATATGTTCCTTAATTTTTTATGTTGTCATTGTTAATGTATTGTATGCTTTGCTTGCTGATTTAACGTCATATTTAAATCAGATTAAGTTTACGAGTTTTTCTTTTCTTTTTGTTAATATAGGGATATAGGAATGCTGTGCATATCTGTAATTGATATACATACGACATAATGCCTTTGAATGTGTGTACTTTATTATTTAATGTTATTCCGCATGTATATTGTTGATATGTCAAATAAAATAAAATAAAATAAAATAAATTTAACTTTAGTCAGAAAACAAAATAAAACAATCCAAATAGGTAACAATTGAAGTTTATTATTCCTTTTACAGTACATGTTCCACATGTCCGCCCCTATTTCGCACACATACACGCATTCTGTGTCTTAAGCCACTTTTCACTACCCCAGTGGATAGTCCTCTTCTTATTTCGTTAGCAGCATCAATAATATTCTTCCTCAAAATATCAACAGATGACAAACTTTTCATGTGCCCCCACACATAAAAATCCATGGGGTGTCCATGGGTGTCAAGTCTGGACTTCTAGCTGGCCACGGTGGGGGCACATGAAAAGTTTGGTTTACAATGAACCTAACCCAATAACATCTGTTGATATTTTGAATCCTAAAAATCAGTTCAGTATATCCGATATTATGCAAGAGGCCGAAAGAGTTAAGGCACAGATTGTCAGTTACCCCACTAGTTTACCTCGCCACAGGACACATTATTTGAATAGAAAACCATTCAAGACCCATCAAGTAGAATCAAGAAAGAAAGGATAGTACGGGTAAAGACTTCAGTTTCACTTAATAGCTATCTATTAGATTAGATCTTATCGTCCACAATACAGCAGTGTTTGAAGACAAAGTGTTCGATCAATGTGTGTTGCCAGTTATGACATATGGAACAGAGACGTGGTCGCTCACTATGGGCTCCATCAGAAGGCTCAAAGTCACCCAAGGTGCAATGGAGAGGGCTATGCTCGGAGCTTCTCTGCGAGATCGATTCGGATATGAGAATACGCAGGAGATCCAGAGTTACCGACTTAGCCCATAGGATTGCCAAACTTAAGGGCAGGGCACATAGCTCGCAGGACTGATGCTCGTTGGGGCAGGAAAGTCCTAAACTGGCGACCGCGTTCCGGAAAGCGCAACGGTGGACCGATGACCTGGTTAAGGTCGCCGGCAAGCAATGTATGTCGGCGGCCCAGGACCGGCCTTTGTGGAGATCCTTGGGGGAGGCCTTTGTCCAGCAGTCTTTTGGCTGGAATGATGATTATGAAAAAATGAAAATTTTGACTATAATTCGTTTAAGATGATCATTTTGGTTTGATCATAATTTTCTTTTGTAAAGTCCAGACAGTGAAACGACAAGTTAGAAGTAGTTTAGCTTAAAGCCCAGGGCCAATTTTCGGAAAATTAATAAAACTTGATCATAAGTCTTCTCCAACTTTAAATACGTCACTTAAATAAATTTATTTGAGAGGTATACTTTTTGTTCCAAACTCAATAAACGCTTTTACGAGTGTCTTGTGCGCAATGTCGCCGGTGACATTTTACGTTCGGATCGATTAATCGAATTTAAAATTATTTGGTATGCTAATTTACACAGAAAAACTTTGAATATGTTATCAATCAAATTTCGTTACAAAACCTTTCACACATTGTTAGAGTAGAGTAGACCTATTTTTATGTGTATTATGAGCCCTAACTATTTTGTTATTCTGAAGAAATTGACTGTGTCAAAATGTTCTTTAATAGGAGCACCAAGATTACTTAGGCCCAAAAGGCTTTAGTCTATACAACTAAATAAAAGTGCAGTGTCTGTTTGTAATAATAAAATAACAACTTTTTACTAACTGCGTAAGTATGTATACACGGTAAAATGTTGTCGTTTCGGCCGATAAATGACCCACTACTGAGTCGGGCTTCCTCCATAATCACGGAGGGTATTTAGCCTACTGTGCCACGCTGGCAAGACGGGTTGGCACAGGGTTTGTATCAAGTTTTCCTTCTCTTGCGGCTAGGTGTTCTGCCATTTGCGTTCCTTCAGTCGCCTCTTACGACACCCTCAGGATAGCATGGGTTGGTGACATTGTGTATTCCAAATCCGTCACCACACGCACACAGTATTGTACACAGTACAATGTACATGGACTAAAATAACATTTATTTTTGTCTGACTGTCTGTTTGTTCCGGCTAATCTCTGGAACGGCTGGACCGATTTTGACAGAACTTTCACTGATAGGTAGCTGATGATGTAAGGAGTAACAAAGGCTTTGTATCTTTTTGACTAGCTTCGCCCCGCGGCGTCACCCGCGCATCGTAACATCGCACCCGTGCGAAGTCATAAATAAAAACTAAGTAAATAAATAACAGTTATAAATCTGTCATCAGGTTAAATAAATCAACTCTAGATGATATGCCTTTACCAATTATTTTATTTAAATGCTATCACAGTCATGGTAACCCCCGGATGCTGAAAGGAAGTGATTGACACTAAGCTATTTAAGGTTAGTTATTTCGGGTACCCATTCCTTTGAATAAAGCTTAATATGATTACTCCTTATTTAGGAACGCTCTTATTACTGGGCATATTAAGAATTATGTTACAATTCCGGTTGAGAAAATGTTTACCCGATAAGGATTTTTTATGGCATATACACTATAGTGTGGAAAGGTAACGGGCAGCAGCTGGATGCGTCAAGCTGAAGACAGGGCACTATGGCACTCTTTAGGGGAGGCCTATGTCCAGCAGTGGACCAATGTGGGCTGATAATGATGATGATGAGACACTACAACTTACAACTACTTTTGTTTTATTTCGGAGGGTAAACATATACATAGTCGGGTTTTGTATTCAATAATCGTGAAATATTGCGCCCAGAGGATGAGACATGGAGCCTGCGGAGCACGAAATTTTATACTTCAATGTAAGTAATGAGGCGGTCCACGATAAATGAAAAAAGTTTCTACATCTAGGTAAAGCCGTGTCCATAACTTAGTTCAAACTGCTGAAGTACATCTCGCAGGATGGTGACACTATCAAAAACTAAGAGACTGTAGTTAGTTATAAATTAATTACTTCGTAATAAATACAACATTGTCAGAATATTTTAGAAAATATTAAGAATATTTTAAGAAAGCTTGGAGAAAATTTGAAAAATATTTTAAGGTTCGAAAACGTCTTAAATGTTTTTGTCTTTATAAGACGATACCCCTGCACTAGTTAAGATATAACCAGTGTTGCGGGGGCTGTTTATTAACATGAAATTCACACACAAATGACACTTATACTCGGAGCAAGTGGCTCTGATTGACACAAAGACACTAGCCGACCCCAGTATAAAAAAATAAACCACCACAACAACAGGACTGCCTAATAACACCTACCAAGCAGTGGATTTCCGTGTGGTAGCGGAGTAAGAATACTACCACCCCATATCTTCCCATGGGTGTCGTAGAAGGCGATTAAGGGACAACAGACGTTGGGCAGCAGCGACGTTCTGTCCAAAAACACCATCCGTACTGCGATCGCCAACCCGCCTGCCAAGCGTGGCGATTATGGCAAACCCCCCCAATGGTGCACACAATTTTTGTAAGGTCACCGGAAAGCAGTGGATGCGGGTGGCCCAGGACCGGCCTTTGTGGAGATCCTTGGGGGAGGCCTATGTCCAGCAGTGGACGTCTTTTGGCTGAAATGATGATGATGATGATGAAGCAGTGGATTGACCTTTTCTACTCACTTCGTAGTTTGGGTTAATATGTCAGATTGTACTGCAGCTTTTCCCGCAGGGGTAGGCAGAGATCACATCCTTCCACTTGCTACGATCCTGGCTCGCAACTTTCGCTTCTTCCACTTTCGTCAACCTCCTCATGCATGCTCGTCGGTTTAGGGTACTTCTGACCTGACCTTTTATGACATCACCTATTTGGTCATGGAATGCCCTTCTAGGCCTGCCACTTCCAACGTTCGCATTCACACTCCCGCTATATATTTCTTTTGTAAGTCTACTTTCTCTCGTACTCTCGATATGACCACACCATCTCCTAATCAGTCTGCGCCTTGACATTCTGTCAAGGGTGTTCGGGTTGGGTGACGGTTCCTCATCTCTGCAGCGTTCTTGATGGCGTACTCTTCATCCCTACTCATCACGTCCCACCTTAGAGGGGCGGGGCTTGTATCTGAAAACCTAAATAATGATGGTTAACACTGGATATAGTCCTTTATTCGTCTACGTCTAGATAATATGTATAACTAGCCGCCAGGAGAATTTCCTACCACCATACCTATCATCATCATCATCATTTACCCACTACTGAGACCTCTTCCACGCTGGTAAGTCGGATTGGCAGAGGGTTTGTACTAAGTTTTCCGTCTCTTGCGGCTAGGTGATAATACTCTTGCGTTCCTTTAGTCGCCTCTTACGATACCCTCAGGATAATGTGGGTGGATGAAGTGGTGTATCCTAAATCCGTCACAATAATTATGAGATTCAAAGAGTCGTTCTGAAGTACATAAGTACATTTCCACGATTCCTTTTTATTTATATAGTTCGGGAGAGGCTTCTGAGAAGCGACCCAAGACCACGTAGGGAACCATCATCATCATTTCAGCCTTAACGACCTTAACCAGGTCATCGGTCCACCGTGTGGGAGGCCAACTATTATTCTATCCCAACATGAACTAAGTCCTTAGCATTTATAAGGCTTAGCAATTTTGCTTCGAATAAAGTTCGAGTGTGGACGGGCCCTGAAACACTTTACTTTTTTAATGTCTTAGGTAACACATCGCCCTTGGTCCGTCTCAAGGTGAATACGTAATGGTACGATATAAACTCGTACGAAAAAATATTCAGGCGAACCCAAATATTATTTGGATGGTGACGGATTTAGAACACAAGGTGTCGCCACTACATTCCATCCTGAGGATGTCGTAAGATAACCTAGCCACAAGAGAAGGAAAACGTGAAACAAGCCCTGTGCCAACCCGTCTGGCCAGCATGGTACTGTAGGCAAATTACCCTGTTTGTTAAATGTTAATATCTATGTGCAAAAAAGGAACTATACCCTGTTCAAGATAGCGTGATCGATTTGACAGACGGGCTAGTGATGGTAAACAGAAAATATCTAGTAGTCCAAAAAATAACGTTTTAAAATACTTGTAACAGTGACAAGTTGGCGTGGGTGTATTATGTGTGAAAATCTTTATGGCACTAGACATATAAAACATTGGGTAGATAAGCGATGGTAGGTCAATATTCATAATAAGTTCCTATTTAATATTACAGGGTTATTTTTTGACCTTCCGCCAAATTTAAGTAAGTGGTCTGAAACCATGAAAGTAAACAAAAAAGAAAAGAAAATAATAGTTAGTGTTATAAGTGTTAATAATAATATCCTTAATAATATCCTTAGACATTTCACAAAACGCCATCTCGTCCCAAGCTAAGCAACTTAATGCCTGTGTTATGGTAACGAGATGGATGATAAACTACTTAAATAAACGGTTTAAAATACTTGTAACTGTGACGTGATGGTATGGTGTTTATGTGTGAAATTCTTAATCACTTGTTCTTCACTTTTTATGACAATATTCGAATAAAAAACATTTTCATTTTGAAATAAAATTCGTTGGCTTTAGCGCATTGAAATTTAACACTTTGACTGCCTCGTTGGTCTAGTGGTTAGATGTGCCGCCTTTGGATCAACGGGTCCCGGGTTCGATTCCGGGGTTGGGCTTTGTCTAAACCAGAGGCACTTGCTCGAAGTCTGGGTGTTATTTGTGCTCGTGAATTACAATATGTTTGTAAACTGTCCACGCGATGAAGATTATACCTAGTGGGTTTTAGATTTTTTTTAAAATGCAATACTATAATCTCAACATGTCATTGATGACGTAGGTCGAATCTAACAATACACACTAATGACGCCCGATAATCGAACTCACGACCTTTTGTTTCAAATTCAAGGTTAAGTGACCAATGAGCATGAAACAAAAATACGAAACTAAATCGAATTCCTACCTCGGTAACCTTGACTGTGACGGAATTTTACGTTCGTAGTAAGAAGTAGAAATATTCTGCCTGAATTATAAAAACATGTTTCTTTTTAATAAGTAAATAGAACTTAAAATTTGGTTAAATTAATTCCTTTTTTATTTGTCATAAAAACTAGCACCCCGAAACCTTACTATTAGGTTAATGAGATATGTGCTTCATATTGTTACTCGCTAAATAACAAATATTGTATTCTTCGATTAGGGCTGCCAACTAATTTGTGAAAAATATATTGTGGTTTGGATAGGACAATAATAATTAGTTTGCTATCTATAAATAATTCAAAGCCATGTTTAACTAAATAAACAATTCGTTCGGAAATAAAGTATTTTCACATACTTTATTGGTATACCAAAGTATAAAGTATAATTACCAAAAATAAAGAAGGATACTTTATTATATAGTATGGTTGGCAACCCTATCTTCGTTTGAGCCATAATGCCATACCTACTTAACACTTTTTTATTCATTATAATGAATGGTTGATAAATAATTCATGATAATAAATTAATATGAATAATACAATTATAAGTAGCGAAGGATTTACAATATAAAATGTCAACCCATATCGCCCTGAGAGTGTCGTAAGAGGCGACTATAGGAACGTAAAAGGCATAGCGCCTATCTGTAAGAGAGAATAACCATGATACAAACCCTGTGTCCCTCTTGACAGCGTGGCACAGTATGATAGCTTCCCTCCATGAAATTGGAGGAAGCCCGACTCGGTAGTGGATTATTTACGGGCTGAGTTGTAATCTACTAGTCAATCAATAAAATCTATACTAATATATAAAGCGGCAGAGTTTGTTTGTTTGTTTGTTTGTTTGAACGCGCTAATCTCAGGAACTACTGGTCCGATTTCAAAAATTCTTTCAGTGTTAGATAGTCCATTTATCGAGGAATTTATTTTCAAAGGAATTAGGGATCCGTATGAAAATTGCGATTTTGTAACCCAAGGTGTAAAATCGAAAACCTATTTACGCGTGCGCTGCAAAAACTATTGACAATAGAACAAAATGAAGTACTACGAGTTTGTAGGTCTTATTAAAATCTACTAAAAAAGTCGGCGAGAGCACATATCTAACTATCATAGTTTAGTTACAATAACCACTTTTATATTCATAAAAAAAAATGCATCGAGATAAGCACGGGTTAGAAGCCCACGCGAGCGAAGCCGCGCCCAAAAGCTAGTCACTGTATAAAAAAAAATCAACCAAACTTGTGAAAAGACGGCAAAAACACAAGACATGACATCAACATCGACAAGACGTGGCATTCCATTTTTAAATTTTTTATCGGCCAGCATTATACGTATCATTTATACTACTGATTGACTCCTCTATTGATAAATTGTAATCTTGCAATGATAAAAAAATATCACCACCGATTAGGGTGTTAAAAATCTGATCATATTTCCAATCCCGTATGGTCTAGTGGCTAGGATACCTGGCTTTCACCCAGGAGGCTCGGGTTCGATTCCCGGTACGGGAATTCTTTTTTATTTATTTATTCAAAGTGGCTTCTATCACAATTCAATAATGTATATTTTATCGTATATAATAATTGTTATTTCCTTTTTTTATGAAGGAAATCAATAACGCCGCCAATGAATCCTCTGTAAATTATTGTGATGTCTAATCTCTTATTGGGACATCAGTCTACCACATTGTTTTGAGATTAGTTGCTATTGAAATAGGCAACAAATCTTAATTGCTAAATATGATTTATTTTTAAACATCACGGGTTTTACGTACAAGCACAAAAATACAAATGGAGTGCGATTTAAATACTCTAAACTTTAAGGTTGTTTTTATTACCAATTACTTGAATGCCTTTGACCCTAGGCTTACGTGATGGAAAGCAACGCCAGAGTCTAAGATGGAGCAGGCAATTTAAGTAAATGCCCTGTTGGGCACCGGCTCTCACATACACACGACGGAACACAGAAAAATGGCTTAGATGTGAGGCACTTTGATGTGAGGGTGGTAGCTAGCCATTGGTCCGCCCACCATTCGGTCCTACCACCAAGCGTGCTGGGTTTTTATATAAATGTTTAACAATTTAACGTGAATTATTTGCAGTATTCCAATTGCTTTCCGGTAAAGTTGTGTTTTTGCTCTGGCACCAGGACCCATCGATAAAATTGTTGATCTATTCGCAAGGTATCACAAAGTTTTTAGACTCATCCGCGCGAGTGAAACCGCATAAATAAGATAGTTAAATTATAAACGTACAAAATAACTTTCAGACATTGTCCTTTATAAACAATTACACTCCGGTATAACAATAATTGAACCCAGGAAATGGAGACTTAATTAAAACACACAAACACTCGTAATGGAGTCAATTCATAATGTTGCGGTGGATCGTTCACTCTTTAGGGGGGAGAACTGCGGGTTACGGGGGTGATGGGAAATGAACTCTCCGAGTTAGGAAATGGGGATGATTACCGAAACGATCAGACATTCATCATCTCCATAATGTACCTTGCTATTTTACAATTTAATTGGGGCCAGTTTAATCTGATTGGCTAACTGTTTACGAGAAGCGATCGCCTGCTTAATAGACCAGCCTGGCAGTAGGCATATACTACTTAGTAGTAGTTTAGTAGTAGTCTTCTCAGCCCTGAAAATACCCACTGCTGAGTCGGCCTCCTCCAATTATATGGACGGTATTTAGTCTACTGTGCGACGCTGGCCAGACGGTTTGGCACAGAATTTCGTATCAAGTTTTCCTTCTCTTGCGGCCAGGTTTTCGGTTTTGTCATTTCCTATTGTGGGCTCTTAGGATACTCTCAGGATGACTTTGAACTAACTGCCGACTAACACACCACTCAATCGGATGGTACATCCGTATGATTCGATATGTGAAACTTTTCATCATCAGCTGACATTAGTCCACTGCTGGATATAGGCCTCCCCTAAAGAGCGCCATAACGCCCTGTCTTCAGCTTGACGCATTCAGCTGCTGCCCGCAATATTCCGCAGATCGTCGCTCCATCTAGGAGCCCCTCTGCTGTATTCATGATTCGTGTATGTCCTTTTACCGAATAAATGTATTTTCTTCTTTCTTCTTCACTACGCCAATTTTCGGTGTCAGTGAGTTCAGTCCCACGTCCAGTCCCAGCCTCCGAAGAAACTCGTCGGAGGTCAACATTTATAAGTAAACAACTAAAGCAGTTACTCAGCGGCAAAGATATTCCAATCTCAAGATAACGCGGAGGTGTTTTGTTTGAAGTGATATTTGTACAAAGAGGTGCCGCCGATTCATCAGTCATCGCTGAATGGCGGTAGAAGGGGGATGCTGAGATATTCCTTTAATGTTGTGGATTTTGTTATTGTTTGGATCTCTTGATTAATAGACGCCTCCTGGGCGTACTCTTTGAAGTATCTGGAATTAAATTTAGTTGGTATTTAGAGGGTATTTTTACCCCTACCACTAATTGTCTGCGAGGGCCATCTGGGTATTTTTATGCCTGCACTAGGTATAACCTATATCGCGGGGAAAGTATATAAACATGCAACAAACACAAATAACATCCAGACTCAGAGCAAATTGTACAAATTGTACTTAGTATATTTTGACTTTCGCTCTGACAGTACTGGTGAAACGGGTTGTTTTGTGGTTCCAACTAACTTGACTCGGCGCTGCGCGTCGATTGGCACCCGCCACTTCGCAGGACACCACATTTCTTTGTTTTTCGCAAATACTAGCTAGTATTTTTCAAAATTGTTGACACTTTTCTTGATTTGTCTCGTAAATAATAGTTCCAAAATTTCGGGTTAGCATTCCAGCGTGTAGTCCTCGTCGGTCGTCCTCCGTGTCGATTGACACCACCATCGTCGTCATCCGGCTGCATCTGGAATAAAAAACATTAACTTTTTAGTAAAATCAGTAACCTAACTCGGCCATACGAATTGTACACCCAAGACCTTTCCCATACAATTTGTACTAAGTGGCTGAACATTTTCCTAATTTTAACAAAGTACAAATTGTTTGTACTTTGTTAAAACAATTTGTAAATGTAACTTTCGCTCTAACATCACTCCTAGACCTACAGGGCAGTCTTATAAGAAACCGTGCGCCACTCCCTCCACGTAAACAGGGGGAGGCCCCCCTGTTTACGTGGACTTGGCCCAACTTGGCATTGGGTATTTTATGGGCTGGGAAAATATTGTGGCACAGCCGAATATTGGATGGTTGGAGTTTACGGAAACAAATTTCGGTACCTTGGAGAGCACGTAAAGAAACTTTTATGGCAGTTGGCACACAAAGTTACTTCACTTGTTTCTGAATGGCTTGCGATATCATAACCACATCATCATCATGTCAAACTCTAAATGACCCGCTGCTGTCTCAGGCTTCCTCCAAATTCATGGAGGGAATTAGCCTACTGTGTCACGCTGGCAATACGAGTTGGCATCAAGTTTTCCTTCTCTTGCATCTACGTTAGGTGACTAAAGGCACCTCTTATGACAACATGAGGATGGTGTGGGTTGGTGACATTGTGGATTCTAAATCTATCACCTCATGTTAGAATAGAATAGAATAGAATACATTTATTTCCTGAAATATGGTGTACAGAGTCTTAATGCTATAGGTCCCAAACTAGGCAAGCCTGTGTCTTGGTGACCTAAAAGGCTGATACATTTTATGCTAATTGTACACCGGCGCGATACCGCGATCAATTACATGAGCAATTACACATTAGTACAGTTACACTTGATTAAATTTACAATAAAATACAAATTATGAAATGAACAGGATAAAATGAAATGAAATAAGCATTATAAGATTACTTATTGATTAAGATTAACTATTGACATTATGAGAATTATTAATTATGTTATAAATAATTACTAAAATATCTGTTTATTTAAAAAGAAACATATCTTCTTAATTGCAGCTAAAGTGACCCAATCCTCACTGAGTGTCAGCCAACAGAGCCTCTGTTTCTGTGTAGTTCTTCTCCAGTAGCCACTCCCTAACAACACGCTTTATGCGGTACTTTGGACAGTGTAAGATTGTCGGATTTCTTAGTACGACGGAGTTATATATTTTATGGTATAGGTAATTGGAAAATCGACCAGCAAATCCGGTATTGATCCTTGGAGTTGGTGTTGTTGAAAAACGACTGCTTCTTGTGGTTCTGTTTTGCCCTTCATGTGTGTGCCTCTTTGATACGGCATGGGATATGTAAAGTTGTCTAACCCTGAGTATCTTAGCCTCGGTGTACAAACTGTCAGTGGAATATCTACGAGGTTTTGACAACATTACTTTTAGAACGGCACGCTGCGCCCTTTCCAGACACATCATAGCGGTTTTGGCAGCTCCCCCCCATACTCCGATGCAATAGAGCAGTTGAGACTGAATCAAGGAATAGTAAATCATCCTTCTAACCTCCAAAGAAGCAACGCGTCTTAAAACTTTCATAATAAAAATACCCTTCCGCAAGCGCTTACTTAAGAGTATAAGATGATGCTTAAAATTAAGGTTTTCATCTAAATGAACTCCCAAATATTTCACAACTTGGCACCGACTTATTTTTTTGCAGTTACAGAACTGGTCTTGACTACGGCAACTTTGATTATGCACGCGCAAGTACGAACGGGGTGAGTCAGTAGATCGTCTAATATGAAATGCAAGAAAGCTCGATTTTTCGGCATTTAGTGTGAGTAAGTTAGCGTCTAACCATCTATGTATGACACGCATACCTTCTTCAGCGGCACTAAAAGCAGAGTCCCAGTCGTTACCATGGAAAATAACAGCGGTGTCATCAGCGAAACAAATGGAATTGGCATTTTTCAGCGTCACGCTGAGGATATCATTAATGTAAATACAAAAGAGGGTTGGCCCAAGCACGCTGCCTTGCGGTATTCCATGTTCCAGGAACAGTTGTTGACTGATCAAGCCTCCAACTTTGCAGCATTGCCTTCTCTGGGACAGATAACTGCAAAACCATTGCGATGCAATACCTCTGACGCCAAATTCTTCAAGTTTCTTTAAGAGAAGAGGAACTGAGATGGTATCAAATGCTTTAGCAAGGTCTAAAAAGACACCTATGCACCGTTGGCGATTATCAAGATGTTTAGATACAGTTTCAGTTAGTAGCTGCATGGCATCCTCTGTAGATTTATGCTGCCTAAAGCCAAATTGACGATCTGATAATAAATGATTTAGCTCAAGAAAGGAAGTCAGTCGGGTATTCACAATCTTTTCTAGAATTTTTGAAAGAATACACAGTAGTGATATAGGTCTGTAATTATTTAAGTTGTCGTAGGTTCCGCTTTTGTGAATAGGTGTGACCACAGCTAGTTTCCAGTACTCTGGGAAAACTCCTGTACTTAAGCTAAGGTTACAGATATGTGTGAGTGGTTCAACGATACTATCTTTGATGTGTTTTAATAATGCAGGTCCAAAACCATCTACCCCAGGGGCACTGTGGATTTTAATATTAGATAGGAGTCTACATACCTCGTGTACATCCGTGGGAGAGAGGAAGAAAGAATTGAGGGACCTATTATTATTGCAATTTGCTTCCCATAGGGTCCTACCGGTGGTCCCGGTTTTTAGCATAGTTTTCCTTACTAAATTTGATCCAGCGTTTACGAAGTGGGAGTTACATTTTTCAACTGCCTCCTGGGCGTTCTGTGCACCCTGTAGTAGAGCATCGCGTGTCTGATCGTGTAAAGGTATGTTACAAATTGTCCTTATTGTCCTCCAGAGTCCGCGCGGGTTTGTATGATTGTCCAGTATTTTTTGCCTTTCGTAAGCTTCTTTTAGATTGCTCAGTAACTTATTACAAAAGTTCCTATACCTCAAGTATATTTTTTTAAGATGTAAGTCAGATGGATTAAGGCGAACCCCCTGGTGTAATTTATCGCGGTGGCGTATACATCTTATCAATCCAGGTGTAATCCAAGGTCTGAGATTGAACTGCCTTCGACTCAATCTAACAGTTTTTGTATGTTTACGCAGTTGGTCAGAGATAATGTCATTCAACTTGCAAACTGCATTATTCACATCTGCTTCTGCGGTGACTTTGTTCCAATCAATCTCACTAATTTCTTGGCGAATAGCATCATAGTCAATTTTGGTGACTAGCCTTGATCTTTTAACAGTTGTGGTTTTATGTACATTCGTTCCTACAACTACTATATCGTGGTCTGTCATTGAGCTATTGCAAACCATACCTATAGTTTTGTCTTTAGTTTTTATAAATGCATGGTCCAGGCAAGCACTTTGCCTTGTTGGAAGATTTATCGCAGACAAAAGACCATGTTCTGCCATTAAGCATAAGTATTCAACGTGAACACCGTTAAGGCTCTCATCTAAGATATTTATATTCATATCACCAGTAACAATGATTCTACTTAGGCTATCTAGGTTTGTCAATGTGAGATCCAGCGAATTCAAAAATCTTTCAATGTTAGATTGTGACGGTGAGCGATAAATTCCTAAGACTGTTACAACGTTAGGAATTGTAACGACCAAACAATTTGCATCATCAAATTCCGGTTCGAGCGCTGTGGCCGGCCAGACATCCCTAACATATATGGTGACGCCGCCACATTTGTTTGAGATTTTCCGTGTAATAAATACTTGATATCCTGGTAATTGGCTGATGTATGCAGAGTCTCGCAGCCAGCACTCAGTGAGTACTAGAATGTCAAAAACTATCTTACCTCTCTCAAGTACTACAAGTAGCTCTGCAATGTTGTGCGTTATACTCCTTATGTTACAAGTAAGAATTTTTAAGGTATACTTTTCTAATTGACATTTACAGTCCTCAATATTAGTCATTGGTAAGCATGGTATACTTAACTCATTTTCAATTTCGACAAAATAATTAGGTTTACCCGGACCCATACTTATTATTTTTAAATTTACAATACCTGGTCTTACTGGCAAGTGCTAATTTGGTTGACGCTAAGTAGTAGAAATAAGGAATTGTTATACAAGTTATGTGTTTGTGATTTGTACTTATAGCAATACATAAATCTTCATTTGTCAGGTAAACTATTTTTATAAGTATTTTAATACAGATCAAGATACGTGTTAGCAAGGTTACATAGTATAATTCCGTGGGAGTGGTGCTTTTATAACATATTAATGGTAGTAAGTAGCAATAGCCATTCGGAGACCACCACTCCCATACGTAAGTTTTACATAATATCAAGTCACAGGTTTTCTCAATGCAACTATAATATTTCATATTATTAAAATACTTAAAAAAGGACACACTGTACAAATATAAGTTTGGAAAGGAGGTATTATTTAGTTTTACACCATGAAAAGATCCATACAAATTAAATATAAGCTTAAAGTGAAGCGTAAAGAGAATAATGTTTGTAAGCATGCAAATAACTAAATATATTTTAATCAGAAATAATATCGACACATTACGTAGAATTGCCGCTAGCATTAAAAAGGCGTTTAAGATCTGAGGTACTTTTAATGTAGATTGCAGGCCATCCTTCTTCTTTTCGCAAGTGGATACGGGTGTTGTTGATCCAGCAGAAGCGATATCCGTGCTCTTTCGCCTGATTACGAGCCTCACGAAATAACATCCGATTTGCTTTTGTAAGATGCTCATTGATATAAACTTTTTGAGTCGGCCCTGGTATTTCAAGATCCGTGCTACTGAGGGGGCGCCTGGATTTGCCAGCTTTTAGTAATTCGCTCTTTTTCACTTTACGTAGCAATTTTACGATTATAGGTCGTGAAAACTTAGAGGCGTGTTCTGACAATTTTCTTGGGCCCACACGTGACACCCAGTCAATGTCTGTCTCCACTAATTGCACTCCTATTTTTGCTGCAGTTACCATCACAATGTGCTGTAGATTTTCATTAGCCTGCTCTTTGACTCCTGCTATCTCGATCTCATTCTCTATTGCAGACTGGGCCTGGGAATTTAGTTGTTCCTGGAGAGAGTCAATGGTGCTGTGTAGATTAGCTATAGTAGCATCTTTCCCCTCCAATACCTGTATCCGATTATCGAAGCCGTCCAGTCTTTGATTACAGTTAATTATACTCTCGGAAAGCGCTTTTAGACTTTCTTTTATTTCTGCCATATCGGATCGTAGCAAACGCAACTCGGCTATCAGCGATTCCTGTTCATTATTGTCATTTATTTCCAGGTGATCAGTTGGTGAGCCCCGAGCAATACGCTTATTAGCACGGCCTTTTATGTTGCTGGTGTAATTAGTTATCAATGGTGTCCAAGACCGAACGGGTGTGTTAGTATTGTCGCGTCGTGGCTCCTTTGATTTGCAACCAGGACATACCCAGTTCTCAAGTCGTGTATTGGATTCCGACAAGTTTATGTTAATACAGTTTTTGTGATAACTTAGTTTGCATCGTAAACAATTAACATACGACGAAGTAGCTGTGTTTATTATATCTTGACACGCCGCACAAGTGGAATTCATTTTGCACGAGTTTAATTCGTTAGATATTAAGATGGCTCAAACAGTGCTTTCGCAAGAGCAGGACGGTGTTACTCGGCAGAGGACTAGATGTTCAGTAGGAAGGAGCGAGACAACTGTACGTCTGGCAGCGCTTTAAGTAAGTGTTTGAATCAGCTGGTGTTAACCGACTAACTAGCAATTTCACACTTAATTTTTATGGTTTGCTTACGCGTTTCCGTGCTTGGTGATGCTCGTAGGGTAATAATCCACATATAATTTACAGTACACACTCACTAACACAACACAAAACTTGATAGTAAAGTTATTAAAGATTTTATAAGATTGATCAACAGAATACGCGTATCAACCGCCGTAACCCCCACCACCAAGTCAAAATTGTTGACACTTTTCTTGATTTGTCTCGTAAATAATAGTTCCAAAATTTCGGGTTAGCATTCCAGCGTGTAGTCCTCGTCGGTCGTCCTCCGTGTCGATTGACACCACCATCGTCGTCATCCGGCTGCATCTGGAATAAAAAACATTAACTTTTTAGTAAAATCAGTAACCTAACTCGGCCATACGAATTGTACACCCAAGACCTTTCCCATACAATTTGTACTAAGTGGCTGAACATTTTCCTAATTTTAACAAAGTACAAATTGTTTGTACTTTGTTAAAACAATTTGTAAATGTAACTTTCGCTCTAACATCACTCCTAGACCTACAGGGCAGTCTTATAAGAAACCGTGCGCCACTCCCTCCACGTAAACAGGGGGAGGCCCCCCTGTTTACGTGGACTTGGCCCAACTTGGCATTGGGTATTTTATGGGCTGGGAAAATATTGTGGCACAGCCGAATATTGGATGGTTGGAGTTTACGGAAACAAATTTCGGTACCTTGGAGAGCACGTAAAGAAACTTTTATGGCAGTTGGCACACAAAGTTACTTCACTTGTTTCTGAATGGCTTGCGATATCATAACCACATCATCATCATGTCAAACTCTAAATGACCCGCTGCTGTCTCAGGCTTCCTCCAAATTCATGGAGGGAATTAGCCTACTGTGTCACGCTGGCAATACGAGTTGGCATCAAGTTTTCCTTCTCTTGCATCTACGTTAGGTGACTAAAGGCACCTCTTATGACAACATGAGGATGGTGTGGGTTGGTGACATTGTGGATTCTAAATCTATCACCTCATGTCCGGCTTAGTTGTGGCTAATGTAAGGGCGGTGTAGTAGGAGTTGTATTGGTATATCTGTCAACGGAACCAAGAAGAACCGGAAATTTATAAACGTCCGTAGGATTCCAAACGACATATAAATTGTATAATTTTACGCCCATATTTTCGGAAATTGTATTATTATTATATAATCACGCCTCTTTCCCGTAGGGGTAGGCAGAGACCACTTCTTTCCACTTGCTACGATCCTTACATACTTGTTTCGCTTCGTCCACTTTCATTATTCCCTTCATACATGCTCTTCGGTTTAGGGTACTCTTGACCTGGCCTTTTTTCAAGACGTCTTTGATTTGGTCTTGAAACGTTCGCCTAGGCCTTCCCCTTCCAACACTTTCATTCAAATTTATAAACTTACTTAACGCGCGCGTAAAATAATAAGTAGCAATAACCAAACGCCATGTGCACTCTGATTGGTTGAATAAGTCACGTGTTCCTTCTCCGGCCTCTCCGCCGCCAAGTTATTAAGTTCGTAAGTTTGTCGTGTCTCTGTAACTCTGTCTGTGGCATCGTAGCTCCCAAACGAATTGACCGATTTTGATTTAGTTTGATAGATGACCTGATCAAGAGTGTTCTTAGCTATATTTCATGAAAATTGGTTCAGTCGTTTAGAAGTTACAGTAGATGTGTCATGTTTGGACTCATTGTAATGGTCTCAATGAAACAAATATAAAAAAGTTAGGTACCTGACGTTTATGGCTGAGTAGACTCTCAATGTAGTGAACATTGAGAGTGTACTCAGCCATAATGCAGTCTTCGGTCAGGGGTTTTTAACTTAAATACTTATTTTATTATGTTTAATTTGTTACACGTATTTTATTTTTTTATAAAGCTCGTACTTAGTGTCTGTTGGGCAATTCGCATGAGACCAACGGATTTTTTTAAATTAAACTTTATAATGTATGTTTCTTTTTTTGGCAGAAAGTCGATTTTATTGTTTTATGATTGTTTTATATATCTTTAATATCGCATCACACGATTTCTGTTGTTTTATTTTGGTAGAGGTAAGTAGCCATTAGCATATAAAGTAAAACAGTAAACCTGTATTATAGGTACTTACCTAGTTTTAAAGTAAGGTAGGTACTGTTAGGTACCTGTTAGGTACTGATAAATTTATACTTTGGCAAGTCTAATTGTACCTATGTCTATGGGCACAAGCATGCCAATATCAACATCGACCAATCAGAGAACAGTGTGTTATTTGCCGTATCATAAAGAAGCGTAAAATTAAAAGCTCTACTGTGATTGGTCGAACCGTTTAGATTCTTACGAATGGATATCCGTTAGTTCATAATTTACGACGAGAAGTCATAAGTTTATAAATTTCCGAAAATGTGGGCGTAAAATAATACAATTCATCTCTCGTTTGGAATCCTACCGAGTGCCTATCCGAGTTCTTGTTGTTTTCCGTTGACATATCCATTTTGTTTTTGTAATTATTTTATTAAAGAAGATGTTTGAGAAAATGTCTTTTCTCGGGGTAGAGATAGACATAGACATAATCTTTATTGTGGCAAGAAAAATACAAAGTAATAAAACTAGGCACTAAACTAATTCTATGGGAAGCCTTCCTGCCACAACCCGTCCCAAACTCAGCACGATGCTGGTTGCAAGCAACCAACGCTGGTCTTCCGTTAGGGGCGGCGGGTGACGTCACACATGGAAATAAGTATATGTAACAAATTTACCTACGCAATGATATATACAAACTATTAATGATTTATAACAAAAAAAAATAAAAAAAAGAAACTTATACATTAATTCGTTTTAACTTCTTTATTATTATTATATTATATCACTACATAGTATAAAACAAAGTCGCATTCTTCTGTCCGTCCCTATGTATGCATAAATCTTTAAAACTACGCAACGGATTTTGAAGCGGTTTTTTTTAATAGATAGAGTGATTGAAGGGGATGGTTTATATGTATAACCCACCCCCGCTTTGCACGGGCGAAGCCGGGGCGGGCCACTAGTAATATATAAAAATAAAAAATTAAATATAAATTAAATTAAATATGGGGTGGCAGCCTCTTTGTTTGTTTATATTAAAGATATATTTGTAATAGTTTGTCCTTGTTTCTTTTGTTCCCTAATAAGGTATTGTTTTAATTGATTCTTGAATGTGTTATGAGTGCTTAGATTTCTAATTGGTGGTGGAATGTTATTCCAACACTTGGATGCTGCATACCTAAAGCTACCCCTGAAAGCTGTCGTCCTATGCGATTCAATAGACAAGTGTCGCGAGCATTGCCGGCTCGCACACTCTCGCCTACTGGCGACCCAGCTCAACTTGTTATATAAATAACCTGGTTGTCCTTTTTTTTTGTGAGTGGGATTATCGTTTTGGCGGGATGAACCAACCCGGCTTCTTCCGCCCGCGGAATAGACTCGACGCCCGCGGATGTGGCCAGGTTAGAAGTACATTTCCTGAAATATACATTTTTAATACGTTATCAAGTTAAAATGTAACAAACAGACAGGCGGCAGGAAAGCAAATTACTGGAGTAAAATTTAAATATGTTTCAATTAATTATGAATACGAAAAAGTGTCAGTTTTTTATGTTTCTTTTTATATACAGGATGTTACAAAAATCCTATGGCCGTCCGAAGGCTACAACTTATACAAGTTCATAGTATAAAACAATGTCGCTGTCGTCTGTCCGTCCTTATATATGCTTAAATCTATATGACTACGCAACGGAATTTGAAGCGGCTTTTTTATTAGATAGAGTGATTCAAGGGGAAGATTTATATGTATAATACATCCATAATATTGTAGAGAAACACTGATAAACTGTAAGGTTCTTCATTGCACCCGTGGGATGCCGGGGCGGGTCGCTAGTTTGGTATATGTAAAAGTGGTAATTTTATTATTACAAACAGACACTCCAATTTATTTATTTGTATAGATGAGAGGAGATTCAGACGTTTTAGTGATCCCAGTTTTATTCACAAAATGCGTGTCGTATCTTAACTGAGCCCTCTACTTATCGTAGGCTTGGTTAAGTATGTTCCCTATTGATTCTTATATCTTGATGTACTCATTCAGTTTCTTCACTAGCTGGTGGCCAAACAGATCCTATCGATACTATCGCTCCTTTCGTTATATGTGCCGGTATTTTTTTATAATCTGTCTAAGAAATAGTGAATTAAGATAAAGATTAACTAGATTTTAAGATTAAGACTTAAGCTGTTTGTTTATCAGGTGGAGCAGGGCGGTGCCAAAGCTGGAGGTATTATATCTTCGTTTTTATGAAAGCCGTCGGTCTCTATGGCCCGCTTACGATCATTGACAGTCGTTGCTCGTAGACTGTAGCGATAAAACTAAAAGCTGGTCAAACCGTGTAAGCAATAATAGTCAGGCAAATCAGGTTAGACCAATGACATTGGGAAAAGCGAGTAGTACTATCGACCCGTCGTCATGGCTACGGAGTTTCTGTACCACCCTGTATTAATCTAATTGAGTTTGGTTTAACATATTCGCTGGCCCGACGAAAGTTTGTATATTTATGTATATAAAAAAAAACGTTTATTTCATCAGAGTAGTTACATCGACTGTAGGTACAGATTAAAATAAAACTGTGTGTTTGTGCGTGTGTGTGTGTGGTGAGTTTGGTATATGAGTATTTGTATTTGTTGCTTGGAAATTTAAATCCACTTATAGTTTAAGAAGATTTTCAGTATCTGAATAGGTTTTATTTAGAAGCCATTTGCTCGTTATTTTTCTACATGAGTGATTACACAGTGGAAAATGTTACAATACTTGTTTACCATATTATATAAGTGATTCCCAATAACTAGATGATGTCGGCTGGCAAATGTAGTTTTGTATCTTTGTACAGGGCATACATTAAAGCCTCGTCGTTTATAGGTGATTTTACTCTTCATATTTGTGTAGCTTAAGGAGGCATGCTTTCTTAAAACAGTTTGAAGCACATACCCTGTTACTCAGATTTCCTTCTGTCGGCTCTTACGATACCCTCAAGATTGAATGGGATGTTGACACTATCTATTCCAAATCCGTCATTTTATTATCATCATTTATCATATTTATGTATAGGTGTTAGATTTTTTGTTTAATTTTAGTTTGTATTTGTAGCCATCCTGCCAGCCACCTTCATTGTAACCTTAACGTACAACCTTCAGGCGGTGGGGGACCAGGAAGTGGACCTGGCGGTAGCTTCTGGACTGGTTTCAACGCTAATGCTGGCGTCGCTAATGGGACGACTGCCAATATACGTTGCACTTGGGAGGGTTTTTTATTCTTATCAACCTAAGTCACTCAAGCTTGAGTGTTTAAGCCTCTTGCATGGTCGACCTCTTTATTAGCATATTAATTCAAGATTCAACTAACTCTCCTATGCGAGCGGGTCAGCCCATAAATGACCAATTACTTAGTCGGGTTTCTCTCTTTACATGTACGTCTGGCCACGGTGGCACAGTAATTAGTCTACTGTGCCACCGTGGCCAGACGCGTTAGGGAGGCATGGTTTTGTATTACCCAGGATCTTTATTTACGTAGGTTTAACCACAAATCTCTATATAAATCGTCATATTTAAAACTAGCGACCCGCCCCTGCTTTGCACGGGTGCAATTATGCATGTATTATTGTAGTATATGCTAGTCACTAAGCAAGCGATGTACCCACCTCAGTAATAAACGACCTTCGTTACTAAGCACACGTCTATCATTTACAACTGCAACAATTATACTTAAAAACCTTCCTCGTGAATCACTCTATCTATTACAAAAAACCGCTTCCAAATCCGTTGCGTAGTTTCAAAGATTTAAGCATACATAGGGACGGACAGACGACAGCGACTTTGTTTTATACTATGTAGTGATAGTGATTACGTCATATTTTAAATGTCGGCCCCAGTCTCCATATTACACATCTATCAGTCGTCATATCTACGTTCTAACCTTCCATGCACAATTAATTCCTCATCTATATCTATCAACCTATTCTATTCATCTCTTTTAATCTCCCACAATCCTTGCGTCCACCCACATTCATGTTGAAACTACCGCCGCCGGTTCGGAATGCTGCTCTACAGAGAAGAGCGGGCGGGAAACTCTGTAGTTGCTTCTTTTCAAATTATTGTTCTTGTTTACAAAAAGGACTAAACAGCATAGTGAGAGCACATTCGCCAGATGAGTGAAACACGCTACACGTTTACGCAATAACGCCTTCATAATAGTGAATAGGCCTTGACAGGGCAAACTGGGATGTTATTGTCTTATACATGAGCAAGGTTATGCATAAAAGAAGTCGGCACATCGGCACCCGATGCGAAATGTGGAGTGAGAGGCGTGTGAGCGTTTGTGGCCGATAACGCTATCTCCAGCCATTCGCAGCCATTTGCCGCCAGATGATAATTTCCGGTGCAAGAGAGCATCGTTTACCCTCTGCGGAACGGGTGGGGTCGCAATAGCGGTCATTGGTGGAATATGGGGAATTTAATACACATTGTCACCAACCCATACCATCCTGAGGGTGTCGTAAGAGGCTGTTAACGGAACCAACTCTTAGATAATGGCCTGGGATGACGCTCTGGTGACAAAGTCATTCATTAAATTTTTTTTTTTTTTTATATACATAGTCTAGAATATTTAAATGCCTCTCCGGTAAAATAGTGTTTTTGCATATAAACTCGCAAAATCCATCAAAAATTATGAAACCGTTTATTTTTTTTTAAACGAATCCCTCACACTAAGTTTAACATATTTACATCGCGGGAGCAGTTTACAAACATGAAATTCACGAACGCAAATGACACCCAGACTCAGATCAAGTGCCTCTGGCTTAGACAAAGACACTTGCCCGACCCTGGAATTGAACCCGGGACCCGTTGATCCAAAGGCTTCAGATCTAAACCCTTGACCAACGAGGCAGTCTAGTTATGATGTCATAGAAATAAACTAACACGTCATACTTATAACGGCTTTTTGTGTTCCACGCTTACATAGGCAATCCACCCTATATCTCTCACTTTACTACACATATTGCTATCAGCCATCAAAAACTCGACTCTAAAGCTATCAGAATAAGATTCACATGCCATCACTCAATAACAATACTAACTTTGTTAATAACCCGAACTGTCTTCAACCATTACCGACTGTCAAAGTCATCTTAACCGGCTGCTGATATTTGAAAAAGATATGTATTCTGATACAAGCTTTTGGGAATATTCTAAATAGATATCATAGCGCTACTGAGAAGTAAAGTAGAATATCAACAGTAGTACTTAAGCGAACTCCATATTAATATTCAAATTGACACACTCACACATGTAAGTGATCGTTATACTGCGGTATCGAAACATGCAGCAACAAAAAGTCATCAATTTATTCCATCGTTAAATTGTCCGCAAAATAGTGCATGTATCGAGCCCTGGTTTAGCCAGGTTTTGGATGACTGTCATACATACATTATGTCATACATACATACGACTTCCATGTCCTGCGGACACGTTAAGTCCCCTGTCTTTGCACAGAAACTTCAATAGCGGTTACACAAAGTTAATAGCGAGATAACCGACCGATGGTCTAACCGTATGATTCGTTCCAGCCCATGAATGACCCACTGCTAAGTCGGGCCGCCTCCAAATTTATGGAGGGAAATTAGCCTACTGCGCCACGCTGGCAAGACGGGTTGGCACAGGGTTTGTATCAAGACTTCCTTCTCTTGCGCCTACGTGATTTGCCTCTTGCATTCCCTTAGTCACCTCTTACGACACCCTCGGGATGGTGAGTGTTGGTGACACTGCGTATTGTAACTAAATCCGTCACTACACGGATTACCGTCTGCTAATTGCCCAATATCTGGGTTTTGGAGAGCAAGAGGCAATTGCTTCGTGAATTTAACACTGATATAACCCGCAGGAAAACCATGGTCACCGACGTAGCCCACCGGATTGTCAAACTTAAGTGGCAGTGTGCAGGGCACATAGCTCGCAGGACCGACGTCCGATGGGGCAGAAAAGTCCTCGAGTGGCGACCGCGTTCCGGAAGGCGCAGTGCTGGTAGGCCTCCCACACGGTGGACCGACGACCTGGTTAAGATCGCCGGAAAGCAGTGGATGCGGGCGGCCCAGGACCGGCCTTTGTGGAAATCCTTGGGGGAGGCCTATGTCCAGCAGTGGACGTCTTTTGGCTGAAATGATGATGATAACCCGATTTCGCTAGGTACCGTTATTTGTTAGAATATCAACCGGTGCGGCTTTAAGTCAGTCAGTTATTGACAGAGAGCCGAGTTGATCTACTGCGTATCTTCTACTGTATATCTGTATATTCGCATTTCGCTGATCCCTATCTATAAGTTGTTGGGCCATTTTTCATCGGTAATGGCATGTTAGGGTGAGTTTTATAGTTTTTTTATGTGTTCTGTGATATATGTGAACGCGGTATGTGAGAAATTGTCACGACACTGCTGGAACAGTATTTTTTATAGGAGCAGCCAAACTATCCGTCAGAGTATAGTAACACCTTGCCTTGTCCAGGTTTTATTGGCATTAGTTACTGGTGGTACCGACGAACCGTTTGGTGGCGGATTTAGAATACATAAATTTGTTGTCAAACCAAAATCTGCTATGTGCAAAAACTCTATTTTGAATTAACGAGTAAAAACATTTTCGTATAACACTGTATATGAAGGTGAACTCCAAATAATATGGTCTTTGTAGTTGAAACATACTTCTAAGCAGTCCTTTGACTTGTTATCTTATTAGTATATACACATTTTAAAGTGAAAAGTGCATTATTACGGTGTGGAAGTAAAGTGCCGCCAACCCATTTCGTTTTAAGGTGAATGTTCCAGGGTAGCCCGCGAAATTCAAATTTTCTTACGTTTTTTGCAATTTGCAGGTCAGTGCTAGGTTGTATGTTGATTAAAATGTTATTCGCGGCTTTAAGACGTATGTAGTTATAGAATTATAATCATCAAACTCATCAATACAATCCTCAAAGCTCATAAAGGTGCAAGAATGACTTGGAGCTTGAAAAAGTTTTTCTTGCACCTTTATGAGCATACTATTTTTGAATTTCGCGGGCTACCCTGGAACCTTCACCCTAAATGTGACGTAAACCTAGCTGCGAGAGATGGGAAACTTGGTACGAAACCCTATGTCAAGCCGGCTGGCCAGCGTGGCACAGTAAGCTATTGCCCTCCTAGGAGTTGGAGGAGGCCCGACTCAGCAGAGGGCTCAGAAGTAGAGTGTTAGCTCCATATCGTTTATTACCCATTGTCACACAGCATTTTCCGCCTACCAAACAGTCAGTGATACACTAGTGGAAAAACCGAATGGTAGTGACAATTTCTAGCACGAAGGACACCTCGCCATCGGATTTTCAATATATACATACTACAAATAAATAAAATTGGAGTGTCTGTTTGTAATAATAAAATGACCACATTTTACTAAATGCGTAAGTAGGTATTCACAGTACATAGAACAAAATATATATATATTTAAATATTGTCTGACTTCCTGCTAATCTCTGGAACGGCAGGACCTATTTTGACGGAACTTTCACTGATTGTATAAGTAGTAACTTCGGCTACTTTTTTTTAACTAGCATTGCCCCGCGGCCTTACGCGCGGTACCTCAATAGCCGCGAGTAACATAGCGGGACTCAGCTAGTAATACATATTTTCTTTAAATATAGGTACTTTATTACAGCAACAGAAATCGTGTAGCTATAACGAAACGATCGATAGTACTGCTGATATAGCCATAGCCTTTTGGTCTAAGGGTTAAATGTGTCCTGTGCGTGTGTGTAAACCAGAAGCGCATGTTTAAGATTTGGTGTCATGTGTGTTCGTGAAATTCATGTTTGTAAACTGCCCCCGCGGGCAGTTTTCGCTATAAAAATAAACTGTAGACAACAGTTTAAGAAAAAACAGTGTTTGTTTTTTTATGTTTTGGTCTCAGGACTCGAGAAATATTATGAAACCCAGATTTTATACTTCAAGGAGCAACAAAATTTTTGAGATATTAGATTTTTTTATTTTGATCATTATTTTGACGAGGACTACACGCTGGAATGCGAAGCCGACATATAGAAACTACTATTTACGAGATAAACCAAGAAAACGGTCAAAACTTTGGAAAAATACTAACTTAACTAGTATTACCGAATAACAATGAAATTAGGTGTCCTGCGAAGCGGGGGGTGGTGCCAATCGACGCACAGCGCCTAGTCAAGTTAATTGGAACCACAAAAACACCCGGTTACAGGCGTCGCATCTACGCAAATGTCAAATATACTAAGTACAATTGTACTCTGTTAAAATTTGGAAAATCTGATGAAATTCTGATAGAAAATTGACACTTCAGATTTCTTTATCGTTCCGTTAGCACCCTGTATATATATATATATATATGTGTACAGAAAAGTTCTCGGTATTTGTTAACTGGTTAAAGTACTTTCATACAGGTCTCATTACCAAGTGCTCTGTTACTAATGACCCCGTTAATACGCGTATGAAGATAGCACTCGTTTGTGTCATAAATTATAACATGTCGGCCAAATGAAGCGATTAGGCTTCGGGGATTCGGCATAGCGAGGACTTGTTATGTGGGATCCAGGTGTCTTGATACTTGCAGATTTTTGTGAGACCTTGATACTGTCGGTATAGTTACTTCGTACTTTGTTATAATGCAAATGAGAAGGGTAGTTAAAAGTTTTATCTAGGGAAAGAAAATGAAGATATGTAGAGCAAGATCCCAGGGCCGCCAGACATCACGTATTTTCTGACGGACGAAATGTGGACGATTGAGTAGTGGTAGTATGTACTACCTGGCAGCTTGGGCAAACGGCCAATTTCCACGTATCAAGTGATTAAGGTACATAAACACATTACTGAGTTCACGTTATTCTCCTGGCTGAGTTTCACGCATTTTTTAGACAATATTGTTAAAAATAAATTGTCAATACTCCGAAACACTTTCCGTCGGTCATTTTGCTTTAAAGACGCTTTAAAACGCCCAAAATATTCAGTTAACTTTTGTTTTCATTTTCTGAGAACATTTACCATAGTAATGTATGTGTATATTTTTTACATTATCAGAAATAGGAGATGTCAAAGAACAGAAAACACACAAAACATCATATATTTTGACGCGACAATATTTGATTAAAAATTAGGGTGCTTTTTCCATATTATGTCAAAGTAAGGTTATTTGAACAATTCACATAAATTTGAGGTATTGTGAAAAAAGTGTAAATACAAAAATTTTTGAGGTTGTAGATAGGTAGGCATGCGATAGTAGAACATACTAACACTACGCAATCGTCCACATTTCGTTAGTCAGAAAATACGTGATGTCTGGCGGCCCTGGGATCTTGGATTCATGACTGTGTAGAGTGACAAGACAGCAAGAGTGTTTAACTGGGTGTTTAGACACGAGAGAACACGAGATGAAAGGTGCGTTACAAAATAAGTCATGAATATGAAAGTAGATGGATCGAAGGAGAGAGATTAAACAGAAAGAGAATTGGAAATAAGTGGTTACATCCACTTATTTCCAATTCACACATGCATGAGTCATACACAACATAAGTTAATGCCGCTTTGAAAGCAATCAAATGCTTTTCGGTTTTACTCGAAAAGAGAGCTATTTTTAGAATTATTTATAGTTGTCAAATTTATTTCAAAAATATCAAGTGACATTATTCGCAGTACCAATGACAGCGTGCAGCGCGTCGCTTGCAGGCGGCTTAATGGAATTAATTACGCACTCCTAGCTGTGGCGTGGCGAGCAGTGCTTGTGTGCTCAATTCAAGCACAGGACTACTGTAATGTATTAATTCACAAACAGTTTTAGTTCATTCTAGTATTAAATTAAAATTAATTGTGAAATAAGATTGGCACTGCAATTTCTGTATAACATGACAAATGGAAAGTATCTTTGTATATTCAGTTAAAATTGCCGGATTTTCAATACATAGAGACACCAGCGCATTCTATTCCGTGTCATAAAAGGCAACTATACGGCTGCAAGAGAAAATACATTTAATAATTTAAAATACAATATCTGGATGATTTTTTTTTTTTTAGAAATTGTGTTTTTTGGAAATTATATTTAAGTACGAATTACTAATAAAATAATGAAACATGAATAATATTTTTCGATTTTACCGAGTTTACTCAAACGCCTCTTTTTGTTATTTTTCTTCCTAGTTTAAAAAAAGTGATGATGATGATCCCTAGCTAGATCGATTTATCGCCCCCGAAACCCCCTATATACTAAATTTCATGAAAATCGTTGGAGCCGATTCCGAGATTCGATTATACAAGAAGATTATACAAGAATTGCTCATTTAAAGATATAAGATTATCCTACGGGACTAGCACAAAAGATTGAAATGCCCGCACTGGGGAGTATGTTTAAGATCAAGATATGACTCGGTAGTGGGTTATTTATGAGTTGAGTACTTGCGTGTATCCGTGTAGTGACAAATTTAGTATACATAGTGTCAGCACCCCATTCCATCCTGAGGGAGTCGTAAGAGCCAACAAAAGGACATGATACGGCCGAAAACCTCCCCGCATACGAAACCCTGTGCCAACCCGTCTGGCCAGCGTGGCACAACTACCCTCCATATAAAGGGAGGAGGCCCGACTCAACAGTGGGTCACTTATGGGCTAAGTAGTAGAAGTATACGAAAAGACTTGTAGAACAATTAACGTAATTATCGTAACTGACTTTTATCCGTCTGATAAATTTATCAAAAAGTTATCCAAATAGTGTTAAATATCATTAACAAGTATGTTGTCTTCACTATCACAACACGCATTTAATCCTTACATTAAACCGTTGAGTAAATAACTGTCAGCTCGTAATTATTATATCTATGTGGTACACTTTACATTTTGCAGCTGTTTGCTATATATTATGTTAATTAATTCTCGGATATACGTGTAGTACCTACCGGTAGTTATAACAGGGGCACACGAACTTCACGACTAGCGAACATATTTTGTTTAATAACACATTTAAAACAATAGATCAAATTTATTCACTGTAGATATATCTGATATATTTCCTGCAGTAATTTACATAAACTGCGAAAAATCAAATACGAAAAATGTTCCATAATTTCTTAAACCCCCGAAATCCGATTTTACAGAAATCAAATATTGGCCTCCTCCATCTAGGTGGGATATTAGCCTATTGTGTTATACTGGTCAAGCTTTAGGACAAGGTTTGTAGCTAGTTTTCCTTCTCAACTGCCTATATTCTCTATCTTTATAATAACGACGCTCTTTTCATAAAATGGGTTGGTGACATTGTGTATCCTAAATCCTTCACCACATATATATCGTTGACATAGATATTTTTTTAAATTTATCTTAATGCTGTACTTTATGACCATCGTCATTTCAGCCCATTAATGAACCCATGACTGTCGGGTCTCCTCAAAATTCATGGACGGAAATTAGCCTATTGTGCCACGCTGGCAAGACGGGTTGGCACAGGGTTTGTATCAAGTTTTCCTTCTCTTGGGGCTAGGTGATCTGACTCTTGCGTTCTTTAAGTCGTCTCTTACGACACCCTAAAGATGGTATGGGTTGGTGACATTGTGTATTCTAAATCAGCCATCACACGGACTTTGTAACCATACTGCTTGGTTAACAACACTATTTGTGTACAAGCTAGCCGATCTATTCGACAGTGTGTCACAGTTTAATAGTCTGTTTACAGTGGTTATCTGTGCGGAACACACGCAGAGTTACGACCCATATGGGCTGCGGGGAGGTGCTGGCTCACCGGGGAACTGTACTGACGTCTGCATTCACTTATGTCAATGGTATCATCAGAAGCGGTGGGATAACCAATGTGGGGAGATGCATTGTCCATGTGCTGCCCGATTTAAAATGTGGAAAACTTGACACAAACCCAGTAACACCCCGTCGGGCTAATTCCACTGGTCATTGAGGGCCGATGATACGAAATTGAATATTTGAATAGTTTGTGTAATACTCTCACTCTTTTGAAGAGGGTAGGCCAACAATGAAATAGAAATGTAAACTTAAGTCTTACAGTAATTAAAGTTTAGGGTAACGAAAAAAACACACTGGTTATTTTATACATAATTTATTATTATAAAAAACAATATTACTACAAATAGATTATTAATTATGTGACTTTCTTCGTCATATTTGAGTTTCTTGATTTTGGACGTGTCTCATTCTGGAGATATATTGATACCAGCTGTTTTGTTTAAAATAGTATTCAAACCTAAAATAAATAAAATATTTAATAAAACAAATGGAAATAATAAGAAATAGTAAATATAAAACATTATAAATATGATTGGACCTTAAAGCATATAATACAATAATGATTTCGTAGGTTAATAATGTAATGTAATTTACACGCGATAAATTAGTTAAAAAGTGTTTAATTTCAATATACAATATAATTATATAAATGTATAGCCATATTTATGTAAAAACAAAAAACAATCCATAATAAATAAATAATAAATAAATAACATACTTTAAACTTAGATACATAAAATACTTTAAACAGGTTTTATTATCCACCTGAAGTTATAGTCTAAATTCAATCTGGGGACAACAAAGACCAAATGCAAGGTTGAACTTTAAATACTGCAGGATTAGGTTCCAAATTTATTGACACGGGGTAACATGTATTGTTTTTATTTGGTCGTTAAGGTCGTTGAACTGTCTTACCTACGTCAAACAGCGACTTATTCGTGTAAATATTGTGGTCGATGATCCTTCTAGAGTTCTCAGGAAGCATTTATTTATATATTACTTCTAATACTTATTGGAAAGGTTAAGGTAACCTGACTCCGATTTCGAAGCCCGGACACTTGTTTTAATAAACCCGTTGAAGCTAAAAATATAATAATAAACATTAAAAATTGTACTTATTCAACAATGCCGTCACCTTTCAAGAAAAATAAATTTATAGCAAAAAAAAACTATTTTCAAGTTTTCCTTTTCGGCTTACAATACTCTCAGGATGGAATGGTTAATTCGTCAGCACACTGGTTAAAACAATGTATTACGGAAATACAAAAAAAATAGAGCCAAACTATTTTTAGAGTTTAAAGCTATCCTGTTTGAATACCTAGCGCGTTATACGAATCTCCTAAAGTAAATTAAATGTTTACATCTAATTTCGAATTGTGTATTGCAAAGCATTAATTTGTCTGATCCATTTTACCATTGAAAAGGCTCTAATCACATTGTTGAGATTTATTTTAGAAATATACTTAGAGTTTCGCGTAAAATGACGATTTTACTTCTGTTCTCATATCCACGCGCAACTAAGGTGCAAGCTAGTATAAAAGAATATGAAATACGAATATTAAAGTAAATACTTATATGTATGTGAATAAATATGTGACTAAATACATACATAATTTGTCTTTCAAACAGAGCTTGGCCTTGGAGTTCTCTCTACCACGATCCTTTGAACCAATACAGTCTGATCAGTGTTTTGCGCCTTGTCTTGCCTTTCGCGTTGGCCATTATCTTCGCCATTACTTATTACGACTTCATTTTCCTTATTGTCGACGCAGCAAGGTTCATTTTGGCACCTTCGTGTACAGCCGTGCGGTCCTCTACCTCGATGGCAAGATCTCTCGCGTCTTGACGGGCTTCTATCAGATCTGTAGCCGCATCCTCTATTCCTTCTCCGATGACAACGTCCAGGGCTTGGCCAATGATGACGACTACGGGACCTCCCGCATCTGACCTGTTTCGAGCAATCAGGTCCTTCGCTGTCAGTTCCATTTATTTCATCAGGGTTTTGGTCTCCATGGTGGGGTGGCTTACCACACCTGGATGGACCATGCCATCCTTTCGACCCAAAGTCACAGCCGTGGAAATGCCTGTGGCGGTCAGGGCTCCCGTCGTTTCCATGATGATGCGGAGGCCTGCAACAGCGGGGTGGTCCGTGATGATGACCACCTCCCGGCCCAAAGTCTGGCCCGTGGAAGGGTCTATGACGGTCTGGACTCTCCTCGTTCCCGTGATGATGTGGTCCACAGCTGGGAGGTCCATGATGATGACCTCCCCTCGGTCCAAAGTGTGGGCCACGCCAAGACCTGTGGCGTTCAGGACTCTGGTCGTTTCCATGGTGCGGTGACTTGTCACAGCCGGGCGGTCCGTGAAGAGGCCTGCCTCTCGGCCCGAAGTCGGGGCCGTGGAATGGTCTAGGACGGTCAGGACTCTCGTCGTGATGGCCATGGTTGTGTCTTGGCCTGCCACAGCCAGTCCCATGATGACCAGGCCAAGGCCATCTTCTACGCTCCGAACGACAAGCGTAATCAAAACCTCCAAAATGAGGTCCAAAGAAATCGCAACCCATTCGTCCTCTCATGATTATTTCTTCGATACGATGTTGACGGTACAACGAGTATAACTGGAATGAATATTGTTGGGAAAATCGAATGATTATATACAATAAATTACACAACATTATGAAATCGGTTCCCGTAGGGATGTGCCACATCACTATTCCTGGGAAGTTAATAGTCAGTTCTTGTAATTATTAAGCTATATTGCTTTTTATTACGTAATATCTAAAGTCGAGTAAATATTAAAATAAATATTATTCTAATTATAGTTTTAAATCTGATAAATCTATCATTATTTGGACCCTAATTATTTGTTCATAATTTTAAATAAAAAAAACTACCATTAGCCTTTTTTACAAATATAAGTTAATTACGACAATATCTCACAAAATTTTTGAATAATTTATTTAAAATATTGTAACTAATAAAATAAATATCATATAATTATGTTTAAACAATATCTTTAGACATTTTCAAACAAGACAATAAAGTAAAAAAAAACGTCATTTAAAAAAAAAAAATAGTTTCATATCGGCTCTTCTCTAAAGACTAGCCTCAAGGATAGTTTCATACTCGATGTTTTTTCAAGCAGGCCTAGTAAAATAATATATTTTGGAATTTAGATCGAATTTCACAATAATAAAAGTCAGCCCTAACAATGTAGAGCATTACCTTCTATTATCCGTTTTAACCGGAATATGACTCATCTCCGGATATTTGGAATATTCCGGTATGACAGATGCCGTCAGATCGTATTAAAAGGCAATTTGCTTCCTCGTCAAATGTATATTTTTTAAAGATGTTTATTTTAATAGTCGGAAGCAACCGGTTGGATGACAATTTAAGTGTTTTTATTGAGGCGCGTTAACCGTTTTTACGGCAAAATGTTAATGACAATATAACTGAGTCATTAAACATGGCGCTTTTTTTTTAACGGAACCCCTGCTTTAGGTATACCTGAATCGCCGGGGCAGTTTACAAACATGAAATTCACGAATACAAATGACACTCAGATTCAGAGCAAGTGCCTGTGGTTTACACAAAGATATTGCCCGACCCCGGAATCGAACCCGGGACCCCGTCATTCAAAGGCGGCACATCCAACCCCTAGACCAAGCAGGCAGTCATTATTTATAACTATCATCACTACTTAATATAAAACAAAGTCGCGGTCGCATTTAGAAGCGGTTTTTTATAGATAGAGTGTATATGTGTAGATATTCAAGAGGATGGTTTGTATCTATAATATATGCATAATATTGTAGAGAAACACTGATAAATTTAGAGGTTCATCATTGCACTCGTGCGAAGCCGGGGTGGGTCACTAGTAATCAATAAAAAAATCTAAGAAAGCAATTTTGTGTTATTTCGTTATTGTATACGTGTTATTTACAAAGCATAACACCACCAATATAAACAACAATTTCAAGTACCGCCGATACAGGTTCCTTTGCATTTAAAATTAAATTAATTTACATCGGTGTCAATCTAAGTCCGTCATTCCGCGTGGTGACGGATTTAGAATGCATAGTGTCACCACCCACCATCCTGAGGGTGTCGTAAGAGGCGACTTAAGGAAATGACAAGGCTGAAATCTAGCCGAGAGAGAATTAAAACTTGATAGGAAGCCCTGTGCTAACCCGTTTGGCCAGCGTGGCACGGCAGGCTTATTACCCTCCAGTGGGTCCCGACTCATCAGTGGGTCATCTGTGGGTTGAGCAGTATCAGTAGATTTTAGTCATTTAAATTTTTTTTTACTTTTTTTTCCTCATAGCCTCCTAAGCGCCTGGTTTAATCGTCACTTGCACTAGCATTAGCATATGGATTACCTTGGTTTTAATTTAATTTAAGTATAATATAAAAAATAATTGAACTCCTGATATTAATTTACTCAATATTACGCAATACAAATAAAGTATGAGTCATCGACTGTTCTGGAATGAAAATTGCACAATGCTATGAAACATTGCATTATATTGAAAAACATTGTATATACCTAGTACGATGAGTCATCAGATTAAAAAAATAATAAAAATAAAGTTTCTTCAACGACGTGAGAGACTTTTGACAAGCAAGTTGTGTATCCCAGTTTTTATTTATTTTAAATCGTTACGACAGTATTTGCGCTGGTTTTAGTTGATAAATAGATCAAACACCTCATAAGTAGTTAGCACAAGTGTTATACCAAGAAAATATCTATTACTTACGAAGATAACAACGTTGTCAGCGGCGCCGAGAGGAGTATTATTATCAACATAGTAATGAAAAACACCACAAAATCATAGACAAAGGATTGTAAATAATGAAAACTGCACCAACTACACTAGAACAGCAGAAACCGTGAGTTTACAATTACTGAAAACACTAAAAACTACTGTTACAATTTAAAATACAGTTTATCATTGCTCAGATTACAAAACACCGCAGCTATTCGTCATTCATCTTTATGACAGCGAACAGCTGATTGGTACAGATTTCTCTCGAACAGTGTTACCGTAATAATGAACTGGAATTGACCATAAATAAAGGGAGTTATTTGTATTTTCTTATAAGTCATAAATAACTTAGTGCGACAATCCAAATTTGTTGCGTGGCATTAGCAAAACCTATATCTTTGGTGGACTAAGATGGCAAGCAATACATCCTTTTGCTCACAGTGCAATAAAGAAATAAAAAATATGATATTTCTGCAATGCAGTAAATGTAAACAAATATACGATTTAAAATGTGGCAATATAGATACGAAGCTATATACAAGTATGACTAGAGTAAGCAAACGTACATGGAAATGTGTGAAATGTCACCCAAATAATGATAATATTAATCTTACGCCGACAACATCGTCGTCGAACAATTTGAAGAAAAGAGCGCTAAGAAGAGATAAATCAAAAGACTTGAACAGCAAAAATTCACAAAAGAATATGTCTCCTGAACCGCTTCAAAATAACGCAGTCAATAATTTGAAAAAACGCACGAGGTGCCAGAGCTTATCTCCAGAGAATTTATTATCATCCAGTTTGGCTGACCAGGACTTATTCACTTCATCTCAGTACAACGACAGCTACAACAGCTTACCAAGCATAACGGAGAGCTCTCAAGTTACGAATCTAAAATGTGAAATTAACAATTTATCGGAACAGTTAGCGAGTGCTCATGAAGAAATAAATAATTTAAGCACGGAAATTGTCGAGCTGAAGAAAACTCTAGAGGAAAAGCAGTTGAGAATAAATTTACTAAAACAGCTTGTCACTGATAATGATATTTCGACACCACGGAAAGGAACTCCATTAGGTAAAAAAAAGAATCTTAAATCTTTAGCAGCATTGGATATCCGCAAAAAATTTACAAATGAACCACAAATGAAATATGCGGATAAATATGTCCAAACAGTAGCAGTACCTGTCGCAGGCTCCCAAAGAATTACCAGCCAATTGAACAATGCTCCTAACAATTTGTACAAGTCACATAATATATATATTTTTGGCGGAGAACAGTGCAAAGGTCTATCTCAGCATATTTTAGCTGCTAGGAGATATAGTGACTACAACAGCTACAATGTTACCTCGTTCATCAAGCCGAATGCGTCAGCAGAAGAAGTTATATCAACTTGTAAATCTTTTGTGTTTAGTTCGCACGACAAGCTTATAGTATCGGCTGGAGAACACGACACTAATCCTTTTAAAATAAAGACAGCATTGTGTAACCTTATAAAGGTAGCTCAAAATTGTAACATTATTGTGTTGGGTATAAAAAATAATGATTATTTAAATGTAAACAAACTTAACTACATGCTAAGACATATATGTAAGAACCATTCAAATTGTACATTCATATCGACTAATGACTTAGATTGTTACAATAAACAAAAATGGACATTCTTGCACCGAATTGCAAAGGAAATAAACTTAAGCATAGATACTCTTGACTATAAGCATAGGTTCTTAACTAAACTATCTTTAAATCACTCTGTAAAACATTATGACCAGGCTCCCGTAAAAGGAACAATACCCTACTATTTTTCAACGTCGAATCGTTCATTAAAAACTGGAGTTAGTAATTCAACGGATCGTATCATTTGTAATAGCAACGAATTGTCTAGGAAGGGAACAATCCCATTCTATTTTAGTAAGATTCTAAAGAGAAATCAAAATGGTCATACAGCCATGGTTAATAATAATAAAACAACTCTACAAGATAGCACTAATCCTATTGATAAAAGTGATCCTTCAGGACAGTTAAAAAATTTTTTTCGAATATAACTACATAAATGTTTTACATCAAAATATAAATGGGCTTATATCAAAAACTGATCTACTAGTGTTATCTATAAACTCCCTTATAAAATATAATACTCTGATAGATGTTTTGTGCGTAACCGAACACAACATGATAACGAGTGACTCCAAATTTGTGACAATTCCTAATTACACATTGGGCTCGTATTATGCGCGGAAATGTCGCAATGGTGGATCGTGTATCTTTATTCGAAATACACATAAATTTAATGAAATAAATGGTCTCAGAAACTATTGTTCTGAGGGTATTATGGAAGTCTCAGGCATTAAGCTCGTCGATCATAATATAATGGTATTCTGTGTATATAGGCCACCTAAAGTAACACAAGAGGATATAAGCGTATTTTTCACAAATTTTAGATCTTTACTTAAGCAGTTTTGCTGTAAGAAAAATAAAGTAATAATATGTGGTGATTTCAATATCAATATTCTAGCTAAAACAAAGCTCACTACAGAGTTCCTAGAAACACTTACATGTTATAATTTAAAATGGGCGTTCAATGAGCCTACACGCCCAATAAGCGGTTCATGCTTGGACAATTTCTTTTATAATTTCTTTTTAAGTTTCGAGGATGTAAGAGTAAATTGGAGGACTTTGCCTTATCCGACCATTATGCTCAATTGCTCACCTGTCCTGTAAAACGAAGTTACAGTTTCAGTCATTGGTATGTTCAAAAACGAGATTACAGTACAGAAAATATTAAAAAGTTTAATGAGTGTATTAACTCGCTTAAATTTAGTGAGGTATTTGAAATTTCGGACCCTACCAAAGCGTTTGATTTATTTTATGATACTTTTATACTATTTTATCACCTATGTTTTCCAATGAGCCGTATTCGGGTAAATACAAATAAGCGACCGAAATGGATGTCTTATGGTATTAAAAAGTGCTGCAAGCGTAAGCGAGAGTTATTATGGCAATATCGAAATCAACGTACTACTGAACTCAAGACACAATTTAAAAAGCTATCAGCTAGATTAAATCATATAATAAAATTGACTCAAAAAAGCCACAATAATAACTTTATTCATAAAGCACACAATAAGAGTAGGGCAACTTGGAAAATAATTAATAACACGCGTCGCAATGAGCCTAGGGATGAAATACGACAAATCAAAACAGACGATTTAACGCTTACTGATGAACCGCATGTGATAGCCAACTCTTTTAATAATTTCTTTATTGACCAAGTGGAAAAACTAAATACTGACATAAATTTTAATAATCATCACAATAATAATGTTAATTCTCTATTTATGACCGTGACAACCCCTAAGGAAATTTATTATGTTATAAGAGACCTAAAAAATACACGTAGTACTGGATACGACGATATTTGTACTATTATCCTAAAAGAAGTGGCTCTGAAGATATCATATCCGTTAAGTTATATAATTAATCTGTGTATAACTAACGGAATCTACCCAGATAAATTAAAAATTACAATTATAAAGCCACTCTTTAAAAAAGGTGACAAAGAAAGTATGAGTTGCTATCGACCAATAGCACTAATTCCTACAATTTCAAAAATATTTGAGAAAGTAATACACGATCGCTTATACTCATTCTTTGAAACCAAGAACATTTTCGCCCAAGAACAAGTCGGTTTCAGAAAAAATAAATCCATAAATGTCGCCATCTACAATTTACTACAGAAAGTGGTCGATAATATTGACAAAAAGATACCAGTATGTGCCCTATATATGGATGTCACCAAAGCCTTCGACTGCGTAGACCACAAACTACTAATAAATAAGCTCTCTTTTTATGGAGTTAGAGGAATTGTACTTGACCTTATAAAATCATATTTAACTAATAGATTTCAATGCACACAGATAACACGAATATGCCCATATCTTAAACTAGAGAAAAAATATTCATCAGAGTACAGGGAAGTACAACAGGGAGTTCCACAAGGCAGTGTACTAGGGCCACTTTTATTTATCATTTATATAAATGATCTGCCGAAGGTAACTAGTCACCCAATATTCCTGTACGCTGACGACAGCACTATTGTTTTCACAGGAAATGACAAACTATCATTAAAAACAGACATCGAAAATACTTTGCATGACATAATACAATGGTTGAAATCAAATAATTTAAAAATTAATCTAAGCAAAACATACCTAATGATATTTAAAAATAGAACTTCCCAAATAAGTAATATTGACGTAGAATATATGGGAACAAAAATTCTTGAGGTAAATGCCACAAATTTTTTGGGTCTAAACATTGATTCTAGCATAAATTGGAAAATACATGTTGATAATCTTTGCCAAAAATTAAATCAACAATCCTATGCTTTGTACATGCTTTCCAAAGTTGTTAGTCAATCTACTGTATTAGCAGCATATCATGGATATGTTGGATCTATTCTGCGTTACGGAATCATGTTTTGGGGATATTCTACAAATAATGACGATGTATTCAAGGCTCAAAAGAGGTGTATTAGAGCAATATGTAAAATAAAACAGGCCGACAGCTGTAGATCTTTCTTCAAAAGCCTCAATATATTAACAATGCCTTGTCTTTATGTGTATGAAACAGTAATTTTTATTAGAAATAATATTAACTTATTTGAAAATTACAAGAGTGAGCGACATATGCATAAAATTTATTGTCCACGACATAAAACAACCTTATTTAACAAAAGTATATTTTGTATGGGACCACGGATATACAATCACTTACCGAAGACCTTATTAGAGATTCGAAGCAAAAAGGTGTTCAATCAAAAATTGAATAATATTTTGATAGAAAAATCTTATTATAGTGTAGATGAATTTTTAAGTGGCATTTTATAATATTGTTATACTATTTTATTTTTTAAATTGACATTTTTATTTCTATTTGCCTTATTCTAATATATTTCATTGCTAATTAATAATTAATATTTATAATAAGTGTTGACATTATTTGTGTTTTCGTTAAAATTATTTTGTCATAATTATCTATTACATCATACTACAAAAATGGGTAACTCCGTCGCCAGCGCTGGCAATTTATTATTTATTCGCTAGCAGTATTAACAAACCTAGATGTGGGTATCGTTATAAGATTAAGCTTCTGCATGACAAGTTACGGAATGTTTACGTTTGACTTTATTATCTACTTTTATGAGCGTGGTTGATTCAGGACATTGCCCACTCTTGTATGGGGCTGGCATTATATTATATTACAATGTTTAATAGTCATTAAGTAACATTCACAAGACTGATTTGTATCTATATTTAACATAGTTTTAATAATTCTTATATAATTTTTGCACACCCCACAAGGGTAAAATATGGAATTGGACTTAATATATTTTTTAACCACGATGTAATGTACCCATATTCAGCAAATAAAGAGATTGATTGATTGATTGATTCAACCCGTTCCATAAACGGGGTGTCTAAACGGCCAAAAAGACGGAGCCATCAAATGTAGCCGAAGAAATATTAAGCGGGGCTGCATTTTCCTGCATTTGTTTGGGGAGGCATGGAGGATTTGTGGGTTATTTATGCACTGAAATAATGATGATGACATTTAAATGGTCTTCAGTGTTTAATAATAAAAAAAATACGTTATTTAAATTAAAATAAACAAAAAATTAAAATTATTAACTAGATGATTATCTAATGAACTAGATTTAGATACGAATACTTTTGTATCATAAAAGAGCCGGCAAGAAACTCTGAAGTCACTCTTTTTAACTTTAAAGTTTCGTTATAATAATTTGTAAAGTATATAGCAGCTGTTCGCTGAAAACACTCTTTTTATAGATAAAATCAAACCAAACCGGATTTGGTCCGTCAAACACATTTTTCAGTCCTACCTGTTTAACTTAAGTCAAAATGCTAATATACAAAAAATATTATTCCGTTCAGTAAACAAATTTTCGCGGTTTGCAAACAAAAAAGTCACCTTAATAAAAGGGAAATTTAAAATAACTCCCAATAGGGATGCTCCGCGACCTTGGCGACCTTGGCCTGGACCTGACTAAACTAACCTTCCTCTCCACCTAACGTCGTTGACCCAGCTCCATTCGCACTACTATCCAGTGTACCATCATGCGTCAGATCTTCAGAATATTCGTCAGATGCCACAGCACTACACTAGCTGTAACTACTCAAAAAAATTGGTAAATACCTGACTCTCTGTACCACAATAATATAATAATAATAATATTTATTCAAAAATCATTTTTTACACTATAGTAACTATAAATGCAATATTATACTAACTGTGCTATGCTTTAAGTGCCTGAACTAGGAAAACCTGTGTCTCAGGCGTATTGGCTATAATTTTCTTAAAAATAATCACTTTTCACTTCATTATTAATACACTTTTCGTAACGTGTTACTGAGAAAAAATGCTTTAGCAGGTACAGTTAATTTACTAACAATAATAGCTATATTTTATTTTAGTACCATTAATAACTTCTCTGTATCTTCGTACGATAGATTTTGAAGGACATCTTTCAGTACTTTTTTGCACATTCTATAGTTGAGTGGATAGATGTCTGACTAGATAGATCCTAAACAGATTTAAAACCACCTAAGCGTTTAAGATTTAGCACGTGTTAAGTCTTAGATTTTAGTAGCATGCACAAACGTTGTATTTAAAATTTTAAGACAGTTACTTTTTGTTGTTAAATTAAAACGTAAAGTATTTTAATTTATTTCACGAATTTCCAGCAATATTTTGCATAATATATTACTATATAAATTACTGTTCATTTAGTCTGAAACAGGAAGTGAACCCGATATTTCATCGCTGTGCCAACGTGTCCGGCTTCCTGTGCGGCCGTGCAATCTGGCGAAACAAAATGCACCGACCAAGCGTATTGCATTGCATTGAAAGCATGGTTAAAGAATTGTTTAATCCACAAAATACAAATAAATGTCACCGTAGCGTAGGATATTATGTTATTTATTCAGTATATATTTTTATTTCATATATTTTTACATATATTCTTAAAAAAAAACTTATGTTATTTCTTATTACGATAGACATTTTCAATTGACTTTGATTAGACATGATATAACAAAACCCCTATAACCATCTAAAGTACATCCAACGAACTAAAGCGCCTCGTCCACGATAGATTAAAATTACGGAGAGCGACTGTCATAGGGCAATCTACGACGTGTACACATTAGCGACTCTACCCTAGCTAATGTGTCATTACAGTCTACGTAGACAGGCTCCGCTACTCTCTCTACGTATACGTAGTAATTAGAGTATAGATTAGATTAGTTGTCAACCGGTCTAGCTCTATTCTCTCTGCGTGGACGACGCGCTTAAGAATCGTATGGTGACGGATTTAGAATACATAGTGTCACCACCCCATTCCATCCTGAGGGTGTCGTAAGAGGCGACAAAAGGAAATTACAAGGCAGATCACCTAGCCGCAAGAGAAGGAAAACTTGATGTAATTAGTGGAGGCCCGACCCAGCAGTGGGTCATGTAAGGGCTGTGTAGTAGTAGCTATGTAACCTACATTAGGTTCCTTAGGTTCTCTGTGGTAGGTGCTAAAGTGTTAAGTAAAAAACACTTTAGCACACTTCATCTTTCTCGCCACAGCCGGAGACCACAATGGGTGAGATTAGAGAGATTTATTACTGTTGTAATATGTTCATTGTCTCTTCAATCGGCTTCTTCTAAGCTCATAAAACACCCATTGTTGGCTGTAGCTTCCTCCATCTGGCCACCCCCATATAGCGAATGGCACCGCACTAAAATCTACTAATCTTGAGTTTCATGATCGCTGAGTTGAGTACTTGGAATTTATCTCATAAACGTCATGCGCTAAATTAATGTGTAACCATTCGAAGTTTTTGTTAAAACTACAATATTTTCAACGAAAACTTAGGTAATTTGCCTTACCGACATTGTAATAATTGATAGAGGCCCACCCCGGCGTCGCACGTATTTAACAAAAAACACAAATTTCTGTTATAGTGAGACATATATCTTTATTTATTATAGCCTATGTGCTATTCTGATGTATAAGCTATATTATTGTAAAGTTTGTTCAGAAGTGTTTGCGTGAAAGAGTAACAAAAAATTAAGGTACCTTACGCAAATCTTTATAAAACTGGGGTCTAAGTGAGTTCCTTCATTTATATAACGTTAAAGCCCTCGCTTACAGAGAGGTATGTTGTAAGTTTGACGTATCAGTCCCTGCGTCTGTCTGTGGTATTTATTACAAAACACACTTAACAATATTAATTTAGTTTTATTTTGTTTGAATGGTATCATAATCTGTTATTAAAGATAATGTTCTGAAATCAAAGGAGACAATTTAGCTTGTTCGATGAATAGGCCCCCTATAAAATTTCGGTTAAGAGTAATGAAACATATATTGATCTATTCCTTATAATCTTTGGATTACAATGGTATAGTTAGATAGACATGGTTTAACCGGAATACTGAGAAATACGACAAAAATGTGAACATCTAAATAACCTAAAAATCAGATAAATATTTATCAATTAAGTTTTTTATCAAGTTTTCACCTTTTTATTATTATTTTATGATCTCGGTTAAACTTTACAAAAAAATATGCCCTGTTTCCATAATAAATTAGTTACATTTTGATTAGCATCACACGGTTAATAAACGTCACCATATCCAGTAGGCCTAACAAAAATTGTCTCCTTTCAGATTTTAATTTTATTTTGAGAATGAAGCAAACTTGTCAAAAGAGCTCTAATGAGCCAACTTGATTAAATTAGTTTTGATTCTAATTTTGGTGGTAAATTATATTACTTTGATTTGTATATTTTTCATTAATGTGTTGACAATTTGTTTTCATTGTATCATGCAACAATAAATGATTTGACTTTGATTTTGATACCCATCCAACATTGAGCAAAGACAGGCGTTAGTTAACCTGAAAATCGATTGCGTTCGGACTCAAATACATTTTCCCTTCATTTGTATAATTCTCATATTTGCTCTCATAGAAACACCTACTACCAAACCTGGGGAATCTTTTCTTAAAATATTCCAACCGTTCAATTTTGTTCTCTATTGCTTAGAACTTGTAGTATAAGTTTGAATGAACGCGTAGCATAGTAACAGGTCACGTAGGTCGTTACTTCCGCTAGTTGTCGCTACGGTAACCGGATACAGGATTTATAGGGTGACAAGAATTCCAAACTATTGGTGGATAAAAGTGTTTCTAAGAAGTAATTTTCTCTCGGATATGTGTATAGATGTATATCAGATACGATATTTATTTACTACATCTATAATTAATTACTCGTCTAATTATTTCTCTGTGTGGTGACGGATATAGACTAAATTGTGTCATCACCCCATTTTGACCTAAGGGTGTCGTAAGAGACGATAATAAATAAATAAATAAATAAATATCCTTGGACATTTCACACAACGCCATCTCGTCCCAAGCTAAGCAACTTAATGCTTGTGTTATGGTAACGAGATGGATGATAAACTACTTATATACATTTTTTTTTTTTTGTAAATACATACATATTATAGATAGAAATGACACCCAGACTCCGAGCCAGTGCCTCTGGTTTAGACAAAGACACTGGCCCGACCCCGGAATCGAACCCGGGACCCGTTGATCCAAAGGCGGCACATCTAACCACTAGACCAACGAGGCAGTCAATAGGAAATGACAAAGCCGGAAACCTAGCCGCAAGAGAAGGAAAACTTGATAAGAAAGCATGTGCCAACCCGGCTGGCCAGCGTGGCACAGTAGGCTAATACCCCCCATGCAGTTGGAGGAGGCTCGACTCAGATGCGGGTAATTTATGGGCTGAGAAGTAGTAGTAGTAATGTTATTGCGGTCGGTACTGGTCTAACCTGATTTGGCTAACTTGATATTTACGGAGCGAATTCTGCCCTCCGCCAACCATTCAGTGGGACCACTGGTAGTTCTATGGAACACCAGCTGTCACTTTTCACGCTACTGACGGAGTCTAACGACTACATTGACTGCCTCGTTGGTCTAGTGGTTAGATGTGCCGCCTTTGGATCAACGGGTCCCGGGTTCGATTCCGGGGTCAGGCAAGTGTCTTTGTCTAAACCAGAGGCACTGGCTCGGAGTCTGGGTGTCATTTCTATCTATAATATGTATGTATTTACAAAAAAAAATATAGTTAAGTAGTTTATCATCCATCTCGTTACCATAACACAAGCTTAGCTTAGCTTGGGACGAGATGACGTTGCAAATCAAATCAAATCAAATCAAAATGTTTTTTATTCGAATAAATTCTTGCGAATGCTTTCAAATAGTCAAAGATATATAATCTATAAATTATAAAAATCATAAAATAAAATTAATAATTTAGTTTTTACCACCGGTTCGGAATGCCATTCCATAGAGAAGAGCCGGCAAGAAACTCCATGGTTGCTCTTTTAAATAAGAGGGTTACAATGATGGTGGTACAAACAAGTCTGACAGATTAGTGAAAGCAATAACACGCATAAACATGTAGCACATTAAAATATAAGAACTTAAAAATTAGTGAAATTACCCAAATTACATGGTGCGTGCTGAAACTGCACTCACATACTGTTTACAAAACTTCACTAATGTAATGGCTGAAAGATCAGAGCTAGACCATAACATAGCCGACGTTACTCCCATGCGTCACTATCTGATAGATAGTCATTGACTTGATAGTACGCTTTTTTAATTAAACCGGACTTAACGTAACATTTAAATTTCTCGAACGACCAATCCAAAACTGCTTCCGGTAATTTGTTGAACAGGCGAATTCCGAGACCTACAAAAGAACCATGTGCTTTTTGTAGCCGGTGGAATGGTGTAACTAACTTATGCCTATTTCTTGTCTGGATATTGGAGGACGAGACGTCACAATTTTTTTTAAAGCTACTATAATTTTGTTTAACAAAAATTATATTAGAAAAAATGTACTGTGACGCTACAGTTAAAATCCCTATATCTTTAAAGCGTTCTCTCAGTGATTCTCTAGGTCCTAAATTATAAATTGCACGTAGCGCGCGCTTCTGTACAATAAATATGTTTTGTATATCAGCAGCATTACCCCAGAGTAGGATCCCATACGACATAACGCTATGGAAGTAACCAAAGTAAACGAGTTTTGCCGTGTCTTCGTCAGTGAGTCTCCTAACCTGTCTAACAGCGTAGGCGGCTGAACTAAGCTTCCCCGTAAGAGTTGCAATGTGAGGCTTCCACTGCAATTTACGATCTAGAGTGATGCCTAGAAACTTGGTCGAATCTACTATGTCTACTTCCTTATCATCCAAATCTAGTTTGGTATCTATTATCTTAGTATTCGGTGTTACAAATCGAATACATTTAGTTTTTACAGAATTCAGTAGCAAATTGTTTGTTGTGAACCAGTAAGATACCTGACTAAGCGCGCTATTCACGTCGTCATAATTAACGTTTATCCGGTCAACTTTAAATACAAGAGATGTATCATCAGCGAAAAGCACGATATCGCAAATGTCATTAATAAAAAATGCAAGGTCATTAATATATACCAGAAATAGGAAAGGACCAAGGATGGACCCTTGTGGCACGCCCATAGACACAGGCGATCCATCAGACTTAACTCCATTAATGTCAACGAACTGAATTCTATCACGCAGATACGACGCTAATAAATTGATCGCATTGTATTTAACGCCATAGTGTTGAAGCTTTCTTAACAAGGTTTCGTGATGCACACAGTCGAAAGCTTTCGATAGATCACAGAAAATACCTATGGCATCTTGCGAGTTCTCCCAGGCATCATAAATATGTTTTAAGAGCGCAGCACCTGCATTCGTCGTAGAACGACCTTTGGTAAAACCGTATTGTTCACTATGCAATAATTTATGTAAATCGAAATGACGAAGTCTTGTTTTAAGATTAGTTTTTCAAAAATTTTACTTAGAGCTGGCAGAATAGAGATTGGACGGTAATTGCCAGGCTCTTTTTTGTTACCAGCTTTGAACAATGGTGTGATTTTACTATGTTTCATTAAATTAGGAAAAGTACCCACGTCTATACATTCATTAAAAATATCTGCAAGGTATGGGGCAATCTCGTAAATGATGCTATTAATGGCTAGTGTAGACATACCCCACAAATCTTCGGTTTTCTTAGAATTAATGGTTTTAAAAGTATTTATAATATCAATTGCTGTAACGTGAGTGAAACTGAACAGGGCTGAACACTCCTTAACATTATTTCTGAGTAGATCTTCGGCATCGACAGGAGAAGAATTCAACGAAGCAGTGATTTGACACGGTATAGATGCAAAAAAGTTATTAAAGGTTTGAGCCACTTCATACTTATCAATTATTAATTTGTTGTTTACAGTTAATTGGAACATGGATTCTTGTGGCTTTGATTTTCCAGTTTCAGCATTAATACTTTTCCAAGTTGTTTTTATTTTGTCCTCGGATTTTTTAATCTTACGGCTTATGTGTAGGGACTTTGCTGTGTTGCAAACTTTCCTAAAAACTTTTGAGTAAGACCTTACATAATCGTGGAACACTGAATCAAAATTCATCTGTTTCATGGAATAAAGATTATATAAAGTATTCCTACTTTTGTAAATGCCTGGTGTAGCCCAATCACAAAATTTAATTTTATTTCTTATAGTAAAAGTTTTTAATTGAAATACATCATCGTATTGCCTTTTAATAATATCAAATAAGTTCCTATATAAAGTATCTGGATCGCCACGTGCAAGAGTCATGCCACCAGTCATCTTGGATATATTATGTTTGAATAATTCTAATCTGCTACATGTGACTGGTCTAGTAGTAAACTTAGGGCATTCGGCTGTTTTTAGAAAGGGTAGAACAATAAGTTGCCCGCTATGATCTGATGATAGGTCGTTTAGAATTGATTTATCGACCATATCACAGCTGCAGAAAATATTATCCAGGCAAGTAAATGTAGTTTTAGTAATTCTAGTTGGCTCACAAAAAGCGTGAGTCAATCCGAATGACTTAAACAGGCTAATAAAGCGAGAAGTTGACGCTGATTCAACAAGCAAATCTATATTGAAATCACCACATATTATTATATCTTTACCGCTATTTACTGTAATTCTTCTAAAACTTCCTCCATTACTATTTCAAACTGACTGTATATACCTGATGGAGGGCGGTAAACGCAAATAATTATATACATGTCAAGTTCTACACAAGACAATTCGATCGTGCGCTCTATTGAGAGCTGCACAATATCCTTGCGTTCTTTACATTTTAAATAACTTGACACTAATATAAGAGACCCACCACGGATGGCAGATGATCTACAAAAAGCACTAACTACTTTGTGGCTCATGTTATTGCGCCCAAGCTCATGATCTCTCAACCAGTGTTCTGTAACACAAAATACCTGAACTTTGTGATAGTCCAGAAAAAGATCAACCTCTAACTGTTTGCTAGTCATGCCCTGTATATTTTGGTGTACAATGCGTAAGTGAGAGGGCATGACTGTTGTCTTATCTAGTTGTTTAAACAACCAGATGTGTCCGATGAACTGCGAATAGCACAGTCTGTCAGTGTCCTATTACTAGAAGTATGTAAAAAAATTCCTGTGACATAGTCAACAGGGTGTAAATTATAAGCTATCAACGTAGCCATTTGTCTCTTATCTCTAGGGGGCAGGTACATAGTATCCTTTGTCAACTTAAATATAGATATAAATTTGTTGCAGTCAAAAAATGATATCGCTTTGTCATAGCGATCAGTTAGATTATAAATAAGCATATTTAAATTAAATATGTGTCTATTTTGATTGACTGTTAAAGACTGCGAATAAGGTAGGGCATTTATAATAAATTTACAGCCATACTTGGCATTGAGCTCCAATAATTTATCTACCAAATTAATGATGTGTAACCGCTTAACTGAAATGCTGTTACCAAATAAAATTATTACAGTTGTGTCTTTATTCAAATTATGAGGCTGGATACTATGCGTTAGAGTATCTAAGGTAATGCCAGGCGAACACATGTTATATATAGGTACATCACATTTGTCTTTCAAGAGTGAGCTAAAACCTTGACCTAATTTGTCAGAGTATATAACAACTTTAGATGCCGCTGTACAGGGGCGCACATCTTGTTGTGATACATTACAAACACTTACATTGCATAATTCACCACATGGAGATGATGATGACAATGATGATGGTTCTGCATGATCATGGTAGACAGTGCTGCATGCGTTTTCTGGGTACAATGGCTGGTGGCAATTATCTGTCAATGATTGAAAACGCTCAGCATTGTAAGAGCTCATTTTCAAAAGTTCATTAGTCGCCAAAATATGGTGTTTAATTTGGACTTGGGCCTCCTCATATTTCTGTGCAATGCTGGCAAGGTCTTTCTGCAGATTAATTATGTCTACCTGTAAGTTAAATGTATCCTTGTCATAAATATATTGTGATTTTACTAAATTATCTTTATATTGACGTAACCTAGATATTAATATTAGCCTATTACTGCTTAATGATTTTAGCATTTTAGTTTGCTTATTATATTTTATTAATTTCTTGGTTTTACTAATTAATTTGTTAATTTTTATATACTTTTTAATCTTGTTATTACTGGCAATATTAACAAAATTATCCTGTTCAGCCTGGCATGTTGTGTTACATATATTGTTACATTCTGATTGTCCCAGTAATTCATCATATAGGGACTGAGTGGTACTACTATTCTGGCACTCCTTGAAATGTTCAAAGCTCTCAATAGCCTTTTGAGCTTCATGCAATGAGTATTCCAGTTCAGTAATACGACTCAGAGCCTGTTCATGCATTGTACTACAACTATGGAATGAATCAACAGTGTCCTGCAGTTGGTCTCTCTGCTCCTGTACGGCCATGAGGTGAGTATGAAGTTCAGCCAGCTCATTTTCAGTCCAGAGTTCCTATTAATTACAATTTCGATTTCTTTTTCACTGTCATCACGTTCTTTCATGAGCTGGTCACAAAGCTTGTTTTTGGACTTCAGTTCTTGGAGGGCTACCTTCAGCTTGTTCTCCATATCCTTGGCAACCGCTTTGCGAGTCAGCGCCATGTCCCACTAGTGGACTGTAACTGAAAAATAACAGGAAAATATGTGAATAAAAGATAGAATGTAAAGATGGATGGAATGTTGTGTGAAAATGTCCAAGGATATTTATTTATTTATAACTAGCTGACCCGACAGACGTTGTCCTGTCTGAACTATGAATATTGAATTCGAATTGGAATAATAAATAATAAATTAATATACCGCCTTTTCTTATCAATTCCAATCCCTTATTTAATGTAATTAAAAAAGAAAAAAGTAATTATGCCAAAAATAGCGAACCGTCGGGACGAACGTCAAATGTTTGACAGGTAACAGTTTGTATGGGAAAATAAAATTGTTGTTTTTATTATTTTACTTACAATATCAATGTTTTCTCTAGACTCTTAAACCTTCCCTGGACTCACACGAATATTTCAAGACCAAAATTAGCCAAATCGCTCCAGCCGTTTTCGACTTTTAGCGAGACTAACGAACAGCTATTCATTTTTATATATAGAGATGTATTACCTTATACGGTGCAAAGGTAGGGGGGCGGCGTATTAAAATGCGCTCCGAAGCATAGAGATGGACATATATAACGACTGGCTATGCTAGTGATTAGCTTTAATTTCCGCTTCATGTAAATGGCGGATGCCTTTTTTTTTTGGTGACGCTTGGGAAATTATTTCTGCATACCGCCACCCCTCAGGGGGGGGGGGGTCAGGGAAAACTACTCGTCTACCCACTAGAACCCCAGTGGTATACCCTCACACGACACGCTTGGGGCGTGTGAGGGTATACCGCTGGGTATACCACAGGTTCGCGTAAAAGCATTCCATTGTGACGCCTGAAATTGGAGGAAGCCTTACTCAGCATTGGGTCATTTATGGGCTGAATGGTAGTGTATTGGAAATGGATGGATGTCGTCCGTGCTATCCTTATATCTTTACTATTTATTTACAAAAAAATATATTTAAGTAGTTTATCATCCATCTCGTTACCATAACACAAGCATTTAGTTGCTTAGCTTGGGACGAGATGGCGTTGTGTGAAATGTCCAAAGATATTTATTCTATGTTGATATACAAAGTCAGTAGCGTAAACAGCTGGTATAGTCATTCTACCAGCCCCATAATATTCTTGTTAAAAATAAGACAAAAATGAATTAGTAACTGAAATCCGACCGTATTATATTATTTACAATAAAAATACTTTTACTGTAAACACTTGCACATAATGACAATAAACTCTTCTTCTTCTTCGATTATGGCGAATAAGAAGAGTATATCGAAAGGTGAAATGAGTCGATGACACATGTCCTTTTCATCGTATGCATTTAAATATTTCATTACTAGCTGACCCGACAGACGTTGTCCTGTCTGAACTATGAATATTGAATTCGAATTGGAATAATTAATAATAAATTAATATACCGCCTTTTCTTATCGATTCCAATCCCTTATTTAATGTAATTAAAAAAGAAAAAAAGTAATTATGCCAAAAATAGCGAACCGTCGGGACGAACGTCAAATGTTTGACAGGTAACAGTTTGTATGGGAAAATAAAATTGTTGTTTTTTATTATTTTACTTACAATATCAATGTTTTCTCTAGACTCTTAAACCTTCCCTGGACTCACACGAATATTTCAAGACCAAAATTAGCCAAATCGCTTCAGCCGTTTTCGAGTTTTAGCGAGACTAACGAACAGCTATTCATTTTTATATATAGAGATTTATGAAATATACAATTATCATATGTATAAAGTCTGTCCCAAAAATATTATCAGACTCGTGGCCATAACACTAACGCAAACTTAACGGTCGTAACTTTAAAATGGTGATTTTGTAACGAGTTTCAAATGGCTCTATTTTGAGAAAGTTAAGTTAAAAAAATCGTGTATCACCTTTTTCATGATATTTAGTTTCGAGGCGAGGAATAAGTTGATCGCCTGCTGTGTAGGTATACAATTCTTTATCCAGCGTGACTTTGACAGAGTACTTTGATGAAGTTTTATGCGCAAAGGGATGATTATCCAGTCAGACGAGGGCTGCTAGGTCTCGCGATGTCTCGTCGTGGATATCTTATTTATACGAATTGCTATGCAAATTTCGCTATCGCAACGTAGGGCTTTTTGATAATTCTCGCATTTGTAGGCGGTATTTCTTGATGCTTCTTATATTCAGACGATTCATAAAAAATTCAAATTAATTCTATTATCTATACATACAAATAAATAAAATTGGAGTGTCTGTTTGTAATAATAAAATACTAAATGCGTAAGTACATAGACCAAATTTTATTTTTGTCTGTCTGTTCCGGCTAATCTCTGAAACGGCTGCACCGACTTCGACAGGACTTTCACTTATAGGAAGCTGATGATATAAGGTAGGTAGGTAACTTAGGCTACTTTTTTGACTAGATTCGCCCCGCGGCGTCACCCGCGGGTAACATGGCACCCGTGCGAAGCCGGGACGGGCCGCTAGTACCTTATAAATGTGAAGGTAATTCAATATATTACGACCTCTTGCAGCTAGGTGATCTACCTCTTGCGTTCCTTTAGGCGCCTCCTAAGCCGCGTTTGGCATGATATGGGTTATTGTCCTTGCGTATCCTCTCTATTCCATACAAATATTTAAAACGTAATGCTAGCAAAACTGGGTTAACAACCACTTTTTGTACGTCCGCAACAAACTAGCTTCACGTAAATTTCGCCCTCAAACCTCAGTCTCCTCCGGCTACAGATTTCAGACGAGTGAATAAATTTAAATATGTATTGAGCTCGCTAGTCTAGCCCGTTAGCTATATTTTCTAGTTACATCACATTTTCTAGGAAGAGGCAGTTGGGGATAACTCGCCATTTCGTCTTTTAACAATTTAATGGAGTCATCCCTATAAAATATTTACTTAATATTATTATCATATTTCAGTTTGTTGCGTTAGCCAAATAAAAATAAAGCAATTTTTTTCACATTACCAACTAGCTCACGTGCGCGGATTCAACCGCGTTAATTTTGTAGCGACCAGCACACCCACAAATGAGAAAATTACCAATAAGTCCTACACCGCGATAGCGAAGTGAAGTTTACAGAGCAATTCGCACGGTTAAGCAATACCCGACAACAGTTATCGCGGGATAGGGTATATCTCGCCCCCGCTAGACATACCACCTTGTCTGGCTGGATGATCATCCCTTTGCGCCTACTAAAGTTTCAAACCCGTTCTTATCTCGACTGTATGTTATTGCTATATGTTACTCAGGCGTTTAGATGGTGAAGCAAATTTAGCAAATTTTAAATTTTATAATACTACTAGTGGCCCGCCCCGGCTTCGCCCGTGCAAAGCGGGGGTGGGTTATACATATAAACCTTCCCCTTGAATCACTCTATCTATTAAAAACCGCTTCAAAATCCGTTGCGTAGTTTTAAAGATTTATGCATACATAGGGACGGACAGAAGAATGCGACTTTGTTTTATACTATGTAGTGATAGTGATGTGACAGGGTAGACGTATACCGACTGCAGCGCCATCTGTCGGGCTCATTTGTGAATCTAAACCATCCTCGGTGCTACCCAAACGCTTACAAAAAAAAACATTCAAATCGGCCCCGCCGTTTGGGAGGAGTTCAGTGACGTACACACATACAGTAGAATTATATATATAACTAGCGGCCCACCCCGGCTTCGCACGGGTGCAATTATGCATGTATTATACGTATACGTACGACTTTGTTTTATACTATGTAATGATAATAAAGATAACTTCAAGCGACTAGAAATGTCAAAATTAGAAATTGTATTTGATAACTTCTTTTAGAGCAATATCTAAAGAAAAGAAAAAGATCTTATTTAGATCGGTATTTTACACACCTTTAGTGAGGTTTACCTGCCAAAGCCACTGTAACCCAAACTTCATAACTGGTACATCGTTCTTACCTGTGTTGGGAGTATGCGCTGACAAACTTTCAGCTTTTATAAAATACCGTAGGTCTGGGGTTCACGGGCTCTTAGTCTATTTTGATATTGGCGGAGTTATGTTGTTGTAACGTAGCATGCCATTAAACAAAAAAAGGGAAGTGAAGTGACAACTTGATTGCCAACCAAATATACTAGATAATACTAACTAGCTCGTATAGTTTGTCAAATATATGAATTAAAAAAATACATTCGCCCATTTGTACATGACTCATAAATTTTTACAATAGACGTCCCGAGCATTTCTCCCCGACCTCCTTCATCACTTGACGCGGGAAGATTGGATCGTCTAAACTGCTTATGAAGGGAAGGTGGAATATGTGAAGATGGTGGATGTTCACACAGTCAATTTTGGTTTATGTCATCTCATCAACGCCTTTAGTGAGACATCGTATTATAAAGGCATTTTATCTTTCTTGCATTACGAAGCTTACACTCTATAAGGGTAGGTACAAATGGGTCTGTTGTGAAATATTGCAGATTAACTAACTGAAGTTGCCGTGTGGTGATGGGTTTAGAATGTATAGTATCACCACCCTATTCCTTCCTGCGGGTGTCGTCAGATTTGACAAAAGAAAATTACAAGGCCGACAACCTAGCCGCAAGAGAAGGAATGTAATGTTTATAGCCTCACACGTCTTGTTTACAACACCACAGGTTTGCGAGGACGCATCTTACTGCGGCGCCCCGACGGGTTACAACAATCGGACGCCCTCAGTCATTGAGGCTTGTTATTTTTAAACTTTCGCGATTTGTACACATAATTAAAAACTTATCGGGACTTATCGCGCACAGAATGAATACCTGTTTTTGCTCGACGTTTCGACCATGTTACAATGGCCGTGGTCGCGAGCTGACTGCAGACCGCAAGTTTTTTCGGTGGGAAGTGAGGGTACTTTGGTCTCCTACCCTCACTTGGTTTTGCACACACGTAGGGTTGTCACTACGACACACAACACTGACTGTATCGGTTGAACACTTAGTACCTACACCGCGAACTAAACATTTGCTTATAACGGGGTTCCACGATGCCGCCAACTTGAAACCATCTTCTCGGTTAAAATTACGGTGTTTTTTGATTTCAACCGCTTCACGAACCGTTCTCGCATAGTAATGCCGTTCAGTGGAGAGGACTTTCGGATCGTGGAGCTCGATCCAGTGATCAGAACCCGCCTCAAGCAAATGCTCAGCAATAGCAGACTTCTGGACCTGGTGATTTTTGACAGCTGCGATGTGTTCTTTGATCCTTTCCGCAATGGTACGTTTCGTTTGACCGATGTAGGAACTACCGCAGCTGCAATCCACCTTGTACACACCGGGAGTCTGGAACGGAATGACATCCTTCAGTGTCCTCACATGCCTGGTTAACTTGGATAAGGGGGTATACACCGTTTTGATGGAATACTCCTTCAACACAGTCCCCACCTTATCTGTTACCCCTTTAACGTAGGGCATGAAAGCCGGCTGCCTCTCGACGTCAAACTTGCTCCTGTGTCCTCTGCGTATTGCTCGTCCTCTCTTGGTCACACTATAGCCATTTCTTTTAAGTACCTCCTGAACATGGGCTACTTCAGCCTCCACATGTTCAGGGTCACAGAGGGCTACCGCTCTGTCTAACAGAGATCTGGCCACCGACTGCAAATGGCGCGGGTGATGGTGTGACGTAGCATGTAGGTACCTGTCCGTGTGCGTGGGTTTTCTGTAGACCGAGTGCGCCAACGAGCCATCTGGTCTAACCATCACTTTGATATCCAGGAATGGCAGAGTTCTTTCCACTTCCAGTTCATATGTGAACCTAATGTTCGCGTGAATCGAGTTGAGATGATCCACGAACTGCTCTACTATCTTTTTGTCTCCCTTCATTATGCAGAAAACGTCGTCCACATACCGTTTCCACATCTTCACCGCAGACGATTGCATGTTTATGGACTTTTCAAAATGTTCCATCCAGATGTTTGCCATCACCGGAGCCACAGGACGTCGAGCAAACGTCGAGCAAACGTCGAGCAAAAACAGGTATTCATTCTGTGCGCGATAAGTCCCGATAAGTTTTTAATTATTGAGGCTTGTGTCGGTGGTTGGCCCCCGACCCACCACCGGCCTCTAAGACGACGGTAGAAGAGGGTTACGTCACGTTACCCTCCCCTGGCCGCCCTCCATTGCGAACCGCCTCTCACCACGCCACAGTCGAGGGGGTTGATACCAAATCCCCATGCCAACTCGTCTGGTAGCACAGTAGGCTTATTACCCTCCATGTAACTGGAGGAGGCACAACACAACAGTGGGTCCTCTCTGGGCAGAGTGGTAGTAGTATCAACTCATTCTATCGTGAGAGTGTCGTAAGTACGATAGGCGTGTAGGAACTAGCAGGTCAAAACTTACCACAATATTATGAAATCTTCTGTAAGTTTGCTTCCCTATTCCCCTATACTATGATTATTTGTTTCGCCGCCAATCTTTCATGTCACAATAAAACTTGTATTATTTTGATAGTGATAACATCTATAAATCTCAGTTCCGAATGTCTGATCTCTGTTCCATTTTTGGCTTCGGCATTCGGCTTTATGACAAAACGGTTTATGACATTCGGCCTTCCGTTATAGTGATTGTTTTTCGAACCACTGTGTATAATTTTTATTTACATTTATATCAAAGCTATAGGTGTCTCCTCATGCTATGTTAGTGGCATAGGATACTTTTTACCCCCAGAGTTACAGTTAACCTGACTGATGGTACAGAGTTACCATTACCTATGAACTATTGTAACATGACCAACGTATTTTCCGTGGATTCATTTCAGCCTTGAAATTATATAAATTTGATTCCCTTCTCCGAGTTTGGCTACAGACAATGTGTATACTCAATTAACACACACATGTATTCCATATGCAAACATACATGACATATTCACTTCATTGAATTAGAATACTGATATCTAATTTAACATCCTGAGAATGAACCCATTTCCGAGACTCACTGTCATTTAGAATGGCGAGCATTAAATTACACGTCAAGCAAATCCTGTGCGCACCGTGCGTGAAATACGCTTCGCGACACACGCCTCGCTACACACGGCCGCATAGCTCGTCGAGCACACGCTGACAAATCCTTTACACATTTAATTAAATGTAGAGCGTTTGGATTATGTAATTCTTTTGGTAGTATTTAGAAGATTGAACAAAACTCGGTTTTTACCGTGTCCTGGTGAAAGTCTTTTTTATATCTATCTTGCCCCTTTTCCAATTTCATCGGCTCTTATTTGACATGATTTCGATAACTACCGGTATTTAAACGGAGGGATTACCTTCTGCCCTCCGCCGACCATCTAGTGGAACTACCGTCCAGGCAAAAATATCTCCGCAATCTATCATAAACTGTGCTTCAAGTGTAACGCCAATTTTTTGCAGTAATTTTAGCGTAAATATCTATTCAAACTCAAAAGGAACTTTACTTACCTTGGTTTTATCACAAAACTCTTATAATAAATCGTCGTATTTATAAATACCATTATCATCTTACGGCCCTCGACCCACGCTAGGTGGTAGTCTCCACACACACCTTTAAGTCGTCATATACATTCACACCTTTCATACACAATTCCTCACTCCTACAATCCCTCCATCTCCCTTGATTGACACAACACCTACGTCCACCCACATTCGGAAAACTGCTCTACAGAGAAGAGCCGGCGAGAAACGCTGTAGTATTTTTTTTTAATTATTGAACTTAATATAAGGCTACTTTTTAAACTAGCTTCACTCCGCGTCACCCGCGGTACGACAATAACCGCGGGTAACATCGCACCCGGGCGAAGCCGGGACGGGCCGCTAGTCACTACATATTTTAAAACAAAGTCGCTGTCGCCTGTCCGTCCCTATGTATGCTTAAATCTTTAAAACTACGCAACGGATTTTGAAGCAGTTTTTTTTAATAGGTAGAGTGATTCAAGAGCAAGGTTTATAAGTATAATACATCCATAATATTATAGAGAAACACTCATAAATTTAGAGGTACATCATTGCACCCGTGCGAAGCCGGGGCGGGTCGCTAGTATATTATAAATCAGTAAACCAAGCCGCAAGAAAAGGAAAATTTGAAACGAAATTCTGTGCCAACTCGTCTGGCCAGCGTGGCAAGGAAGGGTTAATTGCCCTCCTAGAGTTGAAGGAAGCCAGCAGTAAGTAACCTAAATCTAAAAATACTATATTGAATAATTGTTCTTCTTTCGTTTGCAATACAAAATTCAATCAGCAGCTTTATTTGTGAATCTGCGGAATAAAAAGAATGAAAAAGATTTAAATCTACTGGAAGTTTAACAATGGCCACGAGTCAAATTGTAATCAGTTTTCAAAGTTTCACTCTAAAAATTGCCAAAAAAAAATACAGAAAGGTCCACAAAAATTTCCACTGCAAAGTTTGTAAAGGAATTATGCTCGAGCCGTCTTCGATCGAGCGAACATTTTCCCGAATATCTTCGAATTAGGTTTGAGTGAGCGGCGCCATTTAAATTCTTTTAATAATTGTTAGAAGCTGGTCCAAGTCTAAAGCGAATCATCTAAAATATAAAATCTTGAAGCACTTTCTCAATTGGGAATTACTGAGAAATTCTCATGTACTAGTATGTATTAAAACGGCTGCATTTTGCGTAAGAGTTACGAAAATCCGTCCATATATCCGTACAAACTCTCGCTTTTAAGCTAGGTAGTGACTGGAGTTACGGGGCGTAATGTAACAACGTGTTACACAGCGAACATTCGTGCAGTCAGTACTAAGTGTTACGGCTTCGTCCACACTGTGGACCGACGACCTGGATAAGGTCGCCGGAAAGCGATGGATGTGGGCGGTTCAGGACCGGCCAGGAAATCCTTGGTGTCCAGCAGTGGACGTCTTTTATTACTGACCTTTCATATGCGTTTAAAAGTATGCGACCGTTTTCAGTGCTCAAATCTGTTAAGACACTTCTCAAACATGACATAATTAATAAGTATCTATCTGCATTTAGAAAATATCTGTTATTTGAAACTTTAAATATTACCGTTTCAGTCCATAAATGACCCAATAGTATGTCGGGCATCTTCTAAATATATGAAGAGAAATTAGCCTACTGCGCTACGCTGGCAAGACGGGTTGGTACATGGTTTGTACATACATCTTGCGGCTAGGTGATCTGCCTGTTGCATTCCTTTAGTCACCTCATATGATGCCCTCAGGATGCTATGGGTTGATAATTTTGCGGAATCTAAATATAAAAATATTTAAAGATACCTATAAAAAGGGTATGATTGCAGTCAAATCGCTTTCCGCTTATGGGTTGCAGTGTAATCAGAATGAAGTGCGAATCATTCTCACCACCGGGAAAGGTAAGAGTAGCTCAGTAGCTTTTCTATTGAGACCCGCGTCACGTGGCGTGTGGGAGGTGTTGAATACTGAAACACTTATGCATTATAAGGAGGTGTGAAGATATGAAATATTTTATTTGGGCTCTTTATTGCTTTCCCTCCATTTTATGGATGAGTATGTGGATTCGATTGATTGGGAATTTTGTTCGGTCTTAGGCAAAAATAGAGGCTTGATGTTTCCACTATCAACCTCCGACTGTCCTGAAGGGTGTTTTTTTTAATGAAGTTTCATAATTCAATAGTGTGTGTCAAGTGTTTTATACGAAACAAGCGTGATTATTACTTTTGAATTAAAAATTAGTTGTGGCAATTTTTTTTTTTTTTTTTTACGTCCATTATATGACAATTTTGCCAACGCATCTAGCAGAGACTGATTTTTGTATATCATCGAAAGGAACATAAGCTTTTGATTAAAAGCTAAATCCTAAAACCGAACATTTTAAAGTATCACATGAAATATGAACACATAGCACTGGTCATTTGTTAGCGTTGCAACTTTTCCACCCTTGCCTCCTCCAGTTAAATGGAGGGTAATTAGCCTACTGCGCCACGCTGGCCAGACGGGTTGGCACTGGGTTTGTGTCAAGGTTTCGTTCTCATGCGGCTAGGTTTTCGGTCTTGTTATTTCCTTTAGTCACCTCTTACGACACCCTCAGGATGGAATGGGTGTTACGTTGTAACAAGATAAAATATAATATAAAATTTTCATATCAAATATTTTTACAACAGACAAACAAACCAACGTTTTATTACTATCAAACTGAATCCGCGCGCATTAACTAGTGTTGGCATCGTTCATAACCATATATGGTGATCTTCGCGTCCGAAGGCGAAAACTTTCTAGAACAACGGATTGGTAACGCCCACAAGGCATAGGTGCATAGAAAGTTCGAGAATAAAGAACAAAGGATAAAACAAGGGAAATAATTCTATTTCGTTCATTAGCATATCGTCTTCTCCTTCCTACAAAATCGTACGATGAACCAGACAATAGTGTGGGGCGTGTCCTCCCACCAACAAGGGAACCCCTCCACATGCCACTTCAAAAAAAAAACAAGGGCAGTTAATAAATAGCGGGAGCGGTAGTTAGGAGCCCCATTTCTGAAAAAACTACTAGTCATACTTCTGATCATCCCCCTTGGTAAGTCTGATTCAATATTGCTGGTTGCTATTGTCTGTTTTCTTGCCTGTGTTAATTTGTCTCAACGGTAATTCGCTATGGCTGGATATATTTCATAATAGTGGCTTAGCTACGTTACGAAATGTGATTGCGGGTGTGTTAAAATAATATTTGCTTCCAGTTAGTCGCTCCGATAAGTTTTTAACAACGTTCTACCCGCGGTATTTTTTGTCACTAGCATAATACATATTAGTACGAATCTATTCTGCCGCCGTGAGAAACCAATGGAATATTGTTGGATATATTTAAATGCCATTGTGTAGTTCACGCGCAAATAGTCAACGTCGGTGGCCATACATACGTATGCATTGTGATTTATTAATTTTCGTGATTAATACAGCCGTTGAAAAGTGTTAATGTCATTGTATGCATTGTTTAAAAACTGGTAGTTTTTAATAATTAAATGTAGTGTAAAGATAACGATTTTGCTGTGTGTTCTTAATAAATTGGCCACCGAGATAATTTTATACAAGGTAGGTCATAATGGTCATAGTCACTTCGTAATGGTTTTTCATAAAAATAATTATATTTGATTCCTAACTATTTCCTAGTTCGCGTAGTTTTGTAAAAGTTTACTAGTTGTGTAAAACTGTTGTAATATATTTCCTTTGCAATAATTATTTGCTAGCTTAGCATCATATTTCTATGTACCGGCGTGCTAAAAATCAAGGTCAGTGCTTCGCTAGTTAATTTGTGACGACTACCCGTTTGCTAATAGGTATGTCGATTGTATTCTTTTGATTCTTATGAAATTGTGATCGTCCGGTATTTAATATTTGAGATGTTCTTTTATTAATTGTTTATTTTATCATTGGATTGTTTCTAGTACCGGGCTTGGACATCACAATTTCATATTATATAATTTTGTTGTTTCGCGAAAGACGCCGACGCCCACTCCGGGTTTCACCTAGTGCCTGGGTGTCGGATCTTTCGCGCTAAGGGGTCATTCCGACGCGTTCCAGGAAACTGGGGGACCTCTGTACGGGCTGGGATTCTCCGGAAGAGTAGAAGACCGCCGTACGTTTGGAGGCTTTTCATGCTGCCGACGGCCACGAGGCTGAACGCACTCCGCGCTGAGATGTACACAGCCGCACACCACCTATGAGCTGAGGTCTACGTGCCACACGTCCCCGTCCGAATCGCGTTACGGCTGCGCGTCCTACGCCCGGAAGTGACCCAACCGGCTAATGCCTAATAGTCGGATGAGATAAGTCCCCAGCGCATTTAGGTTTTTTTTTACTGACCACAAGCTTCCCTGTGCCGAGAACTCATCCCTGTGATTTCGAGATCTTTTCGTGCTTAGAGACATTAATTTTGGTGATACATTGTAAACCCAGAAATAAATCTTGTAAATTTTGTAATTGTTTTTTTTCCCTTTTCTTTGTTACCCGCCGTCAGGCGGTCGTAACATGGGGTGGTGGGTGAACCACACGGAAGTTCAACTTTTCTTTCTTTTCTTCAGTTCGTTTATACAGGATAAACGAACTCAATAAAGAAAAGTTGAAACAACATTATAATAATAAACTGAGTGAACAGCAAACGGGAGATGAACTCAAGAAACTATTTTTCAATAAAACTTGCCCATCGCAGTATCGGGCCAATGCGTACTTCACTTGAACTTTTATTAAAAAAACCGTCCAATAAACGAAGTTTTTTCCCCGCTCAAATTCTTCCCGATTATGTGCATTGGTTCAGCTCTTTTGGACTTGGATTGCGTTCTTTCAATAAACGCTAAGACAGTGCATGTTTAGTGAGAGTTAGAGCGTTCCGTACATATTTAAAAGTAATATTATTAAACCCTCGAAGGAAAAAGGGTTTATAACATAGCTGTTGTACCATTTTAGTGGAAGAAGTGCTTATTGAATAAGCTTTAGCTGCTTGAAGACCTTTCTTCTGGTGGCATTGAAGAGACGCACACGATATGAAACCCTGTACTAACCACCAAAGGCTAATTTTCAGTAAGCACTGGGTATTTTCTAGCCTTAAATCGCTTAGTCCCACTGGGAAAAGACAAGTAATACAGATGGGATGAAAACCTTATAGTCGTCCGAATTGAGGACATTGAACTAAAGAAGAGAATCAGTTCTATGTTTATCTTGAACAATGAGTTTAATCGGTTCCAGTTAAACTAACCAACTAGCTATTGTTATTATTATCCTACAGGCTTAGTAGTGGTGACGAATTTAGTATACAGCGTCACCACCCTATTCCATTCTGAGGGTGTCGTCACGCCGACAAAAGAAAATGACAAGGCCGCGAGAGAGAAATGGGAAAAGAAAATACTTTATACAAACCTTGTGTCAATCCGTTTTGCCAGCGTGGCACAGTAGGCTAATTTCCCTCTATGAATTTGGAGGAGGCCCGACTCAGTAGTGTAATGAAATGAAGCTTAGTATGCCGTGTTCCACGATATTTCGTGGCCTTTCAAGTTAAGTCAATTTCGTCCCCAGATAAAATGTTAAGAAAAAATGTAAGTATTTTCTTCCTGAAATTTTGTACACATCATCTGTAGCAGTAGTCCTATCGAATCGATCCTTTAGTTGTGGATATAAGTTTTTCGTTACACCCTGTATAGATATTGTTTTGTTAATGAATTTTAGTGAGTGTATTAATATAAACCACGTATTTCCTCGTGCATTTAAAACAGCTACCTCACTCTGACTTTATAATACCAGGCAACCTTAAGACAGTGAAGTTTGCCCAACCAGAGTGTGTAGCTCTGTCTGCCTATCTGTACCACTTTAAAGCTTTCGCATCTCAACCGATAGAGAGAGATTGGCTGATTTGTTCAATAAATAAGTAGGCGCAAAGCAAGTTAAACCTCTGGCGTCATCCAAATTTTGGGTCGAATTAGTAGTATTCAGTCAAAATGACATCCGACTGAAATTAAATCGTAGTTTAAGACTATGAGAAAAGGTTGCTGTCCTCATAAAACGCGGTAATAATGACGAATTTCCTGTAATAAACTGAAGCTCAGTTTAATAATAGCCTTCCAATGTTAGCCAAATACAGCTTTTTCCGCCACAATTTGGGAGTGGCCTTAATGAAGCCAGTGCACTCGCTCCACTGTTTCCACTGGCACTCCACGACGCTTCCAAATGAGAATTTTAATGAACTCCTGCCATCTTCGGCGACATAGACATATATTGCTAGATACGCTATGAAATGTTTCAAAAGAGTTATAATAATAATTGTTATTGTGATTCAATTTTTTTTACATGTCTTGAATGCCTTGGACCCTAGGCTTGCGTGATGGAGAGCAAATCCAGGGTCTAAGATGGAGCGGGCAATTCAAGGAAATGCCCTGTCGGGCACCAGCTCTCACATACACACGACGGAACACAGTAAAACTGCTTGGCGCCGGACTTAAATGTGGGGGTAGTAGCTAGCTGGGCGGACCATTCGATTTTGTTGACTATTACAACACGCGTTATGACCCAAGGTGCGGTCACCAACCAAAATCATCCTGTGGGTGTCGTAAGAGGCGACTAAAGTAACACAAGAGGGTTAACTTGATACAAACCCTATGCCAATCCGTTTTGCCAGCGTGGCACAGTAGGCTAAGGCTATAACTAAGGCAATAAACAATGAGAGGTTCCAACAAACAAAAACAAAATTATTTTTATTCGAATAATTAAAAGTTAAAATTAAACGTAATTAATCATGTAGTTTTTACCACTGGTTTGGAATGCCATTCCACAGAGAAGATCCGGCAAGAAACTCCATGGTTTCTCTTTTAAATAACAGAGTTACAATGATGGTGGTACAAAAAAGACTGACAGATTAGTGAGAGCAATTACACGCATAAAATTAAAAAGCCAAAAATTATAATCACTACATAGTATAAAACAAAGTCACTGTCGCATCTCCGTCCCTATGCATGCTTAAATCTTTAAAATTACGCAACGGATTTTGAAGTGATTTTTTTTTAGTAGATAGATTGATTAAGAGGAAGGTTTATATGCTTAATACATCCATAATATTGTAGAGAATCACTGATAAATGTACATCATTGCACCCGTGCGAAGCCGGGCGGGTCGCTAGTATGTAATATATAAGAAATACTTACAATACAATACAGTAAATTACTGTAATATCTAACCTGTTATTGGGTCCACATATCCAGCAACATATCCAGCAACACATGGTTGCTATATCATTGTCATTGTAGGAAAGCAGTACAGGTAATTAACTATGAAGGTTTTAATGAAAAATTTGAGTAATTTCCATTTTTGTTACAATTGCTCTACTAATACTACTCAGCCCATAAATTACCCACTGCTAAGTCGGGCCTCCTCCCATCACAGGGAGGGCAATAGGCCTACTGTGCAACGCTGGCCTTTTTTGAAATTGCTCTACATTTTTTAATTATTCTAATTGTAAAACAATGTATTAAGTCTGGTGACAACCTCATTCCATCCTGAGGGTGTCGTAAGAGCCGACAAAAGGAATTAGCAAGGCTGATAACAACCGCAAGAGAAGGACTTGATGAGAGAACCACTTGATACCTATGCAAACCCGTGTGGCCAGCGTGACACAGTAGGCCTATTGCCCTCCCTGTGATGGGAGGAGGCCCAACACAGCAGTGGGACATCCATGGGCTCAGTAGTATTAGTAACTTTGTTTCACAATACTTATCAAAATAATGAAAATACGCCAAATACTAAAATGTTATAATTAAAAAACATAAAACCGGTATTAAATTATAATTATTGAAAACGAAGGAACTGTTATTTATTGCTGACACTGTGTATTGGCTCTCACTCTGTGTGTCTCTCTCTCTCTTCTCAGCCGAGGGTGCGTGAAAGACCCATTGCTGAGCCAATTACAAGATAAAAAAATATAGAGCGCACTGTATTTTGTAACAGCACTCTACATTGCAAGCATTTCAATTAATGCGCATATCGGTGGTTTAATAATAATAAATTTAAGAAACGTTGTAATCTGATTCCGATTTTACGTTTTTATTAATATATAATGACATTTTATGATAGTTATTTTATGTTAGCATTTATACTAAGTAGATACGGCAAATCGTTAGAATTTCTATAAGGACAGATTTGTTCCCTATAAAAATCCCAATAAAACATTGAAATTAAAGAATATTTGACAGATTTATTGTGTTTTCTTTTTTCATTATTTAATTTCTGATACTTCGAATGCTTTGCAGCAGTCGTGTTCCCAGAGGCTAGAGACAGAGACTAGACGGTTGTCTTTAAAAGTACAGTTAAATCCACCGCCTATACATAATTTTGTTTTATGGATAACGTTTTATTCCCTGTGCACGCAGAAATCGCTCACGGTGTCCATAGGTCTTGCAGATAAGTGTCGAGATCAAGATTTGATCAATTTAATGACTGGGTCTCAAGGCGCGACTGCTACAAAGCATTCGAAACGTCGGGAATTCAATAATGAGTGTATGTATAACTTTAATATTTTTATTACTTGTAAATTTTGTAAATCTTTTTCACGATTAGCAACAACAGTTTGTTCCGAGGTTTAATATTACAATTACTTTACGGAATACTTAACATAATTAAACATACCTTGTAAAATAATATTTACATTCAAAACAAGTATCGACGATCAAAATATTGAAGATAAAAGTATTCTAGCATATGTACTCACGAATAGGTCACCCTCCGCATAATAGATGGCGCTGACGTCAAAATAGATAACGGTATGGTTTGGTGCATTGCAAAAGTAATGGCTGGTATGAAAACTGGTTCGGGCAACAAACATACATACATATAGATTTTTGGCGAGCAAACCCAGCAGCCGTTTCGGCGACTGCAGGTACTATTTGCTCTCTTTCATTTTTAAATAGAAGAGATGTACGAACGATTTACGAAATCTTGTTAAAATTGAAATCCCGCGGAGCGGATCCCATCAAGCGGAGCGGAGTTTTTATCGATGTTTTTCGATAATTGAAATATCGATTAAAATAACATTAAATAATTCTCTATCTATCTATTCTATTAGCTCAAGATAAAGGCCAGAACAGAATATAATTTCTATAATATTATTATTTCATAGATGAATATAAATAAATCAAGTTGGCTCGTTATAGCTCTTTTGACATGTCAAACAATACAATAAAATTTACCATTTAGAATTGATTATCTACCACCGGTTCGGAATGCAGCTCTACAGAGAAGAACCGGCAAGAAACTCGGATGATGAATTATTAACTATCTGTATAATCTTATTTAATATATATGTAGCTTAATATGTATGTATGCATGTAGTGTATGTATTTAGTATACATTTTGTTTTTATTTTACACCTACCACGCTTTGTCTCTGCACAACCCAAGGTAGAAAATGCATAAGGCATTAAGTCCGCCTTTGTACATTTGCAGTCCAAAGTGTAAATAAATAAATACACTCTTTAGTTGCCCTTTTGGGCACAACGCCGGGACAAGGCAGATTTGTGAGAGCGCACTCTCGCAATAGTTGTAAAGGGCCAAACATCAGCCTAGTCAACAATAGTAATCTTCTAATGCCCGAGCCAACCGACCCCCAGCAACGGCATCTGTTCACAAGCATGACGCATGTGGCAGCCTCACGCGGCGGACCACGGGTACCGTACACGCGGCTTTAGAATACATATTGTCACCACCCCATTCCAGCCTGAGGGTGTCGTAAGTGCCGAGAAAAGGAACCAAAGAGGTCGAAGAGCTAGTTCGGGCAAGTGTTGGTACAAACCAAAGGCACTTGCCCCGAGTCTGGGTGTCATTTGTGTTCGCGAATTGTTTGTATAAATACATAGACCGGGAAAGGAAGTTGAGAAAATGGCTGCGATTCTCGTTAGTAACGGTTCTATTACGTCACTTCCGGTAAGTAGATCGGCAAGGTTTTATTTTACGCCCTCAAGGCTTCCTAATGAAATAATGGCCACTCGGGAAATAAAGCAGCGAGCTTTATTGTGTTGTAATTTGTTAAACCCACTGAGGGTAAGCGAACGCTGATTAGGTCACGAACTGGATTGGTTGGCATTGCTTAAGGGCTTCCTTGAATGCATGTACAGATTTTTCTTTTCCCCTGCACTAGGTCTAATCTGTATCGCTGGGGCAGTTTTGCAGACTCAGCAAGTGCCTCTGGTTTAGACAAAGACACTTGCCCTACCCCGGAATCGAACCCGGGACCCTTTGATCTAAAGGTCATCTAACCCAACGTAAAATTGACCTTTTGGAAATCTGTGTCAATTTGGAACCAAAAACCTCCGAAAGACTAAAAATAACTCCGTGTGGTGACGATTTAGAATACATTGTGTCACCAGCCCATTCTATGCTAAGGGTGTCGTAAGAATCGGATCGGAAATGACGAGACCTAGCCGCAAGTGAAGGAAACCTTGATACGAAACCCTGTGCCAACCCGTCTGGCCAGCATGGCACTGTAGGCTAATTACTCTCCAAGGACGAGGCCCGACTTAGTGTCTGGAGATGTAGAACTAAAAATAAACCCAATTGTGTGGTTGCATATTTCGCAACGGCCATTAAAACCCAAGTTTTTGAGATGAACAATGAAGGGAAGCAATATAGCGAGTGCCCTCCCAGTTTAAGTTTTCTCATAAATTTGTGTGAGAGCATGTCTTTGGAGGTAGCGTACGGGCAATGAATATATGATGGCCCCATGTTACACCGTGTGACAGATAGCCTTTGGTTGGAAGACCCGGACCCGTCTGTGGACGAGAATGAGGCTGCTGCACTGGGAAACACCATCCCAGTACAGCAGCTTCATTCTAGTCTAGTACAGCACTGATTATCATTGAGACCTAAATTTTTTTTTTATTATCCAAACTAGCGACCCGACCCGAGCGAACCTTCCTCTTGAATCACTCTATCTATTAAAAAAACCGATTCAAAATCCGTTGCGTAGTTTTAAAGATTTAAGCATACATAGAGACGGACAGACGAAAGCAACTTTGTTTTATAATATGTAGTGAAGCCATTTTAAATCTGTTATTACAGTAACATACCCTCGGAATGGAATGGGTTAGTGACATTGCCCTTCATCAGAAGGCTCAAAGTCACCCAAAGGGCTATCCTCGGAGTTTTCCTGTGAGATCGAATCAGAAATGAGGAGATACGCAGGCAAACCAGGGTTACCGACATAGCCCACAGCGCAGTGCTGGTAGGCCTCCCACACGGTGGACCGATGACCTGGTTAAGGTCGCCGGAAAACGATGGATGCGGGTGTCCCAGGATCGGCCTTTGTGGAGATCCTTAGGGGAAGCCTATTAGACCCTCGCGTGGTAAAGGATTTAGAATACATAGTATCACCACCCCATTACCATCCTGAGGGTGTCGTAAGAAGTGACTTGTAACGACCACATGCTACATACTTTACACAGTTTACCCGAAAAATCTGAACTAATTGGATCTTAAAATATCGCCTACAAATGCGAGAATTACCAAAAAAGTCCCAATCCGCGATAGCGAAATTTCAAGAGCAATTCGCAAGATAATGATTCCCCGACTACCACTATCGGGGGATAGACGCTGCGACCCCTAGCCAGACATCACACCTCGACTGGCTGGATGATCATCCCTTTGCGTCTAAAGACTAAAGGAAGTGGCAAGGCTGAAGAGCTAGCAGAAAGCGAATGGAAAACTTTATACGAATCCCTGTGCCAAGCTGTCTGGCGAGCGTGGCAGAGTAGGCTTAGTACCCTCCTTGTGGTTTGAGGAGGCCCGACCCAGCAGTGGGTCATTTATGGGCTGAGTAGTAGTAGTCGTCGTTTTAGCCCGTGAATGACCCACTACTGAGTCGGGCCTCCTCCGAATTCATGGAGGGAAATTATCCTACTGTGCCACGCTGGCAAGTAGTAGTATATTATAAACTAGTGACCCGGCCCGGCTTCGCCCGGGTGCTATTATGCATGTATTATACATAAAAACCTACCTCTTGAAACATTCTATCTATTAAAAAAAATCGCATCAAAATTCGTTACGTAGTTTTAAAGATTTAAGCATACATAGGGACGGACAGGCGAAAACGTCTTTGTTTTATACTATTTAGTGATGAAGCTTCACCACACGGAGCATCATAGCACCAAAACGGTGTAACAGGCAGCTTACGAACTTAGCTCGTTGAAAACTTGTTTTCTTAAACTGCAGGTTGTTCCGGCTAATAGTTTAATCTTTGGGCGTCTGCAGCGCATTCGCAACTTTGCACCTCGCCGGAGATTTTATATTTACTGCTATCCGTAATTCGTGTTTTCATTCGCCATTTTATTTATTAATTCCTAGCGACCCGCCCAAGCTTCGCACGGGTACAATGACGAACCTCAAAAATTATCAGTGTTTCTCAACAATATTATGCATGTATTATACTTAAAAACCTCTTCAAGATCCGTTGCGTACTTTCAAAGATTTAAGCATACATAGGGTCGGACAGACGACAGCAACTTTGTTTTTTAATATCTAGTGATGATGATCCAGGGGTTGGATGCCGCCTTCGGATCCCGGGTTCGATTCCGGGGTTGTGCGAGTACCTTTGTGTAAGCCAGGGGCACTTGATCTGAGTCTGGGTGTCATTATTGTTCGTGAATTACATGTTTGTACATTGCCCTCGCCATACAGATTATATCACCTGGCGGTCCTTGGCTAGGCGGTACTCTCCACTCCGTAAAGGATTTAACCCCAGGTCAAAAAAAAAGGTGGCACTCTCCACCTATGTATTTTAAATGCGTCACCACACGGAATAATATTATTATCAACGGTTCGGCATGCTGCTCTACGGAGAAGAGCCGAAAAGAAAATCTCTAGTAACTTGTTTCAAATGTCATGGTTACAAAAAATCATGTGTGAGGAAGTTCTTCAGATGAGAAAACACGCAACACGTGTATGGAATAACCAATAAGCCATCATAACGGATCCTGTCTAATAAAGATCCGCGAATAAACTGGTTTTGGAAAAACCTAAGGTACGGTAACCTATTTAACTTACTGCTTCACTTAGGCTGTCCAGCAGTGGACTAGAATGGAATAATGATATACCCCGACCATCCTGCATTCGCCACAGTACATCTTAAAATGCAGTATGATAGTCCTTCAAAACACAACAGTTTACACCGTTTAGGATTATGGGATTATGTTTCTGATGATAGTTTTATCGTGTCATGAGAAAAACCACGTAAAATTTAATAATGACCGATCGATGTTGATAAAGATATCGTGTCGAGCGTAGCATTTAATTCTGATTAACATAGACTACTAGCTCAACGCACGACTTTGGGTTAACATTGTCTATGGTTACAGAATGACGAATAACATAGTTTTCGAACAGTAAATTGATTTTTTAAATGGCTTTATGTTTTCTATATCATACTGGAGGTGGAGGCCAGATTCAGTAGCGGGTCATTTACCGGCTGAGAGTGTGCTGATGATGATGATACTTTTAAACTATTAAAAAATTGTAATGGACTGTATTAATGATACTGATGGTATTTTCCACGTTTCGCAGTCGGCACGTCGCAGTGAAAGTCGATCATGGCTCTAGCCGCAATTCCTCAATTTATCTCTTTTGGTGTGCCTGATCTTATACACATTCTTGGTAACGGATTTGATGGTAACTCTATCTATCAATTTGGAGATCGACCATATTGTGTCGAAAGAATCAGAGAACCCGCAGATGTATTTTGTCACCAGTATATAAATTAAAGATTAATGTCATCAACACATTGTAGAGCAACGATGGATTTATAATGCACGGTATACCATGCCATCCCGAAGGTCGTAGGAGGCGACTAGCTAGACGAAACTCTTACCTACATGAGAATAAATAATGTCGAATTTCCCACTATCTTTTGGAGGAGGTTTGACTAAGCAGTGGGCTTACTGAGATGATGACAGCGTTGTCAAAGCAGACCGTAGTTTTTTTTATATTGCCTCTAATCAAATAAGGACAGAAACAAAAATCTATTATTAAGTATTTGTTGTACATGACAGACACTAAAGGTTGTTGCGTAGGTCAACTGTAATGTTGACTTTTTAATAATAGTGCTACCAGATTCCAAAATACTAGTTTTTAATTTGATTAGAGATTTGTTTTATAACGCTACATGTTCACTTCCCTGTGAGGCAATATTGCCTTAGCATTTGTTATTAATTAATGGAAATAATCGGAATGCGAAAATGAGTATTTATTTTATTTTTCAACGAAATGCATTATACACGTCTTGTATCGCGGGGGCTGTAAACAAACATGTAATTCACGAACACAAATGGCACCCAGCCTCGGGGCAAGTGCTGCAAGGGTTTACACGAAGACACTTGCCCGACCCCGGCATCGAACCGTGGACCAGTGATCCATCCATCATCCATCACACCCCTAGACTAACAAGGCATTCAATATAATTGATCAATATAAAGGCAGGTTTTAATAAATACCTAAAAGTTTTACAATGATTATATTTGGCTATTGGTTTGTGAAACTTACTAATATTTCTTATTGTAACTATTATTATTAATCTTCTCAAAACTCATCGCATTTCACTGAGAAACTGGTTGCAGAATTTAAAAGGTATTTTTTAATTTTTATAAAAGAACAACAATTCAATGTATTATGCCACTTAGCATTCACCTTATATGTACAAAGATAAACTTTAAAGAAATATTTGAATATTAGACGCATATACCCTGCACTTACACTGTACCACTGGTGGTGGAGTGGTATGGCAGTCATGTACAAGTTACTAGGTTCGATTCTCTTGCTGGGCTTGGTGGCAGCTAAGCATGAAGCTTACGATGGGTAAGTTGTTTACAAACAGCACTTAACTATGACACTAATATTTAAGCGTAATTTTTAATAGGCGTAATTAAGCGATAAAACTCTACGCGTAATTTTAAAATAATTGATCGTGACTTTAGATATTGAACCAATTACGTTGAATGAAAGTGGTGGAAATTAATTCATCAAACCAAATTCACAAATTGGTTATATGTAAATTGACGTACATTTGTGTTTAACACGTGTTAAGGATTTCATAAAAGTGAATTACTGTTTTGATACACTATTGAAGAGTGCCCAGTAAACCCTCTTCTCTTGTGCTTCGTTCGTCACACGCGTTGGCGTATGATTTATATCGAGTTAGCTTTCTCTCATAGATAGTGTTTCGGCTTTATCTAGGTCTATTAACGCTATTGGAGGTATCGTTGACAAGCAGTCATCCTATCCTATTCCCTAATCACTATCACTATCACTACATAGTATAAAACAAAGTCGCATTCTTCTGTCCGTCCCTATGTATGCATAAATCTTTAAAACTACGCAACGGATTGTGAAACGGTTTTTTTTAATAGATAGCGTGATTCTGGGGAAAGGTTTTTAAGTATAACCCACCCCGCTTTGCACGGGCGAAGCCGGGGCGGGCCACTAGTATCACTACATAGTATAAAACAAAGTCGTTGTCGTCTGTCCGTCCCTATGTATGCTTAAATCTTGAAAACTACGCAACAGATTTTGAAGCGGTTTTTTTTAATAGGTAAAGTGAATCAAGAGGAAGGTTTATATGTATAACCCACCCCCGCTTTGCACGGGCGAAGCCAGGGCGGGCCACTAGTATAGTATAAAACAAAGTCGCTGTCGTCTGTCCGTCCCTATGTATGCTTAAATCTTTAAAACTACGAAACGGATTTTGAAGCGTTTTTTTTAATAGATAGAGTTATTCAAGAGGAACGTTTATATGTATAATACATGCATAAATGCACCCGTGCGAAGCCGGGGCGGGTCGATAGTGTATAATATAATAGATAAAGGTAACAACACTAATATTGCGCGCCCGGTTCCGTGGACTTCCGGATACATTAACCAGGTCGTCGGTGCACTAGGTGGAAACATTATCAGCTAGTTAAAGTACCGGAACACGAGTAGAGATATTAACAAATAATCACAACTGTACATTTTCTGTCATTTTTCGTCCATGTGGTGACTGATTTAGAATACATATTGTCACCACCCTATTCTATCCTGAGGGTGTCGTAAGAGCCGACAAAAGGAATTAAGGAGGCCGATAACCTAGGCGAGAGAGAAGGAAAACTTGAATTGAAAACCCAGCGCCAAGCCGCCAAGGCCAGCGTGGCTCAGTAGGCTATTTTCCCTCCCTGTGATGGGAGGAGGCCCGACTCAGCAGTAGTCATTTATGTGTTGAGTAGTTTAGAAACCCCCTACACAAATAGATACACGATCAAAACTTTCAAACGCCAAATTTCATTTCAATAATATTCTTAGCGGAATGTACCAAAAAATGGTATCTAGGCATATAGACAAACAACGAAAGACACTGCATAAGAACGGATTTTTGTCTTCTTTTTCAGATACACCCTTATTGAGGTGACCGTGGGATCAATCGACCAAGCCCAGTTACTCAACCGCATTGCCAATGAACTGGACTTGGACGTCTGGTCTCATGCACTCCCAGGTCGTGCTGGTTTGGTGCTAGTGTCCAGGGAGAAGAGAGTTGACTTCCAAAACGAACTATACACCAATGGACTAGAGTGGAAAGTAGAGAGCGAGAACATCAAAGAGTACGTTCGCCTTATAGTTTATGTTTAACTATAAATGGTCTGGTTCTAGGTACCTGTCTACAAGGTTCCAGGTACTTGAAAGCGGGTAGCCTACTGCAGTATGCTGACTGGACACCAGCAAGGTTTTATGTCTGGCTATTATTCTCTTACAGCTAGTTCTTCCGTTCCTTTAGATCTTTTAAACATCTTCTCATGGACTCTTATGCTTGGAAGATATAAGATATGCAACGGATGCCAATAACCTGACAGTTATCATAATAGCAATCTGCTAATTATCCTTTATGTAACGATATATTTGTGGGGATGGATGTAGAATACATAGTGTCACCACCGCATTCCATTCGGAGGGTATAGTAAGAGCCGACTTAAGTAACTGACAAGGTTGGCAGAAAACCCCTCAATGTAATTGGCGGACGCTTAATTCCGCAGTCGGTTATGTATGCTGTGGAGTATTACTAGTACAACATATAGTAAATTAGTGAAATCAAATGGCAATTATAATAATTATTAAAGCTAGTAGAATATAAAATAGCCACCAATAGAAATACAGACCATAACTAGAGCGTCGACCCAGCTTCTAATTTAGTATAGATGTCCATCCAAATACCTGAGAATTTATCAACTTGTCACAGGCTCCTGGACTTAGAAGACAGGCTCCTATCTGAAGCATCATCGAGGAGCAGCAACAATGGTTCCAGGGTGGAGAGCCTTCCTTTCGATAAGATCTACACATACCACCAGGTATATATTATATTACCACTTATTTGAAGTTACAGAATGAAAATTTGTTCAACTTAAAATAGCACTTTGACTTGTAATACTAGTTTGTACATTGTAAGTATTGTAACCAAGTACAAATCCTATCAATATTATAAACCCGGAAGTTTGTAAGTATGGATGACTCTTTCACGTAAAAGTTACTTAATGGATTTTAATAAAACTTTACAAAAATATAGTTTATACATCAGAATAACACATGTATAGGCTAAATTTTATAAAGATATTGTGCGAATTGTCCAAAATATAAGCATGAGTTAAGTAAGTAGAAAAAAAATATCAAAAAAGAAATACCGTCACCACGCGGGTAAAACCGCGGGGTGCAGCTAGCTATTAATATTTTCTCGTTCATTCTTCGATAGCTCATTCACTCACCATTTTATGTGATTCCAAATAATTATGACTAACAAAATTGGTAAGGTATAATGTTTCAAAAAATATTTCCAGGTAAACGCCTTCCTGGAGCAGGTCGCTGAGGCATACCCCGATACCGTGACCCTGGTCACCGGGGGGCAGAGTATTGAAGGAAGGGATATCAAGTACTTAAAAATCTCCACCACAAACTTCCAGGTCAGCAGAATCTTCTATAGAGTTTTTTTTCTACCGGACACTGCGAAGTTGTGTCAGTCATATAAAATTATTTATAGTCCAGTAAAGATAAAATAGAAATTACTTTTTTCTGAAAAAGCTCTGTAAAGTGGAAGTATTCTTAAATATATTTCAAGAAAATTGGTGTAACTGAACAGATAAGCATTCCTTTTAATTTCATGCGGATCTGATAAACTCTTACAGACTATTAATGGAATTTCAACAAGATCAACAATATCCGGGATGCTTTTAATTAATTTCATACAATTGATAAGATAGTCCGTGTGGTGACGGATTAATAATACATGGTGTCACGATCCCATTCCGTCCTGAGGGTGTCGTAAGTATCGAGAGAAGGAAATGACGAGGCCGATAACCAAGCTAAAGACAAGGAAATCTAGACACGAAACCCTGTGCCAACTCGTCTGGCCAGCGTGGTACAGTCCTTGTATTATATTATCCTCCATGTAGTTGGGGGAGGCCCGACTCAGCAGTGGGTCATCCGTGAGAAGTAGAAGTAGATAAGATATATAACGGTTGTTTTTGGGCCCAGGACACAAGCAAGCCGATAGTGTATATGGAGTCCTTGCTCCACGCTCGCGAATGGATTACTCTTCCTGCCACTCTGTACGCCATCCACAAACTAGTTCTCGACGTCACCGAGGAAGACCTCTTGCGAGACATCGACTGGATCATCCTGCCTATTGCCAACCCGGACGGTTACGTTTACACTCATGAGGAGGTTAGTGCACTATCCTATCTATAACTTTTAAATCTCATGTAAATATGTATCCTTATGGTGGATGCTCCAGGGTAGCCCGCGAAATTCAAATTTTCTTAAGTTTTTTTGCGATTTGCAGGTCAGTGCTAGGTTGTATGTTGATTACTATGTTATTCGCGGCTGTAAGACGTATGCAGTTATAGAATTATAATAATCAAAATCATCAATACAACCCTCCAAGTTCATAAAAGTGCAAGAAACACTTTTTCAAGGTCAAAGTCATTCTTCTCTCTAACAACTCAACTTCAACTCTGTAACTACATACGTCTTACAGCCGCGAATCAAATGTTCATCATCATACAACCTAGCACTTCCCTGCAAATTGCAAAAAAACGTAAGAAAATTTAAATTTCGCGGGCTACCCTGGAGCAACCGCCTTAAAGAGCTTCATTATGTGCGTAATGAAGGGATAACTCAGATATAATATAGGTAAAGGTTAATGTCAATAATTTCAGCTACTCAGGCTGAACTCGTGTTATTGTTGCCGATCTAAGCATTATAAATTGAATTGAAAGATGGAATTGGTATATTAGTATTCTTATACGATAATATTCAGATAGCATTGATATATGCAGTAGTCTCGTATTAAGAATAATTGTCCTTGGGAGTCACTTTGATTAAATTATTTCTAGTATCAATAATGATCGTTAATTTGAAAACGCTTAATGTTTCAGTCTCGATTCTGGCGTAAGAATCGAAACACTGCCGTCGGCCTCCTCTGCAGTGGAGTCGATTTGAACAGAAACTTCGACAGCAGTTGGGGCGAGGCATCCTCCAGCAACGCCTGCATGGAGACCTTCCACGGCAACAGTCCCTTTTCCGAGCCAGAGACCTCTGTCATAAGGGATATTCTCCTGCAATACGGCGACAGAATAGAACTCTTCCTTGACATCCACAGCTTTGGAAGCATGATCCTGTATGGGTACGGTACAGGAACTCTCCCACCAAACGCTTTGTTCGTTCACCTGGTTGGTGTCAACATGGCGCAAACTATAGATAGTGTCAAAATGAGCTACAACCCAGACTACATCGTTGGGAACGTCGCTCTTGTCCTTTACGATGCTTCTGGAAGCGCTAAGGACTATGCCATGGTAGCTGGAGTACCCTACAGTTATACCTTTGAGTTGCCTGGTTATAGGTGGGATATAGGTACAGCTCTGGGTTTCCTGGTAGACCCTGCTTTCATTGAACAAGCTGGTTTTGAAACATGGGAGGGCATCAAGACTGGAGCAAGATACGTGCGCAACAATTTCAGGAAGAGGAATACTGTCTAATGAAATTTAAAGTTACACTTTGTTATAATAAACCATTATCATGATACCAGTTTTTTTTTATGAAATCTTACAACTTTAATATAAACTGTCACCTCCGTTTTTACTTGTAACCCATGAAGAGAGAGAAAGGGTATAACTAACCGCCCGCTAAAGCTAACTCATCGGTGGATAGAATACTGCACCAAAATGACATCACGCTTGGGTGGTTGTATCTTCCTGCGGGTGAGTAAGGTCACCAGAACTTTCCCAAGGGAAACTTTCTACAGGTTGAGCGACACCTCCGGTATTGCAAACGTCCAGGTAACGGTAACCACTTACCAGGACATACTTCTATGAAAGTATAATTAAGCTGACCCCGGGCGCCGTAGCGAGAGCTTGGTCTGCAACCGGGATTCAAGGCTAAGATGATGATGATGACTTGTATGAAAGTATAACTCAGCGGTTAGCTACCACCTCTGAGTTATGATAATGATAAAAATAAAGTTTAAAATGAGCCAGGATTCGAAACTCATGTTGTAGAAGCAGTGACCAACAGCTAGTCTTTGAATCTTTCTTAGTAGGTTAGCTTCTTATAGAATACCTGCGTATACAATAATAATGTTAAAAACAAATGATTTGGTTTTATAATTTAAGGTCAAACCATATCACAATAGTAGTTTTAATTCATTTTGATAAACATTATCGGCATGATAGCTTGTCGTTTTAGTATACTTAATTCATTCATATTTAGACATACGCATAGTGAGCTACTCGTTAATTACAATTAAAATTATCGATATTAATCTAAGATAATGTCTGATTGTTGTCAATGACAACACCTGTGTTGCTAGAAAACCCAGAAAGGGTTTTAGATAGCAAATTTCCAAATCCTACTTTAATCAATTCGGAGGCTAATTATAACATGTCAATTAATCGTAAAATTATACCACGCTAGAATACATTGGATCATCAGTCAATAATATTCCAGCGAAAAATGCAAGGCAATTCTAATGAGACGATTACACCCAATTGCATCCTAACATCCGTTTGGTGACAGATTTAGAATACATAGTGTCACCACCCCATTCCGTCCCGAGAGTGTCGTAAGAGCCGACTAAAGGAAATTATTAGGCCGAAGAGCTAGCCGCAAGAGAAGGAAAACTTGAAATGAAACCCTGTGCCAACCCATCTGGCTGGCGTGGCACAGTAGGCTAATTTCCATGAATTTGGAGGAGGCCCAACTCAATAGTGGGTCATACATGGGCTGGGTATTAGTAGTAGGATCATAATTTTAAGTGCACGGAGGAGGTATTATATTAAGTACTAGCGACCCACCCCGGCTTCACTCGGGTGCAATGATGAACCTCTAAATATATCAGTGTTTCTCTAGAATATTATGGATGTATTATACATATAAACCTTCCTCTTGAATCACTTTATCTATTAAAATAAACCGCTTCCAAATCCGTTGCGTATTTTAAAGATTTAAGCACACAAAGTTACTGTCGTCGTCTTAGACGTTTCTTAACCTGCACATCAGGTTTTTACACTATCTGTAATTAATCATTTTGATTATTTCGTTGTATACTACAAAAGGCATTCCATTAAATATAATTTCTTTGACGTAAAAATTGCATTAGAAGGAACAGTTTCTTTTCGCAGAATCCGCAGATTACAAAAACAAAGATCCGACGAACTGCGGTAAGCCAATTTTTATCAGAGATTACTAAAATAATCAACCTTTTTTATCCTCGAGCATATTAAATTTTCCCTGAACCTTCAAAGTTTAGATCCAGGAGCTAGTAGTTGATCCTTTCAAATCATCCAAGATTACTTTGGAAGTTAGTTGCGGATAGAATGCATTTTCAAGTAACACAACAATTTCTGTAAGCACTTCCAGAAAAATATCTTTAATATTTACTTTAATATGTTTGTTCATGCTCTCGTCTGTGCAACGCCATTTTAAAGTAACTATGTAGTTATCCTTATCTTACCCATCACTAATCCGATTTGGAGGACGTTTGAAAAACGGCAAGCAAAGGCCAGAATTTTCATTATTGTTATAAAATTCGGTTACTTCCACCTTTTCCTGTCTGCTTTACATTAACTTATCTTATACTAGATGGCGTCAAGTTGCCCGCCACGAAGGTTTGATGTATATGATATAGTGGCCCGCCCCGGCTTCGCCCGTGCAAAGCGGGGGTGGGTGATACATATAAACCTTCCCCTTGAATCACTCTATCTATTAAAAAAAAACCGCTTCAAAATCCGTTGCGTAGTTTTAAAGATTTATGCATACATAGGGACGGACAGAAGAATGCCACTTTGTTTTATACTATGTAGTGATAGTGATTTAGGATAAAATTGTTTGACGTGGTGAATAAAGGATATTTAATTTTATCCTTCACAAACATTCAACTTTAATAAACACAGTAGTAATATATTGAAGCTTATAGACAGACAGTCGTGCTTTCAAGGTAAACATAACTATTATTATTCTCCATTTAGCTCTTAGCCTACGCGGGGTATTAAAATGAAACCCTCAATTTTTGCCACAATTCGCGTCTGAAATTTGTTTTCAATTTGAGAAAATTTCTCTCAGTTGGGATAAAAATAGTGTTTCAAAGTATTTAATGAGAAAAACTTATCCGTCGAGTTATTAGACATAACTTGAGATGTACTTTTAAAGAACTTTGGTATAATTTATTGCATTATCTTACTACCATTTTTGCTGAATATATGGTGACCCAGCTAGGCGAGTACTATTCGATACCTAGGTGGACAAAATCACTATCACTACATAGTATAAAACAAAGTCGCTGTCGTCTGTCCGTCCCTATGTATGCTTAAATCTTTAAAACTACGCAACGGATTTTGAAGCTTTTTTTATAGAGTGATCAAGAGGTTTTTAAGTATAATACATCCATAATATTGTAGAGAAACACTGATAAATTTAGAGGTTCATCATTGCACCCGTGCGAAGCCGCTAGAATTGTATAAAACAGGCTTTCAAACAAATTAATGCTCAACAAGTATTAAGTAAAATTAAGATAAGATAATTCATATCCGATGATTTATTATAAACGATAAGTAATAATCTTTAATACTAGTGAATTAATAGAGAAATCATCATCAACATCATAGAGAATCAGAAGGTATTCTACGCCGAAAGGCCCATTTAGACGGAGATAGTTTCTCGCACCATACGGTGCGAGAATCGTATGCTAGTATCGCAAGCAATAATCGCCATAACATTATCGCATCAAAATGTTTACACACAGGCAAGAAATAAATTCTCGCCTACGATTATGTCATACGAGATTCGAATGTGACATATCGCTAGGCGATAATTTCCTAAGTCTGTTTACACAGCGACATTTTATAGGAAGATTCTTGCTTACGAGAAACTCGACTCGATCTAGTATGACAGTTCTTCAAGTTCATACGAGTATCGTACAAATCGGTTTGAACCGTTTTGAGTGCGAGATTTGATCATTCGAGTTTAGTAATTACTAGGTTATTGTTCTCAAAAATGACACTATAATCGTTTAAATATGGTGCTGCCGATAATATTAAGTTGTTTCTTTGCTCCAAAATTGTTTCTTCTCGCTATCCAATTTTTAACCCAACATCTTTTTTTCCGTTTAGAAGAGCAGATATAATTAAAACACCCTCGCGCACCACACTCATGGTAGCAACTGGCACAAAAACTCGAAATACGATTATTGCTTCAAAATTCTGTTTAGACGGACACTGTCAATATTGTAATGCAAGGCAATTCTCGCCAAAGCGAGTGAGCGAGAGGTTTGAATGTTTAGACGAAGCAACTTTTTTATATCCTTTCGATAATCGTATGTTCGAGGCGAGAAACTATCCCCGTCTAAATGGGCCTTTATACTATAAAAAAACACAGCTATGAAATAAATATCGATTCAAATCAACAAACGATGACGGTTCTTTTTGACAGTTCTGGTAATCTAAAATAGTGTCAGTTCAGGAACTATGTCAGACGGTTTGGACACAAGAATTTGGTAAACAAGTACTTTTGAATTTTAGCTGATTAAGAACTATGGCAATGATAAAGCTAAAAATTTCTTAATCAGAATAGTGTCGCATGTACACAATTAAATTAAAAAGCAGACATGGGGCCTTTCACAAAATTAATTACTGTATTAAAACTAGAATTAAATATTAATCAACTTCTTTTCAGACTTTTATTTGTGATAATAAAACCTCCAACCATTTACTGGTAACAATTGTGATTAACTATAGATACAATCTTATCATTTCTGTGGCAGCAGTAGCGATCGCTTCCCAAACATCATCGACAATTGAATGTATATCTTCTTCAGGTATAATGACACCATCGCCCCGATCGGCAATATCAAAGTTATACGTATACAAAACATCATTAATTCTAGCATAATCACTGCTAGTACCCGAAGCTCTATCAAAAGCGACGGCCGCGACGTCAATTTTGTAGCTATCATTCAATGATTTTATCATATCCAAGCCTAGAAGATGGTTTTGCCTGAACATTCCACTAGCAGCTCTTTCATAACTCCATGGATAGGAAATAAAGCCGCCATTGTTTTGCAAAGATATGTACAACTTGATTCTGTTTCCGTATTCTTGGACAACGTCTCTGATCAGCTGAGTTTCGACCTCGGAGAAAGGGGCCACGCCTCCGTAGAGATGGCTGCAGGGGCTGGAACTAGAATCGAAGTTGAGCCAGTCGACATCAAAGTTGCGGTTTATGTTAACACCGGGACAGATGAAGCCGAGGTTGCTGCGGGTGCTGCGAGATTTCATCCAAAGTCGAAGCTAAAAATAAAGATGATAATTTAATTTTGGGATGTAAACATGTTCGTTCTTTGATCATATTTCCAAACAAATATGTGAATATTGAAAACCACTAGGTAATACTTTTATGCATTAAAATACTCTTTTATCGTTTTATTTTAATTTCCCTGGCGGATTCAATAGTGCACCGCACAGTTGGCGTTTGTTTAGCGTCAAATATTTGTACAGTTTTCGGAAAGGCGGAAATACTGATATAATTGATTTTATTGTTTTTTAAACAATCTATCGCTTTATTTAATTATTTTTCTATTATTTATGAAATAAAAGAATTTCAATCATTGATCACGGCACGCAACTTGCCAAGTATTTACCATTCTAATATATTTATATTGATATTTTTCCTAAATTTTTTAACGAATAACACGATTTTTTGGCTGTTCAACTATTTTCTTATCAGTTACTAGCGTGTGTTTGCTTTCGTTATTTTCCAAATGTTTAGTAGCAGATTAATATTTAACTAGAATGACTGCACATGTAATAAAACTCACATTTGTATGGGTATACTCATACCCATCCGGATTGACAACGGGGGCAATGATCCAGTCAAAAGCATCCAAATACAACTCCTGTTCAATGACTCTTTCTATCACGTTTAAAGCCGAAGGAATAGTGATCCATTCTCTCGGGTTTATGCCTCCTTCTATCACAATAACAGGTTTATTGGTGGCATCACCCCTTGAAATTTTCAGGTAGACCAGTTCTCTGTTTTGTTCCGTAATTCCATGATCTATTAGTTCTACTCTTGTACTGGTGCTGGAATATTGAACTGCTAATGTTTTGAGGTAGTACAATATCTGTAAAAAATATGTAGTCAGCAAATAAAATAATTTATCAAAAATGTAGTTATTCTACACTTTAAAGAAGGTAGCAATATAACATGGAGTCGAATAGCATTAGTGTAAGGTTAGTGGAGGTCTAAGTTCAACATTCGATGTCAATGGCTGATAGATGGACATCCCACATCACATGGACTATGTAAAGGGTTAAAATGTAACATGACCGTTTTTTTACTTACGTCGTCGTATCTGTTATATTTTCTCGTGTCAAATTCAGAAATTGTTTTACTCGTACAACAACAACATTTGTACTCTTCAGATTTTGATTGTGAAGATTCTTTCTGAAGTAAATATCTAAAACCAATACGTCAAGGCTTATTCAATATTCTTTAAAATTATATAAATAATTTTGATTCGGAGGAATATGATACATAGACTCGAATGTGATCATTTAAATGTCTATAATGTGTGTAGTAGTGTACTGCTATTGTAGTTCTGCTTAGCTCATATTGTGGCGAATTAAACGGGTTATGAATTTTAGCTAAGAACAATACAACATATAATTAGGTACCGAAAGACAATCCTCAGAAGCTCTAGCTTCACAACTCAATTATTAATATTGTAATATCACCATACAAAGGAAATTCTTAATACGCATATTATTCATGGTAAGCAAATCATGGAGAAATTACTAACTCATAGACATCTTCAACGAAAACATCCTTAGGGATTTCCAATTGCTTCAGCTGCTCTTCGAACCAGTCGAAATGAGAAGGTGGGACCATGGCCTTGCCGATGACGTCATGTTTAATGTTAGCCTTCCTCCAAAAGTCTATCACGTCACTTTTCAGAGTAAGAAGATTTTCTTGTTGTTCTTGATTGGTCAATTTTATATTGTAGACTTTATACCTGAAATTGTTTAACTTTAAACGTAGGATATACACAATATGTCCATATTTAGACATTTACAAATAATTTCCTCTGAAACATAACTAAACCAATTTCCTGTTCTGTCTAATGTAATATGCCCAGTCTATAATACAATACGAAGACTAGCTTTCAGAGTTTGCATTGATTTTCATCATTGTTCTACATTTTCCAGAAATATTAAAAGACTTGCCCTTTATAATCCTCATTTTTACAATCCACTAAGCGTAGTAAAACTAGCACAAAATAAAAATACACCAACATTTTCAAGTAAATACTTAACATTGACATAACAGCCGTCATTAACGGGCGCCAATTATGCCAAATGTGTTAAAACAGTTATCTAATCAATTAAAATAATCCTCTAAAATCGTTTAATTTTATTATAGATAATATTCCATCAAGAACGATCACTAACTTCGTTTCAATTAAAAAGATTTACAGTTTCATTCAAAATCTTTACACATCTGCTTAATGAATATAAAACTGAACTAGTTGGATATGGATGGATGGGATTTTCTCTTGTCCAGACCATCCATCCCCATTCAATGGTTGACTGGAAGAAATTTCATTTAGCAATAAAATCGCCGTTTGTACTGTACTCGTGTGGTTGTTTAATATATTTAGTTGTTTTTTTGTGTGCTCTATGATATATCATACATACTTAAAGTATATATTTATTTATGATATAAAGATAGGGCTATTGTATTACGATGGAGCTCATTTATATTTAAAACTAACTGGCCCGGCAAACTTCGTACCGCCTCAGAATCAATAAATAAAAACCTGAATGATATTTTTTAAGCCTTCCCTGGACTCACACAAATATTTTAAGACCAAAATTAGTCCAGTCACTCAAGCCGTTCTCGAGTTTTAGCGAGAATAACGAACAACAATTCATTTTGTAAATAAGATAAAAGTGAAGTTTACCTCTTCCACGGCCTTTGCGTGATTTCTTTACAATATACAGATAACAATTTAGTTAGAATAAAAAAAACCGTATTAAATAATATAAATATTGTCTATATTTAAAATACCTCTAATACAAAACCCAGCTATATTTCCAACGTCAAGGAAAGGCCCTAACTAGTTTTATGATATGCATAGATTAGATAAATAAAGTTGGACCACCAGTTTGCCAAGTTCCATGAATTATAGGCCGTATTAATCTTTTTCATAACAAGAATCACGCCATACATTCAACCATCTAGCACAAAACGATTTAAACAGGAAAGATAAAATGTCTGCCCGAAAACAGAAGAACATTTGCGAAATTCTCCATTGTTTTTTCAATACAGGTAAGCAATAATAGAAGAGAATTCGCTTTGGATAGCTCCACGTACTAGCTACGAGACAGGGGGAGTCGGGAGGGTGGGGTACAAGAATATTGCCCCGAGGAGCAACGTGACGCGGCGAGCAGTGGACACTAGGGGTGGACTACCAGACATCGATCGATGGTGATCTATTTTAGGCTTTATCCAGTTTCCTAAACGTTAATCTGTCAGCCCCAATCTATACTAATATATAAAGCTGCAGAGTTGGTTTGTTTGTTTATTTGTTTGTTTGTTTGAACGCGCTAATCTCAGGAACTACTGGTCCGATTTCAAAAAATCTTTCAGTGTTAGATAGTCCATTTATCGAGGAAGGTTATAGGCTATATTTTATTTTTAAAAGAATTAGGGATCCGTATGAAAATTGCGATTTTGTAAACCAAGGTGTAAAATCGAAAACCTATTTATGCGTGCGCTGCAAAAACTATTGACAATAGAACAAAAGGATGTACTACGGGTTTGTAGGTCTTATAAAGATCTACAAAAAAAGTCCGCGAGAGCACATATCTAACTATCATAGTTTAGTCACAATAACCGATTTTATGTTAATAAAAAATATGCACGGGTTCGAAGCCCACGCGGGCGAAGCCGCGCGCAAAAGCTAGTCGTATATATACCCGATAGGGTTGCTGCTTTGCCTATCTACCGGCGTCTTTGCTGAAGGATCAACGTCTCCCCTCAGACCAATCTGGTGGAACCATCGTTACTCCTATCGTAGATCAGCATTTAGTTTCCACTTTACAAACATTGTGTACACAACGCACACGGAGATGGTTAAATGTTTTAAGATAACTAGCGACCCGCCCCGGCTTCGCACGGGTGTAATGATGACATAGATAAAAACCTTCCTCTTGAATCACTCTATCTATTAAAAAAAACGGCATGAAAAACTGTTTCGTAGTTTTAAAGATTTAAGCATACATAGGGACGGACAGACGACAGCGACTTTGTGTTATAATATGGCTAAGATGCTACAAATATTTTATCTACTTCTCAGCCCTTAAATGCCTTACTGCTGGGTCGGCCTCCTCCCATTACATGGAAGGTAATTCGCCTACAGTGCCACGCTGGCCAGGCGGGTTGGCTTCATATCAGGTTTTCCTTCTAGTGAAGCTTGATTTTCTTCCTTATCATTTCCTTTTGTCTGCCCATACGACAGCCTCAGAATGAAATAGGGTGGCGATATTATATATTCTCATACTATCACCACACAGTTCAATATTTTATCGATATCATGGTTTTATGGGGCACATCCTTAACAAAGAATGCCTGTCTTCGCGACGGAACACGGCTATGTTTCCGAACAAAATATGTCACACGCCCGAAGTAGGAATTCTCTTGTGTATATCACGAAATCGCATAAAATGTCTGTACTCACGTTTGAATATGAAAAACAATCACTCAGCGTCATACGCTGGTGGTGACTCTTGTTGAAATAAAGAGATATTGACACTTGTAGCACTGGAGGCAAATAAATAGGCGAAAAATAATTTGAAATTTAATTGTATTTGTTTTATATTTTATGTCTACGCGTTCAGACCAGATGATGGTAGTTTTGAAAAATGAATTCATTGGTAAACACAATAATTTATTTTAAAAAAAAACGTGAGGCGTCGTATATACCGGTCAATAAACGTTTCCTTTGAATTCCAAGAACGAAAACCTTACTATATTGACGAATTGTTAAAAAAATACTTTAATTCATAATATGCATTTTCAATCATCAAGTTCAAAGTTCAAAGGGTTCCTAAGACCTACATAAGAAGAAAACTAAGTGTGGAACTCCCGTGACAATCTGTTTGCCCAGCGTGGCAAATCAGGCTAATTTCTGACTAAAATGATAATGTTGAAACCGTCGTACAAGTTTACATTTTAAAAGATAGCCGCACGCTCCTGAAGAACTTAAGACACGTACTAAGAATCTTGCTTCAAGGCGCACTTTCTTCCAAGACAAAATTGAATTTTCTAATTGAATTTTTATTGAAAAAAACTCGCGCACCATGCTGCACCGCCGCGCTGGTATTCCGAATTCATTGGAAAGTTCTCGCACTAGAATTACACCGCATTACTATGCTGCGATGCCGGAAGCGTAGTGCGGGGGCGTTAAAACTCTGCATCTGGCATATCGACAGATGCACTTTTTTAGTAAGCATAATCATCATGGTTATATTCCTTGTGTTGCCATTATATTTTCACTTCACATCATCACTACAAAGTATAAAACAAAGTCGCTGTCGTCTGTCCGTCCCTATGTATGCTTAAATCTTTAAAACTACGCAACGGATTTTGAATATTTTTAATTTTTTAATAGGTTGAGTGATACAAGAGGAAGGTTTTTAAGTATAATACATGCATAATTGCACCCGTGCGAAGCCGGGGCGGGTCGCTAGTTATTTATATACGTGTAGTGACGGATTAAGAATACAAAGACTCATCACCCCATTTGATCCTAAGGGTGTAAGAGCTGGTAAAAGGAAATGACAAGGCCGATAAAAACTAGCCACAAGAGAAGGAAAACTTGATACACAACCCTGCACCAACCCGTCCAGGCTGCGTGACACAGTAGGCTAATTACCCTCCATCTAACTGGAGGATGCCCAACTCAGCATTAGATCATCTATAGGTTGAGTAGTAGAAGTAGAGATATTTCTCTCTCTCTCTAGTCGGTCCCTGATTACTGAAGATCGTGGTCATCAGTGGATGCATTACATTTGGACCAGATGATGTGCCTCCATTGAGTCCTGTCCATGGCTTCCCTAGCAATACAACAAAGCTTGGAGGAGGTATTTAGATCCGTATTAATTTCGTTAGAAAAGGTTCTAATTGAAGGTTTACGATGCCTAAAGAATTATAACGCTACCGGATATTAGCAAATGGTAATATAAAGCACATTTCATGAAAAACAAACTTCTTCTAATCGAATCTTCATAGAAAAGGAAAGTAAATAAAAAACTGTACAATTGAATTTATTGACTTTGTTTAACTTTGTTCATACAAATATTTAAATTAACTGGTATAGTTTATGTAAAACATAACTTATTGGTTTCTACGAGTCCATGCATCCAAAGCGGCCCTTGCTCCGACCTTAACACCTTCCCATGTTTCATATCCCGCCTGCTCAATAAAGTCAGGATCCACTAGGAAACCATCTAGCGTCACCTGGTTATTCCTGTACGCTGGCAGTTCATAAGTGTAGGACAGAGGAACACCAACCGCAGTAGCATAATCGCTTGAACCTCCTGAAGCTTCATAAAGAACCATAGCAATGTTGCCTACAATGTAGTTCCTGTTTTCAGGCCATTTCACGGCATCTATAGCTTGAGCCATTCTTACCGCAACCAGATTGATAGCAAGAGCGTTAGGGGGTAAAACTCCATTACCATAACCGTACAGAATGATGCTTCCAAAACTGTGGAAGTCGATGTACAGCTCGATTCTGTCACCGTACTCGCTTAATATATCTCTGATAGCTGCTGTTTCTGGTTCAGAGAAGGGTCCTGCACCGTGGAAGGTATCTAAGCAGGGATGGCTACCGGAGGCAGTGCCCCAGAAGATGTCAAAGTTTCTATTCAGATCCACGCCTAAGCAGATATTAGCAATGAGGCCATTTCTACGGTTTTTGCGCCAAAAACGAGCCTGAAACGAGAAAAAATGTTTATCATCATCTTAACCTAAAATATGGCCCACTGATGATCGTATCTTAACCAATTTGATGGCATGGATTAGGCTTATTTTGTACACACTGTCCGAACAAGTTGACACAGGGCTATAACTAGTTATAATGTTTTTTTTTTGTTTTCTCCTGGTCAGGTTTTCTGCCAAGTAAAACTTGTATTTATTGTAGTGATAGACAACAAAGGTCTACGCAATTCTGTATTCTCATTTTTCTGTTCCTATTGATTAAATATCGCGTAACTGTACACAATTGTTTCTATGTCTTAACATAAAACATAGTTGTTTTATGTTTGTACGATGCAATCATACATCGCGTTGCGCGCTGTCAGCGTTTTACGCCAACGCGCGGCGTTTCGAGTAGTATGCGTCCGATCACCACCACCGGTCCGCGTATGCTCACTCACAACCAATTAAATTAACCATGTAAGCCCGTATATCTTGGCCTTGCTCGAGTCTAGTGTTAGGCGGGAGCTTTCGCGTTCTTCATGTCTTATAGTTGTTCTGAATACAACGACAAGAATATTAATGAAACGTGATGTGGAGTCCAGCCGACGGTGCAACCAGCTTCCACCATTACCATCACCACTAACCAGATTCGTCGTTCTTCGTGTCTCTGATTGTACCATCGCAACAGTAAGGCTACGCAAGAGTTCCTATTGAAGCACGCTGTTCAGTCAGTATAACCAGCTTCAAAGGATAACCATTAACCAGCAACCGTGCATCGTGGTCCTTCGAGCCTAAGTCGTAAGGCGGGACCCTGCGCGAGTGAATAAAGTAAACACGTGGCAGTGAATCCAGCTTACGACGTAACCAGTTTTACCATCACCATTAACCAGAATCGTCGTTCTTCGTGTCTCTGATTGTACCATCGCAACAGTAAGGCTACGCAAGAATTCCTATTGAAGCACGCTGTTCAGTCAGTATAACCAGCTTCAAAGGATAACCATTAACCAGCAACCATAATCGTACCAGTAACCATTTGTACTACCAGTTTTACCATCACCAGTACCAGTAACCATTGTCAAGTGGATATTACCAAGTTCATTGACAACCAACCAACCAACCAGGATCGAGCTCCGGGTCTAACCAGGTCACCACGTACCAGCCCTCTGAGTAAGATCTTTCCTTTATTACCACATCTATTATAACCATAATCACCATGGAGGGGATCTTAGCCACACAAGATCAAATCATGTCCGCGATGGACGCCCTTCGGACCAATTTTAAGAAGGATGGGCCGGAGCGCAAGACTTCAGCTTACATCGGAAAACGCTTAAATACTTTAGATGCCTATTGGAACGAATTTCAGCTGAACCATACCAGAATACGTGCTGAATTCGAGGACCCTAACCATAAATATTTTACCGAGAATTATTACCAAAAGGCTCTTAATTTTTATAACGTTATAAAAATGCTTATGTAGCCACTGAACCATCTAAACCACTACTGAGACCAGCGACACCATTATCGCAATATTCCGATCGTCAGGAAACTGTTACCACTCCTGCCGATGCGGGCACTTCTCGTGCACATATAACCAATCGAGGACATACCAGTAGAGTTGAGGAGATGGAAGACCTCTCGGATAATACACTCGACATGTCCAGCGATGACTTACAGCGTATGCAACACTACCAATTGCAAACGAAACGCCAACCAGATGGGCGTTACGTTGTCAGATTACCACTCCATCCAGATGTGACAGAAAAATTGGGAGAGTCTAGAACCATAGCAGTAGCCCAATTCGTCAATTAGAAAAAAGATTTATCAGAAACAAAATTATTGAAGATAGTTATAAACAATTTATTCAAGAATACATTCGTTTGAACCACATGACGAGTGCACCGGTCACCAGACACCGGAATTTTATTTACCTCACCATTGTGTAACGCGCGCTGAATCAACTACCATGGCGACACGGGTCGTGTTTAACGCGTCAGCGAAAACTTCGACGGGCTATTCTTTCAACGATCTTATGTACAGTGGCCCAAATCTACAAAAGGATCTGCTATCAATTATCATACCATAGAGGCAATACCAGATAGCCTTTACGGCCGATATCGAGAAAATGTTTCGATTTATATTGATCCACAAAGACCTGCAAAAAATAATATGGCGTGATAGTCCTACAGAATCACTACGGGAATACAAATTAGCTACCGTTACATACGGCACCAAGGCTGTACCATTTTTAGCGATGATGACGCTAAAACAGCTGGCTAATAGTACCAACAATACCGAATACAGAACTGGAACCTATTGTCGGAGCTAACGATCAAGAATTGAAAGACATAGATGCTAAAATAAAGCAGCTGAAATCGGATTCGGGTTTACTAAACGACATTTCTTATCACGACGTGCACGATTACGTTGTCATCTACTTGCTGGTGGGAGCTTGCGGCGCTGTAGCGGTGGCGTACTTCGCGCGCGAGTGGCGCGCGCGTCGCCGCCCAGCCTCACCAACTCTGCCAGCTTCAGAGCAGGGGCACTCGGCACCCAGGCCGGCGCCTACGCCCTACCCCACCATGCGCGGCCTCGCCAACGCCGCATATAAGTATAGTGTCAGTGACCAATGTGTGAGTGTAAGTGAAAAAGCAGAGCAAAGTGGTGTTTAACCGGTACCTAGTGTTCGCGTTGATGTATCTACGTCACCTGTATTTTGTAAACATACCTTTAGTGAGGAAACCAATTGTGAATCATAGGGACACTAGATAATTTGAAAAGTATTGTTTTTCAGCCTGTCTCATCATCATTCACCACCACCTTCACCATCATCCCCATGTTCTCACATTCTCTGTGTGGGAGCATGTACGATGCAATCATACATCGCGTTGCGCGCTGTCAGCGTTTTACGCCAACGCGCGGCGTTTCGAGTAGTGTGCGTCCGATCACCACCACCGGTCCGCGTATGCTCATTCATACCATTTTATTTTAACCATACCATTAAGATTATGCAATAAACCAATTTTGTGCATAATTATCTTTAATTCATAAACCATAAAAATCTCTGTACGGTGACCACCAACAACCGTGCATCGTGATCGGACGCACACTACTCGAAACGCCGCGCGTTGGCGTAAAACGCTGACAGCGCGCAACGCGATGTATGATTGCATCGTACAATGTTTATATAGTTATGTGCAAAAAAGTAATAAATAAATAAATTGACTGGCACAAATGTGGGTACTTGTCATAACTTACGTTCTCGTGACTCCATACATATCCGTCTGGGTTAGCCACGGGAAGGATGATCCAGTCGATGTTCTCCACTAAATCTGACTCTGTCACATCTATCACCAGCTTCTCGATGGCGTAGAGCGTCGCTGGCAAAGTTACCCATTCACGGGCGTGCAGTAACGATTGCAGCATCACAATGGGTTTGTTTCTCTGGATTACAATGTTAGTGTAAATTGTGGGTAGTGACAATTTGGTCAAAATGATATAGAAGCAGTAGATAGCTCTTCTTATTCCATATTGAATACGATGGCCAATAAGCATGGTTCAGGAGGAGGTCACTTAAGATTACGGAATCTTGCACCATGGAATATAGTGCCACAAAATTACCTCATATTTGCATGTGCTCCACTGTGGGTAGGTCACTGCATAGTTGTTTTAATCTTAGTCAAATATATATATTCATCCACTCCTGTTTCTGAGCCGTGGCCATTGATAGGAAGCCAAAGAAATGTAGCTAACTTTTACTTCCATTCATTTAGTGGTTATTGTATCAAACCTGAGCGTTAATTAGATACTTTACCTCTACTAAGAAATTGTAAAGTACCTGTGTATTGGCCGCAGAAAAATTTTATGAGACGATTGTAATAACGGTCGTTTTTTTTAAGATATACCTGAAAGTTTGTTGTTGAAATCTTAAGGTACTTAATATCTCTGCCTTCAAAACTTCTGCCTGCAGATGCGACCGTCACCGTGTTAGGGTACCTCCTCGCGAGGTCCACCAGGTAAGCGTCGACCTGAAATCATAACAAACCAATATTTTATTCACATAATAAGTTTGGTTAAATTAGCAGTTGACGAAGCACGTAAACCACATACGTTGGTAAATTAAAATCTTCGGGTTAAGGATAAACAATACGAAAAAAATGTATCTGCAGTGTTACCAAAAAATTCAAACTGATACTATGTATATCAATGAGAATTAGTCAGATATTATATGATACCGTCCCGAAATAGACCTGAGTTACCCACCAATTAATGCTTACTATTCTAAGAAATAAAGTACCGTTCTTTTTCTTCTGTTGCTAGATTTCTGCCTGAATAGGTCATTTAGTTTTGTTTAGCACAAGTACAAAAAAAACACAATTGCTAGCTTTATCAATAAGCTGATGCATTTCTTCTAGCTATACTAAATGATTATCACTCTGCAGGACAGTTCTTGGTGCAAGCTCCACCATACCTCGTCTCTGTAACCTGCTTAATAGCTACAGCGACCTAGTAGATGTGTGTTTTGATTCTCTTACCAAGTTCCGCAAAACAAGAAGTCAAAATAGTTAAGTCAATACCTATATTGTAATTTGGATAGTATTAGTTTTATGTTTTTATTGATTAAAATAGTAAATTTTTATTATTATGTAATAGTGCATGAGGTGCTTACCTATAAGAAATTGTTACACTAAGCCCTAAATCATTTTTGTATGATAATTTATATTTTTAAAGTGTAAACAGTTGTTGGTGAGCCTAAAATAAATAAATAAAATAAATAAATTATCGGCACCAATTAGTATTCAAGTTACAATGAAGAGAGAGCTACACTTAGAAATACTTTATCCAATAAACATTAACGTTTTAATGGCAATAGGCTAGCCAAGTATCTCGCAAAGTTGCGTCTCAGAATGTTAGAGCGTAGACTGGAATTGACCCATCTAGATGGGTGGACTTCCGCGGCGGAAGGATAAAGGTTGCTAGTAGCCTAAAGACTCCGTCTGCATAAGACTTTGTGACGTTTAGTTGTGAATGGCATGTGTCAACTTCATCGTTGATAAATAACAGTTTACTCACCGCTTCATATGAATGGATAACGTCAAAGCCAAGACGAGATCCAGTATTATTGCTTCTTCGTGTAGCTGACTGTAAGAGTTGGTCTTCCAGATCTAATTTCCTTAAACAGAAGAAAATTTAGTTCATGAAATATGTCAACAGCTCAATGTTTGTTTTTAATATTTTCACACAAAATAACAATAAATTAATTTTATCAGGTGACATTTTTCTACATAGTATCGGGAATCCTAGTGATTACTCACTCTTTAATATTTTCGACTTCCACTTTATACTGGATTCCAGCTTCGTTGAGAACATTTTCGAAAGTTTCTCTCTGGTCTTTAGCAACCAGTACTTTTCCAGGGCGGTCAGGCACGGCATAAGACCAAAAGTCGACGTTCAACTGGTACTCCAACTTCTTCAAAACGTCCACTTCATCAGCAAATCGCACGTTTATTGCGTAAACAGCGTGTCTGCAAATCGAAATGAGTACATTTTGTTACTGGTGAATCAAACAAACATCTATGGCTACCACGAGGACGTGTATAAGGTTGGAGTCTACATCGCCATTTGTATCGATAACATCAGGATTGCAATAAAGAAAAGCACGCACTGACTGATTGCCCTCTAGTAGTAAGACCATATTAGGACAAGTTGGTTCATCGATAATCGTTTGCTAAGAAGAGCTCATTTCTTGCTACCAACTTTATGTGAGTGATTTAAGAAAGCTGTCGGCAACGATAACTTTATGTGTCTTCTGAGGCACAGGGGAAGTCATCCAAAATTCAGTGGACAGACATTGCTTAACATGCCGATCAAATATCGCACTATTCACTAGCTTCTTGTTCGGCGTTTGAAAGCGATTAAATAACCTTTAAGAGACATAAAATTATACTTGCCCATCGTAGATCTCGTGTTTGGCAAAAGCCACGGAAAGAGATAAACAAACTATAATTAGCCACTTCATGTTGTCCAGCCCGTTGAGGCTTCCAACACAGAATAAAATTACCTGCAATTTCCGTCTTTAACGATAAAAAGTCAAGGACTTGTATAATCTCATAATAGGATTAATTTTAACGTAGTTATTGTATTGTTTTATCATAATTGATACGTAATTTTAACGTTAATTATATATATTATCAGACAATGTCAATCGTAGGCAAATAACGAAATGTCTCGTGTTTTCGCATTTTCAATGCCATTGAGCAAAATCAAACGTCGTCTAGCATGGAAGCTTATTCAATTCCAACTGTTTGTGTATAAAATGTATTGCAATATTTTAAGCCTATACAGGTGGGCAGTTACGTGGTAGGCGGCTGCCAATGGACGTATGCAACACAAGATTTGCAACAACATCACCTGCCGTCGACCCTGTAAAAACGCATGAATTTAGTAGCTTAAGGTGGATGTTCCAGGGTAGCCCGCGAAATTCAAATTTTCTTACGTTTTTGCAATTTGCAGGTCAGTGCTAGGTTGTATGTTGATTAAAATGTTATTCGCGGCTGTAAGACGTGTGTAGTTATAAAATTATAATCATCAAAATCATCAATACAACCCTCCAAGCTCATAAAGGTGCAAGAAAAAGTTTTTCAACGTCAAAGTCATTCTTGCACATTTATGAGCTTGGAGGGTTGTATTGATGAGTTTGATGATTACAACTCTATAACTACATACGGCTTACAGCCGCTAATCAAATGTTCATCATCATACAACTTAGCACTGCCCTGCAAGTTGCAAAAAACGTAAGAAAAATTGAATTTCGCAGGCTACCCTGGAGCATCCACCTTAAAGAATATTTGTTTTTATAGGCTGCCAACACGAAGCTTCTTATTGAATTCTAGCGACTTTACTTCTACTATGTTGATTGCAAGAACACAACATCACTGGTGGGTGGTGTTCTTTGGCTGTGCATTTTTAAGGAGCAGGTCCTACAATATTCTCGTAGCTTTAGTTGTTTGAGTGGTTGGTACACTATGCTTTACTTTTCTTGTATTTCAGTGAGTTCTTCAACTATACAAGCAGCTATAGATTTATACGATTATCAATTAGTGATACCTAATGTACCTTGAATTATTAATCTCTCTTTATTATGATTCCTGTTCAACAAATGTGTAGTAGCTGTGAACTCAGATATTTTTGGTGATGGAATAAATATGTAAAATGTTTTAACATGGTTTGAAACACTTTAAATTACTGTCTGGCAATTATGGTCATATTACTTTAGTACCTTCTTTTGAATTGTTCCCATAACTTATATTTCATGTCATTCTCGTGAAATAGCAAGGAATTCCCAGAATGTAAGTAAAATTAAGAGATTTGCGTTCGTAGTACTATTTGCTTTGGTTCAGACAAGCACGAACAACCAGTGACGATATTACTCAAACAATATACAAAATAGTTTATTTTTAAATTGAGCTTAATCCTAATTCGTAGCTCCTAAATCAGCTAAGTCAACAAGTGAAGCGCCTAGCGTCTTTCAGATCAGTATTTCGATTACTTCCTGAGTTATCATAGCCCACAAACTGAAGGACTTGTTCTGGTACAGCCTGATCAACATCAGAATTTCATAATAGAAAAAGATGGTACATTCGGACGATATCACAGTGTATGTACTGTTCACTGATTTTTATTTTTAAATTTTTACAGTACAGTTCACTCGTTGTTATTTTTAAATTTTTTAATAGGCTACATGATTATGCGTGTTATTGCTTTCACATATCTGTAAGACTTGTTTGTTCCACCATAATTGTAACCCTTTTATTTAAAAGAGCAACCACAGAGTTTCTTGCCGGCTCTTCTCTGTGGAATGGCATTCCGAACCGGTGATAAAAACTAAATGATTAGTTATTTTTATATTCCTTTTAAATTTAATAAATTTTTTTGACAATTTGAAAGCATTCGCAAGAATTTATTCGAATAAAAACATTTTGATTTTGATTTTCATTTTGAGTACTAAATTGCTTGAATCTTGGAAACCAAATAAAATAGATCGAAAATGAGATCAAATTAGATTCCAATCTTTAATGTTCATGAATACTCACTAATATTTTACTCTTTACGTACATACTTTACGTTACGTTAGTATGTACTTTACGTTTAATTCCAAAAAGCTGATATAATCAGAGTGTTATTCATAGTCTTGTCCTTTTAAAAGTATTATACTCTAAGTATCAGCTTGATGTTTTACAGTTCTACGAATATCTGGGATATGTTCCTGCAAGATACCCCGAAAATGCCACGCTCATCGATGGCGGCCTCCGGCCAGAGGTCTTCCAATCAAATACTTAAAGATCTCAACCACCAATTTCAACGACTTGAGCAAACCCATTATTTTCATACATGCTGGCATTCACGCGCGTTAGTGGATATCAATACCCATAGCCACATGGGCTGTAAGAAAATTGCTGGAGGATGTTACTGATCTATTGGACTGGATTATAATCCCAGTACTTAACGGGATTAAGGGTGCGAATATTTTGGGCTACGAATATTAACATTACCATAACATTGAGAGTATTCAGTTTTGTTTGTGAACTAAATATTCAAAGAAGGTAGCTTCTTGATTCCTATATGTTCCTGTTTTCAGCATCGCTTGTGAACTAGCTGTTGTCTTTGTGATAATCTCATTTTTATAAGAAGTTCAGGGTTTTATCGACATGTTAATTCGAGACAACCCTTTAGGATCCGTCTTGATAAACGCGAATAGAATACTCAGAATTGGAAATTGATCCCGCAATGCGCTGAAAACTTCGAGCACGAAGAATGATGGTGAAATTTCAATTAAATCACAAACTTTGGTACATGTACGACCGACAATGGAAATATGCAAATATCTGTTATACTTGGGAGGTGATTCATTAAAGTTTTAAGCAAGCATTTAAATATGCATGATGTTTTAATTAAGCGTATTATGTGCAATGCAAAGCGATTGGGTAAAGTAAAATATTTTAATAGGCACTTAAGCATTTTCAAGCTACTTCAAAACGGTGGAAATTCTCAAGTAGGCCGAATGGTTTTTGGGTTGTAAAGGGAATCGAAAATATGATTCACCTCATTTAAATTTTATCGAAATGGATGTCTACACTGTGATAGAAACCGGGTAATAAGTGAGCAATGAAATTGGTCAGGAAAATTTTTATTGTTTAACTATGTAGTTATTTGAGTCATTCGCAAAGCCCACGTTTATTTGCACTAAAAATAGGAAAATAAAATCGTTTAATAAAAATGTTAACCGACTTCAATACAATAAATAACGTCACGTAAATAACGTCAGTGCCCATTTAAGTTTATTTGGTTGTTTAACCAAATAAACTTAAATGGGCACTGACGTTAATGAAGCTATGAACCAACTTCAAATGTTTGTTTATTTCTCGCATTTTGTGATTATTTTGAAGTCGGTATACATGTTTTGTTAAAAATAAAAACATTCGATGTCTTGAGAGTTTTTTTACTACTTATATAGAAAATGGCCGTTGGGGCAGAATGGTCTTGAACAAGAACTTACGATAAAACACAGTGCTGGTAAAAATATCAATGTTATGAATAATATGTAGACAATTTGGAAGTATCCACCGTGACCTAAACAAAATAAACTTTGAATTGGAACGTAGAAACTTATAATTGGCTTTCTGTAACTATGATTCTAATTCTATGTATGTGACCCAATTGTTAGTTTCCTTTGAAAATAAAATAAATAAATAATTTGAATTTGACTCCCACACGGTCGGCTGACAACCTAGTTAAAGTCATGTTTGAAATCTTTGGTCATTGCTACATTGTCTGCAGTGATTACTCGTATGTTCTGGAGGGAAATTGCAGGGAATTCCATTGCTCTTTGATAACAATGACGGTGGTACAATCAAATCGGATGAATTAGTGATAATGACGCAATTATATTAAGAAACGTAACAGACGGCAGTTTTATGCTAGTAGTGGCAAGAACAAAACTAAAAAAATGTTATTTTGTTTGCTGAATACATTTTTAGATTACTAACCAGGTTGGAACCAACTGAGAAGACCAGGCAGTGGGCTTGTCTTTTACGCCAGCTGTACTTTGTACGAGCTTTTAACAAGATACTTGATTGAGAACAAATATAATAATAAGCTTCTTATCAATACCAAAAGGCGTAAACTGAAAATGATTAAAACACTACATAATAAATATTGCCTACGCCAAATAGTGTGGAAGCCTGTAGGATGTTTCCACACTATTTGGCGGTATGTTTAGGATGAAATGGAATGGTGACACAATGTATTCCATTCCTAATTTAAAAAAAGAAGAAACAGACAAAGAATTTTCACAAACAAACAAACTCTGCCTGCAAGTATGTATTTACCAAGTACTATATATTCGAATAATATTTGACGCAACGTATGATAAAAAGATTATAATTATCAATCTCGATTTTGCTTTGGAACCAAATCGTTAGCTTACGATAATGATAAATCATATCTACGTGATTTGTTATAAAAGTTGTGGTAAGCGACGACGCAGGCGACTGCCAAAATGAGGGTGCTAGTGACAGTGTTATTATTAGCAGTTGCTTATGCTAAGCACGAGCAATATATAGGGTTTGTACACTAATTTTTAGAGAATAAATAGCAATGAATAATCTTTTAACCATTCAGATGTTTTGAAGGTGGTGAATATTTAAAACGGTTTCATCGCGCATGTCTACATTAATTCAGGTCCAGACGTTTTAAATGCAATGCAATTTTTGTGGTCACTACCGTGACTACATATCCTACGAAAACCTACCACTAGTCAAAAACACTATTGACTGCAAAAACAAGCATAGGCTATTGGTCAAAAAGATTGTTTGGCAATTCCTTGCTAACTATCGGTTTCACCAAAATTCTAACCTAAGGATTATTCTACAAATAGCAAATATATTCATATTCAAGATTGTTGACGTTGGGACAAGTTAAGATTTTTAACAATATATTCCGGTTCTTACAGATGGAAATCCTATGTAGTAGCGCCTAACAGCACTGAACAGTTGAAGTCCGTGACCGCCCTGATCCCACAATTCGATCTTGACTTCCTGAATTACGCTAGTGTTCAGCGTCCAGGTATTGTGCTCGTGAGGCCAGAACATCAATCAGGTTTCACCAAAGCTCTTGAAGATGCTGGTGTAGTTTATGGAATACACGCTGATGATGTTAAGGGGTGAGTTAACTAAAAATTGCGTGAATTGGGGTGACATTTTGCTGGTCATGCAAAGGGTTTTAGCCATAGGTGATATAGGTCTTTTAAGATGATATAGGAATAATTTCTGCTATGACCTGGAAAATTTTTCTTCATTCATTGTGAATTATTCTCGGTAATGATCAAATATGAACTACTAGCTTTTGGGCGCGGCTTCGCTCGCGTGGACTTCGAACCCGTGCTTATCTCTATGCATTTTTTTTTATGAATATAAAAGTGGTTATTGTGACTAAACTATGATAGTTAGATATGTGCTCTCGCGGACTTTTTTGTAGATTTTAATAAGACCTACAAACTCGTAGTACTTCATTTTGTTATTTTGTCAATCGTTTTTGCAGCGCACGCATAAATAGGTTTTCGATTTTACACCTTGGGTTACAAAATCGCAATTTTCATACGGATCCCTAATTCTTTTGAAAATAAAATATATATAACCTTCCTCGATAAATGGACTATCTAACACTGAAAGAATTTTTGAAATCGGACCAGTAGTTCCTGAGATTAGCGCGTTCAAACAAACAAACAAACAAACAAACTCTGCAGCTTTATATATTAGTATAGATAAATGGACTATCTAACACTGAAAGAATTTTTGAAATCGGACCAGTAGTTCCTGAGATTAGCGCGTTCAAACAAACAAACAAACAAACAAACAAACTCTGCAGCTTTATATATTAGTATAGATTTCTCTCTGTGTGACGGACTGATATAATCCCAATTTAATCGTATCGGTGAATTGATAAATATCAAGCTTTCCTTCTCTTGCGGTTGCATTTATTTAAATGGGTTGTTAACCTTATCCGGGCTTCACAGTATAACCTTGGTAAACCAAAAATGTTTGCTAAATTGATTCATTGATTCGAAATATTGTATCTTAACTGAAAGACATGTGTTTTAGCAAACTAGACTTGGACGATGAGCTGATCGCTGCCCGACGGGACTCTTTTGCTCGGAGTGGAAGAGTTGAATTACCTTACGACAACTATCAAACCTTGGAAGCAGTAAGATAAACAAATACATTTCTGATCTGAATACCTGAACTAAAAAAAAATCCTTGGACATTTCACACAACGCCATCTCGTCCCAAGCTAAGCAACTTAATGCTTGTGTTATGGTAACGAGATGGATGTTAAACTACTTACATACATTTTTTTTTGTAAATACATACATATTATAGATAGAAATGACACCCAGACTCCGAGCCAGTGCCTCTGGTTTAGACAAAGACACTTGCCCGACCCCGGAATCGAACCGGGGACCCGTTGATCCAAGGCGGCACATCTAACCACTAGACCCAGACCCGGAACAAATACTTGTAGGTCGTACAAATATTTCTTCCGTGCGGGGATCGAACCCGCGACATGCTGCTCAGCAGTCGATCTAATCAACTTATGGATTTGCAAAAAATAGAAAAGGAGAGTAGAATAAAAATATTGTTAATTTCAGATCTATGCTTACTTGGATGATGTCGCTGCCAGACACCCTGATAAGGTCACCTTAGTCAACGGAGGTCCTTCCTTTGAAGGTCGCCCCATCAAATACCTGAAGATCTCGACCACAAACTTTGAGGACCTGTCTAAGCCTGTCATCTTCATCGATGGTGGTATTCATGCCAGAGAATGGATTTCTCCTCCTACTATTACGTGGGCTATTCACAAGCTTTTGGATGACGGGTCAGAGCCTGACCTTCTCGACAGATTCGACTGGATCCTCATCCCCGTTGCTAACCCTGATGGATACAGTTTCAGCTTTACCAACGTAAGTAAATCACATTACATTTACATTGATAACATTAAAAAATATTAATAATTACAAGCAGTACAAAAGTTAATTCCATTTCACTATATTTCTTAATTTAAAATTTGCTAACGATTTCAAATGGAAACGCATCACGTAGATGGATGAACAACCTTAAAATGGTTAATACATGTTGTTAGTCACATTTTCTAGGTGCCCTCCCCATTAAGCGTTAGACGCTGATGACTGGTACATAGAGGTTCTAAACATTTTTGTTTTATTTCAGTCCCGCTTCTGGCGCAAGACTCGTTCCACCGACCAGCACGCTCTCAGCACTATGTGCCCTGGAGTAGACGGCAACCGTAACTACGACTTCTTCTGGAACACCGTCGGAAGCAGCTCTCTGCCTTGTGCTGACACGTATGCGGGCTCGCGCGCATTCTCTGAAATCGAGACTAGACTTATCCGGGACCTCATTGATGAGCATTTGGCCCGCATTGCGCTTTATCTGACTATGCACAGTTATGGTAGCATGATCTTGTACCCATGGGGCCACGATGGTTCTCTGTCCAACAACGCTCTAGCGCTGCATACTGTTGGAATTGCCATGTCCGACGCCATCTTCGCCAAATCTCTGCCAAACTTCCCTCGCTACATTGTTGGTAACTCCGTTCTGGTCATCGGATACCCTGCATCTGGAGCTTCCGAAGATTACGCTCATTGGGTCGGTGTGCCTCTGTCTTACACTTATGAACTCCCCGGACTTGCTGGTGGTTTTGAAGGTTTCCATCTAAACCCTATTTACATACAAAATGTGGCGCAGGAGACTTGGGACGGAATTGCCGTTGGAGCAAGGAGAGCTGGTGATTTGTTCCGTCGGTAGAATTTTTTTTTGTTGCTACACTTAAGTAGAATAAATGTCATTATTTATTGTTCGTTTTTTATTTAGCTAGTTTTTGACTATAATTTTGTTAACATCTGTATCAACAAAATATATATTGCGCAAGAAATGAAGTTACAAGTTACATAAATGGCCCTACCATTTTCATTCAGAAACCTAAACAATCTGATTTATTTATAAGTAGTAAATACAGAATAATAATATCAAAACCGCATGGTAATAAGATACCGGATAATCTTGCACATCACCTAATTGTAATTAAGCAACTCCGCATCCCACATGACCCTATGTGGGACGCGTGGAGATGCTATGTTGCGCCCCAACATACTCACTAAAACCAACGGCGATCCTCGACCTACGCGTTTAGAAATTAGAATTAAGAAAAACCGATAAATACTGAAAGTATATAGGTAGAATATGGAAAAGAAAAGAAGAAACCTTAGTATGAAACCCTGTATTGCAAAATTTTATTTTTTATGAAATACGCAAAATCAATTGTGGCTTTACATTGACAGCGTAATTAATTGTGATTAATTCTTTAATCGTTATATTATCTCCTACATAATTAGGTACCTTGTTTATACCATTTACTTTTTACTACGGATCAGTGATACCATCTCAGATCGGAAATTACTTTTATACTGAGTCGGTCTCTAATCTCAGCTTACTGTCCTTGTTTTCGTTTGAAATCCCCATGGAGTGTTGCTAACCCTGCAAAAAGTGAAAAACACAAGGCTAACAGTAGGAGAAAAACTAATTGTTTCAGGTGCCAATACCATAGTTTGTATGATAGACTAGATAATGATATGCTCTTTTACAGAGCCATTCAACCAACGTGACATGGAAGCATTTCACCAGTTGAGCAGCAGTAGTGGGTTATCAAATTTTTCGTATCTCTGATCTATGGTGAATTGCACTTGGCAGTGCAAATTTGTAATTGATCATAGTTATTCATACTATAATCCGGATTCTGAATTGGCGCTAGATAAATTAAGGTTTGCGATAAAGATAAAGACAGTAGACAAAGCAGTATTTATGCCGTATACATCAAGGAACACAATTTATATCGACATATACAACTGACCAAGATGAAAGTGTTAGTTCTGGCATTGATATTTTCCATCGCTTCTGCCAGACACGAGCAGTATTTAGGGTATGTATTTGCTTTTATTTGGGTTGTAGCTTCTTGAAGTTTCCACATCATACTTCAGTAAAAAGTAGTCCAGTCCACATAATCTTGCTCCGAGGTTTTCGCAACAATCCGTGCCGAAACTGTCCAGGTCGTCGGTCAACATTGTGGGAGTCCTATTAGTACGTGGTTGCCGTATAGCCATGAAACAGTTTATTCTATATATCTAATTTAAAAAAAGGTGGCCAAGTATTGTACCAAATTTTTGTAGTAGACGACTACTTTAAATTCAAATTCAAATTCAAAACTCATTTAATCAAGTTGGCTCATTAGAGCTCTTTTGACAAGTCAAACAACAAAATAATATTTAATTTAAAATGTACCATCTACCACCGGTTCGGAATGCAGTTCTACAGAGAAGAGCCGGCAAGAAACTCTGTAGTTGCTCTTTTTAGATCGCCATGTTTAGGTACAAGGCCATGATAATACAGTTTGTGAGAACAAACGCGCGCAATAGTCGCAAAGGGCCAAACATCAGCCAGATCTAATCAACAATACTAACCTTCTAACGCCCGAGCCAACCGACTAATACTTCCAGTAATTAAGAGTTCCTTTAAAAAGAATCGCAGTTTTAGCCACTTAAAGTGAAAGTCCTCAAATCTCAGATAACGTTGTTTAATTTTAGATGGAAATCGTATCGGGTATACAGAGCAGCTGCAGTCCGTGACTACATTAATTCCACAATTGGAACTGGACTTTCTAAGTTACGCCACCGTTCAGAGCCCAGGAGTCGTACTTGTGAAACCAGAACATCAGCCAGAATTTATCAAGGCACTGAATGGTGCTAGTGTTTCATATGAAGTACACACTGAAGATATAAAACTGTAAGGATTAGGTAATATAATACGGATTCTAAAAATCCATTACTAAGCGGCTAGTGTTTCGATTAAAATTATTGATAAGAAAATTATCCTTAATCCATATCAACTACCTAATAATGAACCTCATGAAGTAATTAACTGTACATAATAATTTTAATATCTATATAATTTCTTGATAAATCTTCAGCACGAAATTTAGGTATTTCAATCGTAGCCGATGATCAGAAATATGGTAAATGCAACATAATATGTAAGTAAACAGTTCATATTTTCAGGAAACTTGACTTCGATGATACAGTTATTGAGACTAGACGAAATGCGTTTGCCAGGAGTGGTAAAAAAGAACTACCATATTATAAATTAAACAACGGTTTTGTGAGACGGATAGCGAGTGAATGAATGTATTTATTCCACAGCATACATGTCATCTTACAATATAACCACTTGCTAACAACAGATGGCATTACTGGTATTTTGATATAATACTAACACCCCCACTTATCAAAATAACATAAGATGCCCACAATATTTTACTCAAAAAATATTTAAATTAATCAAAATAATTATGTTGCTTTTACATTGTGTATTCCTAATAACTGCAAAAAATAATAATGCTTGGTATTACCCAAACTTTTAGTGAACAGGTCTGCTGGCATTTCAGCTGTAGGCAAATACTTCACATTTACAATTTTATTTACTACACATTCTCTACAAAAGTGAAACTTAATGTCTATGTGTTTTGTGCGCTTGTGAAACATTGGATTCATAGTTAGCTTTTGCGCACTCTGATTATCATTGAACAAGTCGATGGTATACAAATTTTGTGTAATTTCATATTGTAAGTTTCTCAAATAAACAGCTTCTTTACATGCTTCTGTAATAGCCATATATTCAGCCTCACTACTAGACAGGGCTACAGTAGTTTGTTTTTTTGTTTCCCAAGAAATTACACAACCAGATAAACTAAAACAATATCCTGTATATGACTTCCTATCTATAACATTTGCACCCCAATCTGCATCTACATATCCTTCTAATATTGAATTTCCATCAGCAGTATACTTCAAACCATAGTTTTTAGTAGATTTTAAATATCTCAATAGACGCTTTACATATACACAATGTTCTCTGGAATAGCAATTGTTAAATTGACTCAAAAATCCAACTGTATAAGTAATATCAGGTCTGGTTAGAACTGCTAAGTACATTAGACAACCAATAACTTGCTGATATGGAAATTTTCCAACATTGTTTTCCCCCTTAGATACATGCAACTTAGTTTCCATAGGAGTTTGAATGGGTTTGCATTGACTCATGTTAAATCTTTGTAACACCTGATCAATATAATCAGACTGGTTTAATGTGATAGTTTTCTCAGATTTATTTACACTTACATTGACACCAAGACACTTTCTGATTTCACCTAAATCTTTAAGTTTGAAATGGCTAGCTAATACATTTTTCAAATATTCTGTTTCTTTACAATCATTTGAAAAAATAAAAAAATCATCTACAAAAATTGTAACAATAGTCCTCAAATTATTTCTAATTTTTGTGAACATACATGGTTCTATCTTAGATCTCTTATAACCGATATTTAACAAACATTCATCCACTTTCCTGTACCATGCTCTTGAAGATTGTTTAAGCCCGTAGATTGCCCTTTTTAATTTAAGTACCTGACCCTCTTGGGTCTGCTTGGGAAATCCTTCTGGCAACTGCATAAAAATGGTTTCATCAAGAGCACCATTCAGAAAGGCTGCAGTTACATCAAGGTGACTAATGTCAAATCCTAACTTAACTGACAATGCAAATAGTAACCTCAATGTAGTATGCCTCACAACAGGAGAAAATGTTTCTGTATAATCAATACCTTCAACTTGTGAAAAACCTTTAGCAACTAAACGTGCACGAAACCGAACTTTGTTATCACTGTCATATTTTTTACGTAACACCCACTTACACTTCACTACAGTTTCATTATTATTTGGCAAGTCTACTAGCTCCCACGCATCATTTTCCTCAAAACATTTAAGTTCTTCTTTCACTGCCTGTAACCACTGTTCTTTTTCTTCTCCTTGTAGTGCTTCTTCCAGACATAGTCCATTAGCATCATCGAACACTTCCTTTGGTATACACATATTTGACATTCCATACCTTTCTGGTTTCCTTCTGATTCTGCTGGGTCTGACATGCTCCTCCGGTGAGTCATCACAAGCATCATCATACTCACTAGGAACATAAGTATCATCTGAGTTATCTGATGCTTCAAGCAGTGTAACCTCATCCATAGTTATGTCATTCGAACTTGATTTATCCTTTACAATTGTGTCCCCCACTGAACATGAGTTTTCAATAATTGGTATACTGGCAAGATTCTTCTCATCTTCCATTACTACAACATTTCTGCTTGTTGTCACACGTTTTGTTCTAGGGTTATATATTCGGTAACCTTTAATATCATCTGGGTAACCCACCAGTATGTGCTCCTCAGACTTTCTGTCCCATTTCTGGCGCTTCTCTTTAGCCACATGAACCATGACCTTGCTTCCAAATATTCGCAAATGACTTACATCTGGTTTGCTACCAGTCCAGACTTCATAAGGAGTTTTGTCATTCAATGCAGGAAGAGCAGTACGATTTTGTAAATAAACAGCAGTGTTGGTAGCTTCTGCCCAGAATTGTTTTCCTATGTCTGCATCAAATAATAAGCATCTAGCTTTCTCGACAATTGTTCGATTATTCCGTTCTGACAAGCCATTTTGTTCAGGGGTATATGGGTTACTCCTTTGATGAATGATACCTTCTTTCTTGAGAAATGAGTCAAATTCTTTGTTACAATATTCACACCCATTGTCGCTTCTCAATATCTTTATTTTCTTGTTAGTTTGTTTCTCAACTTTTGCTTTAAATTCTGTGAAACATTGGAGTGCTTCACTTTTATGTTTAATGAAATACACATGCATCATTCGACTGAAGTCATCTATAAATAATATGAAGTACCTGGAACCTGCTAGTGATTCATACTCCATAGGTCCACATATGTCAGTGTGAACTAAATGCAGCAATTCTTTGCTTCTTGAACCTTCATTAGAGAATGGCAAACGACACTGTTTACCCTCACAGCAAATTGTGCATTGACATCTTGTCAATATCAATTTTTTCTTGGAGGTTCATTCCTTCTACAGCACCTGTCATTTTATTTAGGTATTTACTATTAACATGACCCAATCGGCGATGCCAAGTGATTCCTGATATAGACAAATTAGCCATTACACTATCAGGTACTATCAACTTGTACACTCCATTATTCAACACAGCTGTTGCCACCAATTCACTGTTTCTATTGTATACTTCACAGCCATTTGTCGTAAACTGAACTGTATTACCGGATTTTATCAACTGGCTCACTGACAATAGGTTGGTAGTCAATAATGGAGCGCATAATACATCCTTGACTGCTATTTCAAATTCACATTTATCGGTTTTTGTTACAATGTTTACATCTCCTGAACATATTACTGGCAACCTTTCGCTGTTAGCAACACATATATCCTTCAATTTGTGATATATAGCATTCTCAATCCACTGTTCATTAGCCGTTAGATGCATGCTCGCACCTGAATCAATGTACCAATCATATTTATTGAATTTACCACTCAGAAAAACTGTACTAAACGCATTACTTTGTTTACGTTGTATTTCTTTTGTATTCGTACTAGTATTATCACTATTTGGACACTGATTCTTGTAATGACCTGGCTGTTTACAGCGGTAGCATTTCACATGACTTTTATCGCCGCCATTTACGTTTGTTTTCGTTGCGTTCCGTCCGTGCGATTGGTATCTCTGCGCGTTGGCCATAGATAATTTATTAATTTTCTTATGTTGCCATTTCTGCGTACCGCTTGCGAATGCACCACTAACTTCATCGGATGGATTGTTCCTCACTTCCGTTTCCACCATATCCATAAGCTTCGTTCTAATGGCGTCCGTTGTGATTTGTATGCCGGAATGCTCAATCGCCATTATCATAGGCATGAATTTTTCAGAAAGTCCCGCTAACAATAAGCAACCGACCGAGTGATGAGTGATCACTGATGTTAAATCCAGTACCACTTAATTTCTGTCCTGTTTCGACTATTTGCGTTACGTACGACTGCATGGATACACAATTTTCTAGGCGAATCGATATCAAGTTACGTAAAAGAGATATTCTTCGGGTAAATCCTGAATCATCAAATAATGCCTTTAATTTGTTCCATAACTCCAACGAAGTCTTCACGTCTTTGATGTGTACATATAACGCACTATCAATAGTCATTATTAATTTTGCCTTGGTTCTCGCGTCATCTGCGGCTTCTGTTATTTTCCCGGCTTCTGGCTTGATGCAGTGCAATTTATCCTCCAGGATCAGAAAATTCTCCGCCGCGAAGATCCACTCATTGTAGTTCTCCCGATCTTTGAGCTTAGGAACATTTACTAGGTAGTTCGTTGTCATTCTTGCTAACTTTTATTGCAAATACTGAACAACACGACACTTTGCTATGTTTCACTACTTTTACTTGAGATTAAATTAATAATACTGACTAAAAGGTATATGGGCTGGGCCCATAACCTATAAATTAAACAACGGTTTTGTGAGACGGATAGCGAGTGAATGAATGTATTTATTCCACAGCATACATGTCATCTTACAATATAACCACTTACTAACAACAGATGGCATTACTGGTATTTTGATATAATACTAACACATATGATAACTACCAAAGGTTGGAAACGGTAAGTACAGATTTACGTAACAATATGGCATCATATAAAACTGACTGAACTAAATCTATCAATTACACTTAGATTATAATAGTTTACTAGTTACCTGCACCATCTAAAAATAAAGGTGACTATTTTAAATGCTCTGTTTATTAATTACTCATGGTCGGGAAAATAAAGTAAAATAATGACAAATAACATTTTAAGATTTATGCTTATGTGGATGATGTTGCTGCAAGGCACCCCGGAAAAGCAACCTTGATCAACGCAGGTCCCACCCCCGAAGGAAGACCTGTCAAGTGCCTTAAAATTTCGACAACTAATTTTGAAGATCTGTCTAAACCCGTCATCTTCATCGATGGCGGCATGCACGCCAGGGAATGGATAACTCCTCCAGCCGTTACCTGGGCTATTCATAAACTTTTGGATGACGTCACAGAACCTGACCTTCTTGATAGATTTGACTGGATCCTCATACCTGTTGCTAATCCTGATGGCTACGAATACTCTTTCACGCACGTAAGTGGTCTACTATACATAATGGTACATGTTAAATGTACCAAACAAAGTATTATTTATTTTTTAATGGATTGAGTTATTTATTAGAATACCAAAATAAAATAACAACAAACGATACAGCAAGTATCTCTGACTATAAAAAAGACACTAGTGCGACCCTGAAATTGAATCCCAAGGCAAATAACTCGTCCAAAAACATAGGACTTTGAAACTTCTTCAAAGAACACTTGAATAGTAAATAATCCAGCCGGGATAAATCGTACGAGCTATTCACATAGTCAAGAATGTGGTTAACGACTCAATGCATCCAGTTAAGAAAGTTCAAACTAACTTCATTCAGATGAGAGTTCAAGCTTTAAAAGTTCTAGTATCCAATACACGTTGTTCTATATTCCAGGAACGATTCTGGCGCAAAACTCGCTCCACTGACCAGCATACTGCAAGTATTGCCTGCCCAGGAGTCGATGGTAACCGCAACTTCGACTTCTTCTGGAACACCGTCGGAACCAGTTCTCATCCATGCACTGACACCTACGCGGGTTCTAGAGCATTCTCCGAAGTTGAAACTCGGGTGATTCGCGACCTCCTTGACGAGCACTTAGCCCGAGTTGCGCTTTACATGACTATGCATAGTTATGGCAGTATGATCCTCTATTCTTGAGACCACGGCTCTCTCTCCAATAACGCCTTAGCTCTCCACACAGTTGGTGTGACCATGGCTGATGCTATATTTGAGAAAGCCCTCCCCCATTTTCCTCGATATGTAGTCGGGAATGCAGCTTTAGTGTTGTGGTACGGAGCTTCTGGAGCGGCCGAAGATTATGCTCACTGGGTTGGTGTACCTCTATCTTATACCTATGAGTTACCTGGGCTAGCGCCAATGGGTACCTTCGACGGCTTCCACCTGAACCCAATATACATTGAACAGGTTGCACGTGAAACTTGGGAAGGCATAGCCGTTGGCGCTAGAAGAGCTGGTGATCTTTTCTAAGCAAACGTATTTCGTATTTCGACTGCCTCGTTGGTCTAGTGGTTACATGTGCCGCCTTTGGATCAACGGGTCCCGGGTTCGATTCCGGGGTCGGGCAAGTGTCTTTGTCTAAACCAGAGGCACTGGCTCGGAGTCTGGGTGTCGATTTCTATTTATAATATATATATATTTACAAAAAAAAAAATGTATTTAAGTAGTTCATCATCCATCTCGTTACCATAACACAAGCATTAAGTTGCTTAGCTTGGGACGAGATGGCGTTGTGTGAAATGTCCAAGGATATTTATATTTATTATTTTATTTGCAAAATAAAAAAAAAATCTATAAATATCTGTTTCTTTACTTTTTTATTGTTAAAAAAACACATTTATGTTTTAAACATAAATATTTGAAAGCCTGAAACTAAAACTAGTACCCAGAAATTTCTCCTTTTCCATTTTAAGCCCTGCAGTTATTCCTAAGCATAGGGCGTGATTACCCTTAATTTGCTAAAAATACGCAACTGTCTTGGAATTTCGTTTGTTCAGCTTCAGCCAATTTAATTAGAAAAGGCGTAACACAGGCTTCTTCAGTTTGGGAACACAAGAGCACGTCTCTTGAAAAATTAAGTAAATCCGTATAAAATGGAAATCATGAATGCATAAGTATCTCTATATTGTGAGAAGTTTAAGCTGCTGTACTAATCTTGGAGAATTTTGGCAAGGAGATGGGTCCTTGGAAGTGATTTTTTTATCTATAAAGTTGGTATCTATCGTCAAAAAACAAATAACACTTCAAATATTTTAACTTCTTGGTTTCGACAGTATGCTCGGATGTGGTAAAATGAAATTAGATGACACTTTGACTATAACGGTAAATAAGGTATAAGACCTCTCTGAGTTTTTTGCCAGTTCTTCTCAGCAGTTGTCGCGTTCCGAACTGTTGGTAAACTATATTACTTTGCTTTATATAGTTTTATTTATTTGTTGACAATTTTAAAGTGTATATTGTATATAATACTAAATAAATGATTTGACTTTTTTATTGATTTTCTTCTATTGTGGTAAGGTAATCTTTTTCTCGCCTCATTATAAGCCTTCATGTGAAAGAAAGTAAGAAAGAAAGAAAAATAATTTATTCGGCGCAATTTTAAATACTAACTATAATTACTTAAACTCTACTATAAATTGCGCTGAAACGGCGCCAGTTCAGACGGGGTGCCTGGCGCTGGTTTTCAACCAGACCTCTAAATGCCGAGCGGATGGAAAACCAGTGTAGAAAAATTAAAATTAACAAAATATATGTGATATTACTTATCAAAAGATACCATAGGTAACACTAAATTCGTACACATCCAAACATAATAAACTTGTTTTTTAATAAATAAAACATATGAAACATACGAATAGGGTTGCCAACTATACTGTTTTGAACAGTATTATACTGTTTTTCAGTAAATTATACTTTTACTGTTGAACAAAAATAAATTATACAAAATACTGTTTTCAGCATCAAAATGCAAACACATTATTAAGTGACTTAGACTTGTGACTCCAGTTATTGAAAATAATAGTACAATATTATTTATTTTTAAATCAACACATATTTAAAAAGAACAGCAACGCTAAAGTGATTTTTACTCCAAAACTACAATGTTACACTCAATAAAAATTTCTGGATTTCCTGCCATCATGACGTCGAATACAAAATAACGAAACTTCGAAAAATAAATGCCGCGGAAATGTCGACTTTTAATTTATATTAATAATATATATAATATATTAATTTATACAATAGGTCAATCAACGTACATGCATTGAGATCAGCGTCCCTTGTTAATTCAAAATACTCCCTCCACAAACACAGAAGAGGGTGTTATCGACAGTACTCGTTAATTTGATAGATGGCTGCTCCCAGGTCTTACATAGACTTTGAAACTAATCAGAACTGCCGTTTGACTAAAGACTTTGGAACTTGAAGACAATGTTGTGCTAATTTTACACGAGGTGATAGATAAACTACGGATCTTTTTGTAAGTTTTTTGTATCCCATAACTGTAGAATATGGACAAACCATATCAAAGAATTAACTGGCGTATGAATTATTTTCAATTATAATGTTTTGTTTGTATTATTCAAAATGAATTTTTTTTTATTCGATTTAGATGTGCCGCCTTTGGATCAACGGCTCCCGGGTTCGATTCCCGGGTCGGGCAAGTGTCTTTGTCTAAACCAGAGGCACTGGCTCGGAGTCTGGGTGTCATTTCTATCTATAATATGTATGTATTTACAAAAAAGAATGTATATAAGTAGTTTACCATCCGTTACCATAACACAAGCATTAAGTTGCTTTGCTTGGGACGAGATGGCGTTGTGTGAAATGTCCAAGGATATTTATTTATATTTATTTGTAATTATTCTTGCGAATGCTTGCAAATTGTATAAAACTTAAAACGAAAATTTAAATTTAAAAGAACAGAAAAATAATAAGTGATTTAGTTTTTGCCCCCGGTTCGGAATGCCATTCCACAGAGAAGAGCCGGCAAGAAACTCCATGATTGCTCTTTAAAATAAAAGGGTTACAATTAACGTACAACACCCTTACAACGTCGCAACGCGACGCGCCCTTACAACGTCAACGTCGCATTTTATTACTTTTGAATATGAATATTTGTTTTGAATGATTCCTATTTATCAATGAACTCCGACGAGGTGACTTTCCCTTCACTACCTGGTACGGGGAAACCCGACATCTACACACGTTAATATTTTTTACAAGCTGAAGCGCAGTTTGTAAACTCCCGTCACATATTTTACAAGATACGAAGTTCAGCAACGTCGCAAAAGTAAACATGGATAACAATTTTTGAGCTAAATTTATTATGATTGATAATATCTCCGAAATTATGCCTTTTGGACCACTTTTTGTATTATTTTTACTTTTACCTTTGGCCTACATAACCCTGCCGTGGGAAGAAGTCGGGCTTTGCGGGGCTCCGGGGCGTGGTAAGTACAATTAGCGCTTCGCCTGCGATCCTGAGCCTGGAGAAGGCAAACTTGAAACAAAACGCTGTGCTGATCCGAAAAGCCATAGAGTAAGTAAAATTTATCTTTTTAAAAGTAGTAGACGTTCAATACGGTGAGGTGAAAATAAAACACAAATAAGTCAAAGATGTTATAAAAAACGACTTGAGTCAACGTTGGGTACATTGACTCAAAGGGACGCCTCTATAAGACGTATACTCTACATTGTTTACGCTTGAAATTATTATCGTCTGTCTTTTAAAGTCAAGGGCCGTTCGTCTGAACACGAAATATAAATTTTTGTAGTAGTATGCAAACGTATCTCGGTCGAATGAAAATGTTACCATTTATTTCTAAGTATAACAAGCGTACCAACAAAAATAATATATAAAACTTTGTCGTAACTTTAATTCGAGTTCCAGTAGCACAGCAAGAGACTAAGAAAGAGGGTAGGGATATTTTTGCCCTCGTAATAAAAATATATTGTAGTTACTTTCCGCATTCTAAGGTATTCCCAGGATCATGGCAAAAAAAAACGCCATCCGTTAAAAGTCCCAATTATACAGCCTATCAAAACATTGTGGTAGTCAGTTATCCGGCTTCAATTAAAAAAATAAAAATGGTATGTTACGAAATATACGCGGCCGCATTGCGTAGAAAAATCCCAGCAAATATATTTGACGTTTCCATGGCACTGACGGGTCGCAAAAAAAAACGTTCAAATTGAACGCGCTACACTAGCCGATTAAACATGTCGACTGTCGTAGGGACGGGACGCGGGCGTGGGTATTTTATCGATACTACTCGTCCAACTATTTTTAAGGCGGTAAGTAAATTATATTATTTATTAAGTAAGTAATAATAAGGCTGTATGCCAAAATGTGTGTGCTACACAAACTTAGTTTCACCAAACCATCAGATTGACATTAAGACGATTAAAAGAAGATGATCTCTTTGGGATTGGTAAGTCGTGGTAACTCAATTGAACTGTATCTTCGGCCCTTCAGCCTTCGGCTTATGACCTATCTAGTAGGAGTATTGGTTTGCTATCAGTTTTCATCTTACTTTCATCACAAAACTCTTATAAATCGTCATAATTTATATACACCATTATCATCTTACGGTCCCTGTCCCACACTGTCTTCGTGTAACGCAATGTTAGAATGACAGCTGGGAATGACGGATATATCTGCCTGCCAAAGCGCGCATGAAATCATGTTTTGAATTACGTTAGACCCCATGTTCGGCCGAGCTAAATGTTTCTTATTGTGCAGATCAACTCATTCCAACACCCGCTACGCTACGCCCTCCTCGCATTTTTCTAAAAAAATAATATCTGGCTTTTCAAAATTATTCATACATCGATAGTGGTACCGATATCCATGTTAGTTACATCACTATCGCTGCGTGAAAACGCGTTCGGTATTTGCCCAATCCCGATGAGAACAATAATTTACATGCACCTCCTGGGTTGCAGCCGAGCCAGGGGGCTGGGGGCACCCCATTCGACCCCCCAGCTCGGGACCCCGTCACAATTCCACCAGTTTTTCAGCGACAAACTGCTAGTCCCAGTTTTTTGAGATTTTTGTTTAATTAAAACGTAATGAGGTGCTTTGGTCGCCGGCAGAGGGCGTTGAACTCTCGTGATTATTTTTCAGAGCGAAAGATTTGGATTGAGTTAAGTGCCGAGTTCTACGTAAATACGGTTATGCAAAGGAATTTCTTTTGGTTGTAAGCGAAGTTTAACTGAGTACGGGACGGAAGTATTAAAATAAGTGAAGTGAACTCTACGAAAGTAAAACCGCGATATTTTTTAATTCATGACGTCAGATACCATATAGATTTTGATCAGCCGAACCAAGTGTCGGTACACACAGCGAGTACAGAGTGTCACCTAAGTTTTCCAAGTTTTGCGTGCCATAGGATGTTAGGAATTAGGCAGAAAATATTATGGCTATAAAAAAGGGAAACTTGATGATGAGAATGAAGACTGGTCTAACCCACGTGGCACAGAAGGTTTTTGCCACTTATCAAATTATTGGAAGCCTGACGCAACTGTGGATCATTAAATTTATGTTTTGAAAACAGTTACTAAGTTTGGTTTATGGCAGTTAACATTGTGCATTGCCAATTTCAAAACGTATTTTGTTCCAATATTGATAACAAAGTGTCACGTAATAATCTCATAGCATAATTGTTATACTTAGCCCCACCTTGCATACGAGTGTTAAACTAATTTCGTTCATAAAAAGGTCAAGAGATGGCGCTAGCGAAATAAATTTTACAGCTATTTAGGCACTGTTTACGCAAGCAGGTAAGGAAACAACATTTAAAAAAGTTGTAAAACGTAATATCCCCAAATTTATCGTTGGTTGTAAAGTTTTCAACGACTGGCCAGACACGCACGAAAAGTTTGCCGATGCTTCGTTTTAACCGAGATCAACACTCGACTTAACACTGGCCATATTTTGTTAATGAGTATATTAACTACAATATTTGGGTCTTACGAGATGCTTTTTCACGGGTAGGAAAGCTGCATGAGTACTGAAAATGTAAGAAGCGTTTGGTGATTGATCACGTTTGGGTGGTGCCTGCGTATAGTGCATATGAATATTACATATAGGTTATAAAGCTATGTTTCACATAATCTAGCTACTTTATATACAGAATCAGCGCTACGTGTTATTATAATAAAATAATAACTAATTATTTAAACATTAAAATTTATTTATGTAGATTGTGAACATGGTAAGAAAACATACTTCGTTTAATCCCAAATTGTCCTGTTTAAAGTTTGCCTTGACCATTATTAAATAATAATAAAATAAATATCCTTGGACATTTCACACAACGCCATCTCGTCCCAAGCTAAGCAACTTAATGCTTGTGTTATGGTAACGAGATGGATGATAAACTACTTAAATACATTATTTTTTTTTTGTAAATACATACATATTATAGATAGAAATGACACCCAGACTCCGAGCCAGTGCCTCGGGTTTAGACAAAGACACTGGCCCGACCCCGGAATCGAACCCGGGACCCGTTGATCCAAAGGCGGCACATCTAACCACTAGACCAACGAGGCAGTCTTGTCAGTATTGGTAAGATATAAATTATTATATTATTAAGATATATTTGATGTTAAGATATAAAATACTAATTCATCACTATTTGAAACCACTAAATGCATAAATAAATGTTAATAATTCAAACACACATAATCCTGAAATCCTAACACAATTAGAACTTAGAAGATAAATTTTAGAAATTTTTAGATTAGTTACTTTATATTATACTATGTATTAAAATTTTATTTTTAAGGGTTCCACCTTAGGTTTGATCCATTTATTCGTATTAATGTTTAGTTATTTGTCGTTACCTGTTTTGTTGTCCAATAAATAAATAAATTAATTAAACTGTGTTACTATAATACACAGATTTTTCATGTTTCATTATTTCTTTTTTTATCAAACGAATAACGTGGAAAATTCCTTTACTTTTTAAATAACAGTTTAATTTCAGTCGCTTAAAAGCATAATAACTTTTACTAAAAGAAACATGTAATTATTGGTAAAATCAGTTTGTGTTTTGGACAATACGGCATTAATTGTAGTGTAACGCAAAATGTGAAAATTTACCTTATTAAGTGAAAACCAAAGATGTAAACAGCTTAAATGTTTTCATTGATTTTTGCATTACTTATATGATATCTGTAGAATATAATTGGCGAAATTTATTTTATTAAATTGGGCACCATACAAGTAACAGTTAAGCAAACTCGCCCGTGCAAACGCGCCCCCACCCTTGAACCTCGCTCACGCTATCTGGTCCGCTCGATTCCAGTTGAAATTACAATTTGCTTCCCGTCGTTCCCGGCGATTACATTTCAAACTTGGGCCTATTTCAAACAATTTATGACGCGGCCCAACTTTTCAAAGTCGATTTGCGAACTCCCCCAAAATAATCGTGCAGATTTTCCGGCTCTTAATGTAAGGTCAATGGAATTAGGGTGCAGCTTAGTAAAAACCTTAAGCTGCATTTCCCAGAACATACATCTACGTTCATGGACAAGTCGTTCACGATTACTGCAATACGTTTATGGAATGCGTTACCCATAACAATAAGATGTGCACAGTCCTTAGAAACTTTCAATAAGCTAGTTAAGGAACATTACTTGCAGTTATAATGTTATCTTTATTTGTTATTTTTTCTAATAATTTAAATATGATATTTTTGTATATATATGTATAGTATCAATTTATTAAAGTTACATAGGATTTATAGTATTTAAAAGTTATATAATATGTATTAGAGTAAGGTTATATATGTATTTATTTTTTCATGTACTACATGTATTTGTCATATTGTATAAATTATTGCACACCCTACCTGCCGTTTTCAAGTTCACAACTCCTATCCATCCAAAGGTTGTCTGGAAGAAATCGCCCTGTGCGATAAGACCGCCCATTGTACATTTATTAGTTGTATTTCTCTGATGCCATGTTAACCTTTTCTGATATTGGTGTACAATAAAGAGTATTCTATTCTATTCTATTCTATTCTATTCTATTCTAAATAAAATTTGGCGATGGATCAGTTTTATCCCTTACTGGTGCCTGTTTAGAAGCCGGTTCAATATTTTTAATAGGATTTGAATAGCAACAATATCGTCGTAATTCACGTTATTACTTAAACGTGTAGCATGTTTCTCTCTATATGCTGTTTAGTGCTTTTTGTAAAAAAGACCAATAAATTGAAAAAATGCAACTACAGAGTTTCTTGCCTGCTCCTATCTGTAGAGCAGTGATCCGAACCTGTGGTAGTTTTAGCATGAATGTGGGTGGACGTAGGTGTTGTGGCAATCAAGGGAGATGGATGGATTGTAGGAGTGAGGAATTGTGTATGAAAGGTATGACATGACGACTGATAGGTGTGTGTGGAGACTACCACTTAGCGTGGGACAGGGACCGTAAGATGATGATGGTAATTGTAAATATGACGATTTATAAGAGGTTTTCGATAAAACCTAAATAAATAAAGTTCCTTTTGAGTTTGAGTTTACCTTCATGCCAATATTTGTTGATAAGTTTTAAACCAAAATAATATAATTAAATAGTAAAGCGATAAAAAAAACCATAACACCGAACTGGGAACCTCCACGTTTTTTAAAGATACAACAGAATTAAGAGCTCCCTCCGTTTTAAAGTAGCTTGTTATTATTAGTTTTTATTGTGTCCCCGCTATCAGTTGGCCCGTATACCCGACCAGCCAAACATTTTATAAATTCCGTCACAAGACGACTGCCGGGAAATAAATGGCGGCTAATATTGACCCACTCCCGAATTATCCCATCGGGAAAGTTACACTGATCTTTGGTTCAGTTTAAATGGTTTGTTTGATACAGGGCCTTTTTTAATTTTCCTTTTTACGATATTTATTAACGCTGCTAATTTAGAGCAGGATAGGCAATATGACTCTTAATAGTAAAACCCTCTTTAACTCAGGCTTGCTGTTAGAAAACTCATGTATGTATGGGTTAAGCTTGCCTTGTACATGTAATACCAATGTATATTTGTGCTATAGGTTCATGGTTTGTGTGCAATAAAGAAAATAAATAAATAAATGACCGACTTATTTCTGTATTTGCGATTGGTTTTATTTTTAGAATAGGCATAGCACCCCGCTTAAGGATATGATCTTCCCTTTGCGTCTAAATTGTCTTTTTTACGTTTATTATCCTTATGGACGCTCGACCGTCTGGGTGCAGCCGGGTTATGTGACTTCGGGGAGCGGATAAATGATCCACCGACATGATCAGCCGCAAAGGGCCTGTAACCAATTGGCTTTTTGTGATGCACGCTTTGGTAGAATAGTAAAACAAATGTATTTGTCACTCTCGCAGCACTCCACGCCTGTGCTCTCCTCAGTTCGTTCCCGCCATGCCGACTTGGACCACCAACGCGCCGAGGTGTCGACAACTCTGTGGACAGACTGTGACCTTTCCCCGTGGATCCGCCCGACGCCGGGGGCCATTATGGGCTGAGGTGAAACACCCTGACTATGAGTCCGCTACGATACTGAAAGGGCAAGTACACTCAACCAACTCTTGTCGACCCTAGCGACAGCGTTAATGAGCGTGCTGCCTACACGCATTTTGCATTACCGCTGAATAGCTCCAACACTCTCATACGTCTATGGAAATGTATAGCAAAGCCCACTCACTATGTCCCAAATAATTTATTTCTTTTCCCACGCGGCGAATTCATTTTATTTTGTTCCGATTTTAAGCCGACTACAAATAGAGGGGACTTTTAAGTTGGACGTGTCTGCATCCCGCGCATGTATGTGTGTCTGTTTGTGGCATGGCAATCGCATTATGAGGCGATTTTTTACTTGAAACAAGGGTTTCTAGACATGTTTTATCAAAATTAGTTCAGCGGTCTTAAGGTATTTTTTTCTAGTATTATCAGAGGTACTTCAAAAATGTTTGTTTACTTCTCTGAGCCGAATTTCATAACAGTTTACCTGTCAATTCAAGCGATACAGCCAAGATTTCTTTTTAAATTTGTAAATAAATACGATATTCCTATACAGGCTAATCAAAGAATAAAAAAACAATACCTTACACAAATGCAGACACAAAGTTCCCAGCAGCGGACCCACCAGTACTACTCAGAGTAGTTATTAAAACCTAGCTGTTTACCGCGACTTCGTCCGCGCTTACCTTACAAATGAGTTAACTACCCTTAGGCCTACTACTCTATAATAACGTCTTAACCTCGAGATTAAGACAAAATCAAACATAATATTCATGCATAGATGTAGTAGCTATGATCTCATGAACCTACGAGCTAAAACTAGTAAATTTATAGTCAACGTTAAATCATTATATTAACCCGATGAATGTAATCAAACGCCAATGTGACGATCGCTCATCAACTAAACTGTTCATCAAGAGCCAGTGCATGGCTAATAAACAACAAATGACTCGATGCAGCCGGGATATTATCGATATGAGCGCAGGTGACACCGCCCCGCTCGATTTAATAGAGTCTATGCACGACGTAAATAGAGATATTGCTTAGAGAGTATAGGGATGTTCCAATATTGGTATCGATATTTCATTTGTTGGTTTTGTTATTTCGAATTTGGAAGATGCTAACATAAATCTATAATTTCTTATAATTTAGAACAGTCTTATATGCTTTGTGCCGTCTTCGTACTGGCTGGGTACGCGTGAAACATTATCCCTAATATAACTCCTTATAGGAATAGTTAACAATTATATTAAAGCTGAAACATCATTTAAGTAGGTACTAGTATCTTTATCAATTTTACATTATGCAAGAAAAGGATTGATAATACATACAGCTGATAAATACGGTGCGCATTTTTTCCCTCCAGGTAATTGGAGGAGGCTTCACTTAGTAGTGTGTCATTTATGGGCTGAAATGTAGTAAGTACCCTATAGACAAATAAGACAAGAAGTTCGCCTACAATTTCCAAAATTCGACGTATTCTATCGATATATAAACAGAGTGTTCCATCACTACAGCTAAGTTAAGCGAATCGGGACAGGGTAATGTCGGTATATTGAAGGAAAATATATCTTTACATAGGAGATACCACCCTCGCCCGCCCGTGCTGTATAAATACCGTGAGCTAGCTGAAAATTGCTTTTACCTTATCAATATTGCTTAAAGGAGTGAGCTGCAGGGGAACCTTCTTAACCAAGTAGCACCTTATAGTCTTAATAGGCCACGTAATAAATGTTTTAATATATGTATATAAAACCTCATTAATTTATTTATTTATTTATTTATTAAATCTTAATGCACATAAAGTGTACAAAGGCGGACTTAATGCCATAGGCATTCTCTCCCAGTCAACCTATAAGTGGTGCAGAGAAACAAAAGGTAGGTGCACAGTAAACATAAACTTTAGAAACAAGTTTAATTATATTTTATATTAAAATTATTATAATTATATAATATATAATAAAACAATATTATACAATACTTAATACATAGTAGTGCAGGACGTTATAAATAGTATATTCCATATACATACTTATATATACAAGAAATAAATAAATATAATATACGTTACATAAATATAATATAATATAACGTAAATATAATATACGTTACAGTGAAGATTCTGCAAGTAAGTCCTTCGCTAAATGCTCGCGACATCTCAATTTGAATGAATACCGACTATCAGCCATCCTGATACTAGTGGGAAGAGTATTCCACAGAAGGGTGGATTGAACGACAAAGGAAGAATGTACGAAATCAGTACGGTGAGAAGGACATTGGAGTTGACGATTATGGTCAGAACGGAGATTTTTGGAATGGAGAGAACCAAGATACTGAAACTGGGAGGTGAGATATGAGGGAGCCGAAGAAGAATTCAGAAGTGAAAATAGTAAGTTTAATGCTCTTAGTTTTCGACGTAGACGGATAGGGAACCATTTCAGTTGGGATCGATAGTAAGATACATGATCGTATTTACGAAGATTGAACACGAATCGAATGCAGTTATTCAGAAGTCGATCAAGTTTATTGAGCATATCTGCATTCAGGTTGAAATAGCACACATCACCATAGTCGATAATTGGGAAAATGAGTGCTTGCACGAGCAGCGCCTTTGTTTCGGAAGGGAGAAAGTTTTTGAGGCGATATAGCATCCGCAAAATGCTAGTAACCCTTTGGCAAACGTTCCCTACTTGGTTTTGCCAGGTGAGTCCAGAGTCCAAATGGATGCCGAGGTTCTTGACACTTAAACTATAAGGGACAGTTTCGAGGTTAAAAACGATTGGTGGCAAGGAATCTACCGCTAGTCTGCATATCATACGGGGACTACCTATAACGATAGCCTGACATTTTGTAGGATTAATCGTGAGGCCAAACCTTTCAGACCAGTTATTAATAGCGCTCAAGTCCGAATTAAGTTTTGCAATAGCGTCATGAACCGTATTAATATCAGCTTGAACGTAAATTTGTAGATCATCGGCATAAAGATGGTACGCACTCTGAAGGTTGAGGGTCAGGAGGTTTATAAAAACAGAAAATAGAAGAGGTGAAACAATACCGCCTTGAGGCACGCCAGTGTCAAGCTTACACCATTCTGATGACTCGTCCCCAACTCTCACTGACTGCTGGCGTCCCCGAAGAAATGAGGAAAACCACTGTAGGGCTTCGTCCGAGACCATAAGATAGGAAAGGGTTGCCAAGAGGATATCGTGATTGACAGTATTGAAGGCATTTGAAAAGTCTACCAAAACCATAACTGTAATTTTGGAATTCTCCATACCTGCCTCAATATCGCCAATCACTTTGAGGAGAGCGGTAGTAGTACTGTGTCCAGGACGAAAACCAGATTGAAAAGGACTAATTAAGTCATTTTTCAGGACAAAATGGGATAATTGCTTTTGCACACAAGACTCCAGTACTTTGGAAAGATAGGGAAGGATTGAGATAGGACGATACTGGGTAATAAGAGAAGGATTAGGTGTCTTTGGAAGAGGACGGACCAACGCTTTGCTCCACAAGGAAGGGAAAGTTCCAGAGGACAAGGAAAAGTTAACAATGTGGGTAATAGCGGAAAGGATATGATCTAGGATGTATGTGATCATGCGTCTATTAATGTTGTCATAGCCGACTGCGTTGGTCTTGATGGAAAGGATTATCTTTTTAATCTCGGACGAGTCCACAGGGGTGAAGTGAAATTGGTTGATATTAGGGCGCTTCAGACCATTAATATAATGAAGCGTTTGAGTAACGATGCGATGATCTATAGCAGAAGAGGAGGCGAAATGTTGATTAAGATCATCTAATCGGATAGAAGAAGGAGGGTCTAAATTTCGCGACTTGCCGATACCAAGTGTTCCGAGGAACTTCCAAATACCGGCAGGAGTGGAAAGAGCAATATTATCAAGAATGTAACGGCGTTTAGCGTTGCGCACCATCTGGTTACACCGATTCCTACGACACTTGAACAAATTCCAGTTATCATCGGTCCTGTTATTTTTAAATTTACGAAAGGCAGTGTCTCTTCGCCGCATCATCAATTTAATTTCCTTCGTCATCCACGGAGCTGGCGGACGTTTTATTTTAACATTTTTGATCGGGGCATGAGTGTCATACAACTTAGTTAAAGTGTCATTGAAAATCCGCACCTTGTCGTCAATTGTGTTGGCCGCCAGTAAAGAGACCCAGTCAATGGCGGAAGCATCCGTTAGTAAGTTCTCTGTGTTCATCTGAACAAAGGACCGCAGGCGCAGCACTCTGGGTTTGGTTTTGGGAGGTTTTAAGGCATAGGTTAGGAAGATGAAGTCATGATGGGAGAAACCAGGAGCTTCACGCTGGCCATGGGAAGTGACTAAGGAGAGATTAGAAGTTAAAATCAAGTCAAGCCAGGTATCTTCTCCAGACGGGTTATGATGCGTAGCTTGAAGAGGCAATATGTGGAGACCAGTTGACTCAACTATGTGGAGGAGTTTGCGGGAACGAGGGGAATTGTGCAAAAGGAGGTTTGTGTTAAAATCGCCCATGATGATGTGATTTGCATATTCAGACCCCAGCGATTCTAGTACCGTTTCGAATTCGGTGAAATAATCTGTATTTGGGGGACAATAAACCACACCTAAAATCATTTTGGAGTATTTGAGAGAGACTTCAAGAAACAGGAATTCAGCAGAGAGACAGCGGCCCGTCGAAGTGGATACCACTCGAAAGGGTAGGTTACTCCTCAAGTATATCGCTACACCCCCTCCACCCCTATCCACGCGGTCATTTCTGACCAATATGAACCCAGAGAGAGGGTATGTAGTGGAAAGTAGGTGTGGTTTCAACCAGCTTTCGGATATCAAGATGGCATGAATGTTGGCATCCGAAAAAACCTCAACTAGCTCACTATAATGGCTAGGTACACTCTGAGCGTTCAGATGACAGACATTAAATGTGTTACGGGTGGAATTAAACTGAGTATTGACGAAGTCACCAAGAGTTTGATCGATTGAACAAAAGCTAGTATTACTTGCAGAGTAAAAAGAATCATCATCACTTACGTTGTAAGAAACAGACATATATGATACAAATAAATATATAAATACACTAAATAATAAATATATAAAATTTTAAATTAAATAAAGCAAAATAATTATCTGTACACTTGGTGGTGCTGCCTGCACCACCCACCAGCTCACAATATAACTTAGAACTACGTATGAATGCAAATACCAAAAGAAATTTAAAATGAAATGAAAAGAATAGACAAAAATATCAACTACAGTTAAAAACACGCCAAGCGTTCTATAATAAACAACCCGATCGCAGTGGACGTTACTTTGACAATGTATCACTAAACGAAAACTACACAAGAAGAAGAAGAAAGACAATGTTCTAACATTGACAATTGACACTTGTTTTGTTTGTCATAATTTTTTACGATACAACTAACCTCAAACATAAAATAAAATTACAAAAATAAAATCTGCAGGTATACCAAAAGGTGCAAGTATAAAAACAAATCAACAAACGAAAATAACTAAATGAGATATTACCACATATTAATTAAGTGCATCACAAGATAAAAAACCAATACGATATTGGATTAAACTGCTTCATTGGGACCGATAGAACACACTCAATCAATCAAGCCCACTAATTACGAGTCTTGGCTGCAGCAGATGTCGACAATGGTGTCTTCGGATACTTTGCTACGAGATGGGCAAGCTCGTCATCCGCAACTATCTTGTGGTTGTTGCCATCAGCCGTTTTCACGACAATAGTGCCAGATTGCGTCCACACCGATCGCATACCAAAGTGCACCCTGGCTCTAGTAAACACCGATTGCCGTGCCCTGGTCAGGAACTCCTTGACTGCTATCGACGAGCCTTTCAGTCTGGTCTTGGATCTCCAAACAGCCAATTTGGTTGCCACATCAGTGAACCGGATCAGGATTGGTCTATGGCGTTGTTTATTAACGGCACCAAGTCTGTGACAAACCTTAATAGATGAAGGTGATATGTTATCAATGCCAAGTTTGACCCGAATCACCTCTAGAGCGGTCTGAGTACAGTCTTCCCTGTCTTTTTCAAAGCAGCCTGTAAAAATGAGTGCTTTTTTTCGGCTTCTTGTCTCCAAATCGTCAACCTGCTTGGAGCACTCCTGAATTTGCTGCCGGAGAAGATTCAAAATGCTGAAAACCAACTCCCGGAAAGTGCGGAGCTCTTCTGCAATTTTGGCCACTGTGTCCTTAGAAGAGCCAGCTTGCTTGATTTGGAGTTGAAGTTCATCAAACCTCTTTGCCACATTCTCCTCAAGCCTTTGTTGAGTTGCTAATACTTCGGTCAGATGTGACATGTTGGTGAAAGAAGTGATGCAAAGTGAAGAGAAAAAAAAAAAGTGCAGTGCTGGCAGGTGGTGAAAATGTAGGGATTAAGTCACATAAAATGAGTTACAAATGTAAGTAACACTGTACTTTGCTATTTTGCACCAAAATATATGCAAATAGATTAAATTAACACTTTGAAATTAATTTTAAATATAATAGTATCTGAGAAACACTTCTGTATTTATTTACACCTACCGCCAAAGTTCTCTTTAATCTGTATGACTAAACGTTTATTATTATTTAAAAGAAGCTTTTCGAAACGGTCATAAAGAAATACTAAGCTGACTTTTAATGCACTGTTGGGAGTTAATTGGAATAATAATAGTTATTTGTTATACAAGAGTGCAAAGTTGCTTTTTAACCGCGTGTTCAATTTTGATGACCGAGCGCAGCGAGTGATTCAAAATTAGAATCCTGAACGTTAGCGAGGGAATCAAAAGAGCACGAGGTGAAAAATCTTTGCACTCGAGTGCAACACGTAACTTTTCATTCCACCTCAGCGAGGAAATGACTAAATGCAAAAAAAACACGTTTACAATCACAAGATAGTTACACTTTTATTTCAGTTTAGGTATTAATTACTACATTATGACAGGTAAGTATTACAGAATAATCTTTACTTTATTCTCTAGCGAATAAAAACGGCTTTTGCACTCAGATATCGAAGAGCAAAAATACTCTTTCCGAGATGGGGGGATGAGAAACATTTTTATTACGATTTTCTCGGAAAACAAAATAGTCACTATAATAAAAATATTTATTCAACAGTTCGTAAAATTAAATGTAAAAAAAATACTTTTTTTAATTCCATAAATTCATAACGAAAATCCTGTTCGACTGGTTATTTTCGTTTCTAAGAAACTGCAGCTATTCTCACGGGATCAATTACACTTGCTGGATGCTATTAATAGTGTTTTGGGTTATTGTATGTAACGATACCCAGTCCAACGAACGTGGCACATTTACTACATGTAATTGGAAGACTCAGACGTGGGTGTTTTATAACGTGTAATGATGTTGTAATAAATTACTAACATATGAACATTGTTGCACGCGGGCTAAACATAATGTCACAAAATATAAATAAGTAACCACATATTCCTTGGCCAAGTTCTTACAGTAGGGCTCTATCGTTCCAGTCAAACTTCGAAAACGAGTAAACTCGATACCCGTTTATGTGCCAAATCGATTCCAAGTAATCGAATGAGGCAAAAGTTTGATTGTATTAGGTAAGCCAATTGCATTTCCTCACTTTCTGGCCTACGTAATACGGCATAAAATCTTCAATGCTGTTCTATAAAAGTCGCTTGAATTTCATCTCGATAAGGATTTATTTCTTATATGACTATACGGGGTGAAATTTTCACATATGCGTGGTATTCCGAAACCGGAAATACAAGGACTAACGAAAAATGCTCAAAGCAGACCCAGTCCCGAATTTGATGAAAACTAAAAATAGAATACTATATAATAGAATAGCCTTTATATTATTACACTTTAGGTGTAATCCAACATATACTACTGTAAACACAGATAAAAAAATCCAACGGAATGAAACAGAAAGTGGTTCAATTAGCGGCCTTATTGCTAAAAACAATCTCTTCCAGGAAACATCCACAAACATAAATCATTAGATTGAAACGTCATTATTCCAAGTCAGGAATCGATTCGGTGCCGCGGATTTCACACCCACTTGAAATATTGATGGACGGATTTAGAATACTTAGTGTCACCACCCATTACATCCTGAGCTCGTCGTAAGAGCCGACAAAAGGAAACATTGGCAAGGCCGATAACCTAGCCAAAAGTGAAGGAAAACTTGGAACTAAGCCCTATGCTAACCCTTCTGCCCAGCATAGCACAACAGGCTAATTACCCTCTCTTTTATGGGAGAAGGCCCGACTCAACAGTGGGTCGTTTATGAGCTGAGCAGTAGTATACAGGGTGTACAAAAACCCTATAGCCATCACTATAGAAAGTTAATCAAGAGAAGCATTTCTACGTCACTGAAACCTTAAATAAAGTTACCGAGCTCAATCAAGGGAATATTATTTTTGCTGCCAATGTCATGTACGGCATCAGAGGCATCAGAGGTAGCCCATACGCTTTTACTCCAAAACCGCAGTACAAAAAAAGTAGTATACGTTACACTTACGCAAAGACGACGCATCTACGATAGGTATCCGGGTATGAAATACATAGAGTCACCACCCCATTCCATCCTGAGGGTGTCGTAAAAACCGACAAAAGGAAATTTCAACGCCTAAGACCTAGCAACAAGACAAGGATGACTTAAAACGACACTTGTTTGGCCAGCGTGACACAGCAGGCATTTACCCATCATGTAATGGGAGGAGCTCAGCAGTGGTTCATTTATGGGCTGAGTATTAGTAGAAAGAAGCGGTGGAATTACTTCTCAAACGAAATCTCAACCATTTCTCTTATTTGTAATCAGAATGAAAAAATATTTTCGTAAACCATAGAGCACCAAGTAGGCTTCGCATATTTTTAATTATCAATGCACATTGTGTGGATGCCCTATCCCTTTCTTTCGTATAATGAACGCCCACTAATAACTCTCCCAAGATCTTTTGTTGCATCTGAAAAGAAAATGCTTTCTTTTATTAAAAACTCCCATTGGTTTCAGTTTCTTTGTTTGGGAAATAGTTGGGGTATTCCCAATGGTTTCGAAAACATTATGATAAATATTTGTACCAGTGTGACTCACTGCTAACTTGGCCCTCCACTTTGATAGAGGAAATTTTGCAGACAAGTTGGCAAAGTTTCGTTTTGAGATATCTGACTCGCGGCAGAATGTGTGCGTAAATAGAAAGGTTTGTGACACAATCAATTTCATACCATACAGATGTATTGTGAGAACACTTTTTTCAAAAACAATAAAAATAACTAAAAAGCGATAGTAAGTAATATATTACCATTTGAAGTCGGTGACAGAGCTATGCGGTTGTCTGTGTGGTGATAGATTTAGAATACATAGTTTCATCACCCCATTACCATCCTGAGGGTGTCGTAAGAGGCGACTAAAGGAAATAGTAAGGCTGATTAGCTAGCTGACAGAGAAGGAAAACTTGATAGAAAACCCTCTGCCAACCCGTTTGGCCAGCGTGGCACAGTAGACTTATCAGCCTCCAGTAACAGTAAGTAAGTTTACAAAAAAGATGCTAACAGACGGATCTCTATTATCTACCTCTAAAAAGATAAAGGATCTACGCACGCAAGCATTCCGTCAAGACCTTCGGAGAGACCGACGTCCAGTAGGCTTCCATTCGATTGACATGATGAAGATAAAATGTACAATGGTACCTACTTGTCAAGCTTGAAAAAAGATCTCCAGACAACGCTTGGACGATAACTAAATGCGAATCTCATATGCAAAAGGAGCGATCTGGAAACGGTGCCAATACCGCAGTACTGTTTCCACAGTAGAATGTTAAGCAACTTAAATTTCAGTTGTGTGTGCAACACGCTCCAGCCCCACACGTATTCCGATAAGCCATAGGAGTTGTTCACAGGCGGAGCGGGAGCGATTGCCTTCATAAATACAACACCGGTGTGCATGCTGCATAACTGTCAGACCAGTCAGATACATTTTACATTGATTGTTTTCCTATATAAAATTTTAAGAAAAAAAAGTGTTTGATGAACTGTCTTTGAAAAAAGTTTACGGAAAGTAAAATAGCATCCGAATAAATAGAATTGCACAAATTATTAATTTTTAAAGTACCTACTTACGTATAAACCATAATCCCTTCTTATGAAGCCATTTTCGGTGGAACCTATTTTTTTTTATAAAAAGCGTTAGTTTTTAGTTATTCGTCAATTTGTATTTGTGTTTTTGTTTATTTTTTATAAAATTTCGGTCAGTCATTTTGGAACTAATCGAATTTACAACAACCCTTCATATAGTGTCCATTCGTCACTAATGTCAATTTTTCTACCAAATTAAACCAACATTGATAATATAATGTATTACGTACAACATTAGTAAATTGTACCAAATAAATAAAAATCATCACAATTAATAATTCAATACACCTAAATACCTGAGTCAGAATAAAAAAACCTATGGAAACCACGTGGAGTCAATAACAATCAAATAATAAATTTCCAAAACGGTTAATGACAAAGTTATAAGGTAGACAACATAAACAATACGTAACCTGATTGAGAACCTCATCATTTTGAAGCATTAAGAAACAAGCCTCACCACACCGGCAATCGATCATTTTGGCATACACTGGATGTATTTTCTTTTTTAAAACCACGCTCCGCCCGTCAGTGAAGGTGCACCCTTATTTCCGTACACAGTCCTCAGCCCTGAACTAAACTACTTTGTTTCCAATTTGTTCAAGACGCAACCAAGTTACACTTACAACCTACTTTGGAGCAAATATTTAGTAGAATTGCTTCGACGTAACTACTCTATCTAAACTTCGAAGTTTTATTTACATTTCAGTATCTTGTCATTCGACTCATAGAAGCACTCTAAACTAACTGTGTGGTGACGGATTTAAAATTCACAATGTCACCAACCCATATCATCCTGAGGCTGTTATAAGACGCGACGAATGGAATGCAAGAGGCCTAACCGCCCAACCGGTCTTGCCAGCGTGGCACAGTAGGCAAATTTCACTCCATGCATTTGGAGGAGGTCCGACTTAGTAGTGGGTCACTTATGGGCTGTAATGACAAGCACGTAAATGTTATCTAGTTATAAAATACTAGCTACTGCATTCGGCTTCGCCCGCGTAAATTTCAGAGTAGTGCCCAATATAATTCATTTTAATGAAACTTTACAATAATATAGCTTATACATCAGAATAACACATAGGCTACAATTTATAAAGATATTGTGTGAATTGTCCAAATTTTAACTGTCAAGTCAAGTAAGTAGAAAGAAAATCTCACGAAAAAAATAATTCTATCACCACGCGGGAAAAACCGCGGGGCGCCACTAGTATTACAATAAATAATAAATAAATAAAAGTACGACTTGTTGTCATTAATGAATGTTCTGCTCTTTCATTCATTCTTAATTATCGTTTTATCAAAAAAAGAGTTTTACTGCACTAGGTATAACCTGTATCGCGGGGCAAATGACACCCAGACTCAGAGCAAGTGCCTCTGGTTTAGACAAAGACACTTGCCCGACCCCGGAACGGAACCCAGGACCCGTTGAGGCAGTAGAGTTATGAGGCAGTAGAGTTATGAGATTGCCTCTAGTTTAAAGTCAGTGGCAATGGTTTAATAGCAGTCGCTTGATGCTATTAATAACCAACAGGTAGGAAGCCCCGTTATGGCATATCAGTCGTCTTCCACCTCGCTTGCCAATGCGCGCTACGTTATAAGGATGAGTGACTCACGACGGAGTCTACCTACTATTAAACTGATTTTATTTTAGATCCAAACATATTCAAAGGCGTTTGGATGGAGCTGGACCCGTTGGTGATATGGATTTAGTAAATATAGTGTCATCTTCCATCCCGAGGGTGTCGTGAGAGCCGACTAAAGGAAATATCAAAGCGAAAACCTAGCTGAAACAGAAGGAAAACTTTTCGCTAAGTTTGTGTCCTATATGTTGGTATGGTTCCAAACGGATCCGTCCCAAAAACACATATCCGCAACACACCAAAAAAAAAAATGATGGGGCAACTTGTAAAGACTACTCTTAACACCTGGATGGTGGCCAAGTCACAGCCCGCCTGATGGGTACCGGATGCCCATGGGAGGTTGCAAGACCTGCAGCATCACCTATGTACAAACGCTCCTCTTGGTGAGTTGAATCTCGTAACCACTTGAACCGAAGCTGGCCGACTGGGGAAGTACTTCCACCTCACAGAAATCACCATCCTTGGCTGGCGCTTCATCAGGAGAAGCGTGGAGCACTCATCTAGTGTTGCAGGTGTACATGGGAGGCCGTGATCACTTACCATCAGGTACCTCCCTCTTTTACGAATGTTGCTCTATTACTGTTACTACTACTACTACATACACTGGTGAGTCGGGCCTCCTCCAATCACATGGAGGGGGGCAATACCCCCCCGCGTAATCGGAGGGGCTCGCCTTAGAGCTTGGGGCTCCACTAAACACGGCGGCCCGAGGTCCCAAGGGTCCCGGAGCATGCTCTCCTATCAGGGAGTGAATCCCTTGGCCCTGGTTCGGACAGTCGAGGATCGATCTTTCAGTGGGTAGATCGGGGCGCAATTTAGCATCTGTACGCGCCCCGGAGTCCCACATAACCCGGACAGCCCCAACGGCCGGACAGCTTTCCTATCAAGTTTTCCTTCTCTCACGGCTAAGTTATCGGTCTAATTTCCTTTTTCCGGGTCTTACGACATCTTCAGGGGACTTTTTTTTCTAAATCCGGCACCACGTGGGCCTATAACTGCTAACAGACCGGCTAACCAACCACAGAAGGGAGCTCCATCCACTAATCATGGTCCAATATAGCAGTTAGTTAAGCCCCAATTGATTGAATATGGCGATGCCGCGGTATTTGGAGTACTGACAGAATATTCACAGCTGAATAATTCAACACTGTATCGTCGACGCAACATTGAGCTACGAAAATATGGAAAAGGCGTTACTTAACTGACAACAGGGCCAATCAATAGAGTCAAAGTCGACAGTCAGCGTGCCTTTGATTTACAATTTCGGTGGCATACATTTTAATTTTACTTTCCGTGTGGTGTCGGATTTAGAATCCATAGAATCCCCAGCTCATCCTAGGAGGCCATAAGAATAAACAAAATGATAATTGACTCACTGACTCACTCCTCCCATTACAAAATGAAAATCAAAAGATTTATTTGAATAAATTCTTGCAAATGCTTTCAAATAGTCAAAAAATATAACACCAAAAACTAAAATATAAAAGATAAATAAACATAATTTATCATTTCGTTTTTACCACCGGTTTGGTATGCAATTCCAAAGATAAGACCCGGCAAGAAACTCCATGGTTGCTCTTTTAAATAAAAAGGTTACAATGATGGTGGTACAAACAAGTCTGACAGATTAGTGAAAGCAATTACACATACATAGAGTGAAATTAGCCTTCCGTGACACGCTTGCCAGATGGGTTGGCACAGGGTTTTGTTTCAAGATTTCCTTCTCTTGCGGCTAGCCTTTTCGGTCTTTTCCTTTTGTAGGCTAGATATGACATGTCACGGCAAACTTTTGGCATGTAGGGCTGTCGCGGGTGATAAAATATTTGCGAATCTCCGTGCGTGCGTGTTGCCAGCGATGACATACGGATCAGAGACGTGGGCGTTCACAATGGGGCTTATTAGGCGGCTGAAAAACACTCAACGTGCAATGGATAAAGCTATGCTCGGAGTTACTCTACGTGATATGAGGAAATTCGTACTATCAGGATTGCACAGTTGAAGTGGCAATGGGCAGGCCACGTGGCCCGAGAAATGGATGGCCGCTGGGGCATAAAAGTCTTGGAGTGGCGTCCACGTATGGGAAAGAGAAGCGTGGGAAGACCCCCAACTAGGTGGAAGGACGACCTTGTGAAGGTTGCTGGGAGTCGGTGGATGCGGTCTGCACGAGATCGCACCTTGTGGAAATCTATGGGGGAGGCCTATGTTCAGCAGTGGACTTCTGTGGCTGATAGATAGATAGAGATAGATAGTTTAGTGTCGACTAAGGAGGAGACTAGGTCGAATAGAAACCTGGTATGCTCCTCTGAGACATATAAATGTATTCTAATTCCTTCTTCACGGGACTATTATATGATTCGTAGCTCTTGGAGATTTATTGAGTGGATTCAACGTTGCCTGGCGGCTAACACGCTTCGCTAGAACTAGCGACGATTGTGTCCGCTCCTATGGTTTGGCCAGATACGTTTTTCGTGTAACACATATCCATTTGACTCTTTTCATAGCACAAATACATATAGGTTTTTTTAATACAGTTGCGCAAAAAGTCAAAAAGTGAAAAGGCTCAAAAAGTAGCGCTCGTGCTTTTTTTTACCTTTCCCGAACTCGTGCGTTCTTTTTCCCAACTGTCAAAATAATGTCTATTAAAAAGAAAAACGAACCATGAAGTTTTTACTAAAAAAAATCATAGAAGTTTTTATGATTCATGCAAATGCGTATATTTCTAAAAAGGAACTACTTACTAATTTTATATCAATAAAAAAATTCTACTGAAGACTGTATGTACTGTATGGGCATAGTTGCTTTTGCCTACTAGAATGAGTGAAGAAAAAAAATCTCTCCTATATTCTACGGTTGGCGCGATTGGTTAGTTGAGTTTATTGTGTTTTTATTATTTTATTAAATTGCTTCATTTTTTCGCAACTGTATTAACAATAGTCGTTCAGTACACGTGCGGACAGCCTTTCCGCACTTGTAATGAAATATACTATTCTACAACCGTGTCGAGAAAATTGGTAATTCAATAAGTCAAAATATGAAAAAAAAATCTAACGAAATAAATGAAGTGCCATCGAACTTCCTTATTAAAAATATACTCTCACATACTATTTTCCATACATTATGTCAACCCATTACCCCTGAGGGTGTCGTGAGAGCCGACTAAAGGAAATTACATGACAGAAAAAGCAGCCGTAAGATAAGAAACACTTGAGACAAAACCATGTGCCAACCCGTCTATCCTGCCTTTCATTACGAGTTGACAGTTTTCACGCCAAAGACGTTCGAATGACAAATGGACCCTTTACGTGTCCTCTGAAACATGGAGTAGTAAGACGTTAACATGATGGAGACCTTAACCCGCAGACCAATTGCAATTGGCATAATCCGGCAGATACGATCTCCTCAATACAACAAGATACAATAGAGCGTACTGTGTTTTGAAAGAAAAGATCTAGAACGCTTGGTACCTTTTTTTTATTGATACTAATTTCCCATCCTATATACTATAGTCAGTCCGTGTTAAGGATGCAGGTGTTATATATATAAAGGACACGTACAAAGTATTCCTGGCCTGGTAAACGTGACTTTATAATTTGGAACGAATTCATTGGATGCGGGGCGTGGCTAATCTGGTGGACAATGATTACTAACTGCAGTCTTAACGCAAGCAAGGTATAGCTATTAGTTTTTGATACCACATTTATGTTTAAATGTTTCCAAGTCCAGGGCGTGATGGGCGGTAGCACGACGGAAATCGACAAGGTCGCAGAGCTCACATTTGCAGCCTTTCAATTGCACATACCTCTCTGGCTGATCAGGAGAATCTATGTACACAGCCTGTTAAAACAAGATTTAAATTTTAAAGATGATTAATTCGTTAATGAAGAAAATTAAAAGCATCATCAAAATCGGTTGATGAATTGACGGTGATATCGATGATATTCTATACAGCCGATCAGAGGACCTCCCCCTTTTGAATCATCATCATCACAATGAAACCCTTATATGATACTAAGCCGGCCTTCAAAAAATTGTTTAGGTCTAGTGGTTAGATGTGCCGCCTTTGGATCAACGGGTCCCGGGTTCGATTCCGGGGTCGGGCAAGGGCGGCACAAGACCGGACAAGGAATAGGCATAAACTAGTGATACCTCACCACAGACTGCAGAAAGCCCATGGATCTTCTGTAGGCCTCGGTGTTCGCTTTTTTAATAAAATTCCTGACGCTATCGTCAGTCTACCTTTCATAAAGTTTAAAAATGTTGTTAAATCTACTTTAATTAATAAAGGGTACTACCGCGTCAATGACTATCTGTGTGACATTGATGCCTGGAAGTAACTGTCATTTTGTGCCTGTGCTCTGTTCCTTTAGCCTCTTGAATAATATATCTCACCTGTACGTAGCATTTAGACAATGCCATATATTGTACACTGTATGTGTAAGCAACGACGCAATGGATAGCTATTTATTCGCGGACTTGTATTTGACTGGCCATGACCCAAGGCCTAGTTGTCATTCATTGCGTTAACGTGTTGTGTGTTTCTCTCATTTGGCGAACTTGCTCGCACTATGCTGTTTCGTGCTTTTTGTAAACAAACCCATTGATTTGAAAAAAGCAACTACACAGTTTCTTGCCTGCTCTTCTCTGTAGAGCAGCATTCCGAACCGGTGGTAGTTTCAGCATGAATGTGGGTGGACGTAAGGGTTGTGGAAGATCAAGAGAGATGGATGGATTGTAAGCATGAGAAATTGTGTATGAAAGGTGTGACTGTAGATATGACGACTGATGGGTGTGTATGGAGACTGCCACCTGGCGTGGGACAGGGGTCGTAAGATGATGATAATGATGATAATGGTAACTGTAAATATGACGATTTATAAGAGTTTTGTGATAAATCCTACGTAAATAAAGTTAATTTTGAGTTTGAGTTTGCACATCCAACCGCTAGAAAAACAAGGCAATAGATAAAATCGGAGCAGAACAATAATTTTCTTGTGTTTTGATTTGTGATCAACCAACCGTTGCCTCGTCTCTACAGGCACGCTAACCTCTTGTCCCAGATAATTTTCACATATGAGCTATAGCTACGACACGGAGTCCAATTACCAGGAATGAACTATAGTTAGAGAAGAAATTACCGCGACAACAATCTGTCCACTGTCCACCACCCTCCTCAGCTCCAATGCATAAACAGCGCAGTAGTCAGGGGTGCCTTGTAGTGGCGCGTTGGTGGCGACTACCAGGGAGTACACGTTGACATCATGCGACGAGTATATCCTGAACTTGGGTGTCTTTTTTCCTAGTAGAGTGTCGTAGGCACTATCCAGAAACTGCCTTAAAAGGAGACCTTAAAAGATACACTGAAATGTACTAATCATCTCTACTGCAGGGTTCTAATTGTTGTGCATGGAGTGACAGATATATTTATCTTCTAGCCATAGACTGAGTATCGGTATTTTTATATTTTTTATATTGGGGGAAACCTTTTATAGGTCCCCAGCCAAATTTGGACGAGGCTGGGGTATGTGGGAGTCCCCGGTCGCGTTGAGATGGTGAGCTGCGACCGGTATACCCACTAAAACCTAGTAGTCTATCCGTGTTGGCAGTGACAGAAGACAGGGGAGCTTAGCTCAAACCCTTGTTGTTAATACCTTTCTGACTCCTGAAGCGTTCCTCTACTCTGAGACTTTTGCTGGGGGGGGGGGGTCCCTGCCCTACTCCCAGTCTCCAGTTCGGCCCAAGGGCCTCGGTGCAAAGACCAACCGTCGCGGGAACTCCTATCTGCTCCTAAGGGCGGGGGTGTTCCCTGTGCCCCCGCCCGGAGGCTGACTGAGTATCGGCCTCCCCCATATATCTCTACAACAACGATATTGTGGAGACAGCAGCATCCTTTTCAAAATCGTGCATTCACCAAGCCGCTTTAATTTTCCAAAATTGTTTTTTCTGTCCCAACGGCCATCCTGTCTTCGAGCCACGAGATCTACCTACTGTGTAATGCTTTGCGCTATTACGGTCGATCTCGGTCTGGTTCATTTCTGATTCTATCACGCAGAGTGACTCCGAGCATAGCTCTCTCTCTGTCTCTCTTCCAAGCTGAATGAATATAAGCCGCCTTATAATCACCACTGATGACGCAGATGGATTGGCATAAATGAAATCACAAAGCACGCGATGCTGTTAAATGCTCACCTGCTTGCATATCTACGTAGCATTTGTTGCCAAATAAAATGTCAAATGCCTTATTGGCCGTTCTCTCTATTGCAGGCATTATGGATTCGATGCGTGGACTCACCGGTAGACCTAGCTCCACCTTAAGCAATAATCGTTTATTAATACTACTATTTTTATAAATGATAAGTAATTAAGAATGCCTTGAAATTAAACACTTTTTAACATCTTTTTAACGAATTTATCACGCATACTGTTTCTTTGTACTTTTGAAGACAACTGTCATCTAGTCTCTCCCGCCACAACGGCTGCTGTCGTGATAAACACGTGATAAATCCGTTAAAAAGTGTTTAACTTCAATGTTTAATAATCCCGAAAACCTAAGAAATCATTAAGAATGCCTTTTTCCGCGAATTTCGGTGCAACTAATTTAAAGGAAGGGACCACAAATGCGTAAATATACTCGTATACTGAGATATAGTTCAAAGGACAATTCCATCGAAATATAACTATCACTCCATCACTACATATCATAAAACAAAGTCACTGTCATATTTATATTATTTATTTATATATGCTTAAATCTTTAAAACTACACAACGGATCTTGAAGCGGTTTTTTTAATAGATAGAGTGATTCAAGAGGACGGTTTTTAAGTATAATACATCCATAATATTGTAGAGAAACACTGATCAATTTAGAGGTTCATCATTGCACCCGTGTGGAGCCGGGGCGGGTCGCTATAGAACCTTACTCTTGTTGAAATCACTTCAAAATAAACTTTTTTTTGTATGACATTCAGCCCACATAAGTCTTACAAAGGTAAATTGATATAAAATACTCCTTAGTTGCCTGGAAGAGATTCCTTTTAATAATACTACTCAGCCTATAGATGACCCACTACTGAGTCGGGCCTCCTCCAGTTAAATGGAGGGTAATTAGCCTACTGTGCGACGCAGGCCAGATGAGTTGGCACAGCGTTTTGGTATTGTTACGCCGCAGATGAGATCATTCTAGAAACGCATTTTGTGCCGAAAGTTCTGGCTCGGACTTCCGCGAAATACTTGCGCGTAAACAACGGCTAATGATTTTACAACCTCTTTAATTTTTACAACGAGCAATTGTTTAGTTTCTTTTGTGTGATAACAATAACGACTGTTTGTGCAATCCTCTGTCGGCATTTTAACGGTTGCATTTTTATGGTTTTATGGCATGTTGTTTACGTCTCACCAGGTAATTAGCGTGGGAATAATCTCGAGTAATCGGGAATATTCGAATAGATTTACAATATAAGGACGGTCGACCCGCGCAACAGGACAGTTATCGTTTTAACTGCGTTACGAGTGCGAACTACCGGGCGATAGCAAGTGCTAGTGATTGTATCAGTGTTTCATTTGTAATTGTGGATTGTTGTGTGCTGTGTTGTGATTTTTGTAAATAAAAATAATTTTTCGTTGTAATCGGCATTTAAATTACCCACGGACGTAACAGTATCAAGTTATCCTTCTCTTGCCGTTAGGTTATCGGCCGTGTCATTTCTTTTTGTCAGCTCTTACGACACCCTCAATATAGGGTGGGATGGTAACCGCATGCGTCATGCTTGTGAACAGGTGCCATTGCTGGGGGTCAGTTGGCTCGGGCATTAGAAGGTTAATAATGTTGACTAGATCTGGTTTGGCCCTTTGCGACTATTGCGCGAGTTTGCTCTCACAACTGTCTTATATTCAATCTTGTAAACAAAAATGGCGATCTAAAAAGAGCAACTACAGTTTCTTGCCGGCTCTCCTCTGTAGAGGTGCATTCCGAACCGGTGGTAGATGGTAAATTTTAAAATTTATTTTATTGTATGACTAAATGGATGCCAACTTGATTAAATGAGTTTTGAATTTTTGCATGCTAAATCCCTAATCGACTTTATACTCACTTGGGATGAGAAAAATCCCGGAAATTGACAGAGGTCCGACAATGTCACGTTAGGTCCAAAGACAGAGTTCAATGATTGCATTTCTTCTAAATAACCTTCTCTGATAATTTCTTTGGCTATTCCTCGGTAGGTGGCTCCATAGTGCTTTGCCAATGTTGGGCAGCTTGCCAGAGGCATCATCTGTAACATTATTGTCATCTTCATCAACCAAAAAGGCCTAACGCTGAACCTGGAGGATGCGTGAAAGAGGGTATATTTTTATACCTTGCTTGTTTGTATCAAGATTGCCTGCCTCTTCCGTTCCTTTAGTCGCCTCCTGCCCCGCTAATAGGCCGAAAACGAGGGTGCTCGGGCTGGAACGACTTCGGACACTTATTGGGTGACATGGTTGTCGCCTACGGACGTTTGTGACACCGGAGATATCACGGTGAAAGGTGGATTTCTTCCTCTGATAGAGCTCTAGTATCTTTTCCACTTAATAGATAACTCAAACTCAAAAGCAACTTTATTTACGTAGGTTTCATCACAAAACTCTTATAAATCGTCATATTTATAAATACCATTATCATCTAACGACCCAGGGGTAGTAATATAATAAGGGTAATTTGAAATTAGATGCGTGGGAATTGGGCAGGTCCCACGCTAGGTGGTAGTCTCCATACACACCTATCAGTCGTCATATCTACAATTACACCTTTCATACGCCTCATTCTTACAATCCATCCATCTCATTAGATCTCCCACAACCCCTGCGTCCACCCACATTCGTGCTGAAACTACCACCGATTAGCTCTGAAGTTGCCGTTTTTAAATCATTTGCCTTGTTTACAAAAAGCACTAAACAGCATAGTGAGAGCAAGTTCGCCAGATGATAGATGATATCAGTTAGCGGCAAGAGAAGGAAAACTAGATACAATCCCTGTGCCAACCCGTATGGCCAGCGTGGTACAGTAGACTGATTTCTCTCCATGAATTTGGAGGAGACCTGAGTCGTGCATCATTTATTGGTGGGAAAGATGATGTGTAGATATGTAAAAATCGCGTTAATCCGTAATCATTAAAATTCTTACATAGTAATCTGACTCCAGAGGCACATTCGGGCAATCCACCGGCGTCAACTCCATATCTTCACGCCACTTAGTTTCTCGGGAGTAGGCAGCGGCGATAGCTATTCCCGCAGTCAGTATTGTTCGGTTGACACGGGTGCACTGTAGTAGCACATCCTCGGACAAATGGGTTCCCAACAATTTGCCGTACCTTTTTCTAAATAGCTTCCCTAACTTAAAACTGCGTATTTTCCCGGCCTGGAATGTTAAGGTTTTTAATAGGGCTGTATAGACAGGTATCAATATTATAGAGGAAGGCTATGGCGTATAACCACCCTGCGATGGAGCATCCGACAGGGGTCCGCAAACCGCAGTCAAATAACATCACCCTTAGGTGATGCTCCTGGTCTATCAGGGAGAACTTCTCACAGGATCGACGACGAGTGAGCTATTGAAGCGCCCACCCGTGCTTCTGTCTAGAGCGTGTCGCATACTTCCCAGACTGATGCTATAGTAATAATAGGTTGAGTGACTCTCAGCTCCGGAAGTCATCATTCAAAATGCTTCAACAATGTATGAGTTATTTTGTGCGCACCTTGATCAGCTCGCCTTCGCCGTAAACTGCCGATAGCTGTCTCAATGTAGCAGGGTCGTTGCTGAACTGGATCAGGTCATTTAAAGCCGTTCTGTCGCCATGGCGGTGAACCTATAACAAAACAGGAGTGGCTTGAACATAGGTATTAGAAATCATCTTAGTCTTCTCCATGTTCATCTTAAGGCCGACTCGTTGGTAGGCTAAAGACGCTTGCCCTTTCGAGTCCAGAACTATCCAGTCTAGTCTAGGGCACAGTGTGGCGACACGGTATAACCCATAAATATAATATACTAGCGACCCGCCCCGGCTTCGCATGGGTGCAATTATGCATGTATTATACATATAAACCTTCCTCTTGAATCACTCCATCTAATATAAAAACCCGCTTCAAAATCCGTAGCGTGGTTTTAAAGATTTAAGCATTTATGGGGACGGACAGACGACAGCGACTTTGTTTTATAATATGTAGTGATAGTGACTAATATCTAATAACCGAGCTTAAAGAGCAATTCGCACGGATCCCCGTAAAGTGCGAGTTTATTGAACTCCGACAAAGCCCGATATATCAACGCTATAAAAAATGCACTGTCAACTTACCAATAACGTCATTAACAACTCAGTATCGTTAACATGGTGGCATTTTGTTCCTAGTGACGTATACACACATAACAATAAATTAAAAATAACAATTACAAAATGAGTGTACGCCATTTTGCGGATTGCATGTCACTAGCACGTCTGTACTGATGTGATGTACTTGTGATAATAAGAAATATCTTGCATGTTTCCTGTACTAGGGTTCCGTGGTCAATTTTGAACTGATGTGTATTAACAGAAGCCCACCAACTTCTAATCTGATCAGAATTCGTTTTTAATTGGTTTGATAGGCAAATTAATTAAGAAAATATTATTGTATGACAGATACAACTATACGGAGTGTCACAAAATCCTATAGCCATTCGAAGTGAGCAGGTCTCAGTTCAGTTTGTTTTTTGTGTTCTCTTCTCTCTCTTTCTGTGATCTACCTCTTGCATTCCATTAGTCATAGTTTCCTTTTACACGTTTGATTTCTATCTATTTCCTCTTACCTTGTAATAGGGTAATATTGGTAGAAGACACTATATACCTAGACGAAAAAATATATACTATTCTGTAATCGCATCCAAAACTGATATTCATTGTACAGTAGACGAACATTGTACAGTGAAACACTCATTTAATTCACATTTGACAAACATATAATTCACGAACACAAATGTAAGCAAAATAGCTACTTTACAGGAGAGCCAAAAGTTCTAAGAAGTGTATTTATTTTTAAATTATAGCATCCATTTTTCCGTAAAATTTGTTAATACGTCTTTACACTCTTACTCACCTAAATATGATGTTTATTTCGGTAATTTCTTGTTAATTAACGAAATTTTGCAGTTGTTCGTATCTACGTTGTATTATAGATAAATCAACTGCCAGTTGGTCGTATAATATACGAGGGACTTAAAATTTCGTGTATAAATTGCATTCACTTTAATTTACTGTTAAATGATTTTATTGAAACATTTAATTTAAAGGAACAATATTACCTAACATATATTAATTATTAATAGGGAACAAGCTCATGTCAAGTGACAGATGCCCTTTAGTATATGCACGGGGAAAACGCCCCAACGTACTATAACCTAAAAATCATCATTTTGTAGATAACTTTATTTACTTTACACCCGTCGAAATAACACCTAGACTCAGAGCAAGTGCCTCTGATTTACACAAAGACACTTGCCTCACTCCGGCATCGAACCCGGGACCTGTTGATCCAAAGGCAGCACATCTAACCCCTAGACCAAACAAGGCAGACAAATTAGGTACGTATGGGAACGGGCAGAATATTACACATCCCCACCGCTGGGAAAAACCTCGTGTTGTAAAAGTCAACAAAACCTAGCACGCTTGGTTTTTTTTTTTTTTTTTTTCGCTTGTGGCAACACTGCCAGCAACACCTGTTTAAATTGTGTCCGTAGGTTTTTATTCAAAAAATTGATAAATTTGTACAAATTCCAATCGAAATCACTAAATAAGTATTTAAAAGTATTAATTTAATGTTATTTACTATAAGTATTGCGTTAACATTAGTCAATAATTCGTAAAAGTGTTAATTGCCTACCTGCACTCCGGACATTGTCATCTCGTTAAGGTAAAAACGGTTGTTTGTTTTTGTTTTATTACTTGCATATTTTATAGCAAACTGCACTTTTGTAGTTTAATTAATAGATCACAATTTACTTTTGTATCACAAATACGTGGTAGAACACTGAAACATCAGTTTGATAGCACAATTTTTGCATTAAACTTTGATTTACTTAGTAAACAACTATGACGACCCGCAGTGCACTCGCTAGGCAACAGGAGTCTAAACTGCAACTAACATTGAACGAACTGAAGGTCACAAAGGAGTTGTGCGATCAACTGATGCGTGAACGAGATGATAGTGAAAGTGAAATGCTCGACATAATAAATACTAATCAGCGACTAAAAACCGAGATGGCAAGCTTGTTTACCCAATGTATCGAGGCGCAAAAAAGTCGGGATGAACTTCAGCTCATTGTAGACGGTTTTAATCAGTGTAGTACGGAATACATGACCGCACTTACCCGGGTAGATTCATTGGAAAGAGAGCTAAGCAGTGCATATAAAAAAATTGATCAACTTGAAACCTGTAACTTGCATAAAACGGCATGCAACAACCAAAGCCTTTTCGATGAGTTGGTGATCAGTGCCCCAAATAAAGGTTTTACTCCTATTGGTTCAAATTCATGCATTCCAACTATAGATTTGACTGGTGATCAGACCCCAAACACAAACACAAGCAGGATTGCCAAATGTAGTAAAACCAAACTATTAAAATACATTAAGATTAATAAGCGCATACTCAAAATTCAAAAACTAGTTAAAAAGCATAAATTCTTTATTAAAAATGTGAAACTAAATAAAGAACGTTTGAAACTAATTGACACGCTAGATATATATTCTTCAAAATTAAATTCCTTGAGGGATAAATATAAAAATGACACTAAGGGTTTAAAACAAGATATGGAAAATCTTCAAAATAAGTTAAGTTTAATGTGTAATAAATATGAGAGTTCCCAGGTGCAGATGAGGGAATATGTGCTTGCGATGAACGAGCTTGTTGTGAGCAACACCTGCAACAATGGACAAGATCTTGACAATGGAGGCTCACCAGCTCACCCGTCTTCAGCCCCCGCACCCTCATTGCTCTGTGGTACCATACCTTGTACTGGGAACTCATCAAAGAATTGTAATGTCAATTTATCTAGTAGAAAAAATATTGTTATATTTAGTGACGAGATTGGAAAAAATATAGCATCATTAATGGCCTGTAATAACAAGGACTTTTCTGTATGTAATCTGTGCTATCCGGACTGGCCTTATCAAAGAATTATGGAGACAATATTACAATACAATTTCAGTCCCAATACAATTATAGTTATTTTTATAGGGAATAGGGGTACTGTAAGCAAAAAACAACTAATTGCTTATCATGACTGTTTATCACAACTACAAAATGTAATGAAAACTGTTATGTTTACATTACCCTACAGCAGCAGTTTGTCACAGGCGGAAAATGATATTAGGTTTAAGCTTAATACTACATTATATAATTTAATGTATCAAACCAATATGACAAAAACATGTGAAACATGTCATCTAATAGACTTAAATAATTATTTAAAAAAACCTTTTTTATTGACAAATGATAAATATCATTTATCTTTATATTATAAGAGACAGATAGCTGATTCGCTATCATTTTATATTGACTTATCAGCCAAGAACTTGGCTAAATTAGCATCAGGCTTTATTGAGCCTGTGGACAAATCCACTATTGCTCGCAATGGTGGTGGTGAACCTTTACATTCACATAATGACATTTTGCGTTATTTAAATTAGATGGTAAGACAAAAGAGATTAACTCTTGCATGAGTATGAACAAACAACACTGTAAACAACCCCAATATGATTCTGAATTACAATGTTTCAACCTGGTCCATCAGAACATTCAAGGGATATTAAATAAGGAATTGGAAATTGATTTATATTTGACTTGTAACAATATAGATGTATTATGTATTACTGAACACTGGCTTAAACATCATGAATTAATGTTTAACTTCACTAATCACCAGGTTGCTAGCTCGTTCAGCAGAACAAATATGATCCATGGAGGCTCTCTAATAATAATTCGTAATAATTTAAAATTTAAACAGCGTACAGATATTGTGAGTCTCTCTGTTGAGCGAGTTATTGAGATTGCGAGTATTGAGCTTGAGCAGTTCATTGTATTGAGCGTATACAGACCACCTTGTGCATGTTACAACCTATTTGAAAGTGTTATGGAAGATATACTGTATAAAATTTCTTCATCCAACAAAACAATTGTTATCTGTGGAGACTTCAATATTAACTTACTGGAAAAATGTTCTGTAACTGATAAATTCATTTCGTTATTTAAATCTCACAACCTGTGTAACATTTTTCTAGAGCCCACTAGGATTACTGCCACAAGTGCCACATGCATTGATAATATCTTTTGCAACATAAAACCTACCTATAAAGCAGTAATTAGTGCTTTAGACTCCGACCACTGTGGCCAGCTTGCCGTATTTCCTATGAAACCTTTACCAGTGCAAAAGAGAAGCATTACTTTTATTCCCGTTAATTCCAAGCGCATAGAGTATTTTAAGAATAACCTTCTAGACACACTGCCGGTGTTGCTTCATCAAAATGATTCCGTACCGAACGAGCTATACAATACGTTTTTTAAATGTTTTAATAGAGAATTTAAAAGGGTGTTTAAACCTAAGACTGCTACGATCGGTGACCGAGTCGTTTTTAATGATTGGGCAACACCTGGTATATACAAAAGTAGGAGACGGTTATTTGAATTGTATGACCAAAAGAAACACAACCACTGTGCTTCTTTTCTAGAATATGTTAAAATGTATTCTAAAACATTTAAAAAAGTGTGTATTTGTGCAAAGGCTTTATTTTTAAAAAGGAAATTGCAAAATGCCGATGACAAAATAAAAATGACTTGGAATATAATAAATACTGAAACCGGCAATAAGAAAGTTCAGAAAACTGATTTTCATTTAAAAATTAATGATCGATCTGTGAAGTCAGACTTAGAGGTAGCGACAGAGTTTGAATCGTTTTTTACTAATATTCCTTTATTAACAACCAAAGCTCTGGACGCATCTCCGAGTTTAGCTGAGTCGATCTTAAAACAGAGTGTTGCATCATGTAAGAATACTTTTAATTTTTTGCCAGTAACTTATAAGGATATTATTACTGTCTTTAAAAGCTTAAATATGAAAAAGACTCCTGACTTATGGGGAATATCTGTATATTTAACTTCTTCAGTTATCGAGATCATTGCTCCCAGTTTAGCTATTATTTTTAATAATTGTGTTGTAAGTGGAGTTTTTCCTGACCAGATGAAACTCAGTAAAGTTATACCCTTATTTAAGGCTGGCAGCGCTGATGACCCGTCAAACTTTCGGCCTATATCGGTACTTCCAGCATTAAGTAAGATATTTGAAAAAGTTATTTTATCCCAAATTTCAACTTTCTTTAACAACAATCAACTGCTTCACCTTAAACAATTTGGTTTTACTAAAAATTTGTCGACATTAGATGCAGGAATCGAATTGATGAAACACATATTCGAGGCCTGGGAGGGTAAACAAGATGCTCTCGGCATTTTCTGTGATCTTTCCAAGGCGTTTGACTGTGTTCATCATAATATTCTGGTCAGGAAGCTCCACCATTACGGTGTTAGGGGTAAAGCTCTTGCCTTGCTCGACTCCTACCTGAGTAATAGAGTCCAGATGGTTGAGGTCAATGGTAAGCGTTCTCAAGGCTCTGCTGTAACCATTGGTGTCCCGCAGGGCTCTATTCTCGGTCCATTTCTGTTCCTTATTTATATTAACGACTTACCATTTTATGCTCAAGATGGTCATGACATTGTGTTGTTCGCGGATGACACTTCACTATTATTTAAGGTGAAAAGACAGCTCAGAGATTATGACGATGTGAACAACGCACTGTCCAAAGTTGTTCATTGGTTTAACACTAACAATTTGCTACTTAATAGCAATAAAACTAAATTTTTAAAGTTTTCTACACCTAATGTTAAGCACTTGGCAACCAATGTTCAATTAAACGGAGCAGATTTGGAGCCTGTGGATTCTACTGTCTTTTTGGGTATTACCTTAGATACAAAATTACAGTGGAAACCTCATATTAACAAACTGGCAAGCAGGCTAAGTTCGGCAGCGTACGCTGTTAAAAAAATTAGGCAGTTAAGTGACGTTGCTACAGCCAGAATAGTCTATTTCAGCTACTTCCATAGTATTATGTCTTACGGTATATTACTCTGGGGATGCTCTGCAGACATAGATACAATATTTGTTCTCCAGAAACGAGCAGTACGAGCCATTTATAACCTAGCTCCCAGGACATCCCTTAGAGACAAGTTTAAAGAGATGGGCATTCTTACTGTAGCTGCCCAATACATCTACGAAAACATAATGTATGTTCGTAAGAATGTCGTAAAATTCAATAAATTAAGTGATACTCACTCTGTTAATACTAGGAATAAAAGTAATCTTGTTCTACATGCTACTCGTCTCCATAGAATTAGTAACTCTTTCGTAGGTCAATGTATTCGCTTCTACAATAAAATCCCTACGAAGTTAAGAGAACTTCCAATTAATAAATTCAAAAAGCTTATAAAATTTCAACTTTGTAAGAAAGCCTACTATAGTATTACAGACTATTTAAATGACCCGGTAGCTTGGGATTGAGCTGCTGAGCTCAATATACGAACAAATGTATCTTTGGATCTGAAACTGCAGTCTTGCTGGAACTGATTTCTTTCGAGCTTTACTTTTTATTGCTTTATCGGTAATCGGGCTCGGTTTTGTGAGTTGTCATGCTCACTAAAATACTCTGAGCAGCGGTAGCGACGTGTGACGGGTCGGTCACTTCCCTTTAATATGGTTGAGGAGACCGATGGCTGTCACATGCGTTATACTTGTGAACAGGTGCTGCTGTTTGGGGTTGGTCGGCTCACTGGACCAAGGAAGATTTTATTTTATTTTATTTCATTAAAGTTTGTTTTGTTTTGTTTTAATATTCAGATTTCAGCTGACGCCTTCCAGATTCGATTGAACAGTTTCTTTAAGGAATTTGTTGGGTAAATATATACATATTAGATTATGAATAGGACCGCAAAGTAATAAAAAAGAAAAATGACAAGCCCTCTGAGTTTCTTGCCAGTTCTTCTCAGCAGTGGTCGCGTTCCGAACTGGTGGTAAAGAATATTACTTTGCATTGTATAAAATTTTATTAATATGTTGACAATTTGTAAGTGTCCATTGTGTCCTATGCAAAATAAATTATTTGACTTTGACTTTGACTTTGACTAAGTCCGGCCAAGCAATTTTACTGTGTTCCGTCGTGTATATGTGAGAGCCGGTGCCGACAGGGCATTTCCTTAATTTGCCTGCTCCATCTTAGACCCTGGCGTTGCTTTCCACCACGCAAGCCTAGGATCAAAAGCATTTAAGTCGCCGATAAAAAAAAATCATATGAGGCATGTTTATTTGTGTAGTTTATTAATAAAAACACACACCCCAATTTTATTTACATAAAGTGTATTCAGGATTATGTGTGTCTTTTTAAAACTAATATACAGTAATGGTTGGTGATCAAATTAGTAATAAAGTCAGTTTCAAAATAAAAATGAAGTCAACGCTATTTGTGTTCGTGTATAGTTTTGTGTTACGCCTGTTTAATACTAATATTGATAACATGTTCAGAGACGCATTTAGTAATAAATAGGTCCGTGCTTCATTGACAATAATGCATATTTGTGATAACAGATTTTTCTATTGGTCAGGAATCGCTCATAATAAACGTAAATAGTTGACAATAATATGGCATTTGCTTTTGGACTTCTTTATTAAAAATTTTCGTCGCGATCATGAAAGAAATTAGATTTCCTTCGAACTGACGACAATGATATTAAACACGATCTGGTAATCTAATTCCTTTTTTTATAATACTTAACTACCCTTTCTCTATTTATATTACCCTTATTTGAAAGTATAGATGACTTAAATATATTTGCCTTTTGTATTTACTGTGGTAAAATAAATCATCAATATTTAAATGAAGCAGAGAATTTGAAAGATAATGAATGCCGTAAAAAGACACAGCTACAGATTATCGCGTTTCATCTGTTAGTTCTGAAGAAGACCTGAGTGATTATGATCCTACTTATAAAATACAATATGATATACTATGGGTTAATAAGGAGCCACCTATTTATCGCTCAAGCTCTAAACTCAAACTCAAATCATTTATTTTGTTTAAGACACAATGGACACTTACAAATTGTCAACATATTAATAAAATTTATACAATGCAAAGTAATATACTTTACCACCAGTTCGGAACGCGACCACTGCTGAGAAGAACTGGCAAGAAACTCAGAGGGCTTGTCATTTTTTCTTTTTTTTTACTTTTCGGTCCTATTCATAATGTAATATGTATATATTTACCCAACAAATTCCATATAACAAACTGTTCTATCGGATCTGGAAGGCGTCAGCTGAAATGTGAATATTAAAACAATACAAAACAAACTTTAATGAAATAAAATAAAACATCCTTGGTCCAGTGAGCCGACCAACCCCAAACAGCAGCACCTGTTCACAAGTATAACGCATGTGACAGCCATCGGTCTCCTCAACCATATTAAAGGGAAGTGACCGCCCCGTCACATGTCGCTACCGCTGCTCAGAGTATATTAGTGAACATGACAACTCACAAAACCGAGCCCATCACCGATAAAGCAATAAAAAGTAAAGCTCGAAAAATTCAGTTCCAGCAAGACTGCAGTTTCAGATCCAAAGATACATTTGTTCGTATATGTATTCATAGTATTTGAGCTCAGCAGCTCAATCCCAAGCTACCGGGTCATTTAAATAGTCTGTAATACTATAGTAGGCTTTCTTACAAAGTTGAAATTTTATAAGCTTTTTGAATTTATTAATTGGAAGTTCTCCTAGCTTCGTAGGGATTTTATTGTAGAAGCGAATACATTGACCTACGAATGAGTTACTAATTCTATGGAGAAGAGTAGCATGTAGAACAAGATTACTTTTATTCCTAGTATTAACAGAGTGAGTATCACTTAATTTATTGAATTTTACGACATTCTTACGAACATACATTATGTTTTCGTAGATGTATTGGGCAGCTACAGTAAGAATGCCTATCTCTTTAAACTTGTCTCTAAGGGATGTCCTGGGAGCTAGGTTATAAATGGCTCGTACTGCTCGTTTCTGGAGAACAAATATTGTATCTATGTCTGCAGAGCATCCCCAGAGTAATGTCTAATGTTACTACTTCGTGCTCAAGGTCTCTATCGTCTGATAGCTCTAGCAATGAATCTGTGGAAGAACATACTCGTAATAATTATTAGTCAAAACAAAATGTTTGAGGAAGTTGCTAAATATTTGTGAAGTGTAAGTGTACTTAAGTATAATGTCAAGAAGAGCGAATTCGTAACATTTAAAGCCAAAGGACTTAGTTAAACTGAAACACCACCAGTGTACCTGAATGGAGCAAGGGAAAGGACGTTGCCGACTTTGACAGGGAGCGCAGAGCGTTGGCTGTCAGGTGTCACATGGTGGCTCGCAGACTTGCAAGCAGCTCAGATGCAGTAAAAATAACGCTTACTGCCAATTCCTCTACATGGGCGGTCTATGAGTCAACTATACACAAATGGCAGCCTTGTTGGCCCAGTGGCTAGATGTGCCGACTTTAGATCGACCCCGGTTCGATTCCGGGGTCGGGCAAGTGTCTGTAAACCACAGGCACTTGCTGCGAGTCTGGTTGTCATTTTGTGAACGTGAATTTCATGTTTGTAAACTGTCTGCGCAATACAGGTTATACCTAGAGGAACACCAAGGGTTCGAGCCAAGCTCCCCTGTCCGTCACTGCCAACACGGAAAGGCTATGTAGTTTCTCGTACGGCAGAATGACACGGGGTGACAACAGTGGTAGGTTTTTGTGGGTAAACCGGTTCGCAACTCACCATCTCAACGCGACCGGGACTCCCACATACCCCAGCCCTGACCCACCGGCTGGGGACATATAAAGGGTTGCGCCCAATAAAAAAAAAGTAGTATCGTTTTTTTTTAAATGCTCTGCGGTTCCATTACAAGTACGGCTGTGGCGGTATTGTAGCGCATCGGTGATGTTTGCAGACGGACACACAGGCTCTTTTGAGGCGATTGCACGTAAGAAAGCGGCTTCGCTGATGTGTCGCGTACGTAGTAGCCCGAATGCTTTGGTAAGGGTGATTGCGGAGAAGATGAATATTAGAATACCCAGTGCAGTATTGGTTAAAAAAACAGGCAAATAAAGATTCATCACCAATATTTCCGCGATCCAGCCTCCTGTCATAACTCGCGCAAGTCTAAAAACATTACAGTCCACAAGTTGCTAAGATTTTATTATCAGGCACAATTATCAGGTTATCAGGTCATCAATTCAATTCAATTCCTTGGTGCTCGAGTTATCATGCTCACTTTAAGACTCATGGCAGTGGTGGCGTCGTGCGGCGGGTCGTTCTCTTCCCTGCAATATGGTTGAGGAGGGCGATGGCTGCCGCATGCGTCATGCTTGTGAACAGGCGCCGTTGCTGGGGGTCGGTTGGCTTGGGCATTACAAGGTTACTATTGTCAACTAGATCTGGCTGATGTTTGGCCCTTGGGAACTATTGCGTGAGTTTGCTCTCACAAATCTGTCTTATAACCAGTCTTGTACCCAAATGGCAATCTAAAAAGAGCAACTACAGAGTTTCTTGCCGGCTCTTCTCTGCAGAGGTGCATTCCGAACCGGTGGTAGATGGTAAATACTTAATTTTAAATTTTATTTTTTGTTTGACCTGTCAAAAGAGCTCTAATGAGCCAACTTGATTAAATGAGTTTTGATTTTGGTTAATAAGCCATGTCGGTCACCCAATTAATTTTAAAGTGTTCAAGAGTTACGTTTTATATCATTTTCTATCTAACTTTACTGAAGTCAGCCCATCATCAAGACCCAGTTCTGAGTCGCACTGCTCTCCATTTATTTTTACAAATATGATATCTTAATCTGAAAATTACTTTGTTTTTTCTGGAGCGCCGAACGCCACAACAACTCGCTCCAACCGGGGGGAAAAGTGGCTTATCAACAATTCTTAACCTAATATCCATTCATTTGTAAATTATTGTATCTTGTAGTGGTTGAGCGATCGACTGCTGCGCATAGGGCATAAAAAATAGGGAAAATCCCGGAGAAAATTCCCGAATGGGATAATATTCGGGTTTTTTCATATTTAGCATATGTAACATCTAGGTAATGTGTAGATACATTATATATTTAATAGTACGTATTATTACTACTAGTTAGAGCTAACCTAACTTTGTTTATTTTCATAATTCAATAAATACACCATATCCACTCCATGCTATCTAAAAAAAACCTGTTAGCGACAAGTAACAAATCATATGATAAGACAAAAAAAACGTCTTTTTGTTGTTATAATAAATTTCTGGTTTTATTTTAGTTTCGGAATCCTAATACACATTTTGACGTTTAGAACTACAGGCAACAGCTAGTGCTCTATATGCCCTGACGCAAAGTACCTATTTTTCGCTGCATATGTGCTAAAAATTAAAAAAATATATATATTAAGATCGTGATAATTCAAGTTCTTTATTTATCGGAACTAAAAACTAGGGATACATTAATTTATGTGTGATAAATAGCTCCTCCGGTGATGTGGCGTGACGTCCCGTATAGAGTATGATACGCGCGTGTATGAGTATGTGTTTGTGTGTGTGTGTGTGTGAGAGAGAGAGAGAGTGAGTGTGTGTATGTGTGTGTGAGTGTGTGTGAGAGAGAGAGAGAGAGAGAGAGAGAGAGAGAGAGAGAGTGTGTTGTGTGTTTGTGTGCAGATAAAGTGAAAAATTATGCATAGTAAAAGCAATTAAGGTTTCAGAAGGTTTTCAATATCATCATATGATAGTGTTTGTAGCCAGTTCTTAACCCGTTTCTTACATTCCCTAAGAGTCCGTGGGTATATGTCAAGAATTTTATTTATTTTATTGTTTAACACGTGAACTTAGGTAATAAAATTGAAGTCTAGCAGTTTTAATTCTAGCTGGTTCCGTATTGCACACAATATCAGCTCTGCGTTTCATATTTTTATGATGCGGATTATAATTCAGACTGGTATGTTTCCGTTATACTGTATTCAAGATGAATGATCCTCTTACAGTTTGTAAGTTGCAAAGAGCGTAAAGTTCGTTCGTAGGAAAATAAACTGGTTTGTGTAATATAACTTTTATAACTGCTCGACGGGCTCTTTCCAATTTCAGAAAATAAGATTTCCCTGCACTACCCCATGCAGTAATGCAGTAGGTTAAGATTGAATGAGCCAAGGCAAAGTAAACCGTTTTTAACTTTGTACGATCGGCTGATGCTCTTAATTTTTTAAATACAAAAAATAATTTTCTAATCCTTGGTACAAGGGATTCAATTTGGTCCTTCCATGATAAGGTACTGTCTAACATTACACCAAGACGTTTTATACTATTTGTGCGCTCTAATTTACTGCATGCACAGTCCAACCAAGATGCTTGGGAACCACATACATGCGCTTTAATCGAGAATTTTTCAGAAGGTTGAAATGTTAACCGTGGGGCAAACGTTACGAACTTAGTTTTATTTAAATTTAACGTGAGTAAGTTGTCGTTTAGCCAGGCCTTCATTTGGTGTAAAGCCAATTCAGCATTCTTTTGAGCTTCACCCCATTCCGTGCCACTCACTAGTATTATTGTATCGTCAGCGTAGGTATTTTCGAGTTAGGAAGTGATAGCCTGCAGAGGTCTTTTATGTAAAGCAGGAAAAGTGTGGGCCCAAGTACACTCCCTTGCGGGACTCCAAAAGATAAGGTTTCTTCTGTGCTTACAAAACTATCGATTTTTACAACTTGAGAGCGGTCGCGCAAATAACTTTTGAATATTTCTAGTGGAATGCCTCTAATACCATTTTTTTCTAATTTAGTTATAAACAGGGCGATGGAAACGGTATCAAATGGTTTCTGCAGGTCTAGAAATATGGCTATGGTCTTCAGTTTATGTTTAAAGTTAATTGCAATATTGCTAGTTATGTTAAGAATGGCGTCTTTTGACCGTCGTCGTCCAGACCGAAATCCGTATTGGTTTTTAGCTAAAATATTTTGCATAAGAACGTATTTCAATAGTCTATTATTCAATATTTTTTCAAGAATCTTCGATAGAGACGTTAAAATAGAAATTGGTCTATAGTTATTTATATTGGCTTTGTGGCCACTCTTAAATATAGGTGATACTAGTGCCTTTTTAAAAACAGTGGGTAGTACTCCTGAGGACAAACAGAGATTAAAAACATTGATCAAGGCAGGTAGCAAAATGTGGCGGCTTTTATCAGACTAGTAGGAATACCATCCCATCCTACGGCACAGTTTATCTTAAGTTCAGTGATTATATTATTTATTTCATTCTCATCTGTTTGATATATTGCCATAGAGTTTGATGAGTAAGGAAACTGATGAGTAATGAGAGAATTTGAGATGGGAATTTTAGGAGCTGAAATTATTTTAGAGACTAGGTCGCTACCCAGGCCAGCAAAATGCTTACTAATAATATTTACTGCTATTTGTGGGTCAGGATTTACGGATAAGATATCATTCGGTTGAGCGATCGACTGCTGCGCAGCATGTCGCGGGTTCGATCCCCGCACGGAAGAAATATTTGAACGACCTACAAGTATTTGTTCCGGGTCTGGGTGTTTTCTATCTATAATATTTATGTATGCGTTTACAAAAAAAAAAAATTAAGTAGTTTATCATCCATCTCGTCATGCCGAATGCAATTGACTGGTTAAGCAAGGTCCGACACTCCTGGATGGTGGAGGGTGTTGACCCTGATGAAGTTGGGTTCGATTCCGGGTTCGGGCAAGTGTGCATTAAGTTGCTTAGCTTGGGACGAGATGGCGTTGTGTGAAATGTCCAATGATATTTATTTGTCCTTATTGAGGTTTGAGATTTCGCTATATAATGAAAATACCCCGTCTATTGGTTTTTTCCCACATAAATACCCGGTTTTTTCCCAAATGGGAAAAAAACCTGGGTATTTTCCCGTTGGGTTTTTTTCCACTGCCCATCTCTAGCTGCGCAGCATGTCGCGGGTTCGATCCCCGCAAGGAAGAAATATTACGAACTACAAGTATTTGTTCCGGGTCTGGGTGTTTTCTATCTATAATAAGTATGTATTTACAATAGTTATTTGTTATACAAGAGTGCAAAGTTGCTTTTTAACCGCGTGTTCAATTTTGATGACCGAGCAAGCGAAGGATTCACTCGCTGCGCTCGTGATTCAATTTTAGAATCCTGAACGTTAGCGAGGGAATCAAAAGAGCACGAGGTGAAAAATCTTTGCACTCGAGTGCAACACGTAACTTTTCATTCCACCTCAGCGAGGAAATGACTAAATGCAAAAAAAAACGTTTACAATCACAAGATAGGTACACTTTTATTTCAGTTTAGGTATTAATTACTACATTATGACAGGTAAGTATTACAGAATAATCTTTACTTTATTCTCTAGCGAATAAAAACGGCTTTTGCACTCAGATATCGAAGAGCAAAAATACTCTTTCCGAGATGGGGGGATGAAAAAAATATTTATGTAGTTTATCATCCATCGTTACCATAACACAAGCATTAAGTTGCTTAGCTTGGGACGAGATGGCGTTGTGTGAAAATGTCCAAGGATATTTATTTGTATCTATTATTGTATTTAATTCGATAGAAGCTATATCCGGTTAAACCGTGTGGTGACGGTTTTAGAATACATAGTGTCGCCACCGCGTTTCATCCTGAGGGTGTCGTAAGAGCTGACAAAAGGAAATGATAAGGCTGAAAACCTAACCGCAAGAGAGAAAAAAAATATACAAAACCCTACCCGTCTGGCCAGCGTGGCACTGGAGGCTAATTTCCCTCCGCGCAGTTGGAGGAGGCCCGACTCAGCAGTGGGTCATTCATGGGCCGAGAAGTAGTAATGTCACCACCACAGACTAATTACCCGGAGGCTTGAGTTTACGGTCTTTTTTTATACCTACGACTTGATTGCCTTTGACCCTCGGCTTGCGTGATGGAAAGCAATGCCAGGGTCTAATATGGAGCTGGCAATTCAAGGAAATGCCCTGTCGGGCACCGGCTCTCACATAGACACGACGGAACATAGTGAAACTGCTTGGCGCCGGACCTAGTTGTGAGGGTAGTAGCTAGCCGGGCACCATTCGATGTTACCACCAAGCGTGCTGGGTTTTGTTGACTTTAACAACACGCGTTTTTTCCCAGCATGCGGTGGGGATGTGTAATATTCTGCCCCGTCCCCGGACGGGGGTCGAAAACAAGAAATACATTTTTGAAAGAAATTTAAAAACCCTCATGCCGCGCGCCTTCTTGGCCGCAGGTGACCTACTTTTTAAAGTCATACATATGGTAATGAATGCGCAAACTCATCAACCCACACTATCCTGAGGTTGTCCTGAGGTCGTTAGAGACGACTAAAGGAGTGCCAGAGACAGATCACCTAGCCGTCTCGCCAGCACTAATACTAAGCTCATTTCCCTCCATGAATTTAGAGGAGGCCTGACTCTGTAGTGGGTCATCAATGGGCTGAAATGATAACGATAATGAAAATATATCCGCCTGATGGCAAGCGGTGAAAGCATGACGCGGCGCATGTCTTCAGCTGTCAACACCAAGCTTCCTTTGATGGAGCTCTGGTGACGTCATTCACGAGCTGGAACAAACTTAAACTCAAAAGGAAAGACGTCCATTCACATATCAAAATTAAATGTTTTTTATTCGAATAAATTCGTGCGAATTCTTTTCTAATAGTCAAAAAATATAACACAAACATCAAAATTTAAAAAAAAAAATTTAATAATTTTGCTTTTACCATCGGTTCGGAATGCCATTCCACAGAGAAGAGCTGGCAAGAATTTCCATTGTTGATCTTTTAAATAAAAGGGTTACAATGATGGTGGTACAATTTATTCTGAAACTACCACCACTATTAGCCAAGGATGATATTATCTGCCTTTATCTAGCTTGCCTGTGCAATTCTAATGGGACTGAATAATAATTTCTTAGACCGGTGTTTATACGGACGCCTCACCTTCGAGACCCATCTAGTGCTAAAGCCAGTAATCATTTCAAGCACTTACTCTAAAAATAATGGATAACATTAAAGTTGTTGTATAAATAATGTAAAGTAATACTTCTAAGCGATTGGATTTACAGAGGCAGACAGACAAGTAGAGCGCGCGCCACGGCCGCACGCGCATACTAAACAGTCTCTTCAGTACAAACATATTTCTAATTATTAGTTAATATTTAGTGTTAGTTTTTAATTTGTTTTATTTTACGTCAAAAGTATAAGGGTAAGTACTTTTTAAACTATTTTGGGCATTGTTTTCATTTGCTGAACGAAATTAATCAAATCAAAATAGCCTGCAAACTAAATCCTGTTCATTAAATTAACAAATTATTTAGTTTATTAAAAATATCTGAGTTTTACAATAGAACAAATTTGTGATAAAGAGTATATTGAACAAAACCATGAAAAAGGGACTTCACACAAAACTACAGACGTTTGGCGGACTCGTTGTTCCAGGCAAATTTATTTTAAATTTTAGTTTTGCTTACCATCGTTTACCGATCTTTTTGTCAATGACAATTGTGTTCTTGATAAAGGTCAATTTATATACAATCGAGCGTTAGTGAATATTTAAATACGTAATTACGAGTAACGTTGGAATTTAAAAGTGATATGTTACCACAAAGCAATTCTCTGCGTGAAGTTGGAGGAGGCCCGACTCGGTAGTGGGTCTTATATGAGCTGAAACGACGAGGACACAGCTCTTCAGTGCACAATATATTAGATTGTAGAAGACCCGGCCACGCGTTGGTTTGGCTAAGGTTTTTTGTTCTATTGCATTTATCATTAAAATACATAAACATATACAAATAATTACTCAGTGCAGTCAACAGATATTTCCATTTGTTAGAATCGTTTGGACCTAACATATAATTGTGACTGTCAAATAATAGACAAATTTTAACAAAATAATACTGCGACTATAAATCATTGAGATGTAAGCTAGCCTATCTTTCAAGTTGGATTAAGTCAATTTAAGTAGTAAAGGAGTTCATCGCGGTCAAACAACGTGCCGCGTAATTTGTATATTAAGATTAATATAGTCAAGTGGAACGCAAACGACTTGCAGGTTAAACAACATTTTACATCCTCCGTGCCGACTCTGCAGGGGTCATGTATAGGGGCTAGAAGTGATATAAAATGTTGCTAAAATAATGGTTAGAACCTTTGAACTCGGTATCTCAGACACAACGCTTCGATATAAATAACTTGAATGCCCGAACTTTTAAAATAGATTAACATTAACAAACTATAAAAATCGCAATATTATTTATTGGCAACAAAACACTACCTGGTCAATTTAGGAATCAGTCAATAAAACCCTTTCTATAAGTCGCTATAAAATATTATAGATTATAGTGTTTATAATATTATAGATAGAAAACACCCAGACCCGGAACAAATACTTGTAAGTCGTACAAATATTTCTTCCGTGCGGGAATCGAACCCGCGACATGCTGCGCAGCAGTCGATCGCTCAACCACTGCGCCAACCGTTTAGACAGGGCGCTTTGCCGCTCTTTAGGGGAGGCCTATCTCCAGCAGTGGACTAATGTGGGCTGATGATGATGGGCTTCCTCCAATTACATGGAAGGAGGTTATGGCAGCGCGGGCCGATGGCTTTAGGAGCCATTCGAAGCATAGTGAAGGTCAGGTATTACAAATGATGGTCACCCATCCTACAGAACCAGGCGTTGCTTAACCTGCAGACCTTCACCAGAACCAAGCTTCGGAAAATCAATAATCGACGAATAATTTACACTTAGGTGTATTACTTAATAAACTTAACTAATTAAGCTTAGCTAATTTAGCTACCATACTCGTAACATATTTTTGACGCGATGGAGTAATATAACCTAATATTATTTCGTAGATGCGATAAGTTAAATCGTGTCAATGTCACGTATTGTTTTTTTTTTAAATATGTAACACTTTCTTTTTTATTTATTCTTAAAAAAACGTAACCACTGCCTTAGGTTATACCTGTACCGCGTAGCTGTTTAGAAACATGTAATTCACGGACACAAATGACATCCAGACTCGGAGCAAGTGCCTCTGGTTTACACAAAGACACTTGGACGGCCCCGGAAGCGAACCCGGGGTCCCGGGATCCAAAGGCGGCACATCCAACCCCTAGACCAACCAGGCAGTCAAGTCAATACAAGCTAAATCCGCGGCATCACTTGTGAGGAGCACTTCGTAGTACAAAGGATTTAAAACTAACCATAAAACTTTAATAAAATAGATGTCGCTTCGATAGGAGCATATGTACACAATATCACAATATAATATAACCTAATATATATAGTATATATCCCGATAGTATCGTAAGAGGCGACAAAGGAACGCAAGAGGCAGGTCACAGAACTGCAAAAGAAGGAAAACTTGATACAAATGAACTTGTTCGAACCCGTATGAGAGCAAACACACACATACACTATTTCGTACAATAAACCGTTTCCAAACTGGTGTGTGTGACCTTCAGATTTACTAATATAATATTGGCTGGATATAAAAAAAGATTTTAGTCCACTCACTACGAAACTAATACGCTTGTAGAATAAATACCTACCTTATGTCACCGAACCAAGTGTTATATTGCTGCAGCATTTTCTTAGGTGGTTCTTTCCCCGTGCTATCTCCGATTCTAGTTATGGCGATCCGCTGTGTCTACCTCTCTAATGTCCACCTATTAGAAATACCTAACGAATAAGTATCTTGAAACTTACGGCCCTTCTCGGCTTCACACAGGTATTTAAAAAAATACAAAATTTGTTATAGTCAGATATATCATTATCATCACTATCACTATCACTACATAGTATGAAACAAAGTCGCTGTCTTCTGTCCGTCCCTATGTATGCTTAAATCTTTAAAACTACGCAATGGATTTTGAAGCGGTTTTTTTAAATAGATAGAGTGACTCAAGAGGAAGGTTTATAAGTATATGCATAAATTTAGATAGGGCTGGTCGCTAGTATCTTTATACTCGTACATTACGTGCATTAGCCTAAGTGTTATCCAGATGTATAAGCTACAATATATAATGTAAAGTAAAGTATCATCATCATCATCATCATCATCATCAGCCCACATTAGTCCACTGCTGGACATAGGCCATAGCGCCCTGGCTAAAGAGCGCCATAGCGCCCTGTCTTCAGCTTGAAAGTAAAGTATATTGTATATTATTGTAAAGTTTCATCAAAATCCATTTAGTAGTACTTGCGTGAAATAGTAACAAAACTTTCACGTGTACAATATTAGTATCGAAGTTACTATAACGGAACCATAAATATTAATACGCACTTGTACATTTTTATTTCATTATACATATTAAAAGCAGCCTTGATTATGGCTGATCACAGTCCGTAAAAGGTTCATAATTAAAATTAAAAAACAGCCCAATACTGTTGCTAAGGATAACTTATTGATATAGGATTTATTATCATCATCATAATATCAGCTAAAATACGTCCAAGGATTTCCACGAAAGCTGGTCCTGAAATCGTTTTCGGGCTACCTTAACCAGGTCATTAGTCCACCGTGTGGGAGACCTACCAGCACTGCGATTTCCGGAACGCGGTCACCACTTGAGGATTTTTCTGCCCCATTTTTCTGCCCAATTCGGGCGTCAGTCCTGCGAGATATGTGCCCTGTCCCCCGTCACTTCAGTTCAGGCAATCCTGTGGGCTATGTCGGTAATTCTGGATCTGATTAGATCTCGCAGCAAAACTCCGAGCTTAGGCCTCTTAATTCTAAATAGTCGCGGGTTCGATCCCCGCACGGTAGAAATATTTGTACGACCTACAAGTATTTTGTTCCGGGTCTGGGTGTTTTCTATCTATAATATGTATGTATTTACAAAAAAAAATATGTATATAAGTAGTTTATCATCCATCTCGTTACCATAACACAAGCATTAAGTTGCTTAGCTTGGGACGAGATGGCGTTGTGTGAAATGTCCAAGGATATTTATGTCCAAGGATATTTATATTTAAGACTTGGAGCCATTTTATGGAGTTTAAACAATGGGCTTTACTATTATGAAATAAATTATCCTTTTTTTATTATCACTAACCTGATAGTTTATTGAATGAAATAAAGTTATATTAAATACTAAAATTAAAATATATAGCTTCGCGGATAACCTCTCGCTTGCTGGAGATAATATCACCCTTTGGCGGTGTTCCTGCACGTGGCCAAAGCTCTATCAGAAGTATGTGACGAAAAAATGTTGAAGATAGGTTGTAGGATAACATTCACGATAACTAAACGAACTAATTTCGACGCGAATTTTTGGGCGCAAAGGGATGATCATCCAGCCAGACGAGGTGGTATGTCTGGCAGGGGCCCGCGGCGCCTATCCCCCGCTAACTACTCGTATAGTCGGGGATTTCTTAACTGTGCGAATTGCTCTATAGACTTCGCTATTGCGGTGTAGGACATTTAGGTAATTCCCGCATTTGTAGGCGATATTTATTGATGTTATTAGTTCAGATTTTGCGGATAATGTGTAAAGTATGTAGAATGCTGGTTGCTACATTTGATAAAAAAATGGATCACAGAACCGTCTGGCTCTCCCTCATAGACTCTATGCCTCACTTTATGATGGGTATAGGGTTATTGCTGTACGGGAAACAACACCACCGAAGTGAGATATCTTCTGGCTGCAGAATTCTCTAAAGTGAACTCCAGCGTCCAATCTTTATTGGCTAAAGTACTACCTACTAATCAGCCCACAAACGACCCACTGCTGAGTCGGGCCCCCTCCAAATTCACGGAGGGCCGTTAGCCTACTGTGCCACGCTGGCCAGATTCAAGTTATTCTTCTCTTACGACTAGGTTTTCGGCCATGTCATTTCCTTTTGTCGACTCTGACGACACCCTTTAGGATGGAATATTCGCTATGTCCTAACTCATATTCAGCAATTCGACACGAAATAGAAGATCTATCCAAGAAGGTTCTTTTACAGCCAACAAATTAAATAGAACTATTAATGTAGACAATTAGAGAGCCGTTTAATTGCTAGGATTACAATACAATACCTCTATACGTAATAATCCCTTTGCCAATAATTGCTGTACTGATAAATAGACGCAATAAAGTTAATTGTCCTCTATCAGATTTCTTATCATTTCCTTCAACTGTTGAAGTGATTAACTTCATTGATGGCTTTTAACCGACTTCAGAAAAGGAGGAGTTTCTCAATTCGTTTGTATTTTTTTTTAGGGTATCATTATGAATGGGGTCGGAACCAGTATTTACACCAGCTATTATCGTCCGTGTAGTGACGGATTTAGAATACAGAATGTCACCACCCCATTTCGTCCTGAGGGTGTCGTAAGAGCCGACAAAAAGACATGATAAGGCCGCAAATCTGGCCGCAAGAGAAGGAAAACTTGACAAGAAACCCTATGCCAAATCGTCTGTCCAGCGTGGCATAGTAGGCTAATTACCCTCCATGTAGTTGGAGGAGGCCCGACTCAGCAGTGGGTCAGTTATGGGATGAGAAGTATTATGTTGGAAGAACTGCAACTGAGCCAACGGCTTTACGTGCCCTCTGAAGCACAGACTTTAGATATTACAATAAATGCTGATCACCCATCTATCCAGCGGAGCCAGACATTGCTTAACCTGCAAATCGATTGCATGTTGCCATATAACTAGATTTCCTGACAAAATAAATAATGTTTCATGAAAGCGTTCCTCTTTTATACATCTACTAGCGACCCGCCTCGGCTTCGCACGGGTGCAATGATGAACATTTAAATTTATCAGTGTTTCTCTACAATATTTTGCATGTATTTTACATAAAAAGCTTCCTCTTCAATCACTCTATCCTTTAAAAAAGCGCTTCAAAATCCGTTGTGAAGTTATAAAGATTTAAGCATATATGAACGGACAGACGACAGCGACTTTGTTTTATACTATGTAATAATGAATAATGAAGATGATTGAAAAGAGTTTTTTTATAACTATGACTGTATTCTCTGCTAGGTTTGTGACGTCACCAGCGACAAGGAACGCAAGAGTCAGATAATCTAGCCGCCGTAACAGAATGAAATCTTGATACAATCTCTGTGCGTCCGTCTTGGCAGCATGGCACAATAGTAGGCTAATATTAGGAGCATTATTTCCCTAAAACATCATTGCATGTTAGTAACACGCTTAATTACTAAACGTGTGTTAAAAAAATTGGTAATCAGTTGACCTTTTAAGATTTGGTTTTCGCAAAGCCAAAGTGTATCGACAGCTCGTGTCTCAACAAGTGCGGCCAAACAGATGATAACATGATCTAAAGTTCATGCTTTGCTTCCTTTCACGATGAGCGAACGTGGTCACTGATTTAACCCTATCCGATAGTCCAGCCTTGGTGACTGATTTACAATGGGTTATCACTAAAATCAGTTCGGTCCTTCTTGAGTTACAAATGGTGTAACTATCACAACTTTGTATTAAATGTATTTAAACAGTTAAGATGGTTTGTATACGCTTCAAAATCTCGCAAAGTTGTGCATCGATTAAGTCCTAATTTTGACACGATATGCAACTAGATACAAATATTGCTTTTATTATTTATTTATATTCTGCGTAATTTTTTTTTTAGTATGAAAGCAACGAAATAGCTTTTTCAACGGGTACCACAGTCATATGAAAAACAATATCGCAACTCACTTAACAATCTCAGGAGCGTTTTTGTCCGCCGTTTGTATAAAAAGGAGTACAAACTCAAACACGTTTTAATAAAATGAAGATTTGAAATAGAAAAATCAACTACATGTAAACCACATGTGTACCGTTGGTTTCACTATCAACTCTACTGATATTCCAAATTAAAAGGTCCACAAACGGGGAAAAGGTCGCCTCGTGGTTCGAGGTCCGCTATCAATTTGCGACCACGTGATGATTACAGCACCGAATAATAAATTAAAAACTAAACAATCTACATAATAATAAGTGGCATCACATGTAGTTTCAAATGCAAATTCAAGTGAAAATATATATGTTGATTATTTCATGCCCCTATCTCGTTATCGGTTCTGTTTTTGTATAGCTCTCAAGCAAGGCCTGGCTGATGGTAATCAGTTCACCTGAAGGACCACTCGATCGCCATCCTACTTCTATCCGATAGTGCTATTATCTAGCTGTAGTGTTTTGTAAGGTTCCTTCCTAGTCATCAGTTTCAAAATATTTCGCACCAGTTTGGAACGCGACCACAGCAGAGAAGAACTAGCAAGAAACTTAGAGAATTATCCTACTAATATTATAAACGCGAAAGTTTGTAAGTATGGATGGATGGATGTTTGTTACACTTTCATGTAAAAACTACTGAATGGATTTTGATGAAACTTTACAATAATTGTTATTTTTAAACTTTCGCGATTTTTACAATAATTGCTTATACGTCAGAATAACATTATGTGTGATAACCTACAATTTATTACTATAATTTAGGCTACAATTTATAAAGATATGGTGTGAATTCTCTAACATATAACAATACTAGCGACCCGCCCGGGGGACTTGCGACTTTGTTTTATACTATGTAGTGATATAGCGTCAAGTGCGTAGAAAAAGAATCTGACGAAAAAGTAAATTCCATCACCACGCGGGTAAAACCGCAGGGCGCAGCTAGTAATAACATAAGTAAGTCAATGGGCTTGTCCTTACCAACATATTTTTAGGAGCGGTGGTTCACATTCGACTTTTGAGTTCTACAATACAGACAGTTTGCTATCATGTAATGTTGGTCCACCTTCATTCATCTTCAGTCTAATTACTGTTTATAATATTTACTGTGTCTGTATTAGAAGTAAGAACTGTGATGAACCGAGATGCGCCTATCAGTTAAGGAAACTGTGACATTGTATTGAACGAAGGGCGAGACATACTGATAAAAAGAATCTGCAAACTAACACGGACGAGTCAGATCAAAGTACAACAAATATGTAACATCATCTTCCCGGTCACAAATAGAGACGCATTGTTGTTCTAAGGGCGGCTGAAATGCAAGGTTCGGAGCATTTAAAAAAACACACTTTTTTCAGTGAATTTAGCTTGAAACAACTTTTATGTTGATTGAATAATAAATGACTTTCAGTAACTCAGGCTCCTGACGTTCTTGAGTCGATTCCGGCAAGTGTAATTTTGTAAACCACTCATACTTATAAATCAAAATTATATCAAAACTCATTTAATGAAGTCGGCTCAATAGAGCACTTTTGACAAGTCAAACATATAATAATAATAAAACCGCTCCTATTTATTTATTACCTGAAAACCTGGTCCCCCAACGCGATGTATTTTTTTATTTTTTACTTTTTATAGGTTACCTAGGTCATTGTGTCGGGGGTTTATTTAAATTTTTAATTTAAGTTTTATTTTCTGCTTTTTATAGGTACACGCTTAATATGATGTTTGTAATGTGCACGTGATGCGTTTTCATTTGTGACCCCACTCGATTATATTTGCAGACTTTCGGTTATTCTTCCCCACTTTCACCCCCCATAACTTTTAAACGACTCAACCGATTTTCATCAAACATCGCCCGTAACTCACCTGTCATATAAAAAAAAACTGTATTGAAATCGCTTCATCCGTTCGCGAGCTACGGTGCCACAGACAGACAGACAGACAGACACGTCAAACATAAAACACCCCTCAGACCAAACACCCAGACCCGGAACAAATACTTGTAGGTCGTACAAATATTCGCAAATATCCGTGCGGGGAATCGAACCCACGACATGCTGCGCAGCAGTCGATCGCAAAAAAAAATAAAAAAAAATATTACCACTTAAAATTGAAAATTTATTATTTACCATCTACCACCGGTTCGGAATGCAGCCCTACAGAGAAGAGCCGGCAAGAAACTCTGTAGTTGCTCTTTTTATAGGTCAGGTTGTAGTTTTACTTTCGTACATAATAAGCCCCCTTTATACATAGTGCTGGGGAGTTTTTCTCTTCCATGCTATACTGTCTGTCCATCCCCCTTTCTCGTCTTTAAAAGAAAAGTATTTACTCATAACAGTAAGAGGGTTATCTGAAATCATTCGCCACATGTGTAACAACATACTTTATAAGCGACTAAGTAATTTACCTACGCTAATATCTCAAACTTAAATAAACTTGCTCGACCTTGCTTGCCTTCGAACTGTTGATTTCCAGACATAATATGCAACTATACCAACAAGTCTGTGATTTGGCTAATGTATTTTTGTTGCGATGCATTTAAAATACATAGAGTCACCGTCCCATTCAATCGTTAGGCTGTCGTAGGAATCGACTAAGGACACGGCAGAAATCTTCAAAAAGCCACAAGAGATAAAAAACTTGGCATGTCCCCTGTGCCAACCTATCTGACCAACTTGGCACTGTTTGCCTAATGTCCCTCCTTTAGATGGAGGAGGTCCCACTCAGCCTATCCTTTGTCAGATACTCGTACTGATGATGAAAGGTTAAAGTCAAAGTCAAACCTCTTTCATTGCACTGTTGATTAATGTTCTGTATTCTGGTCCTTCCAGAAAATGTTCAGCCACCTGGTCACGTTGTCATTGCTGCTGCTGACCAGTTCTTCTGGCCAGCCTCTTCTCAACGAAGTCTTGCCTGACGAGGAGCTCCTGTTGGCTTTAGTTGTGAGTATTGTTTACGATTTATATGTGCGGTTTAAAACAGCATACGGAACGGACTGGTTGATCAAGAATGATTGGAGATTGGAATTAGTTTAGTATTTCAACCAATTCTCTGCAGAGATTATTTGACGGAATGGTTAACTGAAGGAGGAGTAGGATATTCTATGCAACCAAAATGTATTACCGCCAGTAGCGACTTCTTCCATGGTTTGTGGCGGCTTTTTTTTCTTGTACGGGACGCCTGTCCATGGTGACTCGGCGGCACCACGTCGGTAAGGAGATGGATGATCCCCAATACCCACTAAAAATCCACTATGTCTGTAGTCTAAACTACATAATTATTAATTATTAACTACATAATTAATAATTAGATGTGCCGCCTTTGGATCAACGGGTCCCGGGTTCGATTCCGGGGTCGGGCAAGTGTCTTTGTCTAAACCAGAGGCACTGGCTCGGAGTCTGGGTGTCATTTCTATCTATAATATGTATGTATTTACAAAAAAAAAATATAAGTAGTTTATCATCCATCTCGTTACCATAACACAAGCATTAAGTTGCTTAGCTTGGGACGAGATGGCGTTGTGTGAAATGTCCAAGGATATTTATTTATTTACTATGATGCCGATGCCGTGCGACTTGTTCTGTATGGTACTCTAGCGCAAATACATAACTCCATTATGACAGTCGAACTTGGTTACACTGCATCATCATCATCATCATATGATGTGTATATTACACACTATGATGATTTGTTCCGTATTAGGCTATCGGATTCTGGCATTTTGTACACACAGCTGTGAAAATTTTAAACAGCTGGATAGATGAATGTTACTTAATAACACTAAAATGGCTCAATAGATTTCGATAAAATTTGGCTAGCCTTCATTACTTTGACTATTACATTAAATTTCATTAAAGTCAGTCAATTTTGTTTTGGTTGACGGATTAGGCCGTGGGAAACGTGTTTTGTTTCAAATTCAATAGTTAAACATACATTCAAAGCTCATTACGCTAAAAGAAGAAAATGAATTGCTGTTCGTTAGTCTCGCTAAAACTCGAGAACGGCTGGACCGATTTGATCTTGGTCTTGAAATGTTCGTGTAAGTCCAGGGAAGGTTAAAAAGATGAGAAAATATGAAAAAAAAAACTTTTAAAGATTTTTATTTATTGATTCTGAGGCCATACGAAGTTTTCCGGGTCAGCTAGTTAGAAATAAATATGATTGTCCTCACTCCAGCCTATAAATAAAAGCTGCTCAGTCGGGCTTCTAAGTTCATAGAGGACAGTATGGCAAGTGGATTTTCACGGGTTTTGTATCAAGAAGACTTCCATCAAACGTGATGTGATTTTTTTATTTTTAACCCATCCGTTAGAAGGTGAACTGTGTAAAGTTGATTTTTTATCCTTTTCACAAAAACGGTGTTTATCTATAAAATAATAAAAGGTCCACAAGTATTGTTTGTGTATTCACGAAACAAGGAACAACAAACATACAACGAACTATAAGACGGGTTATTATAATGTTGGTACTAGTAGAGCGGAAAGTCAAAAAATAATAAAGAGGTAACAAACATCATATCTTATAAAATTATAAAAAGATTTCGCCTAAATTGAATCCAGTGTCGACCGGTATTGAAAGGCGTATCATTTTATTTTAATGAGTACCGATAATTCCGGGTTTTAATTCGAACTTTGTGTATACATTATGTAGGTACTCATTATTATTAGAACTTTTTTAAAACGACTATTTTATTTACTCGTGGCGGTATTTTTTATTTTTTTCTTATCATTGGTCGCTACCGTATTATTACAGTCGGTGACGAATTTTAACTAAGAGAGAACGGTTGGTGAACAACTTCTATATGTCGTATACCAAGAAATAGGTTGAAAATATGGCCCGCATTAACATACATTACATCGGCAGTTTAGATGTAGGTGGTAGTTTTACAATATATTTTTAAACTATGTTGTTAGGATTTTGTGAAAAATATTTCTAGCTAAATCTACTTGAGCGAAGCCGCGGGCAGCTAGTTACCTAGCTAGTACCTTTGAACTCATAATTCTAAGCGCAAACATATCCTTGAATTACTTACGAGTCACGTACACAGATCGTTTTATCATCGATTGTACAAGCCGGAAGTAAAATAACGCGTTAAATTATCTAAATAATTAGATAGTCTAGATTGTCATCATCATCTAGCTCGCCTTTTCGCAATTTCGTGGGAATGGTGCCGATTTAACCTGATTTAGATAACTACCAAAATGTACTCCGGACTTTCGCCACCCGACCTCTGGGATCATCTACGAGATTTGTTGAATCAGACCAGTCGCCAACTGACAGCCGGAACCAATGACTTTCCGAGGACTTTAGTTTTAATGTATGGCTACCCATGCAATGCTGAGCTGCATTTAAATAAGTATTAGGTTTTTTTACATAAAACACAAGTTATTAAATAAGCCACACTCAGAACTAGTACACCTGACATTATGTCATATAACGAACAAATATGCACTACATTAAAGGTAATTTATGGTAACAAACATACCACACATGTATTGTACGGGTTAGGTACTTGCGTGGTAACTAAGCCAATTAAGGTAACGTTTAGGTTTATGACGGATTTTATTAGAATACATGGTCACCACCCCATTCCATACATTTTGGTGTAGGAGGGAAATAAGAAAGGAAATTGCAAGTCGCACATATTGGTGTACCAGAAATGTGGATACGTAACGCGGCCAACAGCATTGTTTCACTGTCAAACCTTCATCAGTGGGGGTCTTATTTGCTTGCAGTAGGACCTGGCCCAGTGGGGAACTCCATTGCATGTAGTTTTGACGCCTTCTCGACGCCTTGAAGCGATTTTGAGACGCCTTAATGCAAATGACTTGACGAACCTTGAGAGAGGAATTTGCACAGCAGCAGTCATTTGTGAATGAATAAGTTTACCGAGATAAAGCGATCCGTCTGGCCAGCGTGGAACAGTAGGCTAACTAATTACCCACCATATAATTGGAGGAGGCGCGACTTAGCGATGGCTATTTTATTGGCTGAGATTATATTTTAAATTTTAAATTATGAAAAAAAATGGCAAGCTTTGTGTGGGACGGCCCTCTGCTAGATGGAGCGACGATCTGCGAAAGGTTGCGGGCAGCAGCTGGATGCGTCAAGCTGAAGACAGGGCGCTCTTTAGGGGAGGCCATGTCCAGCAGTGGACTAATGTAGGCTGATGATGATACAAAGACTAGTTAAGCCAAATGGATATACCAATTAAGGAAGTTGAAGATAGAGAGTCTATTATTATTTTTAATTTCCAGGTGAGCCGACATGGGGAGAGGGCGCCGGACGCCGATGAACGGTCCCTGTCTGACCAACAAGAGCTGATTAAGAACTTAACTTTCATAGAGGGACCTGAAGGGCTGACCAATGTAAGTAATACTTGAATTTGACGGCCTTGTTGGTCTAAAGTCTTTGGATCACGTTCCATACCGGCGCCGGACAACAAAAAAAATTGTGGATGGACCTGGGGAAAGACCTACACCTTACAGAATGCCGAAGATAAATAGCACCACCCACTTATTAGCTGTCCGTGTGGTGACGGATTTAGAATACACAATGTCACCCACCCATACCGTCTTGAGGGTGCCGTAAGAGGCGACTAAAAGAACGCATGAAGTAGATCACCTAGCCGAAAGAGAAGGAAAACTTGATAAAAACTCTGTGCCAACCTGTTGCCAGCGTGGCATAGTAGGCTAATTTCCCTCCATGAATTTGGAGGAGGCCCGACTCAGTAGTGGGTCATTTATGGGTTGAAACGAGTACTTATTGGCTAAGATAATTAGAATACTTTCCATACCCATAATGGACTGGGAAAATGTCATTATAAATGGATGCACCATTTTTTTGTTAGAAAGTCTATTATATTCGAGAGAGTTCTTTACAATGTTCTCAGAAGCCAAAGGTACAACTGTTTTCATGCTTATATTTTTTTTATTATTAGATGGGCAAACGCCGAGCCTTCCAGATCGGCAAATACTACCGCCAAAGATACGGCCCTGAAGGGTTTGGGATCATATCCAGCCTGTACCTTGGCCAAGAGATCTCCGTCCGGAGTACTGACAAGGAGCGAACGAAGATGACGGCCCAGGTGGCTATGAGTGCGGTCTACCCCCCAGAACCTGAGCAGCAGTGGGATGAAGGTTTAGGGAGGGTGTGGCAGCCCGTCCCGTATACCGCTGTCCCATTATCTGAAGATTATGTAAGTGCATTGCATTTTATGGACTATCCCCGTCGGTCCCGGGGAGGATCGACGAGGGGCGTGTGGGACTCTCCTCCGCCCCCGTGAAGAGGCGGGGCATACCCACTAAACATCCCCGGGGTGTACCATCCTGCGCAGAACTGTCTCGTGGGCCCAGAAGCTGCACCATGAGACAGGCGCGCTGGGGGGAGCAATGATGTTCGCGCTCTCTCCCAAACCAGTCCCGGCTCCGGCTGGAGCAACCAACGCAGGAGATGAACTCCGTGGCGCCCTGTCAGGTACACGTAACAGGGCGCCCATCTTGATCCCGTGTGGGGCGAAGGCTTCCCCGCGTCCTGCCCCAAGGCCGATTACCTAGCCGCAAGAGAAGGAAATCTCGATCCGAAACCCTGTGCCAACCCATCTGGCCAGCGTGGCACGGTAGGCTCATTACCCTCCATGCAGTTGGAGGAGGCCCGACTCAGCAGTGGGTAATTTACGGGTTGAGAAGTAGTAGTACTATAGTAGCTTAGAATGAGTAGAAATGGCAGTGGGCGGGTCTTAACTGTAGACAACAGTAGCAGCTGTCTAGCTGCTAGTCAATGACACCTGTCGATTCATGAATATCCGAGGTCAAACGACAATCGTCCGTGTAATATGATGAGACTGGTCGACTTGTTTCTCAATGTCGTCCCATCATGGATTTAATGGTTTTTAGGGGTAGATGTGCCGCCTTTGGATCAACGGGTCCCGGGTTCGATTCTGGGGTCGGACAAGTGTCTTTGACTAAACCAGAGGCACTTGCTCTGAGTCTGGGTGTCATTTGTGTTTGTGAATTTCATGTTTGTAAACTGCGTTACAGGTTATAACTACCTAGTGCAAGGGTATCTTTTTAAAAAAAAAGATGAATATTATATAGTTACCCGTGACGTCCTCAGCGTTGTTTTTTTTTTGTTTTTTTTTTAAACAACTGTACCCCTGCACTAGTTACCTGTATCGCAGGGGCAGTTTACAAACATGCAATTCACAAACACAAATGACACCCAGACCCAGAGCAAGTGCCTCTGGTTTAGTCAAAGACACTTGTCCGACTCCGGAATCGAACCCGGGACCCGTTGATCCAAAGGCGGCACATACTCCGACGACCAACGACACAATTGGTTTAGAACGTTTTTTGCAAGTAGTTATAGGAACTACATTTTTAAGGTAATATAACTGTTAACAAATTACTGCATATAATATTAGTAGAATTATATCTATGGTTACGCCATTAACGATTCACTGTAGTTAAATGAAATCGCGTCTAGTAATTTATTAATAGTCCATTACAGTTTATCTCTTACGTAGTCTGCTTTATCTATCACGTATCTGTGGATTGGGTTCACAAAATGTCAGCGTTGCGTAACATATTGTTGCAAAAGTAAAATGACCGCAAGATAAGGTAACACGTTGACTGCAAAAATGTCAGCATTCCGACAGACTGACCCATTAAAAGGTGATCGTGCGGTTGTTGTGAAGAGCCTTTATTCGTGTTTGCGTGCAACACACACTCGGATTACTTACGCGGATCGATATGTGTGACCAATGACAGTCGTATTACAAACAGTTTCATACTTATGAACGTCATATTTTGCACGGCCATACGTTTCTTATAAATCGCTAGCGACCCGCCTCGACTTCGCATGGAGAAAAAAGTCATTCTCTTGAGATCAAGGAAAGAGGGTCTATTATTCATTATTATTTTGTTATATCCGTGTGGTGACGGATTTAGAATACACAGTGTCACCAACCCATACCGTCCCGAGGGTTTCGTAAGAGGCGACTAAGGGAACGCAAGAAGCAGATCACGTAGCCGCAAGAGAAGGAAACCCTGTGCCAACCCATCTTGCCAGCGTGGTGCAACTTTCATGCCCTCTCACTTACGTATTGTACATCAAAATATACAAGGCATGACTAGCAAACAGTTAGAGATTGATCTTTTTCTGGACTATCACAAAGTTCAGGTATTTTGTGTTACGGAACACTGGTTGAGAGATTATGAGCTGGGGCGCAATAACATGAGCCACAAAGTAGTAAGTGCTTTTTGTAGATCATCCGCCATCCGTGGTGGGTCTCTTATATTAGTATCAAGTAATTTAAAATGCAAAGAACGCAAGGATATTGTGCAGCTCTCAATAGAGCGCACGATCGAGTTATCTTGTGTAGAACTTGATATGTATATCATTATTTGTGTTTACCGCCCTCCATCAGGTATATACAGCCAGTTTGAAATGGTAATGGAGGAAGTCTTAGGAAGAATTACAGTAAATAGTGGTAAAGATATAATAATTTGTGGTGATTTTAACATAGATTTGCTTCTTGAATCAGCGTCAACTTGTCGATTTATTAGCCTCTTTAAATCATTCGGATTGACTCACGCCTTTTGTGAACCAACTCGAATTACTACAACTACATTTTCATGCCTCGATAATTTTTTCTGTAGTTGCGATATGGTCGATAAATCAATCCTAAACGACCTATCATCAGATCATTGCGGCCAACTTATTGTTCTACCCTTCCAAAAAACAGTGGAATGCCTTAAGTTTACTACTAGACCAGTCACATGTAGCAGATTAGAACTATTCAAACATAATATATCTAAGATGACTGGTGATATGGCTCTTGCACGTGGCGATCCAGATAGCTTATTTATGAACTTATTTGATATTATTAAAAGGCAATACGATGATTTATTTCAATTAAAAACTTTTACTAAAAGAAATAAAATAAAATTTTGTGATTGGGCTACACCAGGCATTTACAAGAGTAGGAATACATTGTATAATCTTTATTCCATGAAACAAATGAATTTTGATTCAGTGTTTCACGATTATGTTAGGTCTTACTCAAAAGTTTTTAGGAAAGTTTGCAATACAGCTAAATCCTTACACATAAGCCGTAAAATAAGAAATTCCGAGGACAAAATAAAAACAACTTGGAATATTATTAATGCTGAAATTGGGAAATCAAAGCCACAAGATTCCATGTTCCAATTAAATGTAAATGACAAATTAATAATTAATAATTATGAAGTGGCTCAAACCTTTAATAACTTTTTTGCCTCTATACCTAGTCAAATCACTGCTTCGTTGAATTCTTCTCCTGACGTTGCCGAAGAATTACTCAGAAAAAATGTTAAGGAGTGTTCAGACATGTTCAGTTTCACTCTCGTTACAGCCATAGATATTGTCAATACTTTTACTACCATTAATTCAAAGAAAACTGGGGATTTGTGGGGTATGTCAACACTAGCAATTAAAAGCATTATTTATGAGATTGCCCCGTACCTTACAGTTATTTTTAATGAATGTATAGACGTGGGTACTTTTCCTAATTTGATGAAACTTAGTAAAATTACACCATTATTCAAAGCTGGCAACAAAAAAGAGCCCGGCAATTACCGTCCAATTTCTATTCTGCCAGTTCTAAGTAAAATCTTTGAAAAACTGATTCTAAAACAATTACTTCATCATTTCGATATACATAAATTATTGCATAGTGAGCAATACGGTTTTACTAAAGGTCGTTCTACGACCAATGCAGGTGCTGCGCTCTTAAAACATATTTATGATGCTTGGGAGAACGCGCAAGATGCTATAGGTATTTTTTGTGACCTATCGAAAGCTTTCGACTGTGTGCATCACGAAACCCTGATTAGAAAGCTTCAACACTATGGCGTTAAAAACAATGCTCTCAATTTATTAGCATCGTACCTGAGTGATAGAATTCAGTTCGTCGACATTAACGGAGTTAAGTCTGCTGGATCGCCTGTGTCAATGGGCGTGCCACAAGGGTCCATCCTTGGTCCCTTCTTATTTCTTGTATATATTAATGACCTTGCATTTTTTATTAATGACATCTGCGATATCGTGCTTTTCGCTGATGATACATCTCTTGTATTTAAAGTTGACCGAAAAAACGTTAATTACGACGACGTGAATAGCGCGCTTAGTCAGGTATCATACTGGTTCACAACAAACAATCTGCTACTAAATTCTGTGAAAACTAAATGTATTCGATTTGTAACACCGAATACCAAGATTAAAGATACAAAACTAGTTTTGGATGATAAACAAGTAGACATAGTAGATTCAACCAAGTTTCTAGGCATCACTCTAGATCGTAAGCTGCAGTGGAAGCCTCACATTGCCACTCTTACGGGAAAGCTTAGTTCAGCCGCCTATGCTGTTAGACAGGTTAGGAGACTCACTGACGAAGATACGGCAAGACTAGTTTACTTTGGTTACTTCCATAGCGTTATGTCGTATGGGATCTTACTCTGGGGTAATGCTGCCGATATACAAAACATATTTGTTCTACAGAAGCGCGCGTTACGTTCAATCTATAATTTAGGACCTAGGGAATCGCTGAGAGAACGCTTTAAAGAGATAGGCATTTTAACTGTAGCGTCACAGTACATTTTCTCAAATCTCATTTTTGTTAAACAAAATTATAATAGCTTTAAAAAAAATAGTGACGTCTCGTCCTCCAATATCCAGACCAGAAATAGGCGTAAGCTAGTTACACCATTCCACCGGCTACAAAAAGCACATGGTTCTTTTGTAGGTCTCGGAATTCGCCTGTTCAATAAATTACCGGAAACTGTCTTGGATTGGTCGTTCGAGAAATTTAAAGGTTACATTAAGTCCCGTCTAATTAAAAAAGCGTACTATCAAGTTAATGATTATCTATCAGATAATGACGCATGGGAGTAACGTCGGCTGTGTTATGGTCTAGCTCTGATCTTTCAGCCATTTTATTAGTGAAGTTTGTAAACAGTATGTGAGTGCAGTTTCAGCACGCACCATGTAATTTGTGTGTAATTTCACTATTTTTTATTTTAAATTTTTAATAGGCTACATGATTATGCGTGTTATTGCTTTCACAAATCTGTAAGACTTGTTTGTACCACCATCATTGTAATCCTTTTATTTAAAAGAGCAACCACAGAGTTTCTTGCCGGCTCTTCTCTGTGGAATGGCGTTCCGAACCGGTGGTAAAAACTAGATGATTAGTTTTTTTTTATATTTCTCTTAAATTTAATACTTTTTTTTTGACTATTTGAAAGCATTCGCAAGAATTTATTCGAATAAAAAACATTTTGATTTTGATTTTGATTTTCCTCCATGAATTGGCTGAAACGACGAGGACGATTTTGTAATTTCTAATTTACATGCTTTCGGTCCGTCGCTTACGGACGTTTCGTGTCGCCAACAGGTCTTGAAGGCCTCCTTCAATTACAGAAAGGATGTCTACTGTGTCACGCTAACCACATGGGTTGAAACAGGTTTCAAGTTGTCCTTCTCTTGCGGCTAGCTTACCTGCCTTGTCATCTCCTTTTCCCGACTTTAACGACACCCTCAGGATGGAATGGGGTAGTGACACGATGTATTCTGTAAGTCTGCTCGCATTTGGCTGCTGTAAAGTCCTTCCCAAGTTGGGCAGCAACACTAAAACGCCCCCGTCTTTCGACTCAGAACAAAGTCCACCAGGCTGCAGGTAAACAATAATATTTCTTTCTCCAGCTCCGCTATTACTCCAACTGCCATCGGTTCAGAGAGCTGATGGATGAGAGCAAGGAACACTCGCTGACCCATGAACTGCAGCCATACCTGAAGCTGGTCCCGTTCCTCAAGGAGAAGACTGGACGGAACTTCACAGAGAACCCTTTGCTCTTCCAAACGGTGTTTGATTTGTTCAAGAGTTTGGTAAGTGCTATTATAAACATCTTTAATTTATCTTGTCATTGTCATCATCTCTGCATGCAAAACCAACTGCTGAGGCCTCCTCCATTACATGGAGGGAAATTAGCTAATTGCTCTACGCTAACCAGGTTAGCAGTTTCACGTCAAGTTTTACTACCATTGCTCCCCCTTAGCGTGGCTGTCCCCATGGAGGTACAGTCGAGACCCACTTGAAGATCTCCAGCCTCCCTGGTAAAAAACAATTACTCTCCAGACAACATATTTTCTTTTCCTTTAGCATTGGTTCTTAGGATGAAATGTGGTCGTGGCACTATTAATTCTAAATAGATTACCACAGGGACTATTTTTGTAAAACAATTGCATAAAATGGCTAGTTTGTATGCAATCTAGGAATTTTCCTTATGGTTAATTTTCGTTCTGACAGTAGACGATTAAGGAAAATAGATCGTAATAGCATCATCATCTCAGCCTATAATTGACCCACTGTTGAGTTGGGGCTTTTCCGATGTAGGGATATTAGCCGTATTGGCATTTGTATTAAGTTTTCCTACACTTGAGGTTACATTGTCAACACTCGCCGGATAGTCATTCTATTCTATTCTAGGTCGTGTATAGATACAACAATACAAATACAACAAACAACTACATACCTACAATTGCAAATTAAGTATTGTGCCTTAAAACTATTTTAATCCATGTTAACTAGTATTAGTTATGCTCTTACATACTTTTTTATAATGAGTAGCTCCTTTGCCATGGGATCTTTTGGTTTTGAATTGAAATCAAATATTTCTCAATGCCAGTAGTAAGCTTCTGACTCCTTACTGTGATCATTTCCGAAACTCACTATTACATTTATCATTTACCAACGATTCGGAAGGCTGCTCTTCTAGAGCATGAATCGATTTGTAATGTAATCTGAAGATGTTTTTGTAATTATTATTTTACATATTTCAATAATTACACTTAATGTTTTTCGTGTTGTTTCTTGTACAATACTATAACACATTATATTAGCAAATAAATAACATGAAGGAAGATGAAGGCGTGTAGAAATTTCTTGCTTAGATAACATTTGTGATAGCGAGTCACAATCTGCCACACATTGACAGTGGTTAACAGTAACAATCTTAACGCTGTACATAAGAACCGGATACCTGTACCCACCGATCCCCAAGGTCATCTGTTCACAAGCATGACAGCCACCGATGACGATCACCCTCAATATTATTTCAGGGAAAGCCGACTCGACGTCACCACTGCCATGAGTCTTTGGATGAGCTCGAGCATCAAGCAACAAACTCAAGAAAATTATATTAATAGTTGTTTTATTTGGTTTTCAGGTAGGGTTGGGCTTGGACGTCCCGGAATGGGCGAAGCCACAGCTCACAGAACTGAGTGAAGCAGCACGTCTGGCCTACAGGCTCTATTTCTCAAATGATGAAATGAAGAAGATCGGAGGCGGTAAGTGGCAATTCAGGGTAAATTTTTCAAGTTTTGGGTCAAGTAGAAACTCACTGCTACAAATTTTTCGTTTGCATTTTTTCTGTGACCTTCGGCTGAGAGTAAAGGCACATTAACCTCTGAACTACGATTATAATTATTATACTGACCGTAACGGATTGTCCGTGTGGTGACGCATTTAGAATACACAATGTCACCATCCCACACTATCCTGAGGGTGTCGTAAGAAGCTACTAAAGTATCGGAAGAGGCAGATCACCTAGCCGTATGAGAAGGAAAACTTGATACAAACGCAGTGCCAACCCGTCTTGCCAGCGTGGCACAGTAGGACTCAGCAGTGGGTTATTTATGGGCTAAAACGACGACACGTGTCAAGTGTTTCTCTCATCTGGCGAATTTCCTCACACTATGCCGGAAAGTGTTGTTTGAAAAAAACCTTTAGCTTGAAAAAAAACTACAGAGTTGAGGTGTCTTCTTGGTACAGCAGCATTACGAACTGGTGGTAGCTTCAGTGTGACGTAAGGATTTGCGTATGAAAGGTATGAATGTCGATATGCCCCCCAAAGGAGTGTAAGGAGTGAGTGCCAAGTGTGGTCCAAGGGCCGAAATATGGTGATGGTAGTTTAAACATGACGTTTTATAGCCAATTATTACTAGAGCCAAATTTGATTATTGGTTTATAACCAGCTCATACGGCACAATAAATAGACTGGAAATAGTTATTTGTGCAACAAGAGAGCAAAGTCGTTTTTTGCTGCGAGTGCTGATATTGAATCCCGAGTAAGCGAAGGAATCAATGATTGAATCACGAGCGTAGCGAGTGATTCTAAAGTTGATTCCTGAGTGCTGCGAGGGATTCAAAGGCACGAGATGCGAAAAATTTTGCTCTCGTGTAACACACATAACTTTTCACTTCAGCAGCGAGAACACTATAGGAAATGAAATATATTACGTAACATTTTTGAAACTATAATTAAATATTTTTAAGTTAAATATCAGTTTTTAAGCAGTAAATACTTATTTTAGTTTAAATACAACAATAGGTTAAAAATTCAATGAATTACAATAAAAGATATAATTATCATTTTTGCTAAATTTCTTTAGTTAGTACGAAATTCCGAACGTGTTTGTCTTTGAGGTCGAATTAAAAATCGGAGTAACCCCATAACGAACTCCTTTCATCCAATCGAACTGTTAAAAGTACGTCTTGTTTGTATTTATTTAAATATAGTTCCCATAATATTGCTCTATCAATTTAATATTTATAATCTGTACTTTAATGCTTTGTATTGTTTTCTATAGCGCTACCTGCTAACATTTAACTTCATAACTCTAACGCAACTTATAACCAATTAATTTAACTTTCATAATCACACGAAATTTCTAACACAACACACTTGTCATTGGCAAAATCATCGGTATAACGATGGAAGCCAAAACCTAAATGAAGAAGAAGAAGAAAAATCGGAGCTGTTGGTACTGGCCACTTGGTCTTTGTCTCTCTCTCTTTTCTATTGGCGGGAAAGAGATAGTGTCAATGTTTCGAATTAGAATTAAAAAGTTACTTTGTCTCACTCAGTGGGCAAAATCGCATTTTGTCCACTGTTTTCAGTGAGCAAAACCTACATGTTTGAGCTACTGAAGTGAAAATAATATTGCAGTTGCTGTTTCTAACGCGGTTATCAATAACATTACGTATTAGATATAATTGCGCGGAGAAGTTCACGAATAAGGAAAATGTATGCTACAAGGAAAAACAGTCAGATTTATCAAGGAACGATAATTATATAAAAACAATAATAATCATTTAACCATCTCATCTCAAAGCTATTTGATGTATTTGCTTCGCGTAGTTTTCTTAGACCTAAATTGACCCAGTAAGTCCTTTCCCGTGTACTTTTCACCTGTGTGGGGACGGGGCTGAATATAAAACTTCCCCAACGCACGCTGGGAAGTAACGCGTGTTGTAAAAGTCAACAAAACCCAGCACGCTTGGCGATAGGACCCAATGGTTCGCCCGGCTAGCTACCACCCTCACGTATTATAAGTCCGGCGCCAAGCAGCTCTACTGTGTTTGGTCGTGTGTATGTGAGAGCCGGTGCCCGACAGGACATTTCCCTGAATTTCCTGCTCCATCTTACACCCTGGCGTTGCTTTCCATCACGCATAGTCAAAGGCATTAAAGTCCCTGATAAAAAAAACTTATCTAGTTCCCAAACCTATGCTCTGTTATTTACGTATTAGTATTTTACTTCTATTCTTTATTAAAGTGTCCATCTGACACGACTTAATCCAAACATTCTTACCAAGTGTCTGTATGAAAAGCATGTGGCATAGGTACGTCTCGAACTGACATTATAACAGTATTATTAGGCTACCAAAACTTGCGATTTTGGGGCACTGTATTGTGACATTGTAGGACATCGTAAATTATTTATACAGAAGTGCAGTGAAGTAAGGTTCTAAAGACTTTCTTGGCCACTGTGGTGCAGTACTTTAGGCTTGACTCGTTATAACACCTGCTCTTTCCACTTCTAGGGGTGCTCCTCAACGATTTCATAAACGCAGCTGATGCCATCATAGCCGGCGAGCCCGTCTCACAGCGGCTCCGCATAATCTCAGCCCACGACTTCAACATTGGAGCCCTGATGGAAGTCTCCGAGCTACAACATGACCAGAGTATCCCGGACTACGGCGCTGTGTTCGCATTGGAGCTGTACCGGTCTCGCAGCACTGGGCAGTACAGCGTGCTGGTCAGTTTAACATTGTTTACTTAGCATTTCAACTCTACACAATAAGACAATAACCAACTATGTAATTACTGTTCTACTCTCGTGTCTTATAGGCAATGTATCCACTCCTCAGCCCATAAATGACCCACTGCTGAGTCGGGCCTCCTCCCATAGGGAGGGTAATTAGCCTACTGTGCCACGCTGGCCAGGTGGGTTGGCACAGGGTTTCGTACCAAGGTTTCCTTCTCTTACGGCTAGGTTACTTCCTTTTGTTGGCGCTTAGGACACCCGCAGATTGAAATAGGATGGTGACACTATGTAGTGGTTTGATTTTTGTAGTTTGGTTACCAGAAACTTTAACTATACGTAAGGAAGAAAAAGGAATGTCGATTTTGTAGACAGGAATCAACGGGTCCCGGGATCGATTCCGGGGGCGGGCAAGTGTCTTATTCTAAACCAGAGGCACTTGCTCTGAGTCTGGGTGTCATTTGTGTTTGTGAATTACATGTTTGTAAACTGCCCCCGCGATAAAGATTATACCTAGTGCAGGGATTTCGTTTTTTACAAGACGAAGAAGAAATATGGAAAAATTAATACTTATTTTCACTTCATTAGTCCCACGGCCGATAGTTTCGCCCATTAGGAACAAATTCTTGAAATTTGAGTCGCATTGCCGACGTTTGGCAGAGGATCGTATAACTCGCGCAATTGGTTGATGATATGCGCGAACTTTCGCCGAAAGTTATTTGCCGTAGACAGTCTACATATAAGAGCAACTCGCGAAATGATTTCCCTTGTGATTCTATGGCTAACTAAAAGACACAACACATGACACCCAAATATTTCCCTTCCAGCCTGTCTATCTGCCTCAAGCTGGCGAGTCCAAGCCCAAAATACTGAAGGTCGTGGGCTGTAAGCAGAGCTACTGTGACTACGACACGTTCAAAGAGTTGACATCAGATTATGTTCTCCCTGAGAAGGAGTTCTACAAGATGTGTAGGATTAAAACTGAACTGTAGGACTTTCAAGTATTATTATTTAAGACGGACGGTAGGATTGTAAGTAATAGAAGAACTCGCGGTTTCAGCTTGTATTTTTTGTATCTACTACTACTTAGTCCAGAAATAGCCAGTGCTGAGTCGGGCGATTTTCACATACATACATTTGTTCAGTCATTTTTCAGTCTTTCATTGCCAGTTTTTCATTGTTCAGTCACCGTGAAAAATTACATTGTTTGCTAGGTATTGTTTGGTAGGTTTATACATTTAAACGAAGAAAAACATCACTTTTATCAACCAACGCGTTATATTGCTTAAACTACCTCTAGTGTCAAATGTTAGAACTCTGTACCCTTGTAGAAAACAAGATAACCAAGTGATTTACTTAAACTCAATAGATGGCGTTACAATCAATGTGGAGCTAAAACTGTGACGATAATAATCTAGTGATTCAAAATGTGTACAAATAAATGATAATGTATATTTTAATAAGAATTGTTTTTCTTTATGACTTGTACCTACTTTACATATTGACAAATTTCTATTGTGTTAAAACCCCCGATACTTAGGTAACCTACGTGATACTAAAACATACCTACGCCAATGACCAACGGATTCTAGAAGGCCTCACCATCATCATCATCCACGCGCTTAAACCCAGTATTGAGTCGGGTTTGATCAGCAAACTTCTTGTAGGACTTTTGCCGATTTTAGCGTTTCTGTGTGACATTTCTTCATAAAGCTATGCACGTATTTCTTATTTTTTATCCTGGGCATTAAATTAATATGTACAACCATTGGTTCTTAGATTCTGTGTAGTAATTCGCATATTTATTACCTTAAACACCGATACAAGTATCGTATATAGAATGTCTGACAAATGCCCCACTGGGGTCAAAGAATCCCGTGATTGATACGTCGGGGATAAGGTAGCGACCATGTTGATTTATAAAACAGGACCTGCTATATACTATATCTTCTTCTTCTCTAGTCGGTCCGTCATGACTGAGGACCGTGGTCATCGGTGGATGCGTTACATTTGGACCTCCATCGAGTCCTGTCCATGGCTTCCGTAGAAATACAAAAGCTTTTTTTTTTTTTACTAGGTTAGTCCTACTTACGCTACTAGTAATAAATAACCTACCGTATAAGTACTAACCTAACCTACCGAGGAAGCAAAATAATGGGAACTATTTATCTAAATAAAAACCTTTCATTAAAAAAGCGCAGTGCTGGTAGGCCTCCAACACGGTCGACCGATGACCTGGGTAAAGTCGCCGGAAAACGATGGATGCGGGCGGCCCAGGACCGGCCTTTGCCAGCATTGGCTGAAATGTTGATGATGATGATGAAAAACCTTTCAGCACAAAAGCATTGGTTAATTATTTTTAATATATTTTCAGTTTCAGTATTCTTTTTTCAGTGTAATGCTTAAAAATGGTATGGTTTGTAATAGAATTGCTAAACAAAATTTTCGTTTCATACAAATATTTTGTTGATATTCATTACATATTATTACTTATTTAAAGTTTTAGGTAGTACCTATGTAAGTATGTACATTGTAGCTTGGTAAACTTCAACGACTTCAAAATCGATGGGACCAATTTGGAAGCAATAACAAACTAAAAAAAATGTATTTTCCAAGTCGTCACCTCCGCCTCTTTTTTGAAGTCGGTTGAAAATATAAATGTATACGAATTCACGAAATATAGTTCTCTCTCGAGCAGCATTCCGAACCGGTGCCGGTGGTAATTTCAGCATGAATGTATCTGAACGGGTGGGTGGACGATTGTGAGAGATCAAAAGCGATGGATGGATTGTAAGAATGAGGAATTGTGTATGAAAGGTGTGACTGTAGATATCACGACTGATTGGTGTGTATGGAGACTACCACCTAGCGTGGGACAGGGGTCGTAAGCTGATAATGGTAATTTTAACTATGACGATTAAAAAGAGATTTGTGATAAAACCTACGTAAATAAGGTTCCGTTTGAGTTTGAATAGCGATTCAGTTCTCTAAAGAAAAGGATTCCACAGTGCATTGTAAGTAAGTAAACTGTCGTCATTTAAAATGAGATTGTCGCCCCGCTTCCAATAATAAAACACCAGCCTACGTCCCAAGGGTCCAATTGGACCGTAATTTACGCAACGCTATGGAAAACGTACATATATTACGCCTTTGTCTTCGCAAATCGGCTGTTGAAGGAATGCATTGTTATTATGAACACTCACATTTTACCTATTGCTTGCTGAGGGTACACTACCTTGGCGAAAAGAGAAAAAAAAGCACTGTTCTAAAGGCTGAAATATACCTACGATTATATACCTACGAGTAAGTAGAGTTAGCAAAAAAAATCAGCCCGCGACCACAGACACTGCAAAATGTCTAAAACATCTATACAATTAAAAATAAAATTGGAGTGTCTGTTTGTATTATAAAATACAACATTTGGCACACATTTACCAAGGTTTATCCCGATTTTTTAAGGTTTTTCCCGAGAAAAACAGAATGAACAAGTAAACTCTGCTAACTGAACTATAACTTGGTCCTTTAATGCCACGCGGCTGAAGTGTATCATCTGAACACATGAAATCTGTAGAGTAACTAGCCTGTCGATCTAACCGACAATCACTCTGTTTAAATACTGATATTTATCCGTAGTACCATTAACCGTTAGCTGATCCCTAATAAATTAGGAAAACGCAAGACATGACATAAATAACTAAAGAGCCGCCTAGTCTCGACCTTTTGGTCACGGGCATCCTACACAAAATTAAATACAGTATGTCTAATAACAAAACGTTGCTATGCGTAATTACTCAGACGTTACGGTTTACGAGGAAACCGGTTCTCGTTTGTATCTCACCAACATTATTTGGAGGAATTTATTTAGATGACACGGCAATATCAGGCGACCCACATTCCATCATGTGAAACCCTTTGCAGCAAACCCTTCAAGGAAATATTACGCTCATAAGGGCGGCTTTTCAATTCCTCGCACCTCATTTTAAATCTTTTCTTGTACCGTAAATCTCCGCGCGCAAAATGGACGTAGTGACTTCTGGAACGCGACGCGAATTTGAAGCATCGCTTTACGTTCCATTGCCTCTTTTTATTGCACTCATCCCATTAATCTTTATGTTAGCCCGGGAATGGAAAGGAGTGCGCGATTTGCAATCTAATTTTCTCTATAAGCGTGCAAAAAGTCTCATCTCCCTAAGTGAATTCATTTTTTTGTTTTCTTTTCAAATAAAAGAGTAGATAATTATGTGATAGATAATGTACATGGTGCAACATAAAGGGTATTTACCTATGGAAAGGATCAATGGTACTACTGTGACCTACACTGTGTCACAGTGAAAAAGGAACCCATTTTTTGACGAGGGGATGGTATTATCTCTGCGCAGGGTAACTCTTCATGGGGACAGGGCCGGATTACGTGAGAGTCTGAGGTGTGATGTTTTGCTGATTGCACCTCCGTTTCTTCTGTCTTTCGAGTACCATTTGGCAGAACTTCATGCTAAAAATGTCTGCCGGGCAAATTATTTTCGACCGACGACGTCATCTAATATAAATATTGTGCAATATAATTCATACACAGAATTGCTTTTAATTAATTTATAAACTTGGTTATAAAATACAAGATAAGCTATTCTATCAATAATGCTATTAAATGCAGACTCAACAATGATTCAGATCATTTAACCTCGCATTATATTAGGTTTGTAGTCCATCTGTACATTTGCATGAATATAAAGGTTAGTGTTTTGTTTGTCATGATCGGTTTCGCTAAATCTACGAAAAGACAAAAATCATTTAGTCAATCAAAAAAATCAATCTAATCAATATTTACGTAATTGAACTTGCTCTCACTATGCTGTTAAGTGCTTTTGTAAACAAGACAAATGATTTGAAAAAAAGCAACTACAGAGTTTCTTGCCGGCTCTTCTCTGTAAAGCTGCATTGAGGTGCAAGCTGCACACGATGGCAGATGGTAAATAATCAATTTTATATTTTAAATTATTGTTTGACTTGTCAAAAGTCAACTTGACAAAGTTTTGATTGATTTGATTTGATACTGGTTGGTTTGTTTGGTAACCGTAATCGTTACAGTCTTGTCTTTTTTGACTCATCATTATCTTAAATGAAATTATTCCTTTAAACCAAACCTTTAATGCAAATTTAAAGCTTTTTAACTTCTCTGTTCATGGTATATAATTTTATCAGCTGGCTACCTCGACTTCATTATTGTACAAAAGATCAGTGTTCAGTTTTTGTGTAAAAAAACTACAAAAACCGGTCACTCAGGTAGATCGTGTGTCCCCTTCTTAATGTACTACGTGAAGTTAGCGGGACTTTCTGTGTGCGGTGCGAATCGGCGGCTGCATTGCAAGGGGCAATGGCGAACTTCACGTGCTTTACTTAAATACTACGCTAAGTTCGTGACTCTAACAAAAACATGCGATTTATTGACGAACCAAACTAACTTTAAAACACGCACGGCGGACCAAATTTACAACACAACCCAAAACAAACGTACTAACAGTGGATTGTAACTTTTAAAACAACTCGGGAACTCATAAGTTTTTTGACTTTTGTTTATAGTGGCAACCTGACTGAGTTTAGGAGCGCAACAGATTGTTACTTAGCTACACGCTAGCGGCCGTCTTCGATTTTGTTAGGTTATATTTCTATGTCAGTCGTGCAGTTGTGTGCGGGGAGTCGCGTCGCGTCGCTGTTTCGCGCGCAGTGTCTTCGAAAACTTTTATCTGTGACGAATATTACAGATAATTTATACGAAATCGATCCGATTACCGAATTATAACCGAAAAAGTGTTCTCACGCAGTGTTTGAGTGTTGTTTTGTGGTTAATAAAGTGATACAGAGTGCATTCTTTCGGTGATTCATCTGGAAACAAGAAATTGTGTACCAACTTGTGTCGTACACTGGATGTATCAGTAAAGTTATGTGTAACGAATCTTTGTGAACGCTGCTTACGATTCTGAGAAACCTGCGAGGGAATTATACTACTGTGGCGAAGGAAAAAGGTAAGGTTATATTAATTTTGTCCATTGCGAGTCCGAAGTAAGACTAGAAAGAAACACAACAATTGACCAAAGTTGCTAAAAATAAGTCGTTTAGGTACATATCTTTTGTTCAGGATTTGTAATATGCCTGACGCTATAGATATGACCAGTCCACAGTATGGAATGTAATAGGTACCAAAAAAACATGGTACGGTCTTCAACCGGTAATTATATACCTACCAGTCCTAATTGTATACATGAATTATGTAGTGTTCTTTTTTAATCTTCACTACAAAATGCTAAAATTCATACGTACCTACAGCCAAACATTGAATTTCCTCCTTTTTATAGTCGACTAAAAAGTAAATTATGGTAATGTGGCCAGTTGCCGTCTGCCGCGTGTAATGGGTCAATGAAAAAAACTAAGAAAACATTGCAGGACTTCCTTTCTTAACGTACCGTTATTACATTACTTACCTAGATACCTTGTCTTTAATGAAGAAGGATTTATTACCGTTAAAATGTCACTTTTGTACGTTTAAGTTCTACAATTTCCACTTATAATATAAACTAACTACAATAACTAAAATTATACAAAAAAGCGTATTCTACAAAGTCGTACTTTTTGACGTCAATTATACCTTCTACCGTTTTGACATACAGGGAATAATTTCATTTTCAAAAAATGCCATGATTCCTTCAGACGTTTAGGCGTCAAGCAGAAAAATAGACAAACCATTTTTTTTACCTAGAACCATTAACATGGTTTGATAAAAGTTGTTACTAAATTGTTCAGATGCATTCTATTGCTACTGCTGCTTAATTACGATTAATATCAAACCATTTGCTTTATCAATCGTTCGTGTAGAAAACATAGAAATAACCTAAACACGCTCGTATACTAAAGATTTGTTTTTTTGAAACCGATCAAAGACAGTGAGAGAAAATATTAAAATTGCTTTTTTATTCAGTAGCGTGATACGGAATGTTAACACAACATACCTATTACGCTTCGTAGGGATTTTATATTCCTGGAATCATATTGCCATGCCAATGTAGTCGGTTGTACGAGACGAACAAAGGATCTCAGTAGAAGAAAATCCTAAGTATGATGTTTTGTGCTAACTCGGGGCCAACTTCAATTTAAACCACGAATTGTGGCAACTTATAAGCTACGTCTACTACAGTTTGGTACTGGGAATATATTACTGTAGAAAGGAGGCCGCGTGGTGACGGATTTAGAATATACAGTGTCACCACCCCATTCCATCCTGAGGGTGTCGGCTCTTACGACGAAAAGGAAATGAAAAGGCCGAAAACCTAGCCGTTTAAGAAGGAAAACTGGATATGAAACCATGTGCCAACCTATCTGGTCAGCGTGACACGGTAGGCTAAATATCCTCCATGTAACTGGAGGAGGCCCGACTCAGTAGTGGGTTATAAATGGGTTGAGTAGTAGTAATAGTAGTAAAAAGGAGGAGATGCGATAACCACAGGGACAAATAGCTTTATCACCACTTTAATCCACTGATGGTTAGGCCTACCCTAAGCAGCGCCTGTCTTCAGCCTGACGCATCCAGCTGCTGCCTGGAGCCTTCCGCAGATCATGATGAACCTAAGATATATTTATTCAATGTTCAACACATACGTCATCTAAGTACCTAACAAGTATATAATATAAATAAATATTCTTGGACATTTCACACAACGCCATCTCGTCCCAAGCTAAGCAACTTAATGCTTGTGTTATGGTAACGAGATGGATGATAAACTACTTATATATATTTTTTTGTAAATACATACGTATTATAGATAGAAAACACCCAGACCCGGAACAAATACTTGTAGGTCGTACAAATATTTCTTCCGTGCGGGAATCGAACCCGCGACATGCTGCGCGGCAGTCGATCGCTCAACCACTGCGCCAACCGTGTCGCCATATATTATGATGCAATTGATCATCCTCTCAATTATAAATATTCAATAGTCATAAATAATACCTAAACCAACCATTGTGGTTTTATGACCATAAAATTATTCATCTATTCACTGGAGTCTAGATTACAATGAATCAATATTCATGTCACATTGTATATCAATTAAAGCATTTTAATTGGTCAACCTATGGGCATGATAAATGAATGCACACATAGACAGTATAAGGCTTTAAGTCTTTCCGAGCTAGGTCTTGCCTGGGAGCCTAGTTCTGTAAAATACTCCACGGCTCCTTTCTTAATGGCCGGCAAAGCACTTGCGCCTCCGCTGGTGTATGTGGGTGGCAGGGATCGTCTAACCCCAGATGACCCATTTGCTCGGTAGCTTCCCTCTTTTATAAAACGTTACCTAAAATAATTACATAGTTCTCAGTCATGCACTGATAGATATTCGGCTTTCTACTTCAAAACAGATCTATTTTTTACCCTTACATACATATAATCACGCCTCTTTCCCGTAGGGGTAGGCAGAGACCACTTCTTTCCACTTGCTACGATCCATACATACTTGTTTCGCTTCGTCCACTTTCATTATTCCCTTCATACATGCTCTTCGGTTTAGGGTACTCTTGACCTGGCCTTTTTTCAAGATGTCCCTGATTTGGTCTTGAAACGTCCGCCTAGGCCTTCCCCTTCCAACACTTTCATTCACACTCGCCTTATACACTTTTTTCGTCAATCGTTCTTCATTCATTCTCTCGACATGGCCAAACCATCTCAGCATACCTTTCTCAATTTTTGTCACTACATCTTCTTTCAGACCACAACGCTTCCCGCTTTTTACCCTTGATCTTTATTAATATCTTAGAGAAGAAATATTGAACTGATATCAAAAATTGTTTCACCCTCCTATGCACATTGTGTCCTGAGCTTTCCTCAGCTGAAATATGCTACTATTACTCATAATTCATGATACATAGCCAATTACATGGAGGGCAATTAGCTCCTGGCCAGACAGTTTGGCACAGGGACTTCCTTCTCTTTCGACTTTTTCTTATTCCGCCGTCACAGTAAGTTTCAAAGTGACTGAACAAATATTCTTCCATTGTATGCAATAATATGTGAATAGTTCTGTTTATCCTTTAAAATTGCAGAAGCGATATCTGTTGGTAATAAAGGAACGTATCCAATATAAAATCATCGGTACATTCTAGTGACTCGCAAAAATAAAATCCGCATCGCTTCACTTCGCTACCAATGCTTTCAATACCCCAATATACAAAACAAATAACACACGGAATTCCTGACAAAAAAGTTCAGTAAATTGACGCTACCACTCGGCTCGAACACGCGAAAGGCCGTGAAGTGTTTTCCCACCCTCCACTGCATCGTGCGATGTATTTTTATCGCGGGACAGTGCATTACTCTCGAGTATTTGTGTTCCCTTTTTGCTTGCGAATATTCGGGAAAATATAGGCGCAGTTTCATCGGGGTCGCGCATCGATAGGGAACCATTGGTGGGACGGAATTTATGAAGCGTACATGTATACAATACAGGTAAAATCGCTTTTAAACCGGCTTCAAAAATGACGAGTATGTTTACCTATTTTCATTCGATGTTCGATGTTTTTCAGTGGGTTGGTTTTAAAATTCAAATATATGTGCCATCTCAATATATATTTGAAAATTTGATGTATGTACATAAAAATATTAATAACTTTGGAAAAAACTGTGATATACATAATATTAATACACGAAACAAGAATAATCTTGCTGTCCATTGTACTCGTCTCCGCAGAATAAGTAACTCATTCATGGGTCAATGTATACACTTTTATAACAAACTGCCCATGCAACTTAGAGACTTGCCTCGCAATGCCTTTAAAAAGACGGTCAAGACAAAACTTTACAAAAAAGCGTATTACCGCATTGCTGATTATGTGAATGACACAGCTGCTTGGGACTAAGCTGTTCAGTGCCAGTATTTTTACTTTATTCAATTATGTTATTGTATATATGTATACATAAGAAATAGGACCGCAATGCAAAAAAAAAAATGACAAGCCCTCTGAGTTTCTTGCCAGTTCTTCTCAAGAGTGGTCGCGTTCCGAACTGGTGGTAGACGGTAGATCATTTGTATTATATAGAATCTTTATGAATATTGTGTTGACTTTTTGTAAGTGTCCATCGTGACCCAACCAAAATAAATGATTTGAATTTGAATTTGAATTTAAAAACTTTTACCCGTTTTTTTTTAATTTATAAAAGAAAATCCGGTTCCTTGTGGTGACGGATTTAATATACATTGTGTCGCCACCCCTCTTTATCTTGAGGGTGTCGTAAGAGAAAAGAAAAGGAAATGAATGACAAGGAAGAAAACCTAGGCGCAAGAGAAGGACAACTTGCTATCAGTGGGTTATTTATGGGCTGAGCAGTAGATCCCGATATGAAATTGCTTGAAATTTTGTTTTTTAAATTTGTCACCAAACGGACATTGGTCTTTTCATCATATTTTTTACTAGCTAAAACTAGTACACTGTCTTGTTATCTTAAAATAAAGCTCCCCTCATATTATAATCGAGTGTACCTATACCTTCCGTTGTGTAATCCATCAACGTTAACTATTTTCGGAACACCCTTTGTATATTAGGGATGAGGTGGACGAGTTTAGAAAGCTCATTTCGGCGTCGTCAATTAGTTTTACTCGCTTTACGGCAGCACTGAGCAAACGCCTGTCTCAATATTCATACGATTGTATCCACGTGTTTCTGTATAATGGCACCTGGCGAAGCCATTTATTATGTCCACTTAAAACTTTCAAAAATAAAGGTAATTTTTTTAATTTATTTTGTTAAAACATGGCTTGAATACTACGCGTTTTTGGTGAGCAAATGCTTTTGTGTATGCTCGCTCGAGCATGTGCGATGGCTGGGTTGTGTGGTATGTGTAATGGGGCCCACCAATAACTCATAGTGTCCCTCGGATTGTGCTTCTATGGCCTAAATTATCTAATGAGAAAGTTTATTGGTGCAGGTTTTATCATAAAATCGACATGTTTAAGGTGAATGTTCCAGGGTTGGCCGCGAAATTCAAATTTTCTTACGTTTTTTGCAATTTGCAGGTCAGTGCTAGGTTGTATTTTGATTAAAATGTTATTTGCGGCTGTAACACGTATGTAGTTATAGAATTATAATCATCAAAATCATCAATACAACCCTCCAAGCTCATAATGGTGAAAGAAAATCGTTTTCAAACTCAAAGTCATTCTTGCATCTATACCCTGGAACATTCACCTTAAAACTACCATCACCATCTTTCGGCCCTAGTCCCACGCTAGGTGGTAGTCTCCACACATTCTTATCGGCGACATATCTACCTACATTCATGTATTTCATATGCACGTTCCCTTTTATACAATCCATAGGTACATCTCTTTACTTTCAACCCTTCCAATGAGTCCTTCCAAAGAGTCCATCAAAGTTCATACTGAAATACCGGGTCGGAAGTCGCTCTACAGAGAAGAGCTGTATTAAAAATGATCTGTCTCATGGTGGTTCTTCTAAATCATTTATTTCTTCAAAGTTAAAGAGTTAACTTGCAATCAATATTTACTGACTCACGGAGGCGAGAGGTCCGTTAAGTATTATGGCACCCTCGCCTTACCCGTGCCATTTGTTGAGTAATTCAAAGGGTGATCGCAACTTGTTGCCAAGTTTCAATCCTAATCTGAGTTCAGATCTGCGCCAATGCTCAATGGCGCCGTACTCAGTAGACGGCCTATTTCCACCGTTCCGACCGCCATAACGCTTTTCAAATCCATTGTCAACTAACCGGTCAATTTATATTGAGCTACAAATGAGGCGGACCTTTAGGAGATTGCTATTGTATGAGCAAAAATGTAGCCATTTTAAATGCATTAGAAGTTACTATAAGATATTTTATTGTCTTACTAGTGGCCTGCCCCGGCTTCGCCCGTGCTAAGCGGGGGTGGTTATACATATAAACATTCCCCTTGAATCACTCTATCTATTAAAAAAAACCGCTTCGAAATCCGTTGCGTAGTTTTAAATATTTATGCATACATAGGGACGGACAGAAGAATGCGACTTTGTTTTATACTATGTAGTGATAGTGATAAGTATGGACTTTGTAAAAAGATACCTAGTACATGTGTTTTTTTACTGTCCTACTCTCGTCATCAGCCTCATCTAAGTCTATAAATGACCTACTACTGACTCGGGCTACCAATGTAGACTTCTTGACACCAGAATATTCTTTTATGTCACTCTCAGGATACAACGGAGTGGACGATAGTGTATTGGAAGCTGTTTTTTGAAATTATTCCTCATCTGGGTTCGTCGTGCATGTATTTTAAATATAGCAACGTAGACCAGGATCACAACACCACGCAAAGGCGATGGATGTTATATGGCTGCTGTATTCTGTAGGCTGGAGATCGTTTCCTAGGGAGGTATGTCCAGTAAGGGGCGGTCATCTCGGCTCAAAATAAGGAATTACTTATTCATCATCAGCCCACATTAGTCCACTGCTGGACATAGGCCTCCCCTAAAGAGCGCCATAGCGCCCTGTCTTCAGCTTGACGCATCCAGCTGGTGCCCGCAACCTTTCGCAGATCGTCGCTCCATCTAGCAGAGGGCCGTCCCACTCTACGCTTGCCGATTCGCGGTCTCCACTCAAGAACTCGTCTACCCCAGCGGTTGTCGGTTCTTCTACAGTTATTTATGAACTCTAAACAAGCCACATAACACTCTCCATACATAATGTACTACGATAAATGACCCGTAATAATAAATTAGACGTCAATATAATTATAGTTTTCTTGCCTATATCCTCAATAGCAATGTGGAATACTAATTTGATGTGGACCATAAATTATAACCGAACATCAATTGACTTAAATTGTTCAATGAATCATGATTGTTGCTTGTTTATTTCTTCTTGATGGGCGCGCCTTGTAACCTATCTAAACGCTCAATCAATAGTTATTTTGTAGTCTAAAAACATAATCATCAGCTTAGGAAACCTGTATGTTTCTATAAGTAGGTCCTAAAAAACTTATCTAAAGAATTATTTAGAAAACCTAATATATTAAAAATAAAATATAAAATAAGGTTTCATTCTATACCACGAGACTCAAATAGAGCCGTTTTAAATTAAGTTAGTAAGTCGCATTATCTTGACAAAACAATTTATATCTATTTATTTCCTATTTTCCTGTGGTAAAAACTAAGTATGTTTAAAATGTGTCTGCGGTAGATTCTAGGTAATTTTAAATAAAGTGGGAACTCTAGGTGGGGAGTTCCCACTTTATTTAAAATTTCATGTCAGACATTAGTTTACGATGACAATTGAGTCAAATGACTATTAATTCGTGGCGTGGAGTTCATACAGCTTATTATCTACAACCAACAAAACCCTCATAAAAAACTTCTCGGTACCGTAAATACAGAACGAAGATGTTAATCAAACAGCCATTGAATTGATACAAACACTCAATACTGGTTGCCTTTTATTAAGACGTTCTCACCGGAATTTATAAACCGTGCACGTTGCTCGTCCATCAGCGCTGACAGCGTGAACCCTGTGTCTACTCAAGAAACTGCAAAGGCATTAACCTGACACCTACATTTCACTGTTGGGGTAAATTTACTATCTTCTTCCTAGCCCCTATTCAATTTACTAGAACCTATTTTTCTTTGAAAATCCTCATGGATATATACCCGGCCGTTGGGGACTGGCCATGGTATGTGGGACTCTAGGGCGCTAATTAGCATCTTCCGGGGCCCCGGAGTCCCACATACCCTACCTACTTAAAGTCATTCTTGTACCTTTATGAGCTTGAAGGGTTGTATGGATGAGTTTGATGATTATAACTCTGTAACTACATACGTCTTACAGCCGCGAATCAAATGTTCATCATCATACAACCTAGCACTGCCCTGCAAATTGCAAAAAACGTAAGAAAATTTGAATTTCGGGGGCTACCATGGAGCATCAATCTTAAACTGAATACTAAAAGCACAAACTTATAATACTTAATTCTTAAAAATCTGGTTTATTTCCTCAAGCTCCTTAACGCATTACAATTTCAACTTAATGCTAGTAACTTATACTTATTTGTGTGTGAATAATAACGATTTAACGGATTTAAAAACAGTGTGACTAAGTTTCTAGGAACTGTGACTAATCCGAGTGCCGTTATTTTTGGCAATGGAGGCTGCTGGCGGACTTTAGTTTTTGTTTGAAGCCCAGTTTTCGTTGCAACTGCGACAGTTGCGAACTTTTAGCAGCTGATTTTGCTGGTACTACTAGAGTCACTTATAACAATTATTGCATGAAAAATATTTTTCAAACAATTAAAACTATATGGGCAATATCTGAATGTAAATGGGTTGAAATAACACAATGGAACTAATCGGTTTGTAAAACCTGTTTACTAAAATAATACAAGAGCTCTTTTTTAATTGCGTTCAGGACTAGTATTGTGATTATTAATTAACTAAAACTAATCTGTATTCGTGCATACGACTATAGATTTGACTTTTCAAAACTAACATTCGTATCGCTTATTGTATTCTCATCATTCATCACATCATTTACATAATTTCAGCTAATAAATGACCCACTGAGTCGATCCTCCTCCATTAATGGAGGGATATTAGCCTACTATACGCTGGAAATATGGGTTGGCTCAGGGTTTGTATCAAGTTTTCTTTCTCTTGCGTGATCTGCCTTGTGTTTCTTTAGTCGCCTTTTCCGACACCCTTGGGACGGTATGGGTTGGTGACATTATGTGTTCTTAATCCGTTACCATACAGATTGTATTTTCACTTGAACCAAATACCTTAAATGTACGCTTTGCCTTAAAGTTCGTAATCTGTAAAATATAACCGTGTCAGTACCGCCGTCCAGCGAAACTATTTGCACTGCACCTATGTGGTAGCCCAACTTGCAGATCGCAAACCTCGTGCCTACTTCGCCAACTCCTTAACTTAGTTCACCCACAATCTCACTAACTCCTGTTAACTTGGCCATGTGAAATGCATTAGAATTCCCACTTCCTTGGATGTCTCGGGCTAACTTTACATCGAAAATTTCATCCCATCCGGCCTACTGATCTGGAACTTGGTGACTATATCTAACGTCTTGATTACATTTTAATGTCCTGCGGTAATGTTGTGTTCTTGGTTTTTTTACCAGCTAATGCCAATCGTTTATTGGCTTGTATTTAGTGTCTGAAGACAAAAGTCTTCAACCAATGTGTGTTGCCAGTGATGACATATGGAACAGAGACGTGGTCGCTCACTATGGGCTCCATCAGAAGGCTCAAAGTCACCCAAAGGGCAATGGAGAGGGCTATGCTCGGAGTTTCCCTGCGAGATCGAATCAGAAATGAGGAGATACGCAGGAAAACCAGGGTCACCGACATAGCCCACCGGATTGCCAAACTTAAGTGGCAGTGGGCAGGGCACATAGCTCGCAGGACCGACGCCCGATGGGGCAGAAAAGTCCTCGAGTGGCGACCGCGTTCCGGCAGGCGCAGTGCTGGTAGGCCTCCCACACGGTGGACCGACGACCTGGTTAAGGTCGCCGGAAAGCAGTGGATGCGGGCGGCCCAGGACCGGCCTTTGTGGAGATCCTTGGGGGAGGCCTATGTCCAGCAGTGGACGTCTTTTGGCTGAAATGATGATGATGATGATTTAGTGGGCCCGATAAAAGGGGTAAAAGTAAATTCAATAAAATCGCGATTAAGCATGGAAGCGTATCAGATATAGTTACTTTTGTATGAATCATTGTAATGTTGGGCAATTTATTTTGATTAATATTCAAAGACAGTCGCTGACGGACGTTAGATCTTTAATACAAAAACCAATCCAAAATTAGTATATTCAGACATAAAAAAATCGTATCTAAGTTACCTAATGAAATCTTTTTTTATGTATTGTAAAAAGAAGACGTATTTTAAATATATCTATAGTTTAAAATCATATTAAATACTAGCTTTTGGGCGCGGCTTCGCTCGCGTGGACTTCGAACCCGTGCTTATCTCTATGCATTTTTTTTGACTAAACTATGATAGTTAGATATGTGCTCTCGCGGACTTTTTTGTAGATTTTAATAAGACCTACAAACTCGTAGTACTTCATTTTGTTCTATTGTCAATCGTTTTTGCAGCGCACGCATAAATAGGTTTTCGATTTTATACCTTGGGTTACAAAATAGCAATTTTCATACGGATCCCTAATTCTTTTGAAAATAAAATATAGCCTATAACCTTCCTCGATAAATGGACTATCTAACACTGAAAGAATTTTTGAAATCGGACCAGTAGTTCCTGAGATTAGCGCGTTCAAACAAACAAACAAGCAAACAAACAAACAAACTCTGCAGCTTTATATATTAGTATAAATATAGTTTTCAGAAAATTTTATTGGTTTATTTTTCTCGATATATGTCACAAATAAGTTTGGGTACATGTAGTCTTCTCAGTTGGTGCCGCTTTCCGACCTGGCAGTAGTATAAATAATTTCGTTATCTCTTAATTATTCAGCAGAATAAAGACCTATATGCAATACTGCTTTGAAACCATTTTGAACTTCATATTATATTATATGTCGCAGATACCCTCATAAGATCATGGATGGGTGGCCGAGATGTGAAACATCCGATCTTAATCATAATCTGACATAGTTTAAGATGGATGAGGGCACTGACTTGGGTACTTGAACGAAAGATAATTTAAATCAAAGTAACTTTATTTTTCTTTTACTAACGACTTTCTACATTATGGAAACAAACACGTGCATCGACACCGAGCGTAATGCAAGACCGCCCGATGTAGACAGCGCACCACAATAAAGACAGTACTGATTGTCTGAGGCAGTGGTCCGTACCCCGAGACGTCTCAGATGTTAATGCTTCTCGATTCAACAGCGCAGCTCCTTATAAAGACTATCGCTGTCAATGGTGCATCCGGTTCACGTTCTACTAGCGCCATCTAGCCGCAGTCTCGCTACATCCGCTCTATCGTCGATCGTGTCCAAGCGGAAGGTAGTGCGCCGCTTGCGTTTCCGGTAACAATTTATTGGTTCACTAAAATAATCCTTAGATGGCGCTGTCTCTCGCGCCATAACTTCATCAATCCACGACATATATAATATATATGAAGAATAGAGTTCAAAATGGTGTCAAAGCTGTATTGCAGATAGGTCTTTATTCTTTGGAACAGTCGTTATGATCGCTGTCATAATTGTAACCTCAGTCTTTAAGTCATCAATTGCGCTAACATACCTATGGAATTCGTATAGTTATTTCTTCTTTAGCCACCTGGTACTTCACTCTTAGGGTAGAAAAGGTAACCCCACAGAAAATAAATCCGTGACCCAGTTCATAGCGTCAGCAGCAAAATAAGCAAAAACAATTTTGTGCCAAATTGGCGACGGTGCCACATATTAAATTGGCGATACACATTTTGGCGCGGCATTTGCGAAATGAGCAAAATCGTTCTGCAGCATATAAATAAGTGCCTTCTTCGCCAAACTCCGCTTTAATGCGCGTTACGATCTGGTGATCACGCCTAGCTCTAGCTAATATATTGGGGATTACTTATACCTACTTTTTATGCTCGCAGGGATTTAAAAGTAATTTCGGCGGGGATTTACGAGACAATTTCAAACTAGAAATTGAGGTAAATTGTTGTAAAAATATCATATTTTCCAAACATTTGAGCACCATCTAATATCGAAGTCTCTTGGAAATATTTTAGGTAATAAAGTCATAGAATTTTTATTTATTCAAGACTTGCTTCACCAGGTTGACTCCTGGGTAGATTGAAATTGTAGTTCTTGAATGAATCCGCATTACCATACATCTTCCAAACTACAATTATAAAGAAGAAAAGAATTAATAGATTAAAAGTTCTCCTACGTCTAGTAACAATAAAACTGTTTCCGTTAAAAACGTTTTGTTCCGTGCGATGTTCAGATAATTGGTTTAAGTTATTTCCCCGATTGGAATAGCAAGCAAGATGTTTGAATTGCATCCGAATAAAGTAATTAGAAAGAGCAATTACTCCCGTTTATCCAGAAAACGAAACAAATTGAATTGTTTCTTGTTGTTTAGACTGTTAATATTAGATGTAATTGTATCACCATCATCTTTAAGCAGCACTTACAAAACTCATTGCTGCATTGGGCCTACTCCAAGCAGGGAGAACATTGGCTTGATGTGGCTCGATGGCCAGATGGTTTGATAGGTACTGAAATGTATATCAAGTTTGCCTTCCACCCAACAAAATCTTTTAGACATGACTTTATTTTCTTATTTTCGGCAAGCGTAGTGTGGGACGGCCCCCTGCTAGATGGAGCGATGATCTGCGAAAGGTTGCGGGCAGCAGCTGGATGCGTCAAGCTGTAGACAGGGCGCTATGGTGCTCTTTAGGGGAGGCCTATGTCTAGCAGTGGACTAATGTGGGCTGATGATGATGTTTTCTTAAAGACTCGATATATTTTTTGCCATAATTGCGGCCGAGCTCATGATGGAAACACTCTGCACCGGAGCGGAAGCGTGTCTGACAGAAATATTTTGGTCGAATTAGTATGAAACTAGTGACCCGCCCCGGCTTCGCACGGGTGCAATGATGGACATCTAAATTTATCAGCGTTTCTCTACAATATTATGCATGCATTATACATAAAAACCTTCCTTTCGAATCACTCTATGTATTAAAAAAAACACTTCAAAATCCGATGCGTAGTTTTAAAGATTTAAGCATACATAGGGACGGACAGACGACAGCGACTTTGTTTTATACTATGTAGTGATAGGTTCCAAATTCTCTTTCATTCTAATTCTTCCATTGTCGACCTACGATACAGCTTATGCAAAACAAATGCGTTAACTCTAATATCTTGTGTTTTGGTAGTATTCATGGATATTTATTGTGCAAATATACAATGCCATGTATCAGGCCTGACTAAAGGTTGAACATTAAAACAGCAACGGCATGATTTTAAGCGCTAACAATATACATCGTCTAAAAACATGACTTGCATATTGCGTCATAAAATCCGCCATGTCACCTAAACCCGTCCAATAAAAAACTAACTTCTTAAGGCAATTTATCGAGAGGCCAGGTAGGCACTTAGTCTAGATATTAAATCGGGCTAACTCAATGCCCTAAATCTATTATCGGATATATCCCAGAAACCTTCGAAAATTCTTTTACCTTTTTAACGGTTTGGATAACGTAATTTGTCCCCAGATATGACGTTAATAGAAACACATTATCGTTAGTCATTTTGTGGTTCACTTGCAGGAAAGTCGCTATGACCGGATTATTAAGTAAAGTAGATTCAATTACATCAGAACATGTTTTTTCATATCCCTAAAAAGGGATTAGCTTAATCCTGCCATAACAATGCCCTGTGTATTCCCTAAGGAAATTTACCTACTCCATTTCCATTATAATTTCCAGCTCTAAATACTAGTGAAACGTGAAGCTAAGGGAATTCAATAATCAGACAACCTATGAGATTGACTCCAAACCATGAGACCTATTCTTGACGTGGCCCTCGTGGTGACATATATAAAAAAAAAAAAAAAAAATAATATTTTTATTGAATTAAGCCTAAAATAAAATAATGGTAAAGTAACTACATACATTATAAGGCTAATGCTAGTCACAAACACATTAAAACCCTGTCCTCTAAACTAGGTATACCTGTATCTTAGAGAACAGTGTCCCTCCGCAGACAATGTTACGAGACAATACTTCTAACTAAAAATCAATTAGGTTATCTTTAACATTACAAAAAATAATAACAAATAATAAAAGTGTGTGTGTGTGTGTGTGAGTGTGTGGGTGTGTGTGTGTATTGATATGTGTATGAGAGAGAGTGAGAAAGAGTGCAAGCATGCATATATTGAAATTTGAATGAGAGATTCTTAACTTATTTCAATTTTATTTGGCCTAAAAGAAGATCCTCTGTATTGTGGAAACTTAATTTTGATAGGTAATTGTTTAGCTTACGGCAACATTCCCGTTTTGTCACACTAAACAATTTTAATTCTTTGTTTAAAGAATTATACAGTTTGGTGCTGATTACGTAAAACTGACGCCTGGCAAACGACGTCCTGTGAGGATATTTGATATAGATGATCGCCAATACAATACTGCCACGAAAGGAATATAGGGATAGACCAATTGATGCCTGATTCAGTTGCGGGTCATTTCGACGCATCGAAGAGACAAACAGTATCTTTGGTGAAGTATATACAACAAATAGCAGTATTTGAAGAATGATTTGAAATAATTAAGGCTCACGCTCCGCAAAACTCATAAAGATTCAACGGTTATCGAAGCGGAATGAGCTTGGCGCAAACACAGAATTCTCCAGACAGTGAGCCCTATTATTCGTGGCAGTTATAACCCCAAGCCCTGCAACCGTCTCCCCTTTAAGAATCGTTGAGGATCTCTCCAAGTGTTGAAGAGCCGACACGGTTTCTTCCTCATAAATCCTTAAGCACCAAAAACTTGAATTCGTCTTTGGTTCTGCTTTAAGTGAGGAACTTGAAATCTTGCAATATATTTCTTTCTATAGATACTTCGACCTTTTTTGGTATATTTGACCGTATTGTGACGGATTTAGAATAGAGATAGGAGATAGGTAGGTTCGATCCTATCAAAATCAAAAATCAAAATCAAAATAGCCTTTATTACCGATAATTAATTTCATTTCATATTTATACATTTCATTTTAGCTTGTAGTATATAGTTTTGCAATATATTACAATTAATTATAATTCATATCTATTTTAATATAATAATTTGCATTGCACTTTTAATAATTAATGTTTAATCTTTCTCTTCGACATCAGTAACAGTATTATCAGTTTGCCGTTTGGCATAGGCCTCCCCTAGGCTTTCCCATGTATCCCTGTTCGCGGCGTTTCTTTGCCATGTTGTTCCAGCTACCTTTCTGATATCGTCCTCCCATCTTATTTTTTGCCTCCCTTTCCTTCTTTTTCCGTCTCGAGGGTACCATTCGGTAACGTCTTTTGTCCATTTTTCCTTTTTGCTTCTTATCATATGGCCTACCCAGTTCCATTTAAGCTTTTTCACAGTGTAAGTGACGTCTGTGACTTTTGTCTTGCTTCTTATATATTTAAGTTTAATTCTGTCCCTTAACTTGAGGTTTAGAATGCTCCTCTCCATTTTATTTTGACACACTTTGAGTGCTCCATTCTGTTTACTAGTAAGGGCCCAGGTTTGTGCTCCATAAGTTAAGCATGGTAGAATGCATGAGTTGAATACCAGAGTCTTGTCTTTAAGAGGTATGTGTGGGTTCTTCATTACTTCCTTTAGGGACCAGAATCTTTTCCAAGCTTTATTTACTCTGATGCATATTTCTTTCTGCATCTGATTTTCCGGGGCAATGATTTGTCCTAAATATGTGTATTCATCCACATATTCTACTATATTGGAGTCTAAAAAAATAGGTGTTTTTGTGTGGTTTGTCATTAGTTTTGTTTTGTCTAGATTCATAGTCAGGCCTACTCTTTTACTTTCTCTATCCAATTGGTTAAGCATTGTTTTTAAGCCTTCTTGGTTATCGTTAAGTAGAATTAGGTCGTCTGCGAATCTGAGATGGTTAAGCATTTTGCCATTTATGTTTATCCCAAATGTATCCCAATTAATTTTCCTAAATAAATGTTCTAGTACAGCCGAGAAAAGTTTTGGTGAAAGGGGGTCTCCTTGCCGTACTCCCTTTCTAATTTTGAAGGCCACTCCTTTCCTTTCAGTCTGGATTTTTGCTGTTGATTCCTTGTATATGTTTTTTATTATCCTAATATATTTTGGATGTACTCCTTGTGAGTGTAGAGCGTCCCAAATGTGTATATGTTTCAGAGAATCAAATGCCTTACTGTAATCTACAAATGCCAAGTAGTATTTTTTCCCGTACTCATTGCACTTTTGGATAATTTGTTTTACGACATGGATATGATCTATTGTTGAGAAGTCGCTTCGGAATCCAGCCTGTTCTCTCGGCTGATTTTCGTCCAATACTGTGCTTAGTCTGTTCAACATTATCTTAGCAAATATCTTATATAAGTTGGAGATCAGGCTAATCGGTCTATAGTTATTTATTTCTGCCCTGTCGCCTTTCTTATGGAGCAATATGATGGTTGATGATGTCCATTGTTGTGGTATTACTTCTTTAGCTAGAATGTCGTTGTATATATTTGTAATAGCATTTATCGTGTAATCTAGGCATCCTTTTAGAATTTCGTTTGTTAGTCCGTCATCTCCAGGGGCTTTGTAGTTTTTCTGGGACAGTATTGCGGTTCTCACTTCGGTTTCTAGTATCGGGAGGATATCTTCTTCATCATCTTCTTGTGAGTATTGACTACATGTGTAGTCTACGTCATCGTACAATTTCCTATAAAACGTTGTTGCTATTTCCATAATTTGTGGTCGTTTTGTTTCTTTGCTATCAGATGTCTTGCCTCTGATGGATGGAATCCAACAGGTATTCTCTCTCAGTTCTTTTAGGGCTTTCTTTATGCCTCCCGATGTTTCAATATGGTATTGGATAGTTCTATTTCTAAGTTGTTTCCTATGTGTCCTAATTTTTTCATTTATTTGTTTACTTAAATGCGTTATTTGTGTTCTATTTTCTTTTTTATTTCTCAATAAAGTTTTCCTGGTTTCAATAAGGTGTCTGGCTTCGTCTCCAATTTTATCTCTCTGGTGTTTTGAGGTATATAGTTTCCTAGACAATTCTTGAAGCGCTTCTTGTAGTTTATTATATTTTTCTTGTATATTTTCGTTGTTATTGTTATTCATTAAATGGTCTTTCAATGTTATCAACAAGTTTTCTGGAATGGGAAGTGGGATTTGATCTGGTATAGTCTCTTTCCTGGTGTACGGTCTCCTCTTCTTTATCTCATTTAGGTAGATTACTCCTCTTACCATTCGGTGATTTGTGTTGAAATTGAACCTATTAATTATGTCTATGTCTTTGAAGAATTCGTGTTTGTTAGATAATATGAAATCTATCTCATTTTTTACATTCCCGTCAGGAGATATCCAGGTCCATTTTTTATTTTTGTTTTTCTTGTAAAAAGTATTTAGGATCTTGAAGTTATGTGCCTGTGCCAGATGTACTAATCTTTGTCCGTTATCATTTCTTTTTCCTGTGCTGAATTGACCTAATGTGCTATCTTCGTTCCTTAGTCTTTCACCTACCTGGCCATTAAAATCTCCCATCAGGACAACTGCTTTGTGTGTACCGGCAAGAGTCTTTTCCAGGTCTTCATAGAAATTGTCCTTTATGTCCTTAGGTGCCATCTCTGTAGGAGCATATATTTGGATTATGGATATAGTTTCATACCCAGGCAAGTTAATATTTAGTTGTGCAATTCGTTCTGAGATCCCAGTGAAAGACTGTATATATTCGCTGTAGCATTTTTTAATCAGGAATCCGACACCATGTAGACCTGGTGTGCTTCCTTTATGATAAAAAATGTAGTTTTCATGCTGTTCAATTTTTTCGCCCATTCTCCTCACTTCACTTAGGCCAATAATGTCCCACTTTATAAAAGCTAACGCATATTCCAGTTCTTGTAGGGATTCGTCTGTTCTTAGAGTCCTAGTGTTGAGTGTTGATATGTAAATACTATTTCGCTTATCTTTTATAACATTTTTTTCTTTTTTACTGTTTTCATGTATAGTATCTTGTTCATATAAATTTTTGTTTTTTTTTTTGTTTTTGGGGGATGATCCTAGAGGGATTTGGTCTCTTGCCCCACGGTGACCAGCCGGGTTGGGGTGCTGTTCCCTTTCTAAATACTCTTTGCTTATGGTTGTTGTGTTTTTCCGGTTACCGATGTCTCGAGATTCCTATGCTTTTGGTTTAGTTGTTTCTGTCAAAGAATGGGATCTGGACTTCATGTATGCGAACGGGTCAGTTCTGTGTAGTTTTGCAGGGGCTCCTACGTTTCTGTTGTTACCGCCTGACACATGTTGATTCCGTTGTGTAGGTGATAGTGATGTCTCCCTTTTTCTTTTTTCGTTTCCTTTTGGTTTTATTACAATTTTGTTGTTTTTAATGTACACATCATTTCCCTTTTCCTTCTCTCGGTGTAGTTCTTGTTGTAATTCTTTGCGTTTTTGTAACGTTTCTTTAGAGAAGTCTTCAGTAATGTATGTTGGTGCTGACATTTTACTTTTATTTTTTAGAATCTCAATTTTTTTGCTGTATGTTGTGAGGGTAATTAATACAGGCCTTATTTTTCCATTCGTTTGCCTTCCAATTCTGTGTAATTTATTTATGTCGTAATTATCAATTTTTGTTCCCGAATTTTCAAATAATTTTGTAATATTTTTAAATAATTCAGTATAATTTGCTTCCGTCTCATTAAATCCATGAATTATAATGTTGTTCCTTTTAGTTGCATTTTCTAGGGAATTTATTTTCTTATTTAGTACTTCGATTTCTGACTTCAGGATTTTATTCTCTTTAATTAATGGTTTGATTTTATCGTCTATGGTCGCCATGATTTTTTCTGTATTATCTTTTATTAGGGTAGCTTGTTTATCCATTTCTAGTTTCATCATATTAAACAGTGTGGAGATTGACATTTCTTCAGCCATCGTTGAACAGGGTATTTTTACGGTGCGATAACAAAACTTTTCGTATCTGCTTGAGTTCGAACGCAACTTTTCTTGGGCTGACTTACAGATATGTTAATATTGATTGTGACTGAGTGAATGAATGGGAGGCAGGGATTTTTTTTTTTATTTGCTATGGCAACACTGCGTTCTTCCGTTTTGTTGGTATTACGCAAACTTATCTATGGCTTGCAGGCTTTTGACAGTTGTTCAATATGTTATGTTTACTGAATATTTTACTATTTCTCGTTCTGCTCACCAAGTCCCGCACAATTTTATCACTTAACTTGCTTGAGATGTATTCTTCATTAGTATATTTCACTGTTTGATTGTATTTGGTTCGTTTACACTGAGTTTATAATTATTTCTTTCGGAGAGCACCGACAAACGTTTTATCTTGCCTGACGTTGGCACCGGAAAAAAAAAAAAAAAAAAAAAAAAAAAAAAAAAAAAAAAAAAAAAAAAAGGTTCGATCCTAAGCTAAGACTAAATAAATGATCTAAATAAAAGAGAAAAGCGTAAAATATATTTCTATTAAATAAATATCCTTGGACATTTCACACAACGCCATCTCGTCCCAAGTTAAGCAACTTAGTGCTTGTGTTATGGTAACGAGATGGATGATAAATTACTTATATACATTTTTTTTTTGTAAATACATACATATTATATATAGAAATGACACCCAGACTCCGAGCCAGTGCCTCTGGTTTAGACAAAGACACTGGCCCGACCCCGGAATCGAACCCGGGACCCGTTGATCCAAAGGCGGCACATCTGACCACTAGACCATCGAGGCAGTTGTTTGAAAGACAATACATACTTAATGCTTGGTTGAACAATTTGACTAGCCCACAGTCACAACGTTAATGGGCTTCTAATAAACCCCACTATACAAATCTAAGAGTCAGAGTTCTACATCAGATATTGATGCCAACAAGTCTTTTGTTTCGGTCCCTGGAATTCAAAAAGGGCTCTTGAGGCGACGTGTTCAAGGGCCGATATGGTGAGGCCGCCCTCCGCCCTTAGGCCGTGGCCAAAAATCTTGAGCCCACTTGAATCGTACACCACTAATTTGCATTTTTATGACATGAATATGGTGAACCGTATTATTATCGCATATATCTTGCGACTTGGTGACACTAGCAGAACGTTAGAATATCATAATTAGGTATCGTAAAATAGTAGGTGGCCGAGCTCAACGAAAAATGAATACAATTACCATTACATTAAGTTACGGTGTCCAAATGCGCTGTGAAGACCACTATGATTAAAAAAATATCTTATAACAAAAGTATCAACAACACTTGTTATTACATAATCATATTTAACAACAAAATTAATATATTCCTGAAGAATTCCAGCCCTCTAGCAGCTCCAACATTCTTTCTGGAATGAGCTGCGACAATCATGATAAAAAGAAAGAAACACTTATTCATCTTGGCTTCGAAGTCGGGAATCCTTAGGTTCAACTTTTGGATCAATATTTTGAAAGCCTTAATAGATTACCGATTTGGAACCAACGATTTTAACGTTCCTTAGTTAAAAGATCTAAGAACAGTTCTTGTTGCATTTGTTGTATTCGGCTTACACACTATTATTTTATTAATATTAATTACGCTATTTTGCAAATAAAACGTCTTTTATGGCGATAAATACAACGATGATAATGCTTTGATTTTAACGTCACTCGATTACCGCACCTTGTAAAATTATAACCATAATTGTAAATTTATGGAACACCCGAAACAACTAAAAAAAGTGACTGATACTCAATGTTAAGAACTACAGCTAGAATAGAGATAGATAACTCATAATGTACAAAAATATTAACAATATACAGATATAATAAGTAACTTGTACACAGGCAACCCTCCTAATTCCAAATAATAAACGGCATCTAGCTATACTTAGAACACCTGTTTAAAACTAAATAAATAATTTCGGTTCATCTGTTTATGTGTGGAAAACGATGGATGCGGGCGGCCCCGGGCCGGCCTTTGTGGAAATCCTTGGGGGAGGTCTGTGTCCAGCAGTGGACGTCTTTTTCTGAATTGATGATGATCTGTTTATGTGTCATCGTGTACAACTTTGATATCTGTGTCATAATACTCTTATTTTTGAGTAGAAGGAAAGATATACAGAACTCTGATCCAATTAATCTGACTCAATCTTACCAAATTTCCGATTGTCTTCAGTTACAGCGGAGCATCCAACTAGATTGGAATTAAGCGCAATGACGCGTAAAAAATGCTTTAAATCAAATTATTTTTGTGAGTTTGTATTTTCGCTGGCATGAGTTTTGCTCTTAGGGTGTTTGAACACGGTGCAAGTAAATAAATCAAGTAAAGATGCGGGATATATGCACAAGCTACTGATACAAGTTACTCGCGTGTACTTATAACTGGAGCAAATAAACACGCGGCCTACTTCAGAGAGCAGTACGTGAAGTTGACGGACGAAAATTCTTTTAAATGTAATTTTACAAAAATAATAAATTACAAATTTGTTCGGGGGCTCCCCTAAAATGGTAATGTTTTAGATACACGGGTTGCCCAAAACATATCGATTCTCTAAATTTTTTCAGATTTTCAGATTTATAATATTAGTAGTACTTGTTCTATTTTGATAGGGCAAGCGCCAATTCGGTAGAAATACCGAAAAATCAACAGGTTAGAGATAGAGGATACTGGAACCTGCTTAGGTAACATGTACAGGCGACCAGCGCGGAATCGCACGTGTCTTTCAGGTTAGTAGTCGATGCAGGTAACCTGAGCGGGTTACTTGCACCGTGTACAAGCACTCTAACTCAAATTTAATAACGCTCACGTAATTCGCTTTCTTTTGCCGGGCTGCGTCCAATTTTGTTGTGAGGTTATTACTCAATGTTATTATTGTTAACTCGCCTCGACTTCAACTCTTCATTGTACTTATTACAATGGGATTAATTAGCAAATGAATATCTAGGAAAACGTTTTTGTGGAGTACCTACTATTTTCTCTACAACTTTTTTTTCGCCGAATGAATGTTGGAGGACAAGAATGAATTACAAGTATTTCAATTTGTGTCATGGTTCTGGTTGATTTGTTTGTTCTTTGCATTCAGTTTCACAAAATGTAAGCCTTTTTTATATATATATTGGTATTTACTACAAAAAATTTACTGATGGATTTTTTTAAAACAAACATTGCCTTACATTTAGGAAACTTAACGAAATCGATAAAAATTCTATAGGAGTAATACCAAGGCAACACCAATCAATTAAAAATAATTATTTTTGAAGTCTGTCTAAAAGCTCTAGCGGGACTATCGGTAACCGTTTTGAGACCAGTCGTCAGTTATTTTTTGTAGCGATAGTCATGGATAGAATAAGAGCTGGCATTACATCCTTTGATGAAGCAGTTGAAGTGGCAGCGGGCAGGCCACGTAGGCAGAAGAACAGAAGACCGGCGGAAATAGAAGCATGGGACGGTCCCCGATTAGGTGGAGCTTATAAAGGTCGTTGGGGGTCTGTGGATACGCACAGGGTGGTAATTAGTGACGATCTATGGGAGAGGCCTATGTTCAACAGTGGTCGTCTGTGGCTGATAGATAGTTGCCCTATAATTACGGCGAAGATAAATGTTATGACATGATAAGATAAATGTTATAGGTCAGTTCGATCAAACGCACCGTTGTAAAAGCCAAGGGTTTAATAAGTTGTTTTAGAAATAGGCTACATGTCTTGACTCCCGGTGCAGGCTTTCTTGGCAGCTGAGTTTCCCGGGAAGTATTCCCGGCGGTCACCCGAATGTGCGCTGTAAGTAAAGCGCACCAGCTGCGACGAATTCCAGTTTAGTAAGTTGGGCACGTCCCGCTTTAAACTACGGGTACTTTATGTTGAAAACTACACCGAGGTTTTGATCTAATGGACTGTATAGATGGCTGGTGTGTAAGCCTGCAGGTCAGTACACAAATTTATATTTAAAACGCACAAATAAATTGAGGATACATAGATACAATTTTCTTTATTCTAACTAAGACACAGTTTGTGTAGTAGACACAGAGAAGCCCATTATATTTATGCATCATTACTAGTATAGTACTATCACTCAAAATGTTAAAATCGATTAGTTAGCTAATTAGAAATGTAATAAAATAAAAACAAATTAATAATTAGGATTGGATGTGTGCAGCATCGTGTGTGTGCGTGTTGAATAAACTTGTAAAGTGACTGGTACGAATCTAGCCTGGTTTATTGGTGTCTTAACTCCACTTTACTACGCCTGGCGCTTTATATACTATAGTCCCGGAGTATGGGGTTATTTGGCTGTCTTGTTTCGTAATGTTAGTGATTTTTTAATTATTTACGTCGAAATAATCTTAGGCTAATAATATAAAATAGTTCGATTTTTAAGGTTTTGTTTAGTTTTAGGTTCATTAGTATTTTTAAGTATTTTTCCATTTGTTATGTTTTAAGTAATTTTGATTGTAATTATGATTAGTAATGTGACAAAGGAAACATGAATGAAATAGGTTGCGATTTTTAACAAGTTCCGACAAATGTAGCCGCCTATTCTCAGATCTTCATTTTATAGATTTAATTACAATTTCTTTCACTTACATAGTATAATTATATTATCTTGTGTTGACATAAGATACTAAATATAATATTTCAGCATTCTTTGCATTCGGTATTTGTAAAAACAAATATTAAAGATATGATATGGTGGATGAGAAATAATAATTTCAGCTACAACTATTTATCTTTTTAATAAGTCACTGCAGTAATGGCGAGTTTTGGTGTTGAATAAATGGAAATGTTTCGGTTTAAGGTTGCAAGATTGTTGTTCTAAGTCAAGAGAAATACCAATATAATTCTATTAAGTATCAGGTGAGACACGTTTTAAGATAGTTATTCCATGATTTAATAGTACAGAGTGTTCATATCTCAGTTATATTGTGGGGATAATTAACCTTAACACTAGGAACGCGTATCTTCTACCTCTATTTCTGCGTTGTGGTTATAAAGTATTTCTTGTCTTTAGATGGATCTGCATTCCTTTACACATTACAGAATAATAGCTACATAGTAATTGCCACATTAGCTGAAGACGTGAACCAATTATCAGACTTATAAAAAAAATGTATTTTATATTATGGCTACTGTAGTGTACTGGCCGGTTACGATCGATGACGATTTTATAGCTGTCACAATTTTTTTTAACATTTTGGTAAATATTTATTTGACAACTAAAAAATTAAATAACGGGGTTCCTGGTTCGATTCGGGGGGCAAGTGTCTTTGTGTAAACCAGAGGCACTTGCTCTGAGTCTGGGTGTCATTTGTGTTCGTGAATTTCATGTTTGTAAACTGCCCCCGCGATTATAGAACCTTCAGCAGGGGTTACGTTTTATAAATACAAAAAAATATATATAATATCGTCATCACTATGGAATGGCATTCCAAACCGGTGGTAAAAACAAAATTATTTATTTTTCATTTTTATATTTTTATTTTTAAATTTTTCTCTTAAAATCTTTGAGTAGGTATTTGAAAGCATTCGCAAGAATTTATACGAATAAAAAACGTTTTGATTTTGATTTTTTGATCGACCGTAACCGGCCAGGATACTACAGTTACGAACTCATTATTGGCTTTTAATTACTTTAATAATCAATGATACAAACAAAATAATAAATACATGTATAATTCCTTACTATGGTACTAAGCTATGATAAATTAGGATATCTTCTTTTGCCTTGTCGCTACTAATTTTCAAGTTGGGACAATCCTGAAGATTCCTCGGTTTGCCCTTACTGGCGGAGAGTTACTTCTCGTTCCGCAAGTAAATCTCCCAAGTGACCAAGTTGGCGCAAGTTTATTGTACCTATCTCCCAACTGGGGTCTAGGCTGAACCTACATCAAGTCCCTCGTACAGGCTGACTTTAATTTAAGTTGCAACGTTTTTAGCCGTTAAAATAAATTGAAACAAGCAATAGGAGTTGTAGTCGGATTAGTCACCCAGTTTGTATCAATAGACGAGTTTCAACGGCAAACCGAAATCGTGTACATATTGGTAGTTAGTCAAAACAGAGTCTAACCTGTTTTGGATAACGACCAATAAGTGCATGACAGCCAAATCAGGTTAGACTAGTGTCAACCTTCATGAAATTGTAGCTACATGACAAAGTTAAGGTGATGGATTTAAAATACATAGTGTTACCACCCCATTCCATCCTGAGGGTATCGCAGGAGCGGACCGGAAATGATGAGGCCGAAAACCTAGCCGCAAGAGAAAAAACTTGACACGAAACCCGGCCAGCGTGGCAAAGTAGGTTTATTACCCTCCACTAGTTGGAGGAGTCCTGACTCAGCAGTGGGTCATTTATGGGCTGAGAAGTAGTTTATAATCTCTGGGTCCTTACAACCTCTTTCATCAAGAAGTCGTAAGAGGCGACTAAAGGAAGCCACCCATCCACAAGAGAAGGTAAACTTGGTACAAACCCTGTGCCGGCACAGTAGGCTAATTTTCCTTCATGAATTTGGAGGAGGCCCGTAGTGGGTCACTTATCGTGTCTTCAAGTCGCTAGTGAACAGGTATCTTCCAGCTAGGCGGGCTAGTATGCATCAAGCAAGCAGCCCAAGACCACGTCGTGGCACAATCCATGCCAAAACTTCTGGCACATAAAGATATTCGCCTTCAAATTCTACCGCAATCCAGACCCGTGTCTTTTCTTATATTTTTCATTAAAAAACAAAACTCCTGCACTAGGTATAAATCGCGGGGGCAGCTTACAAACATGTGATTCACGAGCACAAATGACACCCAGCCTCCGAGCAAGTGCCTCTGGTTTAGACAAAGGCACTTGCCCTACCCCGGAATCGAACCCGGGACCCGTTGATCTACCCTACATCTAACCCCTAGACCAACGAGGCAGTCTAAATACATAATTAGGTTACATACAACAAAACATAATTGTCCCTTAGTAGTGCCTCTTATGCCACACTCAGGATGACACATTAAACGACCCAATCCTCCGCCTGCCATAATCACACACACAGTTCCAGGATAGGTCTCCACGGTGCCACTTACGTCTTCATTATCCCCAAACTCGGGACATGTAAAAGCATTCGAAATAAAGCCCTTTTCTAAAGGGCACCTCGCAGCTTGTTACGGCTGTTTACCTTGGGCCCCGGCCCTGTTGCTCGCAACTTTTCTAATTACCACTCCGCCGAATTGGATACACTTGTTTATGTTTCAAATTTTGTACTTGTTACCTGTTTCGTCTACCTTATGATCCTCGAAATGAAAGTATCTATCGGTTAACTTTTTGTTATTGACATACATCATCATCATCATCATTTCAGCCAAAAGACGTCCACTGCTGGACATAGCCCTCCCCCAAAGATTTCCACAAAGGCCGGTCCTGGGCCGCCCGCATCCATCGTTTTCCGGCGACCTTAATCAGGTCATCGGTCCACCGTGTGGAAGGCCTACCAGCACTGCGCTTTCCGGAACGCGGTCGCCATTCCAGGACTTTTCTGCTCCATCGGGCGTCGGTCCTGCGTGCTATGTGCCCTGCCCACTGCCACTTAAGTTTGGCAATCCTGTGGGCTATGTCGGTGACCCTGGTTTTCCTGCGTATCTCCTCATTTCTGATTCGATCGCAGGGAAACTCCGAGCATAGCCCTCTCCATTGCCCTTTGGGTGACTTTGAGCCTTCTGATGGAGCCCATAGTGAGCGACCACGTCTCAGTTCTATATGTCATCACTGGCAACACACATTGGTTGAAGACTTTTGTCTTCAGACACTGCGGTATTGTGGACGAGAAGATCTTTCGCAGCTTCCCGAACTTGACATACATATTTATATTGAATTTAAACACTTTTTGACGGATTTATCGCTTGCACATTACATTATTTAATTCCCGACTTTGCATTGCTTTGCAGCAAGCAGTCGTGGCCACGGGAGACACTAGATGACAGTTATCTTCAAAAGTATAAAGAAACAGTTTAAATCTAACGCCTATTATTTTCTTTTATTGATAACGCAGAAAGGCAGATATTGCGAAAACCTAAGCAATAATTAGTATCATTATTATACATGTTTATTTTCCACACGTCTCTGCGATATCTGGGGTTTATTTGTGATTTTGTAATTGTTATCATTCCATTCACGCATCATCTATTCTACTGATGCCAACCGCAGAACGTAAGCCTCCAAACGTACGGTGTTTCTCTAACTGCCAGCCACCCGTCTCCGATCTCGTCAGGACATCAGACTGCCTACTGAAATTTTAACCGTGCAATCTTTTGAGTTACGTCGCTCACTTGTCTCTTCTTCATGTGTCTCTTAATTCATTCAGTTGTCTACAACTTTCAGTTTCTCCCCCATATGGGGACGGGGCAGAATATAAATCTTCGCAACCGCACTCTGGGAAATAAAGCGTGTTGTAAAAGTTAACAAAACCCAGCACGCTTGGTGGTCGAATGGTCCGCCCGGCTAGGTACCACCCTCACATCTAAGTCCGGTGCCAAGCAGTTTTATTGTGTTTCGTCGAGTGTATGTGAGAGCCGGTGCCCGACAGGTCACTTCCTTGAATTGCTTGCTCCATCTTAGACCCTGGCGTTGCTTTCCAGCACGCAAGCCTAGGGTCAAAGGCATTCAAGTCACTGTTAAGAAAAAAACCCACGTGTCTGATCCATCGCTGGCAAGACTTGTATCTCACCCAGGTATATATCCAAATATAGGTTGAAAGTAATCCAGTAACAGTCTCCTGATCTTGTTGAATATAAATGACTAGCTGACCCGGCGAACTTTGTTTCGCCTTAAAGGCAATAAATGAGCAGATATTTTATTTTATTAACTTTTTATCAGGATAAATATAAATAAAACATCTATGATTTTAATTATACTTTATTGGCCATCTATTTTAGTAACTGAACTGAAAAGTGTTTCAGTGAATCACCTTGTGACAGACGACATTTTTCGGTTTATTATCAGGCGCATGAACAAATAACGCAGATGGTCTTCTGACCCGGAACATGCCACATATAATTGATCTTGGGAAATACATGAATTTTCTAGATTTAGGCCACAAACTTTCCAGGATTGGCCCTGTGATTTATTAATGGTCACGGCGAATGCACGACGGATCGGAAATCATTAAAACTAAAACGGTATATCAGTTGATATCGTCGGGATCCTCGGATGAGAATTTCCTCACCTTCCAACTTTACTTTGAGTATATTCCATTGTTCATCAATTCACTTACCACCAAACGCGTTCCGTTGCACATGTTTGGTGGTTTTGGTTTATATATTTTTCTCTTTTTTTACAGTCATTATATTTGAATTAATGCAGTGTACCAATGATTTCATTCTGAATTATGTTAGTTACTTTATGTCATCTACATTATATATATTCTTAGCCGCGAAAACAGCTCGCTTAGTCAACCATTCATTATTTTTGTGTTTGTGAGTTCGTCCTTCGATGAACAGAAATTCTGAGAAAATAAAATCAATCCACATATTTCGATGATTAGAGGCAAGCGCTTATTTCGGCGGCAGCAGTCGATCTTGGAATTAGAGGCAGTGTTTGGCAGAAATAGCCAGACAGTAAAATCATTGCGCCTCCAAAACATCTCGAGTCCTTGCGTAGGTGTTCGGTCGGATCGGATAAGTGCTTCTAATGCACGTGTATACGCTATTGTACATTCGCCCCAGATGACGATTTTCCATTTTGATAAAACTTTAGCCGCTGAGGAGTGTTTTGTAATATTACATGGCATCTATAGGTCCAATGCGGACGCAAGTATGCAAGCAGTAATTAGTGCTGCCACCGTATCGAAACGTTGCTCGATCCTAATTATGTAGTACCTACTTTATAAATTTATTCTTGTGTCTCGAAAATTATCTAGTTGTTGATCTCTTAAATTTGCTCGACGATTTTGCATTCCCAACCGAACCGTTTCACGGGCTGCCTCGATTTGCTCTTGTGATTGAGAAGCACGGATTCAAGCCATACTAATGCGGTGATCTTCACGTGCATTATTTAGTTCTTCTTCATTGTTCGGCACAATAAGCTAATATTTACTCGAAAGAAATACATCAACCGGTCAACTTCAAAATTTCTAATTGTCAAATTTGTCAAACTATAGACAACATAGCGTTTAGCTGTCGGTGAAGTTTTGTTATTCCAGCAGTTGCATTTGATAAACTGTGTTTTATAACACGGAACGGGATTACACACATTTACACTTTCAGGTTTATAATATTAAGTATGATTTTGTGTATTGTCCAACATCCATATATTTAAAAGAAAGTCGGACATAGGATACCTAAGATTTTTATCCCGTTCCCGTAGAATGTGATATAATACCTACGTGGTATAACAAAGCGCAACTGACAGCGAAACTTTATGTTGTCTATATTTAAATATGGCTGAAAATTTGACAATTAGAAATTAAAATTTAACTTAATATCGCTATACATTTACACACAATATCTTTATAAATTGTAGCCTATGTGTTATTCTGATGTATAAGCTATATTATTATAAAGTTTCATTAAAATCCATTCAGTCGTTTTTACGTGAAAGAGTAACAAACATCCATCCATCCATCCATCCATCCATCTATCCATCCATCCATCCATACATACTTACAAACTTTCACATTTATAATATTAGTAGGATGATTGATTGTCATCCCAAAGATTATTTCTATTCTATATCTTATCGTTAGACTCTTTGTCTACGATAACCACGTAACGCGAAGCTATTAGAAATAATATTACGCGTAAGTATGTCACGCACGATTTAGTAAAATGGTAAATTTGTCACAAATTACTTGATTACGAGTAAACTATTGGCGAAAGATTCTCAAACTATTCTAAATTAAATCAAGAAAAAAAAACAATAACTGAAAATAATCAATAAATTAACCATTCTAAGTCGGTACCCTGAATCCTTAATTAACGTCGGTGTCCATTTAAGTTGGTACGTAAGTTGGATTTCAAATGATTAATTATTGTTTATTTTCGTTTTTGAAGTAGGTAAGTTTATACTAGCTAGTATAAACTTTCTTCTAAAAAATGACCCAAAAATCAAAATCAAAATGTTTTTTATTCGAAGAAATTCTTGCGAATGCTTTCAAATAGTCAAAGATTTCAAGAGAAAAATTTAAAATTAAGAAATAAAATAATTAATAATTTAGTTTTTACCACCGGTTCGGAATGCCATTCCATAGAGAAGAGCCGGCAAGAAACTCCATGGTTGCTCTTTTAAATAAAAGGGTTACAATGATGGTTGTACATTCTTTGAAGAATGCTTTCTGACAAATTGTTTTCTTCACTTAATACAAGTTTTATCGCAAACTACAATCGGACAACAATACCAATCGATTTTTTACAAATCGGCTTTCAATGACGGGAGTTATGCGGTAACACTCATACATAAAACATACACAGGACTTTATTGAGTTCGGTTAAAAATGTATGTCAACACAATGCAAAGTCACAGTGGTCTCTGGTAATTAGAAAATAAAAAGCAATTCCGGCTTGTATGTATTTTATGTCTGTGTATTTTTTTTCCAATATTGTTTTTCTAGTGTAGGGTGTTAAACGAAATCTATCTGTAATCGCAATGAACCGAAAGTCCTAAACGCCATACGATCATTTGGTAATGTAAATGATGTGGTCCTGCATTAAAGTTTGAGAAACTTCAACGCAGAAAGTAGTTCAGCTTAATGGATAAATTACTCGTGGCCCTGGCGACATGAAATTTTGGTCGTTGGCGTGCACGTCGATCAACTTTGACATGAATTATACAAATTTAGTTTAACTTTCCATGAGGCCGACATTGGATAACTCTTGTTAGTGTAGAGTAAACCTTGGGAAATTATCGGTTTAAGGGAAAGTACATTATTTATGGCGCGTGTAGCTACGGATTTAGAATAAACAACGTCACCAACCCACACTATCCTAAGGGTGTCTTAAGGTACGCAATACGCAATAATAGACGGCCGACGGCGATCGCGTACCGGAGAACAGTGCTGGCAGACCTCAAAGGCACATAGGCATATTCATACCGCATACTACGCATTAATCCTTCTCCATTCATTCTTTTGGGTGGTATTCCCAATTCCTACATTACTATTTTCCTATTTACTATCTATTCTATTCCTTATGTCTTTCTTGCCTCTTTGATCTTGCCAGGAGGGAAATGATTGAACAAGTTTCCTTTTTTATTCAAATCAATTTCCTTATTTTATGCTTATACTATTTGACACCCGGTAAGGATTGTCCCATGTGAAGTGGTGGCTGAAATTATGATAAATGATGTCATCATCACTTCCCGCCATTAATGACCCACTACTGAGGAGGGCCCTCTCCAATTCCATGGAATGAAATTAGTCCACAGGGCTTACAACAACTTTTCCTTTTACTGCGGATAGTTGATCTGCTTCTTGCGTTCCTTCAGTCGCTTCTTTCGTCACCCTCAAATATGGGTTGGTGACATTGTGTGCTACGAAACCGTCACCACACGAAATGGAATCTTAAGCGACCATCTACTTAAACCTAGGAAACAATCCGTTTAGTCGCGGAAATAATATAAATTTCGATTTTTTTACGGTTAGCGTAGGCAACAAAAACTTGGAAAGTTAGATAGAAATAGATATTTGACCAAAACCGAAAAACATAGGCAGAAAACAATAACTTAACGCTGGTTTCGTGACTGGTACAGTATATTTCACTCGTTATTTTAACGGATTAAGCGACCTTGACATTTATGTCGTGGTAACAAAGGCTTATTATGAAACGTGTTCAAATCAACATCATTACTTTCCAAGTTTAATATAACCTTTTTAATTGCTTACTTTGCCCTTTACCACGGACCACGGTAAACATTCAAAACCTTAAGTGTTCTGTTAATAATCCGTTAATGTCTATTTAATTCGTTGACAGAAGATAAATGGGAATGGCTCGCCTAACGGTAGAACAAATACTGATCCAATTTGCTTTCGGCCTCAACGCCACGTTTGCCGTTTATTTATGCCAACTTGCTAATTGGTAGTCCGTTTTAAAGTAATTTCAGATTTTATGTTACCGTGCCAAAATTTAAAATTTACCATAAAAGAAAATTTACCATTTAACACCGGTTCGGAATGCAGATCTACCGAGATGAGCAGGCAGGAAACTCTGTAGTTTCTCTTTGTAGATCGATTTTTTTACGTGTAAGACATATTTGTGAGAGCAAACTTGCGTAATAACCGCAAAGTTATACCCAGTAGTATAAGTCAGAATGCACACCTTTTATTTTATCAGCACCGCATCGTTGATAACCGCAGCCATAAACGGCACTGACACAATTCTTGCAGCACCATGACGGTGTAATTGCACTCGAGTTGTGACCTTAATCTTATGATAGCGTAGGTTATATAATACCTTGTAAAACCTTTTCACGCCGATTTACCTATATGGGTATTTCAATATATTCTTTACCGTAGAACAAAAAGTAGGGCGATAATTTTAAACACATGAACAGATGTTTCACCTTTGAAACAATACTTGAAATTAAGAGCGCGGTTTAAGGAAAATACCTTCAATGATGTTCTAACACCTGATGTAGCGTGCCACAGATCGCATGTTATAGTGTGTTGTATTACTAATAGATTGTTGGTGCCAAATGTTACGATAAAAAGTTATTCAATATTCCAAAAAGTTTTTTTTTTAAATGTCACTAGCTGACTCCGTAAACGTTATTTGCCATATAAATATCGCTATTAAAAAATCGCGGTTGATCATAGAGAGATGAAAATTTAGGGTAGTAGGTATGTATTTTTGTATGCTGTATCATAAAAATAACATGTTTCTTGTCTAAAAATAAAAATTAGGGTTGGAGGACCACCCTTAACATTTAGGGGGTATGAAAAATAAATGATGTCCGATTCGCAGACATACCAAATGTGAATATAAAATTTCATCAAAATCAAATTAACATTTTTTTACGAAATGCTAATCCTTATTTCATTTGTTACGTTAGTTACGTTTCAATATATTTCATATATGGTATTTCAGTATTTTGTTTTACATTTTTCACCATAATCTAAATTTTATCTTTTTACAATTACTTTTATCATATTAAGAAAAATGTGACCGCCTAACCATATAGCTTTTGTCACTTTTATTTTTGTTCTCGAATATGTGCAATTCAATACTCTTGCTTTTATTCGTTCAAATATTATCAATAACACTTGTTAAAAAACGAGCATCAAAACACTTGTCTTTTGCGGTTTTTCTGTTCTCCTCGCCTTAGATCCTCTCGCGTCAAATTCATAATATGCTTATTTCTCAGGGGTTAACAAAAATGGCGCTTCATTTGTGACCTTAAACATGCCATGATAACATTAAACCAAATATTCCGCTGGAAATTTCGTCGGCGAATTTCATTTTCATAAATTTCGCGTGCACTGGCGCTAACTCAAAGAAAGTGATTTCCCTGTTTTCCATAATCAAATTGCCCCCATCAAATTATTGATGTCTTGACGGCGCCGGTGTGAAATATATATTTCTCCCAATTCTTTTTTACATAAATCTGTGACACCGAAATTGTAATCGTGAGGAGTGATCCTATAAAACCAGACTCTCCAATAAATACGGTATCGTTATTTTCTTTGTCTTTAGATTTTCTGCGTTTTTATTTTTACATACCTTTTCATCGACGACTTTTACTTACGGTAGATACCATTTGGATTAAAATAGCTACCTACTAATCTCTTCTCTGTATTTCAAGTATTAGATACGGCAATTATTGAAGGCAACTGTTGATTCATAAACCTCATCGTTTAACCGAATCGATGTGTTATTTAATTTGGAGCAAATGTTTTCTCATAAAAAAGATATCACTATTTTCATTATGCGTAAGAAAGAAACTATGAATAATTCACTTTAAAGTATGTAAAAAAAGTGAATTTTTGAAACAGTTTTCTCATAATACGGAATAGGGAAAAGTGTATATTTACCTTCTTACGTACTCGAAATACAATACTATTAGGAATCACGTTTTATGCCATCACAATTTCTTGCCTACAATTGTGAATCTTGAGGTTGTACACAGACTAGGCTAAATTCCCAGAATGAAATTTGAGGAACCTATTTCAACAATGGGTAATTTATAGCGTGAGATGTCGTTGTAAGTTCGGCACTCATTTAGTAAAATTTCAGGTAAGAAAGCAGTTACTAAAAAACACTTTAATAATTAGTTTTTAAAGTGATTCGTGAGACAAATATTTCCTCTAAGCGTCTATATTTAAACTGACTTCACTTTACGTGATATTGTTTTTATTATCAACTTAATGATAGTGTTAGAGTTGACCGCCTAAGAGGCTTGTAAGACGCCTAAGCGGTTTTTAATGGAGACCAGAGAAATGCCGCCGCTAAGTACGTTGCACTTACGGTATACCTATTTAATATGATTGATTATAAGCAGAAGCTGATGTAATCGGCGTAACAGCTGAATGATTGTTTGTAGAAAAGCTAATTATGGACCTGTCAAAAGAGATCTTAAAAAATTGATTATTTTTTTCTTTTATTTTAATTTTTAGACATTATTATTGCAGATAATAAAGTGTATGTATAATTAAGCATCAAGTTTCGGAAATCGGACCACTAAAGTGGAATAATGTTGTTGCTCTAGAAGTATCTACTGCCTTTGAATAACGAATATTTGTCTACGTGCAGAATTTGCTTGCTCGGGCTGCTGGTCAATCTTATCATCATCATCTCGGCGCATATATGACCCTCTGAGTCGGGCAGCCTTCTATTTGAATAACATATTTGTCCAGATCTCCGATGGTACAGGAAAATCTCTTGCGAAACTCATCACTACATAGTATAAATCAAAGTCGCTGTCGTCTGTCCGTCCCTATTTATGCTTAAATCTTTAAAATTACGCAACGGATTTTGAAACGGTTTTTTTAATAGATAGAGTAATTCAAGAGGAAGCTTGCGTGCGAAGACGGGCGGGTCGCTAGTCTTTAATAAAAAATAATGACAGATCGCAATTCCTTAAAATGTATTTGCCTCTGGCCTGAAATCCAGACAGAACTGAAGCTGTATAAAAGGTTTTGTTATTTTGTAAAGATACTTCTCAGGAGACGTTCTCTGTTATGACTCCGACTGTCTCGATGTCTTCCAAATTAATTAAACGTTGAAGTTACAAATGGTAACGGCATTGGGCCATTTGTAAGTCAAACAGTTTAAATTCTCGAGTCGACGAGTGGTGTAATGATCTGAGAGTTAGAGATGGGCAGATACCAATGGCTTTAGCTATCGAATTGTTGACACTTCGCTGAGCTAATCGATACCTAGATATTGACAGTCGATAACGATGTCCTACGACGTCTTGAGTATAAATGTGCCATTCCTTTTCGACGTTACTAAGTTTTCATTTTATAATGTGTCTGTGACAGAATTGGGGTATAATTGCATGAATGAATGAAATATTTATTTGCTTACTTGTCTATACTAATATATAAAGCTGCAGAGTTTGTTTGTTTGAACGCGCTAATCTCAGGAAATACTGGTCCGATTCCAAAAAATCTTTCAGTGTTAGATAGTCCATTTACCGAGGAAGGTTATAGGCTATATTTTATTTTATTGCGAAATTTAAATTTAAATTGCGATTTAGTAAACCAAGGTGTAAAATTGAAAACCTATTAATGCGTGCGCTGCAAAAACTATTGACAATAGAACAAAATTATGTACTACGGGTTTGTAGGTCTTATAAAGATCTACAAAAAAGTCCGCAAAAAAGAGAGCACATATCTAACTATCATAGTTTAGCCACAATAACCGTTTTTATGTTCATAAAAAATATGCACGGGTTCGAAGCCCACGCGGGCGAAGCCGCGCGCAAAAGCTAGTCATAAATAAAAACTCTTAATTTTTTATCGGACCCTATACAATGTACCTTAGATTAGGCATGTAAATCACGTATTATGTTTTTGTCGTTGATAATGATAACACCTTACAGAATGTAAATAAATAATTAACACAATACCATCCACCAAGCCGAGCAGAGCAAGGCCGACCGAGCTCTACCAAGCAGAGCAAGGCAGCAGAGAGAACCCTTTTTTTTCATATTGTGGTACGTCTGTTTCTTCGCAGCCTGCAAAAACCCACTCCTCAAATTACACTATTAAACGCGGTTAAAATTTTCGGTTACGTATTCGATTCTCTCACGAATCGGTACACCTGGCCATCTCTAGAAGAAAGTTTGGAAAACCTTGCTCATTGATTCAGACCGGATTATGCCCGGCGAATTTTGAGTCTATTACCCAACAAAGTTGGCGAGCCTAATTTTCCGGTTCTTTTGACTTGTTTTAAGAATGTTTATGTTGCGTGTTATCTCTTTTGCTTGAAGTTGTTTCATCTTTCCCAACAGTGTAGGTACATTTTATTTCTTTATGAAAGTTAAATTCGAAACCTGAATTTCTTTGTTCTATATTTAGAGGATTGGCGTCGGGAAACTTCTAGTACTTGTAAAACTGCAAAAGTGTATGTAGAATCAGAAATGCCTTAGGTTTAGGTGTGTCCAAAATTCATAACGATTTTGAATACTATCCTCCACATTTCACGACGCATTAATAATTTGCAATTGTTTTTACACCAGACTAGACAAATATTAACATGAATGTGGATCGTTTTAGAATGAAAGGTAGGCAAATAAGAGTGATGGCGTGAATGTAGATATGACGAGAAATGAGGATGATGAATGACGCCATCCCATTCCATTCTGGGCTTTATCGTCAGAGCCACAATTCAAGGAAAATTCCTTGGAAATTTGTTTTAATCCACATTTGGTTCATTTCCCTCCATGTGGTTGGAGGAGGCCTGACTCAGCAATGGCTCTTTTGTGGGCTGAGATAATATTGCAGTCAATTCTGCAGTTCATAGTATTCTCTAGTCACATCCTTATCATGTATTTACGTGAGTATTGTAACGAGAAAACTCTAGGTGGTTGGTTTCTCATTAAATTTAAACACCTTTAATGGATTTATCCCGTTTATTTTATTTTACATACATTTAATTACCGAATCACTCCCGTGACCACGATTACTGCAAAGCATTCGAAACGTTTTCGGCTTAAATTCGTTGCATAGTTGAAGATTGTTAAATTAACTGCTTAAATATCTTCAACATTATTTTTTTTATTCTGCTTCTTCTTCTCAACCCGTAAAAAACCCACTGCTGAGTCGGGTAACCAGCTACATGGAGGGTAATTAGCCTACCATGCCACGCTGGCCAGACGGATTGGCACAGGCTTTCGTTTCAAGATTCCTTTTCTTGTGGCTAGGTTTTCGGCCTTGTCACTTCGACACCCTTAAGCTAGCATGGGGTGGTGACGGTATGTATTATAAATCCGTTACCACACATACTATATTTTAATTGGTAAAGATGAAATATTGATTTACGCTCAGTACGTCCTAATGCATTGTGAACGGCAGAGTGTGACATGAACTACCTGTTAAATGATGACGATCACATACCGAAGGAACATGAGCGCATTTTTCTTAATTAAAAAGGATGCTTCAATTTAACCGTACCGCTTATCACAGAATGGAATAACACCCAATGAAGCTGAATTGCCCGATGAATAAAACCTTCAGCTAAATGCTTGTGCATGTTCAAAACAATATGGTTAAAGGTCTGGGCAAACAGCGGACGGGGCGGGACGGCGACGCGACGCTGGCGGGACGTGAAGAGTTGTAATGTATTAGTTACTGTAGAATATGTCACACAGAGCCGACGCGACGCGAACGCTACTCTCGCGCCGAGCGCGACGGCTCTATGTGACCTATTCGACATTAACTAATACATTACAACTCTTCACGTCCCGCCAGCGTCGCGTCGCCGTCCCGCCCCGTCCGCTGTTTGTCCAGACCTTAAGAGATAAAAGATTAGCCACGGCTTAGATCGTGGTAGTTTTAATTTAAACCGTTTATTTGATCCAAACGTGGGAGCTAGACAAGTCCAGGGAACTTTACCAAATGTTAGACAAAGGATAAGCGAAGGTTAGAGTAATCTTCTAAGAGAATGGATGATGTATAAGACGCACGCTTATACCAAATATAATTTCAGAGTGAAGAACTTGCTAAGTCCTAAAGAATAACTAGTTTCGCACATGCGCGTTCAAGCTCATGTAGCTAAAACTTGCTATACAATCGAGTGAAGTCAACATCAATCGTGCTTTGAATGTAGTTACCAGTTGGACATACCGCCTTTAGATCAAAGGTTCTCCGGTTCGCTCGCATGATCCCTCCATAAATGGCCTATTGCTGGGCTGGGTTATCAATTTGGTAGAGCAAAGATGAGTCAGCTGTACCATGCTGACAAGATGCTTACGGAGCATCAATCTGGTGTTCCATCTCGTGAAACTAGATCTATATGAATATTTTGGTCTAGGGGTTAGATGTGCTGCCTTTGGATCAACAGGTCCCGGGTTCGATTCCGGGGTCGGGCAACTGTCTTTGTCTAAACCAGAGGCACTTGCTCTGAGTCTGGGTGTCATTTGTGTTCGTGAATAACATGTTTGTAAACTAACCCCGCGATACAGGTACAACTAATGCAAGGTCTCGTTATTTTTTTAAAGGTTGATTGCCTCTTACTACTCTAAAGATGGAATGGGGTGGTGACTCTAGGCCGGTATCCTAAAGTCAACACCACATGGACAGTAATGATGTAGTTGCACATTTCACAGCATCTTACTTCACCTCGATTGATCTTTTTATTTAAATAAGGGTTAGGCAAGCTTAGTCATTAACATGAATACTTTACAAAATAAGAATAATTGTTAAGCTTTGATGTTTAGAATAAATTCGTTTGATCGTTTCTATAGTCGATCCGAAAGGAACGCCACAACAATTGAACTGGCGCGGAGTTGGAGGAACAAAGCCCAAATAAACAAACAATGGCTTCGAGTAATCTTATCTACACGCCACTGTCCGCGTAGCTAATTAGCAGAATGACACAGCTCTAATTATGTGGTCATGTCACAAAACCAAAACGAGCATTTATCGCAATTCGTCATTCGTAGATACATATTTGTTCTACGAATGACGTCCTCTGCTGGATGTAGCAACAAGGTGAAGACAGGAAGCTAATTAGTGTAGGCTGATGATCCTTATGGTTCATCCTTTTTTTTATCGCATCTCTCTGCCGTGGGCGAGACAGAGTCTGTTTCTTACTTCATTCTTTTCACTCCAGTTCTATCTTTTATGCCTCTCGTACTTGTATCCGGTATCTATATTCTCGTATCTATACTCAACAGATTATGATATGCGCTTACTTTATTGCAGCACTCAAATCTTGGTCTTAATAATTATACTCGGATCAAGATACCAAATCGTGTAGCAGGCAAATCTGAATAAATTCATTATATTATAATCCTTCTGGCTTCGTGGAAATTGTCAAGCGGTGTATACAGTGAACACGTTAATCTCCATGCTTAACAGCTCCACTTAAGATTACATTTAACAATTTTGGATTTACCCATTATCTTAGTAAAAGGAATCGTATTACATTGGTTGGCGTACTTATAATTAATTCAGTACTTAAATATTACCTCGTAGAAGGGTAAATTCTATTGGTGGATTGTAAGAAATTGGACAGTTGGTTTTATTTAGTTATTTATTGTTTTAACAGAAAGCGCAGTGCCATGCCTATGGTTTCCGACTTAGTGGCCTGGGCTCCAAATCTGGAAATTTTGCACGCACTGTATTACAAGTAATTTCAATGATTTTATATTCCTTTTAATTTTTGGCTATGATACATGTATATGCGCGTAATTGCTTTCACTAATCTGTCCGACTTGCTTGAACCACCATCAGTAAATAAATAAATAAATATCCTTGGACATTTCACACAACGCCATCTCGTCCCATGCTAAGCAACTTAATGCTTGTGTTATGGTACCGAGATGGATGATAAACTACTTATATACATTTTTTTTTGTAAATACATTATATATTATAGATAGAAATGACACCCAGACTCCGAGCCAGTGACTCTGGTTTAGACAAAGACACTTGCCCGACCCCGGAATCGAACCCGGGACCCGTTGATCCAAAGGCGGCACATCTAACCGCTAGACCAACGAGGCAGTCAGTGTAACCCTTTTATTTAAAAACGCTACTATGGACTTTCTTGCCCGCTCTTCTATGTGGTATGGCATTCCGATTCGGTGGCAAACTAAAATATAAGTTATTTAAAAAAGAAAAACGTATTTTTTTTGTAACTTGACTATTCGTAAGAATTTATGTGAATAAAAACATTTACATTTTGATTATACGTTCGTTTTGGTAATTTACTAATAATGGTACTATAGTGTCAGTTCCAGACGTATGTCACACGCTTTTGGCACAGGCATTTGGCAAGTACTTCTGAATTTAGCAGATTAATCCTAGCAATCGCATCGTGTTATATGTTCACTTCAATAGAAACTAGCAGTTTTGAGGCAGTGATTAAGCTCTCCAGAAATCAGGACCGTTCCTACTGGAGATCCACGTCGTCGTTTCAGCCCACGAACGACCCACTACTGAGTCGGGCCTCCTCCAAATTCATGGAGGAAAATTAGCCTACTGTGCCATGCTGGCAAGACGGGTTGGTACAGGGTTTGTATCAAGTTTTGCTCTCTCTGACGGCTAGGTAATTGGTCTCTTGCGTGCCCTTAGTCGCCTCTTACGACACCCTCGGGATGGTATGGGTTGGGATCCACGTGGGCCTTATTCCAGCGCTGAAATGTTGATGATGATTATTGTTTAACATGATAATGCACTCTTCTGGTTTTCCTGGATCGATCGACATTGACGATTGATTCTCAAGCGTTGCCATCAACATGATTGAACCGTGTTTATAATAACATATCCACTTCATTAATGGCGTCAGTAAATAAAAGATGGTATCAATCAATCGACCATTGCAGCCATTGCTTGTCACCTCGGTGGAGAAGTGGGGAAAGCTGTTATCGGTTTCGGGTCACCCGGTTTTTTTATACCTTAACTTAAATATGGCATCTTAAGTACCTTGTGTCTTGTGACTATAGATTATACTGTTTTGTTGTATCTCTCTATTTAATTGGATGGAGACTTGAGATAGCTAGGGACATTTGTGATGCCAGAGTTATCATGTTCTGTGAAAGACTCACGGGAGTAGTGGCATTGTATTTATCTAAAAATGCAGATTTAAAAAAGTTACTACATAATTTCTTACCGACTCTTCTCTGTAGAGAAGCCTAGCAATCTGGTCATAAATAAAAAAATATGTAAATATATAATCGTGTCAGAAGAGCTCAAATGTGTCATCATTGATTAAGTTAAGCAGCTGAATGATGTCGGAAGTTTTCACGATCCTTGCAAATTGTAGTAGATGAGATATATCGCGGGTTTTAGATCGTGATGCGAATGTAGCGATCATATTGATTAACTGCAAAAAAACATAGACAGTAATCTGGGACCTTCCAAAATCCAAACCGAAACCTGTGGTCCTGGAAGGTCAAGTTCTGTTTGTTATTGGGTATGGGGTATTCGCATCTTCACATAAAATCACATAACCCTGCCAACTACGCATTGGCTGGGCTTACGTAAATAAATTGGTTGGTTTATTAATAATAGCTTTTCATTTTACACAATCCCTCTCGTTTCTGCCTACCACCGCAGACAAAGACTTTATCAGTATTCTCGTGTGATACAAAGATTCCAGCTTACATTGTCGAACAAGTTCTTTACAAGTTTTTACAGAAGATTTCTTAGACGGTACTGGTCTGCAACTACATTGGATTGCATAGCACGTTTTATTTGACTCTGCCCGTGTATTTCCGATGTTCCCGAACAAATATTGGAGTCCAGTGTACATAGCGATTGGTTTTTTATTCTTTGTTTTAAAGCAAGAGGTTTTAATAATGTTTTGGTTTCAAAAGTATCTCTATGTTTACCTTCTCTGAATAAATATAGTAATAAGAATTAAATGTCTTCTCTTGTAATATAGATATAACAATTCTTTCTGAATCCTTTCTGAAACAATGACACGATAACTATAGAGGATTAGCGTGTCACTGTAGGCTAATAATGCTTGGGGTGGCGGTGCAAAAACTGTGCAAGGGCCGAGGAATTCTGATGATTCTCGTGGATCATCATTTAAGCCCATAAATATTACGAAATTATGTATACGTCACCACAGGAAAATTGACGTAGATACGAACGGTATTCGTTCCTTGCTCTCGAATCCCACACTTGTCCTCGCGAAAAAATGGTTGGCTAGTTTAATCCGTAGACAGTCTTCGCGAAACTCATGCAGTTTCTCGTCGAAGTAGTATCCAGTGTAAATGGTTTGAAAAGAGTAATGAATCAACGTTATTTGTTAATTTATTTGTCCGTCTCTGGCGTCCACTGTTTTCATTCAAAGCACGATCTTTGACAGACCGCAACAATCGACTCTACATCTTTATTCAGACTTTTCTGTACAAACCACACAACTGTGTATTTCCCATATTCCTAGAATTAAAGGACATTGCGACATTAAGTGGTCGGTATCGCCGCTCCTACGCGCTTATCGGAGCACCTCTGGTCTTATCGCGCGTTATCAGTTACCGCACCTATACCAGATCGATGCATGTCGATGCTATATAGGTCTTGTTGTTTGCAGATATGATTATGGTATTATTCAATAACGGTAAAAAAGTACGTGAAGTGTTAAACGTGTAGTGTGTTTTGTCGTCGGTCCAAAACGGCTATACTGATTTAGAATTATTTGTCACATATATGACACCTTTCAATAAAACATGTGGCTTAGTCTTAGAAGTTATTATACTCAATGACTAAATAATTGAGTAGGTATGTTATCCAAGGAAACAAATTTGCCCTTTTTACCACCTGACTGTTCGATAAAACTCATTAAAATGAAATAAATCTACAAATAACATACCGATTAGTTGGTTAATTGTTTAGTTGGTGATTCATGTAGATATAGTAATGTAGAATCACATTCTCTTATTTTTAGCTGTATTTTAAACACCAGCTCTATATGTATTTAAAGAAACTTGAGGGCTACCAGAAGTAGAAAATATCGGCGGATTGAAAATCGAAACTTGATGTTGTGAAATCCTGTTTATTTATTCAGATAAGATCTATTTCAAATAGAGAACCGGATTTCCATTCTATCGCCTTGTACACAGCAAATACAATATGCAACGGGTTAAAGATGACGCTGCTCTGAGGACACCCATCAAACATCTAGTGTTTGATGGGTGTCTATAATTTGTATCTTTTGACTTTATTCCATGGTTCGGAGGGCACCTTAATCTCTCCACAATCTATAGCGATACATGTAGTCAGTAGCGGTAAGCCTGACGGCTGGTCTAACCACTTAAAAACCAACTGCCCCACTAGTTGGGTCGCGGACTGCAGACGGCATTCGCTCTTTGCACAAAATGAAACTAGGGTAATACGAGGTCCAAGAGAAGAGGTAATTAGGTTATGTCTTCATCATTATGATAATGATTATCATCATTTTTCCCCCATTTCAGGGGATGAGTCAGGGAAGCCCGTTATTTCTTGACTAAGTTGAAGTGATACTGACAATTTGAAAATTATTGACAGCCCTAATTTCATAATTAAAAACTTATCGGGACTTATCGCGCACAGAATGAATACCTGTTTTTGCTCGACGTTTCGACCATGTTACAATGGCCGTGGTCGCGAGCTGACTGCAGACCGCAAGTTTTTTCGGTGGGAAGTGAGGGTACTTTGGTCTCCTACCCTCACTTGGTTTTGCACACACGTAGGGTTGTCACTACGACACACAACACTGACTGTATCGGTTGAACACTTAGTACCTACACCGCGAACTAAACATTTGCTTATAACGGGGTTCCACGATGCCGCCAACTTGAAACCATCTTCTCGGTTAAAATTACGGTGTTTTTTGATTTCAACCGCTTCACGAACCGTTCTCGCATAGTAATGCCGTTCAGTGGAGAGGACTTTCGGATCGTGGAGCTCGATCCAGTGATCAGAACCCGCCTCAAGCAAATGCTCAGCAATAGCAGACTTCTGGACCTGGTGATTTTTGACAGCTGCGATGTGTTCTTTGATCCTTTCCGCAATGGTACGTTTCGTTTGACCGATGTAGGAACTACCGCAGCTGCAATCCACCTTGTACACACCGGGAGTCTGGAACGGAATGACATCCTTCGGTGTCCCCATCTTGAGTGGTGATGGTTAGACCAGATGGCTCGTTGGCGCACTCGGTCTACAGAAAACCCACGCACACGGACAGGTACCTACATGCTACGTCACACCATCACCCGCGCCATTTGCAGTCGGTGGCCAGATCTCTGTTAGACAGAGCTGTAGCCCTCTGTGACCCTGAACATGTGGAGGCTGAAGTAGCCCATGTTCAGGAGGTACTTAAAAGAAATGGCTATAGTGTGACCAAGAGAGGACGAGCAATACGCAGAGGACACAGGAGCAAGTTTGACGTCGAGAGGCAGCCGGCTTTCATGCCCTACGTTAAAGGGGTAACAGATAAGGTGGGGACTGTGTTGAAGGAGTATTCCATCAAAACGGTGTATACCCCCTTATCCAAGTTAACCAGGCATGTGAGGACACCGAAGGATGTCATTCCGTTCCAGACTCCCGGTGTGTACAAGGTGGATTGCAGCTGCGGTAGTTCCTACATCGGTCAAACGAAACGTACCATTGCGGAAAGGATCAAAGAACACATCGCAGCTGTCAAAAATCACCAGGTCCAGAAGTCTGCTATTGCTGAGCATTTGCTTGAGGCGGGTTCTGATCACTGGATCGAGCTCCACGATCCGAAAGTCCTCTCCACTGAACGGCATTACTATGCGAGAACGGTTCGTGAAGCGGTTGAAATCAAAAAACACCGTAATTTTAACCGAGAAGATGGTTTCAAGTTGGCGGCATCGTGGAACCCCGTTATAAGCAAATGTTTAGTTCGCGGTGTAGGTACTAAGTGTTCAACCGATACAGTCAGTGTTGTGTGTCGTAGTGACAACCCTACGTGTGTGCAAAACCAAGTGAGGGTAGGAGACCAAAGTACCCTCACTTCCCACCGAAAAAACTTGCGGTCTGCAGTCAGCTCGCGACCACGGCCATTGTAACATGGTCGAAACGTCGAGCAAAAACAGGTATGCATTCTGTGCGCGATAAGTCCCGATAAGTTTTTAATTATGTGTACAAATCGCGAAAGTTTAAAAATAACAAGCCCTAATTTCGTTGTATTGTTTTATATCCGTGTTCCTTGCGTGAAAGCAATTTTTTCGGCGCCGGAAATTGCAATTGGAATGGCGCTGGCTAAATGCGGGAAGTGCTAATAATTTTGTTAAAACAAAACATTACGGATAATTAGGCATTTCGCTTTAGCCGGATGCTGGTTTTCTTAATGTTATTTTTTATGATCATAGCCGGGTCTTATAATTTAAAGTTGTTGAGGAAAAGCTTAAAAAAGAAGTTCAATGCGTTTGCTTTTCATTTAATATGTTCGTTAAAGTTTTAATTTTATTTTCGTAAGCTATTGTAGTAAGAATTGAGGTATAAATTCAGTTCTACATATACATCGTGAAAATTTGTTTGTAACAGTATTAAAGAGACTTCGAGGGTAGAAAAGGATTAAACAGGAAGCAAAGTAGTAAAAAAAAATGAGTCAAGTCGACGGCGGTAGTAGTTTACTATGGTAATAAATAAAAACAAAGCAGAACCCACATTATCCCGACATAATTCTACAAGCTTCTCATAGCAATAATATCATCACAAATACCGCTCGTGTATTATCAATAGTTTATCTCTTAGGGGAATAATAAACGTTCACCTTGAGCATTGTAATGTAGGAGCCCATACCTAGGGGTCATTGAACCGTCCACAGCCCTTTGACCTTTGCTCCCGACGCGTATAGCGTCACAAGAAAAGCAATACCACGAGCGTTATTCGACGGTAATGAAAAATACCGTGCCACCAGATAACTTTCGTCGTTAGAAAGACTGCGCTGATACATTGATACTACAGTTCGAGGCGAGGCAAGGATCCCAGTGTTGCTAAGCCTGTTTCCTCATTAGGGAGCACAGTCCGTGGCTCTGGAAGAGGCAATCGAAGAACGCCGTGGGTTTAAGGAGGTACGCAATTTGCTATCCCCATAACTGCCGCCGGTATTGTCTACGGGGTCAAAATAAATAAATAATAAATAAATATCCTTGGACATTTCATACAACGCCATTTCGTGTCCCAAGCTAAGCAACTTATTGCTTGTGTTATGGTAACGAGATGGATGATAAACTACTTATATTTTTTTTTTTGTAAATACATACATATTATAGATAGAAATGACACCCAGACTCCGAGCCAGTGCCTCTGGTTTAGACAAAGACACTTGCCCGACCCCGGAATCGAACCCGGGACCCGTTGATCCAAAGGCGGCACATCTAACCACTAGACCAACGAGGCAGTCTTCTCGTGAAATTGCTTATCAATAAGATAGTGTCAATAATTTATCTTAGCAGAGAACGTTTAGCAAGGTCACAGTCATGCCCGAGTATACTTAGTCGTGCCACTTTAGGCTTCTGCAGAATTAGACCACAGTAGTATGATTACCATACTGCCACACTGGGACCAGCACAGTGATTTCTTTCTCTTGTGGCTTAATATTCTGTCGATGTCCTTGTTCCATTTCTTACCATTGGATTGATCGAGAATATGATCCTGAAAATATGCATGGGATCATTGCCAGGCTGTAATGCAGTTCGACATTTCTTTCAAAATGTTTGCGCAATTCGTCACCCATAACGTATTGTCATTAAAAAGGTATGTTAAGTGGAGTCAAGATACATAAACCTTAAAGTTGAATAGGTCTTCATCAATAATTACCATTTGAATCTTAATTGTACATAAAATTAGGCTCACTCGATAAAATATAAGATTCGATCTCAAATCATTTCAAAACTTTTTAATTGTTAGTGTCATATATGTATTTTATTTCACACTAGCTGACCCGGCGAACTTTGTTCCGCATTATAAATATTTAAAACAAAAAGAAAGTTGGACATAGGATACCTGAGATTTTTATCCCGTCCGTATAAAACCTACTTGAACAAAAAGCAACTGACGGCGAAACGTTATGTTGTCTTTAGTTTAATATGGCCGAAAATTTGACAATTAGAAATTTTGAATTCGACTTGTTTATATTGTTGTAATTCACATAATATCTTTATAACTTGTAGCCTATGTGTTATTCTGATGTATAAGCTATATTATTGTAAAGTTTCATTAAAATCCATTCAGTACTTTTTACGTGAAAGAGTAACAAACATCCATCCATCCATCCATACTTACAAACTTTCACGTTTATAATATTAGTAAGATATCGTACAGTTTCCTCTCGAATGAAACGTTGGAACGAATTTGCTTAAAAACATCTTGAATCAACAACCTATAGCGTGGCTTACGACTTCTCCGCCAATCACCGCCAAAGAGATTCCAAAATCGACTTTACGCAGGATAGATTTTGTATCAAAATGTTTGCAAGGATCTTGCAATCAAATATCGTAATTAGGGCGAACCATTTTTTACTCCAACGGTACAAACCTACAACAAAATACCGAAAGGTTCTCGTGTAGTGTTACAAAATTGCTGGAACTGTTGTCAACTTGGCGTTTTCGTTGTGAGTGTCGGGTGACGGTACCTACTGCTTTGTGTTGCCACCTGAGACAGTGTGTCAATTAACCTAAATGGGTTAAGCAACGTGCTCTTTTACTTAGTTAACAAGACCCTGTTTTATTGTTTCGCTCTTCTGTGAATTTGCTCATTCATCATCACCGTCATTAATGACTGTGCCACGCTGGCCAGATACCTAAGTTAAAGGATTTCATATCAAGTGTTTTTTTGTGTCTACTATTCCTTCTCTTTGCGATTTTTTATCTCTACGACAATTTCTATTTATGAAAATATTTGTTACATTTTGATTACCATACAGGTAATAAATGTTTGTCTTTCTACAATATATGGTCACGAGAAAGCACAGCCGAACAGTATTTAAGCGATACTGCTAACTAGTAGTTGGAGGAGGCCAGGCTCAGTAGTGGGTAATTTATGGGCTGAGTGGTTAAAGTACTGCTCAATACCACTTTGGATAGACAAGTTTACGTACTTGTGATTTTTGTGTGTAGGAAAATAAAATTAACCGATTCCTTTTTTTGTTTCAGGTATGCATTATGACTAGGCGTAAGGAATTCGAGTAGTTAAGTAACAAAAGAAGTCAGTAAAAATATTTTTACTTTGTAAACTATGGACAACACTATACTGAATAATTTTTAAATCGTTATATATGAACTGCACCCGGAATTGAACCAGCGATCCTAGCGAAGTGTAAGTTGCAAAAGCTTTTTACTATTTTCTACTCGAAATCGTAATAAAAACAATTCCAAGTAAACATATCACTAAACTCGTTTGTACCAATAATCGGACAAAAACAGTTCCAGTTATGAGATAAAAAAGTTACCACGCATAGAACGAGCAGAGTAACCGTAAAGTTTAATAAGCTCAGGTGTTTAGAGTTCGCGGAGGCCACAGATTCGAATCCCAATGGGGCGCGTTGTAATTTGTAATCTTATTAGTGTACGGCACTTTGGAGGCTTCTAAAAAGTTCGACTTTTTAGGGACCCGCGGCTAAATATGCTTCGTTCAAAGTTAAGTGATTCTTTAACAGAAACGGACGCGACACTTGATTCACCTTATCTTTTAAACTTATACCTTATTTAATTTCAACACCTGCAGGAACGATCATAAAACTGTTAGAACTTTTGGTTTAATTATTTATAAAAGTATATTATAATACAATAATATGGGCTTCGAGCTGTTTAAAAGAATTTCAACAATAACAGAACAACAAAACCATATGTAACCAAATGATCGGGTCTTCCTGTCAATAACTATGACAAACAAGAAGACCTTCTTCTTATAAATTACGCTCAAATACAAGTACCTAAAAACCTGTCATAAAAATTAACTTACAATATAACGACGACTGACAAAAAACAGTTGAGGAATAAAATTGTTGCTTCCAGCAATCGTTTTCATTTAAACACCAGTAACAAAATATCATTAGCGCTCTTTCATTGTAGCGTTGATAAACGATTTTATTTCCAACAGTAACTTTTTAATTTGTCATTAAAATATAATTTCATTTCAACGCTCAGCAGTTTAATCGAAGTATCATTTTCCTGAATTTTCTATAATACCTACCGGTTGAAAGGTTAATCAATAGTTGTAAAATTCATTTGACGTGGTTACAATTTGTCCAAAATGACCCCGTATAAAACCATTTATTGTTACGGAAAGTTAATTCAATCGCTTTCACGACAATAAAGTTATTTTGTAATAAGCATTATTTGAAGCCGCTGTTTCTAGGCCTCGGTGTTCGTATCAAGTCCCCATTCTCTTGTGCCTACACTTCGCGCCTATTTGAAATACACGCGCGATCCGTAAGTCATCACAGCGAATAAACAGAAATAAAAAAAAGTAATTCATCTAGTTGTTAAACTAGCAAATAGTTTATGACAGATTATTCGTTAAACACCTTTTAAACAAAAACCATTTTAAATCCGCTCAGAAGCTGCCATAGACCGAGACGTGAAATCCTTATCCTTCACTTAAATTTTTTAAGTTAATGCTAAAAACTGAGCATCGTAATCTCGCATTTAACACACTCCTATACGTATTTGTACCTACTCGTTATTACCGCAAACTGACGAGACTCTAGGCGGTCGATCTTCTATTGAAGTCTTTTACGTTGTTTTTCTCAGAACCGGAAAAAGGTAGAGCCATTCGGTCACCCAAGACATTCAATACTGTTGAAAACAAAAGGACAGTTTTATCGCCTGTAATGGTTCCAAACGGTTTTCATTTAATTCTGTGAAGTCTAACCAAAGAGATTTAAGGTGACCTACATTTAGAAATGGACCCCTATTTCCGTAAAAATATCTTGTTTCATTTGCGCCTTAATTATTCCTGTGAAATCCGATATTAAAGTAGATTTGATCAAAGCATTGTTTAGTTTTCCCTAAGATATAGCGAGCCCGCTTTCAAGATGAAATTCTTTGTTTCAATAATGATATACAGGGTGTCCCAAAAATAGCACGCCACAGCGACACTGGAAGTAGGCTAGCCCTAGGTCAATTCCACAAAAAAAATACGCTGAAATAAAAATAAAAGAAACAATACAAAATAAATAAAAAAAACATTAAGTAGATTATTTATGACGATTTTGTTACATAGAACGAAAAAATAGCGTAATTTAAAAAAAAACGGGTAATCCAAAATATTCTAATATCTCTAAATCCATGATACTTTTTTGTAGCCATTTTTTTGTGGAATAGGGCTACCCTACTTCCAGTGTCGCTGTGGCGGCTATTTTTGGTACACTCTGTATCCCCCTCGACTGTGCTGCCACCTTGTCTTGGTGAAGGGGCTTGAGTGCCTCAATGATCCGTGGGGCCATACCGGCCAGGGCCTCACTGTAGAATGCGTTTACGTGAACTTGTGGCGCCCCAAGGGCGCCGTGTGAGGGTATACCGCTGGGGTTTTAGTGGGTAGACGACTCTTGGGTAGACGACCCTTGTCGGAGTCCCACATAATCACCGACCTCTCCCCCGGGGGGCGGTGGTATGCATAAAGCATTTCCCCAGCGACAACAAAAAAAATGGTACACTCTGTATTACGTACAATAATATTACACCATAACGAGGAAAATATATTAGGTAAGATCTTGAATGGAGGTGTGACTACGATATTTATAATCTGTAAATATATTTAATTGTTGTTCTTTTAATTAACAATAACAGAGGTATCTCAGATTGTTGTAGAAGAACAAAATAAATGCAGTCGATTAAATTTGCCGGAACAAATTTTTTATCAGCATTTATTACGCCTGTATAAATGGATTTCGTGGTTGCGGAAATCGGATAGTTAGAACTATTTCCGAAACCGAGGGAATATACCCTACCCACTTTAAATGGAGCCGACAGATGGCGTTAAGCGTATACCTATTTGAATACCAATCTGTAACTGAAAATATGATAAAAAGAGTGTCCATGGAGTTTCTTGCCTGTTCTTCTCAATAGGATCTACTTTTTGGAACAAGCAACTAGATTCTTCTAGAACTTCACTTTTGACCTTTCAAAAACACCTGTAAATAGTTTCAATTGAAATAAATGATTTGATTTTGCGTTTGAAGTTTTATGTTCTTCAATACTAGCTTATCTATTTCGCAATTTTATGGAATAAAAGATTTGTTATCATATTTCAATTTGTGTTTATGCATACAATAGATAGTTAATTTACATCTTACGTTTAACTTTTTCATATTGTCACCACCCCATTTCGTCCTGAGGGTGTAGTAAGAGCCGACAAAAGGAAATGATAAGGCCGAAAATCTGGCTCCAAGAGACTTGACACGAAACCCTATGGTAACCCATCTGACCAGCGTGGCATAGTAGGCTTATTACCCTCCATGTATTTTGAGGAGGCCCGACTCAACAGCGGGTCATTTATGGGCTTAGTAGTAGTTAACTTTACGACTGAGACTTCTACCAAGTAAAGAAAACGACACGTTGTAAGTGAATATTTGATGTCATAGAATACTAAAACGACCGTCATACTTTTATGATTCATGTCGCAGATATGAATTCCGAACTGAGTTATAACCCCAATATCTGTTCAACAAAAACACAATGGGTATATGAGGGACAATAGATAGTAAAACGATTGGGCGAAACTTTAACATTTGGGGGCTAAAAGAGCTTTGTGTCTAAATTACGAGGTATTCAACACTTTAAGGGCCTCAGATATTTTATACATTACAACTACAAGCGATTGTAATGTATGCTGCATATTTTAGTTGGTTTAATAATGTATTTGTCCTAAATTGAAATGTGTCTGAACACTAATTCGTCCTGCATATCCAGCCATTTGCAAATAAATACATAAATCGGGTTTTAATTTCAAGGAAGTCGTCGTTTCAGCCCTTAAATTACATACTACTGGCTCGGGTCGCCTCCAACTTCGAGGGGGGAAATTAGTCTACTGTACTTGCAAGACGGATTGGCAAATGGTTTGTATCAAGTGACGAGGACCGCCTGCCTCTCATGTAGCAAAAATCCACTAGGGGAAATAGCGACGTTAGGCCTAGCGCCTTAAATTGTACTAAAGACCACGAGGATAGAGTTCTGACCTTCAATCGCCCAGCCAACCACTACCTTGATGAAGTTTCCGAAGTTTTTCGCAGGTGATTTCTCTCTTACGGCGAACGGTGTGTGAGGTTGGCCGTGTATTGGCTTAAGATTTAAGTCCTTTTCTAATCAAATCCAAATAAAATTATACTTAAAATATTTATTTTCAAAAGATCATACTGTAATATGATATAGCGTAATATTTGAATAGAACACATCACAAAAGGAAATGAACGTACAGAACTGTGATATTGCATCAATATGTGGCCAACAAGAATACAATGCACCGTTCTACTTGAACGACAATGGTTTCTGAAGGGTCTATCTACACCCTGCATGGCTAGAAAAACGGAGGCTGTGTTGACTACGACTGCTACTGCCCATAAATGACCCACTGCCGAATCAGACCTCTTTTCATTGAATGAATGGTAACCTATTGAGCCACGCTGGCCGGATTAGCACAGGGTTTCGGTTCAACTTTCCTTCTCCTGCAGCTAGGCTATGGGCATTGTCATTTGCTTTTGTCGGCTCTTACAGCCTCTAATAGTAAGGGGTGTTGACACCACACGGAAAGTATAAGAAACATTTTTCTTTGTTATGTTTCAGATAAGATATCTGATATATTTTGAACCTGATCTTTAGGTCTGGCAGTCTTTAATTGTATTTACCAGGGAACGTATTATATAACCGATGTTGAATAGGTTACATTAATTCCGATATTTTCAATAACTTCATACTTTTATGACTTATTTAAATATTTCATACTTTTTTGACATTTATGACTTTATTTATTCACAATAGTTGCTTGCTGTACTTACAGTTTCCCAATGCATTCAGTAAGCTAAATTATACTACTAACTAATCTTATTTTTAAAATTCTATACAGTATTATCACTATCACTATCACTACTTAATATAAAACAAGGTCGCTGTCTTCTGTCCGTCCCTATGTATGCTTTAATCTTTAAAACTACGCACGGATTTTGAAGCTGTTTTTTTATAGATAGAGTGGATCAAGAGGAAGGTTTTTAAGTATAATATATTCATAATATTGTACAGAAACAGTGATAAATTTAGAGGTTCATCATTGCAACCGTGCGAAACCGGGAGGGTTCGCTAGTTATATATATTATTGCTTTCTGTAGCGTCGAATTTACTACAGGATAAACTGTTCTAAGTAAGTATGTGCTTATGATCACCTGAAATTATTTCTAATACATATATGCTTAAATGTAATATCAAGCGCTTGTATACACGTGATGAACGGCAATTCGCGCAACAAACATATCCTACTAATATTATAAACGTGAAAGTTTGTAAGTATGTATGGATGGATGGATGGATAGATGGATGGATGGATGGATGGATGGATGGATGGATGGATGTTTGTTACTCTTTCACGTAAAAACGACTGAATGGATTTTAATGAAACTTTATAATAATATAGCTTATACATCAGAATAACACATAGGCTACAATTTATAAAGATATTGTGTGAAAATTTATAGCGATATTAAGTTAAATTTTAATTTCTAATTGTCAAATTTTCAGCCATATTTAAATATAGACAACATAAAGTTTCGCTGTCAGTTGCGCTTTGTTATACCACGTAGGTATTATATCACATTCTACGGGAACGGGATAAAAATCTTAGGTATAAATATATAGTTTAAAAATAACAAATATATGGATGTTGGACAATTCACAAAATCATACTTAATATTATAAACCTGAAAGTGTAAATGTGTGTAATCCCGTTCCGTGATATAAAACATCGTTTATCAAAATGCAACTGCTGGAATAACAAAACTTCACCGACAGCTAAACGCTATGTTGTCTATAGTTTGACAAATTTGACAATTAGAAATTTTGAAGTTGACCGGTTGATGTATTTATTTCGAGTAAATATTAGCTTATTGTGCCGAACAATGAAGAAGAACTAAATAATGCACGTGAAGATCACCGCATTAGTATGGCTTGAATCCGTGCTTCTCAATCACAAGAGCAAATCGAGGCAGCCCGTGAAACGGATCGGTTGGGAATGCAAAATCGTCGAGCAAATTTAAGAGATCAACAACTAGATAATTTTCGAGACACAAGAATAAATTTATAAAGTAGGTACTACATAATTAGGATCGAGCAACGTTTCGATACGGTGGCAGCACTAATTACTGCTTGCATACTTGCGTCCGCATTGGACCTATAGATGCCGTGTAATATTACAAAACACTCCTCAGCGGCTAAAGTTTTATCAAAATGGAAAATCGTCATCTGGGACGAATGTACAATAGCGTATACACGTATATTGGAAGCACTTATCCGATCCGACCGAACACCTACGCAAGGACTCGAGATGTTTTGGAGGCGCAATGATTTTACTGTCTGGCTATTTCTGCCAAACACTGCCTCTAATTCCAAGATCGACTGCTGCCGCCGAAATAAGCGCTTGCCTCAAATCATCGAAATATGTGGATTGATTTTATTTTCTCAGAATTTCTGTTCATCGAAGGACGAACTCATAAACACAAAAATAATGAATGGTTGACTAAGCGAGCTGTTTTGGCGGCTAAGAATAAATATGTAGATGACATAAAGTAACTAACATAATTCAGAATGAAATCATTGGTACAGTGCATTAATTCAAATATAATGACTGTGTAAAAACGAGAAAAATATATAAACCAAAACCACCAAACCTGTGCAACGGAACGCGTTTGGTGGTAAGTGAATTGATGAACAATGGAATATACTCAAAGTAAAGTTGGAAGGTGAGGAAATTCTCATCCGAGGATCCCGACGATATCAACTGATATACCGTTTTAGTTTTAATGATTTCCGATCCGTCGTGCATTCGCCGTGACCATTAATAAATCACAGGGCCAATCCTGGAAAGTTTGTGGCCTAAATCTAGAAAATTCATGTATTTCCCAAGATCAATTATATGTGGCATGTTCCGGGTCAGAAGACCATCTGCGTTATTTGTTCATGCGCCTGATAATAAACCGAAAAATGTCGTCTGTCACAAGGTGATTCACTGAAAAGTGCAGTTACTAAAATAGATGGCCAATAAAGTATAATTAAAATCATAGATGTTTTATTTATATTTATCCTGATAAAAAGTTAATAAAATAAAATATCTGCTCATTTATTGCCTTTAAGGCGAAACAAAGTTCGCCGGGTCAGCTAGTTACCACATACTTTTGTAATACTCTCCTGAAGAATACGAGAGCACCGAACTGAATTATTACTCTAATATGTGCGCAACAAGAATACAATGGCCGCAGCGTACTACGCAGCACAATGGATTACACAGCGCGAAACAAAATGCGTGAATGCTGCATGCCTTGCGGAAAAATGAGAAGTGACAGCGTTAACCAACGGTACGAATAAGAAATCCTCGACAACGCTACGGCCCCCAAATAGCACACTACCTCGCCTGTCTTGATAACCATCTCATTTCTCATCTCATCGCTTTGCCCCTAAAGTAGCTCACACTCACTAACTATAATAACTAATAGTAATCTTACTAACTAATAGTAGAACTGATACGTAGATAGATACTGTTTAAATAAAAGTGTTAGGAAAAAAGGAATATACCTATACAGATAACCTAAGGAACACCGCAGTTTAGTAAGCTTGTTGAATAATGATAATCTTGGCGTTTTCAGCCGATTTCGAAAAGGAAGAAGTTCTCAATTCGGCTGTACGTTTTTTTTATGTCCTTTTTGTTACCGCATAACACCATGACTTGTAAACCGATTTGAACATTTCTTGCGGTCTTGGTTTCAGATTGTTCCCAAATATTTCTTGAGATGACAGATTTGTAAGAAGGCGATTTTTTTAATTATTTCGAGGATTTTGTTATTCGGGTCGTTTACAAAGCATACGTTAATTGGCACTAAAATCGAAAAATAAAGTTAAAGTGAATAAAAAATGGATTGGAGAAAGGTTGGTATTCTCCTCATACATGATGATAAAGCATTTTTTAACAAAACTACTCCTTAGGTTGTGCGCCTATGCCAAAGGGCGTCGTTACATGTAAAAAGTGACAGCTGGTCTAACCAAATGATCTGATTGTCCCACTAAATACTGGTTAGTCCTATTTGATTACTCTGAGGCCCACCCATAGTTTCGCAAAAATTAGATGTCACGAAAAATATGTTTTCCAAGATGGCGGCCGGGGGACATCGGCGGCAACCCCACAAACTTGAAGTTAAGCTTCTATTGACCCACACATGACCCAAAAATAAAATTGCGTCCTCTAAGAAATGCAAAGCTCATGTAACATTTCAATGGACTAAAAATACCACCTTCACATCTAAGTCCGGCCAAGCCAAGCAGTTTTACTGTGTTTCGTCGTGTGTATGTGAGAGCCGGTGCCCGACAGGGCATTTCCTTGAATTGCCAAAGACGTTTTATTTTCGTGGGAGCGACTAAAGTAACGCAGGAGGCAGATCACCTAGCCGCAAGAGAAGGAAAGTTTCGTGCCAACCCTTCTTGCCAGCGTGGCACATTCGGTTGCTCGCTCCAAGAATCTAGAGGAGTCCCGACCGGTAGTGTTTCATTTATGGGATATAGGTTTTTTGTTAGACTCCGTAAATGCGGCGGCGAGAAAAATGCCGGGCGAATTCCTGCGTTTCCCGGCTTATGTTCGACGATCATTGTTGCACAAGCTTGAAAGGATTCATAATAGAATTATGAGGAGCGTTGTGTGGAAAGTTCGCTCCGAATCAATAGGTTGTCGATAGAATCTTTCCGTGGAATGGAAAAGAGCTTACCGTTTTGTTAACAGCTGTGTTGGTAGACTGTAGGGCGTAATGCGGGATTCAATAAGAGGATTTAACTTCCGTACATTTTAGAATACACCGTTCTTAGAGGTCTAAACTGAATTTTAGGGAAATTTACATTGAACCTAACGTATTGAAAACCTCGTGGATCATTGGACACAGGCGACAATTAAGTTTCTGCATTTGTATCCGCTTTATGGACACCTGCTTTATTTTAATCGCAAAAAAAAACTGTTACTGATTTAGACTTTCAATCTATTCGCAATTATTGACTCTGTCATAAGCTCCTTCGTAGAAAAGTACTAAGTAAATGTGATAAAATATGTACCATAAAATAAAATAACACTTCGCCAAGTCTCATAAAAGTTGTCCTACTAGTACGTATGTTGTGTATTAAGTTACATGATAAAAAGTTCCAGAAAGTATTACGTAACAGAAAATATTCCACGAAGACGTAATATACTTATTTTGCGGGTTAATGTAAATTTAGGGACGAAATGGCTGCGTTCTAGTTTATATCACGTATACGAAAATCTAGGTATCTCGCGAACCGCTCTGGCATAACTTATCATTAAAATTATATACTTATCCTTACACAACAAAAATAGGATGCTAATTTTGCATGATTTTTGTTCATTCAAATGGCGACCATTGTATGGGTAATTTTTCATTTTCATACAAGTAATTCATATCTATCTACCTATTGTTACAGTTTTGTTCGAGGATTGGTGATTTCATTTAAAATCAATACGTGGTCTGCAATTAAGTACTCCTTTTCTCTTTAAGATATTACACAAAACACAACTCGTTCCCACCAAATATATCTCGATGTAATCTACATACCGTCTCTCATAGTTCCTCAATGTACCTCTTACAAATAAATATGTAAATTCTACAACTCCCGCAACCTAACCGAAATTAATGGCTCGGAAATAAAAAAACACAGCGTTGAACTTGGCGGCGCCCTCCCGTGCTACTGCCGTGTCAAATCAAGCCAGTGCCTTTCATCTGAATAACGAATAGATTTAATCTGGTTATAGTCCCCGAGAAAATGTAAAGTACATGGCGAACTCGATTTAATCTGAAAAAATGGTTCGTCCACAGCGCGTGTTAGATGTGATAGCGCACGACTTTCGCGTTGATTTGCGGCGATAACCGGATCGTTTTACCTCTATCATGCTAAAAGCGGGGTGTGAAGTTTAAAAATAATACCGAATAGCCGCTGAGACAATGGAGAGTAATTTTCTTGGTGACTTGGCTCAGGCTTTTTACATCGCCTTTTTCGCAAGATGGTCTGTTCGCGTTTTTTTTCTTATTACACAACTGGTACTGTAATGGCTTTCTATTACCGTTCCGCTGAGTGTTTTAGTCTTTTTTAGTTGCCCTTATTTCTGTTTAAGAATCCAATGTGCTCTTTGTGTTAGATGATAAATCTAGCGAATTATGAGAGTGAAATGAGAACATTTCAAACGATTCAAAAGGAAGTGATCAGACATACTCTATTTGTGTTAGTAATTTACTCGTACAAATAAGTACATTATGATATTTATGATCGAATACGGTTTGCTGGATTTTAGAGGAAGGAATGTACCTTATATTATGCTATCAACAACACATGAATCTCGTTATTTATTGAATGCACATATTTCTAGTGGATCACAGGAGCTTCGAATTTTGAAGTATATTGCTTATTTAACCACAAGCACCGGTTCACGGAGAGATATAGGTATCTATTTGCCTAAATTTTCTAGCTTTGACAACTTTAAATGCAAATAGCATGTTTACCACTGTGCAAAAAACGACTTTCTCTATTGTTTTATCTCATAAGAAATTATAAAAAAAGCATTAGCACAATAAATCGTCAAAATCTTTACCTTCAAAATCTTGTTTTCGTTTTTGTCATCATTGCAAAACGCTTATCCATGTCCTGAACCAAAACCCATCCACGTACGGAAGATAAACTCGCAAACAAATCGCCAATTCCTTCCCTCGGCAAAACAGTGGACCCGCCACAAAATCTAGGGAACATCACATTTTGGACGCAGTACAAAAAACCTTTGGTGCTCAAGTTGCTCAACTTTATCTGGCTATATAATGTGGTCCATATAATATACAATTTAAATGAATATTACCAAAGCGAAATAAAATAATCAGCTTATCTAAGTTTGAAAAATTCCAGCATAGCACCTATACACGTAGCCTCTTTTTTATATAAAATATCATTGTCACATAGTCTTTTATCCATACCATCATGTGTTGAGGAAGAATTATAAAATTGCAGTTTGTGTGAAATAAAAAAAAATTAATAAGTGTCAAAAGGGTGGAAATAGGCTGACGTAATGTTGTAGTATGAAAAGTTGCAATAAACATGCTGCATCCAACATAACATAACTAGTACAGAATAAATTTTTCCATGTACTTAATTGTATTCTAAGATTGCTATCACCCTAAAAAAGACTGTCCATATGCCAAAAGTTTGGGAGCCACTGTGGTACTTTATTACGGCCCCTCACGGCGAGATCATGAGAATCGGTGCGATGTTTTTTTCTTTCGCCGGCAGAACAGGTGTGGGCAACTTGTTTGGCAACAGCTCTCGACAAGTTATCTGTCATCCACACCTGTTCCGGACTGCTGTTCCGGCTTTGGAAGCCGCCATTTGTTTGTTCTGTTAGCATGGTTATGTTTACGGCAATTGGCGTCTATCGTACCCAGTGTTGTATTGCTATTATCGCACTTCTTATGGAAGAGGTGAAGGCTTGAAAATTAAGCTGTATGACGGGTCTTCCGAACTTTTCTATTAAACATAAACGGAGTTCACTTCACTGTTCTTCTTCTTCTTAGTTTATAGCACTTTGTAGGCTTAACGCGTTTCAGCCAGTGTCACGTAACATTATTTGAAAATGCGAAAATCGTAACTAAACTTTACGGAAGACAGATGAATATAGAATTTTGATACCTGTTGTTGTTTTTATTATTAAAAGTTGTAAAAGTACATGTAATTATTAGAATGGGTGTGATATTTGCTTACCCGATCACTTGTGAGTGGGCACACTCATTCCGGCTTTGGGAGTTCACCTTTGTTAGTTTATTAACGTGGTTTTGTTCATATATGGCTGGTATTTAGTTACCATGATTGCACTTGTAGGAGGTGAAGAGAGTCACTATTATTAGATTTTCATTTTTAAAATTTTGATTTTATCGGTATATGACTTCCAAGAAAGTTGAGTTTAGACACGTTAGTTGCCACCCAGCTACCATCTAAGTCTGGTGCCAAGCAGTTGTACTGTGTTTCATGCCGGTGCCCGACGGGGCATTTCCTTGAATTGACTGCGCCATCTTAGACCTAGCGTTGCTTTCCATCACGCAAGCTGGGGTCAAATGCATTCAAGTTACTGATAAAAAAAGACACCAGTAAATTGTTCTTTATTTGGGGTATAAATTCGATTTTACTTGTTATGTAAGTAAAATGTTTTGTATTGCTTAATTTTATTAATCAAGTTTTTATTGGTGCCGTATTCCGTCGTTATCCATACTAAAAATACTAGTAAGCATTCCTGTATAGCAGAAATATTTCGTTATTAACAGCTATGCTTCAGCCCTACAGCCCGCTCTACACTCGCGCCGCGAACGGCCGCGATAGCCCGCGACAACTGCGAATCACGAGTGTAGATGTTGTTCACGCCTTCGCGTTCGCGCATCGCACCGTTCCCCGATCAGTGTCGGTTTTTTGGCCCGCGTCAAAGGATTTGCTTTAGAAATCGCGCCGACGTCCATCTTAGTCGGGAACACGCGGATCACGGCGTTTATTCACGGCGTGAATTCTCGGCGCGACGTCACGCGTGAGTGTAGAGCCGACATAACGCAAAGATGTTTAGTTAAACAAATCAGGGCCCCATGATCCAGAAGCCATAAGAAACCCACAAAACAGTGACCGCTACTTTCAGGTGTACATTCACATGGATAAGCAGTTAATCTCCTTGGAAATAACCCTAACTGCCAAATTTCCTTCAATCAAATGGGAGGAGGGCAGCCGTGTGCAATACCTGAACTGACAGTACCTATGTCAATACGCAATCACTGCTTTATTCATCGTATCAAGCGAAGCGGAATGAAACGGGTTTCTCTTTTGCACGGCTGCACCGCGCAAGTGGGTCGGTCCGCGCCGAAACTTTGACATTTATCGGCCAACTTCAAAATGGGTTTAGCGAATATTCAAAACTATGGCGCACTTATCCTGTGAACAGTTCGAGTGTAATACAGTTATGGGCGTGAATTTAAATGTGTAAGGCTAAATTATGGGGGTGATTTTATACCTCCCGGTGGTAAGGGTCCAACACTAGTTACTAGTCTTGGAGGTTTCCAACACCAGTCACACGTCGATCATGCAAAAAGTGAAAGCGTGACGCTGGTATTAAAGAAAAGTGGATTTCATCAGCTGCCAGCGCTTTTCTTCTTCTGGTATAAGACTGAGGACTATGCTGAAGCGCAGGAACAATCCAAGAATGATTTACTTGGCTACGTTATTCTGTAAGGTGTCCCTACCGCTATGGAGCAGTTTGAGTGAGAGCATCCTGTGAATGTTTCGACCGTAATACTACTTACTACTTTTGACTGCCTCGTTGGTCTAGGGGTTGGATATGCCGCCTATGGATCAACGGGTCCCAGGTTCGATTCCGGGGTCAGGCAAGTATCTTTGTCTAGCCCAGAGGCACTTGCTCTGAGTCTGGGTGTCATTTGTGTTTGTGAATTACATGTTACGTGAATTATATACATAGTGCAGGGATTTCGTTTTATAAAAAAAAAAAACTTCTTCTCGTCCCATACATGACCCACTGCTGAGTCGGGCCTCCTCCAAATACATGAAGGTTAATTAGCCTACTGTGCCATGGCCAGTAAAGCAGCAAGTTTTCCTGCTCTTGCGGCTAGTTTTTCGGCCTTGTCGTTTCCTTTTGTCGGGTCTTACGACACCCTCAGGATAGAATGGGGTGGTGCTATTATGTATTCTATATCACCACGCGTGGATATTTAATTTATATCTTTGATACCGTTGATATAACAAGTTATATTTTCGCAATAAAACGTCTAAGGTCACATTTTTCTCTTTGAATTTGCTAGTGCTTTTGATATAAATAAACGCCAAATTTAGTAAAAGAAGACGAGTCGCAGTTACGAAGCATGAGACACTGGCAAAGAATACATAATCGCAAAATACAAATTCCTCCAATGGAACCTACATTTTGTTAAATAAAAACACATTACATATTTATTTATTTTTTTTATGTTGGAAATCCTCATGGATACCCGGCCGCTAATCGACAGCCGGGTTTTGTGGGACTCCGAGGCGCGAAGAGGTTATTGCGCCCGGTCGAGGGGGAGAACATGACCTCTATGCCGCCTTCAGATGTTTGGCTATACACATCATTGAACAAAAATCTCTTCCATAGTTTGCCAAAAAAGTTGGCCAAATTAATCTCATAAATAAATTATAAAGTTCCGCCAAATAATGTATAGTGACATGAGTTTTTACTGTTCTAGGCTAAAGGGCAGGAAGGGACAGGCATTAATAACGGGAACACTAGTTCATAACTGTGTTACATTCCCCTCCATAATTTAATGTCTGGAAACTTATTTAGACTCGCCAATGCGAGCAGAAACTAGTTTTAAATTGTTATTAATATGGAAAGGCGGTCAAGCGGACCCCAAAATCATTAGAACTGACAATAGTTATTTTTTATCTCCGCTACAAAAAGGGGTGTTATAAGTTTGACACTGTAGCTCCTATACGAATAGTCATGATGCGATTTTTTTAATTAAAAAGGTTTTTAAGTTCTCGATATCGAAATTGATTCAGCCGTTTTTCGTCTATCATCATCATTTCAGACATAGGCCGCCCCAAGGATTTCCACGAAGGCCGGTCTTGGGCCGACCTTAACCGTCTATGTGGTGACATATTTGTAATACGTTTTCGCTAGTCCTCTTTTTCCTAACGGTGTTGTAAGAAGCGACCAGATTAATCTGAAAGTTATAAATAAATATCCTTGGACATTCACACAACGCCATCTCGTCCCAAGCTAAGCAACTTAATGCTTGTGTTATGGTAACGAGATGGATGATAAACTATTTATATGTCGGAGATTTATTTATTTATTTATTTATTTATTTATTTATAATTACGTAACTAACACCTTAACAGCTATAACGCCAATGCGATGTTACTACTACAGTACAAATAATTGAAACACTACTAAATTAAAAAAAAAACACACTTAAAAATACATTTTAAATACCTAAAATTAAACCACTTAACTACAATTAAAAATAAACTAATCATCCCAGTCTTTCAATACACTGCAGTGCTACTCCTGTGAACTTTATCAGGCTACAGTGAAATATATCAACCTCCTCTGAAATAATATTTAGTAGTCTTATGGCACGTGACAAGGGGGCAAACTTGTTAAGGTTGGTCCTAGAGTATGGCTCCAGTAGCGTGGGCGTGGGGCGACGCGCGCCTCCGCAACCCGGCGGCGCGCGCAGCCCCAGCTCCGCTAACATATGCGGGTGGTGTAGCCAGCCGCGCAGCACACGAAACATGTAGCTACACAGAGCGACGTCTCTGCGCACTGCCAGCCTACTGTACCCTACCATCCCTAATACGAAAAGACTCGGGTACATGAGCGGGAAGAAGGGATAGACGCCGTACTGTTTAAAAAACAAAAAACGAGTGAATTTGTTTTGGATTCTTTCCACCATGACACTGTATTTAGCCTCATGGGGGTTCCAAACCATCGCACTCGTTTCCAGATGACTCCGTACCAGCGCATTGTACATGATTCGAACCACTGCCGTATTATGAAAGTCATTGCACTGTCTGAGTATAAATCCAAGATTTCGGAAGGACTTGTTGCATATGTCTATAATGTGCTCCCGGAACATTAATTCTGGGACCATCCCCACCCCCAGGTCCCGCACATGCGTGACTCGCGACATGACTGCGGCTTCCATCTCATACTGATGTAGCAGTGGTTCCCGCGCGCGAGTGTAGCTCATTATACTGCATTTAGAAACATTAAAACCTAACTTATTATCTAAACTCCATTGCACTACCCTATCAATATCCTGTTGAAGCCTCTCACAGTCCGAAGTATCTGCCACCGATAGGAACAACTTGAGGTCATCCGCGAATAGCAAACACTTCGCTTCCTTCACAACTTCAGGAAGATCATTCACCATCAGAATGAAGCCTAATGGACCGATATTGCTACCCTGACTCACGCCCGAGAACGTGAAATAAGGCCTGGAGACGTATCCCCCGTATTCAACGTACTGCTGGCGATTGCCAAGGTAGTTCGCGAAGAATTGCAGAAGGTGCGGTGTGAAACCAAATGCCGCAAACTTAGCCAACAGCACGTCGTTGTCGACGGTGTCGAACGCCTTCCGAAAGTCGAAGTACGCAGTGTCCACCTGCCCCCCAGCGTCAACAGCCGGCGCCAGGTATGTCACGAAAGACAGCAAGTTACTTCCCGTACCTCGACCAGTCCGGAAACCGTGTTGAGCGTCGTTCAGGCGAGAAGTTACTTGATCTAAAATACATTTGTGCAACGCCGACTCAAACACCTTAGCAAAAGCCGACAGCACTGCTACCGGTCGGTAGCCACTAACATCAGTTCCCGACCCTCCCTTCGGGACTGGTATCACTCTGGTGATCTTCCATTGGTTCGGATATAGACCTACCTTTAAAAATAAATTTAAAATGTGCAGTAATGGCTTTTCAAACACCGCGCTACAGTCTTTAACGATATAAGGTGGTATCCCGTCTGGTCCCGCCGAATACTTTGGCTTGAGGCGGCGGAGCGAGGCGCGAAGCTCGCGCAGCTTGAGCTGGCCAACGTGCACGCGCGCCGCACCCGCGCTCGCGCCCGCCGCGCGCTCCGCCTCCGTGGTGTCCAGCGCCGGGCGCACCTCGTTATACACCGAATGAAAGTATGAAGCCAAACATTCCGCACACTCTTCGTCACTCAACTCCTTTCCATCTTTCGTGACTCGAGTTTTGTTGCGTCTAGCACGCTTGCTTCTAACAAAATTCCAAAAAGATTTAGGATCGTTTTTAATATTTGCCTGTAGCCTACGCTGGTAATTCTCATAAGTTGACTTTAATTTATATTTAACTTGGGTTCGATAGTAAGAAAAGCATTCATAGTCGTTAATGGAACCAGTTATCTTAAATAATTTATGATACCTCCACTTTGTTTTGATATCGCGTATCAAATCAGAAGTGTACCAGGTTGGATACATATATTTGCATTTGTTCCCACTTTTTTTTTTCGTAGGTGTACATTCCCTAATTACTTCATTAACTACGTTATAAAAAAACGTCAATGCCTTGTCAGGGTCCAAAATCTCATACAATGCCTCCCAATCTATTGATAGTAAAATACGATATAGTCTAGAAAAGTCACATTTGGTAAAATTCCATTCCGGTGCGCTATAGAGGGATTCTTTCTCGCAAACCGAATTCGGTTTGGTTTCCGCCAATGGGTCATTGAAATGCCCTCCTAACTTCGCTGCTGCTATCAGCGGAGGATGCTGAACGTCAATATCCACCAACGGTTCATCCGACAGTTGTACCTCCACCTCACTCGCCAAAAACGTAGTCAATATTAAGTCCAAAGTACGATTATTTATATTACAAACATTGTTTACCTGATGAAATCCACAGAATGCGTTTACATATTCCAAGTAACTATGCACTTCCACTGCTGCAGATGGCATATTAAAATCACCCAACACTAATACATTCTCATAATTAACACATATAGTTTCAAAAATATTAAACAATCGCATGTATTCATTACTGTCACATTTCGGTGGAATATAAACTACACAACATAAAAACAAACAATTATTACTCAGGTGCACGGTAGCGCATACAATTTCAAATAAGGCTGAGTCCACATTAGCGATTGGAACGCGCTTTAAATCAAAACGCGGTGATGTTGCTAAAAACACTCCTCCTTGTTTGCGCCCATCTGCTCGATCACACCGTACTATTTTATAATCCGGTGGAATAAGTTCGCCATCATGAATTGAATCATTAAGGCCCGACTCTGTGATGGCAAAAAGGTCGTAAGAGGATGCTAATAGATTTGTAAAGAAAGTCTTAGTTTTTGTTCGCAAACCTCGAACGTTCTGGTAATACACTCGAATACATTTATTCCTGGCTTTGGTTGCCTTGTGTTGATTTACGGGAGTTCCGAAACCACACCCATTGGTTGAATTGGGCGTTAAGTGGCCAGCTATCAACATTATTCACCTTTTCAAAAAGTGATTCTGGGACTCCAATCATAAATGAAGCATAGTCCCTTTTGCTTTTCGGGATTATTTTCTGGACTTTAATATCGTCAGTACCACATATTCCTGCCACGTGTTCGCATATCGCCTTCTCAGTTGTATCTGGATGTAGTGACCATACATGTAAAAACCTCTTGCTCTGAACGGCTCGAATTGCAGCAATTTGTGCATTTCCTCCCTTTTTTATGGCATTATCAACAACTTTCTTCGCCTTGTTTTTGTTATTGACTACTTTCCATTCTTCAGATGAGAGGTCTTTCTCCAAAGCAATGTCAGGAGTTTCCACCAAACACTCGCTGTTTTTCTGTGGTATGGACGCAGCCTTATTCTTAGCTCGCTCAGTCGCACGGCGCGCACGTTCCGTCTCCTTTCTTTGCGGTTCTTTGGCATCAGTCGCGACACTTGTCTCGCTCACCCGCTGCGTAGTTGGTGTGACGCTAAGTTTATCCATCTCACTCATCGATGTATTTGTAGACATTAAAACTTCAAGCTTTTCAATTTTGGTGGATAAAGTTGCGATTACCCTCGACTGTTCGGCAATAATGTCGAAATATTTTGTTATCTTCTGCTGTTGATCATCTATTTTCTGGTTTTGCGACTCAATCACAGCTGTTTGAGTCGTGATTTGTACCGTCAACGCTGCCACTTTCTTTAATAAATCGTTGAAAGCCGTTTCCACGTTAAACTTGGACATTTTTACCGGTGAACGGAATAAAAAAACACGGACTAAATTTAAACGTGCCAAATTTGGTGAATGCCAAAAGGCGGCAGAGCGATAGAGTCGTCATCATCTTGACTTGGTACGAGGTTTATTACTTGTAACTTTATAATTCACAATATTAACCACAGTATCAATAACAATGTTCAGTTAACACACTTAAATAGACAAACCGACAGGTTCGCAACGGAGAAGTGTCTCGGTCCGTGTCCCAACGTCGACTGACTGATCGAGCCAACCTCACTTTCCATTACGACTCTGTCCACGTGCCGCCATTGCAAAACAACTGACGTCACCGCGTTTGCCGCACTACTGTGTCAACAATCAATTGAGAAACTTAATAAAACTACGTCGATACGATACGTCACAGCTCTTCAGAATCTATGCGCAGCGCCATCCGCGAGTAATGCCACGGAGGCGGCATAGATGGCGCTAGTAGTACTAAAACGTTAACTCAATACGCCACACGACCATCCTGACAGTCAGCGCGTTCTCGCGCGTCTTTCATTGTCGTTGTGTGTGAAACGTAATAAAAGGAAAAACTCGTACGGTTATCGGGGTGCCCCGAGTCACAAAGCGCCAAGCTTTCAATGGTCAACTGTACGCGAAGCGCGTAGCTCCCGATGTAACAGTACGGGCTACACAAAACACGGAGTTCCGACGTACAGCAACGGAGCTACGTGAAGCGCGGAGCTTCCAATACACTATAGCAGTGTTACACGAAGCGCGGAGCTTCCAATGCACTATAACAGCGTTACACGAAGCGCGGAGCTTCCAATGCATTATAACAGCGTTACACGAAGCGCGGAGCTTCCAATGCACTATAACAGTGTTACACGAAGCGCGGAGCTTCCAATGCATTATAACAGCGTTACACGAAGCGCGGAGCTTCCAATGCATTATAACAGCGTTACACGAAGCGCGGAGCTTCCAATGCATTATAACAGCGTTACACGAAGCGCGGAGCTTCCAATGCACTATAACAGTGTTACACGAAGCGCGGAGCTTCCAATGCATTATAACAGCGTTACACGAAGCGCGGAGCTTCCAATGCATTATAACAGCGTTACACGAAGCGCGGAGCTTCCAATGCACTATAACAGCGTTACACGAAGCGCGGAGCTTCCAATGCATTATAACAGCGTTACACGAAGCGCGGAGCTTCCAATGCACTATAACAGTGTTACACGAAGCGCGGAGCTTCCAATGCATTGCAACGGTGAACTTAGCAAACTTCCACATGCCTCTCGTTACTCGCCGCTGCTGCAGGCGCTGCTCCGAACTGCTTGCGCCTACTGCCGCGCCAGTTCCTCCGCTGTTGCCACGTGGACACTTCGTTGCCAAATGTCCGGCGGTGCCGCACCTGAAACAGATTAAGTCCGACCGCGGCCTCGGTCCCGCAGAGCTTGACGCCGAAGTGACAGCACTGGCTGCCTTGCCTTTCACCTCGCCTTTGGAACGGCAATCGGACGGTCGGTGACCTATTTTACCGCAGTTGTGAAATTTCACCGTTGCCGACTGAAACTTCGATCGCCTGAAGTCTGGATCTGCTGTCCTATCGCCTTATGTTTATGCTCTCAATCTACCTCACCGATGCAAATCAAGGCATATAATGGTGCCATAATCTTGGAAAACTGATATAACCTGCCGAAAATATGACGCTAGACCGATGAACTGTCAAGCTAAACAAGCACAGCAATCTAAACTTCGTATCGCAAGTAATTAACAGGTAAACATGTAAAAGAATTTCAAATAATATTTTCTTACACCGGTCAAAGCCACACTATCGTAAAGTCGTATACCATACAATATACCCGAGTAATAAAATGGAAACTGCTCACCGGAGTGACGTAAAATTGCTGCTGGTGCGCTTACTACAGATCCACTCACTATTCTTTGACCTGGCTGACCGCAGTACTGTTGCTCGCCTTCCTGCTGCTCCGCTCAGGGCAGTTAGACCCATAGTGTCCTTGTCCATCACAATGAAAGCAAGTGATCCCCACTTAGTTAATCGCCGCACTATGACTGCAGCTTGTGATCTTCAGTTTAGAACAATCTTCATGTAGCTTAATGTCTCCTTTATAGTGACAATGAATCGCCATTATCGGTTATTTCCATCGCGTACAGAAGCACACACATTATCACTACACTGTTTTCTCCACGTGGGCTGAATGAGTTACATCCCACTTCTGATGTCGGAGATAGCGACGGCAGAGCGATAGAGTCGTCATCATCTTGACTTGGTACGAGGTTTATTACTTGTAACTTTATAATTCACAATATTAACCACAGTATCAATAACAATGTTCAGTTAACACACTTAAATAGACAAACCGACAGGTTCGCAACGGAGAAGTGTCTCGGTCCGTGTCCCAACGTCGACTGACTGATCGAGCCAACCTCACTTTCCATTACGACTCTGTCCACGTGCCGCCATTGCAAAACAACTGACGTCACCGCGTTTGCCGCACTACTGTGTCAACAATCAATTGAGAAACTTAATAAAACGATATCGTTATCCACGACATATATACTTTTTTTTTTGTAAATACATACATATTATAGATAGAAAGCACCCAGACCCGAAACAAATACTTGTTGGTCGTACAAATATTTCTTCCGCGCGGGAATCGAACCCGCGACATTATGTTTGATTTATTACTAAGCTAGCTAGAAACCGTGTGATGCTGGATTTAGAATACACAGTGTCGCCACCCCATTTCATCATGAGGGTGTCGTAAAAGCCGACAAAAGGAAGTGACATGGCCTAATAACCCGCCTGGCCAGCGTGGCACGGTAGGCTAATTACCCTCCATGTAGTTGGAGGAGGCCCGACTCAGCAGTGGGTCATTTATGAGCTGAGAAGTAATCTTCATATGAAACCGGTGGTAGCAGTAAAAGTATGCTGGGTTGAAGTTGAATTTATTTAGCCTCGTCGTAAACGATGGCTGCTACAATTTTTACGTGTCTATTCGTCTGCGACATTCTGAACGACTGAATAATTTTTTTTTAATCTGTTCTTAGGTCCTTTGAATTTTTGCCCACCTATCTAATCCAAATAAGTCTTGATATAATTAAAATATTGAATTAGTTTTAAAAATATTCCCCTCTTAATAAGTCCACCATATCTGAATCATTAATAACGAGGGACCCGAATATCTTTTCGTAGAAAATCGACTCTCCATCAATTCATAATTACGTCAGCGATGACTTTCCTTATCTCCCGTCCACTTTCCATTTTAATCAAGTTATCTTGATGGTTGAGTGACGCGTTTTTTCGGCGTAATTCATTGTCAAATAATGGCTGGATACTGTTGCTGAGAATAAAGAAATTACCAATTTATTATGTTACTAGCTAATGCTAAAAATCTTAGCCTCGGACCTACCAAATAATCCATAAAAATCGGTCAAGCCATTTCACAGGAGTTCGATTAATAAAACGGTCGCGAGGTTTTTTAATTTACACCACTATTTAATTACCTGAATAAAACCTGGTAGTATAGTATGCTTATTAGAACGTAAAAGTCTTCGAAAGTTGTTATACTCAACAATGACAAACTTATATTAGGTATACGTTTTGAATATTATCATGGCCACTATATTGCATTGCATACTACCTAAGCTCTAATACTCAGCCCACAAATAACCCACTACTGACTCGAACCTCCTCCCGTCACAGGTAGGGTAATTACCCTAATGTGCCACGCTGGCCAGACGGGTTGGCACAGGGTTTGGTATCGAGTTTTCCTTCTCTTGCGGCCAGGTTATCGGCTTTGTCATTTCTTTTTGTCGGCACTTACGACACCATCAGGATGGAATGGGGTGGTGACACTATGTATTCTATATCCGTCACCACACGGACCGTAATCATTTATTAAGCTGAGGTGACCGTAATCATTCAGTTCATCTCTGTTCAGGCATCGGCACTAGTCTAATCTGATTGGGCTTAGCTGCAGTACTTACACAAAGCAATTGCGGTCTGCCGTCTGTCATTTTGCACGATACGATATACGTCGCGGTCAAGATATTTATATTCGATAAAACCACAAACAATGCTCAAGTTACATAGATAACTCGTTATTTTAACTGTACTCACCAATTAACACATCACTGATTACACTTAATTAAATTCCAGAGAGGCCATTGATTCCGTCTAAATATTTGTAGTAATAATGTTCTTTGTTTACTTCTGATATTATTTCCTACTGACTTGCTATGTATGTGGTTTATGTAATAATTGTTTCTCTGAAACATTTAATCTAAGTATTAAGGGTTTAGAATATATATTATTATTCCATTCTAGGAGGTCGTAAAGATAAATTATTGGAACTTAACAGAAACTACTTGCACTAGTTTCTGCAACGGAAATCTTGATACAAAATCTTCATGAACAGCCATCGGCTGGATGCTAGTCGGGTTAAATGAAAAACCCGGGCGCGGAAACATAGAAATTGGGGCCCCAACCTACCCACTAAAATCAACAGCGTCTTCCAACGGCCTCACACGTGGCCACGTGTTTCGCTCCCCAAGTGGAGTACCTAGTCCGCGACCTTGGTGGGCTTGGCCCGTCGCTTCCCAACCACACGTACCCAAACGGTACCTTAGAACCGAACTCCGGAACAGCGCTTAGCTGCTGCTAGCGGCCCACCACATCGCTGTATGTCGCGGCAGTTTAAGTCTTCCAAAGCAAGTCCGAGGACAGAAGAGACCCTGTAGCATGACCCGTGAGGTCTATGTCTTGCCTCCCCTTGGGCCCGCCTGGCATGGGGGACCCTAAGCCCATATGTCTCCAACCGATCCAAAAGGCCCCTTCACCACCACCCGTAAGGTACACCACACGTAAGGTGGCAGAACGGTGGAGGGGAAGCTGTCTGTGATTCATAGATAGCACCTATGTATTAGCAGTGCCATGGTTCCGGCATTTCTAATAATTCTCGCCCGATAATTATTTCTCTGTAAGCGCCCATACATCATACCTCCCCTAACACTTTATCAGAGCAGCGTGGCGCCCAAGTTTCGCTAACTTTCTCAAAGACAAGTTCCCCAAGTTCGATACCATCTCAAGACACGAGCACCATTGTTGCCTGAACAAAGACCTAAAATATGGTACCAATAATTCACGGATCTCCAAGTCTAATATAAGTTAAACAGGTATGTCGCCAATTAATGTTCGATAATTTTCCCCGGGTCGCTCCTAATGTTCTTTCGATAGAAGTTGGGGGAGCCATTTCTTTATCTTTGCCAAGTTGTTACGAGGTCGTATGTATAATGAAATTCCTAATGAGAGCGCCTCAATTTCTAGCTGCCTTATCACACACATCGATCGCCAATAAAACTTCCCGCCTTTTGTAAGAATGTTTAGAACGTTCCTGATTTAGTGTTGCCTATGGATGTTGGGAACGTCGGAGGTGTCTACCAAAACCTTGCTTCTCCTGATTTGGCTGGGGTCGTCGTTTCCGCCCATAAATGTCCCACTTCTGAGTCGGACCTCCTCCAAATTCATGACGAGAAATAAGCCAAAGTATATAATATATCTTTTAGTACGTTTTAGTTTACCTTTCCAAGCGCAGGTAAACCTGCTTGTATTACATATGTTCTGGCCTTCCCATTTTACCTATTTAGTTCACATCTGGTAGTCCTAGCTTATGTATTTTGTTTATAATGTTTCCAGCGGTTGGATTCGACGAGGGTTTGATGGAGGATTCGGGGACTTGCTGTCAAGCCTTCTTAGCATACACTATATATATTCTAAATATTTTAAAATGGTGGATATTTATGCCGTCTAGACTAGAGAATTTGTTGAGTTTGTAGTCGTATTATATACAATCTGATTTATTAGATTTAAGCTGTATATTACTCATGGCAATGCTGACTCTAGATCATGAAGTTCAGGTTTATTTCGTGTGTCATATGTATTTTATTATTTAAACTCTTCAAAACCTCACAGTGATTAAGTGAATCATTTCATTCTGGCAATATCAATTTAGTTTATTGCAGCACCAAACATTTGCAAGCACGTTGTGTCCAACCGTAAGTTTTTAGGCAAAATAACCTCCATCAGCGTAGCCTGTCGGGTATTTTAAGTGAGTACTGGTAGCTATAGCGTGACAATTTCCCTCAAATGAAATGACTGGAGGAGACCTGACTCACCAGTGGCTATATTTTTAAGTTAATATGATGATGCTACCACTTGCGGTAATACACACAAATGATGTTAAACAAACATTGTTTAACTTACAGATTTTCTGGCAAATATTGTACAACGCAGGGAAGTAATCTTTAACGTAGACTTGTTTAACAAATAATGTATTTAATTTACTACGTTTTCTGCTTCAATAATAAACAAACCTCTTACTCCGTTCAGTGAGTTTAGAAGCCGTTGACGGTCCTCCAACACTCTACACGACGGTTTATTAGGCCGTAAATTGATCAAAACAATCTTCTGGAATCAAATATCGAGTCTCAAAGAGGCCTCGGCGAGCACGAATTGTTAAAGAAAAGGATTTATTTTATAACTTCCTCGTAAATTTTGAGCTGATTCGTCTTACAAGTGGTCTTGTGTCTTTGGTGAAATTGTGTGTTGGTTTTTAGTGATTTTATTGTCATACGATTTTTGTCTTAGATTCGTCATTATAGTAAATAGTATCCTCTTATCTCTGTATTTCAGTTATAATATTGTATCTGTGTTGTGACGGATTGACAATACATAGTGCCACCACCCCATTCCATCACGAGGGTGTCGTAAGATTCGACAAAAGGAAATTATAAACTAGCCGCAAGACAGGGAAGGCTTGATACAAGACCCTGTGCCAACACGTGTCGGCAGCGTAGCACAGTAGGCTAATTACCCTCCTTGTAACTGGAGGAGGCCCGACTCATTGAGTCATCTATGTCCCCGTTTCAGCCCCATAAATGTCCCACTACTGAGTCATGCCTCCTCCAAATTCATGGAGGGAAATTAGCCTACTGTACCAAAACAAGACGGGGGGCTGGCACATGGTATGTGTCACGGTTTCCTTCTCTTTCGTCTAGGTGATCTGTCTCTTGCTTTCTTATAGTCGCCTCTTACGACACCCTCAAGATGGTATGGGTTGGTAACATTATGTATTCTAAATCCGTCACACCACACGGTCATCTATATGCTGAGTAGTATATTATACCTATTTTTGAAGACGGCTAGGTGAAGCCATTTGCAATCCAATTTTTAATTAATGGTTTCGCTCTATTGTCCTCGTAACACCTTAGAATAGAACTGGTTGCTGACATTACCATTTTTTTCTTTATTTCTACCATATGCGGGTTCCATTGGAAGCAGGCCAAACTTAGGATAACATTAATTTGAGTCAGAACATTTATCCGATGCTTTGAAAACCGTGTGGATATTTTTGCCATACAGAGCAACCGCTCCAGGCGTTCTGGACAGACACTAGTCTTACCGGTTTCCTACTAACGCTCCTAAAAGGACCCAACTGCAAACACGGTAAACAAAACTGAACCTAAAACAATACCGTCCAAAGCCTAAACTCCTCTGGAAGAACAAGGATCGAAGATTACAAGCTTAATTGGAAGACATAAAGGATTTTAGATTTTGAGTCCTGTGCTTTACGGTTTAGTTTCTGATTAAGGAGCAGACGTAACACAGTCCGATGGTGATTGCTGAGCTCGGCTCTCTGCTGTGGTACACCGCCTATTTGGATCTGAGCAAGAACTGCGTATAAATAGACTTGCGGAAATAGCAACAGATTGCCATAAATTTATCTGTGTATTACAAATTTGCTTTGTATTTCAGTGAAATAAACGTTTTATTATAAAAAAAAACTAAGTTACCGAGTGGTGACGGATTTTGAATACAATGTCACCAACCCACACTATCCTGAGGGCGTCGTAAGAGGCGACTAAAGGAGGGCATGAGGCCGATCACCTATTCGTATGAGAAGGAAAACTTGATAAAACCCTGAGCCCACCCGTCTTGCCACCGTGGCACGGTAGGCTAATTTCCCTCCAAAAATTTGGAGGAGGCCCGACTCAGTAGTGGGTCATTTATGGGCTGAAACGACGACTAAGTAAGCACATCCATCTCTATTTTAGGAATGCAACGAAGCATTGCACTGAATTTAAATTTAACATGGCCAACGTCATACGAGACTGAGTCCGTATTTTGTCTGCATAAATATTGCCTCGCTCGTCCCGATGGATCGCTCCATTTACATCGCAGGCTACTGCTGGAAAGCTGTAAGTCTCCAGGGTTTTAAGTATACCTAGTGTGACCAAGTCTTCCCACCCTGAACACGGTGTGAACGTGCTCAAAGAGTGCAATAGCCGGATAATCGTTCGCAAACTAATCTGGTCAGCGTCGCATCGATAAACTAAATTCTGGTTAAAGGTTTGGTTTGACTTTAAATTATCAATACATTTTTTTTAAGAAAACGAATCTCTGCTCTTGGTATACCCAAACATGTAATTCACGAACACAAATGACACCCAAACTCAGACAAGTGCCTTGTTTTAGACAAAAACACTTGCCCGACCCCGGAATCGAACCAGGGGCCCGGTTGATTCAAAGGCGGCATATCGAACACCTAGACCAACAAGGCAGTCTAGATACAAGTATATATAGATGAATTCATCGTTATGAAAATTCACTGCAAACATTTAATGTAGCTTTTGGTCACGTACCCTAGAATTGCGACTGATATCTCTCGTGTCGATCCCTGATCGAATTCGACGCCATATTTCAATTCGTGCGATGGTATAGACTTTTTATATCGAGATTGTCTTGTGCAGACAAATGCAGTCTGTGTTACAGGTCGAATAATTTAATGGCTATACTAGCTGGCAACGTTTTTACTGTAAACGGTATGTACTATTTGTTCATAATAAGTAAGCCTTTGGATCATGAGGTTCGATTCCGAGGCCGGGCAAGTGTCTTTGTGTAACCCAGAGGCTTGCTCTGACCCTTGCTCTGAGTCTGGTTGTCATTTGTATTCGTGAATTACATGTTTGTAAACTGCCCGCGCGATACAGTTTATACTTGAGAAGGGGTTACGTTTAAAAAAAGCAGTACATACCGTTTACATTGATATACCTACTTGATTTAGAATGCAGTGTTATCTTGTACATCGTGAGGTTAAGGTACGAGCCGATTAAAAAAATTACAAGACAATGCCTGCAAGAGGAATTTTTTCTTGTACAATTCCCCAGAAAAAAACAAAATCTGTTTCTCGTTAGTTTTTATATGTAGTTTGTTTAGCTCATTTTGTATATAGATTTAATTGAGTATTATTATTTATTGAAATTAAACAATGCTGGATGGCCTCTGTGGTTCTCTCCGAACGAGTCGGCCTTAAGATGAACATGGAGAAGACGAAGATCATGTCTAATATCCATGTTCAAGCCAATCCTGTTAACATCGGAGGTTCTACCCTCGAAGTTGTTGACCATTACATTTACCTGGGACACACTGTCCAGTTAGGTAAGTCCAACTTCGAGAAAGAGGTCAATCGTCAGATCCAACTCGGCTGGGCAGCGTTCGGGAAGCTGCGAAAGATCTTCTCGTCCACAATACCGCAGTGTCTGAAGACAAAAGTCTTCAACCAATGTGTGTTGCCAGTGATGACATATGGAACAGAGACGTGGTCGCTCACTATGGGCTCCATCAGAAGGCTCAAAGTCACCCAAAGGTCAATGGGAGAGGGCTATGCTCGGAGTTTCCCTGCGAGATCGAATCAGAAATGAGGAGATACGCAGGAAAACCAGGGTCACCGACATAGCCCACCGGATTGTCAAACTTAAGTGGCAGTGGGCAGGGCACATAGCTCGCAGGACCGACGTCCGATGGGGCAGAAAAGTCCTCGAGTGGCGACCGCGTTCCGGAAGGCGCAGTGCTGGTAGGCCTCCCACACGGTGGACCGACGACCTGGTTAAGATCGCCGGAAAGCAGTGGATGCGGGCGGCCCAGGACCGGCCTTTGTTGAAATCCTTGGGGGAGGCCTATGTCCAGCAGTGGACGTCTTTTGGCTGAAATGATGATGATGATGATGAAACACTTTAACGGATTTATCGCGTGTTTTTACATTATTTAGATCATCATTTATCATCTAGTGCTGCAAAGCATTCGAAACGTCGCAAATTCAATAATTTAATATACACGCGATAAATCCGTTAAAGGGATGATATTAAACATATGTTTATCTGCAAAAGCCCTTTGAAGGTTTACAAAATATTTTTAAGTTCTATATAGGTACTATTGTCCGTACTGTGACATCTTTTCATAGAATACTTGTAGAATTTTCCAAAATAGCGTTTCTATATCAATACTATTCCTCCCGATCCAGTCTCTGTCATAAGCGTTAAGATAAAAAACGAAGTGCAGGAAACAAGAAAGGATTTTCTCACATGTGGCAAGAGTTATGAAGATCAAGCGAGTGCCGACTGAGATCTTATTATGAGCTCAATTAATCTCGGCACGGATTACCCGACACTGGGTAGCGTCGTGCGAGATACGGGCAATTTACTTAGTACAGTGTTAGCGTAAGAAATTTGCTTGCTTGGTGCATTAACTGGTTTAAACCAAGTTCCTTTATGTGCTAGTACTTATGCTTGTAGCGTGGTGAAGGATACCCTCAGAATACCCTCAGGATGGCATGTCACCACCCCATGCCATTCTGAGGATGTCGTAAGAGCAGACAAAAGGAAATGTCAAGGCCGATAACCTAGCCGCAAGAGAATAAAAACTCGAAACGAAACCCTGTGCCAACCCGTCTGGCCAGTGTGGCACAGTAGGCACTAATTACCCTCCAAGTAACTGGAGGAGACACGACTCAATAGTGGGCCATTTATGGGCTGAGTGTGTGGGTGCTTTCACATAGAATGCTTTCACATAATCTTCTAAGGCTTCGACTATAGAAAGAAAGAAGAAAGACGGTGTTATTTTACTGCAGTATTTTGTAAGAAGCAGAGTATATCTGGTAAGTCCATCCTCTCGTAGAATCTCTTTATGTGAAAGCTCTATCAAAGCCTCAACAGGACCATCTTGGTCCTGTTGGCTAGTAGACACTAATAAGAACAGTAATTTAATATAGATGAAATGTTATGTATAGAATTACATAAATTAAAACGCAATACAATTGTTTACCGCCAGTAATCATTTGAACTTAACAATAGTACTAGACAGACCTAGATTTTCTGACCCCAATTACGTTATCTAAGTAGTCTCGTTATCACTTAATTATTTGTGTATCGCACTTCGCTAGAACACACACTTGTATTGAGCTCATTTATTAATGACCCCTGACCGTGTCAACTCAACTATAAAGGTGCAATGATGAACATCAAAATTTATCAGTGTTTCTCTACAATATTATGCAAGTATTATACATATAAACCTTCCTCTTGATTCACTTTACATATTAAAATAAACCGCTTCAAAATCCGTTGCGTAGATTTAAGCATACATAAGGACGGACAGACGACAGCGACTTTGTTTTATACTATGTAGTGATAGTGATAGTGAAGCAGGATCATCAGCTGTTCCTAAAGACAATTCTCTGTATCTTTTGCGCTACTTTAACAGACTCCGGAATCAAAGCCGAGTCCTGTGAAATAATAGTAGACACGTTTAATTCGTTTAAAATGCCCTTGCCGCTGCGAAAATAGTTGCAGTGTGTGGTTTCGCAATTAAACCTTTGACTGCCCGTATAAAAGTCTCTAATTAAAATACACGCTAAACTAAAAGCTTTTTGAGTTATCCTCAGCTCGCGGGTAAATAAGCGTATAAAAATAACGTGGCTCAAGAGAGCACCAGCCACCAGCTATCAGTATTCTGCAGCACATTTCAAATAAATTACTTACAAGACCACCGAATGTCGCGGAATTCAGCGAGCGTGGTGTGCAATACAGATATAGCTAACGCCTCATTTCTACGCGCTTATAGAACCGCGAGAAATAAATCGGTGATGCTTCGGGTGAATATTGGCTGAAGTTGCTTTATTTTGTACGAAAGCTCGTCATAAACAGTCTCTCTCTAAGGTGTGAGGTAAACTTAGCCTACTGTGCTGAGCTGTTTTTAAACCCCGACGCAAAAAGAGGGGTGTTTAAGTTTGACGTGTCTGTCTGTCTGTGGAACCGTAGTTCGCGAACGGATGAAGCGATTTCAATACAGTTTTTTTTGTATGACAGGTGAGTTACGGGCGAGTGTTCTTGGACATGTTTGATGAAAATCGGTTTACTCGTTTAAAAGTTATGGCGGGTGAAAGTGGGGAAGAATAACCGAATGTCTGCAAATATAATCGAGTGGGGTCTCAAATGAAAGCGTATCACGAAAAAACTCTGGGGGTAAAGGGGGGGGTACCCAATATCTGCAAATATATGTGGTGGGGATCTACATCATGATAAGCGTGTACCTATAAAAAGCAGAAAAAAATAATAAATGTATTTTTTACTTTTTACTTTTTAAAGGGTACTTAGGTCATTGCGTCGGGGGTTTATTTAAATTTTTAATTTAGTTTTTTTTAACTCTCAATAGGTTACCAATTCGAGTAGAGCCCATGTCCACTACAACTACTATTTAGCACATAAATGACTTACTACCAAGTAAGGTTACCAGGCTTGTCATTTCATTCGTAGGCTGTCACGATACGCTCAGAAAGAAATGGGATGGTGATACAATGTATTATAAATCCGTAATCACACGGAATACGACCACGACGGGGTGTCTTGCCAAAATGTCGGGTAAGCAAAAGTATTAACTATTGCTAGTTTAATATGTGCTACGGTAGCCAAATATGTTGGCACGTGGTATATGTCAAGTTTGTCTTTCCTTTCGGTTATATTCTCAGGATGACATAAGTAGGAGACAGTATATTATCAAAATCTCCCATATATTGAAATTCAATGTCTCGATATTGCAGATGCTCCATTTGCATCAATGCTTGACTCAATGAATCTGGCTAAAATAAAGTTAATAGATCATATTGTCTTAGACACTTCTTCACATGTATTTTGTGCTGCAATTTACAAAACTCAAACTCTAAAGGAATTTTATTTACGTAGGTTTTTTAACAAAACTTTTATATCGTCATATTTAAGATTACTATTATCATGTTACGACCTCTGTCCCACACTTGGTGGTAGTCCACACGCCTATCAGTCGTCATATCGACAGTCACACCTTTCATACACAATTCCTCATTCTTACAATCCATCTCTTTGATCTCCTACAACCCTTGCGTCCACCCACATTCATGCTGAGACTTCCACCGGTTCGGAATGCTGCTCTACAAAGCCGGCAAGAAGATTAACGAAATAGAGACAGACAGAATGATAGAAGAAGCCCAAGAATATTGTTTTGGTAAACAAACCATCCGCAAACCCTACAAGGCTCTATTACCAGAACCCTCTATAAAATATAATGTTTAGGTGTCAAATATCAGCTTATAGGAAAAAGCCTGTTAAGTATTCAGTAAATACGATTTGTCGACCCTTCTCCATCGATTCCCCGAAGTATTGGCCATTGCTTATCAAATATAGACTTGACAGCATCTTGTGACCCTAATTTGAATTTATTTTCCCTTTCAAGGGCAGCTATCCGTCATTTACATAAACGTACATGTCCAAGAAGTTCTTGGTTTTTATCTAGCGACATGTGGCGGTTCGATCACTGCCCTTTGATATGGTTGAGGAGGTCGATGGCTGCCACATGCATTACGCATGTGAACAGGTCCGCTGTTTGGAGTTGGTCGGCTCACTGAATTCAAGACTTATAATTGCCTTTTTTAACTATTCTATTTTTTCTTATATAAAATTCGTATATCATCCGTTCGGATCCAAACTAAACTAGTTAGTTATAATGTACCTACACGGTAATTGTAGTACGGCGTTTAAAAAAAAAGACAAGCTCACTGATTTTCTTCCAGGTCTTCTCGGTTGGTGCCGCGTTCCGACCTGTTAGTAGTATTATAAAAATGATGTATCCGTTGTCGATTGTGAACGCCATAATTTGTTTATACAATAAAGCATTTTTCTATTTTCATTATATTCTATTTATCTTCAAAATGCGTTCTTTTATTTAATGGAGACAGTTTAAACACAGTACCATGATGGCCTCACAGTTAGTTTCGTATTATAAATTTCTTACAAGATTACCTCGCCTCCAGGAGAAATGTATTCTCGACATAATTTTGCTCAGTGGAATTTAACCCGTACGGTGGTCATAGCTATCTGTGACTTGTCAAACACTTGTGTACTCCAAGCTGATTGTCCGTGTAGTGACGGATTTAGAATACATAATATCACCAAACCAACCGTCTTGAGGGTGTCGTAAGAGGCGACTAAAAGAATGCAAGAGGCAGTTGACCTAGATGGAAGAGAAGGAAAACTTGATACAAACCCTGTGCCAACCCGTCTTGCCAGCGTGGCACAGTAGGCTAATTTCCCTCCATGAATTTGGAGGAGACTTAACCCTTCATTTGGTCATTAATTGGCTATGTGCCAGATATCACTGCCATTATTGTGTGAACAAAGGTTCTTTAATGTCCTAATAACGAACTCACCGGGTCAGTGTGAGGGCCACTCGCAAACCTTTTCCAATTTAAAAACAAAACATAAGTCCTCTACAAACAAAAAAGGGGAAATGCAGCTCAATAATTTGATACGGTCACAGCACCGTTATTCGTTTTTATTTCCATTATAAAGCGCGAGTCGGCTCTAATTAAACTAGTATTTTATTCCGCGGAAAAGAGCGCGTTGGGAGTTTATAAGTAATATCTGTACACAATTTTCCGGCGGGCTTTTAAAACTTTGTGGCCTTCCGCCTTTAAGACGGATTAATATGAAGACGCCGTGTTGCAGCTACGGCACGGTTAAGAGGGTGAGTCAGGGATGGTGAATAAGTAATTGTGGCGCAATTCTTTTCAAGGGCTACCAGGATCGTGGATCTTGAGACCCTGTTCTATCTGTCAGACATTGACGTCCATAGCTCAGCTGAGGCATTCCATGTTTTGTAAAAGTCAACAAAACCCAGCTCGCTTGGTGGTAGGATGGGCTAGCTACCACCCTCACATCTTAGTCCGGCGCCAAGCAGTTTACTATGTTCCGTCGTGTGTATATATGAGAGCCGGTCCTATCTTTGACCCTGGCGTTCCTTTCCATCACGCAAGGCTTTCAAGTAATTGGAAAAAACATACTGAAGATGTTCATAATACTCTTGTCAGTTAGTCTTTATATGCCTAGTGTTACTTGCCAATGTTTTTATTGATCCCTTTGTTAGTATTCATAGTATCACCCATGGTATTATCTGAAACTGTTTCGGACTCGTATTCGACTGTGCTTGCCGACTTTTCGTATGGAGACGGATTTAGAATACACAGCGTTCCTCCCCATTCGTACCGTACACCCCCCGTAAGAGCCAACACTCAGAAATGACAAGGCAAAAAACCTACCCGCAGCAGAAGGAAAACTTGATACCAAATCCTTTTTTTATAGTGGGGGATACCTTTCATGGGTCTGCAGCCATGGGCTGGGGTATGTGGGAGTCCACGGGCGCAAGAAGATGGTGAAGTGTGCACTATTGTTCCGGTCTCGAGTCAAACTACCTGCGGGAAACTTCCTAAACGTCATCAAGATAGGTAGTGTGCTAATCCCGAGTGTCACAGTAGGCTAATTACCCTCCATGTAATTGGAAGATGCACAACCCAGCAGTTGGTTATATATGGGACATTTCCATCCCCATTTTGCAGTTAAATGTCAATCAAATCAAAACAACATTTCAGAAATCCGTCCCTATAATTGTCCCAAATGAAAAATGTCGTGTCTAATATGTGTACAAATTGCTCAAATATCCTGAAATTTTCAAGGTACTTAACAGCTTACCAGAACTCTTCTTTAAGGGCCCGTAATACAGTTGAAAATTGAGCAGTAATGCGTACCTCGCTCAGCGGAACATTCAAGGCATTTCATTGTGCACGCACAAAAATACTGTGAAATAAAAAGTTGTACGGAGGATGTAAGCTGACAAATTACTTGTAAAAATTCTCCGCCTGCCTCTTCACTTATTCCTCACCTAATAGAGCTGTGCAATTTAAAACAAATTACTGTCTAGGTAAGTGAATATCATCATCTCACCTCATGGATGACTTAAGTCATGAGGAAGTCATCATCATCATCATTCCAGCCCATACATGACCCACTATGAGTCGGGCATCCTCGAGGAAAGGAAGTAATTGCCTGATATTTTAAACTCGACTTCACAAAAGGAGGAGGTTCGCAATTTTAAGTAATTAGGATAATACTTTGTCCGTCTGGTGACAGATTTAGAATACCTGGTGTCACCACCCTATACCATCCTGAGGGCGTTGTAAAAGCCTACAAAAGGAAATGAAGAGGCCGATAACCTAGCTGTATGAGAAGAAAACCCTTTACTCGATACCTGTGTCTACCCGTCTGGCCAACGTGCCAATGTAGGCCAATTGCCCTCCATGAAATTGGAGGAGACCCGACTCGACAGATGACCCATCTAAGGGCTAAGTAGTAGTGCTATATTGCGGAACCATGACTTTTGCCTGCATCCCTTAGAAATCAAGCAGAATGTATTTCTTCGGAAATGTACTTCAGGACATGTAAATGCGTTATATTCAATCTTGACAGTGTAGTAAGAGATTACAAAAGCGTTGTGAGATTAAGTTGGAAAGAAAGTGAGTGAAAATTCATCTACAATACCATATGGTAAAGTCCCAATCGTTGGCCAATTTACCCTCAATTAAAATTTTGCATGTGTGACCCCAGCAGTAACTCCTGGACAAAGATAATGATGATGATGTAGACAAAAATACTATCCTCATTCAATTTTAGAACAAAAATCAAAATTTAATCAAGTTGACTCAGTAGAGCGCTTCTTTGACAAGGCAAAGAATACAATTTTACAACCCATTGTAGATACCCCATCCAATTGAATGTTGCCAATAATACTTCGCCATCTATCATCGAGTTAATGCTCCCATCTATCCTGTTGTAGAGACATGGTCCGACCCGATAGGCTTATAGTAATCCTCACTACCTTTTCTGTCGAGAAAATGTTATACCAAAATTCACAGACCAGTCGCTCTTTTCCCATATGCCTTAGGAGATCTCTGGATCTTGACAATCTAATAAGCTACTAAGATGTGCCGGAATGTAGCTTTTCTAATTTAAACTAAAGTATGTCTTTGTTTTCCGGATTTCCTGTATTGTTCTCGGTGAACATGTTTAGACGGCATGTGCTTAGCACCTACTATATTTAATTAGACTTCCACACAAACACTTGCCTGACCCCGGAATTGAACCAAGTATCCGTGATTCGAAAGTGTCACTTACATAGACCAACAAGGCGATGTGACTTTAGAAGCTCGAATAAAGGTTATGTGCTCTTTGGGGAAGCCTTGGACTTCGTTTAGCTGAATTGAAAATATTCTAGAACACTCCAGAACCTCACCGGACATGAGTCAAGAATGTGCATGTGCAATTTATACCATACTAGTGGCCCGCCCCGGCTTCGCCCGTGCAAAGCCGGGGGTGGGTTATACATATAAACCTTCCCGTTGAATCACTCTATCTATTAAAAAAAACCGCTTCAAAATCCGTTGCGTTGTTTTAAAGATTTATGCATACATAGGGACGGACAGAAGAATGCGACTTTGTTTTATACTATGTAGTGATCAGGCATAATTTGCATCCTATGCAAATTTGCTCCAATTTCTATGTGAATCGACAAAACATTGTCCGAAATCGCCCACACAGCGTACGCGATGTAATCCTTTGTCGCAATCCTTCCCCTCCCTCAATGCGGGTTTTGGCAACGGCGACCATGACAAATGGGGCATGTCAGCTTCGATGTCTCATAAATATGAAGGGCCATTTCCACGGCCGATACTCCATGTACTTGTCAGCGGTTTGTATCTTGTATACTCTTTTGTCAATCTTTCTCAGTCGATATTGGATATTTTCGTTTTAGGCTAGAGATTGGGGTTTTTATAAGACTGGCATATAGTAAACGCACTCATTCTTTTTCATTTTATAATATAGTATTCAATAATGAGACATCTCGGAAAGACTGTGTTGACCGGAAAGAATTTGATAAGGGGTGATATCAACTGTGCGACGTTACTCCAATAAGTTAGCATGTGGTTTCAAGTCAAGCTTTCTTCTCTTGATTCGAGATGTTTTTGAAACTGTCTTTCCCTTTTTTTAGAGAGGACTAACCCTTGCACTATGTATAAGATATATGCCGGGATCTTTACAAATATATTTATTATCGCCGTTTACAAATGACACCGAAACTACACCAACTGAAACGTTGTGACAATAAAATTATCGTACTTTTTTATAATATACGGGATTTAAACACCGGTTTTGAACATTTTTGAACCAAAAGTAACACCAGACTCAGAACAGGTATCTTTGGTTTACACAATGATGTACTTGTTCGACCTAGAAATTACGGATCTCTGAAGCAGAGGCAGTGCTTGCAACCCATAACCCAATAAGGCGTCTATTGGGGTCCCAATTTTCATTACATGGTATTTTAAATCTGATGGCGTAGTTCCAGAAAAAGATATAAAACAATACCTCACATAATGTCTGTGTCTTTGTCTAAACCAGAGGCACTGGCTCGGAGTCTGGGTGTCATTTCTATCTATAATATGTTATCATTATTTACAAAAAAAAAATGTATTTAAGTAGTTTATCATCCATCTCGTTACCATAACATAAGCATTAAGTTGCTTAACTTGGGACGAGATGGCGTTGTGTGAAATGTCCAAGGATATTTATTATTATTATTATTATAATAGCAGTTATACCGATCGCAAATCGAACACTTATACTGATTGGTTAAACATAACGTTCAAATTTTATTTTCAATTTTACAAGCACTGTTTGGACTTCGTTTCAATTGTTGCAGTCTACAATGTTGTGGCCGTTTCAAGGAAGGATATTCACTCCCTCAGCTGAAGTCAATAAACATTTATTATGTTTGAGCTGAACAGTAATTCTAGTGAACAGATACTATATCTGTGAATCTACTGATGGTATACAAAATGGAAAGAGTTTAAAATGTCCTCAGTTTATTTTGTTTTGGCCAACCAAAAAAGTAGGTCTGTAATTAAATTACTGTATGTATGTATTCTGTAATAACAAGCTTTTTGTTCAAAATCGGCGTTCCAATGAAAATCAACAACATCTAGTCCTACAAGGATAAATCATTATCAGTATCCTACAAGCATAGATTTGTGTTCCATTATTTCTTCTTTATTGTTGTTGGTGACCAAAATGTTAAGAAAAAAAGTAGCTTATTTTTGCGTGAAATTTGGCACCCAGTGTCTTTATCAGTAGCCCTATAGATCCTTGAGGGTTTTTGATACACACTGTATGGCGCTAGTATTTAAATCGCTCTTAATGATAACAATCACCATCTTACCAATTTAGCCCACAATAAACCCACAGCAATGTTGAACAGAAAATAGCCTACTGCCACGCCACGCTGGCCAGCCGGGTTGGCACAAGGTTTCGCGTTAAGGTTGTTTTCCTTTTCTTGCAGCCAGGTGATCTGCCTGTTGCGTTCCTTTAGTCGCCTCTAACAACACTCACATTCATTTCAAGTGTAGATATCATTCTATTTTAGCTCGACGCAGAACTATGTCGGGTCGGAATAAGTTGCCGACACGCTGTGTCGTGACGTAAGACATTGTATACCGTCGTATTTTTCACATTTCCAACACAGTACTTTACTTATTCTAGACATGCATTTTTAAACTCCAATATCCAAGGAATTCCTAATCGTTTCAATCACGAACAGTACTCGGTACGGGTATTTTTCATTTAGTAAGACTGCTTGTTTATTAAAACATTTTACCTGGTCATAAAAACAGTATATTTTCGAGGTAATTAATTTGTCTGGTGGAAAAAACGGTTCCTTCAAGGTTCCCGAGCACCATTGTAAAGGATTAATTAATGTTTAGAAATAAGATAATCACTTCTTACCGGAGCAGTATCTTTTTCAACCCGAAATATAAAAATTAAATGTACGGAAGATTCTTTTCGTTTTCTTTTTACGGCAAAGCTTTTTGTGTAACCATAATTATATCGTCGGGGATAGTGCAAATCCGCGGAACTAGCATTGGATAATTCCGCGTATCTGACAAATGTAGCCAATTTGAAATATCGCACAAAATGCACGCAATATTCTAATTTTTAATAAGACTTTAATATATTTCTACTTTTAACAATAAATAGAACACATAAACTATTACTCTCTCTGTAAAAATGATGTCAATAGCCGTTGAAATAACAAAAAATATAAACTTAAAACCATCTCCTGTAAACCTACAAGCTGTGCAGATACGCACACTTTACGTATGGTAGATTCGCGGATTTGCACTATCCCCGACGATATGTATAATATATCTGCATCCTGTAGATTATTGTGCAGCACTTCTTAATTACACTGCTAAATCAGAGGATGATTGTTACTCAAAGTGGACGCTAACCCGTTCAATCCATACGTTACCGCAAAAGGCGTCAAAGGGAACTCGAGTAAAATAACACGTAGCAAAAAGAAAAGGAATTTTTGTGACTAAAACTGTGGTAGTCCGACTTCCAATATGCTGCAGATGAGATCCACCACCCATGTCTTCCCGTGGATGTCGTAGAAGGCGATAGTGATAATAACAGGCGTTGGGTAACGTTCTGATCTAAACTTACTATTTGTTACTGCGATCCCAGCGTGGGGATTATGGGCAACCGCCTAATGATTCTTCTACATTATAATATTTCTTCAAAAGATTTATGTAGTTGTAGTAGGTATCAAAATTACTGTAGATATTACTAATACCGCATTCTTCCAGTAAAGTTCTACGTACTACAAAGCCTTAGGACCTACGCTCATGTGTCCCAGATATTAATTTCGCGTTGGGGCTCATTTCGACTCCCTTTGGTATTTCCGTCACGTCACTTTCAGTTTGCCAAAAGATTAATTTAAGAGGCTCCTCTCTTTGTGTTTAAAAAAACAAAGCTAACCCGGCTGCCGACGGAGCGCCCTTTGTTTATGGAAGTTATCAAGGAAATGTATATTACCACGCGTATGACGGATGACGGGGAAGCAGAATTGCAATACTCGTACAATTCTACGCGAAGGTTGAAAAACGATACCTCTAAAAAGAGACTTGTTATATAATACATAAACATGTAAATTACCCACTACTGGGTCGGGCCCCCTCTTAATGCGTAGAAGGAATTTGACCGGGTTTGTATATTCTCTTGGAGCTAGGTGATCTGCCTCTTGCGTTCCACTAGTCGCCTCTTCCGACACCCTCAGCACGGTACAGGTTGGTGACATTGTGTATTCCAAGTCCATCACCACACGTTTAAATGGTAAATCCTCTTAAAAAGTCATTTAGATTAAGTGTAACATGTATCCAGAGCGAAATAATCTCAACGGGATAGTACAGAAATGCAATTGAGCTAAGTATGGAGTGTAAACTTAAAAGATTTCCACATTGAACTGTTAATGGTATAAGTGGTTGAGAGTTTTAATTGCAATGTGGTTAGCAGCTGCACATTGTAGTAATTGGGCAGAGGGTCTGAGTGCCGAGATTTATGGAAGCCCGGGAAATATTACACGAACTAGTTCAAAAGTCACGCTCGCCTAAGAATCTTCAGAGATTTAAAGCTATCTGATCCAAGTAAGTATCAAAGCGCAGTGCTGGTAGGCCTCCCACACGGTGGCCCGACGACCTGGTTGAGGTCGCCGGAAAACGATGGATGCGGGCGGGGGTAAAATGATGATGATAATGATCCAAGTACAGAGTCTATCATATTAACACTTTAGAAATACTATTACAATCGAAGCACGATGAGGTCTCCAAGTTTGAATTCCATGTGACTTCAGGTATACTGAAGGTAGCTTACCTTCTTTTAACTTCAACTCAGAATTCGCGTTACTCTAACATTATTAACTATTGCACCCAATGAATTATTATTCATTGACTAACAGTGGCGCTTGACAACAATTCGATACGGTGGTTTTGGAAAAATTTTGATCATTTCAACATAAAGAGTTGAATAAAGCCTGTTGTGCTAAATAATAAATCTTCATTTCCCACTTGATTAAGCCAAGAAAAATGCCGCAGTAAAATGTGATTCTAGTCCCCAGATTGAACCTAGCTCGGTGATTCAGATGTTTCTAATTGCGTTCGTAATCGGATTCCGAGTGAACTGCAGCCGACTGCGAACTGTCAGCAGTTTGCGAAAGCCGATTAAAACACATCACGCTTTGCCGTTTAAAAATACCCTCGAAGACAAATGGCTGAGTCTGGAACCAGCGACAAGCTTATATCCTAGGGCTGCCTTCTGCACTAGTCTTTTAAGTTTTACATCGTAAAAACAGGTTTTCAAAGGATATTACACGTTTGAATGGATATAAAATACCAACAGTTTCAAGATATCGATATTTTTATTTGCACCGATTAAGGCCATTTTCTGTAGAAATCACAATTTGCGAATCACTGTTGAGTTTTCTTAGTTCTGAAGATGTTCCGCCCATACATGACCCACTACTAGGTCGGGCCTCCTCCAAATTTATGGAGGGATATTAGCCTACTGTGCCTCGCTCGCAAGACGGGTTGGCACAGGGTTTGTTTCAAGTTTTCCATCTCTTGGGGCTAGGCGATCGGCCTCTTGCGTTCTTTTAGTCGCCTTTTACGACACCCTAAACATAGTATGGGTTGGTGACACTAGTACTACTACTACAAAATTAAATCTTCCGTTTCTTTAAGAACTGGAGGCGTGGCGTCTAATTCTTTCTTTAAATAATGTTATTAATTAGCTGTAACGTTTTCTGCACATAATTCTTCCCCATTTATAATTGCTTCTATAAAGTGGACTGTGAACCCTAACAGCCTTCGAAGTCGAGCTTATAATAGAGAATTCAATTCTAGCCTCGAGCCACCAACTCGATTTCCTTGCTGGATTGTTTTAAATTGATCCTATTGTTTTCTTTGTTTTCCCACGTGCAAGCACGCGTTGTCAATTGCACTGATCATCCATTGATTGGTTTGATTGCCTGGTCTATTCAGCTTGTCTGTTCCGTGATCTGTCATATTTTTGTTGAGATTCAATTGTGTGATGGCTTCGGAATGCATTTGCCAATCCTTTCCATCCCTAGGGAATCGTACGAAGATAAAGGAGTTGACAATTTTACAACAAACTCAAGGGAACTTTATTTACGTATGTTTCATCACAAAACTCTTATAACTCGTCATATTTTTAAATACCATTATCATCTTACGGCCCTTAATATAAATCACAACAAAAACAGGTATAAATTAACGACAGAACATCTCAAAATAACTGGCCCTGCAAAACATGTTTACATATCGGAAAACTTATCGGCTAAGTATAAAAGGCTGTTCTTCCTGGCTAGGGACGCTGCAAGAACAAACGAGTTTCAGTTCTGTTGGATCTCACACGGGAAGATCCTTGTGCGAAAGAAAGCCGGATGTCCCCATTTTCAAGTGCAACATGAGGCGGATCTCGGTCGTATCAAAAGAGACGCGTGACTAGTTGCGTATTATTATGTAACAGTATTATCCTATTACCTCATAAGTGTAGTGTTATTGTTTGCCTCGCGAATCTACTGTTATAAGTTACAATCTTTTGAATTTGGGACCATTGTTAAATTCTTATTATTAATTACTACTCACCTTTCACACTCACATATATCCTCACACTTTCACACACACCCCCGCACTTTCCACAGGATATGCTCTCTACCCCGAAAAAAAAAACCTATAAAATACTGCATAATTAATCTGGAGCCGATACATAGCGACCAGGAGTACGATTACTCTATCCTAAAATTGTGTTACCCTTTTGTTTCTATAACCAAATATGGAGGATCTTTCCGTTATTACTAGCGAAGTTGAGCACATTGCCGTCTCAAATTGCTATACTTGTTCCCCGGAAGCAAGTGATACCTTTTTTGATTGTTCTCTCCAGGATCTTAAAATATTACACACTAATATTCGTAGCCTTAGCAATTTCGATAATCTGGTGGTTTTTATGAGTAGATTAACGTACACACCGGACGTTATTATTCTTACTGAGTGCTGGCTGATGAAATGCCCAACTACCCCCTTACTAACCGGCTACAATTCGCACACATCGTCCTTTAAAACTCAAAATGAAGGTGTGGTTATCTATGTGAGAGATTGCTGTGATGCCACTGTTGAAACACCTATATTATTCAATGAGGCAAACGTTCTTGTGCTCAAATTCTCAAATAAAGCTGCCTTTGTCGCAATTTATCGTTCCCCTTCATACAGAGATTTGACTAATTTCCTTGGGAGCTTAGACAGTTTACTTAGTGCCCTAACTCAATTTAAAACCGTAGCCATTATTGGCGATATTAACCTAAACATTACACCAGAAAGCATCGACCCAAATGCTGACGAATACCTTAATCTTACAGCCTCGCATGGAATGCTTCCAGCCTACAATCTTCCAACTAGACTCACAAGCTGCCTTGACCATGTGATAATCCGCAGTCAAAGCACTACTACTACACTAATTATTGATTCCCTCATCACTGATCACTCTCCGATAATTATTTTCTGCAACCTCAATGTAAAAACTAGAACTCCCCACATCACCAGACTAAAAATTGATTTGCCTCGGATTGTAGACCAAATTAACAGCACCGATTTTTCCCCAATCCTACAGTACCAAAATCCTAATGAAGCTACGAAATCTCTTGTTTCTAATATGTCCTTAGCTATCAAATCCCACTCACATACTCGTTTAACACAAACTCCTAGTAGAAAGCGTATCATTAAGCCATGGATTACTCCTGGCCTGCTGAGGTGCATACGTCACAGGGATAAGTTGCATCTTAAATTTAAAAAATACCCAAAGGATGAGACCCACAAATTGATTTTCTGTCGCTATCGCACTTTCTGCAACAACCTCCTAAAAAAAGTCAAGCGTGCATACGAACATTCTGAATTCCAGCGGGCTAGAAATAATCCAAAAGCCACATGGAAACTTGTTAAACGGGTGGCAAGCTTAGGCCAAAGCAGAGACTCGGCCTCTGCGCTGCTAAACTGTTGTGCTGTACCGGCACAATCTGTGGACAAAGTCAACAATTACTTTGCAAATGTTGGTGGACTCTTGGCGGCTAAAATCGAACACTCTGTCCTCTATAAATATCTCTCGGATAGCCGTCCCAATTTTGAACTGTCGGGTACTTCCAGACCATCCACACCACAATCAATGGCCCTACACAGCGTGGATAGTGCTGAGCTCGAAAATATCATCCTTAGCCTTAAAGAAAATTGTGCTGTTGGCTTTGATGGGATATCCCCCTCAATCATGAAGGCGACTCGTCACATTCTTATTCCGATCCTTGTTTTCGTCTTCAATTTGTGCTTTTCAACAGGAACTTTTCCTGATGTCTTCAAAACTGCAGTGGTCCACCCTATCTATAAGTCGGGAGAAAAGGACAATGTCGCTAATTACAGACCCATTTCAGTGTTGACCACCCTCTCGAAGATATTCGAAAAAGTAATAAACAATCGACTAACCAAATACTTAAATAAATTTAACCTTCTTTCTAATAATCAGTATGGCTTTAGGACTGGAAGATCCACCGAAGATGCTGTACTTCAACTTACAGATACGATTATTGACCGTTGGGAAAATAAATATAAAACTCTTGTTATATTCTTAGACCTATCTAAGGCCTTCGACACTGTTTCGATTCCCATACTTCTTTTAAAGCTAGAGCATCTGGGTATACGCGGGTTGGCCCACGATCTTTTCAGGAGTTATCTTACAAATCGAAAACAAATAGTAAAGATTGAAAACTTCCTCAGCAACCCGGCTACGATTACTTTTGGTGTCCCGCAGGGCAGTGTCCTGGGACCCCCACTTTTTCTCATATACTTAAATGAACTGTGTCAATTATCCCTACGCAACTGCAAAATCATAGCCTATGCTGACGACACAGCTCTAATTGTTCATGGCCGGGACTGGGCTGAAACTCGCCTTTACTCGGAGTTAGCCTTGACCACCGTCATGAGGTGGCTAACCACAAACCTTCTCACTGTAAATCTCAACAAGACCAAATTTATCACATTCTCTACTATGAAGTCAAGTCAGCCGCCCACACCGATTGAAATTCGTGCCCACACCTGCCCAAACTCACACGCAAACTGTGGCTGTCAACCCCTAGAAAATACCTTTTCTATTAAATATCTAGGCGTCACCCTTGATTGCAACTTGAAATGGAAGCAACATATAAATACAACTGTAGCTCGAGTGAGAAAATTTATGTATATTTTCAAAAAACTCAGAGGAGTGGCCGATTTTAAATGCCTAATAACCATCTACTTTGCGCTAGCTCAGTCTGTTCTGGGGTATTGCTTAACGGTCTGGGGTGGTGCCGGTAAAACAATGATGCTACGTGTCGAACGAGCGCAGAGAGCTGTCCTTAAGGTGCTGGCAAGGAAACCGAACCGATATTCTACAGCCTCCCTATATACCCTCTGCCAGGTCCTTACCGTCAGACAGCTATTTATCTTCCAAACTGTTCTTCGCAAACACTGCCAACTTACTTTTAATCCTAAAAACAGTTCTACACGCCGCTCAAACAGGGTCTGTAAATCTGAGTCTCGTAGAACTGTAGCTGCAAGTCGTCATTACAAACACATAAGCTCAAAAATCTACAATAACTTAAACAAAACTTTAAACATCTACCCATTAACCAAGATCAAATGCAAAATGAAACTTGTCTCCTGGCTGATATCACTAAATTACGATGACACAGAGAAACTTGTGGAAGTGTAAAACACTCATCACTCTCAAACACACTCCAACAAAACCTTACACACACCTAGCACACCTCATTTGACACTCACCACACCTACACCCATTCACCCCATCACCTCATTGCTTAATGTAAAATTCATAATTCTTAATAATTGTCCTGCACTATGTTTATGGTTTTCCTTGTTTTTTATATTACTTATTTTGTTATTATTATTAATTAATTAAATTAACTATAATCACTTTTTTATGGAACATCATTCCATTCTAATCTAAAGAAGGGCGTTGGTAGCTGCGCTGCAGTTTATACTTTTGCGGCTACCATCGTTTTACCTGTTTACCATGTCTCATGTTCTTGTTCCGAAATAAACTTTTTAAACTTTTTTTTTAAACCTTATCCCACACTAGGTGGCAGTCTCCACACACACCTATCAGTCGTCCTACCTACATTCACACCTTTCATACACGATTCTTCACTCCTACAATCCTTCCATCGCCCTTGATCGCTCACAATCCCTGCGTCCACTAACATTCATGCTGAAACTGTGGTAGTTTCAGCATGGATTCGGTTCGGAAGGCAAAGGCTTCTACAGAGAAGGGCCGGCAAGAAAGTCTGTAGTTGAATGGTTTATTTTTAATTATTGATCTTGTTTACAAAAAGCACTAAACAGCACAAGTCCAGTAAAACTTGATATCAACCAACAAAGTATTTTTCTTCTTTAAAATGGATTTCTCATCATCTTTTCCAGCCAATAGAAGACGGCCTTCTTCAAGGATTAGCACAAAGAGCCTCCCACAGCCATCTTATTCTGGCGACCTTAACCTTAGTCCACATCGTGGGAGGCTATATTGTTTACCAATGATACACACAGAGTAAGATAACATTGTTGATAGTTAATATTTTTGAAAGTGCTAATATTTATTACTCACTCCTTTAAACACTAGGATGGCGCTACTCCGTATATCAAATCTGTTACTATTCAGTATTAAGAAAAGCTGTTTATAATGTTTATATAGCTTAAAAATTTGATAAGCAATTTAAAAGATCTAAACGAAGACTGTCTAGACATATTCACGGAGTACAGACAAGTGAAGTTTAAACACGAATTATTGTGCTTTAATATCCTTTAGTATCGCGTTCAGAAATGCTTTCGCTTTACGAAGAATTCTGTATTGCATGTCCTCTGTTCTTGGTACTTATTTCCATTTGCAAATATATTGGAACCAGCTTCTGTCTGCAGTTTCGCTTGCATGGATCTTGTGAGCTCACCTTGACTTTAATTTTTAAAAAAACTAGAGTCAGTCTGCGTACCTGACTCGCGGTAGTAATTCGATGTCTTGTCTCTCTAGATTGCGCGACTTGACATCGGAAATCATGATATTTAGCCTTTAGATATAACATATATTTTTTAATAAGATTTGTAGTTTGCGATTATCGCCTTCCAACCAATATAGAAAAGAGACCTTTTCCCAATGCCATCAATATCCGCACCAGTATAACTTGCCGCATAACATTGCTGTCTACCCCCGATCCATCTATTGGGGCAGACCAGCTATCAGTTTTCACACTACTGACTTAGGTGTATATATGTCAGACCGACAGCTTTACGTATTTAAAGATATACCATATTTCTAAACCTCACGCAAAATAAGACTTTTGCTGATAAAGAAATTCGAATGTTTAGCATTGTCATTCGAATTTCTATAACAGCAAAACGCATTCGATCGCGAAACCTAACCAGCTGATAGGCGAGCAGGTATCATATTCAGGTTTGCGAGTGCCGACTTTCGTGTAACTCAATTTGCAGTTGGATTTTGTGAGCGATTCCAGAGTGCGGCGTAAATTGGTATTTGTATCGATTGCAACGAGTATCATCGCTATCGATATTGTGGAGCCAGCGTTGCATATTTAGCGAGTTATCGATTAATTTATGTCTGTGCTGTATTTAGGTTTTCCCGTAATTTTATTTTACTGTGATGCGATTGGTAGTTGGAATACATACATAAATATAATTACGCCTATTTCCTGTAGGGGTAGGCAGAGACCACTTCTTTCCACTTGCTACGATCCTTACAGATTTGTTTCGCTTCGTCCACATTCATTATTCCCTTCATACATGCTCTTCGGTTTAGGGTACTCTTGACCTGGCCTTTTTCCAAGACCTCCCTGACTTGGTCTCGAAACGTCCGCCTAGGTCTACCCCTTCCAATTTCCCTTTCATTCACACTCGCCTTATACACTTTTTTCGTCAATCGTTCTTCATTCATTCTCTCGACATGGACAAACCATCTCAGCAGTTGGAATATACACTCACCATTTCTTTCTAGAGCTTTGAGCTTGCTGTAGGAAATTACTAAACAAAAAAGTTGTGTATAAAAATTAGGTCTATCTCACGCATGGCTACAGGATTTTTGTTTCAACCCATTTACAGGGTGATTTATAGTGTAACGTTAAAACTAGCTTTGCTCAGAGTCAGCACAACCATGTTTGAAATGGTTTTTGGTCACAAAATAGAACTAGTTTAACCAATAATAACACCTGAAATGTTTAAAACCATTTTATAAACTTTAGTTTTTTTTCTTATTTATTACTTTTGTGCACATAATATACATAGTTATACATCGAAATAATTTGGTACAATTAGGCGTCCTTATCGCTAACAAGCGATCTCTTCCTGGTAACCCTGCGGGCGTAGCAAGCATCTACGATACTTGATAAAGTAGATCAGTAATAAACAACATACATAGACATACATATACCATATACCCATATTTTGTTATCAGTAAAGTAAATAAATATGACATAGTTTCTGCTTGTGTGAGTAGTGCAAACTACACACACAATCAAACACGTTGTATACACTTGCTTTTGTGTCTGGTATTATCTCTATAAAGTTGCAATGAAACTATGAGATGTCTGTGGCTAAGTGTGAACTAGAATAATGGTATACAGGTTGAACAATGTTTGCCGTAATTCATAATATTGTTTAAACATTATGAACACTACTATCGACGTATTAGTAAACATGAGTAACAAAATGTCACTGGCGCTTCGTTCAATCCGTTTGTTTGTAAACTAAACTGAAATTCTAATGCTGTAAGTTATTGTAAAGCGTAGTTTCTTAATCTTAGTCTATGGGATATCCACCTATATCGTCGTTGTTTCAGCCCATGAATGGCCCACTACTGAGTCGAGCCTCCTCCAAATACTTGGAGGGAAATTAGCTTAGTGTACCACGCGGGCAAGACGGTTTGGCACAGGGTTTGTATCAAGTTTTCCTTCTCTTGCGGCTAGGTAAGTTGCCTCTTGCGTTCCCTTAGTCGCCTCTTACGACACCCTCGGGATGGTATGGGTTGATGACACTGTGTATTGTTAATCCGTCACCACACCTATATACTAACTCCTAACGATATCTCTGGAACAAAAAGGCACCGAGACATGAAATTTGGTAGGAATATTTCTTTTGTCCTACGTGTGGTGACGGATTCAGAATACATAGAGTCACCACGCTATTCCAACCTGAGGGTGTCGTAAGAGTCGACGAAAGGAAATGACAAGGCCGAAAACCTAGCCGCAAGAGAAGGAAAAGTTTAAACGAAACCACGTGCCAACTCGTCTGGCCAGCGTGGCACAGTAAGCTCATCACCCTCCGCATGTTGAGAGGAGGCTTGACTCAGCAGTAGGTTATTTATGGACTGAGTAGTAGTATTGCTTTTGTCGTGTAGAGGTGAGCTAAGAAAGGATCCCACAAGGGGCGTCACGGTGGCGTTTAGGAGTATAATATCTGGATGACCGAGCTTTGCTGTTTTTATTTGGAAATTATATTTAAGTACGAATTACGCAAACACTCATTTACTTCGTCTTACTTAACAACGCCATCTGCTGTTGTGCTCACAAAAAAGTAGTATTATTATTCGCCAATAGATGTCAGGAATTAAGTCTAACCTCAAAGCAAACACTCATTGACTGCTGTTGTGCTCACTAAAAAGTAGTTTTATTATTCGCCAATAGATGTCAGGATTCCTAGCTAGATCGATTAATCCACCCCAGACCCTAATAAAATGACATTTTCTAAAAATGATTCCTAGCTAGATCGATTTATCGCCCCCGAAACCCCTATATACTAAATTTCATGAAAATCGTTGGAGCCGATTCCGGGATTCCAATTATATATATACAAGAATTGCTCATTTAAAGATATAAGATTTATGTGACAAAACATCGTTTGCCGGGTCAGCGCTAGTAAGGAATTAACTTCATATTTTGAATACTTGGCAAAATATATGGCTTTGTGACTATCCATGGGGAAAATTTGTATACATCCATTATAAATGTGGACCGGTACATAAATTATGGGCTCCTAAATAGGCCCTCCGCGACTCGAGTTAAGTGGGTGCGAGACGTTTTAGAAAACACCCAGACCCGGAACAAATACTTGTAGGTCGTACAAATATTTCTTCCGTGCGGGAATCGAACCCGCGACTTGCTACGCAGTAGTCGATCGCTCATATAACTGTCCATATAACTGCAGGAGGCCGGACACAGCATTGGGTAATGAGTAGTATCATTTTTACTCGTAGTAGATACAGTATGAGTCTCATGAAAGAATAACTAAACGTTTTTAGCTCAATAAATATCATAATTTTGTTTAATACAACTAGCGGCCCGTCCCGGCTTCGTACGGGTGGACATTATTTTTTAAATTTTTTTGCTTGCAATTAAAGTAGCCTGTATTAATCAGTGATAATGTAGCATACAATTGGTGAAAGAATTTTTTAATTCGGTCCAGTACTTTTTGAGCCATTTCGTTACATATAATTTAGTAGGTATAGATAAATTCGACTCAGCCCATAAAATACCTACCGTTGAGTATCCTGGAAAAAAGTTACTGTGCACGATGGCCAGACGGGTTGGCACAGATTTTCTCCTCTTATATCCATTTTTTATATTTACATATTCGTAATTCTACAAAAAACCAGCACTCTTCGTCCATATCGATTCTCAGTTCAGACTCAAGTTCTCCCTGAATAATTGCAATTCACACCGTATGCATAGTAAAGTAAAAGTTGATCAGTAACACAACTGTGCGTATTAGAGACCCTTAGAGTTGTTGCTTTCGAACAAAATATTTGGATTAACGGGAACCGGGTTCGATTCCGGTGTCGGGCAAGTGTCTTTGTCTAAACCAGAGGCACTTGCCGTGGGTCTGCGTTTCATTTGTGTTCGTGAATTACATGTTTGTAAACTGCCCTCGCGATGCAGGTAATAACTAGTACAGGGATTTAGTTTAAAAAAAAAAATTCTTACTGCTGTTTCAAATTATCGAATGAAGCATTATGGCGTCCCGTCTGATGGGTTAGAAGTTACGTCGTTCATGGACGTTTGCAACACCAATGGTGTAACTTAGACTCGCGTCCCTAACCTTAGGGCTCTTTCAATTTATGCGTTTCGTATCGGACCGCTGCACCGTACGACAAACGCACCGCTTCGGCACTGCAGGCAGCGGTCCGATACGAAACGCATAAATTGAAAGAGCCCTTATTGTTATGACGAGTAACTACTGCTCAAACTATATTGACTGTGCCATGCAGTGCTCCGTGCATTTATTCATTAAATATTTTATGTGTAAAGTGTCGCTCTTTTTGTTTCAGGTAAATTGGGTCGGGTTCGGAAGCTCAGTGCTAAAAACTCATTAATATTGAACTAATCCTTCAATATTGGAATCTTCACATGCATTGTGTAAGTGCCATAAATAAGTAGGTATTTAGTTTCATGATTCTTCTATGTGGTGACTTATTTAGAATACACAGTGTCACCAACCCATACTTGACTAAGGGTGTTGTAAGAGGTGACTAAAGGAACCCAAGAGGCACAAGAGAAGGAAACCTAGATACAATGCCTATGCCAACCCGTCTTGCCGGCGTGGCCCTAAATGAATTTGGAGGATGCCCGCCTCAGAAGGTGGGCCATTTATAGCATTTCATGCAAACACGATTAAAACTGGATAAAAAAAATTGTATAAATAAGTAGATATAATGAGAGAATTTACACAGTATATCCGAAAAAATAACTTTTAAAAATAACTTTTGTTGCTGCGGGACCATATGATCGTTAGAAGATATTATACTCCGCTTCGTCCGAATATATTAGCAGATAAACACATGTAGTATCGCCTAGCGATCGCCATTCGCACACTATATTGAGGGTAGATATCTTCCCCAACTCTTCATTGTAAATTTTTATTTTTCGTTATGTGGGTAGAACACCCCCAGCTGTCGGCAACACGCCCGCTCCGCTTCATTCGCGTTTTAGTGCTCGGCCAGTTCGCACGATCCTTCGGCAATTTGTCTTCAAGTATAAAAACAGTGTTAAGTGTTTAAAATATGCCTAAAAGAAAGCATAGTGATGTTGATTACGAAACTTTACGTAAAAAACTAAAGAAAATTGAAGAAATGTTACATCGCAAAACGACTGTTAAAAGTCGTAAACGTGCTATATCGAGTTCGTCGTCTTCGTCACGAGATTTTTCTACGCAGCAGTGTTCAGGATCAGAAGGTTAGTTTGTTCATTATCATAAAGTGTACCTACATAACCTATACAAGTAATTATGAAACCACTTTTGAATTGTTGTCAACAATATTGCGCAATGGCTAGTGGGCAGTTTTTAAGGGCTGTTTCGTGCCAGACATGGTGTTGTGGATAGCTTATTGGGCTATTCCTTCACTATTAATCTCGTTATTTTAATGAGAGCAATATTGTGCCAGGCACGTGTTTTCTTCGTGAACGATTTATAGGTTGATATTGCACTTGATATTGCACGAGGGTATTGTGGGCAGTTTTTAAGGGCTGTCTCGTGCCACAATATGGTGTTGTGGATAGCTGGCTGGGCTATTTCTTCACTGTCATACTCATTAGTCATAGTGAGTTTCGCAATAATAGTTCGTACTGTAACGAGTGTTTAAAATTAACTCTAAAAATAAGAAATCGATTCTATCGACTCCAGGTCACGAAATTTCGAGTCCTGTGACGGTACACGAGCCCGTTGACTTGCTTGTGGAGCCTGTGCCTGGTGCAGAGGCCATCCCGATTGAATCAAACCCTGGTCTTTTGGAACCGGACCCTGACCCCATAGGAGCGGACTCGGGCCCTACAGGAGTGGACTCTGGCCCTACAGGAGCGGATTCCGGCCCTGCAGGAGTGGACTCGGGCTCGTTTGCAGTAGATAATATTCTGCCCGCCAGGGATGCTGACCCCACAGCCCTTGAGGAAAATGTGGCCTTAGACTCCGATATATTGGAGATCTTAGGTGTCGACCCGATCGATACGATCAAGTATGGCAAGGAGTTACAAAAGGACCTAGCGGTGCGTTTTGAACATATCGCCACTACGGGCCTAACTAGAGAAGCTCGCAGGGAACTTACAGAAAAGTACCTTGTCCCTTCTAACTGCAAGCTTTCTGATGCACCCGTCTTAAACCTTGAAGTAAAAGCTGCCTTGTCAGAAGCGGTGGTCAAACGAGATAAGGCTATAGAATCAAAGCAGAAGGTAACAGCTGCAGCGCTCTCGAGCCTTGGCAAAGCCATTACATGTGTAATGTCTTCAAAAAACAAAGACACCGAACTGCTACGCTTGCTAATGGATACCGGACGCATGCTCTGCGATTCTCAGCATAACGATTCCTTGACCCGCCGAAATTACGTTGTCACTTCAGTTAAAAAAGAGATGAAAGACTCACTTCAGAATACTAAGATTGATGGTTATTTGTTTGGAACCAATTTAACGGATACACTTAAAGCTGCTAAAGCTATAAGCAAGTCCGGCGCTGAGTTAAAAGCTCCTCCTGCAAAGACAACTTTTAACAAAAACAATACTCCAAGCACGTCAAAAAACTGGAAGAACACCGCTGCTCGCAAGACAGCAGCGGCAACATCGAAGAGCAGAGTGACGACGACATCTGCAGCGTCGAAGAATCAGCGCGCCAGCTCCTCCAAGCAGTCCAGCAGTCAGCGCCAGCACCGCAGTCATCGCTAGAGACGCCACCGGTAAATTATGCTGGCAGACTTTCTCATTTTTATGACCAATGGAAGCTTATTACCCAGGACCCTATATTACTTTCATACATACAAGGGTACAAAATACCATTTAGTAAGCAGGTGACTCAGCACCTTGCCCTTCCTGTTCACACTTATTCTAATGCAGAACAGGTTCACTTTAGTAAGGCTATTAGTGAACTATTATGTATTGGTGCTATATCACAATGTAATCCTTGTGAGAGGCAATTTATCTCCAGAATTTTCTTGATACCCAAACCAAATGGCAAAATGCGTTTTATTTTAAATCTAAAGCAATTAAATAAGTTTATTGAAACTAAACATTTCAAAATCGAGGATTTTAGAACAGCTTTAAAGATGATAACCAAGGACTGTTATATGGCTAAGTTGGACTTAAAAGACGCCTATTTTTTAATCAAAATTCATCCTGACTATAGGAAATTCTTACGTTTCCAATTTGGAAAGAACCTCTATGAATTCAACGTTTTGCCATTTGGTCTCAGTACCGCACCCTACGTTTTCACTAAGGTGATGAAACCAGTCGCCAAACTATTGCGTACCGCTGGTTATTTATCGACTATTTACATTGATGACTGGTTTCTGATATCCTACACATATGACCAATGTGTAGAAAATGTCGAAAAAACTAGGACACTTCTCACATCTTTAGGATTTATTATAAATAAAGAAAAGAGTTGTCCAAAACCAAGCAAATCTTGTGTATTCCTTGGTAATAGAATTAATTCTGAGAGTCTCCAGGTCAGTTTGCCATCAGATAAAGTACAGCGTATAAAAACAGAAATACAGAAATTTCTTACTGTCAGAAGATGTAAGATTAGAGATTTTGCACGTTTTGTTGGTTTGCTTACATCTGCATGTCCAGCCGTCGAGTACGGCTGGCTTTATACGAAGTTATTTGAACGAATTAAATATCTAAATTTAAGACATGAAGATAATTATGAAAATTTCATGAACATTCCTAATTCGATAACCCCTGATTTAACTTGGTGGTATAATGCAATTCAAAATTCTGTAAGTAGAATAAAATACGATAATTATGACCTGGAAATCTTCTCAGACGCCTCAACAACGGGGTGGGGGGTCGCCTGCGGTGATGAGAGAGCTAGCGGTCAGTGGAGCTTCCAGGAACAAGAGCAACATATAAATTACCTGGAAATAAAGGCAGCATATTTCGGCCTAAAGGTGTTTGCAAGAAAATTATTTAATACTCAAATCTTACTACGAGTAGACAATACTACCGCTATCTCTTACATCAACCGAATGGGAGGTATCCAGTATCCTCACCTAACAGAAATCACAAAGAGATTATGGCAATGGTGTGAATGTCGTAAAGTATTTGTTTTCGCTTCCTATATTCGCTCCGCTGATAATAAAGAAGCAGACGCAGAATCTAGGCGCTTAATACATCCGGACATTGAGTGGGAATTAGCACAGCAGGGTTTCCAGGAAATCGTTGGAAAGTTTGGTACCCCTGATATTGACCTTTTCGCGACCAGGTTAAATAATAAATGCAAGAAATATGTCTCCTGGCATCGCGATCCGGGGGCTCACGCTGTTAACGCGTTTACGATTAAGTGGACACCTTTTTTCTTTTACGCATTCCCACCATTCTCAATGATCCTTAAGTTTAAGAAAAATTACATCTGATAAAGCTACGGGAATTTTAGTTGTCCCCCTTTGGCCTACTCAAGCGTGGTATCCGCTTTTCAACAATTTAGTTGTTTCTGACAAAATATTTTTTAAACCGCATAAAAACGTACTTGTTTCTCATCATTTCAGCAACCGCGACATTTACACCAAGATTACCCTGGTTGCCGCAGTGTTATCTGGTCAGCGATGCTGAAAAGAAACATTCCTTCATCCGCATTAGATGTTATAATGGCGTCTCTGTCGCGCAGCTCATATAAACAATATGATGTATACCTTAAAAAATGGTTCTACCATTGTTTACGTAATAATATTGATTTGTATGATGCTACGATTCCGAATATTATTGCTTTTCTTGCTAAGATGTTTAGTGAAGGTGCCCAATACGGCACTCTCAACACCTGTCGTTCCGCTATAGCATTAGTTGTTGGAGATCATGTTGGAAATGACTCTGCTATCAAAAGGTTTTTTAGGGGAATATTTCGGTTACGTCCGCCAGTACCTAGATACGACACGACTTGGGATCCATCAGTTGTTTTAACTTTTTTAGAAAAAATCTATCCCCACGAAAATGTTTCTTTAGAACTACTTTCGAAAAAGTTAGTTACTTTGCTTGCTCTTATAACTGCTCATAGAATGCAAACCTTTTCCAAAATTACCATTGATAATATTAAAATATCAGGTTCTCAAATTTCTATTAAAATTACAGAAATGATTAAAACCTCTCGTATTGGATCTAGTCATCCTTTACTGGTCATTCCCTTTTTCGATCAGAAACCTGAAATATGCCCGGGCAAAACTTTATACTCATACTTAGATCGCACTTCTTATCTGCGGGGCAACATTAAAAGCCTTTTTATTGGGTTAAGAAAACCGCACGGTGCGGTTTCACCGCAGACCCTCAGCCGCTGGGTGAGAGGCACACTGGAAGCGAGCGGCGTGGACGTGGCGGCGTTCGGCGCGCACAGCACGCGCCACGCCGCCACGTCCGCGGCGCTGCGGCTCGGCGTCAGCGTGGATGTCATTCGCCGGACAGCCGGCTGGAGCGGAACTTCTAATGTATTCTTTAAATTTTATAATAGGCCTGTTCTTACTAACGAACATGATGATTCTTTTGCTCAGGCCATAATTACCAATCAATCGAGACTATGGTAAATTATTAAATATCCTATTAATTATGTCGTAATTAATTTAAGAATTTGTATACTGGATCGTTTTTTTTTTTGGTGTTTACAATAACTAATGTCAAGAATAAATTATTATTAATTTCTTGAAAGCCTTAATATTTTACTCATGATTCAATATTTCACGAAGGCTCTAAAAGTCTACATGTGTTTATCTGCTAATATATTCGGACGAAGCGGAGTATAATTAGTGATTAAACGAACTTACCTGTAAGTGAAGTTCTATCATAATTATACGAGAGCTTCGTCCGAATATATTAGCATCACACCCTCCCTCCCCTTTAGGGTAAGATGTTCTTACTAATCGTGAAATATTTCATACTTTCTGCCCTAAACTAAATGAAGCGGAGCGGGCGTGTTGCCGACAGCTGGGGGTGTTCTACCCACATAACGAAAAATAAAAATTTACAATGAAGAGTTGGGGAAGATATCTACCCTCAATATAGTGTGCGAATGGCGATCGCTAGGCGATACTACATGTGTTTATCTGCTAATATATTCGGACGAAGCTCTCGTATAATTATGATAGAACTTCACTTACAGGTAAGTTCGTTTAATCACTAATTATTTTTATCATTATGTAAACGTTGTAATTACTATTATACTCAGTCTAAATCGCACACGATACATCTGTTAAAAAGTTCTAAGGTCACGGTTGACTTCTTAATTTAAAAATAGAAGTTCAAATACAACCGAATGCCGTAAAAATCATAAAACGGATAGTTATAGGTTAAGCTAGCAAGTTCAAAAGCGACTTGACACTAGCCCGCCAGCACGTGTTTGTAGATCGATCCCCGTACGGCACGTATGTGTGCACGAGACCACGCGCCAGGTGCTACGGACACCTGGCGAGGTGCGCCTTCAATTGCGCAACTATTGGGTGACTTTTTCGAGTGTTAGCTACACTTAACTGTCACGGATATCGAAAACCAATTCAAATTCATACTATTACGCACGCCTCACTTAGGGAGTAAGCTGGTGAATGCGTGACGAGAGCGTTACAAAGTGTGATCGGACGAGGCAAACGGAAGTTGAGATGGAGGTATTACATATTACAGATAGTTTTTAATACCACGATGTGGGCACATAAGCTCACGGACTGTGTGATGGAAAGTGTTTACCGTAACCAATGTACACCTGTAACCAAACCCAATGCAATCAAAAATCTATTTGTTCATGTTGGCACAGCTGAGTTCTTTTGACACGTTTAATATACATTTTACATTTACTATCGGTTCGAAAGGCTGCTCAACAGAGAAGAGTTGGCAAAAAACTATGTACTTTTTTAACGTCATGTTTACACAAAGGGAGATAAGACAGATTTGTGAGAGCCGGCGCAATAGTCACAAACAACCAAACATCAGCAGATTTTTGTCAGTATTTAGAACTGCATGCCTAAGCTGACCCCGGCAACGGGACCTGTTCACAAGATGGACGATGACGCATGTGACAGCCATCATAAGAAACCAACAACAGAAGTGTCGCACGCATTTTTGTAGGTACCTACAAAGAACTAGCTTTTCGGTTTAGAATTCACGTGTTGGACGAAAAAATAAATACACGTGATATCTTACTATGATATTTCGTGATTTTTGCCGAACCCTCCCCCCTTTCGAACCTCACGTGATTAATGGACAGCCCCTTAGATGTCCTTCTAAAGTACTCTGCTTTTAACGGATTATGAGTCTCAAAATGTACTCCTCGCTTCGATTCAAGATTCCACTCAAAGAGGACTAAATTAATTTCATCTTGCCACGGAAACCGCAATGATACAAATATAATCCGTCTACCAATTTAACAAAGGCGTAACCCTCTCGTCATATTGTATTCATTTGCACAGTTCCACCAAATCTTAGAGAGCTTACACACTTATCTAAATAAAGTTAGAAGTATAGTAGCTTAAAAACAAACTCTCAGCCATAAAATAATTATTCGACTGTGGCCGGACGGGTTGGCGCAAGGTTTCGTCTCAAGTTTTTCTTTTCTTACCGTTAGATTTTATATAGTTATATCCTGCATCGCGGGGGCAGTTAACAAACATGTCATTCACGAACACAAATGACACCCAGACTCAGAGCAAGTGCCTCAGGCTTAGATAAAGACACTTGCTTAACCCCAGAATCGAACCCGGGATCCGTTGATTCAGAGGCTGCATATCTAACCCCCTTTTTTTGTTGTCGCTGGGGAAATGCTTTATGCATACCACCGCCGAGGTCGGTGATTATGTGGGACTCCTGGGACAGAGCCCGTATACCCACTAAAACCCCAGCGGTACCCTCACACGGCACGCTTGGGGCGCCACCGGTTCGCGCAAGCGCAGTCCACGTTGACGGTGGCGGGTCCCCCGACCCACTACCGGCCTCTATGGTAGGGGAAGGAGGTGGGCGTACAGTCGCCTCCTCCTCCCCGGCCTCCGTCTGCGGCGCGGGTCAGCCAGGACGTTCTCCTCCCTGACCCGCTCCGCAGCCTCCTTCTGCGAGATGACGTCCTCGCAGAAAGCATATCTAACCCCTGGACCAACGAGGCATAAATTAGCAATGCTGCCTAAATTCGCCGCAACACGGACGATACAACCAAATTAGTCAAAATAGTGACACTCGCATTTGCACGAAACGTGATTCGTGGTGTGACATTAATTGTGCAATTGGTTAATTATACACAAATAGCGAACGCAATGTATTAAATCATTTTGTTTGTCCATTTTGCGACCGCAATTGTCTGCGCACCCGATATCGTTACTGACAGAATTTGATTAATTTAATAAATTTGCTCATGAAATAGGATACGAGTCCGTACTTAATTAAATATGTTTTCAACCTTTCTATTAAAAAAAAGACGTTTTGTTCCTCTTTATGCGGGCCTAAAGTAGCTCTTTTCTGTTCTAGACTTTTAGCGGGCAATAATGGGATTTGAATTTGGAACTTCATGTTCATTGAAATCGAACGCAAATAGTTTCGACTGTTCCGAAGACAAAAAGGCCTACCTGCAATACTCATTTGAAACCATTTTGAACTTCATATTATATTAAATTTATGAAGAATAGAGTTCAAAATGGTTTCAAAGCAGTATTGCAGTGGGTTTAGATTACTGGTGGCTGTACGGTGCGAAGAGGCACGGCAATATAAAAAACAAAAAAAAGCGCGCGATTTGTTTTCTCTGTTTCTGTCTTGTAATCGGTACGGACTTTATTGAATTTTGCAAAAAAGTGAGTTCTATGTCGAGTTCTGAAAGTGATAGTGGATTAACTCCTGAAACAATAGTAATAGAACCCAATTACGTCATACAAAACTTAATACCTATGAAATCCCGGGAGATATATGTAAAAGCCTATGGCAATTTCATTCTATGGAATAATTTGTGTAATTTGTGATAGTGCATTTTGGCGTATTTTCAAGAATTATCCAAAACATATATTATGTATTTTTTTTAGATTAAAATTACTCATTATTTGCTTAATAGGGTTATTTTCTCATTGAAGGGGATGAAAAGTAGAGAGTATAACTCGGGAGCAAAATTATTTTTCCCTCGGGCGATGTACTTTGAATCCGTCGCTACGTTCAGCTTTCTATTTTATATATTTTTATATATTCTAGAGTCCTTCACTTCGTTCTGGATTCAAAATAGCGCCCTCGCCTTAAAAATATTACTTTACTCCCTTGTCAAACAATCTACTATTTTGCACGCGGCAGAGCAATATAGGGATAGTTACCGTCTATATTAAAAAATACAACTGTTTAGCATAGGAATTTCACTGCCATAATCCGTCATATTATCTAGGGTCCCGTCCTCTAATGCAAACTAGTGTTATGGCAGATGTTCCTAATTGAAGTCAATTCACGATCTCCTCATGATTACCCACTGCGCGGCTAGGATAAGCTACTCGACCTAATTGATGCTTCTCGTTCCAACACATTTTTATGTCTGTGGTCAAATTGAGAATAAAACTATAATTTAAATTAAATGTGGTCTTATTTCGACCGCTGGGCGATCACTAGTTTATAATATACCTTCTACCTTATAAAACTTTTAAAGGACGATCAGGTTTCACTTTTGACAAATTAGAATATCTACGAGTACGATGCCCGTATCACAGGCTAACCGTATGCTATGTTTTTCCATTAAGATTAAGACGCTGTGTTTGCCCAGGAGTTCAAAACGCTGCGGTGCTCAAACTCAAATCATTTATTTCAATTGAACCTATTGACCGGTGTTTTTGAAACGTCGAAAGCGAAGATAGGAAGCTAGTTGCTTGTTCCAAAGCGTAGATCCCGTGGAAGAAGAACAGGCAAGAAACTCCATGTACGGCTCGATACGATTCTAGGGTCAGGCTTCCTGTTAAAGTTAATTGCTTGCTTGCTTGTTGGGATACTATTTGGGTCTAGGTGTCCTTTGTGAACTTGAATTACTTCTTTGTAAAGGCCGGGAAGGCGTCGTTTAAAAAAAGACGACATCAAAAAATATTGTTCAGTTTAGAAGCTGGCATTTATTTTCCGTACAAAATCCGTTGTCTACGTTGACATATTTTTTCCTACTTTCGGATAATCCTGCCATTACTGTACAGTACATTAAATAGTCTTTAGTTTTCTTGTAAGTCCATTTAGGTTACTCTCTCTGGAGTGGTTAACTTCAAATTATTTATTTTGCACATACAACGGACATACGACAAAATATTTTGACAAAAAAACTGAAAATTCATGAAAATGTTTATTTAAGTAGGTATCAATTATATTTATTAATAGTAAAAAGTCATCAAAATAACATAAAAAATACTAAACTAACTGTAAATAACTAAAATAATAAAAATGCAATTTGCGCTAGATCACTGTCACCGGCTACGGTGCCAATAAGGCTAGTAGCGACATTGTATGGTAAATAAATAAATATAATACTATACTATAAATATGTAATATGAAGTATTAAACCATTCAAAATACTGATAAACACATAATAGGTATGTAGGCAGTCATTCGCATTTATATACTTAAGTACAATTATTGGAACCATCATTACGACATGTAAGGGCGAAAACGTTTGTAAACGGTACCGCTTCTAATTTAACGGAATTACTCGCAAAAAATAACAAATTGTACTAAATAAAAGCAACGGCATAGATCAAAGGCCGGGCTTTCAACGGTTGTCGCTGCTCGCTTGAAATTCGTTTGTCGTTACTGTGTTTTTGTCAACCCTCCCCTCAATGTATGGTTAAGTATATTCTCATTTTATCGCTTAAGTACGCTTGTTGTCTATTTGCGTGATATTTAGCAAATCAGGCGGGCGTCAGTCCTGCGACCTATGTGCCCTGCCCATTGCCACTTAAGTTTGGCAATACTTTGGGCTATGTCGGTAACTCTGATTCCCCTGAGGGGATACTCCTCATTTCTTAATCTCTTCTGGTTAGTGAAAACAAGTATAGCAAGCGCTTCACCAGACGTTGCAATGTTAAATTTAATATCTTAACTGAAACCCGAAATACAAAAAAAATTAAGCTTCATTAAAAATTAAAGTTTACGAAAATAGTTCAACATTTTATTAAATCTTCAACAAGAGGCGTTCTCATTAAATTCATAATAGGTACAATAAAAACAAAACCAAAATATAACTAAACCGCCCTCGAGTTTCACAAATAAAAGGTAGGAAAATTGGGCTCAGATGGGAAAGGTACCGTTGTAGCACAAATTACGTTTTCCGTTTTTTCTTTTTGTGCTCTCATTATCGACGGGTTGGTTATTATTTTCAGAAAAATAACGGAACAATTTACAGAAAATAAATAAGGTGCGATTCAGGTCAGGGTCATACTGACTGACATATTCTTCTCTAGGTATAAAATAACCTGTATCAGCAAACAGATTACAAACATGAAATTCAGGAACACAAATGACCCTCAGACTGGGAGCAGGTGCCTCTGGTTTATACAAAGACACTTGCCTGGCCTAACAAATAAAATTTATTTTTTCTTTCCGGGCTAAAACAATACCAGCTTTTTTCATCCAGTACCTATCTGAAAAAACCGCAGAATATAAGAAGTTGCTACAAGATCCAAAACTTGTCGCGGAAAGTCAACCTTTTTGTACAGCCATTAATATTTTTTTATTGTAGCAACATCTATTATAGTGTTCGTTTTATGTCTTACAGTATCAAGTTCGGGAATTCTGATTTGGGCCCACGCGAGCTATGCCGAGGGCGGCATGCCTTATACCCTTATGGCGGCATTGCCAAAGTCCATGGGCGGCGGTTACCACTTACCACCAGGCCACAAGCTCGTTTGCCACCAATGGTTATAAAAAAAAAAGAAAAAAAAAAGGTACGAAAATGGAGTGCAATTTCTCTAGAGTTCGGAAACGCGCCTTTACCCGGAAGGCTCGCTGTGAGGTGTGAATTTATGTTCTCGGCAATTATCGGGGGACAGCCCACACAATTTTATTAAACCGAGCAAAGTACGGTTGCCACTGTAATGTGAAAATACCGCAAAACATTATTCCATTCCCTTACTCCGAGGTGACGTTATAATACTTAATGTTGTGTTGGTACCTACTCTGTTTGTGTGGTGACGAATTTAGAATACATAGTTTCACCACCCCCTTCCATGCTGTGTGTGTCGTAAGATCCGACAAAAGGATATGTCAAGGCCTGATAACCTAGCCGCAAGAGAACGAAAATTTAACACGAAACCCTGTGCCAACCCTTCTGGCCAGCGTGACGGTATAGGCTAATTACTCTCCATGTAAGGTACCTACTCATCATCATCACGCAACGATAAAAGTACTCATGACCCATTAAGGACCCGCTGCTGAGACGGGCCTATATTCATAATTCATAAAAATGGAAAAAGAAGCGAATAACAATCATTTGAGGTTGATGCCAACTTAAATTGACCGACGTTCATTATGGTATACGTATATCCAAGGTAAATAGTTGCTGATTGGTTATTTTACACTAATACATTTTTAAGCTATTGTATAGCTTTCTTCGCGGGGGAAAAAAATAAAAAATAAATCAAAACCATATCGGCGGGCAAGCGCCATCTAAATAATACAACTCGACATTAAACATACCGCCCACCAAGGACATATTATAGAATGAATTTCCTTCACGTTCAATAAAAAATACTGCATGAATAAAAATAAAGTAATAATTATAATTACACTAGCTTTTGCGCGCGGCTTCGCCGGCGTGGCCTTTAACCCGTGTTTATGAACATAAAAGCGGTTATTGTGACTAAACTATGATAGTTAGATATGCGCTCTCTCTCTGTAGATCTTTATAAGACCTACAAACCCGTAGTACCTACATAATTTTATTCTATTGTCAATAGTTTTTGCAGCGCACGCATAAATAGGTTTTCGATTTTCCACCTTGGTTTACAAAATCGCATTTTTAATACGGATCCCTAATTCGTTTGAAAATAAAATATAACCTTCCTCGATAAATGGACTATCTAACACTGAACGATTTTTTAAAATCGGACCAGTAGTTCCTGAGATTAGCGCGTTCAAACAAACTCTGCAGCTTTTTAAATTAGTATAGATATAGATAAGTTGATAAAAATTGCTACGTATGGTTTATGCTTTCTTTAAACGTGTCTTTAGTCGCTTCTTACTACACCGTCGGGATGGACCGGGCGGCGACACCCTGTATTCTAAATCCGTCAATACTTCCACCCAGTACTATGTTTTCTCTGTATAGATAACGAGTTCGAGTTTTAAGTGAGATGTTTCAGAATAGGACATGTTCGACGTCGTCCAGTTTAATTAAATGTCCCTTCTTTCCGACTCTATGAATGCGTAACGATGGTGGCTGTGATAACGCCTTCGTGTTGGCTACAAAAAACGTAGGAATATATTTAATCCTAATTTAAAACTCTTACATACGCGAAATTATATATTTAACTAGTGGCCCGTCCCGGCTTCGCCCGTGCAAAGCGGGGGTGGGTTATACATATAAACCTTCCTCTTGAATCACTCTATCTATTAAAAAAAACCGCTTCAAAATCCGTTGCGTAGTTTTATAGATTAAAGCATACATAGGGACGGACAGAAAATATCGACTTTGTTTTATACTATGTAGTGATTTGCTAGTTTAAGGCTGTGTCCCCAGTAGTCCTTCATATATTTGAAATGGTGTGTCCACAGTTTGCTAGGTTTGGGCTCACTTTACGCAGCTTGCAGCGTTACGTGCGCCGACTGTCTCAGTTAGTGGCCAACTCACAGGAAAACTGGTTACGACGCCCGAAAATTGATCTGAGTTTGAAGCTAACTCTAATTTCAGTTCGCCACAAATTTGCGGCTTACTCAGTCGGCTGCAAACTGTTTGCCTACTGGGGACACAGCCTTAAGATCAAACGATATTTAACTGTATATCTATGCTATAATATTATAAAGAGGAATCGAATGGACCAATTAAAAAAATATCATTAGAATGCAAAACCGCGCGCAATATCTACCATAAATATCATATTTTCAGTTGGATGCTTTACGTGACCAATAAGAACCGCATCATATATTTAACCTATAAAAATATGATAATAAAAATATAAAATACTTAAAAAACATTTATATAATGTAAATGTTTTTTATATATATATGTATGTATGTATATATATATATATATAACATTTATACATTTTATAAATGTTTTTAAGTATTTTCTATTTTCACATTCTCAGTATAATAATACTTACTTCAGATACAGATATCTCGTATCTCGGTTTACAGCCTCCAAACCGTTTCAAAGTTCAGAGACCATACCTTCGAAGCCATAACGGTACTCCAATAGATCCATTAGATATGATCTTGGCATTGACTTACTTTTTATTATAGACGAATGAAGAACTTTCTCACTTCACTTGTCCTTAGCCCATAGATGACCCGCTGCTGAATCGGACGTCATCCTGTTATATGGAGGGTATTACCACCCTGGCCAGACGCATTGGCAGAGGATCTGGGCATCGGCTTTGTCATTTTTCCTTTTGTCGGCACTTAACACACCCTCAGGATATAATGGTATGGTGATACCACATATGGGCAGGGATGGTCAATGTCATAGTTCTGACCCTTGGTAGAAACCTGAATGTGATCTATTGACAGTACAATCTACCGTTAGAGGCATATTTATCCTCCGTTATCAGTTTGTCTGGATCGATTTTAGTTACTGAATCATGTTGCCTGAACTATACTACTGTTCAGCCCATAGATGACCCACTGCTGAGTCGAGCCACCTCCAGTTACATGGAGGGTAATAGGCCTCCTGTGCAACGATGGCCAGGTGGGGTGGCACAGGGTTTCGTATCAATCTTTCCTTCTCTTGCGGCCAGGTTACACCCTCACAATGATAGACAATTTAGTGTTCCGAAATCGAGACGAGCGAAGCGGCAGACGCAACATGCCTAGTGGTTAGATGTGCCGCCTTTGGATCAACGGGTCCCGGGTTCGATTCCGGGGTCGGGCAAGTGTCTTTGTCTAAACCAGAGGCACTGGCTCGGAGTCTGGGAGTCATTTCTATCTATAATATGTATGTATTTACAAAAAAAAAGTATATAAGTAGTTTATCATCCATCTCGTTACCATAACACAAGCATTAAGTTGCTTAGCTTGGGACGCGATGGCGTTGTGTGAAATGTCCAAGGATATTTATTTATTTATTTAATGACACTAGTCTGTGTTAAACTACTAAATGTTATTTAGTTTTGTTAGAACATTACCAAAAAAGAGTTTTTCCCGGTGCTATAATTAAATCATACTTTTCACACCTATACTTTTGGTAAATCATAACATTTCTCAAGTAACCGTATTTGATACTCCGTGACTGCACGTGCCCAACTGTGCATGGCACTTGCGGCGTTTTAAAATCTTTAAAACTTCCAAGTGCTTAGTAGAAGCTGGGAGGTCAGAGAAAACTGGAGCATCTGCACTTTACAATGGTTGTAACAACTTTACTATCCTGAGGCTTCTTGATTTTATTTTTATTGGCATAATTTGAACTACATGGACCCATGGAGGGTCCAAGTAGATGGAGGAGGCCTGACTCAGCAGTGGGTCATTTAAGAGCCGAGAAGAAAATTTAAAAATTAAAATCATACTATATGGTAGGTTTATTTTGCTTGTTATTGTTACCATTAGAGTGGCGCTGAAAAAAGGGATACATGTAAGTGACTTACAAAAATTACACCCACACTTGCAAAGACACTTGCCTGACCGAGGAATCGAAGTGGAGAGCCGTGGCCCAAGGCGGCACATCCAAGTTTCCTCTATGTCAGTCAGATATGTTTACCGTTAATGTAAATGTTATTAGTAATTCATTCTATTTCACGTTAGTAAAGAGTTTTTTTCCAATAAATTCTTACGAATGCTTTCAAGTTTCATCTTTTAGTTTTTTACCACCGTTGCGAAATTCCACAGAGAAGAGCCGGCAAGAAACTCCATGGTTGCTCTTATAAATAAAAGGGTTACCATGATGGTGGTACAAACAAGTCTGACAGATTAGTGAAAGCAATTACACTCATAAATATGTAGCATAGACAAGCACAGAATGCACGAATAACTTTTTAAAAAGAAATGACGGCTAAATTACACTCTTGCAAAGCCAGGTCTGGTACTTAATATTCATAGCATATTCGATCGTGATAGCACAATGTAGTCGTGTGTAATACTTGCTAAAAATCGTGAGGTGAGTTTTTTATTATCGTATTAATAAACATGATGATTTAGTATTCAAGGGGTTAGTGCCGGAAAGGTTGTAACGTCAGTCCTCATGACGACGTAAATTGTAGCTCTCGTTGTCCTTGACGTGGGTTCAGGGATTCCAATGTGGCCGGAAAAAAACGGTCCTACCCTCTTAATGATAAATAACATGAATTTAAATTTTCTTGCTGAGCCCGGTTTACGTGGTCGCGTAAACCCATTAAATCTACAAGGCTACGGATAATCATTCGAAACGTCGGGAATTAAATAATGTAATATACACGCGATAAATCCGTTAAAAAGTGTTTAATTTCAATAATGTTATCCAGCCATTTGAATAGTTATTTAATTTGTTAGGTGTTATGTGTTAATTTCGAGTGTAATCATTTCGGACCTAGAGTCAAAATCGACAATCAACCTTTTTTTTACATATTTTAGGTTTTTCAGTTTAGGTAACCGACTAATGTTGGAACTGCTACACGCTTTTGACAGAAGAACCTTTCAATTTAGGATCAAGAGAAGGAAAACTTGATACAAACCCTGTGCCAACCCGTCTTGCCAGCGTGGCACAGTAGGCTAATTTCCCTCCATGAATTTGGAGGAGACTTAACCCTGCAGTGGGTCATTAATGGGCTGAAACGACGACGATAATAATAATCGTCAATTGTTTTTAGTTGGAGAGTTACTTGTAGCCTAAACCCTTTGTAAGTTGAGATCCCAACTTAGATCAAACCAACGTTCCTTTTGTTCAATGCCAATGTTAACATAAAGTTGTGTCTCGTATTGACACTAAAATACGAGTTTCTGTAATTGTAAAGCTCGTGAGGCAAATATTTGGCTTTCGGCCTTGAACATTTTGCGGAGTGACTCTGTAAACTTTTAAGTGTGTTCTGTGTATTTACACTACGAATACATTTTGCGTCGCCTGCGCGTACCATGAAGATCCTGTTAATGTATTATACAAGGGTGGTTTTCTCAAGAAGTTTTAATTTCTGTGAAGTTATCTTACAGAGCGTACATACATCAGCTTAGAACACATACAAATGATAACACCTTGAAATTCTTCGCGGATTTCCAAAGAAATTGTAGCGCCTTTTTTCAAGTCACGATCCGTAAGTGGTATTTAAAAAGTGTGACACCATCCAAAAAGTTTTCAATTTATATGTTGTTCCAAGGAACTCCCTTGAAAAATGGCGTTGGCAACTAAGTAGAAGCCTCGCGAGTTCCTCCAATAAAACTTTGTTAAACTGCTGGCAACTCGCTTTGCAAAATAGCTTTCTTTAACGGGATTGTTGGTGATAATCTGAGAGCCAAATGTCGCTTCGTGTCAGGCCGAATTCCGTATTTAGCAATACAATTTCCGCCTCTAATATTCGACTGATTGTCATTTCTAACCTCATATCTATACTAATATATAAAGCTGCAGAGTTTGTTTGTTTGTGTGTTTGTGTGTTTGTTTGTTTGTTTGTTTGTTTGTTTGAACGCGCTAATCTCGGGAACTACTGGTCCGATTTCAAAAAATCTTTCAGTGTTAGATAGTCCATTTATCGAGGAAGGTTATAGGCTATATTTTATTTTCAAAAGAATTAGGGATCCGTATGAAAATTGCGATTTTGTAAACCAAGGTGTAAAATCGAAAACCTATTTATGCGTGCGCTGCAAAAACTATTGACAATAGAACAAAATGATGTACTACGGGTTTGTAGGTCTTATAAAGATCTACAAAAAAGTCCGCGAGAGCACATATCTAACTATCATAGTTTAGTCACAATAACCGATTTTAGTTTCATAAAAAATATGCACGGGTTCGAAGCCCACGCGGGCGAAGCCGCGCACAAAAGCTAGTTCAAAATAAACTTAGTTCTATTTTTTTAACTTACTTAACTTACCCACTACTCAGCCATTAAATGACTCACCGCTGGCTCCAAGTCCATAGAGGGTAATTAGCCTACAGTGCTACGCTGGTCATACTGGTTGGCACAGGGTTTAGTAACCAGTATTTTTTCTCTTGCGGATAGGTTAACTGCAATGTCCATTTCCTTTTGTCGGTTCTTACGACACCCTCAAGATAGGATGGGGTGGTGGAATTATGTCTTAGGTTCAAACACTTTGCAGTGTCACGGACGCTTTGCAGTGTCGCGGGAGTACAAAAATAACACGATAAGAACCGTCAAGAAATCATTTCCTGCCAATCAAATAGTTTCCGCATCCTCTTTCATATTCGCCCCTCGAGTCTCGAATCCAAGATTGGAGCCCACGCTCTAAGCCCAGCCTTCATTCCACTGTCAACAGAGCATAAGCGGAGGTTACGTAAGGATTATACATGCTCAGAATTCATTTGTCTACGGATTAATCCCGAAGACACCAGACTTACGGAATGATCTCTTAAAATGACTGAAGGATGTTATTACTTTTTGCGAAATTGGACTTAGTTTCTTAAGATCTTTTTTGTTTTATTTTTAAAATTATACCAAAAGCTCTGTTAAATAAGCCGCCGCTTAAAATGTATTTACTGTCATTGTCTGTACTACTTAATTTGATATTCAAAGTTTAACAAAATCTAATACCAAACTGTTTATTTAAAATATCTTTTGACTAGACGAAGCCTGTCTGTGTTCAATTTACTTAAAAAATGAGGAGGTTCGCAATTCAGTTGTAAGTTTTGATTTTAAAGTTCAACATTTTGAGAACGTTACTAATAGAATATACTACATAGAAAATCCTATTAATCTATACAAATAAACAAAATAAATTGTTGTCGAGTTCAGTGTCTGTTTGCTATATTAAAATAACCGCTTTTTTACTAAGTTCATTTGGATGTATAGGTATATGTATTACCAAAATACCAATATTTTAAATTTTGTCTGTCGGTCTGTTTGTTCCAGCCAATTTCTGAAATGGCTGCACCGATTTTGACAGGACTTAGCAGATAGCTGATGTAACAAGGAGTAACTTTGGCTACTTTTATTGACCTCCCCTCATAATTATTGAGTATTCCACATTAAATACCCCGCAGACGAAGTCGCGCGTAACTGCTAGTAAAAATATAGTCACAGCCCCGACAGTAAGATTTATGACATCGAAATGTGCGATCCGCCAGTTCTGGTCCGTGCCACGTTCATACGCCTGAAAATTTAATCGCGCATTATGAATTCAGGACAAATTTAACGTAAAACATCTTTTTATTTTGATCTGAACTCTGAAAATATGAAGCTAAATTTATTACGTAATGCCTGGGGCGTTCTAAGAACTGCAAAGCCAGACTCTTAAAGTAGATTATTTTAAGATTAAAAATTTTACTTTTTTGCAAAAATAATTTAGCAAATATTTTTTACCTTTCTCCACTGCCACCCTATCACTGACACCCTGAGGGTGTCGTAAGGACCGACAAAAGAAAATGATAATGTCCAACACCGGACCGAATCCACAAGAGAAGAAAAGCTTGATTCGCAACCCTGTGCGATCCCGTCTGGCCAGCTTGGCACAGTTGGCAAATTACCTTCTCAGGAGAGGGTCATTTATGGGCAAGAAGTAGTAGTCGTAGTAGGCCTCCCTCATGGTGGTCCGACGACCTGCTTAAGGTCGCCGGAAAACGATGGATGCGGGCGGCCCAGGACCGGCCTTCGTAGAAATCCTTGGGGAAGGCCTATGTCCCGCAGTGGTCGTCCTTTGGCTGAAATAATGATGATGACTTCTGTCTTATACTCATCATTGTCATGCACTACAAGGGGTGCTGTGCAGTTACGAAATTATGTATATCAATTCAGAAGACATCATTCGTCATTAAGCTGCCCTCGTAACAAGTTCTTCCCTTCCCTGCGCGAAGGTAAGTGCCACATAAATACGCACGCATCGGCGATAAATTTGAATCCACCCTATGTCGCAAAGGCAATAAGGATGTGCAGAAGTGTCTTGCACATACGAGAGAAAAAAGCAGATGCTGCTCATATCATGAAAAATGTAAAATGAAAAGAAACTAAATGTTCTAAATACGGTAATCTATCTATCTATCTATCTTCTTCTATATAAATAAAATTGAATTGCTGTTCGTTAGTCTCGCTAAAACTCGAGAACGCCTGGACCGATTTGGCTAATTTTGGTCTTGAAATATTCGTGGAAGGTTTAAAAGGTAAAAGAAAATATGAAAAAGCGAATTTTTTTATTACACATTATTTTTGTTCCAGTTAAGGTTTGAACAAAAAACCGTAACACGATAATAATAATCAGCAGTATCATAATTTTAGCCCATAAATGACCCACTACTGGGCGGGCCGCCCCCAAGCCAGTCAAGTTTTCCTTCTCTTGTGGCTAGGTCGTCTGCCTCTTGCATTCAGTTCGTCAGCTCTTACGACACCCTTAGGATGGCGTGCGTTGTTGTCATTGTGTCACCACACGCCCTGACCCTGACAATATCACTAGTATTAGTGTATAATGGATAAAGAATATAAGGATTACCATTATTGCCAATAAAAGGTGAACCTTCTGCACTTACATAGTTGATGCCTGCATTTTGTAAGAACATCCCCACGAAGGGGCCGAAGTCAGGTCCTAAACAACGTTGGGGCGATCACCCCAAGACCTGTTTCAGCTATCGACAGCCGGGTAAAAACCCTCGCAATAGAGTTATGATACAGTGCTTTTATTCTATAAACTGTGTAATAAAAACGATATTTGTAGAGCGGGTGATTTTACAGTGTGAATTGAAATGAATGACACGTGAAATAAGATTCAGTATTTTTTTGGAAACAAAATGAGAAATGTAACATCCGAAGCCGGGACGGGCCGCTAGTAACAAGTATAACTAAAACTTTACTGTCATAATGTCTTTCTAACTTTTAACCACTGGTATCAAGTGAATATTGGCTCTCTGCACAAGTGCAATCAAGCAAATGGCAGAGCGGTGGCTGGACTTAAGCACCATCTTCGAAGATCGTAGGTTAACGGGACAAGAAGAAAACATCCCACATCCTAATTAACGTCAGTGTCAATTTAAGTTAGCAACGCTCTTAGGTTTTTGAAGTCTGTTTATTTATTTTTTTAAGTTTTTGTTTTTGTACTTATAACTCGGAACGAACTACATACTAGTAAATTGTCCAAGAATACCCAAACTTACATTTCGACAAATGGTTTAGTTCACTTATTTCAAGTTTATTAGCAAACTACTGAAGCGATTTCGATACAAATTCCTTTCACTTAATTCACTGAGTCGAAAGTTCTGAGGAGCCAACTTAAAAAAGACCATCGCATTTACCTCCTACTTTTTAGCCCGTTAAAAAAGGGACATGACGAAAACCATTGTAAATATCCAAAGCTCTGCCCGTCTTTTCTTTATCATCATCATCAACCTGCTTTCGACCACGACTGACGCGATCCTCAAAATTTTTATTTTATCATGGAAATACCTGAAAAAATAAACTTTCTTTCCGATTTACAAAAACAAACGTTGTTTTTCGAGAGCCGCCTAACCGAAAATATCCATCCCTTCGCAGAACTTTTCTAATTAAACCAGAATTGTGAACGGAAAAGTTTTGTTTTTAATTTTTAATCGGTGGAAAAAAAAGTCGAGTCATTAGAGCAACGCACAGACAGTCCTGAGGTCGCATAAATCAATGTTGAACAGTTTCCCGAAATTGGGGAAAATGTCATGTTACTATGCTCTACTTTCAGAAGAGGTAAATATTGTTGTTTTTGTTGATCCACTGCGTTGCGTTGGCGTTTAATGCGGCGCGCCTTGTAAGCGTTTATGTCGCTTAAGAAACTTTGTAACTATAGACGCATTACTGACGCATCCGTTGCACCTAGGACACAGAGCATTTTGGCCGAAGGACAACATTTCGAAGAAAACATTAACATCACGAGAGGACTGCCAAAACCACTTGTCGCGGTATTTTGATCAGAATCCCAAAATTTCTATAGCAATGGGATCATATCCCTACCTACAAGATGGCAAAAAGTGTACCTACATACTTTAGTTAAATGTAAATAAACTATATAAAAAAATGTTTCGAAATTTCTTAAAAAATGCGGTTAAACTTTTTCCCCAACCTAATAAAAATAATTTATCATTTAGTTTTTACCACCGGTTCGAAATGCCAATTGAAGGACAAGCAGTTTCTCTAAATGACTGAGCTCTGGCGACGTCATTTACGGTTAGAAACACAACACCACCCATGCGTCGTGTTATTTAGCTGTGGCATGTAATAAGGTCTCAATCAGAGAGAGAGAAAACCCACTGCTGAGTCAGGCCTCCTCCAGTTACAGGAGAAATTAGTCAGACAAGACGGGTTAGCAGAAGGTTCCGTTTCAAGTTTACCATCTCTTTTGGCTAGGTTTTCTGCCTTACTTAAGTCGCCTTTTACGGCCTCAGATGGAAAGAGGTGCTGACATAATGTATTCTAATTCACTAGGAGTAACGTCGGCTGTGTTATGGTCTGGCTCTGATCTTTCAGCCTTTTTATTAGTGAAGTTTTGTAAACAGTATGTGAGTGCAGTTTCAGCACGCACCATGTAATTTGTGTAATTTCTCTAATTTTTATTTTCAATTTTTTTAATATGCCACATGTTTATGCGTGTTATTGCTTTCACTAATCCGTCAGACTTGTTTGTACCACCATCATTGTAAAATAAATAAAAGGGTTTATTTAAAAGAGCAACCATGGAGTTTCGATGGCATTCCGAACCGGTGGTAAAAACTAAATGATAAATTATTCTTATTTTTTTCTTTAAATTTTGATTTAGAGTAATTTTTTTTTTGACTATTTGAAAGCATTAGTAAGTATTTATTCGTATAAAAAAAATTTTGATTTTGACTAATAATAAAGCTAATACAGCGCGCAGGACCGACGCCTGATGGGGCAAAAAATTCCTAAAGTGGCGACCGCGTTCCGGAAAGCGCAGTGCTGGTAGGCCTCCCACACGGTGTACCGACGACCTGGTTAAGGTCGCCGGAAAGCGATGGATGCGGGTGGCTCAGGACCGGGTTTCGTGTTTCGTCATCGTCTTTTGGCTGAAACGATGATGATGAAAACTAATATAACTCAAAATCTGATCAGAATAGTCAGTAAAACTGCTTCAGTTCATACCATGCTTATGACGCTTTAGTTACTCAGCGTTAACTATACTTAACAAATGCTAGTCATTTTTCGGCTTGCAGTATCTTTACATAGTATAAAACAAAGTCGCTGTTTCTGTCCGTCCCTATGTATGCTTAAATCTTTAAAACTACGCAACGGATTTTGATACGGTTTTTTTTAATAGATAGAGTGATTCAAGTGGAAGGTTTATATGTATAACCTACACCCGTTTTGCACGGGCGAAGCCGGGGCGGGCCACTAGTTCTTGATAAACAAAAGCTACTATAAAATTCCATGAATAAAAATATATATCCAACGTTCCTCGAATATAGAAAAAAGCATTTCGTTTCTCAATAGAAAGGAATCACATGAATGCGGGGAAAGAAAAATAAACCAGGAGCCTATGAAAATGTCTGGGCTTGAAGCAATCGGGCCACATTAGCATCGTAACGGGCGGGAAGACCGCTTCCATCAGGTTTATCGTGTGTAATCATCATTGCATTCACTCCTCGCTGCTTCAATGCTGGGCCAGATACTGTGGAGCAGAAGTTAGGAGATGATAGTTTGGCCAAAGTACGTATTCTATATCTAGAAAGCTGTCTTTCATAGAATGCACCAACTCGTTGAAAGATTAAGAAGAATATTGAGGTAGCTTAGTCCGTGTACTAACGGATTTAGAAAACATAGTGTCACCACCCCATTCCATCCTGAGGGTGTCGTAAGAGCCGACAAAAGAAAATGCCGGCAGATAACCTAGCTGCAAGATAAGGATAATTTGATATGAAACCCTGTGCCAACCCGTCTGGCCAGTGTGGCACATTAGGCCAATTACCCTCCATTTAACTGGAGGAGGCCCAACTCAGCAGTGGGTTATATATGGACTGAGACCTAAGTAAACTCAAAGCGATTTATGTTCTATATTTTGACCGATTTTTGTGCCCTCTTTTGCTTTTACTTGCTTTTAGATATTGTTAATTTTAACTCCTAATGTTGTTAGCTTTGTTTAAAACAATCTAGTCGTGTCGGGATTTGTAGACAATGCACCATATTAACAATGAAAAAACAAAGAGAGCGAATTATTTTATTGACACCCTTAAAACGACGTTCATATTACTTGAAGAATATTTTTATTTAACGTTCCGCCCTATATTGTGGCCCAATTGAAATGTTATCATCCTAAAAATGTAGGCTGTTTTTTTCAACGTAATAAAATTGAATCACCGCTTTTTGTTTCGCATTCAAGACATTAAGATTATCTTTTTACCCAAACAGTCCTTTGGAATTATGTTAAAAGAATTTCCTTTCCCACTTCGTCTTCCACGTCGTAACTTCAAACGTTACTATACACAGGGGGCTTCTTATCGACTCTATCAAATACAGGATGTTATCAAACCCGCGCCCGCGTGCGCTGCGCCCTACATCGTCCTGAGGGTCCCTACAGATACATATCGAAAGCCCTTTATAGTTCTTTTGTGCTAAGGAATCCCAGTGAGGACGCGGCTTTAGCGTTACCAACGATTGTGCCGATTTCCGAACATTGCATGTCAATATTTTATGATAGGTAAAATGTAAGTGATTATAGTAAGACTGATGTGATTAAAGAAACCTTTCATGAAATTTTTTAATAAATAGGTAATAAAATTAATATTTAATTAAAAACTTATCGGGACTTACAATGGTCGAAACAATTCTGTGCGCGTTAAGTCCCGATAAGTTTTTAATTATGTGTTCAAATCGCGATAGTTTAAAAATAAATATTCTTGGACATTTCACACAACGCCATCTCGTCCCAAGCTAAACAACTTAATGCTTGTGTTATGGTAACGAGATGGATGATAAACTACTTATGTACATTTTTTTTTGTAAATACATACATATTATAGATAGAAAACACCCAGACCCGGAACAAATACTTGTAGGTCGTACAAATATTTAGTATAGTTTAAAAAGAGTTATCCTCCATGTAATTGGAGGAGGCGCGGCTCAGCATTGGGTCCTCAGGGTACGGCGGTAATAAAAACGGTTGTGGCAGGTTACGTTGGCAACCCCGGATTGTGTATTTTATTGATACCAGTTACCTACGAATCGGAGATTTCCTTTTCCTTTGATGTATCTCCGAACAGTTCCTTTTCTGATTTGTATCTTGAGCTTCAGCTGGTCATTGTGCTCGGCTCATTACGATTTGTGATATTTCACGCGGAGTGTTGTATTTCTTACTAATCACTACATTGTATAATTCGCTGTCGTCTGTCCGTCCCTATCTATGCTTAAATCTTTGAAACTACGCAACGGATTTTGAAGCGGTTTTTTTAATAGATAGAGTGATTTATATGTATAATATAAACGTTCCATTACACATCAATACATCCATAATATTGTATAGAAACACTGTCAGATTGAGAGTTTCTTCATTACACCCGTGCGAAGCCGGGGCGGGTCGCTAGTTTACAATATAGCTTAATTAAGGCTGTTAACATTGGTTCTTGTGGAATTCTAGCCTACGTCGTAATTGATTTAATTAACCCAATATTACAGATCGGAGATTTCCAGTGTTCCAGTTTTCAGTCTGTAATAAAATTTAATCCTGATACAGATTTTTCTCATACTAAAACAGTACAAAATGTGTCGTTTTTAAAACCACTTTTTAATTTTCATTATGGCTGCTGCTTTCTCAACTTTAACTCCTCTAAAATATTTTTATTTTCATTATTTGATTAGCCCTGTTAGGGCATATTCCTTATTTTGTACACGAGTTGCTATTTAGTGTTTACTTTGTAATTAAGTCCTGTAATTTGAGGAAAGCAGAGAGCAGCATTCTGATGGTAGTTTCAGTATGAATGTGGGTGAACGAATGGTTGTGGGAGACCAAAAGAGATGGATTGATTGTGTGAATGAGGAAATGTGTCTGTATGAAGATAAATAACACGATTTATTATAGTTTTGTGATAAACCTTCTTTTTGAGTTGAGTTTGCCATTATTCCATTTTCGAGTCTACGTTTTGGTTGGTGTGACTTAATTTATTCAGCGTGGGATTTCAGCGTGAGATTCGGGCCTTTGATAAGCGATACTGTAGCATGTAGCCCGCTCGACACAATCTAGGACATTCGTGTTTAAGGCCTTAATACAAATTGAGAAAGGAAGCTTGCTCTATTAATATACGCTACAAAGGCTGTTTGGTGACCGATAAATAATACGGGTGTAATGATGAATTTATCAGGGTTTCTCTACAATATTATGGATGTATTTTACTTAAAAACCTTCCTGTTGAATCATGTATCTACTTAAAAAACCGCTTCAAAATCCGTTGCGTAGTTATAAAGATTTTAGCATACATAGTGACGGACAGACGACAGCGACTTCGTTTTATACTATGTAGTGATACTTTCATTGGGGTCATCATCAGTATAACCGGCCCTAAACCCTGCTAATGCAAAATAGTCCTTAACGACTATCACCGTGCTTTTGACTGTCGATAATACTATATCGTCAGTATTTTATTTATTTTTTGACACATTAATTTGGCAAGTCATCATGTCGGATGGGCCGTGTAATTTATTTGCCGAGCAAGATACTGTTGTATTCTTTGTGGTGTATTTTTGATTAGTAATTTGGATCCCTTCATCACAAACACTCTAGATGCAGCTTCTGTGTAGTCAGTTATTTATTCTACTACTAGCTAACCCGGCAAACTTCGTACCGAGTCAGAATCATGTTTTCTCACCTTTAACTTTTACCCTTCCCTGAACTTCCACGAATATTTCAGCAACTCATTTTTATATAATAAGAAGAAGAAGATAGACTACTACTACTGTAGTCGGGCCGTTTGGCAAAGAGTTTGGTAATTGGTATCATGTTTTCCTTCTCTTGTGGCTAGGTTATCGGCCTTGTCATTTCCTTTTGTCGACTCTTACGACACCCTCAGGATGAAATAGGGTGGTGACACTGTGTAAACTTAACGGAGGAGTCGACTGCGACAGCGACTACGCTGTGTGGCCTAGTACTCGATACGATTTGCAAATGATGTATTTGTTAAGTATTGTACTATTTTTTACGTAAGCCGTTTCAAGTGTTTTAATATCTCTCCCTCTCTCTCTATCTCTATTAAATAACATAACTTGACTCTAATTAAAATGGAACGGTCTGAGACCAATTACACTAATGAATCATTAATTCGTCTCTCGCACCGATGCTAAGTCAGACATTAATTACACAAACAAATTAGTTTCTGGGCATGACTCTCCTGGACTCTCCTTGGTTTAGGGGAGGGCGCGTCGCATTTGGATCACCCGGGTTCGATTCCGGGGCCGGGCAAGTGTCTTTGTGTAGACCAGAGGCACTTGCTCTGTGTATGGGTGTCATTTGTGTTCGTGAATTTCATGTTGTTAAACTGACCTTGCGATACAGGTTAGGTATACCAAATGCAGAGCTTTCGTTTTTTTAATTAGAAAAAAAGTGTAGAAGACCCTCTAGCTGAATTGAAATTGGAAACCTTTTTCTTTGTAAATACGTTCCTGCACCTGGCCTTTACTAACGTGGTAATGTGGGACTCCGCAGCGCGAGTGTATAGTAAATTGAGCCCCGGCCCACCGGGAATAAATGCCTGATATAGGAGCAAGTATCGCCATTTTTAATTAATCGCATATAATTAAGCGCGTAATTAAAAGGCAATCAGGTAATTACGACTTCAGAATAGGATATGGGCCGAGGTTAATTAATAGTCTATTAGATTCAGGGCTTTTTGTTTGATTGCCTCTTGCGATCCTATAGGGATGTACCTGGTTTAATCGAGATCTAAAATTGAGAAAAATCGATACTCAAATCAAATATATCGTGATATTAGTGGTGATGGATTTACAATATACTTTTGCCACCCCAGTTGCGGATGTGTTCTAGCACCAAGAGAAGGACATTTCATGTGCTCATTTGTCTGGCCAGCATGTCACACCCTGATTTCCTTCTATGTAGGAGGAGATCTACACTCTACAGCAGATGATTTACGGCGAGAGGTTATGGTGATAACTGTGTCTTAAAAATCTTTCTAGTAATCTTTTTTGCATGTTAGTGAAGTCGGTTACCATATTTTATGTTTTTATTTGTTGACGATTGTTTGTGAAAATGAATCTTATTTGTACAATACATAAGTATCGTAAATAGAAATGTTGCTGTCTTCATCATCATCATCATTTCAGCCAAAAGACGTCCACTGCTGGACATAGGCCTCCCCCAAGGATTTCCACAAAGGCCGGTCCTGGGCCGCCCGCATCCACTGCTTTCCGGCGACCTTAACCAGGTCGTCGGTCCACCGTGTGGGAGGCCTACCAGCACTGCGCCTTCCGGAACGCGGTCGCCACTCGAGAACTTTTCTGCCCCATCGGGCGTCGGTCCTGCGAGCTATGTGCCCTGCCCACTGCCACTTAAGTTTGGCAATCCGGTGTGCTATGTCGGTGACCCTGGTTTTCCTGCGTATCTCCTCATTTCTGTTGCTGTCTTACAAATCTTTATTGATTACATATTTCAATTTCATATTTCTGCCAACTATTGAAGCGAATATTTTTTTTACGAAGCGTACAATAATAAATATACGCAATCGAATTAAAAACGTCCTCCTTTTTAAATCGGTTAAAAAAAGAAGCAAAGCATAAATATTTTCCGATGGTAATATAATAACAGTACGTGTCCAAGTCATTAATTGATTTACATTACGGTAGATGTGCTGATGATGAGCTTCTTTATCATCATCTTCTTCCTCGCCATTTTCCCAATGTCGTTGGCGTCGCGACTAGCATAACCTGATTTGGCCAAATATCTAATGAGCTCTGTAACATGTTGTAGAAGAATTCAGCTTATTAATATTATAATTATAGGAAAACACAGGACTCGTGGGTTGCCATCAAAAACAAGCTAATGTTGTTATTTTCCGTTGCCATAGCAACATAGGATGTAAAATTTCCAACCTAATTAAAATTCAAAACCGGCAGGAGCGAGTAGCAGCGCGTCTTTAATATAATTATAATATACAAACAAACGCTAAAAGAGATTTTCGGTTGGCAGTTGAGGAAATAAGCCCAGCCCACATAAGCATGATGACGCAAGTCCCTACGAAGATTTATTTTCCATGTACGCTTAATATCTTTGTATCAGGAGGCCTGGCTAGATTGGATGAAAATGGGATCCTTTGAAAATATCTTCAATACTGTGTCATACTCTCTCATTCCTTTGTTAGAAATCAGTACTTATGTACTGAGTAAGTTTCTATTAAGCTTTGTATGACTTCGGAATATACGAATGATGGAAACGAATGGTCAAATTGATGTTTTATTTCATTTGATATTCGAGTTATGAGAATTTTCATCAGGATATTAATCGATCAAATCGAAATATGCATAATCGATTACCACTTATGTTCAGTTTTGCACTGACTCTCGACCACCAAAATTATGTAGTCATAAACGTCACAGTAATTATGACTGCCGGTTACGCTTTTATTAATTACCCTCCATATAACTGGAGGAGGCCCGACTCAGCAGTGGGTCATACATGGGCTGATTAGTAGTAGTAGTAGTTACGTTTTTCATTTTAAACCTCTGCTACATTTCATCGCTTGGGGTAGGACGTAGGTGGCTTTTCTTTATTGTACCCGAAATAAATTTTACGACGATGAATTTCATGTTCGTAAACTCCGCGATACATAGAGCAGGGATTTCGTTAAAAAATTATAATGTAAGTCTTTTAATATGTTCTATTTTTACGTTTCTACGACCTATGTTTTTCGTTGATTTTCTTTTGTTCAATACGTTTGTGCTTAAAATGGTCCCTTAAAATCGAATACATCTATTACATCACCGTATATTATTATAACAAACAATTAATAAATGAAAAATTATTCGTTTTATACAGTGTTCCCCAATATGATATCGTAACACATCATTCTTGATCTAATTCGAATCATTGTGATATTTATTTCAGCCAATTAAGTCCCGAATACTCAGTTGGGGCTCTTTCAAATTCATTATAGGAAATGAGCCTACTTTGTCACGCTGGTGGTTTGTGTCAAGTTTACCTTCTCTTGTAGTTAGGTGGTCTGCCTCTTGATCTCCTTGAGTCGCTTCTTACGACACCCTCAGGATGATGTGAGTTGGTGTCATTGTGTATTCTGAATCACTTTTGACAAACATGTTATTTAGTCACCAGTCAGTTAATAAAAATTCCTCGTGAAATATTCGAATCGATTTGGTAAATCGAATGTCAATCATTGCAATCACGTCCCTACGCAACGGCATTCGATTTGGAAGACGTTTGAATTTCGAAGGTATTCACACTTGGGTTGAGGCCAAACGCGCACGTATTACGAACAAAGGGATTTCACGGCGATTGTCCACGAATCGATTATAGTAAAGAAAAAAATCGAGAAATGCCAACTTGGTTCGTTTGGAATAAAGACAACCTTCGCCTTATTACGAGTGTAGCCATCTCACATCATCATGACCCACTGCTGAGTGAGGCCTTCTTTAAGAGTAAGAGCGATCGAGTGGGCGATCAGGGGAGATGGAGATGGAGGGATTGTAGGAGTGAAGAGTTGTGTGTGAAAGGTGTGAATGTAGGTATGACGACTGATAGGTGTGTGTGGAGACTACCACCTAGTGTGGGACAGGGGCCGTAAGATGATAATGGTGTTTGTAAATATGACGATTTATAAGAGTTTTGTGATGAAACCTACGTAAATAAAGTTCCTTTTGAGTAAGAGGCTTCTAGAAGAACGCAAGAGTTCAGAGTTTTCCTTCTCTGTCCACGCTGTCTGTGTCTAGTGTTTCGTTGGACGCCTGTTACGACACTCTCAGGGCAGAATGGGTTTACCATATAATAGCCTCGTTGGTCTATAGGTTAGATGTGCCGCCTTCGAATCATGGGTCTTGGGGTGTAAACCAGAGGCACTTCCTCCGAGTCTCGGTGCCTGTGAATCTATGTTCATGAATTACATAGTTGTTATCCAACCCCTGCGATACAGCGTATGCCCAGTGCATGGTTTTTGATTATTAACTAAAAAAATAGACGATCCGTTTCGCTCGGTAACAAAACACGATAATGTTATGCAGTATTCTATCCGTGTGGTGACAGGTTTAAAATACATAGTGTCACCGCCCCATTCCATTCTGTGGGTGTATTAAGAGCCGCAAGAGAAGGAAAACTTGCAACTAAACTCGTCTGGCCAGCATGGCACAGTAGACTAATTTCTCTCTATGTGTTTGGAGGAGGCTCGACTCAGTGGTGGCTCATTTATAGTCTGAGAAGTACTTAAAGTAGTATTCTGTCAGAAATCTTTTGCCAGTGAGGCAGCCTCATCCACTCGATGTTACTCTTTGTCTTGTGGATAGAGTAGTCCCTAAGCTTATCCATTAAAGGCAATCGATCACATCAATAGATAATAAAAAAGAATGCATTGACATCCCTACTAGACATTCGAATAACATTTCCAGACATTCAAATGTTCACAATAAGGGCTGACACCCACACAACGTCCCACACGATGTGGCCACAGTAAATACAAATGCTAATCAGTTGTTAAATTCAACCTATTCGGGAATAAATTAACAATCTAATTTATTTTCTCTCTAGGTATCATTGTGTCGCGAGGACCATCATCTCCCGAACCCATTACGTACCTGCTGACGTCTCCCTTCTCCAAGTACATGGAGTGAGATTAACCTACTGTGCCCCGCTGTTTGGCGCAGATTTCCTAGTTTTCTCCTGGTATAGCTCTTCTGGGCCTATTTCTTTTCGTCTACTACACACTTAGGATAGAATGGAGTGGGGACATTACGTATTTAAATTACATTTATGGGCATAATGACACCCAGACGCAAAAGCACACGTTTCTTACATAAAGTTACTCATCGATCTCGAAATCGAGCGATGGAGCTGAGCCATGATCCGAAAGCAACGCTGCTGTTACACCGAGAACGACAATGCGTCTAAAAGTGATTTATTTCTTACTAGCTGTACTTTGCGCACATTGCTACGCTGCTAACTAAAATAAATTGAAAGGAAAAAACCTATTCTGCTATTAGAAATAGACCCAGAATTTGAGTTCAGGTCTAAGTATATCGTTATTTACTCCAATATGTTTATAAGGAATATGTATCATCATCATCATTTCAGCCAAAATACGTCCACTGTTGGACATCCCCCAAGGATCTCCACAAAGGCCGCGCCTGGGCCGCCCGCATCCATCGTTTGCTGGCGACCTTAACCAGGTCGTCGAAAAACAATATGTATAATTCCATCCAGTGGGGTCGTAAGAACCTACAAAAGGAAATGATAACGCCGAAAACCTAGCCGCGTGTGAAGGAAACTTGATACAAAACCCTATACCAACCCGTAGTGAGCCTGTAACAAGTTGGCTTACTGCTTATAATGTAAATGCTGTTCCGTAGCGGTGGCGTGACAAATGGGTTTAATTCCCCCAAGACGGCGCTATTTTTGCTGTACCTTTTTCACAATTCGCATTATGCGCAAATCGAGGGAATGATATTACAATTTTCACCATTAAAATATCAAGGTCTGAACCATGAAAAGCAAAATGGGATTCTTTCTTTTTATTTATCAGCCACTGACGACCACCAAACATTGACCTCTGCCATGGATCACCACATACATGAAACCATGGAAATGAGGCACATATGGACTCCCAAATTTTATCATCCGTCCATCTAGTGTTGTAGTGCTTACCAGATTATTAGGCTCTAATTTATTATTTACTAGCTCTTGCTAGCGAGGATGTCAAATCTGTGTTCACCTCACATTTTTAGCCACTTTTTTGGTTGGGTCTCCATACACTCCTGTCGGTCGTCATATCTAGGTACATTCACACCTTTCATACACGTTTTTTCTTTCACACAATCCATCCATCTTTTGCGTCCACTCACACGTCTCCCTATCGTTCATACGAGTAGTTTATAAGCCTTGTCATTTCCTTTTGTCGACTCTTACGTTACCCTCAGGATGGATTGGGGTGGTGACACTGTATTCTAAATCCGTCACCACATATATAAGCCCTTATCGGGGACAGTCAAATGAGTTACATCATATTTGTTACAAATATACCGATCATCTGTCAAATATACCGACAAATATACCAATATCTGTGTGGTAGCGGAGTAAGAATACTACCACCCCATATCTTCCCGTGGGTGTCGTAGAAGGCGACTAAGGGACAACAGACGTTGGGCAGCAGCGACGCTCTGTTCAAAACACACCATCCATCACTGCGATCGCCAACCCGCCTGCCAAGCGTGGCGATTATGGCAAACCCCCCCCATAAATGAATGGATACAAACAGGAAAACGGCCCCCAGTCCCCGGCAGCCCCACTATTCCTTCGGCCACGGTAGCAGCCAAGGTAACGGTGGGGCAGGGGGTGCGAACAATCTCCGGCAGAGATCCGGCTACCACAAAAAACGACGGCTGCACCTGGCAACATATAACACACGGACACTGCGGACTGACGAGAAGATCGTAGAACTCGAGGAAGAGTTGAGCAAGTTGCGATGGGATATAGTGGGGTTGTCTGAAGTCCGAAGAGAGGGAGAGGACACGATAACCCTCAAATCCGGCAACTTGCTCTACTTCCGGGAGGGCGACCAACAGTCCCAAGGTGGTGTTGGGTTTATCGTCCACAAGTCCCTTGTGAACAACGTTGTTAAAATCGAGAGTGTGTCGACCAGGGTGGCGTACCTTATACTCAGAATAACCAAGCGTTATTCGCTGAAGGTCATACAGGTATACGCACCGACCTCGGCACACCCCGACGAAGCGGTGGAGACAATGTATGAGGACATTTCCTCGGCCATACATGGCTCTAGAACGCACTACACCGTTGTCATGGGGGATTTTAACGCGAAACTGGGCAAGCGGAGCGGAGATGAGCTGCAAGTGGGGCAATTTGGGTTTGGACACCGGAACCAACGGGGCCAGACTTTGGCTGGTTTTCTGGAGAAGGAGGGACTCTATATGATGAATTCCTTTTACAAAAAACCAGAACAGAGGAAATGGACCTGGTTGAGTCCGGATGGCACCACAAAAAACGAGATAGACTTCATCATGTCGACGGAAAAGCACATATTCAATGATGTCTCCGTGATCAATATGGTCAAAACCGGAAGCGATCACCGCTTAGTACGAGGCACATTGAATATCGACGTTAAGCTTGAAAGGTCGCGCCTGGTGAGGTCTACGCTGCGTCCCGTGCCAGTTCAAATTCAAAACCCGGAGAGCTTTCAGCTCGAACTGCAAAACCGCTTTATAAGCCTAGGCGTTGACGTGGACGATTATAATGACGGGTTCGTGGAGACTGTCCGCAAAGTTGGGTCGAAGTTCTGTGAGACCCAACGCCTGAAAACGGCCAAAAAGCTCTCGGACCTCACCCTAAATCTCATGGACGAGCGACGGAAAATGGTTCTGCAGTCTACAGATGATGCGACGCAGCTTCGGATGCTCAATAGACAGATATCAAAGTCCCTGAAGCGTGATATACGCCGATTCAACACGAATTGTGTTGAAGAGGCTATTGAACGTAACAGGGGCTCCAAGGTTTTTGCCAGGGATCTGTCTATTGGGCAAAGCCAGCTCGTCAGGCTGAAGACTGATGACGGCAGGATCGTCACGTCGAAGTCCGAGATTTTGGGTGAGGTCGAGAGTTTCTATGGACAACTGTACACGTCTACACAGGAACCCGTCATAAATCTAGCAGACGACCCACGAGCTAGATTAACCCGGCACTACACAGAAGACCTCCCGGACGTCAGCCTGTGTGAGATCGGGATGGCTCTCGAGCAACTTAAAAACAACAAGGCGGCGGGTGATGACGGAATTACCGCAGAACTTCTGAAGGCGGGTGGAGAACCGATCCTTAGGGCCCTTCAGAAGTTATTCAATTCCGTCATACTCGAAGGACGAACGCCAAAGGCATGGAACAGAAGTGTGGTGGTGCTGTTCTTCAAGAAGGGAGATAACACCTTATTGAAGAACTACAGACCCATCTCACTTCTGAGCCATGTCTACAAGTTGTTCTCGAGGGTCATCACGAATCGACTCGCGTGCAGGCTTGACGATTCCCAGCCTCCCGAACAAGCCGGTTTCCGAAAAGGCTTCAGTACCGTAGACCATATTTTAACGCTACGGCAGGTTATACAGAAGACCGAGGAGTATAACCTGCCACTTTGTCTGGCGTTCGTGGACTACGAGAAAGCCTTCGATTCGATCGAGACGTGGGCAGTATTGCAGGCTCTCCAGAGGTGCCAAGTCGACTATCGGTACATCGAAGTGTTGAAGTGCTTGTATGAAAACGCCACCATGTCAGTCCGACTCCAGGACCAGACCTCGAAACCGATCCAGTTGCAGCGAGGTGTTAGACAGGGAGACGTTATCTCTCCGAAACTGTTCTCCGCTGCACTGGAAGATGTTTTCAAGGTTCTGGACTGGAAAGGGCTGGGCATTAACGTGAACGGCGAGTACATCACTCACCTTCGATTCGCTGACGACATAGTCGTAATGGCTGAAACCATGGAGGGCCTCACTACGATGCTCGATGGCCTCTGTGGAGCCTCCGAACGAGTCGGCCTTAAGATGAACATGGAGAAGACGAAGATCATGTCTAATATCCATGTTCAAGCCACTCCTGTTAACATCGGAGGTTCTACCCTCGAAGTTGTTGACCATTACATTTACCTGGGACACACTGTCCAGTTAGGTAAGTCCAACTTCGAGAAAGAGGTCAATCGTCGGATCCAACTCGGCTGGGCAGCGTTCGGGAAGCTGCGAAAGATCTTCTCGTCCACAATACCGCAGTGTCTGAAGACAAAAGTCTTCAACCAATGTGTGTTGCCAGTGATGACATATGGAACAGAGACGTGGTCGCTCACTATGGGCTCCATCAGAAGGCTCAAAGTCACCCAAAGGGCAATGGAGAGGGCTATGCTCGGAGTTTCCCTGCGAGATCGAATCAGAAATGAGGAGATACGCAGGAAAACCAGGGTCACCGACATAGCCCACCGGATTGCCAAACTTAAGTGGCAGTGGGCAGGGCACATAGCTCGCAGGACCGACGCCCGATGGGGCAGAAAAGTCCTCGAGTGGCGACCGCGTTCCGGAAGGCGCAGTGCTGGTAGGCCTCCCACACGGTGGACCGACGACCTGGTTAAGATCGCCGGAAAGCAGTGGATGCGGGCGGCCCAGGACCGGCCTTTGTGGAAATCCTTGGGGGAGGCCTATGTCCAGCAGTGGACGTCCTTTGGCTGAAATGATGATACCGATCATTATACGGCAATAACAATTTCAAAGTGAATAGATATCATATTGGAATGTTCTTTATTAGAAATAGCTATATCTAAATGTTTCTTTATTTAGTTTCGTTTGCCAATTTCTTTGGAGCGGCAATACATCTTCAGTCTGGACGACAAGGGGCGCTCACATGAATTTATGAAACACAATCTCCTTAAACTGTGACATTACATTTATCAGACTATTAGACGGCTCTTTGTAATAATATATTTTACTATTTACTCTTTCTTCAAGTAACTTAAAAGTAAAATAAATTTGCAGAAAGGAAGGGCAATTGGACTTGAAATATGATAAAAAATAAGCTTTTGATATCTATAATGTAAAGCTTTTCACAATTTCTCGCCAATTATGAAAGGTCTGATGCAGCAGCGGTTTAGTCCTCAATATAAGGTGGAGAAAATTAATCCTACCGTGTCATGCTGGTCACCCGGGGTGTAACTTAGTTTCCTACAATACCATTACCATCTAGTTATTTCACTCACACCACCGCATGTTAATCCTCATCCTGCACCGTAACGCTGTGTCCCCAGTATGCAAACTGTTAGCAGCCGACTGAGTTTGAGGCTTATCGGTTTACGCCCTTCCTTACATTTGAAATGGAGTGTCCACAGTTGGCTAGTTTTGCGCTCACTTACCCAGTTTGCAGCGTTACGTGCGCAGACTGTCTGAGTTAGTGGCCGAGTCACAGCAAAACCGGTTGGGACGTACAAAAATCGATCTGAGTTTGCAGCTAACTCGAATTTCCGTTCGCCATAAATTAGCGGCTCACTCAGTCGGTTGCAAACTGTTTGCCTACTGGGGACACAGCCTTAGAGACCCACTGCTGATTTGCGCCTCCTCCAATCATATTGAGGGATGATATAATTTATTAGGAACTATGTCATTGGGGTTCTGTGCCGGCCCCACAGAGTTTCTTATAGTTTTCCTTCTCTCGCTTGTCATGTCCTCTCGTTGTATCTCACAACCTCAGGAAGGAACGGCGTGATGACACTTTGTATACTTAATCCACCGCCTAAGGGAATACGCATGATTAACAACATCCAACGGGACTTATCCCGCACAGAATTAATACCTGTTTTTGCTCGACGTTTCGACCATGTTACCATGGCCGTGGTCGCGAGCTGACTGCAGACCGCAAGTTTTTTCGGTGGGAAGTGAGGGTACTTTGGTCTCCTACCCTCACTTGGTTTTGCACACACGTAGGGTTGTCACTACGGCGCACAACGCTGACTTGATCCCTTGCATTTTGTAAATAAACACACAGCTGGAGCAGCAAACGGCGACCTTCAAAGTACCGTCTTTAAATTTATTAGATGGCAGGGTGTGGGGCCGGTATAAAGTGGCATAAGGTTTCAATTTATGCCCGCGTTACCGTGATCCCGGCGATTTGCATTGAGCAATGGGCAATGGCCGTTTCGCTGAAATATCGCATCTGGCAGCTCGTTCCGCGATTTTATAAGCCAACCCGCGATTATGGGTTAGGTGCTGACTATTAAGGTGGCTATTGGGTTTTATTTCATCCTGAAAGATTTAGTATTGAGAGTGTGTTATGAAATATGCACCTAGTATGAGAATTCAATTTTTTTTTCCTTAATTCTACCGCTATTTCTAGGACAGAGCCAATTCAAATTCAAAAGTCATTGAATCAAGTTGGCTCATTAGAGCTCTTTTGACAAGTAAAACAACAAAATATTTCCACAGAGAAGAGCCGGCAAGAAACTCTGTAGTTGCTTTTTTTTAATACGCCAGTTTTAGGTACAAGACCGAGATAAGACAGATCTAGTCAACTATAGTAACCTTCTAATGCCCGAGCCAACCGACCCCCAGCAACGGCACCTGTTCACAAGCATGACGCATGCCGCAGCCATCGCCCTCCTCAACCATATTGCAGGGAAGAGAACGACCCGCATATTAAGGTAGTTATCATAACAGTTCTCGCAGTAATTCTCATACTATCTTTTTTTCATTCATCATTTTTCTTCGGGTGAGACTCCCATTATTTATATATTTTGCTTGCTTATTCCATGGCGATTTCTTTTTCTCCGTGATTTAAGCCTTGGATTTTGTACTAGTGTGTCTCGGTCTAACCAGGCAAATGGTAGCGACAGCGTAGCGGCATGTTCATTGACGGGTTGTGCCCGGTTCGATTTCGGGTCAGGCAAGTCCTCCCACACGGTGGTCGGTGACCTGGTTAAGGTCGCCAGAAAACGATGGATGCTGGCGGCCCAGGACCGGCCTTTGTGGAAATCCTCAGAGGAGGCCTATGTCCCGCAATGGACGTCTTTTGCCTAAAATGATGATGATGATGATGAAGTGTCTTTGCTTACCAGTCTGGGTGTCATTTGTGTTCGTGCATTACATGTAAGATCAGAACAGCCCACAAATTACATTGAAATAAAAAAATCCCGATCACGGATGCGCAGTACGATTTTTAGCGGCTAGTCTGTTAAGTTATTTACTATCAGTACATCACTATCACTATCACTACATAGTATAAAACAAAGTCGCATTCTTCTGTCCGTCCCTATGTATGCATAAATCTTTAAAACTACGCAACGGATTTTGAAGCGGTTTTTTTTAATAGATAGCGTGATTCAAGGGGAAGGCTTTTAAGTATAACCCACCCCCGCTTTGCACGGGCGAAGCCGGGGCGGGCCACTAGTATTAAAAAAACCAAAGTCGCTGTCGTCTGTCCGTCCCTAAGTATGCTTAAATCTTTAAAATTACGCAACGGATTTTGAAGCGGTTTCTTTTAATAGATAGAGTGATTCAAGAGGAAGTTTTATATGTATAATACATGCATAATATTGTTGAGGTTCATCACTGAACCCGTGCGAAGCCGGCGCGGGTCGCTAGTATACTATAAATCTTGCGATCTGATAGCAAATTGCCCCTAATGTAAAAGAAGACAGCACGGTGTAAATGAATCCATAAGCGGCGTAGCAAGACCAGTTGGTTGCCTTATCAGACGCATTGAGAATAGGCACATCCACAAACAAGTCAACCTTAAACAGTAAACAAACCTGATATCGACACACGAGCTTAGTCCATATAAGGATGATCAGAGTTGATGCAGTCCAAGATGAATTATGTAGCGAGAAGAGAATAAACTGTGTGTCATTCACTCACTAGCGACCCGCGCGATTTTATCATTCACTAGCGACCCGCCCCGGCTACGCACGGGTGCAATGATGAATATCTTAATTAATCAATGTTTCTCTACAATATAATGCATGTATTATACATATAAACCTTCCTCTTGAACAACGCTATCTATAAAAAACCGCTTCAAAATTCGTTGCGTAGTTTTAAAGATTTAAGCATACATAAGAACGGACAGACGACAGCGACTTTGTTTTATACTATGTAGTGATGATCATGATCATTACTTTTATTGTCTGAACCATCAAATGGCTAAGATAGTGGTTCTCTAACTTACCTATTCTGCCACACTCACTGGCTAAGAAGGGTCTAGATTTAATTAAGAAAACGCGATTTACTACTACCACTACTGGTGGCAGGCTACATGACCCACTGTTGAGTCGGGCTTCCTCCAATTACATGCATACTGTGCCACGCCGGCCAGACAGGTTAGCAAAGGGTTTCGTATCAAGCTTTCCTTCTCTTGCGGTATTCGGCATTTCCTATTATCGACTCTAACGACACCCTCAGTCTGGAATGGGGTGGTAACACAATTATCTATACAAATAAATAAAATTGGAGAGTCTGTTTGTAATAATAAAATATCCACTTTTTCCTAAATGCGTAAGTATGTATACACAGTACATGACCATCATAACTATATTTTTTATTTTTGTCTGTTTTGTTTCGAGTAATCGCTGGAACGGCTGGACCGATTTTGACGGGACTTTAACTGATAGGTAGCTGATGATTGATTTATGACGAACTTTTTTGAACTAGCTGCGCCCCATGGCGTCACCCGCGAGTAACATCGCACCCGTGCGAACCTGGGACAGGCCGCTAGTAATCTATAAGATAAAAATATATTTCTCACTAGATATCCTGTAAAATATAATTACAGTCTATTTTTTCTATTGTTAGCTGCCAACACGTGACGAATAAATTTTAACTGCTGTCTGCCTAACTCAACTATCTATTGTTATCTACGCCCCTTTCCCGTTTACAAGCATCTTCGGAGTGTTGCAAAGTGTCGTTTGACTGTCATTAAGCACGAAGGGGCTGGCCTTCTTTCCAAAGTGGTTGATATAAACTCGAGCTTCATGGGGAGACGGGCCTAATAAGGCCACCTGACGCCGGCCGCACGCCTCCAGTCCCCTGTGCCAAATTGTGCCACTTGCTCATGCCACCGGCGTCAATAAATATGTGCTCTTTCGCCCATCTGCAGGGGATAGGCAGTTAATGGCAACTTTTCGCATGTCAGTCCCGTGAGTGTTGTTGATGGACGAATTAAGGTTGATAGCTTCGTAGGTATATATGGCCACGTTTACTCCTTATATTTCTGACTGGGCTAACAGAGGTGTGATGCTCCTGGTTGAAACGATACTCTATAAGAACTGTTAAAATTATGATTTCTTAGGTTTTCGCGATTATTACACATTGAAATTCATAACGGCGGGAATTAAATAATGTAATATACACGCTATAAATCCGTTAAAAAGTGTTTAATTTCAATGTTAAAATTATGTTTATTTTAAATTTTGGCGTTTTGGAACATTATTATTATTTTATTTGACGATTAAAATGTGTCCTCTATATATTATGGGAAACAAAAACTTTGTTCCTCTTTTTACGAAAAATTAGGAGGATGAAAATTCCGACACGTACTATAGTTTATATAGAGAAGGAGTCATCATCATCATCATTTCAGCCAAAAGACGTCCACTGCTGGACATAGGCCTCCCCCAAGGATCTCCACAAAGGAGAAGGAGTACAGAATGCTAATTTATTTTAAACTTATGCGCGTAAAATACTATAAAATATACACAGTACCATGTATTCGACACACACACGCATTAATACTCTTTTGTTTATTGTACAAGTCTGTGGTCAAATTAAGAATATAATTATTTTTATAGAATTATAATTTAAATTAAATATGGTCGACCACTAGTTCGAAGGAACTCCTGACGCTTCGCCCGAGTCCGGCCCCTCCAATTTCTTTAGCGTCATTTGGTAGGCGCAATGACTATTTACTATGCACCTAGACACTAAAATCTACGACGTCACGTAAACAAAATGTGGCATAAAGTAGTACCGTGTATTGATTGAAACACGGTAATAAAAACTACTGAAGAAATATGATATTGCAGTAAACTTACTGTGGCGAAGCTTTACGACTTTCGTCGAAGAAAACAGCGGGTGTGTTCTTCCGCAATTACTGACTAGATAAATTGTATTAATAATAGGGATACTTATTATTTTATCGTTTAGTGAATTCGCATAATAGAAGGAAATCTAAAAATAATGTTAGCTCGCTCTTGCCGTTTAGTACTGAGTATCGCATCGGTCTGGCTATCATAAGATAGTTATGTCTCTCTCTATAAATTTTGGAAGAAGTTTCAAGCTAGTGGGGCTAGTAGGCCATTTAAAATCGAAGCTCACGCAGAGTTTATAATGAATCTTTGCATCTTTAAGGATGATGGAGAATGTGAAGCACTAGAAAATCTACATATTGACTGACTTGTTAGCCTTTGAAAACCAGGGGGCACTTGCTCTGAGTCTGGGCGTGATTTGTATTCGTGAATTACATATTTGTTAACCGTCCCCGCGATACAGGCTACTGCTATCTCTGTGGTTTCGTTTAAAAACATGAATGATATTATAGATATGGGATATTTTATTTTAAATTCAGTTCGCTTGGTTAACGGTACTGTTTCCAACATTGAACTTTAAAATGCGCTAATATTTGTTTATCCAAAAATGGCACCTTTTTAAGTTTTATGCATTTATCCGTGGAAACATTTTAGTCTCTCAAAAGCGGTAAAACCCGAAAATTCGGATGTTTTACGAAACTTTATTTTCTTAGCAGAAAACTATATTTATTGATTTTTCTGTACAGAACTCGACTCCAGTCCGGACGTTTTATTAGATAAAGCTGCGTTCACCGCCATTAAATGATGGTGTCTTGTTCCGCGTTGCTATTTATTTTCATTTAACTACCTAAATAAATAATCTGTTGACGGTTTCAAAACATACGCTTGCATAGATTTCGTATGTTTAACGCCCAACAAAAAGTTTGACTTGAGTGTGACACGATAGCTTCTAAATGAATGGTCTGATTTTAATAGCTTCATGGTCATCTGTGCTTTTCTAGTTGTATTTGGAGTCCATAACAGTTACAATTACGGTTTTGGATTCTTTTGATTGTCCAGCACAGTATAAAAAAACCATTTTGAATCAAATAGATTGCACGCTAGTTTTGAAAACTGATTTTAATTTATATTGTTAGTTTTGAATAGGTCGGCAAAATGTTCACGAAAGCTTTGTACAATCAGAGTGCAAGCTGAGATACCAATGAAGTGAAGGAGCCTTTACATATGGTGATGTTTCGGCAAGACTTCTGGGAACGCTTCCAAAACGTTATTGTTTGAATTCATTACTAAAAGATAAAGATATTCCGGGTCACGCTCCATGTAATATTATAACCTAGTACAGGCCGGATACTGCACATTGCGGTTACTTATGTAAATTAAATTACAAATGTCTATAAGTACTACAAACAAAATAGTATATTTTAAATTCACATGTACAAATTCACATGTTCACATGTACTCAAGCACTGACTTTTGGTTGTGAGATAGGTCCTAGTATTTTGGAAGAAGCGTTTTGTCACGAAGTATTCCATTTACAATATTACAAATTAAAAGAGGCAAATGTAGACTGACGCTGGTGCCTATATTCTTCGCTAAATTCTTCTTCTTAAGTAGAGGGGAGGGTGTTCAAGAGGTGTTCAAAATTGGTATTTAGCATAGAGTGAAGCTGCTGGCAGGAAACTAAAAAAAAATACTAAATAAATACTATCACGGGCCTATGAGACACCAACAACGTTATTAGCACAAAGCAATTACGGCCACAAACTATAATCAGAACTAGAATAAAGTTTTGATAATAATTGTTCTAATTATATTTCGTTATATCTCTGATAGAAAATACCAAATACATTAATTACTATCCAACTGTCGTATTCACGCCAAGGCCGCGCTCTTATTACATGTTTGTTAAGGGACCCCACAATACAAGGGAACCTTGAGAGGAAAGTTGTATTAAAACACGCAATAGAAACATTGTAAACAATGCATCGACCCTTTATTGATACCTAAAATTCTAATCTAGCCAAGTAAGAAGTGGCTTGTATGTATGACACATAACCGTGCTAGGACCGAAAGATAAAACATATTCCTTATGTAGGTATCAATAAGTATGACATTATCAGCGTCATGCTTTCAAACAACTTTAATAACGAGGAACTCCATGGGCAGAAGTAAAGGAGGAATAATAAAGGGAATAAAACAAGGAAGAATAATCAATATGGAATTATACAATAAGAATTAGGAATTGGAAATAGCCATGAAATAAAAATAGAACAGTATGGGTCTAGAACCCCAGGAATGAGTGAGGATGGATAACAGAAAGAAATAGTATGTAGAATGCAAGTACGACAGGAATGATCGCGAGAACTTGAATGGATGTGGTGAATATAAAAACGAGGAGTTTCTCAATTTGGTTATAGATATTTAAAAACAATATTATAGATAACTGCGTTATATGTAAAGTGACTAGCGACCCGCCCCGGCTTCGCACGGGTGCAATGATGAACATCTAAATTTATCATTGTTTCTCTACAATATTATGCATGTATTATACATACAAACATTCTTCTTGAATCACTTTATCTATTAAAAAACCGCTTCAAAATACGTTGCGTAGTTTTAAAGATTTAAGCATACATAGGGACGGAAAGACGACAGCGACTTTGTTTTATAATATGTAGTGATGATGACACTGATAAATTAGAATTTCCGTGTGGTGACGGATTTAGAATATACAATGTCACCATACATACAAGTATGGCATGTGGCAGTTCCTAGCACGGTCATAGTATGCGACGGCACAGTGGGTTTACTCCTTAATTGTTGAGCGTGCTCAGTCAGCCATGGCAAGACAGATGACTTAATGCGGTTAATCTTTGCTCTGGGCACAGCTTACTGACCCGTATTGGTCAATATACGCCGTGACGATGTCTACTTTTATATCAGCTGCATTCTGTGGGTCAACCGTTTGATAATTCTGAGTTTTCGTTGGTGATTCGTCTGTGGTGATTTAGTATACATAGCGCCACTAACCCATCAGCCCTAGAGGGGAAAAAGGTTACCCCGTGAAGGTACAGTCCTCGCCAATTTTTATGGCCGCTCGGAATGTAGCCGTGGGTACGAATATGGGCATCGTGCATTTCATAACCAATACGAACGTAGCTCACTCACACTAACATGTGGGTGGCGAGGACCCTTGCGGGTGAAAAACGGCGCGCGCGGGCGTTTCCTGCCTCCCCGCCCCGCGTACGTCCCGCTGATACCTGATTTTGTGTTGTGCGCAGCGTAATGCGGCTACATTCAGAGCGGCCATAAATATTGGCGAGGACTGTACAGTCAGGCCCCATGGGGCAGTCAGCGTGGGACTATACACTGGGGGATATTCAGTGGGTAGGGGGACGCCCCTACTACGATATCAGTTGAGGCATGACTCAACAGTGCGCTATTTCAAAATCTTCTGCTATATGTGAATAAATCCGAAGTCTTTCCAACTACTGCTACTCAACACATAAATGACCCACTACTGAGTCAGGCCTCCTCCCATCGCAGGGAGGGTAATTAGCCTCAAGTGCCAACGAGTTGGCACAGGGTTTCGTTTCAAGTTTTCTCTTGCGGCTAGGTTTTCGTCCTTGTCATTTCCCTTTGCCAGCTCTTACGACACCCTCAGGATGGAATGGGGTGGTGACACTGTGTATTATACACAATTTCCAAACTTTAGTAAAATTCCTGTAACTAAACGTAAGGTTATTCTTGTCTGATCGAATCGATTCAGTCAAAGTAAGTTGCTCTTTCTCATTGAAATCTTAGATTTGTATGTATATTAAATCAACTTACTCGCTATTAGTTCAATGGAATCGCAGTATCGTCCCAGAAAAGTCCATACAAACAATAGTGTTTACATTATTTGGAACCGTAGCATAACACGCTAGAACACCAAAACGCGCGTAAATCCGCCGTAAATCTCCAGAAGCCATTGTTTTGACTGAGTTCGGCACAAATGTAAACATGATTACGAAACGGTTTAGTCACAGTTAACTGGGTTGCGGTAACTGGTAGGCATCGCCCGTATACGGTCAGCCATGAGAAGGCCACTGGCCAGGTTTGAGTAATGCGTTGCTCTTGGAGTGACGTGGCACAGATAAACAGGCTAGGATTAGTAACAAAACAAAGAGCTCTGTACGTTTGTTCGCTTAGTTTTTATCTTCTAACAACATATTATCCATGTACATACAGAGTGTAACAAAAACTGCGGTTAGGCACAACACAGCACATTCTTGTCTACTGTCATTTTTTTTTAATAGGAGGAATGGGCGTTGGTCGTTTACTGACTGAAAATTATCACGTAAATTCTAAGGAAATCGCCCAGTAGTCCGGTTGAAATTGAGGCTTTTCACATTACAGTTATGGTTCTAACTATCTTGTGATGGATGACCTGTCCACCAGGTTCTCTCTATAAATATGTATAATTGGTGTTAATGGCTTAGTTAAAAACTTGGTACATTTGCAAGTACTTCCAATTAGGAATTAATACCAACGTCAACTCAGTCTACGAGTAGTTTTTATAATATGACTAATGCTGCCGGTTACTCGTTTTATGGACGCTCAGTGTAAGATCAGGCAGTGAGATTGCAAATCGGATAATGTTCAAAGGCTCCACTAAAGTCGGCACGCGACAGGCCGACCCCCTGTAGCGGCACTTACTTACTGCATAATTCAAATCGCCACGACGACGCAACAAAGGGTTCTTACATTATAGCGATTCTCAACCTAATAGACTTTGCAAAATAATTAGTTGACGAAAAAAGCCAAATTACGTTGGATTTTATTACACTGAAACAATTGATCACACTCAATCCTCCTATCCCAAAAAATATTTAAGGAATGCCAGGCACAGACAAGGAAGTGTATGAAGTCTGTCATGTCACAGTTATGCAAATTTTTTACGTTGGAAACTCGCCGCTAGGGGCTCCTACATAACCTAGCTAGGTTACGTGGGAAATTTGTGCCCGACTTATCCACTGGCCATGGATTTAACTCCAGTCATGGAAGCCTATGAACTTCAAATCGTTCATTAAAAGCTTACGAGATAAAAACCAAGGATTTTTGGAACTGGCAGGAATCTCCTCAATATTATCCGTTAGCAATGTAGTATTTAGTTCGATGTTGCCAACCATCTACAAAATCTTCTCATTTGCTAGTAAAGGATTTCGAAACAAGCGTCTGTGTCTAATCACTCGTCTATGCCTTCTATAAGTTCTGTTTGTAAACATATCTTGCTTTACGCGCTGACCTATATTCATCACTTCATGTTACATCCGAAAAGTAAACAAGAACATAGATTTTTTATGACTTGCCGAAATATATTTACAACGACCGAGGGGGCTCTACTGTCGTGGTCACAATTGTTGTTTCTGTTATGATCACTTTGACCAACCCATTTTCCGAGCGCGTTACAGTAAAATAATATATCGTCTTTAGCATTAAGTTATCTGTGGTATTTTGTTAACCGCAACTTTATTTTCTTTACTGCGCTATTTTGATTTTGCCTTTTGACAGTATTTTAATAACACGTTTAACACTATGAGCAGTTGGCCTATTTACGCGAGAGGGTCAGCCTCTATAAAACAGATATCAGCCATTAAGGAAACTATTAAGAGTACACTCGCTGCGATATATTGAATAAATAGATTTAACGCTTAAATTTTCATGTAGGGTTGCTAGAACCATTGACTACTGACCAAGGTTATTATGATAGTTATACAGTAGTCGGCCCTGCAGTTTTAGTCATACCTGCTGCCCTGTCCAAGCGGTGGTCGAAGCCGCGACCCGCGGAAACCACTTATCATACCCTTACGTACGTCCTTGCATAAATTGCGTTATGGAAAGTCACCCTCCCATTTGCCTATCTATTAAAATGGTATTGGTTATGCTGGTCCTTTCAATATTTTATATCGAAACAAGATCGATTTATTTCATTAAAAGTTTCTAAACCTCAACAAAGAGATGGGTGTTTGACTTGTCTCTCTGCATGTGGCAGCATAACCCGTGAACGGATAAATCGAACATAAAGTAGTTAACCTTCATTGAAAGGTGTACCAAAGTATTGTTTAAACGTTTGAAGAAGCTCACCGGTGCGAAGATTTTAAAAACATATCATTCGAATTCGTGTAGTTTTTAAATTTTATTTGTTGATATGGCACTGGTTACTCATTCCTTGTAATGTAATAAAGTTAAAAGATCCAAATATGTTACAGATATTCGAGCCACGAAAAGCGTCGTATTCGCAACGCGACCTGAATATGTTACGCGTTAATTCTGCCTAATTATGCAGAAGGGATGATCCGCCGGAACACGTTACATTTTGACGAATTGGCGACAATTTGACGATGACAGCGTGTTTGCATAAATGCTTAATGTGGCAAAAGACAACGACCACAAATGTACTTCTACAGTATTATGAAAGATGCAGCTCATAATGATCAGCAGCACCATCTTATTGTCATTGTGCCAGTAGTGATTCCATTACTCCCTTTCATTCCATGTTGTACGTACTCTCTTAGTTAGGTATTGGTATTTTTTTCGATTGTCTATGCGATGACCGAATTCGTCACACAATGTCACCAATCCATACTATCCTGAGGGTGTAGTAAAAGGCGAATAAAACAAATTAAAAGGCAGACCACCTATTCGCAAGAGAAGGCAAACTTTATGCATCTGTGCCAACCCGTCTTGCCAGAGTGGCTAATTTCCCTCCATCAATTTGGAAGAGGCTTCATAATGAATGATGAAAATGATTATATTCGAATTTTATTTAATTACGGCACTTTTAGTAACATCCAAAAATACACGCTTACACACACCAATTATTCTAAATTCCAAACCAATCCAACAAGTAGACAATTTTAAATATTTAGGCAGCTCCATAACTCATGAAGCCAGATGTACGGCAGATATAATTACTCGAATAGCAATAGCAAAAGCAGCATTTAACAACAAAAAACACTTATTCGGCTCTAAAATAGCAAAGAACATAAGAAAACGCTTAATTAAAACGTACATCTGGAGCATAGCACTGTACGGATCAGAGACGTGGACAATGACACAAAGAGACAGAGAAAGATTGGAAGCATTTGAAATGTGGTGCTGGAGGAGGATGGAAAGAATAAGCTGGATGGAAAAACTAACAAACCAAGAAGTATTAGAAAGAGTAGAAGAAAGGAGAAGCCTGTTGACCTGCATAGACAACAGAAGAGGAAAGATGATTGGGCATTTGATACGACACGACACACTTATGACAACTATCATAGAAGGGAAGGTAGAAGGGAAGAGAGGACGAGGAAGACCTAGGAGAAGCTTTTTCGATCAAATTAAGGAAAAAGTGAATGTCGGTTCGTATCAAATGGTCAAGGAGCTAGCAGAAGATCGAGATGCTTGGAAGAAACTCCACCGACAAGAGCATGGCTCTTAAATTTAAGAAGACGGCACTCAATATCCCTGTAAACCAGTTCCATATTAATGAAGAAATGAAGTCCGATCATTCTATCTGGCCAATTTCCTCAATCGACACCATCTTTAGGAACTGCCCTTTTTGATGCCCTACTGTTTACCAGTTTGTGAGATACTTTAAATTGTAAATTTACTTTAAAAAAAATCAATTACTGTTGCTGTTCAACGGTTGGATAGTACTCATTTAGTGTAACATTTAAAACAAGAGCACATAAGCCACAATACTAAACTCTAGCTTGAGACACAATAATTTGCACAAAGCATTACATGCAAATAACCAGAATGCCAGTAATTTCGTGTCGAGTGTCGACTAAGATACGTATTTACTGAGAGTTGACATCAATATGTTAACCCATTTATTCAGCTTAATTATGCAAAGAGAACCTCGCGAAGGGAATGCTACACTTCCTCGTACTGTGGAATTCGTCGCCAGTTGAGTGCTTTGCTAAAATGCTCTTTCAAGTTATAGGGTATCGCTTAGGGTGGGCACACTACCAACTTAATCAAATCTTGATCACTATTACTGTATTTTGCCGTATCCCAAACAGCGATAGTTTGCATGGAGGTCAAGGCATGTATAATTTTCCTTTGGGAATGATTTATTATTCGCACTTTATTATTTGTCTAAGTTGGTGAGTGATTTCTTCAGGAGCATTGGGGCTTGCAAAGAGCTTGCTTCTTGCAAAGAAATATCGGTATAATTTTTTTATTTGTATGACCAGAGAAAGAACACCAAAAACACTAACTTATTTTATGAATTTAGAGAAATAGTGCTCTACTTTGGTTTAAAGTTCGAAAAGAAGTGAATAGAAAAAACCAAATTTAGGCAATCTGCCGCTCCAACAAACCCAGTAACTGTCCCAAAACCAACTTTATTGGTCCTATCAATGAGGCCGATGTCATTCGCAAAAGGTTCCACATCCAATAAAGCAATCTGGGTGGCTTCAAACATCGTGTTATCAGGCTTGGATCCTGGCTTGTAACTGTTGACAACCCTAATGTCGTACGATCAAGAAATTCCATCTGCGATCGTAAGGGAGAAAAATGGGATTCAATTTTGAGTTTGAATTGAAGATATTTTTATGTTAATGCACAGGGCCAGGACTTTGGGGATTCAATAGTCAAGGCAATTATTAAAGCAAAAATTGAATTTAGAATTCATCAAAAGTGGCCTGATAAGTTTGGCAAATGCCGGAAGAAATTGTGTGGCGCCTTATTGGGAATCTAAAATGTTTATGCATAAACAATCAGAAAATTGCATCTCCTTTAATTTTCTCAGTCGCCATACAAACTGTGCGTGTTTATAAGCAGTATAGCTACTGCACTATATCCTGCTTCAAATCCCTGGGATTACGGGGAAGCATGTCTGCCTGTTCTATATTTATAACTACATTTGTGTCCGTGCATCTCCATGCAGTTGTCGGTAATTAGTCTGGCTATTTGGTTACTTATCCTTTGTTGTATTACTGTTTTATAATCCTATGCGTCTTCCATACATTTCCGTAATAATAAATACCACGAACATACGTGTATTCAATTCGTAGCGTTACTCCTGGCCAAGTAACCTTGTCCCAACGTCCCTAAATGCCGCAAAAATCTACACCCAATTCGGGTACGACCTCCATCCAGTTAAAATGGTGCGAACAAGATAAACATCGCGACAACTTGGTCGCCTATCGCACCGCGTCTACTCAGTTATCCAAGTCTTGTCATTTAGTGCTCTTGTATGCTAATAATATCCTGACGTGAGTCACGGGGCAACGTGGTCAGTTCCATTCATACAGAAATGTTTTGGCTCTTGAACCGTGTAGACTACAACCATAAAATTAATATTTCGATTTTGCACCGCAGAATGGTGCTGCATATAGTATACCCGAGATCGTCATTCGTTTATTTGTCCACTTAATCGGATGATGCCTTTGGCTGTATCTATTCGTATGCATCACTGTCACTGAGACTTTGCTGCAACAAAGACAATCCTTGTGCTCCTACTATAACGGAATATGCAGGTAGAAGATCTGGCCGCAAAAGCACTATCTGATACGATACACTGTGTCCATCTTTCCGATCAGAGCGGCGCAAGGAGGTCCGACTAAGCAATAGGTATTTGATGGGTTAAGAGGATGGTGACGAAAGAATTCAATAATTACACACTTGTTAATTATTTCAATTTTTTTTTCAGGTAAGCGTTGGATCAGTATCAAAGTGACACATTACTTCAGTTGGAAGATCAGGTATGTACCTACATTATATATTAGATAAATTGTGTAGATATAGTTATTTAGACAAAAGCTGTATGTTAATAGGCGTCTCATAGACTGGCAATATTTGGTTACTATCAGTTTCTTTTGCAATTATTCCATGCAACTATTCCTAAAACTTACCCTATTGTAAACTAACAATTAACTCATCTGGGTCACTTTGTACACAATACTATTGTTTGTTTGTTTGTTTGTGAAGTACGTATTTTTATATTTCTTCTAAAGATACAAAAACAACTTGCTGCCACTCGATTTTGACTTCTACATTATTCACTTAAAGATGCTATTAGCACATATTTGTCTAATCTGAATTTGACGACACTTCACTGAGCGATTGTGGAGTTTATTTCCTAGTGATTAACGTCGATAATGGCGTATCATTTGGGTTTCCATTTTGGTGATGTTTCGTAAGGATTTTATTGCTTATCGCTTTTCTTATAAAGGTGATTATCGTTTGGCAATGATTTTGAAACGAGACAGTAGGCCATCGGGGCTCCAGGCAGGATACGATGACTAAGCGGTGAGTCGGGTGAAAAGAATGAGAGTAACAAATAGAATATTAATGTTGAGATTTGTGCTGTGTCCGCTATTCAGTCAGACATACCATAGTACTAATAAAAGTATAGAATGGACTCTTGGCGCCTGTCCCAAATTTAACTATTCTTACCAAGAATATTAACTTGGTGTTTTTTATTCCTTTTAATAAAAACAGGATTTCGTAGCTATCAACATTACGCTCGTAGTCCCCCTTTAGCGGTGGGCCGCCTCGGAGCTTCGGGCTCCACTAACGGAGGGAAGCCAAGACCGCCGTCGTACCCACTAAAAACAGTGGGAAGGTCGGGGCACTACTTGTGCTTTCCGCGCCCGCGAGCCCGAGTCCGATATCACCCGGATAGCATACATGACCGGATAGACGGGATTTTCCGACGAAAAAAAGAGAGAGCGTCTCGACCGTGCTACCTAGCTGTGGTGAGGTGGATAGTGTATGTTGGGGGCAAACCGGCGGGCGGCTAGATGAGCAAAAGGTGTCGCAGTGCGTTTGGCTCTAGGGACTCCTCTATCCTACTGAGTTGTGTTGGGAGCCTTAAAATGCAAGGACAAACGGTGGGGTACTGGGATTATTCCGGTCCGATAATGCCAATGGATAGTCGGATAGTGGAAGGTAGGCCAGGCATAGAGGCCACCGCTAGTATTAGGCGCCATCGCATCTTCCCGCACGCGCGGCTTTGTAAGGTTCAGAAACGCCTAAAGTCCCCGTCAAAACGTCAGCCCGACAGCGGGCAATTCTTATCATATTTAAGATATGGCTACAAATACGCTCCGTAGATGGAATGAGTGATTTAAACGTGTTTAAAACTCCAGCTGCTTTTTATTGTCTGCATTCTTCTCCTTAATCTTAATTCGGAGTAACTTCAATAAGAGTCTTATCCGCAAAGCCATAGAAATACCACGATAATAAGACACTACAGCGCGGTAAGAAGCGCTACAAGGCGTCCAAATTAAATGTTCCAAGAATCTTTCATTGGATACGATTACAATCAACTAACACGATATTCGGTAATCGTCTTACTGAGCCAGGTAAAAATACACCACATTTTCTTGAGCGTACAGTCTAAAATACCTTAAGTTCTGTGACAGATGGTCAGTGAAGTCTTATACTGGCTTTCGAACCAGCTGTTAAATTATAAAGTAAGTCTACACACGAATTGGGCGTTACTTTCCTTGCTGTCCAGTCGGCCAGTGAAACTCCTTGATACATCTATCTATCAGACAGAAGTTCTTAATTACGATTATTCTTTTTTTCTATTGAAGTGCGCCTTCCGAAACGATGCTAGCCTTAAAGTGCTAAATTCAAAAGTTAGACAAGCTCTTGTGTCAAAATTAAACGCGTGCGGTTTAAGTATGTCTTGAACTATAGGTTACCAAAACACTCAAAATCTAATTTGAATATTTATTTATTGATTTGGATTTACTGAAACCCAATTATGTCTGTATGACCGTCGGGGGTTGTGTCACACTTATATTTGTTCTAGCAGAACTCTACTTGTACTTTATTTATTATCTAAAATAAAATTAGCCGATGTTGTTTTTTTATAGAGAACTTTATGGACCTCAAAATAAATTCAAAGACAAATTTCGCTTCATGAGATACTAATTTTGTCAATTACATTTCATTTGTTGTTAACCGACCCATATTTTTATGTTACAAATACTTTTTAAGTATAAATCAAATGACATTCGGCTACTGCTTTTCCCGCGCTCTGCTGACTAAATTGTTCCAAACCCAATTATTTGAACAACTAATCCGTAACTATCATAATAATAGTTTGTCTATGACATTGATCTATCACGCAAACAGCTGCGATTTCCCTCATCTTGCAAAAAAAGCAAATTCAACCTTATGCCCCGCTAATAAGGTACAAGTTTACCCGTCACCGTAAAGTGGAATGTCGTTCCCTCCAATTGAATTGTTTGGCTTCACACTATTGGGGTTTGCCGGTTCAATGTGTGCCCAGAACTGATTGAAATTGTGTCCTAGTTGTTTAATTATTAGGTTTAATTACTAATGGCTATATATCTGCCGGGTGAGTTATCTAGTTTTATCGGAGTTAGTGAAGTCCGAACTAGTGAAAGGAAGAGATTGTAGACATCCCTAAATTTGGAGCAATCATACCTACATCTCACGAATCGGTTCACGATTTGGAATATTCTACGTATTGGTGCGATAGAAATTACATTGAAATTGGTTCAGTAGTTTGCTATAACACTTGAAATAATTCTTTGGTGACTTTCTAGTATGTAGTTAGTTCCGAATTATACTTACTAGTACTACTTCTCAGCCCATAAATTACCCACTGCTGGGTCGGGGCTTCTCCAACGACGTGGAGGGTAATAAGCCTGCTGTGGCACGCTGCTGGCCAGACGGGTTGGCACAGGGTTTAGTATCAAGTTTTCCTTCTTTGTTGTCGGCCTTGTCATTTCCTAATGTCGACTCTTACGACACCCTTAGTATGAAATGGGGTGGTGACACAATGTATTCTAAATCCGTCATCACACGGAAGGGTTCCGAATTATGTATGCACTAAAAATAAATTGACTGCCTCGTTGGTCTAGTGGTCAGATGTGCCGCCTTTGGATCAACGGGTCCCGGGTTCGATTCCGGGGTCGGGCCAGTGTCTTTGTCTAAACCAGAGGCACTGGCTCGGAGTCTGGGTGTCAATTCTATCTATAATATGTATGTATTTACAAAAAAAAATGTATATAAGTAGTTTATCATCCATCTCGTTACCATAACACAAGCATTTAGTTGCTTAACTTGGGACGAGATGGCGTTGTGTGAAATGTCCAAGGAAAAAAAAAAACATGTTTTTAACAAATAATGTGTTTGTTCTTTCCTTTAACTTTTTTAAGTCTAGTAAAATTTTTTTTATCAAACTTAGTAATGCATACCTGGGTAACACAGCTCGTTGAGTAAAAGTAGGATAATCGCCACCCTTTTTAAATTAGGATATGACCTTAAAGCCATGCAAAATTGCCAGTTTAAAAAAAAACAACTACATATTTTCCGGCTGTCTTCTCTCCGTAGAGCAGCCTACCGAGCTGATAGTACATGATAAATAATAATAATAGTTTATTGTCAATAAGGTTTACAAATAATTATTACCAGTGGGACCCAAACTAAGTTAAACTTGTATTTTGGGCCCATCTAAAAGACAATAAGAATTAAAGAAAAAGTTGTGTGTGTTTAGTGTGTGTGTGTGTGTGTCTGTGTGTGTGTATGTGTGTGTGTGTGTGTGTGTGTGTATATGTGTGTGTGTGTGTGTGTGTGTGTGTGTGTGATAAAGAGAGCGTGACTGGTTATAAAAGCATTTGTATATTGACGTGTCATAATAGCGCAGCGCCATCTTAAATAAATTAGATTTCTGATTTGATGTGTTCTTATGCAAAAAAGCCAAAGAAACTTTATATAGAACAATGTCCGCAATCATACACGCAAGGCTTGTGGCATCGCTAAATCAGTCTGCTTAATAAGAATGGAAATAACCACTTTATCCAAGCCTTATTACGAGTGCTCAAACGAAACATTCTTGTTACACGAGTAGATAGCCCGCTGCTATTTGCATTCACCCCTCGTCGGCCGGTCGTGAAGATAAATCGGCGGAACACGCGGGCTCACTCCAACAAACATTTTTACATTGGACGACACGATGTCGTAGGGGCGTAGAATATTATAAACAGTGTCGTATGAGCTTCGCCATTATTTCGAAAACCAGTTACAACCTGTATCGCGGCGGAAGCTTACAAACATGTAATTCACGAACACAAACGAAACCCCAGAGCTTTAATTTTACACAAAGCCACTTGTCCGATCCGCGAATCGAACCGGAGACCCATGCCCAAAAGCCATGTGCAATATGCAAACCAACAAGGCAGTCAGGACAATTATTTTGTAATTTTAAGCAATATTTTAAATACTGCGGACAATACATTAGACATGAGAAAGTCTAACCACGCTGCTGGTTGTTAAGATTGTTTCATGAAATTAAAAAAATATATGTTATTTTTTTAAGAAGGAAAAGTGGAACGGACTGCCTGCTTACACAATTTTACGATGACAGAGGAAGGTACGTGCAGAAATACAATACCACCTAAGGATGCTATGGTATTCTATAGGGTCTTTCACAGGCGGGAAGTTAAATATTTATATTTCATTATGATGTATTAATTCTTTTTTTTAACTATAAAACGTTACCCCTGCTGGTAAACATGTGTCGCGGGGGCAGTTTACAAACATGTTATTCACGAACACAAATGACACCCAGACTCAGAGCAAGTGCCTCTGGTTTACACAAAGACACTTGCCCGGCCCCGGAATCGAACCCGGGACCCAAAATTACCTAATCCTTTGAAATAACGTCCATGTTACTCTTACAATTCAACAAATACGTCACACTCTGCGACTCAACCGTGGGTCGCAGGATATCTCAACTCCAAGCCTTTAATCGGCCGGATCAGTGTCCGAGTACAAGCAACCACACATGGGGTGCGGTAATCCCCACAATATGGCGGACAACGCCAGGACTTGTTCTGATATGTGTATACTAGTTGTTTTGTCCTTAAATTGGCGTAAGCTTCATTTATATGCCGATGCGATACGGATGTAACTTACACAGTGTCACCATCCCATTCCATCCTATGGATGTCGTAAAACCTTCTAAAATGCCGCAGTCAAATGACCCTTCGGTGGTTTCGTGTCCCTGCGCGTAAGTAAAAACTTTGCAGGCAGCTTGGATGGCAATAAATCTCCAGTTTCGTCTTTTTTAATAAAAACGTAACCCTTAAATTGAATCGCGGGGGCAGTTTACAAACTTGTAATTCACGAATACAAAATAAGACACACAGACCCAGAGAAAGTGCCTATGGCTTACACAGAGACACTTGCCCAGCCCGGGAATCGAACCGGAAACCCGTGATCCAAAGGCACAATCAAGGTAAATTCAAGCTCTAAACCAACAAGGCAATCTGTCGCTACTAATATCCGCTGATGTATTTAAGAGTTGTAAGAACACATTTAATACTTTGGACAATATTTAATTGACAGCCAAAATACGACAGGTATAAAATCATCATGGAACGTAACCCGGTATACTATGTTATCCCCCCCTTACAAAAATAGAAGTAAGAATATATACAAAATAATATAAAAACGTACTAGATGGTGGACGGGTGTCCATTTGCAATATCTGACCTCCTCCATGTTGCAATATTACCATCTAAGACAGTCGTTACGAGTCAGTCAAACTAAATAATTATCTGTTGGTATAACGCAGGGCGGACGGGCAATCCTTCCCTTTGAATACCGGTACCGACCCCAATAAAAAATGGGGGAGGTGGTGTAACATCCAAAGTCTGCTCCCAATGAGCGGAGAATCTACTTGCGCACCACATTTCTCTACAATATACGTTCCTTGATACAGAACAGCGAACTTATTCTACAAAACATTTCCAACGTACATCGTCTAATAGGCTACTTTAAAAATGTTATACAAGAATTCTCCGACGTTATTAAATAACAGGATCACGTGAAGCATTTTTGTAACATTCCTTCCTTTTGTTAATGCAATAAACACGTATTGTTAGCCCAGTATTATGGCTACAGAGCGAGTGTGAGAGGGAATCACGCACAATTACTCTAATAAATAGCATCAAATATATGTTTTATTTATTAAAACAAGATGAGAAGGCTAATATTGAATTGCATACATGTGTAGCGATAAAGAGCCGGTTCTCAATTCGGTTGTATTTGTGGTTTGTTTTAATTTAACTCCGTCATTTGTAATACAGGATTGATACGACATAGGGGCATTTTTTTAACTGCCTATACTAGGTATCATTTCCAGGCTCTGTACCAAAAATCAATTAAATTGCAGCAATAGTTTAGCCGCAAATGATTTTTTTAAATTTTGCCTCATTTGAACATGATGTATCTTTCTTCACAGATGTTTATGCCTAACGCATCGTATATTAAACTTAGGGGCTGTCCATTAATCACGTGATGCTTTTTAACATTTTTTTAACCCCCTCCCTCCCCCTTGGTGATACCTGGTGAGGTTTAAGACTACCCCTCCACCCCCCATGAAAAATCACGTGTATTTTTTTTGTACCGTTTCGAATTCATACGAATCACATATAGTATACGTAGTGTAATTTAATGCCCCTCTGTCATATCAACTCTGTATGTATTAACCAATTACAAAAATAGGCACTTAAAAACGAAAAATATAAAACTATTTGAACTCGGTACCGACTTCAAGTGAAACCGATGTTAAATAGCATAGGAATTATTTGCCAAGTCACCGACTTCAAATGGTTGTTTGAAGTTGGTTTGAAATTTTATTGTCTATTTTGACTCTATTCATTTTGCCGCGTGGTGACGGATTTAGAATACACAATGTCACCAACCCTAACCGTCTTATGAGACGACTAAAAGAACACAAGAGGCAGATCACCTAGCCGCAAGAGAAGGAAACCTTGATACAAACCCTGTGCCAACCCGTCTTGCCAGCGTGGCACAGTATGCATGTAATTGGAGGAAGCCCGACTCAACTATGGGTCATATGGTCTGCCACCAGTAGTGGTAGTAGTAAATCGCGTTTTCTAAATTAAATCTAGACCCTTCTTAGCCCGTGAGTATGCCACTGTCTCAGCCATTTGAAGGTTCAGACAATAAAAGTAATGATGATGATGATGAATGATAAAATACACACACAGTCTATTCTCTTCTCACTACATAATTCATCTTGGACTGCATCAACTCTGATCATCCTTTTATAGACTAAGCTCGTGTGTCGATATCAGGCTTGTTTACTGTATATGGTTGCCTTGTTTCCATGAATTTGGAGGAGGCCCGACTCAGTAGTGGGTCATTTATGGGCTGAAACGACGGTTTGGAGCTTTGGTTTTAAATTGGCGAAGCGAAACATATTCCGTTAAATCACACATTTGCCTGATAAGATAAGCTGCCGCGATCCGGCCCCTAACACATAAATCGTAAGCCGACACACCTATTCCACCCCACTTACACCTAAACGTTGCCTAAACGAGTTTTACTTAGTATTTACGTCGTCATTTTGCTGTCGACCTCCATAGGGATGGCGCTACACTATAATTTACTTGGTCCAGTTGCCACCCGCGAGGACTTCTCCTGGTAAAGAGCACTTTTGGAATTACGTTGACATTTTTAGACAGGTATATATATATACATAAATCTTGTTAATAATATAAATAAGTTTTGTTGTAATTTTAGTTATTTAATTTATTTTTATAATTTAATTCAGTGTTTTTTTTATGTATAAGTTATTGAAATTTGGTAATTAAACGATTTCTTATAAATAAATAAATAAATATCCTTGGACATTTCACACAACGCCATCTCGTCCCAAGCTAAGCAACTTAATGCTTCTGTTATGCTAACGAGATGGATGATAAACTACATATACTTTTTTTTTTGTAAATACATACATATTATAGATAGAAATGACACCCAGACTCCGAGCCAGTGCCTCTGGTTTAGACAAAGGCACTTGCCCGACCCCGGCATCGAACCCGGGACCCGTTGATCCAAAGGCGGCACATCTAACCACTAGACTAACGACCTATATTCTTCACTTCACTATCACTACATATTATAAAACAAAGTCGCTGTTGTCTGTTCGTCCCTAGGTATGTTTAAATCTTTAAAAATACGCAACGGATTCTGAAGCGGTTTTTTTAATAGGTAGAGTGATTCAAGAGCAAGGTTTTTAAGTATAATATTGTAGAGAAACACTGATAAATTTAGAGGCTCATCATTGCACCTGTGCGAAGCCGGGGCGGGTCGCTAGTTATTCATATATTTAAAAATATATTTTTTTATATTATATAAAAAAATATCATTACTAGGGGTGTGAGATCTTTCTCAAGCCACCTAGTGGTTATTCCAAACATCTTATTGTCTATGTTTTGTCACTGCCTGTACGGGATCAAAATAAAAATCAAAAATTTTATTATTCTCAAATTGGCTCATCTGAGCTCTTTCGACACGTCAATAAACATGTTACATTAACTATTTACCAGCAGATCGGGCTGCTCTACATAGAAGAGCCGACAAGAAACTCTGTAGTTTCTTTCTTTAAATCGCAAACTCTTATAAATTTTGCAGGTTTTGAAAATTAAGCTCGCGCAATAGTCACAAAGGGCCAAAAATCTGCAGTATTTACTGTTAGAATGTATGCCTGCGCTGTAGCGTCACAAATATGACGCCACGAGTCTGTGTGAGCATTTCTGATCTTGTCGTTCTATATAATGGCCGACCCAAAGAAGGAAATATTTTTCCAAAACGAATTCAGTAACTATATTAAAAGAATATAATTCCTGTATCATACTCAACCTATAGCAGCTTTTCTCACCGAAATTCTGACATCCTATAGTTTAATTTAATGGTGATTAAGCTTAAGCTTGCACGGCACTAGCTCTCACTTCTAATTTGGAATAGACCACAATGTATTCGACAGATGCAGATTTATGGCCACATTTGCAGATTGCATGCTACTAGAGCTAAGAGTGTCTTTGTTACACCTTTTTTTATACGTCGGTCTTCATGGATACCCGGCCGTTGGGGAATGTCCGGGTTATGTGATACTCCAGGGTGCCCACCTACCCACAATATCTAATGTATGTAATATTTATGTTCACATAATAGCTAAAGTAATATTGACAAAGATTTTCAAGCTACCAAGCCCATAAATGACCCACTGCTGAGTCGGGCCTCCTCCATCACAGGGAGGGTAATTAGCCTACCGTGCCACGCCGGCAACATGGGTTGGCATAGGGTTTGCCAATTTTCCTTCTATTGCCGCTAGGTGATCTGCCTCTTTAGTCGCCTCTTACGACACCCTCAGGATGGTATTGGTTAGTGGCATTGTCTATTCTGAATCCGTCACCACACGGACAGATATAATTATTATGCATCATATTATCAATTGTAAATCGTTGAATAATATTTCCAGAAAGTAATAAAGTCATTTTCATCCCCCCATCTCGGAAAGAGTATTTTTGCTCTTCGATATCTGAGTGCAAAAGCCGTTTTTATTCGCTAGAGAATAAAGTAAAGATTCTTCTGTAACTTACCTGTCATAATGTAGTAATTAATACCTAAACTGAAATAAAAGTGTACCTATCTTGTGATTGTAAACGTTTTTTTTTTGCATTTAGTCAGTACCTCGCTGAGGTAGAATGAAAAGTTACGTGTTGCACTCGAGTGCAAAGATTTTTCACCTCGTGCTCTTTTGATTCCCTCGCTAACGTTCATCGTTCATTTTAGAATCCTTCGCTTGCTCGGTCATCAAAATTGAACACGCGGTTAAAAAGCAACTTTGCACTCTTGTATAACAAATAACTATTATGCTACACAAAATTCTCTGCTTCTGGTTCCCGTGGAGTTAACCCATTGAGCAGAGAAACCCTGATTAGCTGAGCCTTTTGTGAGTTTTGGTAGCGGCACGGTAACAGAAATGAATATAGATCTATAATGTTGGTTTACTCTATTAAGATCGATTTATTTTTTGCCTATTATAAAAGAAAAAGAAACACCTTTATTACAGCCACTAGGGCTCAAAAACTATAACTACTAATATGGTACTGGCTTGCTATTTCACATGTCTAAGAACAATAATTATTTGAAGTTTGTGTTTAAAAATTATCATGTTCCATTAAATAACGTATTTATTTTAACTCGGAGAATTACAACCCTATTACCCCAATCAGTTCTCAATTCGGCTGCCTTCCAGTCTGTTCAGATTCCCAAGGACATCTGCTGTCCTACTCCCGCACATGTTATCTAAGTTTTTGTGTTCGCACTCTTTATCATGCTTGGCTGAGACTTACTTTATGATGAAAACATCCTTCATTCAAAAATCTTTTTCTACCAATTTATCTTACAACTCAATCTTACAATCAATTTCACTGCCTCGTTAATCTAGAGATTGGATGTGCCGCCTTTGGTCAACAGGTCCCGGGTTCGATTCCGGGGTCGGGCAAGTGTCTTTGTCTAAACCAGAGGCATTTTGGGTGTCGTTTGTCTTCGTGAATTACATGTTTGTAAACTGCCCCCGCGATACAGGTTACATTTAGTGCAGGAGATACGTTTATATAAAAAAAATACTACAACATATTATGGCCTAAAATAATAAAGGAAGGTTTACATCAGTGAACGAAATATAATGGACGATCCACTGGCAGCCTGCAACAAATAGCTGTTCGTTTTTCTGTGTGTGTTTAATCGTATTAATTGAAAGAAATCTTCCTTCAACATTTCGGCATTTGTATTACTCATAAGCTTAAATATGCATAAATAAAAATTTGACACAAAACAAAGAATAAACCCCTTTCCATAATTTGCCTACCCCAAATCGAGTCTCTTAGTAGCCTGATACAGCCCTCTCAGAATGAAGAAGTTAATGGCTCACTACTACTAGAGGCTAATTTACCTCCATAAATTAGGAGGAGGCACGACCCAGCAGAAACGAACGACGACTACTGCTCAGCCAATAGATGACCCAGTTCTACATTTAATTAACACACACGGAAGATCTTCATTTAATTTCATCAATCGTAAATGTCCGTGGGTTGCGTTATCAGCGAACTACCTACGCTCTCAGTGCCATCAGGTGTAACATTCTCAGTCGGTGGAAATCATTATGGCGACGACAAATGGTAGTTTAACAGGCAATCAATAGCGGGGGCGTATCAGTTTATAGACGGCGTTGCGTGACGGCGCTAAACTAACACGAGTAATTGCTGCATAGTCGCAGGGTTCCGCACCAAGGAAAACCCTTCAACGCCACTGATAAAACCACTTGTTAACCAATGGATTACGGAAATGAGGTTAACTACTCATGGTCCGTATCACATCATTGGATTACAGGTTTTCTCATAATGCGCATCAGATCCCAGGTGTCCAGGTATGACCAGCGGTCAGTAGTTAATTTGATGGTCACACGTTGTCGCCTGTCTCTGGCTGACAGACAGTTGAATATGCACTATCCGCTAGGCCACTGTCTGCGATCTTCTGAACTATATAATAGGTCCACGACGCTTCACGACAATGCAAGACCACACACTGCACAACAAACAACCACTAAGTTAGATGAGCTACAATTGGAATGTCTGCGACATCGTACTTCCCGGACCTTGCTCCAACAGATTACCATTTTTTTTCCGGTATTTGGACAACTTACAAGGAGAAAATAATAATTTAACTTTAGTAAAGGGATCAATGATTTGCCTATGAGATGACAAAAGTGCATAGATAACAACGGTGCATACTTTGATTAATTAAATATATATTCCAAAAAAAAAAGAAAAGAGATATTCCTCCCGTACAAAACGCTAATTTCATATGTAAGGACCTAATATAACATGAGGGAACAAATCCACTTTTTCAATAAAGCGAAGATCTTTTGAATTTGGCAGAACATGGCTAGCAATTGCGTCGTGTCGAATGGACACACAAATACAAAATAGCAAAACGCAATACAAAATAGCAAGTTTAGGCACCTATATAAGTGTAGAACTCACTGCAACAGGCCACCAAGGACTTGACTATTTTTCAGGTGCCCCGGGACAATAGAAGTCGTTGCTTTAAATATTTTATTTCTATTGTGAAGCTTGATAGGATTAGGTTATAGGATTTGGCACGCGACACGACCAAAAATGGATAGTTTTTGTTGGGTGGAAACAATTGTTTGTGTTTGTATTTTTGAACATGAATACTTACGTGTATTTTCTCTATTATAATAAACTTCAATATCGCCCGTCTTTTAAACATTTGTGGTTCATTAATACCTATACATATAGACCTAGATATGGAAAGAAACAACAAAGAAATGGTTACTGGTAGTTACACAAGATGGGCAGACTAGGAGAAGATAGAAAGTGTATAGTATAGTACTTATAGTTATCCAAACCTTGTTAGATGTTGCCTAATGGTTCCCAAACGTTTCCCAATAATCCCAAATTATTGGGAAACGTAATTATTGCTAAAGAACTGGAACGTCGCGCATTAGTCGATTTTTGTGTCTCACTGGCGGTGATTAGCTAAGAAGGGATGCCTAACTATTCCCCACCTCCTTGTATCAAGTTCTTCTGCTCTATTTAATACGGAAAAGGAGAACTAGGGCACTTAAGCAAGGCTCGTTGTAGTAAATAATTCCATCTACTCTTCACTAAGTCGCCATTTATAACACTTTAGGATTAAGCCCCGAGTAACGCAACTATCTATCAACGCGTAAGAAATTAAGTTTCCCAGCATCTAATAAGATACCAGATGCCTCCGTCTATTCACATTGTCGGAAACAAACTTTAAATTGTACGCCAGAAGGTGGATAATGGAATGGGCTAGATGTTATTAAGGATGCACCCCAAAACGGTTGCGAAAGTTACCATTGCGAGTAATTGAGGAACCTCAATAGTGGAGGCACGTCCGTCTTGGTTAGGTTAGGTTAGATCCCGTGAATTTATGTGGTCATATAAAGTTAGGGTAAGTGAAGTTTTCTCTTTTAGATTTGGGAAACTTAGATTGGCAAAACGAGCTCCTAGGACGCCTACCACATTACTCCCAACCTTACTAACTCTATAACATTTATAAGCCTGAATGTTGTGAGTCGTTTTCCGAATTCAATCGGAAATTGCTTGCAGACATGATTTTATTAGGCCATCTTAATTTTTAAATTTTATTTAATGATAAAAGATCCTCAAATAGATGTCCTTTGGATATTCCATGTGGTAACGGATTTAGAATACATACTATCAACACCGTCCTGAGGGTGTCGTAAGTGCCGACAGAAGGCAATTACAAGGCTGAAAACCTAGCTGCAAGAAAAGGCACTGTAGGCTAATTACCCTCCCTATGATGGGGGGAGACCCGACTCAGCAGTGGGTAATTTTTGGGGTTAGTAGTAAGAGTAGTAGATGATCCACGATTTTTTTAGATATGACTCCGTTGAGGGTGTGCCTTTAAACAAAAAGTGGCATACAGTTTACATCTACCCGCAATATTCAAATTTCTGTACATCCTGTTTATACTTTTCCATTTCAAGTCCAAACTACTATGCACTGCTTACGTTGGTTTATGTAGGATGTCGTCTAAATGCTAATTCTCGGTGCAGACGGAATCTAGTTACGAATATTTACCAAAGATATTAGCGCAAGTGACACGATGGATTTAGATAAACTGGAGAATGTGCTTTTGGGAGACCATCTAAGAGTGCTGCCTATATCCAAACTCTTATCATAAATGCAAACGTAACTCTGTCACGTATCAACCGCTGTTTCTGATGACTACTACTATAGGCATAGAGTTCTATTGGATGACCACGTCCACTTCTTCCCAGGAACTACTTGATAAACTTTCTGTAGTTCTCGTTAGTAGAGTTTCTGACAAATATCTTCTTCAAAAAGTGGCTTTACAGTTGGTTTACATCATATAAATCCTTTGGCGGATTATCCTAACCCTCTAACCAAACACCTTTGAAGTATATAGAGCTTTAAACGAAATCTCTTTACAGCACGTGTAAGGTAGGATTTCTGTATTTTTTTTTCTATAACAGCTTTGCAAGCCTTTAAAGGGACGCACTGCCCATCCTTGAAATGTTGTCCAGCCTCAGCCGCCAGTGACACCGTCCCAAACAAATTTAAATATCCTATACGTAGATGTTTTTTTTATTTCTTTATTTTAGAAAAGGACTTATACAATGTTCTACAAGCTTCCACACTATTTGGCGTAGACAATAGTCACGTAGATATAACAACGAGTACAGCATTTAGTAGCTTAATAAAAATATAAGATAAATTAATCAAAATCAAAATCAATCAAAATCAAAATGTTTTTTATTCGAATAAATTCTTACGAATGCTTTCAAATAGTCAAAAAAAAAATACTCTAAATAAAATTTAAAAAAAAAAAAATAAGAATAATTTATCATTTAGTTTTTACCACCGGTTCGGAATGCCATTCCACAGAGAAGAGCCGGCAAGAAACTCCATGGTTGCTCTTTTAAATAAAAGGGTTACAATGATGGTGGTACAAACAAGTCTGACAGATTAATGTTAGGTAACGTTACATAATAAACTTTATACCATTTCTAATAAGTTCTCATATCAGTTGCCATTAGTCACCCGCGTTTTAGCGGAAGAAAGCTCTCCATCCAATGAATAGGCACTTGTGAAATTCAATCAAACTCTTGTGAATAATCAAAGTTTCCAGTAGTTGTAAAGACTAAAAAAATACTATAAATAAAAATTACACCAGATAAAAATTACTTAAAATGTTTGTCCTTTTTTTATTCTTCAGGGAGCGGGCACAGAGTTCTAGTTATTAAACTCACATATTATGTCACTAACCGTTATCAATCTTGTAGTATTTTTGTAGCCTTTGTTGCTAACATTTCCAAATTATGTACGATCCCGTTTAGTTCGGTGTAACGCGCCTCGTGTCATAACTCAGTGTTATATCACGCCAGGAGTTTTTGCTGGCCTTGTTTTGTTGGGCCGTGAATTAAATATTCATCCGCCGTGATTTCGGTATCACAACGTGTGGCCGAGTGGCGCGGCCCATCGGTCACTTAATTATGTGGCCGGGTTTATGGCGAACCGTAAAAATATGGGTCACGCGGGTGGGTCACTGGCTATGGGAAACGCTTGTACTGTTAACGACACTCTTGTTAGTGCTGCAGACTTATGGTAGTTTTGGGGATTTGTAGTTTCTATTAAGCTGGGTACTGACCGGCGTTACGGGGCGTAATATATCAGTACCCACCTTTAGGGGCTATAGTTTGCCTTTACCGTATGTAAAAAACCGTGTGATAAAGGAATTAGATTACAGGGTCACTAAATCACTCTATCCTATGAGGCGAGGACTTGGATTTTCTCCTCACTATTATTGTTTAAAAATAGCGATGAGTGTTTTAACATGTATTTTCGTGATATGGCCTTCCGAACCAGTCCAAAGGAAAAAGAAAGACTGATCTGTCTATGTATTTAAAAACTCTCTCAGGAGCTTATTCAAAATAAACCCGTCACTCTAGTCTATCACTCTAACTCATTTACAGAGTTTTGTACTCTTATTTCGCAAACCGTACTCTGTAAAAATCCTGTACTCTGAAAGTACTCATTTGTATTGAAAGTACTCTTTTGACAGGTTCACAGTGGTTTAATGTCACGCGCGCAATATTGGCTGCCATAGAGGCCGGATGAACTTTTCTGACATAGATTTATTTAATATATCATTATGCAAATTTAGAAAAGTCACTTTAGACTACCTAATACATATTTTTTTTTCTAAGTTACTAAATTCTTTCTAGTATAAATATATGTCGGAGATAGCGACGGCTGAGCGATAGAGTCGTCATCATCTTGACTTGGTAGGAGGTTTATTACTTGTGACTTTATAATTCACAATATTAACCACAGTATAAATAACAATGTTCAGTTAACACACTTAGATAGACAAACCGACAGGTTCGCAACGGAGAAGTGTCTCGGTCCGTGTCCCAACGTCGACTGACTGATCGAGCCAACCTCACTTTCCATTACGACTCTGTCCACGTGCCGCCATTGCAAAACAACTGACGTCACCGCGTTTGCCGCACTACTGTGTTAACAATCAATTGAGAAACTTAAAAAAACGATATCGTTATCCACGACACGGCCAGCCTGACGAAGCACACGTCCTCGTGTGTACTTGTAACAAAATAACCAACTGAGGCAATTTTCTCGTTCGGCCAACCTGATGGTAATGTTCCGTAATCGTATCTTAAGAATCAAGTTAACAGAGATCACGTTAGCATACAAATAATTTTAACAACTTTAACACGAAAGGTTCCTCTAAGCCCATAATCTTTAAATCTCAATACTGATACTATAAAACAGTAGGTTTAAAACAATAATTACACAACACATGGCCCAGCTGTCCTAGCAGCTAGTGACAATTCACATGTCACCCATATCGTCATCGCTCCAAGCGATACGACCAACACTTTAACTAGAGTCCACGACTCCCAGGCCACACGGGACCATACAAATAGTTTCTCTCGAGACCAGAGTCCCCGCCACACCACTAGCTGCCCATCGCGCTCTGTACAACTCCCAGAGTTGCAGTTACGACTACAGACTAGTGCGTGTAGTGCGACCTAGCCAAGGTATGTGTTCTTATTTACTGTTGGAGGCATCCTCACCATCTTCATCAGACAAATGTAACTCAACGGGCACACTGCTTAGAGGATTCTCCTTATACAGTCGTGAGCGTATTTTTATGTTCTATTACCGGTCAAAGATTTCAGCAAATAACGATCACCCTCAAGTAACTCCACAATTTTTAACGGTCCCTTGTATTTTGCGTCTAATTTAGTTTGGTTTCTCTTCATTCTGAATTTAAACTAAATTACCAACATCAAACTTTACCACTTTAACTTCTAGTTTTATCAAATTTTACGTTTTCGTAACTGGCACTCTTTTCTATGTACGTGGCCGCTTGCTCTCTTGTCTTACTAATGTCTACTGCCGGTCCGGAATCATTCAAAGTTAATAGGTTAAATGGTCTAGTTAAACGTCCTATCAGAAACTCGAGTGGACTCGCTTGTATTACACGGTGGACAGAGGAATTCAAAACTAATTGCACGTCTTCTAACGCTTCATGCCGGGACCTATCAGACGCTTCTACCGCGGTCAGCATACTTTTTAACGCGCTCATTGTTCTTTCTACTTGGCAATTAGCGCGACTTGAACCCGTAGCTATCAAACGTAAAGAAACACCGTGACACTGACAAAAAAACTTTGAATTCTTTGTTGGCAAAGCATCGTCCCAGATCTGCAATAACTAACTGGAGCTCCAACTAAAGACGCTTGATTTAAGGGATTTAATTGTTCTAGCCAAATCTATTCTCAGGGTATGATATTAGGTAACAAATTTTGTGACCGCATCAATTAAAACTGACGTACTCCTTGCAATCGCTTTTCCACTTAATTTGCCAGTTAAGTCAACGTGCACAATATGCCACGGGATACTAATCTTAGGAATTGGATGAAGTCCCGCCTGTGGGCGACCTGATTGCGATTGAGATAGTTTACAAGTAATACAACCATAGACAAACTTACGAACGCACTTAGCCATGTGCTCGAACCAATAGTGATCAACCCTGTATATTTGGCCACCTCGCCCTTTATACTTCATAGAGCCACCTCGCCCTTGACTGTATATTTGGCCACCTCGCCCTTCATATAAATCCTGTTTAAATATCTAGATGGCCAACTCGCCATTTAGATACGTTTACCGCAGCACTGTTAAGATGTTTTGCATATGGCCCACAAGCCACCACGCTATTACCACGACCCACCATACTTCAAACATACCGCTCCAGAGAATAGTGCCACCCCATCTTTTCACGTGGGCGTCGTAAGAGGCGACTCTCACTCTCAGAAGGGACTAGACTCGATACGGACCATCTTTCGTATCATAAGTCTCAATGGCCTAGCGGTTCAGTACTCCGACTTGTAGTTCAGAAGTTCTGAGTTAGAACCCTGGCTTAACAAATCTAGTCACATTTGCCTTATTTTTATCGAATCTTAATTTATCAAGCTGTGCATTATTTTCCATTAATTTGTCAGCTTGTTACCTAATCTCTCAAATTTATCTCAACCTCATGATCGTCAATAGTTAATCAATTTAGTGGCCTAGCTACTCTACCTACTAACAATTCTAATGGACTTGCCTTAGTTACCCTATGAATCGTGCTATTTTAGCAAGTTGGACATCATCTAACGCATCTTGCCATGACCTATTTGGACTAACTTCTACAACAGTCAACATTTTTGAGAGTGCTCATAACTCTTTCCACTTGGCTTCGACGCAACACAATGTTTGATGAGAGAGCACTCGGCACCAGAATCAGAATAAAATGGATACGACTCACAAGCGTTCATCAGCGTACCGCTGGGATTGCTAACATAGCAAACTTCCACATGTATCTCGTTACTCGCCGCCGCCGCAGGCGCCGCTCCGAACCGCCTGCGCCTACCGCCGCGCCAGCTCCTCCGCTGTTGCCACGTTGTTGCCACGTGGACACCTCGCTGCCAAATGTCCAGCGCTGCCGCACCTGAAACAGACTAAGTCCGACCGCGGCCGCGGCCCCGCAGAGCCTGACGCTGAAGTGGCAGCACTAGCTGCCTTGCCTTTCACCGCCAATCTGATGCTCGGCGACCCATTCCACCGCAGCTGCGACATTCCACAGTTGCCGACCGAAAACCCGATCGCTTGAAATCTGGATCTGCTGTCCTATCGCCTCATGTTTAGGCTACCTTACCGATGCAAATCAAGGCATACAATGGCGCCATAATCTTGGAAAACTTTGCTATAAACTGGCGAAAATACGACGCCAGACCGATGAACTGTCAAGCTAAACCAGCACAGCAATCTAAACTTCGTATCGCAAGTAATTAACAGGTAAACACGCAAACGAACCTCAAATAACATTTTCTTCAAGTCACACTATCGTAAATTCGTATACCATACAATATACCAGAGTAATAAAATGGAAACTGCTCACCGGAGTGACGTAAAATTGCAGCTGGTGCGCTTACTACAGATCCACTCACTATTCTTTGACCTGGCTGACCGCAGTACTGTTGCTCGCCTTCCTGCTGCTCTGCTCCACTCAGGGCAGTTAGACGCGTAGTGTCCTTGTCCATCACAATGAAAGCAAGTGATCCCCACTTGGTTAATCACCGCACTATGACTGCCAACAATCTTCATGTAGCTTAATGTCTTCTTTATAGTGACAATGAATCGCCATTATCGGTTATTTCCATCGCGTACAGAAGCACACACATTATCACTACACTGTTTTCTCCACGTGGGCTGACTGAGTTACATACCACTTCTGATGTCGGAGATAGCGACGGCTGAGCGATAGAGTCGTCATCATCTTGACTTGGTAGGAGGTTTATTACTTGTGACTTTATAATTCACAATATTAACCACAGTATAAATAACAATGTTCAGTTAACACACTTAGATAGACAAACCGACAGGTTCGCAACGGAGAAGTGTCTCGGTCCGTGTCCCAACGTCGACTGACTGATCGAGCCAACCTCACTTTCCATTACGACTCTGTCCACGTGCCGCCATTGCAAAACAACTGACGTCACCGCGTTTGCCGCACTACTGTGTTAACAATCAATTGAGAAACTTAATAAAACGATATCGTTATCCACGACATATATTTAAGGACTACTCTGTACTTCTTCTAATATCATATTTTAATCAGTGGATAACGCTGCTGGGAATATTATTACCTAAGTTTTTTTACCAACTACATTTTTGTTAATAATCATAATACTCCTGTTTGTTGTCCCTAATAAAATAAAATAAAATAAAAAAGGTGGTCACCTTATTATAAGTCCAAATGTTCATATCTTAATTCCTTAAGTCGCGATAAATCTGTCTCTGACTATAATAAAATTATAAGAAAGAAAGTATTTATTAAAACAAAAACAGGGACATGTAGAACGGAGTGTCGTCTGTAAAAAAAATACGTATGCAGTAAACATGCCATCGATTTGACCACGGACATTTGGCAAAACGCCTTGGCAGCTTCTGCAAGAAGAGTGCTATACGTTCAGAAGGGATCGCCGTTGCCCCTGGCAACGTAATTCCCCCATAATCCCCATCTATTTCAGCCTTCAATCCCCTCGCAACAAGCCCCTGCATTATCCGCAAGCCTAGGGAGTTGCTTACACCGTCGCGTGACAATGACACGTCTGTTATTGACATTATTGTTCTCAATGTGGAACAAATAACCAATTTTCTGGTGTTGTGAGTCCGTGTGGTGACGGATTTAGAATACGAAATGTCACCAACCCATACCATCCTGAGGGTGTCGTAAGGGGCGACTAAAGGAACGCAAGAGGCAGATCACCTAGCCGCAAAAGAAGGAAATCTTGAAACAAACTTGCCAGCGTGGCACATTAGGCTGAGCCCTCCTCGAACTTGGAGGAGGCCCGACTCAGTAGCGGGTTATTTATGGGCTCAAATGATTATGATGATGATCCCAACATCTTCATCATCACTCATAATTGTGTCGTGTTGTCATACACTGACCTGAAGGATTGGTGACTGGACTCTGACTACCTTATTTATAGAACTAGCGACTCGCCCCGGCGTCGCACGGGGGCAATGATGCATTTATTGTACATAAAACCTTCCTCTTGAATTACTCTATCTATTAAAACAAACCGCTTCAAAATCCGTTGCGTAGTTTTAAAGATTTAAGCATACATAGGGACGGACAGATGACATCGACTTTGTTTTATACTATGTATTGATTAGAGTTGAAAAAGTAGCGGCCGCGTGGTGCCGTATTTACAATAGATGGGGACACCAACCAATTCCACCTTGAGGGTGTCGTAATAGCTGACGATAGGAAATGCCAAGGCCGATAACTAAGCCGCAAGAACAGGCACTTTAGCCAACCCGTCTGGCCAGCGTGGCACAGTAGGCTAATTACCCTCCATTTAATTGGAGGAGGCCTGACTTAGCTGTGGGTCTTTTATGGGTTGAGTAGTAATAGAAAAAGTAGAGTCACCTACTCTACTTTCAAATCCAGAGCCAGTTCGTATATGTTGCTAGACATAAGTCTCCCATAAAGAGTTAGAAGCTTGACGCATCAATCTACTTCCCTCAGCGTTTCATAGATCTTCGTTATTAGTTTTCTGCGCTGCCTCAGTAACAGATACATTCCTTTAGACTGACTAAAGATGGCGGATGATACATTACATTACATTTTACAATACATATTACAAACATTATTAAGAACGTAATTGTTATCACTGGGTCTTATTAATTTCTTCGGCACTTGCTTTTGCTTATCTATAAGTAAATATTGAGTCACAATCCTCCAATAAAGCTGCCCTTTGTTCCTTAATTAACAGCGAAAACATTGTATAACAACATTTTAGTGATAATAAACTTGACATTAATTGATAAGAGAATAGTCTGTCGCTCTTTTTCCAATGATAGTATCAATTTACTCTATAATTAAGTAACCAAGTACATTTTACGCACACAATACTTTAAAAAAAACACTCCAGGATGAAAATGCAAACCGATCCCGATTGTTACGAAGGAAGTTCTGTAATAAAATATATTTTGTAAAATTCTTGAATTTACCAATGAATACATTATTTAATAGTACATTTATCACTATGCACCGGTGTAATAACAGCCTACGCTGCCAAACCTATGGCTACCCCAAGAAATTGTCCATTGATGCTCGCCCCGTTCCCATCAAAACCACCCCACATGTTTAGAAATGCACTTTTTATAGTCAACCCCCGTACGATATTACGTGCATTTCGCCACGTCGTTTTCTCGCCCTAATAATTCTTTCAACTCTGTATCGTTTGTATTTAAAGAAGGAAATATGTATTTGCCAACCATCATCAGACCTTTTTGGTATACTTAAACATACAAACATGAAGCCATGACGAAGAATCTAAAGAACCAAAGAATTGAAGAATTTAATCAGACTTCTCAGGATTCTCTTAAACATAGCAAGTAACAACAAGGAAAATCATATCATCACTAGTCACTAGATAGTATAAAACAAAGTCGCTGTCGTCTGTCCGTCCCTATGTATGCTTAAATTTTTAAAATTTTGAAACGTGTTTTTTAGTTTTTTGATATATAGAGTGATTCAAGAGGAAGGTTTATAGGTATAATACATCCATAATATTGTAGAGAAACACTGATAAATTTAGAGGTTCATCATTGCACCCGTGCGAGGCCGGGCGGGTCGCCAGTAATTATTATGTTCGTCTTCGGTTGTACGAATTTTCTTATCAAATATTCAACACAATTAATATGATGATGATGATAATAACTTTTATTTTGTTTTCATGACGCCCAGTCCTACACGTACCTACTCGTATTTATTATGAAAAGCCTTGCCCAATTCCAAAGCAGAACCAGGTATCTAAATAAAGCAAATACAAGACCAAGACTTATCGACCTCCTTTTCGTCGGTGAGGAAATTATAATTAAGTCAGAAGGTAGTCATGTTGCCAAGTGCAACCAAACAATTTTGTTTTCAATTATTTTGTCTCAACTCGTAAATCAGTTTGGCAGCGACAATGGAATAAATTTAATGCGCTGCGGGACGGTTTTGTTTAGGGCAATAAATCAGCTCGGATTCTGTAAATTAAATAGATATTAGGAGCTTATTGTAGCGGACTGTACAGTTATTACACTATTTATTTTGCAAACTCGAGTATTTAATTAAAAAAATCATACTTCTTGATGCTCAAATGTTTCTCGAAATTTTTCGAGAAGTTTCTGAGGTAAAGCCGATGATCCCCGCTGCCATTAATAGCAGTAGCGGGAAAAGGAACGGGAGATATTGGTGGTCTTTTGGTTCCTTAAGACTTCATTACTTTGTCGTATAATATAACTTCGCGGGTGTTATATGTTATACGAATATAAGGTGCTTCCTTGGTAAAACAAAACAGAATAAGAATTCCAGCGCACTAACATGTCACCAATATTAGAATTAGCCTTTTGATTTGTAACATACATGTGCCCATGTGTGACGTCACCTGCCGTCCCTGACGGAAGACATAGACATATTCTTTAGTGTGGCAAGAGACAAAAATACATTGACAACCATACAAATGACATAGAAAGACCAGCTTTGATTGCATCGAGCTGAGTTAGTGCCAGTTTGTGGCAGGAAAGCTTTTTTACAATAGTTTAGCGCCAAGTTTTATTATATTCTACTTATCTTGCCATCCCATTCCACCCTGAGGGTGTCGTAAGAGTCGACAAAGGGAAACGGACAAGGCCTATAACTTAACCGCAAGAGAAGTAAAACTTAATACGAAACCTTTTTTTTTTATTTTTTTATCGCCCGGGGTCAAATCCTTTATGGACTATCCCCGTCGGCCACGGGGATGGCTGAGGAGGGGCGTGTGGGACTCTCCCCCAGAGTGGGGGCCTACCCACTAAACATCCCCGGAGTGCTCCCACTCGCGTCCTGTTGCGGCATTGTGGGATCTGGTGCAGAACCACTAATACGAAACCCTGTGGCAACCCAACTAGCCAGCGTGGCACAGTAGTCCAATTACCCTCCATTTCACTGGAGGAGGCCCGACTCAGCAGTAGTATATATGTACGGGCTGAGTAGTAGTATTGGTTTCTTTCCACAATAAAGATTATATCTTTTATTTAACAGATTTGTTGGACAGAACTTTATGTAGGGCACCATAGTCAGGCTATGGTGCCCAACATAAAGTTCTGTCCAACAAAGTCTACGGCCTCCAAACAACATATACTCGAATCCTCGTATAGCAAAAGGATCACTTAAAAAGCAGAGGCTCCAGTAATTGATGTCGCCCGTCCATCACACGGTCCCGGGTTCCGCAAACTTCCCAACTATGCAGATTCCTTATTACTCATGCGGATCATGTGCTCATTAATTTTATCTCCATGAAACTTTGAGCTCTATAATTGATATAGCCGACGCCGGTAGTGAATACTCGTATATCTGGGGGCCGCCATTATTAATTCTCATAATGTGATATGTGCGTGTGGCGATGGGTTTGAAATTAATAATTTTAGCAACCCATTCTGTGTTTAATGTGGCGGGTAAATGAACTTATTAAGCAGGAAATCAAGCCACAAGGAAACGTCCCTGCACGTTTCGCCAGGCTATCAGTATGGTGAATTGGAGAAGTGATTGGTTTATCATTCAACATCATCGTTTCAGTCAGGTAGGCCTCTCCAAGGATTTCCACTCCGAATCTGAACGGCTCACATCATTCTACCGTGTGACCGTGGTGCAGGCCTAACAGCATGCTTTCCGGTACGTGGTTGCCACCTGGGGGCTTTTATGCCCATCGTCCGTCAGTCCTGCGAACAGTGTGCCCTGCCCATTGCCACTTAAGTTTGACAATCTTGTGACCTTTGTCAGTAACCCTTTGTATGTTGGAAATCCTCACTGATGCCCGACTGCTAAATGCAAGCTGGGTTATGTGGAACTCCGGGGCGCGGGAAGTTGGTAATTGCGCCTCAATCTACCCACTAAAACCAACGAAGTCCCTCAACTGCTTCCCCATTGGCGAGTGAACCAATGGGGAAGCATGATCCTGATGGGCCTTGGCCCGCCGTGATTGCAGTGTGAGCGTAGCCATGTTACGATGATGCCATTTCACGCACTCTATGACTTCTTTTACTATTATATTTTGTAATTTCTATATCCCTTTTAAATAAAATGTGTATATATTTTATTTCTCCTTTCTTTCAAAGCAGTTCTTCCCGCTTCTGGTAAAACGTTATAAATATATTCTCAAGGACAAGACCAGGAAAATGCTGAATGATACATAAAATACATCCAATAAAAACGATACCGAAACATCCTACAAACACATTTGATTTTCTGTCTTGTCTCCATGAAAATGTGGCGTGTCATCGGAATTATACATTTCAAATATGTTTTCATGCATAGCATCTACCAATCCGTGTAACAATGTCATATCTCGGCAACATCTCCAAAATCATTTGCATTTTACGACCTAATTCTGTTCACACATGGCACTGGAATACAAAACTCCACAAAACGCTTAGCAACCAATTAGTTCAGGGATCACGCATTACAAAGGTCGTGTAAATCTAACCCTTTGCTCCAGGTTTTGTAATCAGTAGATCCAACACAAACGACCATCGCGTAATCCTCGGAACGTTGAACAAACTCCGCATTATCTGGGCCCGCGGCTAACCTCCGCCATTGTGATAATACGAGGTTATCTCTGAGTAATGAGCCTGTGTTTAGGAGCAACCCATTTTTAAAGGCCCACCCTAAAGATCTTGTGGGGTACTTCGCTATATAATAAGCTAATAGATGACTTCTTGGTTTAGGGAATTATGCGCCGCCCGCCGGTCACCGAGTATGATTCTAGTGACGTGGAAGTTTGTGTATGCCAGAGGGGATTATTCTGCTATTACGTATTTGTGAAGAGCCCATTATCTCAGTGATTCATGATTTGTACTCGTATTTGCTTAAAATGTGTCTGAAATAGCTCACTCAGCAGCATCATGAGTACTGCATGCGTCACGCGGTTTAACCTGATCAATTGAGACTCGGCTTTAGATATAAATAGTTAAGGCATTAATAATAGATGCATCCTGTTTACAGTCTGCGTTTTTATTGTCCCTGGTTTCTAATTGGAATCAGGAACTTTATTCAAGGCAGTTTCTGTAATTAGGTATAAAAAATAGGACTGATATAGAAACGAATATGCAGACACCGAACATTTTTGTTGTGGAACACTTCGCTGACTCGTTTGAACCAGTCCATAAAATTGTTTATTTTCCGCTAAATGGTTGTCCCGTTTTTTTTCCATTATAATATCTGCCTGCAGGAAGCAAACAATAATTAGTAACTCGCTGGAGCACAACACTCGTTATGTACATTAATATTTCACCCCATTAGTGCGGGCTCCCAGATAATCCTAGAAACTGGACCAAACACTGTTATCCAAACGCTCGTACTGTCGTTGGGAGAATATTAAATTTAAAGATGCTTAGTCCTGTTTCTGTTATCTGTTTAGGTAGTTCCATCGCATGACCTAACCTTTAGATCAGGAAAGCTTGATACAAATCCTGTTACACCCTAGAAGTATAATTTTCCACCACGGACTTGGAAGAAGCTAAATACACCAGTGAGCTGAGATGAGTAACTTACTGGGGCTGTTACGAATAACAGCATCGAAAACAGTGATCATGATGCTAACGAAAGGATTTTCGGAATTAAAGCGTTGGATTTTTTGTGAAATGATTATTGGTGCTGACTTACTCTGGTGACTTCGACAACGTAACATGGAATGAAAAAATGACACGAAAAGAAAGAAACAAAATCTTATGGACGCCTTGCGCACGTTACATTAATCGCAGGCCCGTTGCATCCGTGGTTCGTCGGTTTTCGAACAAACAAAAGGGGCGCTCAGTGAGCTGCATGCATGGAAGTTGGTAGTGAATGCGCGGTATGAATCCTCACTCGCAACGTACATGCAGTAACAGCCCTGTACTCACCCTAACCTGTATCTAGTGACATTTTCTGACACCGATATCGTGAATTAATTTTCTAGACACATTATCTTTATATACTAGATTGTATTTGAATACTATTAATACTATATCACTGAGAAACTTGCTTTTCCCTATTTTTTTTCTTACCCTAGTTTTCTTCCTTTATGTTTCAACCGACTTCAAAAAGGACGAAGTTCTCAATTCAGTTGTGTGTTTTTAACACATAACTCCTTAAGTTTTAACTGATTTGAAAAAAAGCTTTATTTGTAAATTTTATATTAAATTATATAAATGAATATGCATTCCACCATAATCTCCATCATGGTTGCATCCTACAGGAGGAATTAAGCCTATTAGATTTATTTAACATCTTTATATTCAAGAATCAACGTTATTCAATTAGTGCACATTATCATTGCACAAGGTCCAAGCCCTCTCCACATAAATCTACATGTACACAAATGACTTATAATGTTCCGACCCGTGTAGTCAGTGTTTACAAATAGCGAGGGTTCAAGAACCTTAACAAATAAAATTGATAAGTGCCAGAAAGTGAAGAACTATTATTTTATAATGACGTTTAGTGAAATTTGTTATGGTGTGATTCTATGTTCGAGGTAAACTAAGACACGATTGATATTGTTTTGTTCATTTTATATTTTATTATCAGAAATTCTAAGTGTATAATCTGTGTATATATTCTCGTTCACAATAATGCAATACGTGAAGGCAAAGGTCTTCGATCTATGTGCGCTGCGAGTGATGACCTATACAGAGAAGTGGTGGCTCCATTAAAATGCTCAAAGTCACCCAATGGTCTATGGAAGGAGCATGGAGATAGGGTTACCGATGTAGCTCCCTAGATTCACGTCCTGGTCAAGGTCGCTGGAAGCCGATGGATGCGTGCGGCTCTGGAACGGGCATTCTAAATATCCTTGAGGCAGTCATATGTACAGCAGTGGACTTCTGGCTGATATGATGTTGATACATAGAAAAGTTATCAAAACGGGGGTGGGATAACGGACAAAGAAACTTTCAGAAACCTGTACTCGTAAAAGTATATACATATTTACTGTTGTCTATGTGATCATACTTCTAATTGCAAAAGCTCTCTGACAAGGAAATAGCTTTTTTTTTTTAAATAATATGGTGCCTTTACCTGGAGATTCGCAGATGGTTATGGAAAGGTCTGCTAGTCAAGCGACGTATGACTCTTCCGCAACCGGATGTTAGATTTACCTGCAACATTTGACACAACGACTATTACCGGATGTCCCTCTAATGTGTAAGGCCTAGATGATTGTGGTAAAAGACGAGTGACAATGATCAGTCTTTGTACCAAATACATACATATTTACACAGTCAGAAAGAAAGGAACTGACAGTGTGATGGTTCCTGGTAACACGTTAGACAAACAAGCGTATCAGACTGGTGTACACGTGTAGCGCGCACGTGTAAAGTTAATGGACGCCGCCGTGACCGCCAATGTGGAGACTGGCTTAAAGGTGCGCTTCCAATGGCATCAAAGGTTATTGATGAAGAAGGATGAAATAGACATTTCACACTAGACGTAATATAGAAAACGGTGGCTCGCACAAACCACGAGTTTACAGGGAAAGAAGGAAAACAATAAAAGACGCACACAAAGGCACACAACTTTCGCTTCTTCCAATTTCAACAAGCTCTTCATGTTCGTCGATTTAGGGTGCTTCTGACCTGACCTTTCTTTAAGACACCCATTTGGTGATGGAATGTCCTTCGTGGCCTGCCCCTTCCAACGTTCCCATTCACACTCCCGCTATATATTTCTTTTGTAAGTCTACTTTCACTCAGCCTTTTTTATAAAACTTAAAGTAAACTCTCTTGTACTGCAATAAAAATGTAAACATTAGTATTAACCGACTATAAATAGAATGTTATTCTGAGTAGTTGGTTGTTTACGGGCACAATTTTAATGAGTTGGGTAACTCGTAAAGTTGTTTGGTTCTCTTCAATAGTACTTGCGGTTTCGTAAGTCGTCGGCAGGGGCTTGCACACATACCGATGGGTCAGCAACATATCTAGCAACTATTTTGTGTCCTGATTCTGAGGTCTGCATCAGTAAGTGCGTAAATGATTTTGTTATTATTATCACTACATATTATAAAACAAAGTCACTGTTGTCTGTCCGTCCCTATGTATGCTTAAATCTATAAAACTACGCTACGGATTTTGAAGCGGTTTTTTTAATAGATAGAGTGATTCAAGAGGAAGGTTTATATGTTTAATACATGCATAATATTGTGGAGAAACACTGATAAATTTAGATATTCATCATTGCACCCGTGCGAAGCCGGGGTGGGACGCTAGTAATACTAAAAATGGAGCGCTTGTCATCTGTCTTCCGAGACCAGTGTAATCAAACTAATGGTTTGGTAACTTCGTGTAACTAATTTCATAGATGTTAGAATGGCTACATTAATACAACTTGACGTGCTAAATTTTGAAGTGTGTTTTTGTTTCTTTCTATTTATCAGCCCCAAAGGTGCACTGCTGAACATAGGTCGGGGTTCTACCCACACTTTCCCATACGTACTTCCACGTTTTTGTTAACAGGTCATATTTCTGTTGCTCAACAAATTTATGTAATGGTATGCAGGAGACCTAATCACAGCCGTTGAAACTAACTTTATTTGCAATGGTTTACATTTTTCAATATAAACGCTTTCCTGCTTTGTGGGAAGTTTCATTTTAAGAATCCTTATTTATTTCATTTCCCACGGGAAGTAGGCAAAATTCCAAATGGAATAAAGCCATAACCTAAATGAGCTGCTTACTCCAGTGATGACTGCTTTTTCCAGAAGCTGTTGGAATATAAAACACTAAAGCATCATCTATTTTGATCAGCAGGTCAAACAATAGTTAAATATTATGAGTGACCATTATAAGTGATATCTTAATCTGACCTTTGTGCTTGAAACAAGTTACATCAATCCCGGTTATTATTGTATCATTAAGATATTAGCCTACCATACCACAGTGACCAAAAGTTGGCTTGCTCAGTTTTTCTTGTCCTGCAGCTAGAATTTCGCTTTTTAAGTCACCTCTACGACATCCTTAGTAAGAGAATACGTTGATAATCTTCACATAAATTTAGAATAATGATTTCCCCCCGGTGGAGTACGAGGCAGGCGGTGCGGGTCGGTGCACCGGGGGATGTTCGGCGGGTTTGGGAACTAGTCTCATTATGATTAGTCCACCAGCCAATAAAACCAAAAAAGGCTAATTTCCCTTCATGATAAGTCAGACTATTGGAGGCGTGGATCCTCTAGGAGATGAGACGATGCTGATGATGCTTCTCGGCAACTCGTTGCCTGCGTGCAAATTAGTTACATGAACGTTTTTGTTAATAAAAGTTAATTTGAAACTTCCACTTGTATCGTTCTATTAATTGGAAAAGTTGCCTCTCGCGAATGACGAAGACTTAGTTTAAATATTGGTGTTGAGTTAACTAAACATTCGAAATTTATCAGATCACTGTCGAATATACATGCAAATTATTATAATTTTAACTTAAATATTAAGCTTCTAACTATTCTAACACAGAAACACTGAAAAAGAGAAGAAGAAGGAACTATGGGATTCCTCTAAGAAAGGAGAGTCTAAGGAGTTTCTAAGCACCTAAGTTTTGATTCATCATCACAAATACTCTTAGGAGCTAATAAGAGTATTCGAATATACAGTAGACAATAGTTGATAATATTTATCTGTATTTGTATCACTTATGAAATGATCCTCATCGCGTCTCCTTAGTCGTAGTAAACAGTGTTGCTTATGAAAACAAAGACAACTTTTACTCAAGACTTTATCTTCATGCTAAGTTCTCAATTTCAACTCACTTTTAAGAATCTCCAGTAATTTCCGACAAATCAATCATATTCAAATGGCAATATTAAAATTCAATGGGCAGATTCTGAAAGATTTATATCATGTCGGAATTTCGGCCTAGCTCTCAACCGTCCTGGGAAGAAGGCGGTGTGTAATCTGAATAATGCTAGGCTATTTTCAACCAAAAGAGGATCAAATAAAGCATAATAATAGCAAAAAATATATTTTTAGGTAAAATATATTTGCGCATTTTCCAACCTATGCTTACTTTATTAGAGCCGTTTTTTTATGATTCCATGTTTGTTTTTCCAGGTAATCTTCAAAGAGTACCCCTTAATTTCGATGGCTGATGGATGATGTCGTAAGTAACAAGAAATACGTATCATCATAACATTATTTTTATAACGAGCTGCCCGAGGTTCTATAACGAGACTTGCTGGTTGTACGGCTACGGAGCTCTTTGTGTAAAGTTTATTGGCCTAAGACCACTATTGACTGTATGAGGTCATCAGCTCGTTATCTCGCTCCGTATTGATCCATCGGTATCTGATAAGTGATTCCACTCATTGCGACAGTACAGGTTTTATGCCAACGGTTTTATGGTGTTGGAATGGTCGAAGCGTGGCACTGATTTTATTTACGAGATTCAGAAAGTACTTTTGATTTGTTTTGTTTCAACTTATACTTTTAAAACATTTTAATTGGATATTCTTCGATATTTTAATATAAAAATTAAAATTCTATTTATACGAATAAACTCCCGAAAACGTTTTCATATGACTCAGACTCTACATTTAGGCTCTATGGGTCGAATGGCCACTCCAAAATATTACTGTGCTTCGTTTTAAATAATTCTTTGTTACCTTCTTCCATTTAAATGTACCCTCAGGATGCAATGGGGTGGTGACGCATTGTATTCTACATCATGAGGACTCAGTGGGTTACCTAAGAGTAACGGTGATGGTGGTACTACGAAGTCCGTATATTTTGGGAGCACAAAAGAGAAACATAACAAGAAATAACATAAATAATATACTTACATACCATTATTATTCAGACACAAGAGGTGTTACAACACGCTAATTTAGAAACCAAATCAAAAAGGAACTGTACCCGTAGTATGTCAAGAAATAAAAAAGTGCCTTTATATAAAAATGTCGCCTACGTAATCATATCCAATATCGACATTTCGGCCTTTCCTGGCCTCTCAGTTATCAGCATTGACGGTCATGTTGACCGACCATGCCCATGTCAAGGGCCGTCCATTAGACGTCGGTGTCGGCCTAAATAAATCACACCGCGTCTCCGTAAGTGGCTAGGGCAAGTGTAGCCCGGAACCTACGTAATTGCATGGACCCTGATTTATTGGCACTACAAATCTGGAATGTAAAGCTTGAACTGTCCTCGAGTGTTTCATTGGATTTGTCCAAATTCTCAAGCCTCAACTTTGACTGCTAGATTTGATTTCCTTATTTGAATAATTGAAATCAGAACTTAGTCTCAAAAAGTTTCTTTATTGCTTTAGGATTGTTTCTTCCAGTTGAATGGCTATGTATCTTCTATTCTATACATATATAAAAATGAAGATTTGTTTCTATGTCCATTATAGAATGGTAAACTATGCATTTGCTCATGTAACGATAAGTGAGAACATAATATGGTACAGAGACGTGGTTGCTCACTAAGGGTTCCACAAGATGGCTCAAAGTCACCCAAAGGGCAATGGAGAGGGCTATGCTCCGAGTTTTCCTGCGCGATCGAATCAGAAATGAGGAGATACGCAGGAAAACCAACGCCATTGACACCCACCGGATTGCCAAACTTAAGTGGCAGTGGGCAAGCACATAGCACGCAGGACCGACGCCCGATGGGGCAGAAAAATCCTCGTTCCGGAAGGTGCAGTGCTGGTAGACCAACGACCTAGCAACGCGTGCAGGGTACGGGTAATAATGTATCATCATCGTAATTTTTATAGTGTTTGTTAGGAGAGCGGGTACGGGCTAATTACTAGCAATATAAAGTCTGATTAAATTTCTGGAATGCTTGTGTCATAGTCTACCCCTTTTTCTTTTACCATCCAGAACTAGCGTAGCAAATCTCTATAGCTTGGTAGTTTTGACCTTCAACCTAATCTATCAAAGTTTGCCAAAAAGTTACTATCCAAGGAATCCAAATTAACATTCCCGAGATCCAATCTAACTTACTTTCTGTGCTCGCTATTGAATAAAGATCGTACGATAAATGTACTTTTACTCACCTATACTTTAGCAATTATTTTTCTGACATCACCTGAACTTGAGTAAGGGTAATCACCGACTTGTATAATACAATTTTAATATTTTCCAATTTAATAAACACGATGGCCAACTCAAAGCTATCTCATATTCAAAAATGTGGCAACTAACTTCGTTTTAAATCATTCTTTCTTACCTTCGTCCTTTTAAATGTCCGAGTGGTAACGGATTTAGAATACATAGCGTCACCGCCCCATTCTATCCAGAGGGTGTCGTAGGAGCCGACAACAGGAAGTGACAAGGCCGATAACCTAGCCGTAAGAGAAGGAAAACTTGTTACAAAACTCTGATCTAACTTGTCTGGCCAGCGTGGTACAGTAGGCTAATTCTTCTACTAATGCTCAGCCTATAAATGACCCACTGCTGAGTCGGGCTTCCTCCTATTACATGGAGGCTAATCAGCCTACTGTGCCATGCTGGCCAGACGGGCTGGCACAGGGTGTAGTTTCAAGTGTTCCTTCTGTTGCGGCTAGGTTTTCAGTCATGTCACTTCCTTTTGTCAGCTCTTACGATACCCTCAGGATGGAACACTTGAACTTTATAATTTGAAGACAACCTTTGCTAATGACCAAATAATATAAAAGTGAGGACTTGGAGTCGCGGAAGAAGTGAAACTTCGTAATGTGGAAATGAAAATAGAAAGGGGTAGGAATTATTTTTAGTGAAATCATATGGTTCAATTTACATATATCTTTTAATTATCATTTTCGATTGGAGAATTATCCAAAATTATGACTCACTCTCTTCCTCTCTACTACTTTCTACCTTTGTGTATCATTCTTTCTCTCTCCCTCTTCCGCGTTAAACGTTTAACGCAACCTTGTTGGAAGTAGCATTAGAAATTTCACTTCAAAAATGTGTGTGACAGATATCCAAGTTGGACTTCTTCTTAATTGGTATAAGTATAACGTACAGTTGCCGCCACAGAATCATCGTTCAGGGAATCATCCATCACGCCAAATGCAGCTTCTGTAGTTGAACATAATTAACTAAAGCTTCACATGGCAGATTTCGTGTGAAATTGTGTCAGTTACAGATCCAGCGACCTAGTCCAAATACAATTGTATAATGGTTTCATTTTTTTAAACGGGATGTTCATCCAATGTGTAATTCTTGTACTGCGTTTTACGATCTACTACTACTACGCCCATATATTACCCACTGCTGAGTCGGGCCTCCTCCAGTTACATGGAAGGTATTTACCCTACTGTGCGCTGGCCAGACAAGTTGCAACAGGGCTTCGTATCAAGTTTTCTTTCTTCGTATAAAGTTGCTGCTAGGTTGTTGGCTTTGACGTTTCCGTTTGTCGATTCTTACGACACCCTTAGGGTAAAATGGGGTGGTGACACTAAGTATTCTAAATCTGTTCTAAGAGCTATATCTAGCGTAACATTTTAATTATTAAATTAATTCACATATTGAAGTTTATGGATTAGTCCCTTTCAAATAGCGATTAGCACTATTGTCCTACCGGTATTCAGTCCGTATTAAAACAGCCGTGGTCCAATTGTCTTGTTGCTCAGGAGGCAAATATCCGGAGAGGCATTAACCATTGTCCCATTTCGGAGAATCCCGCTGGATGCTAATCACATTTGCCATGAAATTCGCTCGTCGGTTTCGGCAGCAGATCCAATTTAATCAACACTCTTGAATGGGGCACTCATTTTGAGGATTGATTAATTAGTTAGCTAGTAATCGATTAAAGTTGTTTTGTACTTCCATAGAATGCAATCATATGATCTGTTGCATAACAGGACGTTTCATGTGCGTGGGGTTCCAAAATTGTATTTTGTCTCTTATACCTAGATTTACTTGCAATTAATATAGATTGTTCTTTGTCGGCTCTTATATTTGTTACATATTTTACCAAAGGAAATAAATACAATGATGTTTTAACTGGAGTTTTAAGCCCAAAAGGAAATGTGGCCAATCACAAGCTTGTTACCATAAACGTGCACTATCGCTGGCCTCAATCATATCACTTCATCACGTCGATCGAACGTGAAAATTAGTTATTAAAGTATGTTTTGAACCAACTTTTATTAATCTCTCAATACAAACGAACGAGTTTGTAGTTAATGTAAACGCTGTCGAACGTATGAAATTTTCACAGTAATTGGGAAAGTTGGCAGTTATTCGGCACGGTCGCAGGCTCGAGAGAAAATTAGGTGCTTAAGCTACCGCGTGAAGGCTGTATGCACGTTCCTGCTACCCTTATGAAGAAACTGTTTGGAAATTTCTTCGAACTAGAAGTTTCTAGAATTTCCTTTTGTTTTTATTTGGTAGTTTAGTAACAGTAGCAAGGGTGGTGGGAGATCAAAGATATGGATGGATTATAAGAGTGAGGAATTGTGTATGAAAAGTGTGACTGTAGATATGACGACTGATAGGTGTGTATGGAGACTACCACCTAGCGTGGGACAGCGGTCGGGAGATAATAATGGTAACTTTAAATACGACGATTTATAAGAGTTTTGTGTTAAAACCCACATAAAGAAAGTTCCTTTTGAGTTTGAGTTTAAATGATTGCCTACGTAAAAATAAACATAAAAATGACTGCATCTAAACTCCCAGAAACTTTTGTAAGATTGGCCATCTTCTGAATTACGCCACGCTGCGCTTTGTCATGCATAGTCCACGTCTTTACTTCATAGCCAACCCATTGCCATTTGAACTTCGCAATCCTTCGAGCTGTATCGTGCATAAATGTTATTATCTTATCTAATAAAATAAACCATTGACCTATAGTTTTGTCAAATATTATTGCGAAATTCAAGTATAATCCGAACTAAAATTTGAAGTATTTCAGCGGTTTGAATTGGCTGTGGGTCTCAAAGCCTTTGAACTTGCGAAGATCTTTCAGTGGTCCTTTTATGCTTGAAGTTGGAGCACTAGCGAAATGCCCAGACAGAATTGAGGCAAATTATATTTTCCTGGTAACTAAACTTAGCTAACACAACTACCTAATTTATATATGTAGTTGCTGTACTTAATTTAGATATAGAGTATAGAAATTAAGTATTGTAGGCCATTTTATTATTTGTAATATTCTTGACTTTGAAAATAGCTCTTTAGATTTTATGATCATTAAAATTACGTCGTAAAAACTTTTGCAACTTATATAATGAATAGATAAGCAAGTCTACGGTTTCCGCGATTATTACACTTTGAAATTAAACACTCTAAAGCGGATTTATCGCGTGCAATTTACATTATTTCATTCCGGTGGTCACGGGAGAGACTGCCAGTTGTCTTCTAAAGTAATAATTGTAAGCAAGCAGATGGTAGTTCCCAACCATCCTCTCTATTGAAATTTGTATGTTTTTTAATCACTAGCTAGATTCACGAATCATTTTTTAGGATGCAATAGAATTCCATGACCACAATTTTTGTATAGTATTCGAAACGTTGGCAATTAATAAATGAGAAATACACGCGATACATCCGTTAAGTGTTCAATTTTGATATTTAAGTTGAACAGTTGAACAACATATCTATCAAGCATTTCTCCTATTTAAATTGTTGTTGTCGAGATTATAAGTTCTTGTATATTAGTCTAATATCTTCCTTACCCTGTAGATTAATTTACCACCAGTTATAAAAAAACAATATTTAACCATCTACGTACCCCAGATAATTGTAATTATATTTGACTAGCGACCCGGCCCGGCTTCGCACGGCTGGAATTAAGCATGTATTATAAATATAAATCTTGCTCTTGAATCACTCTATCTATTAAGAGAAACTGCGTCTAAATCCGTTGCGTAGTATTAAAGATTTAAGCATAGGTACATAGGTACGGCGGACAGACGACAGCGACTTTGTTTTATACTATGTAATGATAATGATAACTGTTGGATTTTTATGTTCTCATGTAAGTGATACATCCATTAGTATAGTGTCTAAATGAGAATAAAGATCATTGAGCCGACCAGTTGATCCACAAAGCTAAAGTTTTAATAGCAAGTTAAAACTTGACGAATTCAATAAGTTCATTCGAATTCACGTTTCATGCTGACCAACAACCAGAGGGTAACAGTATAGCACAAATCTGACGTAGCCTATCAGAGGTTTACGAACATCATATAATCCCAAAATCTATTTCATATTTTACGTATATTTTATCGCCTTATTGACATAACCCAGTGCACGGGAAAGTTCCGAGAGCCCTAAAACCTGGCTTGAAGTTGTATTTTACGACGTAATGACAGAACCTCGCATGGAACTCACGTAGCTCATATAAACCAACACAATAGCTGTATTAGACCAATAATAACTTACGAGACAACACGGGTACTAGGGAAACTCGACACGTTATCGCCGAAATATATAATGGGTAACTTTAATTGGTTTGGGAAAAGAAAATTACCAGACTTATCCAAAAAAAATATAAACCTGGAAAATGTAAAGGTTTTGATGAGTTTGCTTGTGTTATTGACGTAACTTCTAAAGTGGGATTTTCAGACGATAACACTGATAGAAAGTAACTTACGTCCATGTTCATAATCTCACCAACTGTTTTCGTTGTGATATCAAGCAAATTTTGCTCCTGTAAATAGTATACTGGTGAAAAGGTAAGATGAAGTTCTTTATTTTCTACGATGTACACGCGATAATACGTATTAAAAGTCGAACTTCAAATACGGAAAATTAAATGTGCAGAATAGAAACAATAGTATTTTCGAACCAGCGGAGCAAAGTTTAATTCTTCCAAAACGTGCCACACTGCACTATCTTCACTCGTGCAAACATAATTCGAGTGTCATAAGCATTGAACTAACTTTAGTAGCGTTGGGAGTTTTATTTTTATTTTTTATTTATTTATTTAACAGTTAGTGACCTATCATTACAGGCTAACCCAATGCGATAGACTACTTATCATATAAGTAATGTTACGAGTAACAAATTACATACATTGCCGCCTTAGTGAATTCATTCAGAGTACAAGAAAATATGTCAATCCGTTCCGAAATGAGGTTGAGCGTGCCAAGCGCTCGCGTCAGCGGAGACTCCCGCAACAAGGCAGTGCGGGCTCGTGGTAACGCTAATAGTGGCGGACTACGCCGACGCCCCATCATCCTGTTTGGGACGCGTAACCGTACCTGCTCTAGCACCACGGCATCGAATTGCTTTCCCCTTATCACCTTGAAAACATAACGAACCAGCGCGTATGTCCTCCTGACCGCCAACTCAGAGTAGCCAACCATCCCCAAAATGAATAAGTTTGGATACTTTAGTGGGTAAAATGGGTAAACTCCATACAATCTTAAATATAAAAATCTTATAAACTTGTTTTGTACTCGCTCCAGCATTAGCGTATATTTAATTTCATGTGGAGCCCAGACGAAAGCGTTACTTTCTAGTTGGCTTCTAACCAAGGTGATATATAACGCCACAATCGCAGAAACGTTTTTGAAGTGTTTGACCGTACGGAGGGTAAACCCTAAATTACGGAATGCCTTTTTACATATTTTGGAAATGTGCTCCCTGAAATTGAACTCAGTTGTGAGAGTAACCCCTAAGTCTTTCACCTCAGTAACCCTGCTCAGCGGCACGTCGCCGATCCTATAGTTATATAGCACTGGACTGCGTGATCGCGTGAAAGCAATTGTTACACATTTCGAAGTATTAAATTCTAATAAGTTTCTCTGGCTCCAATTGACCACCCGATCTATGTCTTCTTGAAGTCTCTTGCAGTCGTCCTCGGTCTTTATTTCCAGGGACAGCTTCAGATCATCAGCAAATAATAAACAGTTTGCATACTTCACAACCTCTGGTAAATCATTGATCATTAACAAGAATTGTAGTGGTCCAAGGTTACTGCCTTGACTCACTCCAGATCTGGTCGGATATGAGTCTGATACTTGGCCACAATAGTCAACATATTGCCGCCGGCCCCTAAGGTAACTTGCAAAAAAGTTCAAAAGATGAGGGGTGAAACCGAATGCTGCTAACTTCATGAGCAATGTGTCGTTATCGACTAAATCGAACGCTTTTTTGAAGTCAAAGTAAGCTGCATCAGCTTGGCCACCATCATCCATTATTTGATTGACTTGAATTGCGTGGTTTAGTAAGTTAGTTGCGGTGCTCCTGTTTGGTCGAAATCCGTGTTGAGCCTCTGATAATTGTGCACTAACCTGACCGAATATTTTTTTGTATAACTATATTGTTATGAAACACTAGGGTTGTTGTCCGGGCAACTGAAAGTCTTTGATAGAAATGAACTCGACCAATCGCTTGGCTTCATCGATATTTTCATTTGGGTCATTATGGTCTCTCGATAAATGAGTTGAGACGGTCCTCCTCTAATTTACCAGAAGGTATTTTAACCTATCGTGCAACGTTGGCTAAGAGTCAGTTATTTAAATTTTACAGCTTCTTACTTACTTACTTAACGTAGAATTAGTCAAATAAATGACTAATTCTACGTCTACAATTCAATCGTGATGTTCTAATTTTTGTTTACTTTGTCGTCATCATTTTATCTCATATGTAATTCACTACCTAAACGAATCTCTTCCGATATGATCGAGTAAAATAACACAACTGTGCTTGCTAAGCATGCTAGTTAAGTATTTCAGGGAAGCTTTCTTTGGATTTTCCGCAGCATGGAATCTGCCGTGAAGACTATGTATTCTAAATTTGCCACACGGTAAACCTTTGTATCAATGTTATTTGGGATCTGATTCTTGATGGACTATCACATCAGTCCGGGTAAGACTGGTAAGGGGCGTGTAAGATTTGTCAAGTCATATGGGCTATAGACCGGCAGTCTACTGCTAACAACCCCATTGGTGCAGACTGAAATCTTTGTACCTCTCTCAGATATAAATTCTAAAAAATATCAGCCTTAGACCATATCTCAAGTAACAAACGTGATTCGACGCTGAAAAGCCAAACTTTTTTACAGACACCCAGTCTGCCGAGTCTGGGCAAATAAGAAAAAAGGAAAAATACACTTGTTGCTTTTCTTTTCACAAAACGATGTCGCCGACGCCTCCGCGACAAAGCGCAGTCAGTTAGACTAAGTGTCAAGAGATCAAAGGAGGTAAGACGGCTGGGAGCTAGCGCCGTAATAAACGAATAAGGTTATAATAAAATAACTACTTTGATAAAAGAGACGCGAGCTTCAACAGCGTTGATAATTTCATCTAGCTCTTTTAAACTTTTTAGTTGCGGGCTTGTGTGTATAAATTAGTCCAGAAAACGCAGATGCAATAATTTCTGAGTGACAAAGCTGAAATCTTATGGACTTATGATTTTTTTTTTTATAATGGCCAACGAATTGCCACCCACAGTGCCACATACCTAACCGTGGAACATTTAAAGCATACTGAAAATTAGGCTAAATGCAAGCTAGACTTTATTTTGCGGAACAATTATAATGTTTTTTGGTATGCCCATCACCAAAAACCCCCGGACATTTGGGCGAAATATGGTATTTTTCCCCGGATACCCCTGAAAAAGTATTTTTTACAACAAAATTAAAATCGAATGGAGTACGTATACAAAAATATTTTCCCCTGTCAACAAAAGTGTCCAACTTTTCACAACCGCTACCGGACGGCCCCCGGACGCTCTTAAAACTAGGACAAATCCGGGAAAATCCGGATGGATGGCAGCCTTAGGTAAAGTATATGCTTTAGGAAGAGTTATTTTTGCAAGTGTTGCATGTGGAACGTGCATGTGCAAGGGATAAACGGGTCATATTTATTTAATTACTAACTATCCCGGCAAACGTCGTTTTGCCAAATAATTAACCATCCCCCGCGCAACCCCCTTCCCCGCGCAACCCCCACCCCGCGCAACCCTTATGCTGAATCTTAAAAAAATAAAAGCAAAAAATTTCTCTAAAAAATAAACAATTTTTTTTTGACCCCTCCCTTAAAATTTAGCGGGATGAAAAATAGATGTTCTCCTATTCTCAGACCTACTCAATATGCTCACAAAATTTCATGAGAATCGGTCAAGCCGTTTCGGAGGAGTATGGCAACTAAAACTGTGACACGAGAATTTTATATATTAGATCCATTCTGTGTACACTGTGTCACCGTCCATAAACAAATTTAGAGTACACTGTGTCACCAACCCATACCATCCTGAGAGGTGTTGTAAGAAGCGACAAAAGGAACGCAAGAGGTAGATCCCCTAGCCGCAAATGAAGGAAAATAGTTTGTTCAATTTTCGTTTGTAAAGCTTTCCCGATGTGTATAGAGTCATTATCATTATTTCATAAATGACCCAATGGTAAGGATCCACCAGGTTATTGGAGGTAAATTAGCTGATTGCGCCATGCTGGCAAAACGTCGAAAAAAAAGTTTTATTTTTATGCTTGGACAATTCACACAACGTCATCTCGTCCCAAGTTAAGCAACTTAATGCTTGTGTTATGGTAACGAGATGGATGATAAACCACTAAGATAAATTTTTTTTTAGTAAATACATACATATTATAGATAAAAAAACACCCAGACCCGGAACAAATACTTGTAGGTCGTATAAATATTTCTTCCGTGCGGGGATCGAACCCGCGACATGCTGCGCAGCAGTCGATCGCTCAACCACTATTGTAAATCGCAATGTCACAGACTATTTAATACAAGCTTCAAATCCTAAAAATCACCTTCACAATGGTGGCACAGCGGATTCATTACGGCGATTTCTAGTAGCAAAAAGTTGGAAGTCACAACCTAAATGTCTGTTCCGACCGCAACATTAAATAAACACCCTTGTCCAAACCCACAATCTGGGACACAACTTGACCCAAGCACAGCCTTTTAAAAGTTTCGCCAAAAGACTTCGTGTAAATCCCGTGTGAGTCCCGGACCGTCAGAAGTTCCCAAAATGTCCAGCGATGACCCGAAACTTCTTTTTACTGTCGCCGTAAAACGCCCGTCCATAAATTGATATCGCCTTCTGAGTTCCAGTGTAATATCCACGCGGCGTAATTTGATTTGTCGAGTTCAAAAGGTTCTGGGACGTAAAATTTATCAGCTAATATAATATTGTTGAACGAACTAAGTGTTGTGTGGATTCATGACATAGCTGCCTCGTTGGTCTAGGGGTTACATGCCCCCCTAGACCAACGATGTATGGATCAACGGGTCCCGGGTTCGATTCCGGGGTCGGGCAAGTGTCTTTGTCTAAACCAGAGGCACTTGCTCTGAGTCTGGGTGTCATTTGTGTTCGTGAATTACATGTTTGTAAACTACCCCCGCTATACAGGTTATATATCATCATCATTTCAGCCAAAAGACGTCCACTACTGGACATAGGCCTCCCCCAAGGATTTCCACAAAGGCCGGTCCTGGGCCGCCCGCATCCACTGCTTTCCGGCGACCTTAACCAGGTCGTCGGTCCACCGTGTGGGAGGCCTACCAGCACTGCGCCTTATATATACCTAGTGCAAATTCAAATGATTTATTTTGTTTGGGTCAAGATGGACACTTACAAAAAGTCAACATTATATATCGATGATATCGATCGATATAATGAATTTGTTTGCTGAGTATTGAAAGCAATGAAAAATATTTAATTAACGTTCGTTTTAAATTATATTTACTAATCTCTGGATGAACATGTCAAACACACTAGAAGTGGATAAATTAATTATGTGAATAAAAGTGTGAATAAAGTGTATCATTATCACTATCACTACATAGTATAAAACAAAGTCGCATTCTTCTGTCCGTCCCTATGTATGCATAAATCTTTAAAACTACGCAACGGATTTTGAAGCGGTTTTTTTTAATAGATAGCGTGATTCAAGGGGAAGGTTTTTAAGTATAACCCACCCCCGCATTGCACGGGCGAAACCGGGGCGGGCCACTAGTATAATATATAACACTCCTACTCTTATTCGATGCACCACATCATCTACAAGTGACCAGTAATCTATAGAAAGAAAACAGCGATGGAAGGATTATAGAAGTGAGGAATTGTGAATGAAAGGTGTGAGTGTAGGTATGACGACTGATAGGTGTGTGTGGAGACTACCACCTAGTGTGGGACAAGGACCGTAAGATGATAATGGTATTTATAAATTAGACGATTTATAAGAATTTTGTGATGAAACCTACGTAAATAAAGTTCCTTTTGGGCTTGAGTTTGAAAAGAAGAAGAAATGTACGCGCTACGCGTAGTGAACAAACAAAATATCAATGCCTTCAAAGATAACACGTTTCTATAATAAGGAGTATATTGGTTCGTGAATGATATGAGGTTATGATATGATCCCTAAATTCAATTACACGGTGGACGCAGTTTCGCCTTAAAGTGACTAATCCAATTTCACTGAAACCTAATTTGTATGAAATTCACTCCCTCGAGTGCAAGCGACACCTGCGAGAGCTTAGGCGTCTGCAAATTGTAGGTCATTCTATCTGCATTCAACAGAAATTGGATGACTAGTGCTTGCAGCATGGTAAACTATTTGCCATTTCCATGTTCGTCATGGATGAGGCCTGAATGAGCTGCGGGTGAAGCATACAGCTTGCCTCATGGTAAATGTTGCCTATGGATGTTTCTAACCTCGCCAAACCTGTAAAACGGGTCTCCTCCAGTTACATGGAGGATAATTAGCCTACTGTGCCACGCTGGCCAGACGGGTTGGCACAGAGTTTCGTATCAAGATTTCCTTCTCTTATTAGAAAATCCTTCTATCGGCGCTTACGACACCTTCACGGATTTAAAATACATAAATAAATAAATATCCTTGGACATTTCACACAACGCCATCTCGTCCCAAGCTAAGCAACTTAATGCTTGTGTTATGGTAACGAGATGGATGATAAACTACTTATTATACTTTTTTTTTGTAAATACATACTTATTATAGATAGAAAACACCCAGACCCGGAACAAATACTTGTAGGTTCATCCATCCCATTCCATGCTGAAGGTGTAAAAGCCGACGAATGGAAATGACAAGACCGGTAACCTAGCCACAAGAGAAGGAAAACTTGATAGGAAACTTTGTGCCAACCCGTCTGGCCAGCGTAGCACAGTAGGCTTATTACTCTCCATATAGTTGGAGGAGGCCCGACTCAGCACCTACCTCGTTCGGGAAACTCCTGGAAATGGTACCCATCCATCAGCAGGGCCAGACGTTGCTTAACATGCAGATTGATGACGCTCACAACAGAGCGCTGTTCGCTTAGAGGCTAACTAAATGATTAAAAAACTAATATACTGATGCTATATGAGAACCAAATTGTGTGAGTAACTGCTTTATTCACACACCACCTCCTCTCAAAGTAATGAAGCCGATAAAGTGTAATGACCGTAATTACAATCAAACCGTCCCATTAATATTGGGCTGCTCCTCAATCATGTGGGCTAGAACATGGTGCTGAGCGAGCGATAACCGGAGCGTTAGTAAGAGAATAGTATACCAGATAAACACCGCTTACACTTGAGCTCTACCTATCTGCAAGTGAAGGAAAGGCCAGGGTCCCTGAACTTAAAATGCCCTGACGGGTACCAGCTCTCACATACACACAACGAAACACAGTAAAACTGCTTGGCGCAGGACTAAGATGGACTAAGAGGGGGCTATGTGAACTTGGCACCCGACTTTTCCAAAATTATGTTTTTTTGTGTTTTGAGATAGATTTGGGTAAGTAGTAGATAGTAGTAAAAATATTTTCGTTTGTAGTAATTCCAAAAAAAAAAATAAAAAATGTTAAAAAAATTCCATCTCCCGAAATTGAAAAAATCAAATTTTTTTTACTATTTATATTATTAATCGTATGTAGTGGATTGTAGTAAACTTTTTTTTGTTTGTAGTAAAACAGAAAAAATATGAAAAATATTTTCATTTGAGAGTATTATATCATCACGATCTCGGTAACGAAAAATCGGTTTCCAAGGTAAAATCGATTATAATGAACGTCCGAAACCTCTAAGAAAGGTTCCCAGAGGTTAGTAGTGGACGAATTTTCGATTGTAGTAAACAACTTTTTATAAAAAAAGTGACCATCTTAAAAAACACTCGTTTCGGCGTCGTTTACGTGAAATAACTCTAGTTTGAATAGAGATACGGTTACTACAAACCTCCTAATCTACTGAGAAAGGGTCCTAGAGGTAAGTAGTGAACCAATTTTCGATTGTAGTAAACGATTTTTTATAAAAAAGTGACCATCTTAGAAAACACTCGTTTTGGCGAGGTTTACGTGAAATAACTCTAGTTTGCATAGAGATACGGTTATTACAAACCTCCTAATCTACTGCGAAAGGGTCCTAGAGGTTAGTAGTGAACGAATTTTCGATTGTAGTAAACAACTTTTTATAAAAAAGTGACCATCTTAGAAAACACTCGTTTTGGCGTCGTTTACGTGAAATAACTCTAGTTTGAATAGAGATACGGTTACTACAAACCTCCTAATCTACTGCGAAAGGGTCCTAGAGGTTAGTAGTGAACGAATTTTCGATTGTAGTAAACAACTTTTTATAAAAAAGTGACCATCTTAGAAAACACTCGTTTTGGCGACGTTTACGTGAAATAACTCTTGTTACAAAGGCGATACGGTTACTACAAACCTCCTAATCGACTGAGAAAGGGTCCTAGAGGTTAGTAGTGAACGAATTTTCGATTGTAGTAAACAACTTTTTATAAAAAAGTGACCATCTTATAAAACACTCGTTTTGGCGACGTTTACGTGAAATAACTCTTGTTACAAAAGAGATACGGTTACTACAAACCTCCTAATCGACTGAGAAAGGGTCCTAGAGGTTAGTAGTGAACGAATTTTCGATTGTAGTAAACGACTTTTTATAAAAAAAGTGACCATCTTAGAAAACACTCGTTTCGGCGACGTTTACGTGAGATAACTCTAGTTTGAAAAGAGATACGGTTACTACAAACATCCTAGTCGACTGAGAAAGGGTCCTAGAGGTTAGTAGTGAACGAATTTTCGATTGTAGTAAACAACTTTTTATAAAAAAAGTGACCATCTTAGAAAACACTCGTTTTGGCGTCGTTTACGTGAAATAACTCTAGTTTGAATAGAGATACGGTTACTACTAACCTCCTAATCTACTGCGAAAGGGTCCTAGAGGTTAGTAGTGAACGAATTTTCGATTGTAGTAAACAACTTTTTATAAAAAAGTGACCATCTTAGAAAACACTTGTTTTGGCGACGTTTACGTGAAATAACTCTTGTTACAAAAGAGATACGGTTACTACAAACCTTCTAATCGACTGAGAAAGGGTCCTAGAGGTTAGTAGTGAACGAATTTTCGATTGTAGTAAACAACTTTTTATAAAAAAAGTGACCATCTTAAAAAACACTCGTTTCGGCGTCGTTTACGTGAAATAACTCTAGTTTGAATAGAGATACCGTTACTACAAACCTCCTAATCGACTGAGAAAGGGTCCTAGAGGTAAGTAGTGAACGAATTTTCGATTGTAGTAAACAACTTTTTATAAAAAAAGTGACCATCTTAAAAAACACTCGTTTCGGCGTCGTTTACGTGAAATAACTCTAGTTTGAATAGAGATACGGTTACTACAAACCTCCTAATCTACTGCGAAAGGGTCCTAGAGGTTAGTAGTGAACGAATTTTCGATTGTAGTAAACAACTTTTTATAAAAAAGTGACCATCTGAGAAAACACTCGTTTTGGCGACGTTTACGTGAAATAACTCTTGTTACAAAGGAGATACGGTTACTACAAACCTCCTAATCGACTGAGAAAGGGTCCTAGAGGTTAGTAGTGAACGAATTTTCGATTGTAGTAAACGACTTTTTATAAAAAAAGTGACCATCTTAGAAAACACTCGTTTCGGCGACGTTTACGTGAGATAACTCTAGTTTGAAAAGAGATACGGTTACTACAAACATCCTAGTCGACTGAGAAAGGGTCCTAGAGGTTAGTAGTGAACGAATTTTCGATTGTAGTAAACAACTTTTTATAAAAAAAGTGACCATCTTAAAAAACACTCGTTTCGGCGTCGTTTACGTGAAATAACTCTAGTTTGAATAGAGATACGGTTACTACAAACCTCCTAATCTACTGAGAAAGGGTCCTAGAGGTTAGTAGTGAACGAATTTTCGATTGTAGTAAACAACTTTTTATAAAAAAAGTGACCATCTTAAAAAACACTCGTTTCGGCGTCGTTTACGTGAAATAACTCTAGTTTGAATAGAGATACGGTTACTACAAACCTCCTAATCTACTGCGAAAGGGTCCTAGAGGTTAGTAGTGAACGAATTTTCGATTGTAGTAAACAACTTTTTATAAAAAAGTGACCATCTTAGAAAACACTCGTTTTGGCGACGTTTACGTGAAATAACTCTTGTTACAAAGGAGATACGGTTACTACAAACCTCCTCATCGACTGAGAAAGGGTCCTAGAGGTTAGTAGTGAACGAATTTTCGATTGTAGTAAACAACTTTTTATAAAAAAGTGACCATCTTAGAAAACACTCGTTTTGGCGAGGTTTACGTGAAATAACTCTAGTTTGCATAGAGATACGGTTACTACAAACCTCCTATTCTACTGCGAAAGGGTCCTAGAGGTTAGTAGTGAACGAATTTTCGATTGTAGTAAACAACTTTTTATAAAAAAAGTGACCATCTTAAAAAACACTCGTTTCGGCGTCGTTTACGTGAAATAACTCTAGTTTGAATAGAGATACGGTTACTACAAACCTCCTAATCTACTGCGAAAGGGTCCTAAAGGTTAGTAGTGAACGAATTTTCGATTGTAGTAAACAACTTTTTATAAAAAAGTGACCATCTTAGAAAACACTCGTTTTCTAACAAGAGTTATACCACGTAAACGACGCCGAAAGGAGTGTTTCTTAAGATAGTCACTTTTTTATAAAAAGTCGTTTACTACAATCGAAAATTCGTTCACTACCAACCTCTAGGACCCTTTCTCAGTCGATTAGGAGGTTTGTAGTAACCGTATCTCCTTTGTAACAAGAGTTATTTCACGTAAACGTCGCCAAAACGAGAGTTTTCTAAGATGGTCACTTTTTTATAAAAAGTTGTTTACTACAATCGAAAATTCGTTCACTACTAACCTCTAGGACCCTTTCTCAGTCGATTAGAAGGTTTGTAGTAACCGTATCTCCTTTGTAACAAGAGTTATTTCACGTAAACGACGCCGAAACGAGTGTTTTTTAAGATGGTCACTTTTTTTATAAAAAGTTGTTTACTACAATCGAAAATTCGTTCACTACTAACCTCTAGGACCCTTTCTCAGTCGATTAGAAGGTTTGTAGTAACCGTATCTCCTTTGTAACAAGAGTTATATCACGTAAACGACGCCGAAACGAGTGTTTTTAAGATGGTCACTTTTTTATGAAAAGTCTTTTACAACAATCGAAAATTCGTTCACTACTAACCTCTAGGACCCTTTCTCAGTCGATTAGGAGGTTTGTAGTAACCGTATCTCTTTTGTAACAAGAGTTATTTCACGTAAACGTCGCCAAAACGAGTGTTTTCTAAGATGGTCACTTTTTTATAAAAAGTTGTTTACTACAATCGAAAATTCGTTCACTACTAACCTCTAGGACCCTTTCTCAGTAGATTAGGAGGTTTGTAGTAACCGTATCTCTATGCAAACTAGAGTTATTTCACGTAAACCTCGCCAAAACAAGTGTTTTCTAAGATGGTCACTTTTTTATAAAAAGTTGTTTACTACAATCGAAAATTCGTTCACTACTAACCTCTAGGACCCTTTCTCAGTCGATTAGAAGGTTTATAGTAACCGTATCTCCTTTGTAACAAGAGTTATTTCACGTAAACGTCGCCAAAACGAGTGTTTTCTAAGATGGTCACTTTTTTATAAAAAGTTGTTTACTACAATCGAAAATTCGTTCACTACTAACCTCTAGGACCCTTTCGCAGTAGATTAGGAGGTTTGTCGTAACCGTATCTCTATGCAAACTAGAGTTATTTCACGTAAACCTCGCCAAAACGAGTGTTTTCTAAGATGGTAACTTTTTTATAAAAAGTTGTTTACTACAATCGAAAATTCGTTCACTACTAACCTCTAGGACCCTTTTCTCAGTCGATTAGAAGGTTTGTAGTAACCGTATCTCCTTTGTAACAAGAGTTATTTCACGTAAACGTCGCCAAAACGAGTGTTTTCTAAGATGGTCACTTTTTTATAAAAAGTTGTTTACTACAATCGAAAATTCGTTCACTACTAACCTCTAGGACCCTTTCTCAGTAGATTAGGAGGTTTGTAGTAACCGTATCTCTATGCAAACTAGAGTTATTTCACGTAAACCTCGCCAAAACGAGTGTTTTCTAAGATGGTCACTTTTTTATAAAAAATCGTTTACTACAATCGAAAATTCGTTCACTACTAACCTCTAGGACCCTTTCTCAGTAGATTAGGAGGTTTGTAGTAACCGTATCTCTATTCAAACTAGAGTTATTTCACGTAAACGACGCCGAAACGAGTGTTTTTTAAGATGGTCACTTTTTTTATAAAAAGTTGTTTACTACAATCGAAAATTCGTTCACTACTAACCTCTAGGACCCTTTCTCAGTCGATTAGAAGGTTTGTAGTAACCGTATCTCCTTTGTAACAAGAGTTATATCACGTAAACGACGCCGAAACGAGTGTTTTTTAAGATGGTCACTTTTTTTATAAAAAGTTGTTTACTACAATCGAAAATTCGTTCACTACTAACCTCTAGGACCCTTTCTCAGTCGATTAGAAGGTTTGTAGTAACCGTATCTCCTTTGTAACAAAAGTTATATCACGTAAACGACGCCGAAACGAGTGTTTTTTAAGATGGTCACTTTTTTTATAAAAAGTCTTTTACTACAATCGAAAATTCGTTCACTACTATCCTCTAGGACCCTTTCTCAGTCGATTAGGAGGTTTGTAGTAACCGTATCTCTTTTGTAACAAGAGTTATTTCACGTAAACGTCGCCAAAACGAGTGTTTTCTAAGATGGTAACTTTTTTATAAAAAGTTGTTTACTACAATCGAAAATTCGTTCACTACTAACCTCTAGGACCCTTTCTCAGTCGATTAGGAGGTTTGTAGTAACCGTATCTCTTTTGTAACAAGAGTTATTTCACGTAAACGTCGCCAAAACGAGTGTTTTCGAAGATGGTCACTTTTTTATAAAAAATCGTTTACTACAATCGAAAATTCGTTCACTACTAACCTCTAGGACCCTTTCGCAGTAGATTAGGAGGTTTGTAGTAACCGTATCTCTATGCAAACTAGAGTTATTTCACGTAAACCTCGCCAAAACGAGTGTTTTCTAAGATGGTCACTTTTTTATAAAAAATAGTTTACTACAATCGAAAATTCGTTCACTACTAACCTCTAGGACCCTTTCTCAGTAGATTAGGAGGTTTGTAGTAACCGTATCTCTATTCAAACTAGAGTTATTTCACGTAAACGACGCCGAAACGAGTGTTTTTTAAGATGGTCACTTTTTTTATAAAAAGTCGTTTACTACAATCGAAAATTCGTTCACTACTAACCTCTAGGACCCTTTCTCAGTCGATTAGGAGGTTTGTAGTAACCGTATCTCTTTTGTAACAAGAGTTATTTCACGTAAACGTCGCCAAAACGAGTGTTTTCTAAGATGGTCACTTTTTTATAAAAAGTTGTTTACTACAATCGAAAATTCGTTCACTACTAACCTCTAGGACCCTTTCTCAGTAGATTAGGAGGTTTGTAGTAACCGTATCTCTATGCAAACTAGAGTTATTTCACGTAAACCTCGCCAAAACAAGTGTTTTCTAAGATGGTCACTTTTTTATAAAAAGTTGTTTACTACAATCGAAAATTCGTTCACTACTAACCTCTAGGACCCTTTCTCAGTCGATTAGAAGGTTTATAGTAACCGTATCTCCTTTGTAACAAGAGTTATTTCACGTAAACGTCGCCAAAACGAGTGTTTTCTAAGATGGTCACTTTTTTATAAAAAGTTGTTTACTACAATCGAAAATTCGTTCACTACTAACCTCTAGGACCCTTTCGCAGTAGATTAGGAGGTTTGTCGTAACCGTATCTCTATGCAAACTAGAGTTATTTCACGTAAACCTCGCCAAAACGAGTGTTTTCTAAGATGGTAACTTTTTTATAAAAAGTTGTTTACTACAATCGAAAATTCGTTCACTACTAACCTCTAGGACCCTTTTCTCAGTCGATTAGAAGGTTTGTAGTAACCGTATCTCCTTTGTAACAAGAGTTATTTCACGTAAACGTCGCCAAAACGAGTGTTTTCTAAGATGGTCACTTTTTTATAAAAAATCGTTTACTACAATCGAAAATTGGTTCACTACTAACCTCTAGGACCCTTTCTCAGTAGATTAGGAGGTTTGTAGTAACCGTATCTCTATTCAAACTAGAGTTATTTCACGTAAACGACGCCGAAACCAGTGTTTTTTAAGATGGTCACTTTTTTATAAAAAGTTGTTTACTACAATCGAAAATTCGTTCACTACTAACCTCTAGGACCCTTTCTCAGTCGATTAGAAGGTTTGTAGTAACCGTATCTCCTTTGTAACAAGAGTTATATCACGTAAACGACGCCGAAAGGAGTGTTTCTTAAGATAGTCACTTTTTTATAAAAAGTCGTTTACTACAATCGAAAATTCGTTCACTACTAACCTCTAGGACCCTTTCTCAGTCGATAAGGAGGTTTGTAGTAACCGTATCTCTTTTCAAACTAGAGTTATTTCACGTAAACGACGCCGAAACGAGTGTTTTTTAAGATGGCCACTTTTTTATAAAAAGTTGTTTACTACAATCGAAAATTCGTTCACTACTAACCTCTAGTACCCTTTCTCAGTCGATTAGGAGGTTTGTAGTAACCGTATCTCCTTTGTAACAAGAGTTATTTCACGTAAACGACGCCGAAACGAGTGCTTCTTAAGATAGTCACTTTTTTAATAAAATACGTTTACTACAAACGAAAATTCGTCCACTACTAACCTCTGGGAACCTTTCTTAGAGGTTTTGGACGTTCATTATAATCGATTTTACCTTGGAAACCGATTTTTCGTTACCGAGATCGTGATGATATAATACTCTCAAATGAAAATATTTTTCATATTTTTTCTGTTTTACTACAAACAAAAAAAAGTTTACTACAATCCATTACATACGATTAATAATATAAATAGTAAAAAAAAATTTGATTTTTTCAATTTCGGGAGATGGATTTTATTTAACATTTTTTATTTTTTTTTTGGAATTAATACAAACGAATATATTTTTACTACTATCTACTACTTACCCAAATCTATCTATAAAACACAAAAAAACATAATTTTGGAAAAGTCGGGTGCCAAGTTCACATAGCCCTAAGAGGGTGGTAGCGAGGGCGGACCATCATTCATTTGTTGACTTTTTCAACACGTGTTTTTCCTATCGTGCGGTGGGGATATGTAATATTCTTCCCCTTCCCCACACGAGTCAGTAGGCTAATTTCTCTCCCCCACCGGGGACCCTTTTGCTCAATATGTTTGCTGGCCTACAAGTAAAGAAATTCTTGACTGAAACTGCTAATGGATAAGCGAGAACAAGCTTGGCCCCACCGTGGCATTGTAGGCTAATTAACCTCCATGTAAATGGAGGACGCCCGACTGAGCAGTAGTAATATAACTAAAAAGAAGTGATCAAGAAGTATTTCCAAAGAACCCTAAAGATGAGGGAATTCTTCACCAAGTTGCTTATAACTAGGTTAATAGTTCAATATTGGGCCTGCCGAAATGCGGTACTAATAATGATTATGCCCATTACCCCTATTCGGGCCAATTAGCGTTAGTAAACAAGCAAGGTGACCTACATTACCCGTTTAGTATGCACATGCAAATCTTCATGCTTGGAACTTGGGCAATGAACAGAGAAATCTTTAAAACCGCAAGTCTTGGAAATGGCGATGCCTATTTGAATACCACTTACGTACTTTTTAACGTGTGATTTCGGATTAAGAATACGCAATGTCACCATCCCATCCTATTCTGAGTGTCTAGGAGGCTACTAAAGTTAAGCAATCACCTAGAATAGGAAGCTTGATACAATGACAACCAGTATTTCCAGCGTGGTATTCAAAATCAAACTCATTTAATCAAGTTGGCTCAATAGAGCTCTTTCGACAAGTCAAACATCAAAATAATTTTTAAAATTCACCAGTGAATATTGAAAATTGATTATTTACCATCTACCACCGGTTCGGTAGGCAGCTCTACAGAGAAGAGCCGGCTAGAAACTATGTAGTTGCTCTTTTGACAGATTAGATTTATGACAGATTTGTGAGACCAAACTCGCGTAAAAGTCGCAAAGGGCTAAACATCAGCCAGATATAGTCAACAATAGCAACCTTGTAATGCCCGAGCCAAACGACCCTCAGCAACGGCACCTGTTCACAAGCATGACGCATGTGGCAGCCATCGCCCTCCTCAACCATATTGCAAGGAAAAGAACGACGCGCATAGTGATCTAATTTTCGTCCATGAATTTGTAGATAGCCTGACTCATTAGTAGCACTTTTATTAACATGAAAAATACAGCAAAACTTCGCTCATGTAGACCCAGATCTGGATAAAAAGAGTCGGATATAAAACTAATAAGATTCACGAACGCCACAATTTACAAAAAAATAACAACTTTTTTTAATATAGATATCGTTTCTATCAAACTGCTATCTTGTTTTTCTTTTCTTTAAGTTATTTCAGACCTAATAAGTTGTATACGTATTGATCCGCGTATTAAACGTATCTTAATGTGCGTTTTTCTCAGTCACATTTTGTTGTTTCTGTGCGTAGTTTGTATTAAATTACTTTATTAATTTTGTTTCAGATGTGAACAGATTCTGTGCGAGATATTGAGGATATAAACAAAAAGGTATGTAGAGGTCTTCATCAAATCAAATTCTTTAGGAAAGAATAAGAATATCATGGAATATTCTTATCCTTTCCTGCATATTTTGTACTTTTGCACCCGGAAATCAGGGACCAAAATCTGTGTAAAGTTTAGTGAAACCCATAGATTCGTATCAGAACTGCCAACATAGCCAGGACCTCCAAATACTGGATTGCTGAGGCAGACAGGGCCCCGAGTGGCGAGCATCCACCCGAAAGTTCAATGCTGGTAGGAGGACCAACGTTCTGGTTAAGGTCACCCGATGCAGGCGGCGCAGGATCCGCCTTTTTGTGGAAAGCCTTGGGGGGTGTTTAGTAGTGGACTTTTGGCTGAAATGATGATGATGATGACGTGAACGAAGTCGCGAACGGAAGGTACTGTAACGTAAACGAATGAATTGGGAAGATGTCGAGCGTTCACGTCTAGCCCAGTAATAAGCTTTCGAAGTTCACGGCGTTAAATCGTTGGGCCAAGCATTCGCTTTTTTGTGTTGGTGGTTCTGTACATAATTCAGTGTTTATATAAAATTATAATAACGATGAAAATAATGAATAAAGGTAATTTATGGTTATGGTTTTAGAGTCTCCATTTAGTGTATGGCTGACTGCTTTCTTCGATCAAACCCCCGACAAAAAAGAGTGGCGTTATAAGTTAGACGTGTTCATGTATCACTGTACTCTGTAGCATCGAAGCTTCAAACGGACAGACCGAATATATAGCGTAATAATATATTTTTTAATAAGCAAAAATTTCTAGGTGTTGGTCGCGTTCCGAACTGGTGGTAGATGGTAGTTTTCTTTTTATTGTATAATATGATGATGAATAATGTGTTGATGTAATGTATTTGTAAGCGTACATCGTAACCCAAACAAAATAAATGATTGAGTTGAATTGAGTTATAACGGAGCTCTTAGGCATGTTTTTATTAAAATCGGTTCACCCGTTTCAAGGAAAGCTTTGGTCGCTTTATGCAAGTAGCATACTCCTAAATATATTCAATTTTGGTTATGATATCAAGAGTGTTTTGCTTTCACATGGCTTTCACCCAATTTACTACAGTACCCTACAAAAGCATTAGACACGAGCCAGCCACTCGAGATACACTTTACGTAAGTACTGTAAAAATGTTATTCTCTTTCGGCCAAGTAGATGGCCCAATGTGACGTATTATGTGAGTGTCTATATAAATATAAATATCCTTGGACATTTCACACAACGCCATCTCGTCCCAAGCTAAGCAACTTTATGCTTGTGTTATGGTAACGAGATGGATGATAAAGTACTTAAATACATACCTACATATTGTAGATAGAAAACACCCACACCCGGAACAAATACTTGTAGGTCGTACAAATATGTCTTCCGTGCGGGGATCGAACCCGCGACAAATTCTGGATAAATTGCTGATGAACTGATGTTAATATGCTTACCACGAATCAATCAAACCTAGACTTATTACTAGTGACCGATCGAATATTTTTTTTCGGTGTCGGCCAAGAAATCTAGTTTCGGCCAATACCGTAACAAATATTTTTTTATTATTTCAATCATCATCATCATTTCAGCCAAAAGACGTCCAATGCTGGACGTAGGCCTCACCCAATGATTTCCACAAAAGGCAGGTCCTGGGCCGCCGCATCTATCGTTTTCCGGCGACCTTAAGCAAGTCATCGGTCCACCGTGTGGGAGGCCTACCAGCACCGCGCTTTCCGGAACGCAGTCGCCACTCGAGGACTTTTCTGTCCCTTAAGGAGATACTAATAAGAAAATTATTTCCATAGACATACAATAATAACAGAAATGCAACTAAAAACAAAAGAAAGGCTTACCTAATTATGCATAGGCATAACATAATCTTGCAATGCGATTAACGATGGACCTTAGTAATAATAATTGACGTTATTTTATGAGTAATTTTCGAGACATCAACAAGATCCAAACAAGCACATAATACCTACAATTTACCCGTGTATAAAATACTATTGTAAAACTATTTACAATAGTATTTATAAAACCCCTTTTTCAAGATGCGCTTTATTTTTTTGTTAAAATTCCCAGGCGTTTTATGTTTATTGTTGTCTCAGCAGGATCCAATTTGTGCACGTGTTTTGTACACGTGGTTATTTTTGTAACGAGAACTGCATGCCACAGGGTAAACAAACGCAGAAAGTTCACAGATCTGGGTGGTCAAACGCACTGCTGCAAAAAAACGCTATTTTAAACCTAAAAATACTTCATTTTGGAGTCGGCAAAATTTTGAAACACGTATTATACAGAGTTGATATGACAGAGGGGCATTAAATTACACTACGTATACTATATGTGATTAGTATGAATTCGAAACGGTACAAAAAAAATACACGTGATTTTTCATGGGGGGTGGAGGGGTAGTCTTAAACCGCACCAGGTATCACCAAGAGGAAGGGAGGGGTTAAAAAATGTTTAAAAAAACATCACGTGATTAATGGACAGCCTCTAAGGTTAATAAACGATGCGTTAGGCATAAACACCGTGAATTACATGTTTGTAAACTGTCCCCGCGACACAGGTTATAGCTAAGGCAGGGGTTGCAATTAAAAAAAACTATCTAAGTCCGGCGCCAAGCTATTTTACTGTGTTCCTTCGTGCCGGTGCCCGACAGGGCATTTCCTTGAATTGCCTGCTCCGCTTTAGACTCTGTCGTTGCTTTCCACCACGCAAGCCTAAGGTCAAAGGCATATTTATGTCCAAGGATATATTTATTTATTTACTAAAGACATTAATAAAAAAATTAAAAAAACCTATAGGACATCTACTCCTTCTCAGCCTATACATGATCTACTGCTGAGTCGGGCCTTCTCCATTTACGTGGAGGGTAATTAGCCACGCTGGCCAGACGGGTTGGCACAAGGATTCGTATCAAGTTTACCTTCTCTTGCGGCTGCGTGTTCGGCCTTGGCATATCCTTTTGCCGGCTCTTACAACCTTCAGGATGAAATGGGGTGTGTGTATTCTAAATTGCACCGTACGGAATTATATTTTAATAAAAAGGTTCTACTAACTAGCAACAGGAATTTGTACAAGAACAAGCAGAGACATCTATTTTCAAAAAAAGGAACTATCTCAATCCGAGACTGTTGCGATAGAATTTTGTAATAGATATTTAAAAAACACCATACATCTAGTTTAGAAATATTTTCTCAAGTCGCTTGAAAGATCACTAACATTTCAATAATGTATTTGAAAAAACCTCTCGCGGATATAAATCAAACGAAAGTAAACTGTCTCAAAGCATGTGTGGTGTTTCTGTTTCATTTCGACAGCAAATCACTTAAAATGAGTTACTGTGGCCACTGAGTGCGGTGGGTAAATCATTGTATGTACTTAATTAGTTCTAGAAACGCTGTCTTGATAAATGTTTTGTGAGTTATATGGCCCAATTCAAAAGAGTTAGCGTGTTAAAAATAATATGTATGTAAAGTCATTATACTTTTCCAACCCGTCAGGCTTCTCCTAAGGCATGCCATATGTCCTTAGCTTGAACCATCCAGCTGCTACCATATAGAGAACTAACAATTGACTTATAGCTCCGTACATTTTTTTGTAAACATATCTTTTAGACTACCTCAAACTCAAACTCAAAAGGAACTTTATTTACGTAGGTTTCATCACAAAACTCATATAAATAAATCATATTACAGGTACAGACAGTCATATTTATAAAAACTGTTTTCATCTCACGGCCCCTATTTTGTGAAATACCCTTCTAGTCCCTAAAGCTTAACACAAAAATTATCGAAAGCGATTCCATGATTTTGGCGTGGATGTAACAGTTAACCTTTATCGCCGTACATCTGTGGTTCTGTTGCTAGGAGATAGAAATCTCAAAATAACTCCGCTTGACTATCACGAATTTTGGATCAACGGGTCCCGGGTTCGATTCCGGGGTCGGGCAAGTGTCTTTGTCTAAACCAGAGACACTTGTTCTGAGTCTGGGTGCCATTTGTGTTCGTGTATTACATGTTTCTAAACTGCCCCCGCGGTTCAGGTTATACCTAGTGCAGGGGTTTCGTACCGGGACGTAATTTAAAATCGCTTGTCGCTTATGAATTGAGTCGGGTTATTTCCACTGTGTACTAACTCTGTTTAGTCGGCGGTTGGAACTCGCTATCTGGTCTGTGCAAACCGAATAGATAACTCAAGTTTGGCTTAAATTAGTAATTGAATGCATTTCCTTGTACACATAACAATTCGTAACGCAAACTTGTAATATTGTATCAAAGGCAACTTTCACCAACAACAACTGCTTTATCAAAGCATAACTGATCCACTGCTGTGTCAAACCTCCTACACTAGTGTGAAGGGAAAATAACAAACCCTTGATTGTTTCCAAGGCGTACTCGTTAATATCCAAAACATAATATGTAATAGCAACTTATTCTCTTCATCAATAGATGTCCCACGGCTGAGACGGCCTCTTCCAAGTTCATGGAGGTAAATGTAGCGTACAATATAACATGACTGTACAAAGACCTTTTATGTGTTAGACTAGCAAGCCGATGATCTTGAAAAGACTTAGCAGGCTCATCCAAACACTTGATGGAAACCTTTAAAAGTAACTAAACCAGTTAAGTAGTCACTACTACTACTCAGCCCATAAATGACCCACTACTGAGTCAGGCCTCCTCCCATCGCAGGAAGGGTAATTAGCCTACTGTGCCACGCTGGCCAGACGGGTTGGCATATGGTTTCGTTTCAAGTTTTCCTTCTCTTGCGGCTAGGTTTTCCGCCATGTCATTTCCTTTTGTCGGCTCTTACGACACCCTCAGTATGGAATGGGGTGGTGACTCTATGTATTCTAAATCCGTCACCACACGGACAAGTTATAAATAAATAAATAAATAAATATCCTTGGACATTACACACAACGCCATCTCGTCCCAAGCTAAGCAACTTAATGCTTGTGTTATGGTAACGAGATGGATGATAAACTACTTATATACATTTTTTTTTTGTAAATACATACATATTATAGATAAAAATGACACCCAGACTCCGAGCCAGTGCCTCTGGTTTAGACAAAGACACTTGCCCGACCCCGGAATCGAACCCGGGACCCGTTGATCCAAAGTAGTTATTACAAATAGACGCGCCAAACTCACAACACCCGCGATTTAAAAAAACAAGCAGTATAATGTTCCCGCCCCCGTACGTATATCCCCATTTATTTCAACATCATCATGAAAAAACTTTTTCTATCAGCGAACAAAAGCGAGCTCTAAGTTAATATCTAGTTACGAAACAAAAGTTTGAGATTCTCTGATGGATTTTATAAAAAAATATCGAGAAGTGGCCGCGCCTTACTTGGTTCAGTAGCAAATTTAATATTGGTAACTAGCTGACCCGACAGACGTTGTCCTGTCTGAACTATGAATATTGAATTCGAATTGGAATAATTAATAATAAATTAATATACCGCCTTTTCTTATCGATTCCAATCCCTTATTTAATATAATTAAAAAAGAAAAAAAGTAATTATGCCAAAAATAGCGAACCGTCGGGACGAACGTCAAATGTTTGACAGGTAACAGTTTGTATGGGAAAATAAAATTGTTGTTTTTATTATTTTACTTACAATATCAATGTTTTCTCTAGACTCTTAAACCTTCCCTGGACTCACACGAATATTTCAAGACAAAAATTAGCGAAATCGCTCCAGCCGTTTTCGAGTTTTAGCGAGACTAACGAACAGCTATTCATTTTTATATATAGAGATGTATTAACGCAGTGACTTCTACTTCTCGCCCCATAAATGACCCACTGCTGAGTCAGGCCTCCTCCAACGACATGTAGGGTAATTAACCTACTGCGCCACGCTGGCCAGACGGGTTGGCATTTGGTTTCGTCTCAAGCTTGTCCTTATTCACACAGTCCATCCATCTCTTTTTCAGTCTTACACAACCCTTACGTCTGTCCTTCTCATATTAAAACTGGTCAACATTGGTCAACTGGTAATTTACAAAAAGCCACTATACAATAAGAGTGAGCAAGTTCGCCAGATGAGAGAAACACGCGATAAAACAATAAAACGAATAAGCCAACATAAGATGGCCAGTAATCGTCTTAGAAACAATCCTTCTCCTCGGGTAATCAGAAATCACTCGTGCACATAAATTCGGTCTTTACTGACCAATGATACTACCGCTCTGTTGCATTCCAATCACACGCTAAGGTAGTCAATACTGCTTCAACACTGAATACGATAACATATTGGATCTATGGCATTGCTGTTTTGGTAGGTCCTATTACAGCCAACTTTCCAGCACTGAATGCACAGACATCATAGACAAATCTGTAGGGGGGATTCATAAGTTGTTTTTACGACCATATCTAAAAATCTTTACTAATTTTGTCTTACTCTTCTGAAAGAAGCTAAATGGTTTGATGGCTCGCATTGATCATAGAATACGTATAAGAATAGCTATGCTCGCTAGCTCTTTATAAGAGTACTAGTGGCCCGCCCCGGCTTCGCCCGTGCAAAGCGGGGGTGTGTTATACATATTAACCTTCCTCGTGAACCACTCTATCTAATAAAAAAAACCGCTTCAAAATCCATTGCGTAGTTTTAAAGATTTAAGCATACATAGGGACGGACAGAAAACATCGACTTTGTTTTATACTATGTAGTGATGTATTTATTAATTTAGCTTTTATGTGTGTATTTTTTTATTAATTACTTGACACAAACAGAGTATGCTTTCAGTAGGCTGTTGTAGTAATTATTGAAAGAATTTCATTCAATATTGACTGTTTAAAGATTCTTTCAAAAATTTAACCCTGAGTCATGAAATGAAGGAGTGACAGTGAATGTTAATGAAGTGTGTGAATGATAATGAATGACAGAGTATTTTGTATAAAAGTTAGGTTTAAATTGAAAAAACGTATTTTCTGACGTTTCTATGAGCTGGCACAACCCGTTCTGCTAACCACGTTACTGGTAGGGATCCCCAAAAATGTTGTTTGTCCGTCACCCTCGTGGTCCGCGGGGATGTGATAAGAGATTTCTGAACGTGACAAATTGCGATGGGAATACGCATAAATAATCGCATTTTGACTTGCTGGACGTAATTTATCTGATACGGCCAATATATTATTTATATTAGTTTGACCGGGGGTTTGATTTATGGGGCAGATATGACCTGGATTCGTGGTCAGGCATTTAAAAGACACTTTTGCCGGTCATCTTATCAGAAGTGTAATTTTGATGTGTTGTTTAACAAAATATATAATAGATATGTGTCTTTACAATTATTTCACAAGCTTATATCTCCTTTTTGGGGAGGTATTAATATGATAGATTGTGTATCTGTTCGTCAATAATTTCATCATTCTAATCAAATCATATTTTTGTTTCTTTTTCTATTCATATTTCTTTTCTCTACAGAAAAGAGCCGGCAAGAATCTTTCAAATGAAAATTTCTATCTCAAACTTTTTTATGCTGTAATCTGTCTGACTTGTCCCTGGATATTTATTCAAACGAGAAATGTCTTACTATTTTATTTGTTGATTTCATTGGATCCCAAAGAAATAACCAATAAAATGTTTCAGACCCATAAAACCCAAATAGGGCCCATAAACTATTTACACTAGCTATGTTCAATTTATTCTAAAAACAAGACATAAAACTACTGAATCATTTTTATTTTTGCAGTCCACTCACATAAATAACTTTGTTTTGTAAGTAGCCGTCGAAGGCTACAAACACAATAACGAGCAAGGACGCTTTTCGCGCCAACACAAATAGATACAGATATTAAATATACCTTTTTTTGAAAATTTTCACGAATACCAGGCCGTTGAGGGCTGTCCAGGGTGTGTACGACCCCGGGGGTGCGGAAAGATGAACATTTCACGCCGACCTATGTACTAAACCTACGGGCGTTCCAGGATCACGGATTGCGCCCCCCAATGGGGGAACATCTTTCACAGCCCGACTCGACTAGTGCAGGTCCAAGCGTGGAATCGGCCCCGACTTTAATAGTTATTTGTTATACAAGAGTGCAAAGTTGCTTTTTAACCGCGTGTTCAATTTTGATGACCGAGCAAGCGAAGGATTCTAAAATTGAATCACGAGCGCAGCGAATGATTCAAAATTAGAATCCTGAACGTTAGCGAGGGAATCAAAAGAGCACGAGGTGAAAAATCTTTGCACTCGAGTGCAACACGTAACTTTTCATTCCACCTCAGCGAGGAAATGACTAAATGCAAAAAAAAAAACGTTTACAATCACAAGATAGGTACACTTTTATTTCAGTTTAGGTATTAATTACTACATTATGACAGGTAAGTATTACAGAATAATCTTTACTTTATTCTCTAGCGAATAAAAACGGCTTTTGCACTCAGATATCGAAGAGCAAAAATACTCTTTCCGAGATGGGGGGATGAAAATATATTTTACCACTGACTTCAATCGTTTTTTTTATATGGTTATTTTGCATTATGAAGTACCGTTTCTGAATGCGTTGTATATATGTAGTGCGGTTTTATTTTAAAATAATTTAATATCCTTCCTTTAAAATACCTACTAGCGAATAGCATGTGCGTTATTTATCATAACGTTGCTGCCATAAATCATTTACAACTAGTGAATATCAGTTTCCGACATGAATAATTTGTAGCTTAATTCATTTCGGGGCTCATTTACAACGTTAAGCCTTTAATGAATTTATGCGTGGAGTACTAATTGATTAAAAATATATTATTGGATTCAATTAAACATGTATTGCAATTACATATGTAAATGACTCTTGCCAAAATATTTAAAACACCCTGATGGATACGCAAGGTGACTGGATATTTGTAGCCTGTATCCTATTGGGAGAACCTTGTACCACTAAGGTGGCACTCATGCATACGGCTCGTCTGGTTGAAAAGAAGGTTCTTTAGCTTATAACACCAAAAAAACAGGAAACAAAAAAACCAAGGGCGTATCTAACTCTGTGAAAAGAGAGGACAGTGTGCTCGCTGCCAACACCATGAGTTCTAGCGCACTTCGCGTATCACACTATCTAATATCTGGTATTATTTAGCTGTATTTCTTAAGCTTCTTTCCTGTATTTCCCCCAGTCGGGCAGCTTCTTTTTGAACGAAAGTTATTTATCATTGTCTCAGTCCACAAAACTCACTGTTGATTTGGGCCGCTGAGGGCAACTCGTTGTGGCGCCACGGTAGCCTGCGTCCTAGCGTACCTGTGGCGTTCCAAACGAAAAGTCCAATGTACCTCTGGACATTTAGTAGGTAGTCGTGTGCTTCAGAAGCCCACATAAAAGGTGAGCCATTGATGCATTAAGCATTTCCCCATCGACCCAAAAACATTTTTCCCGTCATGATCTTGGAGGCTTTCCGACTCAACACGATACTATACCTGGACTGCCTCGTTGGTCTAGTGGTCAGATGTGCCGCCTTTGGATCAACGGGTCCCTGGTTCGATTCCGGGGTCGGGCAAGTGTCTTTGTCTAAACCAGAGGCACTGGCTCGGAGTATGGGTGTCATTTGTGCTCGTGAATTACTTGTAAACTGCCCCCGCAACACAAGCTATATCTAGTGCAGGGGTTTCGTTAAAAAAAGAAAAAAAAATGCGCTGTAGCATGTTGCGGGTGATAGTTGCCTGTACGACAATCATACGTACATTCTGGTTGGTTTAATTTAATTTACTACAGCTATTAATGATTTAATATATTACGAATGTGGTACAGCTGAAATACTAAGTTATAGTTCGTAAATCGCGGCATCTTTCAAGAGTGAAACGAAATGTTACTGATACTTTCACCGCAACATGCTACAGCGCACAGATTATAAGTCTTTGACGATCTTTGATGAAAGTATTTTTCCTGAGTTTTCATCTACTGCAGATGCTTCAAAAACAATCAACAAATACAAAATAGCATCTAACCGACAGAGTTCATTTCCTATCACACTGTGATAACAAACGAACTATGTATTTGAACACAGCCATGTTTATTTTATACGAAGCTGTTTATTAGTGTTTGTTTTTCGGTGTGTGCCCCGCAGCCGCTGGCGCCATCATCATAATGTGAAAATTAGTTTGATGGGCGCGACGTGGTTCAGATTATACGGGGAAAATTGCGGCGACAATTCAACGCAATCGTGTCATTTGGCTACCTTGAGAGTGAATTGCAAATGCAAGATAATACTTGGGTTATCATTGTACGTGTGTGGTGATGGATTCAGTATACCTAGTTTCACCAGCCATTTCTCCTTGAGATAAATAATAACAGGATAATAATCCTATCCTACCATAAGAGGTAGGATATAATTATGATGGAGTACAGTCACTTTATTTCCATCAATTAAAACTCAACAAATTTCCCGAATGTGGTTGGATATGGTCACGTAGAACTTCACAACTAGTATAAAAACTGAGGAATTGCTCCACAAAACTGGGTTAGAACTGTGAATCGGAATTCGTAGTACGTCCCCATGCAAACCCTCTTTGTGTTCAAAGACTATTCACATGATAGACGCGGAATAGTTGAAGAAATCTGCCATAAAGACAAACTAACAAATTTATTGAGTGCTATTCTATACAGACAATCGCAGGGATGCGTTTATTAATTACTACGAGTGAATCTAACATATTTCGTAACGTGTACGATATGCGAATGAATGTGAAGCGTTATACAGTAGTTAATAATTTGCGATTGGAAGTGTACTAGACGAGAATGTATATAAAATGCTAATAGCTCATAATGTCACCAGGTAATTACTGGAAAGGTTTTGGCCTATTTGCATCAGACCAAAGTGTGCACATCAAATGCGTCATAAATCCAGAAAATTTTGAAGTAGGTGTTGTTTTGTTACCACTTTGTTGAAATTTTATCTTACTTACAACTAGGAGTATAATTATTATTGTAGAGAGGGATTCCTGGTCCTGTTTCTAATTCCACTGGCCAGACTGTAAATTTGCGCCCTGTCCATGATTCGTTAGTATTATCAGTTTGAATTAACTTTTTTTATATTCTGTGAATATACTAGAATTTGCACATTACGATCGAAAAATACAAATATTCATACCTTTCTAACAATAGGTCCTTCATGCTAGCCTTTACCCAACTAATCTGTATTCGTGTAGACTTACGCATCCCTCGTCCTTTCTACTAAATATAATTGTTTGTTTTCTATTCTCCATATCGTATTTATAGTCCATTATGCTAACTCAATCTGAAATTTCGACCCTAAAGTTGCTTTCTCAAATTCGTTCCTCCATTAATATTGCTTACGATTAATTTGTTTATTCAGAACAGTCAAGAGTTGTAAGTCACTCAAAACAGATAAACCTCAGAACAGAGTTATTTTGGTATACAATCATATTACCAAAATAAACAAGGACTATTTTCACCTTGCGTCTAATTTGACTAGGGTCAACGTCAGTCTCACACAATTAATTCATAATAAATACTGATTTACTAGCAACTCCCTCCGAAATCCATCATGTTAATGTGTAGGTTGAACGAAATGACATGCCAGTTTTCACGCTACTGATTGCCCTCCGAAGCACGTAGGAGGTCAGATGTGACATGGACACCCACCTAACATTTAGCACGGTCAAACGTTGCTTAACCAGTAGGTTTCATTCCTTAATTCACTTTGCAAGGCAATAACCTTTAAGAGCTATGATTGATAGCTATTAATTATGTTCCTAGGGTACATGATTGAGACAGTCTAGATACAAATCGAATCAGAAACATAGCGAAGAAGCAATATTGTTGCTGCTATTGATATTACCAAAATTAATTAATCAACTACGCAAACCAACCACCTTGTGGTTAATAACGCTAGTGTTGGAACGAGAGGGCGAATGGACTCTCACTCATTTCGTGTGAAAATGAGGTCATGTAGTGTACTGACTTTCAGTGAGATTGAATCCGATTTTTATGTATTTTAAATAGTGAATTTATCTTGACTTAAGGCCTCTGGGATATTGAGAGTAGATTTAGATTTATTTGATAGCAATCCAATCGTCTAAGCCCCTAAAATGCCAATGCCAATCGGAACCCCTTTAATTCAGGTGTGGGAAATTTGTGTAATGTGCCGCCCTTTTTTTTACGTTCAACATTCTCTTTGATATCCAGCCGTTGGCCGTTGGGGTTGACATAAAGCATGTATTTACTGTTAATAATTGAAACAACAAACATAGCATAATTTGGCTTTCATAAACAATGTTATAAATAATGGTTATGTTACTGATTACATAGCCAAAAACATTGTCTGCAAAGTGATATCGTCTGTAGTAAGCAAACAAGGCTTGCATTGCTGCTGGTAATGAAACATGTGAATACCCTAATAGAAACAGAAAAAACGGATACAAATGACGTGTTGGCACTTGTGTATGGCACACTACAGGAGAAATGGTTTGGTTAGTAAAAGTAAAGTATTCGAAATGTGTCATTGAGTTTTCTTAAGTAATTTTCCTACTGCCAATAATTCAATAATATATAAAAATAATACAGCAATCTTACTGCAATCTGAATCTTAAGAATTATGGTGTGTATTGAACATTGCCATAATCGCATTATGTACGTATGTATATACTAGTAGTTACCTCATATAGGTAATTTATATAATTTTAAACAAATAGATACAGATTTTCATTAAGTAAATCTTCATTAGTCTCTTTGCATGAAAGAATCGATCGGACACCAATTTAAGCTCCAAGACGGATATAAATCCATGCGACAATCCTATGGGCCCATCTCTAAAGCCATCGCTAGCTGGAGCCTTGTTAATGGTGATTTAACGTTATAACAGCAGCGTTGACACAGAAGGCCGATGCTTTTATTATGTTTGAAAGGGCCTACTTGGCTCCACATTGTGTATCGCACAGGTGTCAGCGAAAATATTGTTAGCGTGACATTGAAATTTGTAATCTTTAACATACTGTGTGTCAGTGACACAGATTTTACGTATGGTCTTTTATATGGTCAACCTTTGCAGAAAGTTAATTAGATTTCTCTGTGAGTTTGGTTACAATAAATATTAAACTCACATAATTTCCCTGATTGGTACAGGTAGCATTATTACATCTGTGGCACAGGGCAAGGTCTTTCTGTGCGACAAATCCAGCAGCCGTTAAACATGTTCCTTCTCATGTGACTAGATTGTCAGATTCTTGGGTTACTTAAGTTACCTTTGCATGCGTTTGGGTGGCACCGAGGACAAATCAACCCGACAGATGGCGCTGCAGTCGGTAAACGAATATTATGCAGGACGACGTCTGCCCGGTCAGCTATTAAAATACATATATGTAGCATGTTTTACCTTGTACTATGATTAAAGCCTGTAGAGAATTCAATGAATTGGCTGCAACTAAAAACCAGCTAAGATCTGTATGCCCAAAAGCCCAAAAATGTTCTAGTTATATTTTTTAACATTCATAGTCTAAGATTGTAAATCAAATGCGATTGTGTTTTGTGATTCACAAAAGTTATAATTATGTTAGGTCAGTTTAGGCTGTATCAATATCCTCATTTTTATTTTATTTTATAGTGTATGAGTTTGTTTGGTTTGATGAGCTGCATTGGCTGCAATAAATATTTTTATCTTCATAATTTCTTGCGTTAAGTTCAAAAATGATTTATTGGTGTAATCAGAATAATATGTAATAATGGACATTCATTCCAAACACAAAATGTGGTTACAAAATATATTTATTATTAAAAAGGCTATAGAATACATATAACTTAAAAAAAAACAGTAAACTAACTGTAAACAACTATCACCGGGTGCGTGACGTACCTATACACATGTTAGTAATTATAAAATATTTTTAATTAACTCTACATTAATTTATCGCTTAGTGTACATAATAAGTAGATTGAATATTAAGAAGTGTTGAGTGCTTTGCAAGTTTGCTCTCCCAGTTCCCTGACTAAAGCAACCGGAATGCCTTTTAAAATTTCAAAAACAAAATGCTTTTGTCCGTAGAGAGCAGTTATCCCGGCTGATAAATGTATATTTTACGTTTCAAAACAGCGCTTTTCCGAAACGAAATATTCAGTTGCAGGTAGGTATCGATTGAAGATGCAATGGGCATAGGCCATACAGCCAAATTGCAATTATGTACATATTTATATCTCATTAATCTTATTTATTATTTTATTTATTTCTGAGCTTTATCTTATTATTAGTCATTTTGTGCACATCCCAAAACATTGTCCGGACTAATACTCATCTTCTTTTTTATTTTATTTTTTTGTGTTGTGTTGTTGTTTGTCCATAATAACTCAAAATTCCCGGCATGGTTTTCAAAAGCCTTGGTTAAAGTACTTAACGAGAAAGAAAGAAAAAGAAAGCGATTCAAAAAATACGGAAATCCTCGAGACCAAATTGAATTCAGAATCCTTAGCGACCGATCTCGGAAATTAGTAAAAGTTTGCTATCAGGCTTATGTCCATGTAGTTGAAAACAACATACGTCACAACCCAAAAGTGTTTTGGACGTTTGTTAAAAGCAATAAACGCAATAAGTCTGTAATTCCATCGGAAATGAAATTAGATGATCAAGCAGCTACAACCGGTGACGAAATCTGTAGTTTATTTGCAAAACAGTTTTCTAGTGTTTTTTCAAACAATAGTATAAACTCACTCACCCAAGAGACTTCAAGTACAACCAACCTGGGCCAAAGTACCATTGGCAAAATTCAGTTCTCAGAAAGAAATGTTCTTAGGGCAATGAAAAAAATCAACATCAACAAAAGCTGCGGACCTGATCAAATACCTCCAATATTTGTGAAGAAGTGTGCGACTGTTTTGGCGTTGCCCTTGATGCTAATTTTTAATGCGTCACTTCAAACATCACAATTTCCAAGGGAATGGAAGCGGGCCAACGTTACACCAATATTTAAAAAGGGAGACAGTGCCGACGTCCGTAACTATCGTCCGGTGTCTCTATTGTCTGTATTCGGTAAGATATTTGAGTCACTTGTTTGTGAAATAGTAACATCGCATGTTAGACCGCAAATCAAACAACAGCAGCACGGTTTTTGTGCAAATAAATCTACGGTCACTAACCTCACTGCATATATAAACGATATTTCAATATCAGTGGATAAGGGCACACAAGTAGACTCTATTTACACCGATTTTAGTAGCGCCTTCGATAGAGTCAACCATACTATTCTTCTGGCCAAGCTTTCTAGTCACGGAATACATGGACATCTACTGAAGTGGTTTCAATCATATTTAAGCGATAGAAGACAAAAAGTTGTATTGAACGGTTACGAATCTGCTGAATATAGGGTCACCTCAGGCGTACCGCAGGGCTCTCACACTGGACCTATTCTTTTTGTAATTTTCGCTAACGATATAGCAGACCGTATAACAAACAGTCAATGCTCCTTGTTCGCGGACGATGTTAAAATATATCGTGAAATAAAATCGTCTACGGACGTCAAAATGTTACAGAAAGATCTTGATTCTCTACAATTATGGAGCTTGGAAAACGGCATGACTCTCAACCCTGACAAATGTTATCACGTTACGTTCACGCGCAAGAGAAGAAATTATATAGAGTCCAGTTACACAATAAATAAAATTGTGCTTCAATCTGTGGACACTATTCGGGACCTGGGAGTTTTACTAAATGCAAATCTTTCGCTAGTACCTCACATAGATAATGCAATTGAGAAAGCAGCAAGAATGTTGGGATTTGTAAAAAGAATTGGCAAGCATTTCAGTAACGTGAGAACCTTGATAGTACTCTATAATTGCTATGTACGAAGTGGTCTTGAATACGCATCGCCTGCTTGGAACCCATATTATAAAATACATAAAAATCGAATTGAGAATATTCAAAGAAATTTCACTCGATTCTTGGCATACAAAGACGGTCACTGCCCATATAGAGCGAATTACTCTGAAAGATTACGACATTTTAACCTGCTTCCTTTAGGGCAACGTCGCGAGGTGCAGGACATGTTAATGTTTTATAAAATTATCAAAGGCACAACATCTATTCCAACTTTGCTCGGGGAAGTGAGACTGAAAGTTCCTCGTTACAGCTTAATGAGGCCCAACAAGCGGCTGGAAACTTTTTCATTACGACCTTGTCGCACAAATCTTGGACGTTCCGCCCCTCTTAACCGGATGCAGTGTTCATACAACAAAATTGTGAATGAAAACACCACGATAGATATTTTTGGTGATACACTAGAGACATTTAAGACTAAACTGATAAGGTGATATAAATAAATAAATACATAATTATTTCTCACACTTGTATTAGAATGTTATATAAACCTAGGTAAATGTATATTATTATTATTATTGTATCAATGAATATTATTAGTATGCGTATTGATCATAAATTAATTCTAACTATAATTAACTTCTTTATAGGACATACTTACTCTTTTATATAGGTAATAAATTAAATTAATTTCAATCCAGTAGATAAGAAATATTTTTGTACAATAACAATTGAAACAATATTGTAATAGAAATTATGCTTCACACGACAATTGAAGGTTATGTATACCTATAAGTAACGCTATCACAGAGCACGAATAAATTATGTTCTTTTATATTCTAAGATATGAATTGTGATACGTTGTTGGTATGCTGAATAAATAAATAAATAATGTGTAGTGTGAAATGTAATCTTTCTCTTTAGTGACACAGCCAGTGGGTGGGCTCGGCCCCAGTTTATTTTTAAATCTATTAATTATTTATTTCTAATTTAATTTATTATTTATTAAGTTCAACTCCACCACTCCAAAGTTCTTCTCGGCGTATACTATTGTCCTTCCCTTCGTATCAACTATTTTTCCTCGTTAGAGAACATCTTAGAAAATCCGGTTACGTCTTACAGTCACACAATTATCATGGGGGATTTTAACACCTGTCTCCTTAAGAATGATTTTCGTTCTTGTTTACTCAATTCGGTTATGGAATCCTCCAATTTAAATATTCTTCCGCTAAGTGCCACTCACCATTTCCCAAACTCGGCCCCGTCACTTCTTGACTTAATATTTGTTTCCTCTCGCCATTGCGTAGCTAAACATGGTCAGTGCTCGGCGGAGGCGTTTTCTTATCATGATCTTATTTTCCTCTCATATAAAATTCGCCCCCCTAAGGCTAAGTCAAAAATTCTGATGCAGCGCAATTTTAGTGGCATGGTCCTTGGGAGCATTCGTGAGGATGCTAGTAACCTAACTGCAGAGTAGTAGTTCTCCTAACTGCAGAGTCAGTCGAAGAGAAAGTCAATATCTTCAATGATAAACTTATCAACCTATATGATGTCCATGCACCTATACGTCCGATCAAGATTAGGCACATGCCATCGCCGTGGCTCACTAAAGATATAAAACTGCTCATGTCTAAAAAAGTATCGGCGAAATCCAAATTGAATCGACGTCCTACCGCTGAGAATCGACAGAACTACATCAGCATTAGAAATCACTGCAATAAAGTGTGTAGGGATGCCCAGCGCCAACATATCCATAGCTCTGTTGAAAACGGAGATCCAGCTAAAGTCTGGAAATTTCTCAGGTCAATGGGAATCGGAAAGGCACGACAAGATATAATCCCACAAAATTTAGATATTAATTTGCTGAACCAGCACTTCTGTACATCTTCTGATTTTGATAGTTCTATCAAGTCACAAACATTGCATCGTCTTTCCAGCCTGTCGATCCCTGCTCATTCTCCATTTGTCTTTCATCAGTTGACCGCTTGTGATGTTAAGAGAAGCATTTTATCCATAACTTCAAATGCGGTTGGAAGTGACTGTGTCAGCCGTAATATGATCCTTCCTATCCTTGATGAAATCCTTCCAATTGTAACTCATATCCTTAACTACTCCTTGTCCAGTGGTGTCTTTCCAAGTGCTTGGAAAGATGCTCAAATTACACCTTTGCCAAAGAAACCGAACCCGATTTCCTTCTCTGAATACCGACCTATATCAATATTACCTTTCCTATCCAAAGTCCTAGAACGCCTTATTCACAATCAAATTAGTTCTTTTCTTTCAATGAATAGGCTTCTTAATCCCTTCCAATCCGGTTTCCGTCCTGGACATAGTACTGTTTCCGCTCTTGTCAATATTACGGATGACATCAGACTGGGCATGGAGAATGGCAAGTTGACGGCACTTGCATTGCTTGACTTCAGCAATGCCTTCAACACTGTCGACTTTGACATTCTTCTCGGGATACTGCATAGTCTAAACATATCTCCAACGGTAACTGATTGGTTTCGTAGTTAGTTCGTAGCCGCCGGCAACGTATCCGTATCGACGATACCTCTTCGTCATGGTGTCTTACGACTGCTGGTGTGCCGCAGGGTGGCGTGTTATCTCCTTTACTTTTCGCAATATTTATTAATTCCATTTCCAATCACTTAATTTCTTCCTACCACTTATATGCGGATGATCTCCAAATCTACACACAAGCACCAGCAGAGCAAATAGCGGAGGCCATAGGGATTCTGAACAAAGATCTCTTCAGAATATCTGAGTGGAGTAAATGCCATGGTCTACAAGTTAATCCCACCAAAACCCATTTCATTGTTATTGGCGGCTCACGAATGGTCTCAAAACTCGACTGGTTTAATTTGCCTCATGTCATCTTCGACGGTATCCGGATACCGATGTCGAAAACCGTTAAGAACCTGGGGATTTTTATTGATGACACATTATCTTGGGTCCCACAACTTACAGAAACTAGTCGACGGATTTTTGCATCTGTGGGCTCCCTGAGGCGTCTGCGCAATTTTTTACCGACTGCTACTAAAATTGCGCTAGCTCAATCTCTTCTGCTCCCTATACTTGACTATGCCGATGTCAGCTATCTTGATCTCACAGAGGAGCAACTTAACAAACTTGAGCGACTTCAAAATGTTTGTATTAGATTCATATTTGGTTTACGCAAATATGATCATGTATCGGAATTTCGTGACAAGCTCAAGTGGCTCCCAATTCGTCTTCGTCGGAATACTCACATTCTTTCACTACTTTACAGTATTCTTTTCCTTCCCACTACCCCATATTATCTCAAAGAACGGTTTCAGTTCTCCTGTGATACACATTCATTGTCCTTAAGATCATCAGAGAGCTTAACACTGGCAATGTCAATGCATTCCACGCGATTTTACGATAAATCTTTTACTATCCAAGCTGTACGTCTGTGGAATGCCTTGCCATTGTCGGTGAGGTGCGCTCAATCCTTGACGATTTTCAAGAGTATGGTGAAGGAGCATTACTTGACCTTCTGTTTAAGTCGTACATAATAATATGTTTAATTATTTTTAAGTATGTATATTATATTTTCTTGTTATTATCTATAAATGTACACTATAATTACCCTAAACGGATTCTTGTTCCAGCTAAGTCCATCCAACGGTTGTCTGGAAGAAATTGCTTTTAGCAATAAGACCGCCATTTGTACTGTAATTTTGTATTTAGGTTCATGTTTAAGTTTCTTTTGTGTACAAGTACAATAAAGAATATCTATCTATCTATCTATCTAATATTTTCCTTTTGCTGGCGGCTTTAGAATACATATTGTGACCACCCCGTTCCAGCCTGAGGGTGTCGTAAGAGCCGACAAAAGGAAATTACAAGGCCGAAGAGCTAGCCGCAAGAGAAGGAAAACTTGAAACAAAACACTGTGCCCAACCGTCTGGCCTTCCACGCAGGACTGACGCCCGATGGCAGAAAAGTCCTCGAGTGGCGACCGCGCTCCGGAAAGCGCAGTGCTGGTAGGCCTCCCACACGGAGGACCGGTGACCTGGTTAAGGTGGCCGGAAAGCGATGGATGGAGATCCTTTGTGGAATGCCTATGTCCAGCAGTGGACGTCTTTTGGCTGAAACGATGATGACGATAATAGAAAATCAGCGTCTCAAATCAAATTGAAATATTAATCAAATCAACGAATAACTGTTACGACGCCTAAGGAAAATAGTGTCATCATTTGAGACAATAGAAGTCCACTACTGACGCGATGGCCATTAAAAAACCTTCCTGCGAAATATATGTGGTATAATATTGACGTTCAAATTCGTCGGCTCGGCTAAGATGATGTTTTAATTATCTAAATAAAATACCATTTAAGATTGAAGGCTTATCAGACAAAATTTGAGCAGATTAATAAAGCAAATCCAAGCCCTTGTTAATCCGAGTACCTACTTTCGTTCTGGTCCAATTAATTTCTCTCAGAATTATTTTGAGCATATAACTCCTTCGTTATAATTCTATTTTTTACTGCTGTGGGTGGCACAAAGAGAATTTATAATGGTTTATTGTTTGCATTATTTGCCATGAATCAAGCGGTAGCTTCGCATTTTAACTTACTTAATATTTAATAAAATTATACGAGTTATGTATAGAACTTACCTAAGTAATTAAATATACGATGATACACAACTTAACAAAGTGGTATATATAAAGAAAAAAAAAATAACACTCGGTAATAATAGAATAAAAAATAATAAAAGCAATAAAAAATATCTATACAAATTAATAATTTGAAGAAGGTTGCACAAAATATCAATGTTTCATATCCAGCAATTTCGAAAATATATTTTTTTATCTATATTCTTATAAAAACACATACTTTTTTCTTAGTATTTTCGTTAACTACGTTTAGTTTTTTTGAATATCTTAATTATATTTTAATTTAATGAATATTTGGCAAGTAGGCAAAGGAAAATAATTTAAAATTTTCCGAACCCTCAAAGGGGCCTTTGAATCCCTTTCATCTATGTATACTCTGTAACTTACAAAACGTACACGTAATATAATTAACGTATACGCAGAGAATTGTCTTCGTAAAATGTAAAACTATGACACACAGATGTTGATGTCAATGAAATATGATATCAATGACGTCAAAGGAAATGCGACGCCCAATTTTTGTTCGTATTTGTTTTCAAGATGATTGATGCATCCCATCCTATCCTATTCAATATGTCTATTTGATAACTGAATCATCATATCTGCCCATAAATTACCCACTGCTGCTTCAGGACCCTTCTACTTGTGTAGCACAGCTCAGCAAATGATGATGATAATTATGTTGTATGATTGAAACAAATCTTAGATTTTCACAAATTAAAATGAACGACACTAAATATTATTATTTTTTCATTTTGATTGGGTATACGAGGTGTAACAAAAGTCCTATAGCCATCCTCCGTTAAAAGAAGTGGATCAGTGTCTAATATGATTTTCGAACTTGAAATATCATCTGAAACATAATTTTGCTACTAAACACGAGTTCCAGACCTGCATAGTTTTTATTACACTACTAGCTGAATCCCGCGATTATCGACGTACAGCAGGGTACGGTGCGGGGCGAAGCTAGTCTAAAAAAGTAGCCTAAGTTACTCCTTATATCATCAGCTATCTATCAGAGAAAGTCCCGTCAAAATCGGTCCATTCGTTCCAGAGATTAGCCTGAACAGACTGACAGAGACATAAAAAATACTTACACTTACGCATTTAGTAAAAACTGGTTATTGATTTATTACATATAGACACTTCAATTTTATATATTTGTATAGATGACAATTCCGTCAACAGTTACATTTTAAGAAATTTAAAATAATAAGAAATTTGAATGAAGTAATGCGCGCACCGTGCTTATCAGTATGACAATCGTTTCTTTTGTTGTGACTATAGTGTTTTTGTCGTTGTATAAGTCTTATATATTGCTCTACATTATGTATTTTTCTTATACTTTTCCACTGGAACAATAGAGTTACTATATGACAGGCACAGATCCCTTACGACCAGTTTGTCCCGCACACTTAGTTAATATTTTGGGTTATCTCAGTTCAAAGATTGTTTATAATTAAGTTATAGTTAGTTATGGAACCGCTTTGATTGGACTTGCGGAAGATTATGTGGGTCTTTATTAAATTGGCTAACGCAGTTAACGAGCGGTGCGTATTTTATTGATTGTAATATTTGGGTTATAATCACACAACAGTGTGTGTCATCCGCAGTTTTGTTCGCGTATTATTAGCCTACAACCTTCCTAAATAACTAGACTAACATTGTTTTTACAAATTTGGAGTACAATTATCTGTCATTCTATCGCCTATACCAGTCGTTATTTTTTATTATATAAAAATTTAAGTGTTTACTGCATATAGGCAATGGTCTTACCTGATGTTAATTGACGATGAAGTCGACCATAAGGTAAGGGTGCCGAGATGAGACATGTTCATTCTCAACTTCAAGGCACCCAGATTATAGGTAACAGGATAATAAATAAATAAATAAATATCCTTTGACATTTCACACAACGCCATCTCGTCCCAAGCTAAGCAACATAATGCTTGTGTTATGGTAACGAGATGGATGATAAACTACTTATATATTTTTTTATTTTTGTAAATACATACATATTATAGATAGAAATGACACCCAGACTCCGAGCCAGTGCCTCTGGTTTAGACAAAGACACTTGCCCGACCCGGGAATCGAACCCGAGACCCGTTGATCCAAAGGCGGCACATCTAACCAACTCAGGCGACGTATTCCACTCCTTGCACGGGATGAATGGTATCCTTCTTTCGCAGCTGGATTTCCATATATCCCTCTTTATCTGTCTCATCTGTAGCTTTTATTTCCTATGAATTGGTGGTTGGTATGCCAATAAATGGCACGTTTATTCTGGCAATAGCGGCCATTACAAGTGATTGCAAGTGACAGTGTACACAGGCGAACTCGTTACAAATTCGCGTTGTGTGCTCAACAGGCCACTCCCGGATGGGCCAATTGCGGTTCGTCCGTCGGACAAACAGCGACCTTAATTACTCCCCGCTTGTAATCAATCAGAGCAATCCTGCTGACTCCATTTTGCCCAAATTACTGGCTGTTGACTATTATTAGTCACTGCTGCCCTTCATTCCAATCCACTACTTCGTCCTTCTAAGTAATATTCCGTGTGCTGACAGTTATAGCAAACACAATATCACCAACACCAACCCACATCACCCTGAGGGTCTCGTAAGAGACGAGAATAAAGGAAATGGTTGTTATTTGTTGCCTTTTTATTTTATTTATTGTGGTCTTTTTTTATTGTAATTACAATATTTCACAGCATTTCCAAAGACCTTTCCAAAGGCAATACCTCTATTATCTCAACTTGACCAAATAATATTTTCTCGCCCACACTCTCAGACAATTAGACATAATATCTTCCTAGATTACCAGCCATCAGACATACAAAGACAGTAATTACACGTTATTTTCCTTAATAATGTTACCGTGCTGTTGATGTAATGAATATAGCATTGATATCCACAATGGCCGCATTTAAAATTACGCACAGGTCGTATTTTTGTGAATATCTTCCAGTTTTTACCTCTTTTATTTGTCAAATACGAACGATACAATTTGTTACGAGTCGTAACAACTCAGCCCATACATGACCCACTGCTGAGTCGGGCCTCCTCCAATTACATAGGTTAATTAGCCAACTATGCCACGCTGGCCAGACGGGTTGGCACAGGGTTTCGTATCAAGTTTTCCTTCTCTTGCGGCTAGGTTTTCGGCCTTATCCTTTCCTTTTGTCAACTTACGACACCTAAGGGAGGTCGGAATGCGGTGGTGACACAATGTATTCTAAATCCGTCACCACACGGATATAATTAGGTCTAGTGGTTAGATGTGCCGCCTTTGGATCAAAGGGTCCCGGGGTCTGGCAAGTGACTTTGTCTAAACCAGAGGCACTGGCTCGGAGTCTGGGTGTCATTTCTATCTATAATATGTTAGTATTTACAAAAAAAAAATGAATTTAAGTAGTTTATCGTCCATCTCGTTACCATAACACAAGCATTAAGTTGCTTAGCTTGGGACGAGATGGCGTTGTGTGAAATGTCCAACGATATTTATATTTATTTATATTTATAAATGCCTAAATCAGGTAACAGTAATAGTAATAATATATGCTGTTTGTTCAAGTAGTCATTCTCAAATGTAACGAGCATTTGGACTGTAAACATTTAGACAAATATTTAATAACAATATTTAATAACAATAATAATGGAGTCTTACATTTTCATAGATTCAATGTACCACAGCAGAATTTGTAAAATAATGTTATTAAGAAGTACCACTGTAATATTTTCGCCTTTTGTTAACTACACGACACAAAATTTAAACGGTGTGTTTTTTTAAATATTTTTTTTTCTCAATATTTTAATCACACATAAATTGGATTTTTATAAGAAAATAAAATTAATGAATAGCGTCGATTTTTTTTTAATATTTCTTAAGTGTAGTTGTTCGCGCATTATTTAGTGAAGCGGAACGCGGCGAGGGCCTTCACTTCAATCAATCGTTCTATCACTCACTCACGCACCTTTCGTTCGACCGCTAGCATTGTCACAAAGAACTTATTGTAAATAACTTATTAGAAACAAATAATCTGTATAACGAATTAATATCTGGATTAAACAAACACCAAAACCAAGAAAACTGCATTTATTATTCACAACTCACCTATGGAAACACAAGAAAAATCTCAACATAAATAGTGGACCTTCAAGACGGATATAACCTCAAAGCTACCACGAGGAATACGAGGATCAAGTCACGCGGTGGAAACATTATATCGCATTATATTAAACAGTTTGCAGTGCTTTTGGTGAGACGTGCTAACTAAACTTCCTTTTCCTAACCACTATTTCTTCCCTGTGTGATACTGTGCTATATTTTCAGTGCTTAACGTTTGCCATTGCCTGCATGCGCGCGCGTCGGGTTGGTTTCGCAAAAGCTTCAAACTCCATCCAGCTCATTCCAGGATAAGTGCCTATTGGAAATAACGTGCGTATTGCCCTTTATTAATCCGCAAAATGGCTACATCAGATAAAGATCTTATTAAAAAACGTGGGTCTATAAAGTGTCGCCTAACCTTTTTAAAAAAATATGTTATGTCATTTGATGGGTTAGATTTGTCTGTACAACAACAATCGGAATTAAAACTGCGTATGACCGGGTCACAGGGTTTGTTAAACGATTTTAACAAAGTCCAAAGTGAAATAGAAGAGAATAGCCTCGAGTCAGACATTGAAAAACAACTCGAATCACGCGAAGAGTTTGAACGGGAGTACTATTCTATTCTTGCATTAGCTGAATGTTTGACTAACTCTGATGAAAGGTCCACAGACAGTTCTAAAATACATGTACCTTCGGCAAGTTCAAATTCTATCAAGTTACCCACCATATCTATTCCTGAATTTGATGGCTCCTATGAACATTGGCTAGAATTTAGAGATACCTTTATTTCTTTGGTACATAACTGTAAGACAATAACACAAATTCAAAAGTTTCATTATTTAAAGTCATCGTTAACAGGTATTGCCAAGTCAGTAATAGATTCACTTGAATTCTCCGCAAACAACTATGAAGTGGCTTGGGAATTATTAATGAACAGATTTGATAACACACACTTATTAGTTCATAACCATGTTAAGTCCATATTTTCAATGCCGGCCTTAACCAAAGAATCTCCTGTACAACTGCGCAAACTTATAGATTTAATTTTAAAGAATTTAAGAGCACTTAAACTTCTAGGAGAGCCCACTGAGTATTGGGATACATTGATTATCTATACAATTGTATCAAAATTAGATTCCACAACAGAAAGGAACTGGGAGGAACGTAGATGCCAATTACAAAATAATAGTGAATTTGGTACAATTAAATTAGATCATTTATTGCAATTTTTAAGGAATAGAGCAGATATGTTAGAAACACTCATAGTATCACATAGTAAATCAAATATTTATAGTAGCGGTGAACATAGGAAACATAATACTAATAATGTTGGATCCAGAGTTTATTGCAATATAGTTTCTAATAAGTGCAATGCTAAGCCTTCACAAAATAAGGCAAAACGCAATTATAAATTGTGTCTAATGTGTAATGCACCTCATCCACTGTACTCTTGTCAAAAATTTCTTGACCTTAGTGTACATGATAGGTTAAAGTTTGTCACAAATAACAATTTATGCATAAACTGCATGCGCCCTGGACACGCAGTCCAAACATGTATTTACGGGCCATGTAGGAAGTGCGAACGCATTAAACACAATTCTTTACTTTGCGAGGTTAACAACACCGAACATAACGTAGCACATATTACGTCACAATCAGCTGTTGTACCTGCCGAGCGTCTGACAAATGTTGAGAACGCGCACCCTCACAGTCACTCGTTCCAGGTGCATAATGTTTACGCACAATATAATGACGATAATATGAAGGAGGCTCGTACGGTGTTGCTGTCTACCGCTGTAATAGATATACGTAGCGCATCCGGAGTATATCTACAAGCGCGCGCGATTCTCGACAGCGGTAGCGAGCGGTCATTTATAACGCAGTCTTTATGCGACAAATTAAACACGCAAATTTTACAGTCCACACAACACATTCATGGAGTAGGTAACTCAATTACAAAGTGCTCGCAATCTTGTAATATTGAGTTGAAATCTCGCAGTGGCAATTATAATGCACGCATCCAATGTTTAATTTTGCCACAAATCACTTCAAGGTTACCCGCAACTACTTTGAATATAAATAAGTTCGTAATACCCGAAAATATTACTCTCGCAGATCCTGGGTTTTTCGAAAGTTTGCCAATAGATTTACTTATCGGGGCAGATCTGTTTTGGGAACTAATTAACGAAGGCAAATTGCGCCTTAACAATGGGCCATTTTTGCAAAATACTAAATTAGGATGGGTCGTATCAGGTTCGATTCTATCTCTTGCACAAATAAATAAAAATGTTAAGTGTAATTTTGTACAATCCGCTGAACACGATACATTTAATTTAGAACAATTAGTACGTAGGTTTTGGGATATCGAGGAATTACCTGCCAGTTCAGTTGCACAGCTTAGCGTAGATGAGCGCGCGTGTGAGAGGCACTTCCTTGAGACAACGAAACGCGTCTCAAACGGGCGGTTCAGCGTTCGATTCCCGTTCATGCATTCACCCGAGTTGTTAGGTGATTCTCGCGCGCAAGCTGAACGACGTTTTTACGCATTAGAAAGGAAACTTGACCGTAACGTTTCTTATAAAAATATGTATAAGGATTTTATTAATGAATATATTAAGTTAGGGCATATGAGTCTTATTAATAATTATGGAACTCCGCATTATTTCATGCCGCATCATGGAGTGTTTCGCGAACACGCTACTACGACAAAATTGCGTGTCGTTTTTGATGCAAGCATGCCTTCTAGTACGGGAGTCTCGCTTAATGACTTGCAGATGGTAGGGCCTGCAATTCAAGGTGACTTAATTGCAATTTTATTACGTTTTCGCGAAAATAGGTACGTAGCGTGTGCCGATATAGAAAAAATGTATCGCCAAGTATTAATTGATGAAAGTCAACGAGACCTTCAATTAATTTTGTGGCGTGACGAATCGTCTCATGATTTAAATGTCTATCGATTGAACACCGTTACATACGGAACCGCGTCGGCACCCTTTTTAAGTTGTCGGTGTTTAAAATATTTAGCTGATGAGTGTGAAATTCCGTGTGTAAAGGACACTATTAATACAAATTTCTATGTTGACGATTTAATATGTGGCTCTAATAATATTTCAGAATTAAATAATATATGTGAAGGTACTACGGTGGTTTTAAATTCGGCTTGTTTTGTTTTACGCAAATGGGTTTTTAATTTCGATCACGCCAACCCTAATGATAATTCGCAAGTAGTTAGTAAACATTTGTCATTTGGCGATAGTGCAAATAACAAAACATTAGGGATTGGATGGAATAACAAGTCTGACGAGTTAAATTATTCTTCGCAAATCAACCCAAACGTTAACGTCATTACTAAACGGATCATTTTGTCTACCGCGTCACAGATTTATGACCCATTGGGGTTAATTAGTCCAGTAATTACAATAGCTAAGAGTTTATTACAAAAGTGTTGGCTTTTAAAATTGGATTGGGACGAACCGGTTCCAACTGAAGTCGCAATTATTTTTAGTAAATTTATAAATTGTTTGGCATCACTTAACATATTAAAAATACCACGTTACGTAATGTGTTTGGACCCTATTCGTATAGAATTGCATATTTTTACGGACGCTTCGCAAATAGCATTTGGAGCTTGCGCCTTTATACGCACGATTGACAGTCGACAAGCTGTAACTGTACGCTTATTGTGTGCTAAAGGTAAAATTGCGCCTACTAAACCTGTTACTATCCCAAGATTAGAGTTAAGCGGCGCGGTGCTAGGCGCGCGATTGTTTAAAAGGATTCATGAATCATTACGTAGTAAAATTAACCACATTATATTCTGGACCGATTCAACTATTGTTTTAGGTTGGTTAGGTATGCCAACAAACTTACTTAAGCCATTTGTTCAAAATAGGACTGCTGAAATACACGAACTGACTAAGGACCTTCCGTGGCGACATGTGTCTGGAAAAGATAACCCAGCAGATCTAGTATCACGCGGTCTAGGTTTAGATGCACTCAACGAATCGTCGCTGTGGTGGAACGGTCCACAGTTTTTACACGATCCTAACTTTGAAATGCCTTGTATTAAACAAATTCATATTACTTCACAAGATGAGTTACCAGAGCTAAAATCTAATACTGTTTGTCAAGTCGTAACGTCTAATGCCTATTGTAATTTATTTCCGTTTCATAGATACTCAAAATTCTCAACTCTGAAGCGGGTTGCAGCCTATGTAATTCGGTTCATATACAACGCGCGACATAAAGGTCATAGACGGACCAGTTCACTGACTGTGAGTGAGCAACAGCATGCAGAATTGATTTTGGCAAAATTTAGTCAGCAAGAATCATTTCCCGAAGAATATAATTTACTTTTGAATAATGACACTATCTCTAAAAATCCAAAATTATTAAAATTACATTTATTTATGGACAATGACCACATAATACGAGTAGGTGGCCGTATAGGAAATTCGCAAAATTTTTCATTTAATAAGAAATATCCCGTTATGTTGGCTACAAATCATCATTTTACAGTTTTATTGTTCCGTGAGGAACATTTTAGGCTGATGCACGCAGGGCCTCAAACTTTGTTATATACTTTGAGAGAGACATGGTGGCCGATCGGTGGTAGGAATCTCGCAAGAAAAACTGTACGCACATGCGTCAAGTGTGCTCGATGTCGTCCTAGTTCTGTTAATCCTATTATGGGAAATCTACCCCAGGAACGTCTGGAGCCTGGATTTCCTTTCCTCAAATCTGGAGTTGACATGGCTGGCCCAATTTTTACCCTTAATCGCAAGGGAAGAGGGGCGAAACTTGAAAAGTCATATATTTGTTTATTTGTATGTTTCGTGACACGTGCATGTCATTTAGAACTAGTGAGTGACCTTTCATCAGACGCGTATTTGTTAGCACTAAAACGGTTCATTTCACGACGAGGAAAACCGCTCGAGATTGTTTCCGATAACGGAAAAAACTTTGTTGGATTAAAAAATGAATTTATAAAATTTTTAAATACTTGTTCTGACGATATCAAAGAGTACGCAACTTCTCAAAATATAAAATTTAAAATGATACCAAATTACGCTAGCCATTTTGGGGGCTTGTGGGAGGCTGGAATAAAGAGCTGTAAGCACCACCTGCGTCGCGTAGTAGGCAATGCGCACTTAACTTTTGAAGAGTTTAGCACGGTATTAACACAGGTCGAAGCTGTCCTCAATTCCAGACCCTTAACTCCAATGTCCGCTGATCCGCACGACTTCCTTCCTTTAAGTCCTGCCCACTTTTTGGTTGGCCGTCCGCTGACTGCACCTGTAACTGTTGATCTTCACGACGTTCCCGAGAACCGCTTAACACGCTATCACAGGGTGGAGCAGATTCGGCAACATTTTTGGAGTCGCTGGTCTAAAGAATATGTGTCCGAAATGCAGACCAGAAGTAAATGGTACCAACAAAAGGGAGAGTTACAAGAAAACACACTTGTACTTATAAAAGATGATAGATTACCACCTTTGAAATGGAGTCTGGGAAGAATTATCAAGACTTATCCTGGAAAAGACGGCGTTTCCCGTGTCGCAGATGTACGCAAGGCGGATGGAATCGTCAGACGTGCCTTTTCAAAGATCTGTCCACTACCGTTGCCTGACAGTGTTAAAGAACCATAGAGAAGCATTTTCAAATTGGAACCTATTGCTTCCAAGGCGGGGAGCATGTTCGCGCATTATTTAGTGAAGCGGAACGCGGCGAGGGCCTTCACTTCAATCAATCGTTCTATCACTCACTCACGCACCTTTCGTTCGACCGCTAGCATTGTCACAAAGAACTTATTGTAAATAACTTATTAGAAACAAATAATCTGTATAACGAATTAATATCTGGATTAAACAAACACCAAAACCAAGAAAACTGCATTTATTATTCACAACTCACCTATGGAAACACAAGAAAAATCTCAACAGTAGTTCTAAACTCCGAGAATTATAAACAATCCTGTTGATGAATTATGTATTGGATAATATATTTTTATATTTCAGGTATATTACATTCGACTTAAAACCTGTACTAACAAAACCTTTTTCTCATTTCTATCACTAATAGAAATACAAAGGCAATATAAATTCAATCGTGACATCTCAAAGGTCGACGATAGACAGCGAAGGACAACCCAATAAAGGGAAACAGAAAGTGTTCCCAAAGGGATTGATCTGGGTCCTGTTTGTTTCACTTCAGGCACGATAATTGGCACTGAACACACATCAGTGTCCCTGGAGTGCCAGGTCGCGCTTAATTGCTACTCGATAGGAAATTTCAGTGGCGGTGGAATATTCAATTAGTTTAAACATGCTTCCGAAATCAATGTTAGTAGCGTGAAATATTGCTTTCTTAAATAAGTCTTTAAGGCTGACAGGGTGCTGTGGTGCTCTCTAGGTACCATTAATGGACAAGAGCTGATGTTGACTGATGAACTTGTGAATGTTAACGTAAAAAACAGCTCCACAGATTTAGATACAATTTGGCGCAGTGCAATTTACGATTGTCGCTATTTTGGGAACGAAGTTAAATATAAGTTAATATGAAATCAATGCTGAATGTTAAAAAAAAATTCTTCAGTCAGTAAAAACACGCCCCTGCAATATATTTTTATGCTTTATGCTGGACCTAATTATCCTCAAGGATATTTAAAATGTGTCTCTCGGACTTCGAAGACCTTAACCACCATAATAGCGTGCCGGTCTTTCGTGGCTCTCAAAAGCAGACATTTTAATAACATGAATTTCATAGTGTCAATTATAGCGTGTTTAATTTTGCATATTATTCGTCTGAAATACATATTGCGTCAAGATTCAAACTGACAGCAGATATTGCTTGACAGACGTCTGTCTAACTCACTAACGCTGTATTTTTATACGTTGGTGCTGAACCGAATGTCCTAATGGTAAGCAACTACCGTCGCCTGGCAACACCAAAGCCATGACGCATCGCCGACCCCGATCCTGTAAAATCGGATGTGGCGGATTTAGAATACAAAATGTCACCAACCTATGTCATCCTGAGGGAGTCGGAAGAGGCGACTAAAATAACGCAATAGAAGGAAAACTTATTATTAACCCTATACCAACCAACCATTCTAGCAAGTGAGGCGCAGTAGGCAAATTTCCTGCCTTTAATTTGGAGGACTCAGTAGTGGGTCATATAACAGTAAACAAAATATCGCAGGCGGAAAGAAATCCAATTTAGTTTATTCGCGTCTGCAGGTAAATCGGAAGCTTCCTCGAGAAGAGCGTTATATTTCAGGATTTGTTTCCAGGTCAGCGGCTCTGCCGGCCTGGCTCTGGGAATAATGCGCTTTGTGCACCCGCAATACGGACTCTATTTGTGCTATTAGGAAACACAATCAAATCAAAATATTCCTTTATAGAGTCGCTCTCCTTTAGCCGCACCTCGCGGATAGTGCGGGAAGTATCTGCCGGATATTGGATTAGCATCCACCACCGTTTGCTATGTATCTTTTTTTTTTAAATTTTAACTGTACGCCTGCTTATGTCTAACCTTTATTGCGGGGGCAGTTGTCGAAGTTCACGAAAACAAATGACACACATACTCAGAGCAAGTGCTTCTGGTTTATACAAAGACACTTGCCCGCCCGGATAGAACCGAGGATCCGTGATCGATTAGCGGCACATCCAACCCCTAGACCAACATGGCAATCATCATCATATCTATACTATATCATAATCTATATCACTATCACTACATAGTATAAAACAAAGTCGATGTCGTCTGTCCGTCCATAAATATGCTTAAATCTTTAAAACTACGCACAGGATTTTGAAGCGGTTTTTTTTTTAATAGAGTGATTCAAGTGGAAGGTCTATATTTATAATAAGTACATGCATAGTATTGTAGAAAAACTCTGATAAATGTAAATGTTCATCATTACACCCGTACGAAGCCGGGCCGGGTCGCTAGTTAATGTTATAAAGCTGAAAGTCTGCTCGATTTTTTGAACGAACGCGCTAATCTCTAAAACTACTAGTTCTTATTATATTACCAAAATACTTTTTGTCTTGTCTATTTATCGAGGAAGGCTATGTAACATGACGCTACGTGCTATAGAAGCCGAGCATCAATAAAAATGTAGCTCGAACGGCGAACATATTCCTTTTTGAGAGTTTCCGTTGCGTAAACGGTTAGTTACACAAAAATTATGTCGGGCCTCCTCCAACTATATGGAGGGCAATTAGCCTACTGTGCCATTCTGGCCAGACGCCAGACGGGTTGGCACAGGATTTTGTCGGCTCTTACGACACTTTCTCGACGGGATGGGGTTGTGACACTGTGTACTCTAAATCCGCCACCACACTGAATGTGGCATTTCAATTCGGTCTAAAATAAAAAAAATGAACAAAAATGCTCTGGACGTCATCGTCATTTGGTTTGAGCGAACATTATGAATGAGGACGTGCGCATGCGCCGCCCGACCGCGGCCACTAGCCCTGCGAGTATCTCTTCTCTTAAATCTCTGGCGTATCTTTATTACAGCACTTTTACACCCGATACGATATAAAAAATTCAATATCGTATAATAAAGTATATCCAGCATTATTCACGTGCATTTGAAAACACGTTTTTACGATCGTTAGTTTAACATAACTCTTGGATAACACGATATTGCTTCATAAAACCCGCGTATGGGGCTCTTAAAATTTGTTATTGCAAGTCTTACCGCGTTGAACTTACGCGATCTTGTTTATGTGTTTATCTTAACATGGCGGAATTCTTTGTGGGCAACATCAGTTGGGGACGACCAATCCAAATTCAATAATGAGACTATTCGCATAATTGACCCACCCGTGTTGGGACGGGACAGAATATAAAACTTCCCCACCGTACCCTGCGAAATAACGCGTGTTGTAAAAGTCAACAAAACCCAGCACGCTTGGAAGCAAACGCAAGAGGCAAATCACATAGCCGCAAGAGAAGGAAAACTTTATACAAAATCTTTTTTTTTTTTTGTTCGCCTGGGGTAAAATCCTTTATGGACATTCTCGCCGGCCACGGGGGTGGCCAGCGAGGGGATTGTGGGACTCTCCCCCATAGTGGGGGCCTAACCACTAAACCTCCCCGGGGTGCTCCAACTCGCGTCCTGTTGCGGCATTGTGGGATCTGATGCATAACCACGCCGCCGCAGACGAGGAGGCCCTCCTCCTCTCCTCAGGCTCCTTACGAGCACTCGACGTCCTGCCGTGAGCACCCGGGATCTGAGGGGAAGCAGGACGTCGCTTCCCCTCAGATCCCGTGTGGGGAGAGACATCCCCGTACCCCGCCCCAGGATTTATACAAACCCTGTGCCAACCGATCTTGAAAATACCTCCATGGATTTGTAGGAGGCCTGACTCAGTACTGGGTCACTCATAAACGACGATGTATGAAATGGGCCACCGACTTCAAATAGTTTTATGTAACTTTAACTGCAGTACATTTCAATGAATATAAATCGACATGCTCACGAGTTGTTCCGGTATCTATTAGCAGATTTTACGAGTCCCTGTATCTTCCGCCATCTGCTACGCAATCCCTCCATCAAATTACGAAAAACTTCAAGTCGAATCACTCTCTGGCTTCTAGCAGAATAATCAATGCAAGGATTTAACGGGATGATTATAAAGTTTACGAAACTACCCAACTTACAGTTAAGAGGGCCCGGGTACCCCTGGATCTCCTTGGAGGGGGTCGTGATGCTCGTCCACCCACCAGCCATCTGTTCTGCGGCCCATCATACACGCTAATCCGACAGGAGCACCGTCTCCGGTTTAATACTGTTTTACGATGCAGTAATAAAACCGCCATTAAGTGGGAGCTTAGGGTGCTGTCACACGATACGATTTGATTCCCATTTCGCCTAAGAAAACACTTGACATTCAAAATAAAATAGCAATATTTAAAAGGAACTTTATTCATGTAGGTTTGATTACGAAACTCTTATAAATCTTCATCTTCATGTTGTTTTCAAACTATCGTCGTCTATTGGCCCTTGTCCCAAGAGTGGTACTCTCCATGCACTCCTCTCGGCTTCTTATTTACATTCATGTCTTTCATATACATAGTATAAAACAAAGACGCTGTCGTCTGTCCGTCCCTATGTATGCTTAAATCTTTAAAACTACGCAACGGATTTTGAAGCGGTTTGTTTTTAATAGTTAGAGTAAATCAAGAGGAAGGTTTTTAAGTATAATAAATGCATAATATTGTAGAGAAACACTGATAAATTTAGAAGTTCATCATTGCACCCGTGCAAAGCCGGAGCGGGTCGCTAGTATTGAATAAAATCAAAAAAAAATTTATGAGAATAAATTCTTACTAATGTTTTCGAATAGTCGAAAATAATAACACAAAATTTAAAATTTAAGAAGGAAAATAGAAACTATTTTTATTTTAGTTTTTACCACCGGTTCGAAATGCCATTCCACAGAGAAGAGCCGGCAAGAAACTCTAAATGTTTTGCAGCAGTCATGGTCACGGGAGAGACTGGAGACAAGGGGCATACAATCTAGCCTCAAAGAGAAATTTCTCGCCACGACTTTGGAGGAGTTCCGTCTCAATAGTGTGACTTTATTGGCCTAAAAATTATGACCCGTATCTGACGGACCTCGTTGCATCCATAGGGTGTCATAAGCTCAACCTTTGGTCAACCCAAAGCAAAAAAAATTTGCCAACCCGTTACCGTGGCTAATATCATCATCATCGGCCCATAATTGACCCAATACTGACTCGGGCCTCCTCCAAATTCATGGAGGGAAATTAGCCACACTGGCAAAACGGATTGGCACAGGGTTTGTATCAAATTTTCTGTCTCTTGCGGCTAGGTGATTTGCCTCTTTCGTTCCTTTAATCGCCTCTTACGACACCCACAGGATGATTTGGGTTGGTGACATGGTCTAAATCCGTCACCACACGGAAAGTGCCTAATATCCCTCCTTGTAATAGGAGAAACCATTACAAGGAGGGATATTAGGCACTTTCACACACCCAACTCAGCAGTGAGGGCTAGCATTTATGGGTTATAGTCTCGCGGATAATCTTCACGAGATTCGAAACCGCTAATTGAGTGTAAAGCAATTGTAGCCTTGGCAAATGCAACCACTTTCTAATACTATCAAACGAACAAAAACTATTTTTACTTTCTCTTTTGTTTTCTTGTTGCATTAAATTTTAGACCAACTGAACCATGATTGATTTGCTGACATTTCGACGAGTAAAAGTGTTCTAGAACCTGTTCGAAACGCTGCTATTATTTATGTAAAACGAGATTTGAATTAATGGGATACAAACATCACTATCACTATCACTACATAGTATAAAACAAAGTCGCTGTCGTCTGTCCGTCCCTATGTATGCTTAAATCTTTAAAACTACGCAACGGATTTCGAAGCGGTTTCTTTTAATAGATAGTGTGTTTCAAGAGGAAGGTTTATAAATGTATAATACATGCAAAGTTACAGCCGTGCGAAGCCGGGTCACTAGTTTATGCATAAAATAACTTTGTGCTTCGTAACTTTGACCAAAATTATGAAAATATTAGGGTAACCTAAACATTTAAAATTAAAAAAAAAATCATAACACGGAAACTATGAACAATCGCAGAACATACATGGGGGTGATTCGTGTACCCCAAGGGGTGCTCTATCTCTGGACTTCCGTTTGACAATTTTTTAGGACAACCTGTATAGCTTTTCCCATTTTTATACCCAAAAAAGACGGTTTTCTCATGTAGAAATAAATAGACTCAGAAAACTGCACTAAAAAGCGAAATATAACCAAAAGCTAGTTGAAGTCGCCATCTCGATGTACAAAGAAGCATGAAACAAAACAACATTACTAACTTCTGCGCTTTGGGGATTTCTGCTTCATAATTTGCTCGTAAATAAAAACTTCACAGAAAATTTGCACTGATGAATTTTATACATTCAGATTTTATTTTAATCACAATTTTAAACAATAGTTTTTTACATTATCTCCTTTTAAATTACCCTCTGTTAATCCCATTCTATCCTGAGGGTGTGGTAAGAGCCGATAAAAGGAAAACTTGATAAGAAACCCCTTGCCAACCCGTATGACCAGCGCGGGTCATTAATGGGATGAATAGTAGTAGTAGTAATTTTACTAGAGTCGGCACCAGTCTAACCGGGTCTAGCTAAATACCAGTATTTACACGGAGCATTTGCCGTTTGCCCCATCTAGTGGAATAACCGGTAATGTCTTGGTTAGACCAGCTGTAGTTACACGCTACTGACTACTTGTATCAATTATAATAAATAAATAAATATCCTTGGACATTTCACACAACGCCATCTCGTCCCAAGCTAAGCAACTTAATGCTTGTGTTATGGTAACGAGATGGATGATAAACTACTTATATACATTTTATTTTTTTTGTAAATACATACATATTATAGATAGAAATGACACCCAGACTCCGAGCCAGTGCCTCTGGTTTACACAAGGACACTTGCCCCACCCCGGAATCGAACCCGGGACCCGTTGATCCAAAGGCGGCACATCTAACAAATAGACCAACGAGGACGTTGCTTAAAAATAAAGAACAATTGCTTTCTACAATACTAAGTTTAACTACAGTCAGTATTAGAAATTAATTACTTGACTAATATATTACTATTTGTTTCAGGTAATAACTTCGCAGATTTATGACCATAAGGTATGAATAGAAAATTGCCGAGACCGCGCTGAAAAGACTTTGTAGCCAAGTGTTTTAACGACTTTAAAATTTTCTGACGAGTTTCTAAATTTTAACCCACGAATAATAAGAGATGTTATAAGTACGATGTACCTGTGTCACTGTTTGTGACGTACCTAATAGCTATGGAATGAATGAACCGATGTTGTTAGTTTTGCTGTAGTTTCAGCCCATAAATGACCCACTACTGAGTCGGGCCTCCTCCAGTTACATGAAGGCTAATTGGCCTACTGTGCCACGCTGGCAAGACGGGTCGGCACAAGATTTGTCGAGATTTCCTTCTCCATGTGATCTTTCTCTTGCGTTCCTTGCGACACCCTACGTAAGTATGAGTTGGTGACATTGTGTATTCTTAATCCGTCACCACACTGATATTTTTAACTAGTGTTTCTAACTGGCGAACCTTACACATTTAATAAAAATGTTTAATCAATTGTACCACGCGGATTAGCTCGACCAAGCCAAACTCAAAACTCAAAATGAACTTTATTTACGTAGGTTTTATCACAAACTCTTATAAATCGTCATATTTACAGTTACCATTATCATCATCATCATCATCATCTTACGATCCCTGTCCCACGCTAGGTGGTAGTCTCCATACACACCTATCAGTCGTCATATCTACAGTCACACCTTTCATACACAATTTCTCATGCTTACAATCCATCCATCTCTCTTGATCTTCCACAACCCTTACGTCCACCCACATTCATGCTGAAACTACCACCGTTTCGGAATGCTGCTCTACAGAGAAGAGCCGGCAAGAAACTCTGTAGTTGCTTTTTTTCAAATCAATGGGTTTGTTTACAAAAAGCACTAAACAGCATAGTGAGAGCAAGTTCGCCAGATGAGAGATAAATATGACGATGATGATTCAATTTGGTCTAGTCGATCCTGAGCGTGTGTAAGAGCCGACTAAAGACTAAATGCGATGCCCTATGCCAAACCATCTGGCCGGGTTTACCACATAATTTCCTTCCATGTTACTGGAGGAGTCTCGACTCAGCAGTGGGTTACGGAATAAGATGATGATAATGAAGTAAATAGTACTGGAAAAATGTAATGCAATATTCACGAGAGTGTTACGGTGCGGCACAGAATGTGGCTATCACCCGTCCCCGAGGTACCGGGTTCAAGTTTAACCCCTGTAATTACACCGTAAGGGACACAAACATCAGCGTTCAGCAATATTTAATGTCGCACATAAAAGTCCTAGAATCTTATTGTTTGGTTTGTAAGATCGTACAGGACCGTGCGGCCCATACATAATAACCCACTGATCAGTCGGGCCTTCTCCATGCTGGCGAAACGGGTTACGTATCAAGTTTCGGCTAGGTTTTCGGCCTTATCGGCTATAGACACCCTCAGGATGGAATGGGGTGGTGACACATATATTCTAAATTGGTCACGCAATCCTAAATTCTTATATCGAGTTTTAATTTGATGTCTACGTCGTATTGTTGATTATGGAACCTTGTTTAAATTTTGTTTCGCTCATTCAGCAGGCGTTATAGTGTGTTTCACATCGCTCACTCTATCCTAGTTAGGACTACGCAAAAATAATTTGAATCCAAATCGAGGCGCGTGCGAAGCCACGGTATTAGTGGGTTATAATAATCCTTAAAATAAATGCATGCACATACCCTATTTCCATTAACACACCTCTGCATACCTCATTAGGAATTACCGGCGTGGTGACAAGAGTTTTTACAAGACCGTATTATGCAGCAAGCTTACCCCATCTCCGGTGTACTGTTTGTATTCAAATGCGCCGGAATTAGATGCAGTGGCGTTAGTCCCGCAAATGCCCCCAGAGGCCTATTCAGTATTCAGTTATCCAATTTCATGCTACCATTTAGTCCACGATATTCATTGCTCCTAAACTATGTCTGTTTTAACTTCCTAGCTGTGAACGGTGACTTCGTCTGCGTATCATTTAAATGCTCCAATTTCTCAATTTCAGTTCCAAAAATTCTCTCACCACTAAGAGACATCATCATCCGCGACAGAGATGGCAGATATTTTATAAGGAGACTAGCTGACCGGGCAGACGTTGTCCTGCATGATATTCGTTTACCGACTGCAGTGCCATCTGTCGGGGTGATTTGTGAATCTAAACCATCCTCGGTGCCACCCAAACGCATACAAAAAAAAACCATTCAAATCGGTTCAGCTGTTTAGGGGGAGTTCAGTGACCTACACACGTACAGTAGAAATATAGAGATATTTACTTTTTTTTAAGATGATATTTTATAGTATTTGGCGTCGAAACTTTGGGACCATGGGCTCCTAATGCTTTGGGCCTATAAAGAAATATTAGTCAAAAGCATATAGAGCGGTGCGTTAAAAACTGTTTAATTTCAAAATGTAACTTAACTTCTAATGTTAGTTTTCCAAGGTGATTTCTATTTACACGCCCGTAATGCCACTAAATATGGCATCCGCCATAATAGTAGTAGCGTAATAACACGTGGCTCGATATCGCGCCGTGTAATTGCCAGTAATTACTTGGCTGTAACATACGCTTTCCCTCTCAGCTCTAGGCACGTATAACATAAGTGAAACGGTATTATCGGCGAATCATTTGCTGTATTTTGTAATAGCTATTTTGTTTTGTATTTTGGTAAGAGATTCTACTAACGCTCCTATCCCTATATGTGGTATCTGTGCATAAATTATTAATCTATTTTGAAATACGAGGATTTCGTGATACAGATTTAATTACAAAATGTGTGTTACATTGGAATAACACTGCCAAGCTACTTGTAATGTGAATCCGATCCCACAAGGTGCGTGCGTAATCTATATTCCCCAATACACTTTTTATAAAGTACTTTCGTCACTAACTGATGAAATGAATGGCGACCGCGTTCCGGAAAGCGCAGTGCTAGTGGTAGGCCTCCCACACGGTGGACCGATGACCTGATTAAGGTCGCCGGAAAACGATGGATGCGGGCGGCCCAGGACCGGCCTTTGTGGAAATCTTTGGGGGAGGCCTATGTCCAGCAGTGGACGTCTTTTGGCTGAAATGATGATGATTATGATGATGATGAAATGTCAGTTACATTTTATGGCCTACTACTAGTATTACTCAGACCATAAACGAGACTAACGCCTAGAGTCGGACAAGGGATTAATGGTAATATTAAACATGACTTTTTTAATACAATATTCCTGCATTAGTTATAACTCGCATCGCGGGGGCAGTTTACAAATATCAAATTCACGAATACAAATGACACCCAGACTCGGAGCAAGTGCGGGCTTACACACATACACATGCTCGACCCCAGAATCAAACCCGGGACTTCGTGATCCATCCGAGCTTTGTGCTAAAACCTACGTAAATAAAGTTCCGTTCGAGTTTGAGATGTAACAAATGATGGACAGCCATCAGGTTACTGCTCTGACCCCTGTTCACAGCAAGATAAAAGGATAATTATGATGATGACCCTAACGTGTCCTCAATGTACTTGCATTTATTACCTCGCACCGTTCAAATAAAATCTTCCATGTCAAGACAAAACAGGGCACAGCATCCATTGTATTGATAAATTGATTCTCCTGCTCCTCTTTACTCAACGGATAAGAAAAATATTTATAAGATCAACCCCATTTGCCGGTTATGATTTGAGTCACGATATTTCGTGCTCAGTGTTGCCAGGTATACCGATTTACTGTAATTGAGACGTACCGTAAAACCAATATTTTCTATCAAACAAATCTGTTTATCCAACAGCCACAGACGTCCAGTATTGGATCAAGGCCTCTTCTATAGCACACACAGTCATGGAGAGACCTCCATCGACTCTTAGCGAGCTTTTAAACTCGTCCGTCGTATTTAATATCTTTCACATTGCAAATAATACATTAAGATTATTTATATTATTATTATTAGCAATATGTAGTTCCCAATATTCAGTTAATCGAGACGGGCCTCCTCCCATTACAGGGAGGGAAAATAGCCTACTGTGCCACGCTGGCCAGACGGGTTGGCACAGGGTTTAGTGTCAAGTTTTCCTAGTCTTACGGCTAGGTTATCGGCCTTCTCATTTCCTTTTGTCGACTCTTGCGACACCCTCAGGATAGAATGGGGTGGTGACACTGTATATTCTAAATCCGTCACCACACGGACGTACAACAACAATTAGATGGAGGGCAATTAACCTACTGTGGCCAAATCCAAATGGGTTTCGTATTAAGTTTTCCTTCTCTTAAGGCTAGGTCATTTTTGTCGGCACTATGTATTCTAAATCCACATGGAATACCTGTTACAAATCGCCAGGCAATGGTGACACATGACAAGTTCCCTCCACGACGTTGGAGGAAGCCCAAAGTAGTGTTAGGCTGAAAAAAAATCAGCTATGATTGATGATTTATAGCCGTTTAATTCGAGCTTTTAGAAATTTCTTTACGCATTTTGCAAAGACTGAAAAACATACTCGTACTTAGTATTGCAATTCTCAAACAACGCAACAGGCACTATAAATCTTTTCAATAGCTTCACGGTGTTTTTAAAATGAAGATCTCAGCGAAGCTTTCAATTTATTTCAAAATCCATAAATATTGCTCTCAGGATATCGCGAAGATATTATTTCTATGAAATATTGCTCCATGAGTGAGGCGAAAGCTTTTCGACACCTATATTTCTCTTTTACAGAATTAAAAGTGCTAAACTTGGTTTCCTATTTGACGAAACATTGCGGTATTATAAATTTGTATTATAAATTTGTAGTATTATAAACTGATTGACTGATGGAGTGACGGAGTGTGACTCATGGAGTGTGACTGATTGACTGATGTTGTTAGCGGGTGTGACTGATCAACTGAGCCTGATGGACTGATGGTCGAGTTAGGGAGTGTGACTGATTGACTGATGGAGTGCTAGACTGTGACTGATGGACTGATGGTGTTAGTGTGTTTGACTGATCAACTGAGCCTGATAGACTGATGGTGTGAGTGAGTGTGACTGATGGTGTAGCCAGTGTGACTGATTGACTGATGGAGTGATCGACTGTGACTGATTCGATTTATTTTTTATTTAGTGGTTTAACTGACTTCATAAAGGAATCTCTTATTCCGTTGTATAATGGTGCAGTCTCTTAGAATATCTCTTTACTAAGAATCGGGCACTCATCGCGTTCCTGTAAAATTATCTCTCCTCATTTTTCTAAGCGCCCTTCGATGAATGAACTTGAGCCACTCTCCAGTCTATTCTTACACGCCTGTTCCGCCTGTTCCGCCTCTCCATGCAGACGGGGCATGTCCCCAAGTCCTGGAAGGTTGCCAACGTCCAACCAATCCTTAAAAAAGGCAATCGTGCCGACCCGTCGAATTTTAGACCCATTTCGATCACCTCCATACTTTGTAAAACTATGGAACGTGTATTGAACACCAAACTCCTTGCATACCTTGAAGGTAACGATCTCCTCAGCGACCGACAGTACGGTTTCCGCCGAAACCGGTCCACTGGGGACCTTCTTGTGTATGCAACACACTTTTGGGGTGAAGCCATCGAGAGACACGGTGAAGCTCTTGCTGTGTCTCTTGATATTACAAAGGCTTTCGACAGGGTTTGGCATGAAAGTCTTTTGGGCAAACTTCCAGCTTACGGAATCCCAGCTAGTCTGTGCTTCTGGATCTCTGACTTCCTGAGGAACCGTTACATCCGAGTAGTCATTGATGGCTACTCATCGGATCAAGTGGCAATTAATGCCGGTGTACCTCAAGGGTCCGTTCTCTCCGCGACTCTCTTTTTGCTGCATATTAACGACCTGCTTAAACCCGGTATTTTTGGGTATGCAGATGACAGCACGGTCACGGAGAGATACGTATCTGATGCCCGGACCACCAGTAATGAGATTCAGTCGCTTAGGGAGGCCATGGTGGAACGTCTGAACTTGACTTTAAAGTCAGTGTCCAACTGGGGCGATGACAATCTAGTCAGGTTCAATGCGACCAAAACACAGGCGTGTCTATTCACCGCAAAGCGGAGTCCGTTCAACTTGACTCCCACTTTCCGAAATGTGTCCGTACCAATTGCGGGTCGACTCGAGCTTTTGGGCATGAAGTTATGTTCAGACCTTAACTTCGGGAGTTCCATAGAGTCCAAAGCGAAAACTGCAGCAAAGAAACTTGGTATCCTATTTAAGGTGCGTCGTTACTTCACACCTGGACAGCTTCTCACTCTTTACCAAGCTCAGGTCCGCTCAGGTATGGAGTACTGTTCCCACCTTTGGGATGGCTCAGCCAAGTATCAGTTAGCCGCCTTGGATTCTGTGGAGCGCCGGGCCTACAAGCTCATTGGTGATACGCGGTTGGTACAGGCAAAATTGCAGAGCCTCGAGCACCGACGACGAGTTGCTTGCCTCTGCGTGTTTTATAGGATACATTTCGGTGAGTGTGCGCAGGAATTGCACGAATTAATTCCACCATCCCCTTTCCATCATCGGACATCCAGGCGTGGGGAGCGACTTCATCCTTATGCGGTTGAAATTCCACATATTCGCACTAAGCGTTTCGCTTCCTCTTTCTTGATGCGGACCGCTAAGGAGTGGAATTCGCTTCCTACGTCTGTATTTCCAAGTAAATATGACTTGGATGCCTTCAAGTCTGGAGTGAATAGGCTCTTACTGTCCCAGCGGGTTACACCGTCGGCCTCATCATCACTTACCATCAGGTGAGATAGAGGTCAACCGCCGGACAGTTAGTAATAAAAAAAAAAAAAAAAAAAAAAAAAAAAAAAAGGTATCACAATATTATTATACCTTTTCAATGTTTTAATGCAAATTTACTTTGAAGTTGGACGGAGAAATAACAAAATACATTTACCTTTTTCATATAACACCAGCTGATCCCTGCGCTCGTTGCTACTCACTAAAATAAATTTAAAGGAGAGACATTACACAAATTTTCAATTTTTCTTTCGTTCAGTTTCTTTTTTTCAAGATCATCACACGATCAAATGCATAGTTCACGTTTCTATGAAGGACATACAGACACACATTCATTTTTATATATATGAAGAAGAAGACTAGTGTCGTGCTCAGGCATACAACCTGGGCTCCAAACCTGCCAATTCAATAGAGTCAAAATTTACACCCGCTGAGCCCTTGACGAAAACTTGATACCCTGTGCTGTGCCAACCCGTCTTGCCAGTGTAGCACAGTAGGCTAATTTCCCCTCATGAATTTGGAGGAGGCCCTACTCAGTAGTGGGTCATTAATGGGTTGAGTAGTAGTAGTGTCAGTTCGCGACGTATGCGCACGCTTCTCATGACAAAAGAGCTTAGACGCACTCCAATAGAAAATAGCAGGTTTTGGGCCCAGCTGAAACCGTGGGCAGAAGCTAGTATAAGTAAAAATGTTCTAAAGAGAAGCATTTACACAGACCGATCTAAAACCGCTGAGCATTTTCCCTCAGAAATTGATCCTTCGCTTCGTTTCGTATTAGCCTCATTTACTTTGATGGATGGAGTGAATGAATGGATGGAATAGGTGATAGCTTGGAGTTGTGCACTCTATTACTCACGTGGCGCCCTAATGGGGCCCGGCGGGAAATGGATGGTGCACGAATTCACAATTTGGACGACGGAATTTGATTGTGAACAAATGGGTGTTTACAGACAGAATATCAGGAAAATATTTTATTTAGGAAATTTCGAACTAGTTTCGCTCGGGTAGGCATCAAACCCGTTTCATCTCATTCTCGAAATGTTATTTTGGATCTCCTTTGGATACCGCTAGGAAACGTTGTCGTTCGTTGTCGTTTCAGCCCATAAATGACCCGCTGCTAAGTCGCCTCCTCGAAATTCATGGAGGGAAATTAGCCTACTGTACCACGCTGGCAAGACGGGTTGGCACAGGCTTTGTATCAAGTTTTGCTTCTCTTTCGGCTAGGTGATCTGCCTCTAGCGTTCTTGTAGTCGCCTTTTACGACACTCATGTTAGTTATTCTAAATGTAGCGTTCCTTATTTATCGGCTACCGACAACTGATGAGCATATGGGCATATGCATCTGCCCCCATGCGTGATAAACTACTAATCAGCTCATACAGGACAAACTACTATGTGATGCGGAATTAGTCTAAAGAAGAAAGAAGAAAGAAAAATAATTTATTCGGCGCAATCTTAAATACACTACTACACAATAACTATAATTACTTAAACTCTAATCTAGATTGCGCTGAAACGGCGCTGGTTCAGCATAAGCCAGACGGGGTGCCTGGCGCTGGTTTTCAACCAGACCTCTAAATGCCGAGCGGATGGAAAACCAGTTTACAAAAATTAAAATTAACAAAATATATGATATTACTCATCAAAAGATACCATAGGTAACACTAATTCGTACACATCCAAACATAATAAACTTGTTTTTTTTATAAATAAAACATGTGAAACATACGAATAGGGTTGCCAACTATACTGTTTTAAACAGTATTATACTGTTTTTCAGTAAATTATACTTCTACTGTCCAACCAAAAATAAATTACACAAAATACTGTTTTCAGCATCAAAATGCAAACACATTATTAAGTGTTATACTTAGACGCTCACACATTGTTTTTTCAGTAATTAATGAACAAGTGGCAGGAGGATACAAAAATACAAAAATACCATTAATTAATTTAATAAAAAAAATAAAAAAAAAAAAAAAAAAAAATAAAAAACAGTTATAGTTGTGGTGAGCCATATGAAGTTTTAAAAAAAAAAAAAAAAATTGTAAATTAGTAAGTTGTGTAATAAATAATATGTATTTAAAACAATAATTATATAAAATACTGTAACGAGTTTGAGTTTTTTTTTTGTGTGTTGTACTTGTATTCTAGTATTAAGATATATTCTAGATACTTTTCTTTTATTTTCATAATTATTATTATATTATTTCATATTATATTAAACTGATGAACTTATTACTTGGTCTGAAACGAGCGGCCATCACCCGAAGGCAAAACCCAGCAGGTGTGTATATATAGTTTTATTAAGTCATTTAAATATCAGGAATGTTATGAAGTATTGCAGTAAGTTATTACTTATTTTTAGGTCTCCTATGAAGCCGACGCGACACAACATTCTGAACCGAGACAAGAGACAAGAGCGGTGGCCAGCCCTGCCAACAGCCAGTGCAAACGACTGACAGGCGGAGGAATAAACAGATGCAATGTTCTCCGCATTTATTATAGGCATGTAAGCGCGTACCCTAGCCATCACTAGATAAGTGACGTGTTTGTATTTATTAGATTTAACTTCCGTTGTGCCTCGATTAGGAACTGCCGTAGGTGTGCCCTAAAAGTATTTATGGTATTAAGAGATCTAATAGGCGGCGGCAAGTTGTTCCATATTTTTGACGCAGCGTAACGGAATCCACCTCGGAATGCGGCTGTTTTATGTGGCGGAATAGACAGCTGCAGTGAGCATTGCCTGTGCCCACACTCCCGCCTGCTTGTCACCCAACTGAGTTTTTTGCGCAGATAATCAGGTTCCCCATCCTTGATGATACCAAACATGAGGCATGCCAGGTGTAACTTTCGCCTAGACTTCATTTTTATTATGTAATGCTTATTTAAAAATTGGGTAACATGGCTTCTAGCTGTGATTGTAAAACAAAAACGGGTGCAGGCATTTTGGACCCTTTGAATAAGGCGGTCAGTACGCGAAAGTAAGCGAGGACCATAGACTGTATCAGCGTAATTTAATTTGGACAGAACTAGTGACTCGACCAAACGCACGCGTAGTTCCTCTGATAGGTAAGGCCTCATCCTATACAGAATCTTTAACCGATAGAAGCAGTTGCGAATTGATTCAGCTATATGTTTCTCGTAACGAAGATTAGAGTCCATACATAACCCAAGGTTGCGAACCTCGTCCACTCTATCGATTGGCTCCCCCAGTAAAGTTAAATTCAAAGTAGGGACCGATAATAACATATTTTGAGTGCCAAGTAACATATATTTCGTTTTATTCGGGTTGAGAACTAAAGAGTGACTCTCGGCCCACACAGCAATCCTGGTGAGGTCATCGTTAAGCGCTGATACGGCTGTTTCGTACTCGGTGGGTTTGAAAGAAATGTATACCTGTACATCATCGGCGTATAAATGATAATTACATTTATGAAGACAATCTGTAATGTCCGCGCAGTATAAAATAAATAAAATAGGACCCAAGATCGACCCTTGAGGCACACCTCTATTAACGGTAACGAGATCAGAGAATGAAGAAGATCCATCTTGTAGACGGAGCTCAACGCGCTGCTGACGGTTATATAGGTAGCTGCGGAACCATTGAACAGCGTTTTGGTCGAATCCGTAATATTGTAGTTTGGACAATAACAATGAGATATTTATACAATCGAAGGCGCGGGAGAAGTCCAGCAGCACCAGCAGTGTGCACATACCTTGATCTTGGGCAGACAGAATATCATCAGTAACATCTAATAAAGCGGTACTGGTGCTGCGTCGCTTCCTGAAACCGGACTGTAGTGCAGGAAGTATGTCACCTTTCTCCAAGAAATCAGTCAATTGGTTACACACCACCTTTTCCATAACCTTAGACAGGCACGGCAAAATGCTAATGGGCCGCAAATCCTTCATAGCTACTGGGTTCGAATTTTTAGGCAGTGGCCGGACTGTAGCTATTTTCCAGATATCCGGAAACGTAGAAGTTTGTATGGACTTATTTATAATATTAGTGATAGTCTCGAGTGTATAGGGTAAAGTCAGCAATATCATATCGAGGTTAATGTTATCACAGCCCTCAGCATTCGATTTGAGTTGTGATATAAGGCGCGATATTTCGTCCTGACTGACTGGTGATATTGTAAACACAACATCACTGTACCGCTGACATTCGTAATAAACTAATGTAGACGTACTTATTACCAAGCTACCAGGCACATTTAGAAAATAATAGTTAATTTGGTCTGGGTCAGAAAAGTGAGGTGGAAGTTCCTGTGATCGCTTACCGGGCAATAAAGTAGATTTTAAATTTTTCCATAGCAACTTCGGATTGCTTATTTTACAGTTTATATTGTATTTGAAATAAGCGACCTTTTCTCTGTAAAGGGAAGACACCACTTGAGACTTTAACTGACAATAGTATTCCCTCTTGACTATCGATTTTGTTTTACGATATTTAGCTAACGCGTCATCCCGCAGTCGCATCATAAGCCGGACAGTGTCCGTTACCCACGGGTACGACTTTTCTTTAATAACACATGTACGAAGTGGCGCATGGATATCGAACACCGCAGTGACATACAGTGCAAACGCTTCAACCATCTCGTTCACTGTTTCGAGCATTGCAATACCATTCCAGTCCAACACAGATAAATCCATGTGAAGACTGTCCCTACATAAATTTTTTATCGGCCTAAATTTAACAATGAAAGGTTTGGTTTTCTCCCGCTTAATATCCAATTCACATACAATCGTGGCGTGGCTATTAATAGACTTAAACGGTTCAACAAGTACATCCCTCACTTTAAGGTCTGTGCAAACCAAATCGATCAAAGATTCGCTGGTCTCGGTAAAATGAGTAGCAGATGTAACCACCTGTGTTAAGCTCAGACAGTCAAGAAACTCGCCTATTCTTTGCGTTTTTCTCTCGCCAGTTTTCAGGAGATTTACATTAAAATCGCCTAGTAACAAACAATTATCTATTTGTCCCAGAGATGTTATGCTATCTGTCAAAGCATCAAGAAAGAGATCAACATCGAGCCAAGGGGGGCGATACGCGGTTCCAATTGCGATTTTTTTCCCATTAAGCGTTAGCATAAGCCACATTTGCTCTGCTGATTCGAACCGTGGATCAACGGTGAGCGTAATCGTGCGCACGCGCAGTTCGCGCCTAATGTAAAAGCCGACACCCCCACCACGGCCCGAACGCACGCTCACGGGCCGCGGTACGTGACGTAGGCTGTACCCTGGCACTATCGGCGCGCGCCCCTCCTCTCCTGTACGTAACCACGTTTCATTTATAGCTAAGACATCGAAACAATGCCGTTCTATAACGGAGATAAGGTCATCGTGATTTGTACCAAGCGAGCCTGCATTAAGAAGTCCAACTTTTAGATTCTTTCTACTCGAAGTCATATCTAACGTTGATTATGTGTATATAATATGTATAATATTCATAATAGTGTATCGTGTAGTGGTATGATGTAGTTAAGTAAATAGGACAAGGTGATAAATAAATAATGTTATATATTATTACTATGAGAAAAGAATAGTAAAAGTAAAGAAATGGTTTATCAATTGTTATTTTGAATAAGGCTGTTGTGAACCGCACATAGTTAAAAAACATAATATTAGTTAAAACAAAATATAAACGATCGAAAAATGAATAATAACAAGACTTCGCAAGACTAGCTCGGATCAAAGAAAAAATGCAATTTTGATAAATAGACAACATGACGAGGTGGGACAGGCTAATTAGATGTAATAATATTATGATTAAGTTTTTGTTCCATTGCGGGTGCTGGACCAAGGATGCGCTCAATGTCCGACTCACAGCGGATATAAAAGGCCTTGTCCCCGGGTTTGCTACGCGCGAGGATGCGGCCATGTTTAAACCATATGAACTGCCATCCGCGGAGCTGGCCGGCATCTCGCGCCCCACGAAACAACCGACGGTTCGTCTTGGTGAGACGCTCGTTGACATAGAAGCGGCGCGGGAGGCCAGGCAGGTCGAGGTCAGCTGATGTCGCACCACGTCGAACTCGAGCACCACTCAGCAACCGGTCACGCAGGTCGCGACGCGCCAGGCGAACGGTAAGAGGGCGCGGCCGGGGCTCCGGGCCGGCGGCATCCGTCGCCACAACGCGTCGGGGTCCTAGGCGCTCGGCACTGACGATGTCCCGGGCTTCGATTGGTACGCCCAGCTTAGCTCCAATCTGTATCACCAAGTGGACTGGGTTCTCTCCTCCTCCCTCGACCAGGTTAACGATCTCGAGGTCATTCGCCATTAACTCCTGATCCCGATCATTAAGATCATGTTTAAGTTGGGCGATGACGTCACCCACCTCTGCTGAGCTTGGTGGCTGTTGTGCCTCTAAGACCCTCACTCTTTCCTCCATAATATCTACTTTCCCGTGGTAGGATTTGAGGGATGCTCTGATGTCCGCTATGTCATCTCTGAACAGTTGCAGGTCTTTATTAATATGCCTTAAATTATCCCTGAAAGTCCTCAGTTCCGTGGCGATGTCATTAGACAGGTCTTGAGGAGTCTCAGCGCATAAAGAGCTGTTAGGGTGCTCGGATAAGTTCGGTGTAGAACCTCTTACCGGTGTCTCGGCTTTGTTGTCCGTTACCCGATTTTTCTTGCACTCGGGACAATGCCAAGTCGCAGATATTGTGCCTGAAGAAGGCAAGGCTACACACCGCCGATGGTAACTTGCGTTACATTGTTGACATTTAGCGGCCTCTGCCAGCGAGAGGTACCTACCACAACCACCGCACTTGGACATATTGATTTAATCGATAATACGAATGATAGATGGCGCTATTACGGTTTATAGTTGTTGGCAGTTTCAAGGTGTTTATGTAATTCAAAACACCATAGAGTGAGGCACAATGTTCGGGTAAGGGTACGCGCACACACTTGAACTATTTCACCTTAGATTTAACAATAGATATTTAAGAATGTTGTTTATATTTTCTAGTATAAGGTAGTTTAATATAAGTTTTTATTTGGTAGATATTAATTATGTATTTTCAGTTTATAACACTTCACAGAAACACTTGCCAACAATGTATGTTGTTCAACACATCGAGTATGTTCTTTTTAAACAGTAAAGTTTTACAAATTGATGACACTTTTATTTAAAATTTACGATAATTATCAGAGTGCAAAGTACTGGTTTGACATCCGTTTGACAGTCTACTGGTCACACTGGGCTACCCTCAGGATGGGATGGGGTGGTACTGGTGACACTATGTTTTCTGATAACTAATTACAGGCAATATAAGAATATCCGGATCGAAACCAAGTTCCTGAGATTATCACGTTCAAATACGCCTTGTCTCTTTAAAATATATTTTTTTAACAATACAACAATAATATTAACGTCATCATCATCATTATTTCAGCAAAAAGACGTCCGACTGAAACCATTGGTAAGAAGTGCGTTGACGGCGCAGTTAAAAGTGTAACCAAAGTCCACCCTATTGAAAAAAAACTATTTAATGAATATTATTAAAAAAAACCTTTAAGACTACTTTTGACAGATGACTAGCAACATCTGCCAAAAGTAGTCTTAGAGGATTTTTTTATAGTTATAGTAGTTTAAATACTACGTCATGAGACAAGAAATATAATTTTCCCAATATTCAGGTGAGCTCCTCTGCTTACTCCTTCTGAGGGTGAAAAAGTATTCCGTTTGTAACACTAGATCACCTGTAGAGCCCTAATGCTGTAATCTTGTCCCATTAGGCACTGGAGCACCATTTACTTTCTCCGGTTTGTTTGCTTTGTGTCTCAAGGTTTCACAAAAACACCAAATGCAGAGATTCCAAACCTTTCGCTCATGGACTACATAATTTAAAAATAGTAAGCCGACTTTAAAATCAATTTAAAAATAAGCAATGAACAACCATTTGAAGTCGGTGCCTTCGGTATACCTATATCCTAATTAACGTCGGTATCAATTTAAGTTTTTCAGCCCATAAATGACCCACTACTGAATCGGGCCTCCTCTAAATTCATGGAGGAAAATTATCCTACTGTGCCACGCTGGCAAGACGGGTTGTCATAGGGTTTGTATCAAGTTTTCCTTCTCATACCGCTAGGTGATCTGCATCTTACGATCCTGGAGTCGCATCTTACGACACCCTCAGAATAGTGTGGGTTGGTGACATTGTGTACTCTAAGTCCGTCACCACACGCATAAGTAGCGACATCTATTTATCAAATAAGTAGTAAGGTAGTTTGAATGTTTTTTTAGTTCTTCACGCAAAGTACATGGTATGTAACTGAAACAAGTTAGGATTACGTGAAAATAACAACAACAACCCAGACATAGAAACGCGAGCAAAGCCGCAGTCAGCAGCCTACTTTTATATTGCCTAAAGTTTGAAAACCACTGGCCTATTTTCTTCTACGTGAACACTAATGGGTCCTCGGATGGACGCAAATGACTGTCGTCAAAAATATTGCAGACTGTGTTTTTACTTAGATGACACCATTATCTTTATTAACCGCTCATTCCTTTTTGTTATGCAACGCGATTATGGCTTCACCTACATCGATCAAATATTCATCTGCGGTTCAATAATATAATTAGCAAAATCAATAAATGTTTTCCAAATTTCACAATAGTGTCATTGATAACTTTAGCAGTTTGAAAAAACAGGTTTTTAAGTAATGCTTCTATTATTATTAATACCGTCGACTCGAGAGGCTGCTCTACGGAGAAGAGCCTATTATTTAAACAGAAAACCTGTTTAGCCACTTATTTTTGGCTGTATTTGCAAAAAATTGCACATGTGATTACGTAAAATAAAAACTCTATTATTACATATGACTATATTACTGATTTGACTATTTGAAAGCACTCTCAGTAGTTTATCTATACAAATAAATAAAATTGGAGTATGTCTGTTTGTAATAATAGAATAACCACTTTTTACTAAATGCGTAAGTATATACACAGTACCTAGACAAGATACAAGATATTTATTTCGCAAGACCAAAATAACATTTTTTTAAATTTTTGTCTCTCTGTCTGTTGTTTGTTCCGGCTAATCTCTGTAACGGCTGGACCGATTTTGAAGAGACTTTGACTGATAGGTAGCTGATGAAATAAGGAGTAACGCAGGTTACTTTTTTTATTATTTTTGACCCGTGCGAAGACGGGACGGGCCGCTAATTCGAAATAAAACCATTTGGATTGTATATCTGTCCTAAAACCTGTCGTGAAAGACACTTCCAATTACAATCCTACTACGTACTTGAAAATCTTTACTCTTGGTAGCACAGAATTATATTTCCAGAAGATTTCTCTCCTTTACGTCAATATTTCCTGATGAAAACAACATAAATATTTCGTTATTTCAAATTGAGATTCACAACTACGAGAAATATTTAAGAGATTTCTTACCTCTTTTCAATAATCTCGAGACAGCCCCAAGAAGTACAAATGTTAATAAACAAAACATGCTTCTGAATAAAAAACGACATACAAATAGGATCCCGCTCGTAACTTACGAGACTTGCCTTATTTGAGGCTGAACTGACAACTATATGTTATTCAGCTACGAAAAGGGAATCCATACGATTAGTTGGAATCGAGACAATCTCTGTTTTTTTACTGTTTTTTTAATGTCTCCCAATATGAGTTACGGGCGTTACATAAAAAGATGAAATGAAGGGACACATAAGTCACCAAGATTCAGAATAAAGGTTTCTCGCAGAAATAAATGGACTGTGTTAAATCTATACATACAAATAAATAAAATTGGAGTGTTTGTTTGTAATAATAAAATAACCACTTTTAACTAAATGCGTAAGTATGTATACAGTACCTACATAGACCAAGATAACATTATTTTTTAAATTTTGTCTGTCTGTCTGTATGTTCCGGCTAATCTCTGGAACGGCTGGACGGATTTTGACGGGACTCACTGATAGGTAGCTGATGATATGAGAAGTAAGTTAGGCTACTTTTTTTTACTAGCTTCGCCCCGCAGCGTCTCCCGCGGGTAACATCGCACCCGTGCGAAGCCTTTGATCCAAACGCAAATCTTCGAGACCATTACAGCGTGTTTGGATTCTCTAGCCTTTATGACATGTGGTTTATGACAAGTTATTTTATTTATTTATTTATTTTTTTTAATTCATTGCTGTCCCGTTTTTAAAGTCAGTTCATTTTTCTCTCTTACTACTAAGAAAGACTAAAAGCTAGTGACCACGATTGATGTTGACATTTGCCTATTCCGTCTACCACTTAGGTCGAAAAGACATTTAATTTTCATTGTCCTAAGTCAAATATTGAGGCGTGGCGACCCTACCCTCCGTCTTCGCGAGATCCAGCTCAATCCCATGGATTCGGGCGTATCACATTTACATATTAGCACCTTTCACGTGCTGATAACTTTGTACCAGGGGAATTTGTGAACGAATTTGGCTCACGCGGATTATGCTAAGCAACGCTTGATCTGCGATCTGGATCAAAGAAAATGGTGCTAGTACAGGTTTCTACGACAGGTTTAATTATATTCAAAAGTGTGATAGGTTATTTTTGCATAATGTGACAGAGAAGATATTTACAATCTAAAACTATTTGCAAACATAATTAAAATTATGATTTCTTAGCATTTCGCGATGATTACTCATTGTAATTTAACACTTTTTAACGGATTTATCGCGTGTATATTACATTACTTAATTCTCGACGTTTTGAATCTAATCCCTCCCGCGACCACGAACCACCGAAAATATGGTATTGTTAAATATTTACCTAACATCGCATGTTAGTAATAACTGTAAGGTTTTGCTTTTTAGTTAGTTTTTTTCTTTGGAATTTACGCATATTGCGTAAAATATAAAATGAACCATGCGTTAAACCGACAAACCGTGTAATGGTACAATTGGAATACACAATTTCACCAACCCATTTGTTTCTGAGGGTGTCTTATGATATTGCGAACGAAAAGTAGTTGTACCTAGTAGGTTGCAGTCAGCCTGATAGGGGCTGGGTGAAGATGATGGAAGGTTACACAGGAGGTCGCGGAGCATGCTCCCCTAATGGGAGTGAATCCCGTGGCCCTGATTCGAGCAGACGACCATCGCCTCGGTTTAAAATGGGGAGGAAAATAGCCAACTCTACCCCAAGCCCCCTACAGCTGAGTATCCATGAGGATTTCGGCCGAAAAAAAAGTTATACATAGGGTATGGTGTGGATAACTTAAGAAAAAAAGATAAATATGTTTATTCAGAGTAGAAAAGGACCTATATACTCGGGACACGAACCAAGAACCGGAAAACTAATAAAGAAAAAATAAATAAACTGTCTGTACAACTATATGGCTTTTTTAATAAACGGTGATTAATAATTTTGACTCTATATTGAATATATTTTATCGTCGCAGTACTGCGTTTAATATTGCAAGCAGATATTGTCACATTGATATGCCGATCAGGGTTTCTCAAACGAGGCAACGTTTAGCACCGATGAAATTCACAGTTTATTGAACAAAAATTCCTTAGGTATTTTAAATATTTATTCATTTCATAAATGAACACGTACGGAGACTGCTCTTGTGATCGTGTCCAGGTACACCATCTATCATGTGATAGTACACCATCTGTCACAAAAACAGTTGACACGAGACGTAAAACAGACTACTTTCGCAATTACAATATTATTAGAACGCGAAAATAAATTGTGTGTTTTCGCACATCAATCGCAAAAAAAAACCATTAAAAATAGATATTAAGATGTTTTTTTTTGTAAAAAGATAGATAGATCACTTTCTTATATATAATTACTAGCGACCCGCCCCGGCTTCGCAGGGGTGCAATTATATTATACCTATAAACCTTCCTCTTGAATGGCTCTATCTATTAAAAAAAACCGCTTCAAAATCCGTTGCGTAGTTTTAAAGATTTATGCATACATAGGGACGGACAGAAGAATGCGACTTTGTTTTATACTATGTAGTGATTTAGATATTTTATATAGTGTATCACTACTCACTACATAGTATAAAACAAACTCGCTGTCGTCTGTCCGTCCCTATGTATGCTTAAATCTTTAAAACTACGCAACGGATTATGAAGCGGCTTTTTTTAATAGATAGAGTAATTCAAGAGGAAAGTTTATATGTATAATACATGAATAATATTGTAGATAAACAGTGATAAATTTAGATGTTCATCGTTGTACCCGTGCGAAGCCGGGGCGGGTCGCTACTTACTACTTCTCAGCCCATAAATCACCCATTGCTGAGTCGGGCCTCCTCCAACTACATTAAGGGTAATTGGCCTACTGTGCCACAGGGTTTGGTATAAAATTTTCCTTCTCTTGCGACTAGGGTTTCGGCCTTGTCATTTCCTATTGTCGACCCTTACGACACCCTTAGGGTGAAATAGGGTGGTGACACAATGTATTCTAAATCCGTCACCACACGCAATTATAATTTAATGTATATAAATGTTTGTCTAAAAATCGGTCACTTCGTAACTAGAACTGTAAAATGTTTCGACGCACCAGGAATCACGCTGAGACTGTCGCCTGATAGATATTGCGGCGACACTGGTTGGCGCAGTGGTTGAGCGATCGACTGCTGCGCAGCATGTCGCGGGTTCGATTCCCGCACGGACGAAATATTTGTACGACCTACAAGTATTTGTTCCGGGTCTGGGTGTTTTCTATTTATAATATGTACCTATGTATTTACAAAAAAAATATGTATGTATGTAGTTTATCATCCATCTCGTTACCATAACACAAGCATTAAGTTGCTTAGCTTGGGACGAGATGGCGTTGTGTGAAATGTCCAAGGATATATTATCACTCATGACTTGACAGTTTGTAATATTAAATAGCCTGAGTGCCACCGAGCCGGGCTCAGCATCTAGATTATTTAATTTGGGCGCGTTCCATTTGGGTCAGAAAAAATGTTCACACAGATGGCGATGAAAAGTGTAATCAATCAAAATCGAAATTCGCAGAATCATTATGAAAACAGTTCGTTATGAAGCACTCGACGCGAAATTGCGCCGGAATGGGATTGGGCTTTGTTCGCTGCTTGTACGAGGGTGTAATATTGTGTATTTATTTCGCATTATGTTCTTGCAAATGACAATACATAAACACATGGCAATACTGATGTTGCTGATAAAGTTTTTTACACCGATGACATATACTACGGTTCGTCACGAAATTTAAGTTACGAGGAGGTTTAATAATGGATTTATAATATTATATTCTTTGTGGTGACGGATGTAGAATACAGAATATCGCAATACGACCAATAATAATAATCATCATCATCATCATCATCAGCCCACATTAGTCCACTGCTGGACATAGGCCTCCCCTAAAGAGCGCCATAGCGCCCTGTCCTCGGCTTGACGCATCCAGCCGCTGCCCGCAGCCTTTCGCAGATCGTCGCTCCATCTAGCAGAGGGTCGTCCTACACTACGCTTGCCTATTCGCGGTCTCCACTCAAGAACTCGTCTACCCCAGCGGTTGTCGGTTCTTCTACAGATATGACCAGCCCACTGCCACTTCAGTCTTCAATAATAATAATACCGACAAAATAAAAGGTTATGGCCGAAAACCACGCCACAAGAGAAGGACAACTTGATACGAAATCCTTTTTTTTTACTCGGGTTAAATTCCTTTATGGTTTAGGGGTGGTCATCCAGGCAGATGAGGTGTCTGCCTAGGGGTCGCAGCGCCTATCCCGCGATAGTTGTAGTCGGGGATATCTTAACCTTGCGAATTGCTCTTGAAATTTCGCTATCGCGGTGTAGCACTTTTGCGTAATTATCGCATTTGTAGGCGATATTTCTTGATGCAATTAGTTTAGATTTTTCGGGTAAATTGTGTAAAGTATGTAGCATGCGGTCCCTACAATGGACTATCCTCGCCGGCCTGAGGAGGGCTGGCGGTGGGTGTGTGGGACTCTCCCCCATAGTGGGGGCCTACCCACTTAACCTCCCCGGGGTGCTCCAACTCGCGTCCTGTTGCGGCATTGTGGGATCTGATGCAGAACCACGCCGCCGCAGACGAGGAGGCCCTCCTGCTCTCCTCAGGCTCCTTACGAGCACTCGACGTCCTGCCGTGAGCACCCGGCAGGACGTCGCTTCCCCTCCGATCCCGTGTGGGGCGTGACATCCTCGTACCCCGCCCCGGGATCTCCTATGTTTCGCCGTGTGCGTGGACGGCGTCTCCTCGGGACCTGATCTCCATTGGGTGGGGGCCGATCCACTGTAACTCAACTCAGCGGGGCACACTAAGCTAATTACCCTCCATGTAGATGAGGCCTGACTGAGCATTTATGGGCTGAAGTAGCTATAACTATCCATATTTAAACGTAAAGAATATTGTGGATAGATATCGCAATTAGTTTGAAATCCACTGGGATGAAGCTGCGAGCGGAAGACATTAGTATCGACAACGATTGAAACGAAAATATTTTTGAGCCAACCAGAGTGTATATCACATTCTGGGTGTGGTCATAAAACATGAGACGTAACTTTATGTTTAACCTCTGTTTTACAATTTCATTGGGTCAGTAACCTGATTTGGCTAACCAGTACTTACGTGCCTCGATTGTTGTCTGCCCTCTGCCATCAATCTAATGGGATTAGCCGGCTGCCAGTTTTCACGCCACTGACTACGTGTAACGACTGCCATATACGGTAAGTACGGCAGCCGGGGACCGAAGGCTTTACGGGCGTTCGAAGCCTGGTATAACAAATGATGGTCCTCTATCCAAAATCCAAGACCAGTTTTTTGGTATTTTTTTGTTTTTGTATTTTTTGTACCTGTATCGCGGGGCCAGTTTACAAACATGAAATTCACGGACACAAATGACACCCAGACTCGGAGCAAGTGCCTCTAAGGTTTAAGCAAAGACATTTGCCCGGAATCGAACCCGGGACCCCGTGATCCAAAGGCTGCGCATCTTACCCCTAGACCAACAAGACAGTAAATTCCACATTAAACGAATTTCTTGCATAACCCACGCTTAAAGTGGGTCAGAAGAGTCAGTTCTAAACTATTAATTTATTATTATACTAGCTTTTGGGCGCGGCTTCGCTCGCGTGGACTTCGAACCCGTGCTTATCTCTATGCATTTTTTTTCATGAATATAAAAGTGGTAATTGTGACTAAACTATGATAGTTAGATATGTGCTCAGATTTTAATAAGACCTACAAACTCGTAGTACTTTAATTTGTTCTATTGTCAATAGTTTTTGCAGCGCACGCATAAATAGGTTTTCGATTTTACACCTTGGGTTACAAAATCGCAATTTTCATACGGATCCCTAATTCCTTTGAAAATAAAATATAGCCTATAACCTTCCTCGATAAATGGACTATCTAACACTGAAAGAATTTTTGAAATCGGACCTGTAGTTCCTGAGATTAGCGCGTTCAAACAAACAAACAAACAAACTCTACAGCTTTATATATTAGTATAGATAAACGAGAATTATATCATGCTTTGACGCCGAAGCTGTTGATGCGTTGAGGACCTTGGAGAAAGGGTGAAGCTAGCGAAAGACCTTAATGTACTTGTTTTAACAGTATAACAAATATTCTTTTATCGTCGAAACGATATGACGTAATTAATTGTGCTTTTCTATGGATGCTCTGTAGACTGACGTCGAGTGTCTAAACCATTTTATAGCCCAGAAAATTGATATTATACAGTTATAAACGCACAATGCGTTAATAGTGCTGCGGTTATCTGTTGACCCAACAGTTAATTTGCGCGCATTCCTCGTCTTATCGGCGACACTGTACTTAAGGTGATAGTCTACTGGCGCAAAATACTCTTGCCAATATAAACGTATTTTTGAAATATATAATTTAAGGATGTGACGAAAATTCCTATATCCTTTTCTATGTATGAGAGAGCAATCGACGTTATTGTGAACAACAATTTTACTGCATAATCAAACAACTAAAAATAATTATTATTCTACTACAAGTTTTGACTGCCTCGTTGGTCTAGTGGTTAGATATGCCGCCTTGGATCAACGGGTCCCCGGTTCGATTCCGGGGTCGGGCAAGTGTCTTTGTCTAAACCAGAGGCACTGGCTCGGAGTCTGGGTGTCATTTTCTATCTATAATATGTATGTATTTACAAAAAAAATATATATAAGTAGTTTAACATCCATCTCGTTACCATAACACAAGCATTAAGTTGCTTAGCTTGGGACAAGATGGCGTTGTGTGAAATGTCCAAGGATATTTATTATTATTTATTTATTTTATAGTGTGTTATTACTGCTTATTTCTCAAGTCGTGACTTTCGTCGCCGTTGGTGACCAAATTTGCATACGGTTGTTGAGATGTATATACTACTGCTCAGCCCATAAATCACCCGCTGCTGAGTCGGGCCTCCTCCCAATACAGGAGGGTATTTAGCCTACTAAGCCACTCTGGCCAGACGGGTTAGCGTTAAGATATACCCAAGGCACCGACTTCAAATGGTTATGTATATTTTTGTGAAACAATAAATTGTGTGTGTTGCTGTTGTAGTGTATGTCAATATTGAGATGGAATAAATAAAAAACGAACTTCTCTCTGTGGTGACGGATTGAGAATACATAGTGTCGCCACCCCATTCCATCCTGAGGGTGTTGTAAGAGCCGACAATAGGAAATGATAAGGCCGATAACCTAGCCGCAAGAGAAGGAAAACTTGAAATGAATACATCTACCCACCCGTTTGGTCAGGGTGGCATAGTAGGCTAATACCCTCCATGTAATTGGAGGAGGCCCGACTCAGATGTGGGTTATTTATGCGCTGAGAAGTAAATTAAAAAACACGTTAACGTCAGTGTATAATTGTTTTCATAACAATAAAACTATGTAGTAGTGATTCTTAAAGAATTTTATTGCGAGACTTACATTTGTTTTCATGTAATGTTTTTCTAAAGTTCATTTTCACTTTATAACTCACCTAAATCCTTTACCACATACACAAACAACATGGTACGGTAAAAAGATAGTTTGTAAATTAATCTGCTACAGTTCTTCGTCGCGTTGTTGTGGCTGTCACATGGTGTCGCATTGCAGAAACTTACATAGAAATTATGGGGTGCAGTTAGGGTGACCATGATATGAAGTGGGACAATACTTCCGCAGCATCAAAAGACTTTCATTGCTGGACTTAGGCCTCCCCAAGGATTACCACGAAGGCCGGTTCGTTTGCCGGGACCTTAACCAGGTCACCGGTCCAGCGTGTGGGAGTCCTACCCCAGCACTGCGCTTTCCGGAGCGCGGTGGCCACTTGAAGACTTTTTTGCCCCTCCGGGCTATGTGCACTGCACACTGCCACTAAAGTTTGGCAATCCTGTAAGATATGTTGGTAACTCTGGTTCGAATGCGTATCTCTTCATTTCAGACTCGATCTCGCAGGGAAACTCCGAGCATAGCCCTCTTCATTGCCCTTTGGTGACTTTGAGCCTTTTATTGGAGCCCATAGTGAGTGACCACGTCTCTGTACCATATGTCATCACTGGCATCTTTCGCAGCTTCCCGAACGTACTTGTATATATTATTACCACTCAGCCCATAGATGGCCCATTGCTGAGTCGGTCCTCCACCAGTTACATGGAGGGAAACAGTAGACGTTTTACCATGTCTTACCCACAAAGCGCAATAGGATAACATCTCATATAAAACCTAATCTATGGTGACCATAGTTGCAATTAAGTGAGAGGTATTATGACTTGTTGTTATACTATACGTTATTGCGGTTCTGTTCGTATTTCGTCTTGTTTTGCTTTATTTACAACGGACAGCATACGCACTTTAAACTATGATTACTGTTGTTGTATTTCCACATATCCACAATAATCTCAATAAGCCTATTTTAACTCGCTACCAGATACATTGGACCCAATGCACAGCTTATTTTGTGAACTCGTTTGTGGTTTCATGAATGTTCGTCAGTGCACTATTTTAAATTTGCAATTCTTGCAGGTGTACATCTTTAATACATCGCGGAAGACTGATGCCTAAACTAAGCTCGAGGTCTGTGTTTCAACTGTTTCCATCACGCGCGGACTCTCAGCCGCCTAATGAGTCCCATTGTCAAGCGACGACGCATGGGATTCGCCTATCATCATTACTAAAACACACTGTTAGTAGACTTTTGTCTTCAAGCACTAAGTAAAGTTGGGCAATACAAAATGGCGCCTTACGCATATGAAAAAAAATCGCATAGTTGATCCAGTGGTTGCTTATCCCCGTTGGATCGATCCCTGGTTCGATTCCTGGTTTGGGTGACATTACAGTTTATACAAAACGCAGGAGAAACGACTTAAAAATGAATTAGTAATTGGCATAGCGTGTTCTCTCTGTACACGAAACTGCTGCCTTTTGCTTTAGCCTAGCCTGGTAAATCTTTCATATTGTGCAGTGCTAGCAGGCGTGTTTTGTTTAAGCCGTGCATTTTTTATTTCATCACTTTGAGAGCTAAGCGCATAGAGGAGTCTACTTAGTCGAAACATGACCTAAAGGATGGACTTTTGACCTGAAATTCTTGTTGCCACATTTTGCCTTAATTTTTTTGCTTCGTTTGGTTAGGCTACAAATGGCAGAAATGGTTACACCAAGTGTAACCATTTTAGGTTCAATCCCTGATGAAATCTATAACACGTTTTTTCAGTTATTACTTTGTACGTGTAAAATCGGCTTCAATTTGTTGTTTTTGTTTAGCTGTTTAGTGCCTGCTTCGAAGTTGGTTTACAGTTTTGTTAAAAAATATTTTGTGTTTCGATTTTTAGTGAATATAGGTAAATACTTTGTAAAGGAGTCGTATTACATTAAACCGTCGAAATTTTGTCTTCTAACCATTATTTTTTCTGATCATTTATTTGAAGTAGTCTGCCAAAGTACTTTTCAAATTTCGATAACATTCGATGGGGCCTATCTAGGGCCGATGTCAATTGATTTTTTTTTAATTGTATATAAGTTTTTGGGTGTCATTTGTATTCGTGAATTACATGTTTGTAAACAGCCGTCACGATAATGGTATATACCTAGTGCAAGCGTAAAGTTTAAAAGACATGAAGAAGTTAAGCTGTAACAAATATGTATGTTTTGAATTGATAACGATATTGAATTGATAACATCCTTGTTTTGAAGTCGGTCCATAAGTTAAATAACGGCTGCCAATGTGGGTTTTGGATGGGTGACTATCGTATGACATGTAATATCCTCCGTGCTTCGGAAGTTGGCATGGGATGTCGCCGGGTCCGGCTGTCATTCAACCACCTGTGTCACGCGACGCCAGCGCCACCTGACAGCTGCTTAACAAATAATGTCACAAGATAGGTAGTGGGGCATACGGCAATCCGTGAATACTGGTAACTAGCCAAATCAGGCTGGACTGGTACCAACTCCAATGGTAGAGACGTTTCTTATTATCAGTTATTGGAAGTCCAGAATGGATTTTCGATATTTATGATTACCGCTTTTCACTATTTAGTAGTAGCGTGATGATATAAAACCAATGTTCCTCAATAAACAGTGTATCCTTTCGCTGAGATGGAAATGTTGTTTACTCAAAAAGACTACTAACATCTAATACTACTTCCACTCGCCCCTTGAATGACCCACTACCGAGTCTGGCCTCCTGCCACACTGGCCAGTCTGGTTGGCACGGGGTTTCGTTTCAAGTTTCCTTGTTTTGCGTATAGGATTTCGGCCTTGTCATTTCCTTTGTCGGCTCGTACGACACCCTCAGTATGGAATGGGGCTATGTATACTATATCCGTAGCAAGAATTTGTTATAATATCTTGTTAAAACTTGAAGCAGTTTAAGCGACTAACCCAATTTAAAGTCAATAAAGACACGAGTCAAGAGAGTACGGTTGAATCTGAAAATCTGAAAAACAGTTTACTTCAGTTAGTTCCTTAGATAAGCGCGGTCAAACAAAAAGTCTTTAGTTACATTGGTATACACAACGTTGTATACGTTAGTAGAGGGTGAGGATTCCGTATAAAACTGGTATGAAATACATTTGACTGACTTGAGATTACCGTGTAAAAATACCAATATTCCTTTATCCACTCTGAAACGCAAACCGGAATGATAGCCCCGCTAAAACAATTAGGCGGATAATCCTCTCGCCGCCCGCCTATAATCCTGGATCGGTGGCCCAATTAATTCCGGGAATTCCGCTATACGCACAGTTTTTCTCCCGGGGAAATTTACCGATGGAGTCATTATTCACTCAGGTACCTCTTAGTCTAAGATGTCGACGTATTTTTGATGCCTGTTATTGCTATCCGTGGACTATAAAATATATACATGACACTGAAAGCAAACAACAGTCCTTCATACAGCGGGCGTCCTATATGGGTCAACGTCAACGGGAACACAGTAATCATTAAATGGTTGCAGTATATTGGTTGCACCTTACAAGGTTTTTCCCCAGTCGGGAAGTTCCAATTTCAGGTTTGATTATGTGATGTCTGTCAATTTGTTCCAACTAATATCCGAAACAGTGTTAACGATTTTGACTGATAACGTCGAAAGAAGCAATGTATGCTACTTTAATATGATCCTCTTTATCTATTGTTGTCGTTGTTGTTATAGAAATACACTTGCCTGACCCTCCAATTGTAGTTAGGACCCGTGATCTATATCATGCTGGACATAGGCCTCCCTTAAAAAAACAAAGCTTCAGCTTGAAGCAAACAGGTGCTGTCTGCAATATTCTGCATACCGTCGCTCGATGTAGCAGGTGGCATCCAAGACCAACGAGGCGACAAAATCTCTGCAGAGTTTAACAAAAACCCTATACCCAAAACGAAAGGGTCGATCGTACTGCTGATAAAGCACTGAATGCAGCATTTTAGGCAAAGTAAGTAACTTGTTTTTCTTAACATTTTGGTCACTAGTCGGTGACGAAAGCACATATGAAAGTGTCATAACTTGAAACGTAAGCACAAAGAACCGAAGAAACACAAATTACTACATTTTTAGGATCATAATAACGATTGTTTGTCGATGGGTTTTCACTGGAAACCCTGTTTGGTAGTAAAATTCTCAGTAACAAAAACGTCAATTGCTCCCGTACTTCAATATAGGAAACTAAATAAATATCCTTGGACATTTCACACAACGCCATCTCGTCCCAAGCTAAGCAACTTAATACTTGTGTTATGGTAACGAGATGGATGATAAACTACTTATATAATTTTTTTTTTGTAAATACATACATACTATAGATAGTAATGACACCCAGACTCCGAGCCAGTGCATCTGGTTTAGACAAAGACACTTGCCCGACCCCGGAATCGAACCCAGGACCCGTTGATCCAAAGGCGGCACATCTAACCACTAGACCAACGAGTAACTATTTCAAACACAGAATATTATTGTATATATATAGATTATTTTGTCATTTCCTGTATATCCTACGAGTAGACTATTCCTTAATGAAGTAAATAAGTTGTTTACTAACTCTTGGCCTCTCAGATATATACGAGTATAAATATATTCGCAATCTTTATCGCAGTCCCTATTAGCGGTGATGCGGCCTGAACTCGGGCGGTGGAGACCCGATAGTCAACAATTTCAATTGAGGTCTGCGTACTTGACCACAGAATTTAATTTGAGGTGTTAAGGGTGCTTTGGGTGGAAGGACAGTGGTCAAACTTACTTATTAGGTCTTAACAAATTAAAATACTACGACGTATGAGTACCACAATAACCTACTGTAGGTTATTGTGGTAGGTACTCATACATTTTAACGATCGAGCAGTTACTCAGCATCTCCTTAATCGTTTAGATTAATGTACAAAACAACAACAAAAAACATACAAGAAATTATCAAAATCGATTCATCCGTTCAGTACCTATGATGCTACACATTTTGAAAAATACTACAAGTTTTCCTGCTGTATGCTAGGTCGTGGTCACCTGAAAGTCTGTAAAGAAGAAATTGCGTTTCATTTACTCTGTGAATTTCCCCCTTTTTTCCTTAACTAAAAGCAGAGCTTATAAATAATTACTCTATTGGTGAAAATGGCGAAAGTTCATGATGCTATAGACAGACACGTATAATTTATTACCCCTTTTTTCTTAGGGGTACGATTCTAAAATGGAACGTACCCTTACGGCTGACGGCTCAAGACCCTGCAACCACCTCCTTGAGCCCAAGGAATCCCACATAACGCAGCCTGCGGCTGGGGACCTATAGAGGGTTTCCCCCTCTTATAAAAAAGGGGTTCTATTTTAATATTGATATTTCTCGTGTACAACATTTTTTTTACACAATATAAAGCAAGATTTTCTTAGAGCTACAGTGAAAGATCCGCGAAATGAAACAGAGATTTTCTGCTGTGTAACGCCCCGCAGATTTCGATCTGGGGTGATGAGTAGCTATCATTAGCTCGTCATAACTTGGACCGTAATGGCCCCAACTCGGATAAAAACATGGCAGCAGACGGCTTCAATGGATTCCGACCGCAAGAACTATCTTTATGTTACCCTTAAATATATTTGACACCGATATACTTTCCGTGTGGTGACGGATTCAGAATACACAATGTCACCAACCCATACCATCTTGAGGGTGTCGTAAGACGAAAAGAACGCAAGAGGCAGATCGCCTAGCCGAAAGAGAAGGAAAACTTGTTGTAAACCCGTGCCAACCCGTCTTGCCTGCCTACTGTAGGCTAATTTCCCTCCATGAATTTGGAGGAGGCCCGACTCAGTAATGGGTAATTTAAGGGCTGAAACGACCAATATACAACAAGGATTTTATAGCAATATCGAAAGGATCTATATTACTGCTGATGATAGATACTACTTACTTACTCAGCCTATAAATGACCCACTGCTGAGTCGGGCCTCCTCCAACTACATGGAGGGTAATAATTAGCCTACTGTGCCACGCTAGCCAGACTTGTTGCATCCCTATCAAAGGTACAGAACAAACAACCTTAGGATGAAATGGGATGGCGACGCTTTGTATTTTAAAACGAGTTGAATGCTCCGGAAAGCGCAGTGCTGGTAGGCCTCCCACACTGTGGACCGACCTGGTTAAGATCGCCGGAAAACGATGGATGCGCGCGGCCCTGGACCGGCCTTTGACCTCCCCCTCTTTTGGCTGAAATGATGACGAGTTTAATAAAAAACTGATTCAGAAAATGGGGTTATCCCTACTTCAAGATTTTAAACACAGATAATGGTTTTTTCAATGGGTTATATTACCCTAATTTCGGATGGCTATAATCTTTAGTTATATCCTGTTTAAATACAAATTCGAAAGTAACAGCCTAGATGTTGGCCTACGCGATCGAAGCTGCGGACAGCAAATTAAAAAGGACTGTATTTGTGTTGTTAATGAAATTAACGTTTTTATTTATTTGTTGGTTCGCCAACAATTTTATTGTTTACACAGGTTCTATGCTAAGGGTAACATGCGATAGTGTGTATGCAACAGTGCAACAATCACTTACAGGCAAACTCCATGAATATTTTTTTTTACAAAATTATTTTATAATGTAGTTAAGTTTTTTAAAATCACTTATCTAATAGTGTAAACAATTAAAATAACAATTCTTGTTCTTTCGTTTCAGGTATGCATCACGCTGTAGATCGACCCGAATTAAATCAACAATTCAAGGTAGATATCCCTAAAGGTTTCTCATACTTAAATATTCATACGGATCACAATCGCAGTAGTACTTTGACGGCGTGGAGCGCTCTAGCGGTAGTCACGGGAGCCCGAATCGTCGGGTATGATATATAAAAAATATCATCATCACTATAGTTCACTGTCGGACATAGGCCTCCCCTAAGCAGTCTGCAGTTTGGCCCATCAATTTCGGAGGTTGTCGCTCCATCTACCAACGGGGCGTCCCACACTACGCTTGCCATGTCCCGGTCTCCACTCAAGAACTCGTCTGCCCCAGCGGTGGTCGGGTCTTCTATAGATACGACCAGCCCAGTGCCACTTTAGTCTGTTTTGAGCGATGTCGATGACTTTAGTCCTCCGTCGGATTGTCTCGTTACGGATCATATTTTTAAGATATACTGCAAGCGTAGCTCGCTGAGCCACCTAAACTGGTGGATTAGTCTCAGTGATTACGCACTAATAGAAAACTTTCATATTCGCGACAGAAAATAAGAAATATAAATATGCTAAATGGTTTTCAGACTCTACCTATTTGTGTTTTTAACAGAATTTTGATAAAAATGTAATTTGTTGTATGTATGGCTTTTTCTAAGTAAATAAAAAAATGAGTTTTTTAATAATTCTTCTATATTTTAATAAGAGAACGAATGGAACTTATAAAGCAATTTTTATTCTACAAATATGAGCAAGACAATAGCCGACGAAATAATATTGTATTTTCCTCAGCTCCACATGTCGAGCTCGCGGTATCGATGAGTTATGACACCTCCACTGAGTGGCTCCCCATGAGAGTAGATCAGTCTTGACAGGAGCCTCTTTATTTCCTATTCAATAACACAAATATTTTTGTTCGAGTTTCCTTTTATTCCCGTTTCTGTCCCCATTTTTCTTTGCACCAAAGTTCTTCAGAATTGGTGCAGAGGTTTGGGTGTGAAAATGTGTGGTATGTTTAATTTTTCTCATTAACTGCAGACCAAGGTCCTCTTGGGTCGCGGGACACCCAACCCCGAGTGAAGCCTGTGGCTCCAGAAGGGGAATCTGAGATGCGACTTAGTTTACATGGGGTATTTGTTACCTGCCCCCGCGGCCCACAGAACTCGTGTCTCCCTAGTTTTCTATGCTTTTATTATAGAGAGGAAAGATTAGTCTAAACATACAATTAAACGAATATCTCAAAACCCGGACCGATTTCAATAATGTCCAAGACATAATAATGCTAATTGTGCAGCACATGGCTATATGCGAAATCGAGATAAGCACGGATTTGAAATCACCACGGGCGAAGTTTGTACATTACGCTTTCTTTGCTTTTTATAAACATTATATGTCACAGTTCACGGACACAAAATCACCCTGACCAAAAATCTGTATTTTACAAACCTGACCTGGCATCGAACCAGGGAATCGTAATCCAAAAGCGGCGCATTTCACCACTGGCCGAGTAACTAAAATGATTTTCCCAGAGAAGGAAAACCAGTAATTCTTTACCATTTTGATATTTGTTAAGATTAATGTACCACCCATTACATCCCGAAGGTGTCGTTAGAGCCGGCAAAAGGAAATTCCTAAGAGAAGGAAATTCTGAAACAAAATCCTGTGGCAACCCGTCTGGCCAGCGTAGACTCAGCAGTGGGTCATTGACTGCCTCGTTGGTCTAGTGGTCAGATGTGCCGCCTTTGGATCAACGGGTCCCGGGTTCGATTCCGGGGTCGGGCCAGTGTCTTTGTCTAAACTAGAGGCACTGGCTCGGAGTCTGGGTGTCATTTCTATCTATAATATGTATGTATTTACAAAAAAAAATGTATATAAGTAGTTTATCATCCATCTCGTTACCATAACACAAGCATTAAGTTGCTTAGCTTGGGACGAGATGGCGTTGTGTGAAATGTCCAAGGATATTTATTTATATTTATATTTATATAGGTACTGGTACGGGTAGTAGTAGTATTCAACCCAACAAATATGTTTTTAATCCGTAAAATTACTTTGCGAGAAACAGGATTGCTGATGCTCTTAAGATCGCTCGTCTCAAGCCTACTATGAATTTAACTTGCATTTCGTATAGTACGAGACGAATAACGCTGTTGGCATATTGGATAGCGAACAGAGCGTCGGGAACCAGTCCATTTCAAATATACCGAGGTATCGTACAACTTTAAACCGCTTAGCATATTTTGTATTTCGCGAAGAAATTTACTTTCCCGGATAGTATTATTATCCATCTTGTATTGTAGTTTAAGAGCATTTGAGGTGCTCAACTTGAGAATACGTAATGTCACCAACACTATCCATCGTGTGGGGGGTCGTAAGTGAGGTTAACACTGGGCTTGTTCCGGTCTGACCATTTAATAACTTTCCAAAAAATTATCCGGGTTTGTGATGGTTTTATAATAATATGCTCGGAGTTTCCATGCCAGATCGAACTAGGAATGAGGACCCGACTAGCCCACAGAACACATAGCTCGACATAGCCCACAGAATTGACCGCGCTCCGGAAGGCGCAATGCTGGTAGGCCTCCCACACGGTGGACCGACGACCTGGTTAAGGAAAACGAGGGATGCAGGCAGCCCAGGACCGGCCTTTGTGGAGATACTTGGAGGGAGGCCTACGTTCAGCAGTGGACGTCTTTTGGCTGGAATGATGGTGATGATGGTTTTATAATACATATTGTTACCACATTAGTCCACTCTGAAGGCGTCAGTAGAGCCATCTACAGGATGATAAGTCACAAAACCTAGCTGTATGAGCTGGAAAACTTGATAAGAACCTTGTGTCAACTTGTCTGGCCACCATGGCACAGTAGATTAATTTCCCTCCATGTCATTGGAGGAGGCGAGATTCATCCGTGTGTCCTACAGGCTTAGATGATGATTATATAAATAATACCATTATCGAGCACTCGAATGCTATCTATTTCATATTTAAGAAGTTCAGCTCGCCACGTCTTCCCAGGGTATTGGCAATAACTTAAAACGTCAGTACCAATTCGCGTAAGTTTAGCCGCGGAGTGCCCTCGACATCCACCGCCAATATTCAAAGTGTTCCAGCCCGCATAAATTTCACCTGAGTCCTTACGACCCTCCACAGAAGATTACATAGCAGTAAAACAATTTAAAGATAATAATAATTTTAATCAGATAAAATACGAATACATCAAAAAAAATTTTCCTCACCGACAAAGATCTCATTTCTCGTTTAATATCAGCTTCCTCCTTCAGATCTGGTGGGACAATGTAGTCCACGTGCTTAAAATTCTGTCTATAGTAGTATATGTCGAGTGTATCGACCATGGATGGATTTCTATTATTTCTTTTTTATGTTGTCAAGTAATATTACATCCTGTTGTGGGAAATAACAAGCGAGTTTGCCTACTGCTTCAATTATACCAGCACTGTGCCAGAACTCCATTGCAAGGCTTCCTGAAACATCTGTCATATACGTTTGTTTGACGTAGCCGTCAATAAATAACTCCCTTTGGAATAGGTCCAAGTATGCATGTTTACACACTTAATATTGTTTCTACACAATCGGTTGCTGTAATACATAAACCAGCACAAATAATTTCTCTAACTCTAATAATTACATGAACCACTACTGAGTCGGACCTCCTCCAACTACGTGGAGGGAATTAGACTTTAAATCGGTTTTATAGGCATTTCTTTTATTTCGAATGTGTTTTTGAATTTGAACTTTTGCTTTTTAGTTAAAATATGCTTTGCTTTGCGTAGTTTAATGCCAAACCACTGAACCGGTTCGATACAATTTCCATGGAACCAATAAATACTATTCGATTTTTTTTTAATAAGTTTATAATGACGGAAACTTGCAGTAAGAACCAAGAATTAGAAATATTTTTGTGAAAAAGTCTGTCCTTTATGTACTTCGTTAATTATATTATCCTCTTACTAAAATCTTGATGATATAATTTCTCTGATATTCCTTAAATGATAGGTTCTCTGATTGTTTGTTTGGAGGAAACAACGATTCTAAAGAGATTGATGTCTTAGGCATAACATACAGCGTGAAAATAACACTTTAACGGGCATATGACATCCTAAGAGTGTTGGAAGTGCCAACAAAAGGACCTTGTTATTTTTTAAAACCGCTAGTGAATAAAATTTCCATACAAACCCCTTTGTCAGTCAGGCCAGCGTGACATGGTGGGCTAATTCCTTCCATTTAATTAGAGGAGGGTCGGTTGAGCATTGGTTCTTTTATGCTAAGATAAATAGTCAGATATTTTGCGTTTTTTTCATTGTCGGTTCGAATATTTTCCAGCACGGGTCACAGACGAGACTAGTTATTTTATAGTTATCATTTTAACTGCCTGCCTCGTTGGTCTAGTGGTTAGATGTGCCGCCTTTGGATCAACGGGTCCCGCGTTCGATTCCGGGGTCGGGCAAGTGTCTTTGTCTAAACCAGAGGCACTGGCTCGGAATCTGGGTGTCATTTCTATCTATGCTATGTATGTATTTACAAAAAAAAATTTATATAAGTAGTTTATCATCCATCTCGTTACCATAACACAAGCATTAAGTTGCTTAGCTTGGTACGAGATGGCGTTGTGTGAAATGTCCAAGGATATTTATTATTTATTTAACTACCCAACTTTTCCAAGTTAGATGTAGATTAAGTATGAAATGAAACTTTTATTTCCAATATCTCTCGCCCACATCAAAACCAAACCCCAACCAAACTGCTCATAACTAGATCCAAGATTACAATGCTGCCTTATAGATAAACTTTTCCTCGACCTAACGCTGGATTATCATGTGAGAGGGCCAGAGGGATCCATCCCTGTCACTCAATGTGTCCTCAGGCTCGCCAACGCTTACGGATAACTTTGGGATACGGTCTGAGTAGTACTTTGAGATAGTGATTGCATTATTGAGTGGGTGGCGTAGAAGGAATTGTGTCTATAATCCAAGATCTTGATATTGGTTCCTACATAGGGTCACCACCCCATTCCATCCTGAGGGCGTCGTACAAGCCGAGCCGTAACAGAAAATATGATAAAAAGAGTGTCCATGGAGTTTTTTGCCTATTCTTCTCTATAGGATCTACTTTTTTGAACAAGCAACTAGCCTCCTAGCTTCACTTTTGACCTTTCAAAAACGACTGTAAATAGGTTCAATTAAATAACTAAATAAAAAATATCCTTGGACATTTCACACAACGCTATCTCGTCCCAAGTTAAGCAACTTAATGTTTGTGTTATGGTAACGAGATGGATGATAAACTACTTATATACATATTTTTTTTGTAAATACATACATATTATAGATAGAAATGACACCCAGACTCCGAGCCAGTGCCTCTGGTTTAGACAAAGACACTGGCCCGACCACGGAATCGAACCCGGGACCCGTTGATCCAAAGACGGCACATCTGACCACTAGACCAACGAGGCAGTCTTGAATTGAAATAAATGATTTGAGTTTGACAACCTAGCCGCAAGAGAAGGTAAACCCGTAACCATGTGCCAACCCGTGCGGCCAGAGTGGCACAGTAGACTAATTACCCTCCATTTAACTGGAGGAGGCCCCACTCAGCAGTGGGTTCTCTATGTGCTGATGAATAGTATTTCACATGATGTAACATTAGAATTATTAAAAATCTGAACGTTTATTCCGATGTGACGTGCATTAGTAAAATTAAGAGAACAGTCGACCGCAAACCGTCTGCGGTACACAATCGGTTCATTATCGAGTATTGCGCGATCGCATACCGCAATCTAATTACGATTGTTTCAGACCAGCACTTGATTTTCATGAGTCAGCCATCAGGTGTAGGTTACGAACTAGCTAAAATACCTTTGAACTGGCGATATTATTGTTGTAAAATCATCATAAAGAGTTTTCCGCTATATTGATAACGTGCGATAATTATGGTTCAGTAACAAGCACTTTCTAAAATAATGTGATCCATAATGAGGAGTTGTGTGTGAAAGGTGTGAATGTGGGTATGACGACTGATAGGTGTGTGTGGAGACTACCACCTAGTGTGGGACAGGGGCCGTAAGATGATAATGGTGTTTATAAATTTGACGATTTATAAGAGTTTTGTGATGAAACCTACGTAAATAAAGTTCCTTTTGAGTTTGTGTTTATTCAGTAAAAAACTTTAAAGAAGCATAATAAATATGTTAGATTCCATCCACAGTCATCTAATTTTACTGGGATCGCGGTCGGTACCAAACCAAACCATGATAGATGATAAATGATAGGATGGCAGCCGGGATCGCTGGCCTCACCAAGTCCCAAGTGAGGCCATCGATCCCCGCTATACTGGGTGAAACTTTCCATACTAAGAATGTTAGACTAACATTTGCGGCAGGTGATGCAAAAAGTCAGTAACGTGAAAACTGGCGGCTGGTAAAATTATTAACCACATCTAGCGCTGACTACAAATTGAGAAAAGTCAAGAGAGAATTTCGTCATTTCAGCCCATATAAGAACCACAACTGAATCAGGCCTCTTCCTCATATATGGAGGTCTTACCCGCTGTGCCACGTTGACAAGTTGGGCTGGCACAAAGATCTGTGTTTCTTTTTTGCAGTTGGCATTTCCTCCATCCTTCTCTTATAACATCCTCTGTTGGGCAGTGACATTCTATAATTAAAATACAGTCACCGCACGAAGAAGAATGATATATATCACTATCACTACATAGTATAAAACAAAGTCACTGTCGTCAGTCCGTCCCTATGTATGCTTAAATCTTTAAAACTACGCAACGGCTTTTGAAACGATTTTTTTAATAGATAGAGAGATTCCAGAGGAAGGTTTATAGGCATAATTCATCCATAATATTGTAGACACTGATAAATTTAAAGGTTCATCATTGCATCCGTACGAAGCCGGGGCGGGTCGCTAGTACTATATAAAAATATATGTATAAGCCAAGAACTGCTGCCAGAATGTGTTATTTCAATAACGCTGTATGCCTTTGTACAAAAAAATATTTTGTTATAAATTGAATAAGTTACAATGTAGTTCTGCGAATGAATAAAAAAGGAATTTCCATTGAGTCCTCGGTCTATTTGGATCGCGCAAACATAATACCTATTCACTTATTTTCTCCTTGGTCGACTTCATACAAATGTCGAATGCCGACTTTAAGTCACTCGCTGAAGCGATTTCATGGCTCTTTTATTTTGCCATATCCCATATCTTATTATACCCATATAGATAAATTATTCATCATCATCATCATTTCAGCCCATAAATTACCCACCACAGAGTCGAGCCTCCTCCAGTACAAAGAGGGAAATTAGCCTACTGTGCCACGCCGGCGATACGGGTTGGCCAAGGGTTTTATCAAGTTTTGCTTCATTTGCGGCTAGGTGATCTGCCTCTTGCGTATTACCAAAATAAAATTGTTGCTAGTTTCCAATTTATTACACATAATATATATTGAATGCCTCGTTGGTCTAGTGGTTAGATGTGCCGCCGTTGGATCAACGGGTCCCGGGTTCGATTCCGGGGTCGGGCAAGTGTCTTTGTCTAAACCACATGCACTGGCTCGGAGTCTGGGTGTCATTTCTATCTATAATATGTATGTATTTAAAAAAACAATGTATATATACGTAGTTTATCATCCATCTCGTTACCATAACACAAGCATTAAGTTGCTTAGCTTGGGACGAGATGGCGTTGTGTGAAATGTCCGAGGATATTATATGCTTTTAATTGTTTTATATTTATAATATATATGTAAATTTATATTTACAGTATTTAACTTCTTTTTATATGAGTAGTAGTCAATTTTTTTATTGGTATTTTACTTGCTCCTTTACGTGAATACTCAACTCTTAAATTTGTATGTTTTATGTATTATAGAAATAAAGTAAACTATAATAAATTAAATAGTGTCCAGTCCCATAAAAAGATAAGCTAAAATTGGGCAAATACTCACATATCACGTGTCCTAGAATTGTTAGGCCTCTAAAATAATAATCCAAGAGTTAGGTTTTCTTCAATTATCTCGTAAATCTGAATCACAATCAATATTACAAAACCTTCTTCCACATTTATTCTTTACTTTCTCGCCAGAAGCTTACTCTTTTTCCCACCCCAAACCAATCGCACGGTCTGGAAGAGACCACCGCGTGAAAATGGCCCATTGTCTGGCCAGACAACCTCAGCGTTCCTGGAACCCCACTCGAGCGTACTGAAACCTTTAACAAAGGCTGTATCGTCGATAAAAACGGTGGTTTTATGACTCTGGGGACCAATTTGCTTTGAACGCTTCGTTATTAGGTTAGATGCAGTTTAATATTCTCCAATCGATATCTGAATAAATGTTTCTAGTTTTGAGGGATCGGAGGTATGAACATGAAGATTGGGGATGTGTTATGGGGGCCGTTATGCTTTCAACTCCTCTTGGTCGTAGTCTTTTGGGTTTGTAACTCACACAGACAATAATGTAGTAATTTTGCTTAGATTTTATCGTTACTTCTGCAACACATTTTTAGAACAGTACTTAATTTACATTAAGTCTTTTTTCGTCTCATAAGTTCCTTTGAAGTTCGTTCGAAGATTTCGAAATAGTTGGACTTAAATTTAATGTTTGGACTTATCTTGCAGCGTTGTCGTCTTATCTGATCAACAGAATTGCTGCAAGGGATTAGACAAATATTTCCGCAATGTCCTTTTTTCCTGTCAGAATTATTCCGTTACACAGGTGCCTTCTAAATATATCTTTATTTTATATTCTTTATCAGCAATTATAATGCCCATAAATTACGTACTGCTGACTCCAGCGACGTTTAATTTCATAGAAAGATTATTTTAAACCGCTATACTCGCAACACTCTGGCTATAGTCCAGAAGTGGTCGACGACACAATACCGGGTGTAACAAAATAAATATTGTGTAAATGAGTAAAATATGTTCTTAAATGTTGAACATTTATATTTCTTGAAATAATTTAGCAAGTACAATGTTTATTATTATTACAGCATGGTCCACAATAGTTGCCCACTTTAGTACTCTGAGTACCAAGTATTATCTAAAATGTTTTATAGGAGCTTGCACTTCGGCATCGTGCCAGCTTGGGGATTACATCCTATATTCGCCAAAAACAGAACATTCTTGTGTCTAATAGTTATCTACACTTTGGACACCTTAACTTCGATTAAGCATTTACCCTATTTAACTCTTGAAAACGAAGAATGTTACAAGTTTGACGTGTCTGTCTCTCTCTGTGTAGCATCATAGCTCCTAAACGAAAATACTAATGTTTAATTCGGTTTTATTCCAAAGGTGTATTAGCCGGGACTGGTCTTAGCTATATTTGGAGAAATTCTGCTCTTCTGATTAAAATTATAAACATTTTTTACTAAAAATTTCTTCAATTTCGTTCTACCGCGTGACATTCTGGAAACATAAATTCTTTCCGTCTTTATTTTCTTGGTATTATAAACATTATAGCTAGCTATATTTGTTACGCATTCGTTATTTATCTGAAGTAAAATTGCTTCTAAAAATTTGGCGGTGTGGGTTTTATACTGGAATACACATGCAGTCACTACGCCTCCATTTTAAGCCTACTAAGATAAAGTACCTACTTAGAATTGTATGAAACTACTGTTTTACTAGAAATACATTAGTTTATTATTACTTCTCATCAATCATCTGGGACACCTTGCTGTGCTGCTGACGTAACGGTTTGGAATGGTTTCATATCAACTATTTCTTCTTCTGTCTTAAAAATCCAAATGTTTGATAGATCTGGGCATTTTCTATTGCAATAGTTTATTAGTTCATTCCTTACGACATCCTGAGTGTCTTCGCTCGAGACATTTGCGAGTCTTATTGGTCTTGGAAATAAAACCCGAGGTAGAGATAAATTGTGTAATTATGAACAGACATTTGAAACACAAAGGGTACGTGTATTCTCTGGCGGGTCGAGAGTGTTAATGTGAGTTGGCTGTCCCGTTGATGGGCGCTCGAAGCAGGAGCGCCTGTTACGCCCTTGGCCGCATTGCCGCGATTAAACAGGCAGGCGCTGCGCCGCACCATATTCCCCACCGTTGAAAGCTCTCTTTCAACCCTGAATCTAGGATTCTTCTGGTCCGGGTAGCCGGCAAAGACGAACGAGAGAGCGTCGAACGAGACCTCCTGTAGTGGTGACGTCTGCTACTCTGGTTATGCCATCTGGTCCGGGAAATAGTTTCTCAATTCGTCCGAGCCTCCAGCATAATGGGGGGAGATGATCTTCCTTTATCAAGACTAAATCACCGACGTTGATGGGAGAAGTTTCCCTTTTCCACTTCTGCCTTTGTTGTAGTTCCGACAGGTATTCCTTTTGCCAGCGACGCCAAAAGTGCTGGCGTATCTGCTCCAACCTTTGGTATCGCTTGAGCCTATTTGGGTGTACGTTCTCAACAGTCGGAGATGGAAACGTCGTCAATGATCTTCCGATTAGAAAGTGCCCTGGGGAAAGAGAAAGGAGATCGTCAGGACTGGAAGACATGGGACACAAAGGACGGCTGTTTAGTATTGCCTCTACTTGTGCGAATAAAGTTTGTAATTCCTCGAACGTGAGGTGACAGTTGGCTGTTACTCGTTTTATGTGATGTTTAGCGGATTTGATGCCCGATTCCCAAATGCCACCGAAATGAGGGGAATATGCGGGAATAAAATTGAATTTGATACCTTCTTGTGCAGCAAAGTTAGAAATTGAGTGTTGTTCTGATTTTAAAAATAAGCTTAATTCCTTTGCGGCGGCAACGAAATTCCTACCATTGTCGGAGAATATTTCAGTTGGCTTGCCGCGCCTAGCAATAAATCTGCGAAGAGTCATCAAAAAATCGTCTTTGGACAGTCCACTGACGGCTTCCAAATGTACACATTTATATCGCAAGCAAATAAATAAGCAAAGGTAGCATTTAGTTACCTTTGAGCCACGTCCCTTGCGATTTAATGCCAAAAACGGCCCGGCGAGGTCAATACCTACAGAGATAAAAGGAAAATCTGCAACTAAACGTTGTTTGGGCAGATTTCCCATTTTTGGACATATTGTTTTACCTTGAAACCTTCTGCATGTCACGCAGTTACGGACTGTTTTACGGGCTAACAATCGCCCGTTGATTGGCCAAACTGTTTCCCTAACTGTGGCTAACAAAAGCTGCGGTCCAGCGTGCATCTGTCGAATGTGTTCACGCTGGAATAATATTTTTGTCAGATGATGAGATGAATCAAGTACTACTGGATGTTTTTTGTCGTAAGGACAATTAGAGTCTTGAATTCGACCACCAACCCTTATTAGATTGCGTTCATCCAAAAAGGGTGAAAGTGACAACATTTTCGATTTATTATTCAAAGATTTGTTTTGATTGAGCATTTTAAAGTCATGAGGAAAAGATTGTTGCTGTGCCACGTAACAGAGGCAGTCGAAGGATTCATTTAACTCATCACATGTTAAGATCCCAGATCGTTTAGAAGAAGAACATTTAGCATTAAATATAAATCTTTTAACATAGGCAAAGGTTCTTTGTAATTTAGTAATTGAAGAGTATTTCTCAAAATTAATGAATGGATTTGAAACTACACATGAGTTGGATTTCACTTCAGGCAAGTTATTTTTATCTATGTTGTGTTCTAAGTTAGGCCATTGAGATTCATCAGAAGCTAGGAAGTCTGGGCCGTGCCACCACTGATTCAAGCCCAAAAGCAAGCTAGGATTGACACCTCTTGAAATCAGGTCAGCCGGGTTTGACTCAGTCGGTACATATCGCCATGCTGATGGCTGTGTTAATTCTATGATCTCACCTATTCGATTAGCAACAAACGTTTTTAGATTTCTAGGTACACTGGATATCCATGCTAGGACTACACTAGAATCACACCAATGGACTATGCGAGAGGGTTTGTATTTAATAGACTCACAAACACCTGTAATAAGTCTGGCAGCCAGTAAGGCCGCACAAAGTTCTAGACGTGGTATTGTGGTAGGCTTTAATGGTGAGACTTTAGATTTAGCACATAATAGTTTAACGGATATGTCATTGTTATCGTTTATGGATCTCACATATATGCAAGCACCATAGGCCCTTTGAGACGCATCGCTGAATGAATGTAGTTCGATTAGTGTTGGTTGATTACAAACAACATGCCTAGGAATCTGTAAATTAGTAATGTTAGGTAAATTATAGCGAAAGTCGTTCCAAGATTCTCTAATGTCTTGGGGAACGGGTTCGTCCCAATCAAGTTTAAGAATCCATAATTTTTGTAACATGATTTTTGGTACAATGATGCATGGGCTCAACAAACCTAGAGGATCAAATATTTTGAAAGAATTAGACATGATTGATCTCTTTGAGCATATGCCTTTGTCATTATCTATAGACTTAACTGGGAAATGTAAGTTATCAGTAGTAGGGTTCCATCCTAAGCCAAGAGTGGAACTAAATTCACTGAGTATCAATTTATCTTGTGAATTGTGATCAATGTCATTTAGCAAACCAGGTAAATTACTTTTAAATTTCCTTAACGGAAGGCAAGCTGAATTTAAGGATTTTATTATGTTATGTTTGACATAATGTAAGTCTTGTTCGCTATTCGACCCAGTCAACAGATCGTCAACATAGAAATCATTTTGAATTATAGATTTGATTATTTCATCCCCACATTCCTCTCCTACCTGATACAAACAACGTGTACTCAAGTAACTCGCACTTGCTGTTCCGTAAGTGACGGTATTGAGTTTATACGTTTTTATTGGCTGGGATTCGTCCCCTCGCCATAAGATCAATTGGAGGTTTCTGTCGTCCGGATGTACTTCAACTTGGCGATACATTTTCTCTATATCGCCCGTGAGTAGATATTTGTGTTGCCTAGCCCTAATCAAGATGGAGAATAGAGAGTTTTGAACATTAGGACCTACTAATAACAGGTCGTTTAAAGAGTGACCAGAGGAACTTGGGGCAGAACCATCAAAAACTACACGAATTTTTGATGATTCACTGTTTTCGCGAAATACTGCGTGATGACAAAGAAAATAATTTGGAATTGGTTTATCAATGGAACACTGAGTTAAATGGCCTAGCTCAGCGTATTCATTCATGAATCGTGTATATTGTTGTTTTAGCGCAAAGTTTTTACGAAATCTCTTTTCTAGGTTGAGTAGACGTTTTTTGGCTAAACCGTAAGACTCACCGAGACGATCAGGAGAATCAGATAAAGGTAACCTGACACAGAATCTACCTGATCTTAGTCGAGTTGTGTTTGCTGAAAAATGGTCTTCACATATTTTCTCTGTTTTTGACAGAATAGATTTACAAGGAAGCTCCTCAAGTTCCCAAAATAGGGTCAAGTTGTGATTAAGTTTTGATAATGAATCATGGTTGGATGAGTCATTGGGATTTATTGAATGACGATTGAATGAACTGTTTGAAATTGGTGAATGAGTGTTGAATGAATGATTTGATATTGTTGACTGATTGGATTGTATGTATTTAGAACAACTAGTATGAATAGGTCCGGCTATGAACCAACCAAATTTAGAATCAATTAGTTTTAGGGCTTTGGGGCCCAGTGAGTGCTGTTCAGAACCTACTACGTCCCAAAATATGTCTGCACCAAGAATAACATCTATTTTAGAAGGGATGTTAAAATCAGGATCAGATAATTGCACATTGTCAGGTAAGGTTAAATTGCTTGTGTTTATATGAATTTTCGGCAGCATTCCGGTAAGTTCCTTAAGTACTAAACATGTTAAGGTAACATTGTATGAATGGTGAGTAGAATTTATTATGATATTGCAACTTTCAGTGACCTTATTGCTTAAGTTATTGCCTATACCGATTACATTTATATTCTGTGTTTGATTGGTTTTTAATTGTAACTTCTGTTTCAGGCGCAGTGATATAAAAGAAGATTGACTTCCGCAGTCCAGCAGGGCGCGAACGTTTTCCTTGCTATGGGTCAACGGATTCGATACTTCAATAATGACCGTAGACAATAGAACTTCGTTCTCAGATTGTTTCGCGAAATTTACTGATAACTCAGCGGAATTTGACGACGAGCTATCCGGATGCAGAAGACTATTGTGTCGTTCACGGCAGTGCCTGCATGGACCGGATCGACATTCGGACGCATGATGACCTGATCTTAGACAATTAGAACATAAATTATATTGTTTAACATCAGCTAACCTTTGCTCAACAGTTTTGTCTTTGAATATTGGACACTCGTAAATTCTGTGTGAATTTTTACAAATAATACACTTGAATGTGTTTTGTGTTTGTTGACCATTAGTACTAGCGAATGTTTTTACAAATGTATCTCTTGGTTTATTAATAAAATGGTTATTACCTTTGTATTGTTTGTTATAGGTGTTTGTGTTTTGTGAATAACCTTGACTCGGACGAGGCGTGGCTCGTGGCGATTTAGAATAGTTATTATCACATTTACTTCGATTTAGTGCTTCTAACACATCCGCGCGATCTGTTAAAAACTTATTGAACTGCACTAGGGTCGGAACGTCTTCAAATGAATTACGAGTTTCCTCCCATTTCATACGAGTAACATTGTCAAGTTTGGATGATAACATGAATATGATTAAAATATCCCATTTGTCAGTGGGTTGTCCTAATGTACCCAATGCACGCAAATTCTTTGTCACATGGTCCACTAAGTATCTCAATGAACGTTCAGATTCGTTGGCTATTGATTGTATGTTAAATAATGCAGATAAATGATGATTTATGAGCAATCTTTTGTTGTCGTATCGCTCACAGAGTAGTGACCAAGCCTGTATGTAGTTAGACGCTGACACTTCTAGATTAGAAAGGATTCGTGACGCTTCTCCCTCAAGATATGATACTAGGTAATGGAATTTGTGTATTTGTGGTATACGTTCATTGTTATGTACGAGCGCTCGAAAAGTGTCACGAAATTCAAGCCAACGGAAATACTCGCCGTTGAATTTAGAGATTTGAATTTGTGGTAATTTAAAACCAAGGTTATCAGAGTCGTGATGAAGATGGCATGAGGTTTCAAGCGCTGAAGACTTTCGACGCGCTTCCGAACTAATGCTTGCGTCTTGAAGTATGCCCTTGGCGGTTGCTATACAAGAAATAATATCGTGCTCGATGCTATCTCTCTCATCAATCTCTGAGTCCAAATTTGACTGATTTAAAACCTCTATTTCAGTTTGGAGGTCATCAAATTTTGTTGACAAACCCTCAAACCTACTTAATTTTAAAGATAGTTCAGCTAGTTGTATACTTGTAATTTCATTAGAGCCCACAGTGGTCAAATAGTTTTTGAATTTAGTTATTTGTCCTTTAATAGAACTACGCTTGCAAATTAATTCCTTGTATTTAATCATGGTGTGTTTATCGAATTCAGTTGCCATCGCCTTTTGCATAAGATTGAGCTTGAAAACTTACAACAACAACAACAAACAACTCAAAAACAAACAGTAAGGAAACGATTTACTATGCTTAATAAATCAATAACACTGTTCTACTTAGCTGCACGTCGTGATATGAAATTCCTCAGTTCGGCGGCTGAACAGCAAAGAACTCGCCTCTGCACAGCCTGATGCTGAGTTGCAAAGTCGATTCCCTCGCTGAACCTGGAAATTCCGGCAGAAAGTGTGAATAATCTAAAAATATTTAATATGCAAGTTGATAGGAACTGATATAAAACCGAAATATATTTGTTAATCAAAATGAGGGTACTTTGGTATAAAATCAATAATTAACAAGTTAGTTTGAATCAAGTTACGTAATTGCTAATGAAATTGAAATGGTTCAATTATTGTTAAATTCAAAGTTAAGCTCGTTAATTAATAAATCTACTTGTGGGCAGAAGATATGAGTGGATTATATGTTTAACGTTGACGAATGACCTTTGTACCCATAGGATGTATTAATGAAATTATATTGTGGAAAAAAATGCCAAATGACTTTGTAATAATATTGTACAATATTGCTTATTGGAATCACAAATGCACAAGAGGGCAATAAACTTAGGATTTGGATTGTTGAAGTATGATACTGGGTATAGGTAAATGGAAAGATTAGGAAGGACACTTATCTTTTCGTATTGACGCTGCCGAGTTCATGGAGAAGTCTTACAGATCTGCTTCACTGCCGGAACTTGGCATCGCCCAATAAGTATTCTTCAATTCTTCAAATTGTAGTATGTCGTAGATGGACGCCGATAACTTGTTACCCTGGCACGCCGCAATCAGCTAATGGATTTCTTGTTAATGCTGCCGAGTTCTTGGAGAAGTCTTACTGCTCTGCTTCACTGCCGGAACTTGGCTTCGCTCAATAATTGTTCTTCAAATTATAGTTTGTCGTTCATGTCGGCCGACATCTTGTTAACTTGCCACGCCGAAATCAGATAATCTTGAATTTGTAATTCTTCGTCCTGTCACGGTCGCCAATTTATGTCTTCGCTCGAGACATTTGCGAGTCTTATTGGTCTTGGAAATAAAACCCGAGGTAGAGATAAATTGTGTAATTATGAACAGACATTTGAAACACAAAGGGTACGTGTATTCTCTGGCGGGTCGAGAGTGTTAATGTGAGTTGGCTGTCCCGTTGATGGGCGCTCGAAGCAGGAGCGCCTGTTACGCCCTTGGCCGCATTGCCGCGATTAAACAGGCAGGCGCTGCGCCGCACCACTGAGTATAGATAATGGATGGATAATGGATGTATTCCTAAGTACGTCCGTACAATAGTCAAACGTATACAAATTGAATTGTAGATATCGCATACGAATATGGTTAGGCAGTGAAATTAATAAATTAAAATTCTAATCAACAGGTGCCCGCTAAATAGTCTCGGCAATCCACCTTTAGTACTCAAGGGAAATTCGAGTTAAAAGATAATGGAAGAGGCAATTTTTTGCGCGAAAGTTATTCCATTGGTTTCGTGTGTTCAATCAATATTTGTATTTATGTTATTGTTTATTTTTTCTATACCTATTATTTATACTCTATTTTAAGGAAATAGTCTGTGTTCAGAGTGGTTTGGTCATCTGTAGCAGAAGCGATGTAAGCATAGTGTGAGAAGATGCATCAAGAAGACAGGCTATGGCACTATTTAGCAGAAGCCTGTATGAACTGTAGTGAACTAGAGTAGGCTCATGATGATCATGAATATCCTGTGTACAGAGATATATTGAATTGTGGCGGTCATTTCTTAGTAATTGGATGACATGTATCTAATAAAGTTGTGGCGGTAATGAAGTGTGTCTTGTAAAAGGATTCTACGAGAAAAGAGCGCCTGAAGGGATTTGTTCTTATCAAAGTAAATTGAAAACAAATTGCTACTGGTATCAAGTGTGGTACAAGCGACAAGCTTTAACAACTAATAATTTAGATGATTTATTGAATTAGTGATAAATTGAATTGTCAATATTAGGAGACTTGTCTTAGTTAATATCAGAATATAATATTAAGAAAAAAAATACAAAATGTTGGTATGATCTATTGATTAGGTTCATAATATAAAGGGAAAATGAAGTTTACTGTTCAGCGAGCAGCACTAATTGTATTTGTTAATTTGGTGTAAGCGTCATTTCAATTCATCATTTAGGTATTAAATGCGGCTTTATTAAAGTATTGGACCAAAGAAAATATAAACTATTCCACATTCCAATCCAATTTGAAGAACCTTATTCAAACTTCGATGCAAATTCTTAAATGGTACACAATTATTTCAAATAATTATTGGAAAGTAGTAATAATTACTTTATATGACCACGATCTACTACTTTATTTCTGAAATAAGTGTATCTTTTTGTATAATGCATATAATAATGCACCAATAAAAAAAGAACAATAAATTAAATTAAATTTGATTCCGGAGACGGCCAAGTGTCTGGACTCTGGACATAAACCAGAGGCCTGGTCTTGGTGCCTTAGTGTTCCTGAATTACATGTTTGTAAACAGCTCCCGATAAATACAAGTTTTTCTTTCTTTCTTTCTTCTTTCTTACATAGCACAAGAGTTCCGTTTAAGAAAAAACAGGACATACGTTCAGAAGTCATCTACTACAGACACAAGGAACATGCAACTCTTTTAGATTCGCTCGTCGCGTTTCACTTGTCCCACACAAATATTTACATTGAATCACCCAAGTTAGAAGCAGGTTTTTTTCCTATTACGCTTTACACAAAATCCTGGACAGAGCATGTTTATAAACGCGTTGTTCATAAACATGTTTGTAATACGCAATTTGTTTCGTACCGTGTGTACTCGCCTTATCTCGGGTTTCGGTGGCGCTTGGATTAAACACGGTGTCGTGTTTATTATTAATGCAAATATTTATCATATTTTTACAATAAATGGTCGTGGTTTAGCCTAAAGGAACCAGCACATATATTGGGTACAATTGAATCACGTATTTCTGCCGACATAATGGGCGTTTGCCATTATTTCCGACATGGGGCAATTTTCACACTTCGCTGCTATAACCAAAAATTATCTATCTTAATATATATATTTCTTGTGTGCGTGTGTATGTGACTGAACTCCTCCTAAACGGCTGAACCGATTTGAATGAAATTTTTTGTATGCGTTTGGGTGGCACCGAGGATGGTTTAGATTCACAAATCAGCCCGACAGATGGCGCTGCAGTCGGTAAACAAATATCATGCAGGACAACGTCTGCCCGGTCAGCTAGTATTTAAATATATTCCTATGTTCCATGGGCTTTGTTAAAATAATAATAAGAAAGCCGTTTAGTTACCTTTACACATGGTTTTAATATAACAAGAGCACCACGAAACCCGTGGACCTGGTTCCAGGAACGCCATTGGTTTTAGTGGAAAGATCGAAGCGCTAACTTCCATGGTTCCGCGCCCTAGAATCCCACAAAACCCGTCTAACTCCAACTCCGGGTAGCCGCGAACATTTCCAAAGTACGTAAAAAAGATGACAGCCTATTTAAATCAACTAGATCGGAATTTAACATAGGTAAAAATATATACGAACACATTTCCTAAATATATACGTACCTAAAAGACAATAAAGGTTTGACGTTATTTAACTAAATATCAATAGAAATAACTTTGAAAATTATCGGCGACCGACCAGGCGGACCAGGAACCAGTATACTTAAGTACTAAGTATTGTAAACCAGTTGACAGTATGACATTGAACTTTCTTTTTTTAGCTACAGAATAAACTTATTCAGCCAGTAAATATGTAAACGTAGGCAATTTTTTTTGCGGTCATAAATAACTGGATCTGGATAATAATTAGTCTACTAATTATGATATTTAAATAAAAGTAAAAAATTTGTGTAAAAACGCAATCGAAAATAATACCGATAAAAATACGGTTTTGGTACTCACTAAAACATGGGAGACCCCTAACAAGGTATAACTTAGCTTGGTGAAAACAAAAATTAGGCAAGGGCTGTATTTAGGGGCTACCTACGCTAAAGGGCTCCTAGTTAGGTGATGATTTAGGGATGGTTGGTGAAAACGGGCATAAGTTTCCCTTCACTAAGTTGCTAAATTAATTACTTCAAACGTTAAAAAAAACTAAAATTGATGCGTGTAAGCCAATTTCTTTCTGGAGTAACGATGCGACGGACAGATTCCTCATTCCTATAGTATTTATATCTGAAAATCTCCAATAACCCTAAAATCGATGGTCACAAACCCAAATACGTACGTATTATTATCGTATACGTATTATTATGTACGTGTTTATTATCTTTTGCAGGTAATTTGTTCCACTCAAAGTGTGTGCCATCCTTATCTTGGAGACCGTATGGGCGTGCACAAACACACGTTGGGTATACCGAGCCTACGTTTACCCCGTATCTCATTATTATAGTAAGAACACAGAACAAACTAAAATCCCTCACAGAGCTTCAAACTTTAGCCTGTATAGCTTAAAAGGAATTATTGGTTATGTGACATCTTCTTCTTATTAAGTTAACCGTAGCTTAGCTAGCTACGCTTACCCGTGTGGTGACTAATTTAGAATACAGTGTCACCACCCCATTCCATCATGTATGAGTCAACAAAGGAAATTACCAGGCCGAAAACTTAGCTTCAAGAGAAGGAAAACTTGAAACGAAACCCTGTGCCAACCCGTATGGCCTGTGTGGCACTGTAGGGTAATTACCCTCCCTGTGATGGAAGGAGGCCCGACTTAGCAGTGGATCACTTATGGGCTGAGTAGTAGTAGTAGTTGGCGCAGTGGTTGAGCGATCGACTGCTGCGCAGCATGTCGCGGGTTCGATTCCCGCACGGAACAAATATTTGTACGACCTACAAGTATTTGTTCCGAGTCTGGGTGTTTTCTATATATAACATGTATGTATTTACAAAAAAAAATGTATATAAGTAGTTTATCATCCATCTCGTTACCATAACACAAGCATTAAGTTGCTTAGCTTGGGACGAGATGGCGTTGTGTGAAATGTCCAAGGATAAGAATAAGGATTGTTATAATATCTCATGCTTCCAAATGCTTCGTTTAACTACAAGCAATATTGACACTTGTACCACTAGAGAGCCAGGCAAGTCTCCTCACCACAGCAAGATGGCAGCACAGTCGAAAGAGGGGACAGTCGACCTGAACATAAGCCAACAGCGTATTTTTGTTATTGTTGTGAATATTAAGAGAATTTCGACAATTTTCCGCTCCATTACAGCGGACTCCGAATGCGGAGCAGACCGTCCATTAGCGTGGCTCCAATCCGGCATAAATCCGGGGATCCCCGCTGCGATACAGCAGGGATTCAGCCGATACCTTTAAAGTTCCTTAACGCGTCAACTTTGCCTTTTTTCCCAGTTGGATGTCAGTTTGAATAGCCTATCCATTAGTTAGAGACATTCTTTAACTGTAGATATACTCCAATGAACAAGAATAGCATAGTGACGAATTTAGAAAATAGTTCACCAAATTATTTCATCCTGCGAGCAACGTAATTGATTCAAACTCAAAAGGAACTTTATTTACGTAGGTTTTATCACAAAACTCTTATAAATCGTCATATTTAAAATTATCACCAAAAATTATTACTGTTATCATCTTACGACCCTTGTCCCACACTAGGTGGTAGTCTCCATACACACATATCAGTCGTCATATCTACAGTCACACCTTTCATACACAATTCCTCGTTCTTACAATCCATCCATCTCTTTGATCTCCCACAAGCCTTGCGTCCACCCACGTTCATGCTGAAACTACCACCAGTTCGCAATGCTATTCTACAGAGAAGAGCCGGCAAGAAAGTCTGTAGTTGCTTTTACTTGTTGTTTGATTACTACTACTACTACGCAGCCCATAGATGGCTTACTGTTGATACGGGCCTCCTCCATTTACATGGAGGGTTATTAGCCTACTGTGTCACAAGGTTTCGTATCAAGTATTCCTTATCTTGTGGATAGGTTTTCAGCGTTGTCATTTCCCTTTGTCTGCTTTTACGACACCCTCAGGATGGAATTGGGTGGTGGCATTAATCAGGCAGAAAATATGTCTACAGGCTTCCACTTGGTATAAAACTCCGTGCTAAACCATTTCCCATCTATACCAATGAACAAAGTTGGAGGGTCCGTCTGTAATATCAAAATACCGCCTTACTAAGTGCATTTGGATATAACATATTACGGTACATATACGATAAAAAAAATGTCTGTCTGTCTGTTTGTGTCCGTTAATCTCTGAAATGGCTGAACCGAGTTTGACAGGAATTTCACTGGCAGATAGCTGATGTAACAAGGAGTAACTTAGGCTACATTTATTTAAGAACTACTTACTTTCTTTATGATAGGAGAACACCCACTCAGTACTTCTAAATTGGTTTTATAGGACCCTTTATATTTAGTGGTAGTAAAAATCATATCTCCGGACAGATAAGATCGCGCAAGCGTCGGTAAACAAATTCGATCGACATTTACACCTAAACGATCGTGTTTTCGTCCCCTCGTTCGCAGCCAATCCCTAACACGTAATAGCGGATATCGGCAACCGATCAACAAACAAACTTAACATACGACGTGCTTCATAATAATAATAATAATAGCCTTTATTCAGACTTACAAAGTTTACAATTTCACGTATTTTATTTGACTCGCGTCTGTGTGCCTTTATGGGCAAAGGCCTCCTCCAACTCTTTCCACTTTGATCTATCTCCAGCAACTGCTGTCCATGCACCTCCAGCCACGACTTTTATCTCATCCACCCATCTTCTTGGTGGCCTTCCTCGCTTTCGCCTCATATGCCCTGTGAACCAGTTCATCACTGACCTAGACCATTTCTCTTTACCTCTGATTGTGTGTCCTGTCCATCTCCACTTAAGCTTTCTGATAGTTACTGTGACATCTTTTGTTCTTGCATAATTCTTTACGATGGTGGTTCTTACTCTATCAGAAAGTCTCTTCCCCATCATGCTTCTTTCCATTGCGTTTTGGCATGTTTCAAGTTTATGGATATGACTCTTATTCAGTGCCCAGGTTTGGCAGCCATATGTGAGGACAGGCAGTATGCAAGTATCGAAAAGTTTACGTTTCACAGTCATGGACATTTCCGGATTTTTTATAACTTCTTTTAAACTCCAGTATTGTTTCCATGCATTACCTATACGCCTGTTGATTTCTTTTGAGGTAAGGTCTATTGGCGAGATAGTTTGACCGAGATAGATGTATTCATCTACATACACAATTGTGTTGTTGTTCACGTGGATTGGTTCTTGGTTCCCGTTTGTCATGGCCTTGGTTTTTTCTGTATTCATGATTAATCCCACTTTACGACTTTCTCTATCCAGATCATTCAGCATAGTCTGTAACCCTGCGCTTGATTGAGAGATGATTATCAAATCATCAGCAAACCGCAAATGCGACAGGTATTCGCCATTGATATTTAATCCACATTTCTCCCAATATAATTGCCGGAACACCTCTTCCAGGACAGCAGTAAATAATTTAGGTGATACTGGGTCGCCCTGACGTACACCTCTTTCTATTTTTATTTCCTTTCCAAGCTTTTCTAGCTTAATTTTGGCTTTGCTGTTTTCATAAATATGTTTAAAAATTCTAATGTATTTACATTCTACACCTTGGTTTTTGAGTGCTTGCCAAATCGCTTCGTGTTCTAATGAGTCAAAGGCTTTCCTGTAATCCACAAAGCAGCAGTAGAATGTTATGTTGAATTCTCTGCCCTTCTCAAATAATTGTTTTACTACGTGGATGTGGTCCAATGTCGAGTATCCACTCCTGAATCCGGCCTGCTCTCTCGGTTGGTTATCATCCAGTATTCGGGTTATTCTTTTGAGAAGAATCTTAGCGAATACCTTGTAGATATTCGACGTTAGACTAATAGGTCTGTAGTTGTTTATGTTATTTTTGTCTCCCTTTTTGTGTAGTAGTGTTATGGTTGAAGTTGACCATTGCTCGGGTATAGTCTCACTGTGCAAAACTTCGTTGAAAATGTCCGTAAGGGTTGGTACAAGGTGTTCTATGTTTGCTATGAGGAATTCGTTATTGATACCATCTGACCCTGGAGCTTTGTCTTTCTTTTGAGATATAATAGCTTTTTTCACCTCTGCATTTATTATGTCTGGTACAACTTCTCCCCCTGCTAATATGTTCGGTTTATTGTAGTTTTTCTTTGAGTATAAGTCCCGGAAAAAGTTTGTGGCTATTGACATAATATCTGGTCGTCTCGTTTTATGTTTCATATTTTTGTCATAGAGATTAGGTATCCAGTCTGTTTTTTCTTTTAATTGTTTGATTGCTCTTTTGGTGCCTCCAGTTTTCTGAATACATCTTTCCAGTATTTCAAGTCTGTATCTTTCCCGGTCCTTTCTCATGTTTAATTTTATACTTTTGCTTATTTCCCTTATTTTAGTTCTAGTTATGCTCGTCTTTCCAGGCATAGATATTAGTTCGTATCTGGTTTTTAACATTTCTTTAGTTTCGTCTGTTAGCCATTTTACTGTTTTCTTTTCCTTTGCTGTTCTCGTTGTTTTTTGTGTTTTCATTAGCTCTTCCAACTTGTTATATTTGTGTTGGATATTTAGTTCTTTTGTATTTTCTGCAAAGTTATTGAGTTCCTTTTCTAATCTGTTAGTAGCTTCAGATATTATAGTTTTAGTTGGTTTTACCTTAAATGGTCTATTTTTATTTATAGAATCGGTGTGTAGTAATTTGGCTCTTACCATTCTGTGGTTGCTGTTGAAGTTAAGATTGTTAACAACTCTGCAATCCTGAAAAAGCTTGCTTTTGTTAGTGAGGATATAGTCTATTTCATTTTTGTAACGCCCGTCTGGGGATATCCATGTCCATCTGTTGTTATCACGCTTTTTGTACATACTATTAAGTATTTTTAAGTTGTTTTCGTAAGCCATTTGTGTAAGTTTTTCGCCATTTCTTGTTCTTTTCCCTGAACAGTATGGACCCAATATCATCGCTTCTCCATCTTCTCTACATCCTGTTCTTGCATTAAAATCACCCATCACTATTAGGTTATTGTAGGTACGTTCTTTTATTGTGTTTGTTAACATAGCATAGAAATTGTCAATTTCTGCATTACTGGATTGCTCAGTTGGAGAGTAAATTTGTATAATGGACCACATTTCCCTTCTGGGTAGTTCTAGGTTAAGTATGACAATACGTTCAGATATGCCAATAAATTCATCAATGTATGTGCTCAATTCTTTTTTGACCAAGAATCCTGTTCCGAATTGTCCAGGTGTATCTCCTTTGTAGTAGAAAATAAAGTCTCCATGATCTTCTATGCTCTCGCCTAGGCGTCGAACTTCGCTTAATCCAATTATTGACCAATTTATTCTTTCCAATGCCGTAATCAACTCTGACAAGCTTTCTGTGCTTCTTAGGGTACGCGTATTATAGGTTGCAATATGTAATATGTTGTTTTGTTGGCGATTTGTTGTCTGGATCAATTGTTTTTGTTTCTGGGGTAAATATTTTGGAGGGTAACGGTCTTCTTCCCCCACGGTGACCAGCCGGCTTGGGGTGCAATTTATGAGTGTTGGGTTTGGTAATGTGGTTGTTGGGGTAGTTTGGATCCGGGTGTCGCATATTAGTTTTTTGAGGGATTTGATAATGAAGCTGATCGCCCGCGCTCTACATAGTTCAGTATATTTGGTCTGATTATTTCCTTGGTCGCAGTTTTAGAAGGGGCGTTGTTATAGGTGGTCGATGTACTTTGGGTATGACATGCATTGACTTTCTTTTGTGATGGTATTCTCGGTGATCCTGAAGTCTCTCTTTTCCTCTTTTCTCTGTTGCTGTCATGTGTTTTCTTTATAACCAGTTTGTCGTATTTTATAAACGCTATATTCCCTTTTTTCTTTTCCTCTTCAACTTGCAGCTGCAGTTGTTTACGTTTTTCTAATATTTCTCTAGGGTAATCCTCTTTGATATATATACCTTCTTGTAGTTTAGATCTGTTTCGCAGAATTATATGTTTTTTCCATGTTGTTGTGAGTGAGACTACAACAGGGCGATTTTTATCAAGCTCTTTTTTACCGATTCTGTAAATGTTATTAATTTCGAAGACTTCAAAATGTACTCCCGTTTCTATTATAATGTCTTTTATGTAGTCTACAAGCTCCGTTTCTGTTTTTGCTTTACTTTCATCGATACCAAAAAAGACAAGGTTATTTTTGCGCTTATCCTTATCAACGAATTTGAGTTTTAACTCTAACTCACTTATTTTATTTTTGAGTTGCGCGTTTTCATCTGTGATCGCCTTAAGCTTTTCGTCCAGTGCTGCCATGACATTTTGTGTTACTGAAGTTGTTATAAGTTTAGTTTGTTGGTCTAACTTTTCGTCTAATTTTGCCAATAGGATTTCCATACTTTTATCCATCATTGGTAGTATTTTTGTATTGCTATGGCAACACTTGTTTCCATGTGGCAACCCTTGTTTCTTTGTGGCAACACTCGTTTTGCTGTGGCAACACTTGTTTTGCTATGGCAGCACTTGTTTTGTTGTAGCAACCCTTGTTTTGCTGTGGCAACACTTATTTTGCTGTTAGGTTGGTACTGTTGAATTTGAATCTGGATGACACTTGCTTGACTTGACTTATTTATTTTTGTAGGTAGTAGTAGAATTTTTACAATAAGCGGTTGATATATTTTCGCAATATAACACAATTTAACACGCAATTTTTCACTGTTTTCGTATTTTGTTCTTTGCTGCAGTCAGCAATTCGTATGACACACTTTGTTGGCACTTTTTACACTGTTTATTTTTATTTTTTCGCGGAGCTCTGTGACGTGCGTATTGACTGATCGACAACCGGAACCGGTTTTTCGTGCTTCATAGTAAGCGGTTAAAGTCGCTAAAACTAAATAAATAGTACTATATTTAGCCCTTAAATGGCCCACTGCTGAGTCGGGCCTAAGTTTTCTCAAAATCCATTCAGTATTTTCGTGGGAAAGAGTAATAGAGATCCATCCATAAAAACTTTCTAGTTTACAATCGCTGTCACGGTCAAATTAGTTCTTTTAGATGTTTTAGACTGTCTGAAACTCGTTGTTTACTCTTCATAGATTCTCGGCCGCCATTTCACCAGTTTACACAATCTCGGATTATCCTGCCATCAATCACAACCGAATTTAGATTTCTCTGCTGCGAACAGACGTGAGAGCCGCCAGGCGGGTTGAATCAATCTGACAGCACCATTCGGGAGTTCCGCAGGCCGGGCAGACGATCCGTTGCCTGGAACCCAATTTAAATGATGCATGGTTAAATCTTGTACTGGAATTTACGTTGTGGGTATTTCCATCAAATGTCGTTTTGCGTAGGGATGATACCTTTAAAAACAAGGAGAATGACAATTCGGGTTGATGTTTTTTTATCTTTGATTTGAAACATTATTCATTTGAAAGACGCTCGCACGCTGCGAAAAAACGCATGTTGTAAGAGTCAAAAAAACTCAGCACGCTTGGTAGTAGGATCTAATGGTCTACCCGGCAAGCTAACACCCTCACATCTAAGTCCGGTGCCAAGCAGTTTTACTGTGTCCCGTCGTGTGTACGCGAGACCCGCTAGCCCGACACGGCATTTGCTTGAATTGCAAGGGCATTCAAGTCGTAGATAAAAAAATAGATAACTTCGAACGGCGGTGGGAGCTCTAGGACAGGATTGGGCGACAGCCGGCGAATTCCAGTGCGGGGCGTGCTACAGTCACGGCAATTCGGCCAGTATTGGATGAGTGGCTGCGCTGATTGAGTGGCCCGCCTCAGTGCTCCATGGAAACGGGCAGTTGAGGAAAGCCGTTGGTTTTAGTGGGTAGGTCGGGGCGCTAATTGCCATCTTTTGGCGCCCTGAAGTCACATGCCCCAGCTAATCCCCAACTACCGGAAATCCTTATGGATTATAAATATAATAAATACGCAATCTTTATAGATTGCGTATTTATTTATTAGTGTCTATGTTACAAGTAAATCATAAGCCTCGTTGGTATAGTGGTTAGATGTGCCGCCTTTGAATCAACGGGTCCCGGGTTCGATTCCGGGGTCGGTCAAGTGTCTTTGTCTAAACCAGAGGCACTGGCTCGGAGTCTGGGTGTCATTTCTATCTACAATATGTATGTATTTACAAAAAAAATGTATATAAGTAGTTTATCATCCATCTCGTTACCATAACACAAGCATTAAGTTGCTTAGCTTGGGACGAGATGGCGTTGTGTGAAATGTCCAAGGATATTTATTTATATATTTCTATAAAAGCCATATCTGGCAGGTCTCTTTTTATAACGGGCTCCAAATTACCAGCCACAAAACTGATTCGAATGCGTTTGCAGGAATAATTAGCGGTAGCACTTCTAATTGTACAGTGATTATTCACGGATTTGATTAGCACTCCGTTTCACATGTTAGTTCCTAATTAATGGATCGAAATGAGAGCAATTGTGCAATATACCCATAGCTACATAAGGTATGACGCATCAGTGGTCTTAAATGTGTACAGCAGTTGTTGATGAAGCAGTTTTGGATTGGTCGTTCAAGAATTTTAAAACTTACGTTAAGTCTGGTTTAATTAAAAAAGACTACTTTCAAGTTAATGACTATCTATCAGATCATGCATCGGAGTAACGTCGGCTGTGTTATATTCTAGCTCTGATCTTTCAGCCATTACGTTAGTGAAGATTTATTCACAGTATGTGAGTGCAGTTACAGCAGACACCATGTAATTTAAGTAATGTCAATGATTTTTCTATTATTATATACATCAGTACATGCAATATAATACAACAGTAGAGTAAGCTAGGATTATGTAGACCCAAGAGAGAGAGAGAGATCCGAGCGCTGGGAAGTGTTGAAAATATTTTAACTAAAAGGATTTCATATTTTAGCGTAGGTAAGTTAAAAATGGCGTAAAAATGTCGCGTATAATGTGAACACTTTTAGGTATTAATTTGTTCGGTCCAGAGTTCATAAAAGAATGCTTATTAGGGATTTTCATCTTGGTCCGCAAATGATCCACCACTTATTCGAATTTCTGTCTATTTATGAAGAAAGAAACATTTGTACGACCTACAAGTATTTGTTCCGGGTCTGGGTGTTTTCTATGTATAATATGTATGTATTTACAAAAAAAATGTATATAAGTAGTTTATCATCCATCTCGTTACCATAACACAAGCATTAAGTTGCTTAGCTTGGGACGAGATGGCGTTGTGTGAATATCCAATGATATTTATCTACCAGTCTAGCTCCTATAGTCGTCTCGGACTTCCAAAACAGGATGGATTTGTTCCATGGTGGCGTATATTGTAAAGCTGGTTTATGCAGACGGTATCATTCAAAATCTAAACTGTCCAATAATAGATGAACCAACCTACAACCAACTAATGGGTCATTTATGGGCTAAAATGATAATGATTAGATGAACCGCTAACTTCAAACATTAATTGTTGTTTGCTATATTGTATGCATCGCATACCTTTGCTTAAATATTGCATAGCTTAAATCTCATATAATCTATCCTCGGTGTAGACTAGTCTTTGGTTTTTAACAAAAAGATATTACGCTAAAATATTCCAGCTCAAATTCAATAAAAGTCACATTTTCATTAAAACATTCTTTGGCATGAAGCGGGATGGTCCAAAGGCGACTTTTCCGTACTTCTGTTACAAAATGGGCTATTAAAATGTATGTAGTAGGTACGTTAGGTTGAAAGAGCGTAGCCTAGCAGATACATAATGCAATTGTTGTATAATGATGATATTACGACATCTGATCCTCCTGCTGCCGATATCCACTGTTGGCATTTAAACTACAAAGTTAGTATATTGAAAACTGATCTAAACAAATGGTTCCTTTCCTCCCATTGAAAGCTCCTCTTTTATAAAATGGCAGAAGGCATCCAAATCAAGTCAGTCTGCCCCAATAAAGAGCTTCATGATTAACGACGCCAAAGACCAGACCAGCCAAATGCAGCTTACGTCGAGTGTCATTTTCAGTATCGAGTAGTGTCCTTTCAAGGATTTGAATGTTGGCTCAAATATCTCTGACTTCAGACTCGCTGACTTTAGAATATGGAATTCAGGGCAAAATATTACTATACGTATACGCATTTTACGACTATAATACACTATCATAGTAACTTTCAAATCACAAATAATTATATATTTTACTTTGAAAAGATTTTGATCACACTTTGGGTCGACGCAAGTGTTGTGAGAGATCAAAAGAGATGGATGGATTCTAAGAACGAGGAATTGTGTATGAAAGATTTGACTGTAGATATGACGACTAATAGGTGTGTATGGAGACTACCACCTAGCGTGGGTCAGGGGTCGTAAGATGATGATAATGGTAACTTTAAATGTGACGATTTATAAGAGTTTTATGACAAAACCTAGGTAAATATAGTTCCGTTTGAGTTTGATTTATGGGGATGCAGAATGCCTAGCAAATTTAAATTGATAATATAATTTTAGCACGTAAAGCCATTTTCTGTGCACGTTATGTTTCAGCAGGGCATCAACCTCCGTCACTTAACCTCAGTGTTCACGTGATGCACGGAGCGCGTGGCTGTGATGAGTAAGAATTGATTCATTTAACTTGTGCACCCATGGCTTAGAGCAGTTTCGGGTCGTTGGAATAGTGTGGATGAGACTGCATTGTTGTAAATGTTACTTGACTGAAATATTTTTAGAGTTTTCCAAAGACTTTAAATTGGGCTAGTTCATTTTTGCAAATATTCGGCTTCAATATTTAACTGGACATAACTATTTACAAATTGCTGTGTAACACGTAACTAGATATGTAGGATCAGCGAAATGTTAATTAATTACGTAAAGTGGGACTAAATAATTAAAAATATCCATTTATTTTAGTCTAAGTCGTCATTATCTCGGTTTGTAAAACCACTGCTTAGTTGGGTAGATCAGGGCTTGCCTAACTGTGCGTCGCGGTATTATAACAAGGGCGTCGAGAGGCGATCTAAATAGGTTGGCTGTCGATTTCGCATATATGACATTAATTTTAAGTTTTGTTCTTTATTTTTTATCAAACGTTTTTGATGCTATGTCGAGATTTTCTTACAAATTGTTATTAGGTTAGAACTACAACCAGTAGGTAAAAGCCAGGGCGAAAAATATGGCAACTTCCCCATGGCATCACACCTAAAACAGGTTTGGGAAGCTCTGGTCTATATTATCTGCTTAGTCATTTAGTCGGCTCTAAAGACTAAACGTATATTTCTAATCCGCCATTACACCGAAACATCAAAATGCAACACTGAAACTAATGATAAAGTTATTTCATAGATTGAAATCAGTGTTTGATTTGATAACATAAACTCATAAACCCGCTATCATTCATGTTTTCAATCTCTTTTTTTTTAATAAACAACGAAACCCCTGCACTAGGTATAACCTGTGTCGCGGGAGCACTTAACAAACATGTAATTTACGAACACAAATGACACCCAGACTAAGAGCGAGTGCCTCTGGTTAAGACAAAGACACTTGCCAACCCCGGAATCGAACCCGGGACCCGTTGATCCAAAGGCGGCATATCTAACCCCTAGACCAACAAATTTGAAGAATATGTATAACCAGTCTGCAACCGAAGTTTGCCTACACCATATAAACCTACAATATCAATGCTTCAAGACGTCAAGTCTCTACTTATCGGTTCTCAAGTACGGCTCTAAATGTAAACGTGGCCGTAAACCCTGGAATAGTTAAACAACGTAATGGCTTATGGGTCGGAAAGAATGGTAGTGGTGATTGAATTGATAGGTTTAGGAATTTTGGCACAAGGAATTTTATTTATCGAATCAGTTTAGTTTAGTAGTTAACATAGTGTAATGTATTTTTACGTTAGTTTACGTTGTAAGCCCATAAATGACTCAATACTGTACATGTGTAATGCTCCTTCAAATTTATGTCTCGAAATGAGCTTAGATTTGATTCTCTTGCGGTTACGTGATCGTCTTGCGTTCTTTTATTTGCCTCTTACGACTCCCTCAGAATGGTATGGGTTGTGGACATGGTGTATTATAAATCCGTCACCATCTTAAATAAATGTAAATGTAATCTCGCGGATTAGTTAATATCAAATAACATGAAATTTACAGTGGTCGCTTACGGAGCAATATCTAAGCGAGGAATTGGTTTCAAAATAAACAGGGGTTCTATAAAGCTACTCCCAAATTATTAGTACTAAGCGAATAAATAAAATGTTTAACATTATTATAGTCATCAAAATTAATAAATAAAACTAATATTATATAGTTTTATTTATTAACTTTAAGAAAAAGATTTCTGAATCTTGTCACATTATTGATATCTTTTGTCGTCTATTCTTTGGATGAAGACCGAGGTGGATGTGAATGATAACATGCGGTTTTTTTTCGAAATATCCCTGCTCTATTTATAACCTGTATCGCGGGGACATTATACAGACATGAAATTCTAGAACACAAATGAAATTCAGACTAAGACCCTCCGGTTTAAACAAAGACACTTGCCCGACCCCGGAAACGAACCGGGGAACTGCACTACTATACTATAGTTATAGTTTACAGATAATAAAGTTTCTTAATTATATTATACAATAGCGGTCAAAGTAAAGTGAAGGAAGATTGAATTCAATTTGTTGTTATGTTTGTTTCTTAAGTTAAATCGATGCGTGAACACAGACTATTAGTGATTATTTTCATCGTTCTACTTATACACCCACTGAGTTCTACTGAACAGCAGAGAAAGAGATGATTCGTAATACAAAGATAACGATTCTCTTATTATTTTCTAAACATCTTACAAAGGGAAAATATAACAAGAACGTTCTAGTAAAACGTTTATTCAAGTTTCACTATAAATCTTATTCTGTGAAACTAGTTACGTGATTGCCTAGATTTATCTTGTCAGCTTGGTTAGGCCTGTCTGGCTAATCGAGTCTAGATAGCAGTTACATTGTCTGAAGCAAAAGCAATAAACTTGATAGTTTTGATGAAAAAAGCAGATTTTACAGCTCCCTAAAGTAACACTAAAATGTTAAGCTGTGTTATGTTGAAGCTTATGTTGAAATGTCTTTGAAACAACGCCTTAACAAAGTTTTAAACTCCTTATATTGATGATGTCTTAGGTTTTCACGATCTTTACACATTGCAGGAAATGATGGCTTCACGGTTATGATCGTTTTATTTTATTTTATTCCCAACGTTTCAGACACTTTGCAGTGTCCGTGGTCGCGGGACCACGGACACTGCAAAGTGTCTGAAACGTTGGGAATAAAATAAAATAAAACGATCATAACCGTGAAGCCATCATTTCCTTATATTGATTTTTGGGCAATGCATTTAAGTGTTCTTCTTTCCCCCGTGTGGGGACGAGGCAGAATATAAAACTTCCCCACCGCACGCTGGGAAATAACGCGTGTTGTAAAAGTCAACAATACCTAGCACGCTTGGTGGTAAGATCTACTAGTCCGCCCGGCTAGCTACCACCCTAACAAGCAAGCAGTTTTACTGTGTTCCGTCGTGTGTGTGTATGTGAGAGCCGGTGCCCGACAGGGCATTTCCTTGAATTGCTTGCTCCATCTTAGAACCTGACGTTGCTTTCCACCACGCAAGCCAAGGTCAAAAGCATTCAAGTAACCGATAACAAAAGTGTGTAGTAGATTTAGTTATGTGCGTGAGTTTTTATTTAACGGAACTAGCAATAATATTCAGAACGTAACATTTGTTCATCAGCCATGAAATATTGCTATTTGGTGTAGGGAAATCCAAAGCAATATTATAATAATAGCTTTATAACAGCCAAGACATTTGTCAGTCTGCTAAGTTACAAATTTAATCCGCTGTTCCAATTTTTGCACCTTGTAATAAGCTGAAAGATAGAATACATGATATTAATGTTAAATCATGTATTCTAAAATACATGTATTCTAAAATGTTGAAGGTCGTATAGCCAAGTAAAACTGGCTACTTATAATAATCTGTCACATACGACGACGTGTGTGATTCAAACTGTATTCGAACTATAACGATCAGTCGAAATAAATATGTCTGTACTATAAGATGTGATATTTATTTATAGTTAAACGAATCTATTCAGGACTGCTGCTGCAGCAGAGTGCTGAGTCCCTCCAATTTCAACATAAAATACATGATATCTGACCACTAGACCAACGACTGCCTCGTTGGTCTAGTGGTCAGATGTGCCGCCTTTGGATCAACGGGTCCCGGGTTCGATTCCGGGGTCGGGCCAGTGTCTTTGTCTAAACCAGAGGCACTGACTCTGAGTCTGCGTGTCATTTCTATCTATAATATGTATGTATTTACAAAAAAAAAATGTATATAAGTAGTTTATCATCCATCTCGTTACCATAACACAAGCATTAAGTTGCTTAGCTTGGGACGAGATGGCGTTGTGTGAAATGTTCAAGGATATTTATTTATTTGTTATTAATCAAAGGAGGTAGGAAAACATCTGACATTGCTAGCTAGTTTTATTTTACAAAATTTATTTTATTAAACGTTTTGACTTTGTATTCAGATCTAAAATAATTTAAGAATTTAGAATCCATAATATTCTTTCGTGAAATATTTTACCCTAGCATGCTAACAGAGGTCAATAAAAGTTTGACCCGAACAACGAGTTCCGTGGTGCACTGCACAGCTTGCGCACAGTTTAACTTGCTAAGTCAGGCTATTATTTATTTTTTTCAAAATACTCCTTTTTTCTTGTCCTACGTAGAAAATATTAAAATCCAGCAATACAAATAAATATAATTTGAGTGTCTGTTTGTAATATGTAATATAAAATAAATATAACAAGGAGTAACTTAGGCTACTTTTTATTTCCGTTACCAACCTAAATACACTATAATAAAACTATAACTCATTAAGCAAACGACTATGGTAATCACGTTTCGAAAAATTGAAAATTCCCTCGAGCAAATTTTGTAATTCCCCTCGCGAATTCCCGAATGGTTACGAGCGAAAAGGATAATGTTTCGTATGGTATGTAAGAAAGACATCTCTGTTTCACGGCCCTAGAACATTTGGAGGAGATATTGCTCTGCAATATTATATTATGCAGTGGCCTCTGCCATGCGCTGACAGCGATTAGAAACTGGCAACAAATTACTCATCATACGATCAATTGGTAAGCATTAGGTGGTCTGCTATTTGATTCCAATCTGAAAAAGGTTCAGTTAAACCTTTTTTCTTAAACGTATTTGGGATGGACTACCTGTCTGGCCCCTATTTACAGGGAGCAAATGCATGTAATGGCTGCCATAGACGTTCGTATGGCAGCCAAAAATAAGGTCAGATGGGAATGTTGAAGAGAGTTGCTTTGGCTCAAAATCTATTCCACGCCAAGTATGGCGTGGAATAGATTTTACGGTAGTACCCGCTCCCTATATTTTTCATAAACTTGCATCGTAATTAAATGCTTACTGTTCACAGTGAGCCTTTAATGTCCTTTAGATTTTCGTGATTTGATACAGTCTTATAGGTAGAAAGACAAAGTCTAACAATTAACATAGATTGTAAATCTTCCGCTACAAACTTGTGCATTACACCACAGTCTCGTCTCCGTACATAAAGCACAGTTCACACTGTGGAACGCACTCAGTCGCCAGTATTACGCGCACTTTATGCGCCCTAACTCTTGTGCTGTAATTGTCCCGAATCCAAGACTAACGAGACACGCTCCACCTAATCCTGGAAACGAAACGTGTCACATTGAGCAATCACTCTTGGTCAAATGGTGTCGTTAGTCTTTTTGGTAAAGAATGAATGTAACTACACCAAAGAAGTAATATGCAGGCTTCGAAACCTTCCGTCTTCGCTTCGCATGTAGCCTATGTTACTTAGAGATAATATAAGATTTAAATTGTGAATGTATTAGGAAAATAAAATAAAATTTTACACCTTGTGTAACAAAATCGCAATTTTTAAAGGATCTCTTCTTGAAAATAAAATATAACATATAACCTTACAACACTGAAAGATTTTTTGAAATCGGACCAGTAGTTCCTGAGATTAGCGCGTTCAAACAAACAAACTCTGCAGCTTTATAATATTAGTATAGATTTGTGCCACTGAATTCTGCGTACAACAAACATGGTTTATAGCTCACCTGCTTAGTTCCTGGGAGACTGATTGATGCATGTAGCTCAGGACTGGCATGGGTCGAGCAGTGAACTTCTTTTGGCTGAGATGAATGCATTAATATTGATTATCTAGAAGCTCACTGTCAATCCATAATTTATATTTATTTACAGTCATCTAAAGACTGAACTAGGAGTTGCGAATTATTCAACCCTATACCCTTATCTTAAAATAATATTTGTTATTTATTGGCATTAATGTCACCAACTTTAATACGCCGTATGGCATTCTTAATAGCTACTAGTCAGTAACACGTTAGCCAATAACTTCAATGAAGACTCCATAATCACCACTTTATCGAGATCTAAAGTCAGCACGTTTCACAAATTGATTAATGCGTCCCTACTTAAACATTCACATAGCCATAATCTTACTCCAAAGGGCTCAAACAAAGCCATTCATACATTTGTCGGGTTTAGAGCCCCAGTACATAAAACGATACCGGCTGCACTCTTAATGGTCCCATTAAAGCTACCGTGCGTGCCTCGACGCCTTCTATTTTTGGTCCCAACTGTGTTTTATCGCACTCATGAAAACGATCACGTATTTTTTGTTGTTTCAGATTTAAAACACATGCTCAAAATATGGAGATAAAGGTTTGGACGGTCCTGAGTCTCTTCTTGGCGACGGCAGCGGCTGACTTCGCGAGCAACTGCCCGCAAGAGTGCAAGAAATGCAACTGGGCCAGCGGTAATAAGCAAGCTGACTGCTCCTTCTCACACCTGCAAGATATACCAAAAAACTTGAGCTCGGAAATACAAATCTTGGATCTGACGGGAAACGACCTATACGAGGTAACTAGGCACGCTTTCCAAGATGTAGGACTAATTAATTTGAAAAAACTCATCCTTAGTGAGTGCAAATTGCTCACGATCCAAAGAAACGGCCTAAGCGGTCTCGCTATTATGATAGAGTTGGATCTGTCTAAGAACGATTTGCGGTCGTTACACGCCGACACGTTCCGAGAGACAGTAAAAATAAGATGGATCCTTCTAAACGACAATAAATTAGAAAAACTAGAGGATGGATTATTTAACAATTTACCTTTTCTGCAAAAAGTTGACCTGAGCAATAATAGAATTGTGACACTCGGCATGAAAACCTTTGTCAACGTACCAAAACTTAATATTATAAGGCTGAATGGTAACAAATTGGAGTATGTCAAAGCTGATACGCTCAAAACTTTGACTTCTCTTTCGAACCTAGACGTTCACGACAATCCATGGCGTTGCGATTGTTATTTACAGCCATTCAGAAACTGGGTAATCAGTAAAAACTTCTACACTTCGCCGATATCTTGTGTAGAACCACCTAAAGTAAACGGAAAACTGTGGAAGGAGTTGGACTCCAGTGATTTTGCGTGCAAACCAAATATTGTTTATCCATCTACTAGTTCAACATTGCGCACATCCGATGCCAACGCAACATTATCGTGCCAAGTCGATGGTAATCCGCTGCCCGAAGTAAATTGGGTTCTTAACGCCCAAATCATTGATGGATCTTATAGATATCAAGGAGAACTTAAGTACTATATTACAGAGCGAAGTGTAGAAAATAGTATATGGGTAAACCTGACAATTACTAATATTGGAAGCACAGACAATGGTGAATATTTGTGCGTAGCTAAAAACCCAGGGGGTGTAGAAGAAAGAAGTGTAACTCTAGCCGTTGTGCATAGTCCGCCTGATATTGGGCCACCCAAAGGCATGGACAACAATATGCTGCCAGTTTTAATCGGAGTCTCTTGCACGGCAGCTATATTATTGATAATTTTGGTTATAATCTGCTATTGCTGCTGCAGAAGGCGCAATAGTGATAAAAAGAAAGCCGATACATTGAATGGGGAAGCACTTATTGAAGGGTCAGTGATTCCTGAGATGGAAAAGAGTTTGATAACTGCAGTGAACCCCGTCACGAAGCCACCGAGGAGGTATGATGCGCCGCCATCCATCACCAGTGGTGGAACGGAAATGTCGGAGATGAACAAAACATTGCTGGACCATGATTCTGTTTTTGGTAAGATATTATTTTTATTTTTAAATTATTTAAATGTATTTCACAGTAATTCCCAATTGCTGGATATTATAGTGAAGTACTTAAGGGTACAGAGTATCAAGAATTCTTTCACCTTGAGGGTCGTTAGTTAGTTTTTAATATAACCTTTTAGAAGTTTCACCGCATTCACGGAATGTTCCTAGAATTTATTACTAGGTAGAATTATTCAAAAATAGATTATCTTACTATCTTACTAATATTATAAACGTGAAAGTTTGTAAGTATGGATGGATGGATGGATGGATGTTTGTTACTCTTTCACGTAAAAACTACTGAATGGATTTTAATGAAACTTTACAATAATATAGCTTATACATCAGAATAACACATAGGCTAGAAGTTATAAAGATATTATGTGAATTACAACAATATATACAAGTCGAATTCAAAATTTCTAATTGTCAAATTTTCGGCCATATTAAACTATAGACAACATAACGTTTCGCTGTCAGTTGCGTTTTGTTAAAGTAGGTTTTATACGGACGGGATAAAAATCTCAGGTATCCTATGTCCAACTTTCTTTTGGTATTAAATATTTATAATGCGGAACAAAGTTCGCCGGGTCAGCTAGTTGTTTTATAAGATCAGATTACAAAACTTTAATTTCGCAATATCTAAATAACTAAAATATTAATTTCCCGCACAAATTTTATACTAAGATTTATTTAAGAAGAAGACAAAGACTGATACGTGTTTCCGTGTTGTGACGCATTTAGAATACACAGTGTCACCAAACCTTATTATCTTGAGGGTGGCATATGAGGCGACTAAGGGAATGCAAGAGGCAGACAAACTAGCCGCAAGAGAAGGAAACCTTAACGAACCGTGTATCTTGCTCGCGTTGTACAGTAGGCTAATTTCTTTCCGTGATTTTGGAGGAGGACTGAGTCAGTTGACACACTACTCATTGCACATTTATAGTCTGAAACGAAAACAATATATCATAACCCATTAAAATTATATAAGAATAACTAAAAATAACAAAGTATTTACTTTTCAACTTTTGAACACTTTTTTAATAACGTAGTAATATGTATAAAATGTCATTGTTGCAGCTCCTAACGATGATGAGAAACGCTCTTTAGAGTTTGATCAACCGACCAAAAGATCACACGATGCCCTCAACGTGGAATACGGGCGGACCGATGGACGGGCATACCCTCCCGATCTTCTCTCATTCCCTCCACGTGCCCCCCAGATATCCCCTGCGGCGAGCAACGCGTCGACGGTCCCTGACACGACCAGGCTACCTCCACAATTAAATCCGGTTAGCCCTATTCATTCCCCCATTTATGGCATGACAACAAACCAAAATCTGTTTAGAACATTACCCTACTCTCGGTCTCAATCGCCCTTCACCGCTCCTATGACTCCACCAGTGGTGACGCCTAGACAAGGGTATGTAACAATACCGAGAAGACCGAGAGTCCCAAGCTGGTCTAGCACTGCCAGCACTCAGATTTTACCCAGCTCAGAAGCACAAGAACCTTTGTATGACAACCTGGGATTGAGAACGACAGCAGATGGGAGCTCAGTCCTATCTTTGAACAAAGCTGGATTAGAAACTCAGTTTTCTCCTATGAGGAATAGACCTTTACCTGCTACTCCAACAGTTTACCCGACTCCGCTGCCACATCAAGTATATTATGCTCCTATCGAAGAGCAGGAACCAGCGCCATCTCCTGTCCCACCGCAACACAACCCTCGCAACAGTATCAGCTCTCAGCTGTCAACGCAACTGTCTACACCTGGACCTCAAGAGCCAGTCAACAGAATGAGCTGGACAGCCAAAAATACATCAACTCCCCAACCAGAGTCGAGGAAAGTGCTATTTAGCGACAGCAAAAGTGATACCCAATCCCACGTATCTGATAATAGCACCTTGAGTCGAAAAGGGAAACCGGAGACGGGATCTTTGAGACGAATTCCTAGAGTAGAGAATAAGGAAGAACCGACGTCGCCATCTAAAACTGATGAAAAGAAAACCAATGATAATAACACTTCTTTAAATCAGTCTGGGACCTTGGGCCGAAGTGGAAAGATCCCTCCTAGACCGCCACCGAAGCCTAAGAAGAAGCCTAGCACAGAAGTGAATCCCAACGAACCCTTGTTTGAGGATGAAGGTGAGGACGGTACGGAAGTGTAGTAGTTTCGAACTGAGAGTGTACCAAAGTGCCAATGAGCTTTTAGTGAGTTTGACGACCCCCGGTCGTCGGGTCAACGATATCAGTGAAAAGACGTGTTCCACGAATAGTTTTCCGCGGTGCTCCTGTAAATACGTGATCGTGCTAGATTTTTTACCTATCGCGTACAATTTATGAACTATTTGCTGATGAAGTTTGGGCTGTGATTCTGCTAATATATCGTTTGTTTGAGTTTGAATATGTACCTATTATGAATTTTACATTTCTTTACCCATTTCTCCCTTCCACATCTGTATGAAATTTGATTGGCGTTGCCATAGATTTCCGCGATGCCATAGCAGAATCCCGGCCCTCTGTGTTGTCGAGTACACTATTGTGTTAAGTATTTATTGTTTGTGGTACTACATTTCATTTAAGATTCGCTTGCCTGTAGTGTCGTTGTTCATCCATTTATTCAAGACTGATTATTCTAAATTGGCATTTCATTTGATATGTGTACGATTTCAAGGGACTGAGTGAACTGTTTGAATGGTTTCATCATTCTATTGTAGAGTGACTGTCAATTAAGCAGCTATTGCCAAGGCACCCTAAACGATGTTTTATTTGAATAAAATAATGTTACCTTTTATGTATTTTTTAGACGAATTGGCTCATTAAAGTCATTTGTTTTATATTTGTGAATAAACATTCCCTTATTTTTATCGGCAGTTGCTCGAAGTCGTTCACTATCATTAAATATTTGACATTCCTTAAAAGCATTCTTTGTGTTTGCCTCAATACAATAGCAGGGCTAGAATTGTCTCCAACTAGGATACTAAAGACTGAGGTTAAGTCGCTTACTGCTATTGATGACGTCAATAGCTCTTTGTAAGCGTAGGTAGGCTTACCCTTGTGATTGGTTAGTTATGTGTTACGTTTTCTATGTTTATCATTCCTGTTGCGAATTTTTATTCAATAGTCCAGTGCGGAAGATATCCTGTTTAGTGTGCCTTTACCATAAAGTTTACCTTTTCTTGCGGCTAGGTTTTTCTTTATAGATGATCTAGTTATTGACACTATATTTGATTTTTAACCGATTTCATCGAAGTCATGTGGATATAAAACAAAATGAAACAAATAGTTTTGTATTTTTGTTTTGTTTATAACATAAAAATCGTGTTACCAATAAGAATTCGCAACACAATCATCGGTCATACTTCACTAAAATACTGTAACTTCGTTTATTTCTAAGTTAACCCTATTTTAGTTTTAGTCTGAGGCTGTTATGTAACCTTTACTTGTTAAACTAACCATTAAGTTAAAAGGCGGTATTTATGATTTAGATGATTTAAAATTGTAGTTTTCTGCACATTATCACGTCACCGTAGGAATGTATCAACTAGATTTTTTCATAAACTAGACTTTAATACGCCTATTTTGAGCTGATGCAATAAATTAGTATTTATACGTATATGCCTTAAACTATGGTTTATAATTTGACTATTATCTGTATCCCTGGCATACTAGAAAAATATTTTCATGCTTTTTTTTTTCCTAAATAGTCTTGTGATTGAATTTAATGCTGACTTCGATCTTGATACAGGTGAATGTGCAGACACCATCAATCAGCTATCAATAGCTATTCGTTTTGGAATAGTTTTTATACTTTGAGAAAATTTAAACTTTTAACTAAAATATTTTTTGTTATAGATACACACTAACTTAAGTTAGCTTCATTTTTAAAAAGGGCAGATTATTGATAACCTATATGATATAATAAGAAAGAGACAGCGATATCGAGAGTATATATCTGATTAAGTCTGCGTTAGTTTACGTTCTGATGTCACATATCTTTTCGTAAGATAGTTCCTACTGCGCTGGATTTAGGACGATATTGGTAGCTATTTTAACTGGTGCAGTTACGTTTTAGCTGTTACTTCGGTGCATATTTTTGTATACATATTTTTTGTGTCTATTTATTTATTTAGTGCGGCTGGTTTTTAGACCGTGTTCAAGAACATTTTCATGTATAGCTGACTAATTTATGTTGATATGAAATATCGATGACCTGCGCATAAATTATGACTATTTTTATTTTAAAGTCATTGTAATCAATAATGAAAAGTACATGACATGGTTGTATTGAGAATGGAATTTTAATTTATGTGATTTTATATTTGTAGATACGAAGCAGCGAAGAATCATAAAGTCCAGAAAAAAAATGTAATTATGTAATATAGATGTTACCATTTGGCAGCCATATATGACTATGATAATTTGTAATACTAAAATTGTGAAATTAATCTGAAACGTTAAATACAATGTGCTCTGTGAAGACCAAAATAGTGAAAAATTGTATTACTAATGATTTCGTAGAATTTATCAAGTGATCTACTGCATCAATGTTACTGAATAATGTGCGTTTTTATTTTGAATGTGAGCTTGGTGATACTTTTAGGTTGAAACTAGATATCGTCCCTGTTTAGGAAGAATTAGTTAAGTCTTAAAAGTGTTTGGCCATTTTCAACCTAAGCTACCTTGTGATACCTTAGGTCGAAATTTAACTACATATTTTCGAGACTTACTTATTTCTCGCTCTACGGGGACGATATATACAGTTAAGTAATAAAAATAAGATAATTGGATTGCGTATGAATATTAAAAACCACAGGCGACCTAAAAATAAGTGAGTTTTATCACCGTACTCCGCCTCCTAATTAATTACATTCTCTATCTGAAATTTGTGCAAAACCAGATTGACACAATTTTTAAATAGGACTCTTTTCATAGGAGTATTTCTCTCAATGGCGGAAAGTCATCCATTAAGACTGCATAAAGGGATGAAGACAATATTTTGAAACAACTTGATAGTCAGCCATTTCTAAAATATGCAGTAGATTAATTTTGAATTCCACTGAATGTAATGTGCATTATAATATCTACAAATGCCATGGTCCGCTTCTAAGGACTATTCGCTTCATATTCCATGTTATTATTTGGCGATTGTACTGCGTACAATTTTTTACAATGTTTACTGTAGACATCCAGTTTTATATAGTTTTAAGGCCAATGTAAATACGGACATTATTAAAAGTGATTAAAGCTATATTTCAGTACATTTTTGTTTAATTTAGAGAATTCATAAAAGTTGGGAAAATTACCATTAAAGTTAAAAAACATAGTGTCACTCACGGAGACAAGGGATGGGATAGGCAGTTATGTGGACTCTAGTAACTACTTGTGTACCCACTGAAACCCCAGATATACTCTCAGGCTAGGGGCGCCACAGGTTCGCGAGAAGGCATTCAACTGTCAATGAGTGACACCCCTAGTGTTGCTTTACCTCTTACCATCAGGTAGGTTCTATGCTGGAGCACCACCCTAGATACAAGACAGTAGCAATATTTTGATTGAGTACATCCCTGAGAAGCAAAACGAGGATCTGTAATCTGAAGTGGCAAAGGGCTGGTCATATCTGTAGAAGAACCGACGACCGCTGGGGTAGACGAGTTCTTGAGTGGAGACCGCGAATAGGCAAGCGTAGTGTAGGACGGCCACTGCTAGATGGAGCGACCATCTGCGAAAGGTTGCGGGCAGCAGCTGGATGCGTCAAGCTGAAGACAGGGCGCTATGGCGCTCTTTAGGGGAGGCCTATGTCCAGCAGTGGACTAATGTGGGCTGATGATGATGATGAAATCTGTAAACAAGAACACGAACCAAATAACGAGTACATCTGTTATTGTTTTGCACAAGTTTTATCAACTTTTTGGTTAACAGATTGTTAGGCCGAGGGCAGCTTTGTGTTATGAATGTTGCCGTCAAATACCTAAACGAGGCAAAAATATTATCACCTTAAAAATAAACATGACATAATAATATTGACCGTGTGGTAACGGATTAGAATACACTAGCTGAGTCCAGCGAGGTTTGTTACCCGCGACGGACCCCCTCCCACTGGAGCTTAGATCCCGGGTAGAGCTCACCGGACAAGACAACTGGACGGGACGCAGTAGGAGCATAGAGACCACGGGTCTCTTAGAAGTGGCCAGGGCAGCGGGCTCTTTACACCCCTGCCCCAGTTAGTAAGGCCACCTAGATAATAAATCGCCTTCAAGGCGCTACCACACAGCTGGCCGAACTCGGCTGCGGATCCCGGGGCAGGGCGCGGGGACGCCCCCGCCCCACGTGGGATCCGATCTCGGACGACGTCCTGCTCGGTGTGCTCACGGCAGGACGTCGGTGCTCATTCGAGCGTGTGTTTTGAGGAGGCGGTGAGCCAGTAGGCTAAGTACCCGCAATGCCACTGACATAGACGCGAGAGAGCACCCCGGGGATGTTTAGTGGGTAGGCCCCCACTCTGGGGGAGAGTCCCACACGCCCCCCCTCGGCCGTCCCCGTAGCTGTGGGGGATAGTCCATAAAGTTTATTTCATTACAAGTGCGGAAAGGCTGTCATTACAACGAGTTCCGACAAATGTCTACCCGAGCCGAGGCGCAGCCGAAGGCGAGGGTTGACAGTCGGAACAAGTTGCAATGACGGTTCCGCACGTGTACTGAACGACTATTTTTAATACAGTTGCGAAAAAATGAAGCAATTTAATAAAAACACATTAAACTCAACTAACTAATCATTTCTGAAAAATGGCACCGACCGTAGAATATAAGCAGGTTTTTTTATTCTTCACCCATTCTGGTAGGCAAAAGGAACAATGCCCATACAGCCAAGTCTTCAGTAGAATTTTTTTATTGATATGAAATGAAATTTCATTAGATGAAGTAAAACACATTCAATCAAATAATTAAATCTGATATTGAAGTTTCTTTTTAGAAATATACGTATTTGCATGAATCATAAAAACTTCTATGTTTTTTTTTAGTAAAAACTTCATGGTTGGTTTTTCCTTTTAATAGACATTATTTTCACAGTTGGGAAAGAAAACGCACTAGTGCGGGAATGGTAAAGAAAAATCACGCGTGTGTAATAGCCCACTTCCCGAACGCTATACGTCCCTGTAATATGCCACTTTTTGAGCAACTGTATTAAAAAGGATTTTACACCGGGCACCAAAAAAAAAAAAGGTTTGTTACCCGCGGTTATTGACGTACCGCAGGGAACGGCGAGGGCCGAAGCTAGTTTAGAAAAAGTGGCTTATATTATCCACCTATCCCATAGTCACATATCAGTGAAATGTTAGATTTAACAGGCTCATCTTCTTATATCTATCAGCCACAGAAGTCCACTGCTGAACATAGGGGAGCCCATAGATTTCCACAATGTGCGATCTCGTGCAGACCGCGTCCACCGAATCCCAGCGACCTTTACAAGGTCGTCCGTCCACCTAGTTGGGGGTATTCCCACGCTCCTCTTTCCCATCCCATCGACTGCCTCGTTGGTCTAGTGGTTAGATGTGCCGTCTTTGGATCAACGGGTCCCGGGTTCGATTCCGGGGTCGGGCAAGTGTCTTTGTCTAAACCCGAGGCACTGGCTCGGAGTCTGGGTGTCATTTCTATCTATAGTAAGTATGTATTTACAAAAAAAATTATATAAGTAGTTTATCATCCATCTCGTTACCATAACACAAGCATTAAGTTGCATAGCTTGGGACGAGATGGCGTTGTGTGAAATGTCCAAGGATATTTATTTATTATTTATACGTGGACGCCACTCCAAGACTTTTATGCCCCAGCGGCCTATCTCAAAGTGCGTGCGTTATAAGTTGCCAGGGCCAGTTGTCGTTGGTGGTAGCCAACACGCCTCCGGGGATTCTTAGCACCCCCTGCTCCGACGCTTGCCTGACCGCTACCGTAATCAGGGGCGTTGGAGCTACCGGAGACGGGGGGCCGTGTTTTGGTTCTGTTTTCCATGGGGGGGATTTGCCCTAATCGCCACGCTGGGCAGGCGGGTTGGCGATCGCAGTATTAAGATGACTTAGTATCAGAGCGTTGCTGCTGCCCAACGTCTGTTATCCCTTAGTCGCCTTTTACGACACCCACGGGAAGATATGGGGTGGTGATATTCTTATTCCGTCACCACACGCATCTTCTTATATGTATATAAAAATGAATGTGTGTCTGTATGTCCTTTATAGAATCGTAAACTATGCATTTGATCATGTGATGATCTTCAGCAAAGTGTCGCGCACAAACGTTTCTGAAAAAAAGAAAAATGAATATTTGTGTAATGTCTTTCCTTCAAATCTAGTTTTAGTTATGGGCATAGCAACGTGCACAGGGTACAGCTAGTTAAATATTGTATAACCAACTGGCTCGACAACACGAAACTGCAACTCCAACTAAAACTAGAATTTACAGATTTGCCAGTCAAATCTACTATTGACTAGTAAAGAGTTTCACTGCGACATAATGTATTCAGTTCCGAGGTGAAGTTAGAACTGGTAAAACTTTTGCTAAACTCGACGTGGCCGCGCTTTTGTTAACCACCAAGTTATGTTTCTGCCAAACCGTCTGGCCAGCGTGGCTCAAACAGCTAATATCCCTCCATTAAATTAGCTGCCTCGTTGGTCTAGGGGTTACATGTGCCGCCTTTGGATCAACGGGTCCCGGGTTCGATTCCGGGCTTGGGTATGTGTCGTGGCGAAGAAACCAGAGGCACTTACTCAGATTCTGGGTGTCATTTGTATTCGTGAATTTAAAGATTACAATCTTCACTGCATAGTATAAAACAAAGTCGCTGTCGTCTGTCCGTCCCTATGTATGCTTAAATCTTTAAAACTACGCAACGGATTTTAAAGCAGCTTTTTTTAATAGATAGAGTGATTAAAAAAAAGGGGTTTAGCCGATACTGACAATAAATAAAATAAATAAATAAATATCCTTAGACATTTCGCACAACGCCATCTCGTCCCAAGCTAAGCAACTTAATGCTAGTGTTATGGTAACGAGATGGATGATAAAGTAAAAGTAACCTTTTAATTGTAACATAATTGGATACAGTAGTAACTCAGCTCAAGAAAGAGCCACTGCTGAGTTGGGCCTCCTCCCATTACATGGAGGGTAAGTCGCTCACTGTGCGGAAAGACGGGTTGGCACAGGGTTTCGTTTCAAGATTTCCTTCTCTCTCTGTTATGTCATTTGCTTTTGTTGGCTCTTATGTCACTCTCAGGATGGAATGGGGTGGTGACAGACGTCACTTCAAGTATCGTATTCAGCTAAGTAATGGAATCTAATCGGGAAAACATATATACTCAACCCGTCTGGCCAGCTTGGCACAATAGACTAATCACCATTCATGGAGGAACCATATAAATGGTGGTGACTTTATTGCTATACAGTTACAAAATGAGTGACGAACAAGTGAAGGTTGGTGCAGTGTCGAACTTCAAGAAGACGGTGTTGTACCCGCGATCAGGGCAATTCATGATAGAACGGTGTGCAATTAAAGGTATACGTATATAATACCATGAGATGCAAGTCATAGTATGAAACATAAAGAAAGACGGAGATTATATTATGTAATATGATTACCCATTCAATATCCAGCAGATTTAAACGTCACTTAGGGAGAGGCCAAACGAGCGTACCTAATATTGTGAGTTGGGAACGCGTAATTTCGGCCGCCGAAATTCTGCCCAGCAGAAATTCTATTGGGCTGCCAGACTTTCACCCAATCTTTAGGTACCTGACTGAAGCTTTCCTCTGTCCCCTGCGAACTCAATTCGGTCGGCTATGCGTGTGAGACGGCTCACAACTCATTTTGCGTCGCTGTGTGGCACGAACTGGACTTTTGTGTGAAACCGAATGCAGCAGAAGTTGGCCTCATCCTTAGCCTACAGGTCAACTGCGTTCCGCTTTGTCTGCTAGTCTAGGATCCGAAACAGTAAACCACACTTTATATAGGTACTTTGTCAGTTTAGACTATATAGAGACGAAAATTTCTAACGCCATTCAAAAAATCTGACAGGAACTTGACGAACTCCGTATTGAGCGACGTAACTCTGTTTGATTTTTTTTATACAAACCTTGTCTTGCAATAAAGGCAGATTTACACAGGGTCAGTAGATTGCGCGAGTGGTGGCGCCGAAAACTGTCTCATACGATTTACACGCAGTCAGTATTTCGTCAGTAGTCGAGGATATTTCCTATAATCAATTTACACGACGGCAGTGCCAGGTCAGCACTGTCTCGGCAGTGCACTGACGTTAGTCCTAGCGTGGGACAAGGGTCGTATCATCTTACGTCATATCTAACAGTAATCATTTTTGGTAATCATTTTAAATATGACGATTTATAAGAGTTTTGTGATAAAACCTACGTCAATAATGTTCCTTTTGAGTTTGAGTTATTTACTAAATGTAAATATCTGCCTTAACTAATACTAATGACCCACCCACGGATCTTTTCGTGTGGTGACGGATTTAGAACACGCAGTGTCACCAACCCATACCATCCCGACGGTGTCGTAAGACTAAGGGAACGCAAGAGGCAAATCGCCTAGCCTTATGGGAAGTAAAACTTGATACAAACCCTGTGCGAGGCCGTCTTGCCAGCGTGGCACAATAGGCAAATTTCCCTCCATGAATTTGAAGGAGGCCCGACTCAGTAGTGGATCATTCATGGTCTGAAACGAATGACCCACTGCCGAGTCAGTCTGTGAGTAAATAGCCTACTGTGCCGCGCTGGCCAGACGTGTTGGCACAGCATTTCGTATCAAGTTTCCCATCTCTTGCGGCTAGTTTTTCGACCTTGACATTTCCTTTTTTCGGCTCTTATGACACCCTCGTAATGGAATTGGGTGTAGACACTATATATTCCAAATGCGTCGCCAAATAGATTTGCAAAGAGTAACGCCAAAGATTTGTAACATCGGGCGCAGTAGATTGGAAGTTATGCGGGCATGTCATACATTTCGACGATACATTTTTATTTATTACTAACTGATACTTGTGACTTCGTTCGCGTGGTATATAACAATGTAGAAAACTCAGTAACCATGGGCTCCTGAAAATCGAGGGGGGTGTCAATAAAAGTAACATAAGTTACTCCTTGTTACATGTGCAGTCTGTCAGTTAAAGTCTCGTCAAAACCGGTCAGGCCATATCAGGAATTAGCCGACAAACAGACCGACGGATAAAAATAAAAATGAAATGCACTTAGTAAAAAGTAGTTAATTTAATATTACAAACAGACACTCCAATTTTATTTATTTGTGTAAAATAAGATTATCTTTTACTAGCGACTCAGCCCGGCTTCGCACGGATGCAATGATGAACATCTACATTTATCAGTGTTTCTTTTCAATATTATGCATGTAATCACTACATAGTATAAAACAAAGTCGCATTCTTCTGTCCGTCCGTATGTATGCATAAATCTTTAAAACTACGCAACGGATTTTGAAGCGGTTTTTTTTAATAGATAGAGTGATTCAAGGGGAAGGTTTATATGTATAACCCACCCCCGCTTTGCACGGGCGAAGCCGGGGCGGGCCACTAGTATACATATAAACCTTCCTCTCGAATCACTCTATCTATTAAAACCGCTTTAAAATCCGTTGCGTGGTAAAGATTTAAGCATACATAGGGGCGGACAGATGACAGCGACATTGTTTTATACTATGTAATTAATATCATTACATTTTAACGCAATTGTAGCTATGTCAATTCGTTTACCTCTGACAATATAATTATTGCATCCACAAAGGGTGACAATGGCCTGTCATACCTTAATCCATCATCAGCCCCAATACCGTAATTATGGCGGCACAAACTATTTGTCACTGGACGGTGTTTCGAATTAGACATTTACTACAGTAATGGATTGATGAATTGCCAGTAATATCTCTATTCGTAGTGCTCGTCAAAACCGAAACTACATCCTAATATTAATTCGGGATTCGTCTCGATATCATAATCATCATAATCATCATATCATATCATCATCATCATCATATCATAAATAATATAATACAAAGTAGCTGTCGTCTGTCTGTCCCTATGTATGCTTAAATCTTAAAAACTATGCAACTGATTTTGAAGCGATTTTTTGAATAGATAGGGTGATTTCTATCTATAATATGTATGTATTTACAAAAAAAAATGTATATATGTAGTTTATCATCCATCTCGTTACCATAACACAAGCATTAAGTTGCTTAGCTTGGGACGAGATGGCGTTGTGTGAAATGTCCAAGGATATTTATTTATTTATTCAAGAGGAAGGTTTCTGAGGGAGGAAGGTAGAAAAACACTGATAAATTTAGATGTTCATCATTGTACCCGTTTGAAGCTGGTGTGGGTCGCTAGTAATATTATATATGTACACCCGCCATTGTAAAAACACTATAAAACAGACTTACTCCGGTAAGTCTCTTTTACGAGGCGCTCAACCCAAGCTATTTTGAGCACTAAAAAAGAACACTAAATTAAGTCTGAGACCTCAATCATTGCCTCCAGACCTTTCACCGTTTTACTACGCAATATTTCATGGTGTGATACATAAATAAAAAATGGGGTTAGGGATCACTGGCTGATTTAAAAAGTTTAAAATCCCCATTATAAAGATTGAGAGCCTCTTATTTAATATTTTTCCATGATTAACAAAAACCCTAAAAGCCACAATAAAAGAATTGATTTAGAATAAACAATGTCACCAACCCACACTATCCTGAGGGTGTCGTAAGAGGCGACTAAAGGCTCGTATGAGGCAGATCACCTAGCCGTATGAGAAGGAAAACTTGATACAAACCTTGTGCCAACCCGTCTTGCCAGCGTGGCGCAGTAGGCTAATTTCCCTCCATGAATTTGGAGGAGGCCTGACTCAGTAGTGGGTTATTTATGGGCTGTAACGACTACTTATACAGATATTGTTTGCAGAATTTCGGGCATATGTAAGCCATTTCTTTTAGTATTCGCTAACCACTGGTTACGAAAGTGCCGTGACCAAACAAATAAGACTGTAAACGACGATACCTATGCGGATTTTATCTAGGCCAAAAGACGTCCACTGCTGGACATAGGCCTCCCCCAAGGATTTCCACAAAGGCCTGTCCTGGGCCGCCCGCATCCATCGTTTTCCGGAAGTTGTAAGAGCCGACAAAAGGCAATAACAAGGCCGATAACCTAGCCACAAGAGAAGGAAAACTTGATGGAAACCCTGTGCCACCCGTCTGGCCAGCGCGGCACAGTAGGCTAATTACCCCCCTTGTAATTGCAGGAGGCCCGACTCAGTAGTGGGTCATTTATGGACATTTATTTTATTACTAGTGGCCCGCCCCGGCTTCGCCCGTGCAAAGCGGGGGTGGGTTATACATATAAACCTTCCCCTTCAATCACTCTATCTATTAAAAAAAACCGCTTCAAAATCCGTTGCGTAGTTTTAAAGATTTATGCATACATAGGGACGGACAGAAGAATGCGACTTTGTTTTATACTATGTAGTGGTAGTGATTTAAACAATATATTTTTTGTACAGAACCATTTTGATTCTTACCACCGCTGTTCGTTATTTTTTATTAGTAATAATCCCACAGGATGTGTTCCGAGAAAACAATAGTCGCTTTGTGCGCGGGGATATATCAAAAGTTTTGCACTAAAATGACCATACCGCGTCACATTTCCCTTTTGAAAGCTACTTTTATGACTCCAATATAATTCGGCTATGTTTTTAATTGTATCATCACGCTGATAATACCGTGTGTGATGAGTAGTGTTAGGATTGTTTTGATTGTCATTGCTACAGAGAGTTGTCGGCGCAAAGGGATGATCATTCAGCCAGACGAGGTGGGATGTCTGGCTAGGGGTCGCAGCGCCTATCCCCCATAACTGTAGTCGGGGAATACTTAACCGTGCGACGAATTTCTCTATAAACTTTGATATTTCGGTGTAGGAGTTTTTGGTACTTCTCGAATTTGTAGGCGATATTTCTGGATGTTTTTAGTTCAGATTTTTCGGGTAAATTATGTAAAGTATGTAGCATGCTGGTCGCTGCAGATTAATTGGATTATTATTTGTAACAATTGGACGCCAGCAGCGCCATCTGTGGCATTTAGAGTAACTAATGAATTCTAACGTATTTATCTACTACTACTAGCAAGTAGAAAGAAGTGGTCTCTGCCTACCCCTACGGGAAAGAGGCGTGATTATATGTATGTATGTAGGTACTTGCTATTCAGCCCATAAATGCTGATTCGGGCCTCCTCCAGTTACGTGGAGGGTAATTACCATACTGTGCCACGCTGGCCAGACGGGTTGGCACACTACTTTTATAAATCCGTCATCACTCGGACTTGACTGTCTGACTCACTAGAAACAGAGTTACTGACTTAGCCCACAGGATTACCAAACATACGTGGCAATGTGCAGGGCACATAGCTTGCACTAACGCTTGGTGGTGTTAAAAGTCCTGGAGTGGCGACCGCGATTCGGAAATCGCAGTGCTGGTACGCCTCCCACACGGTGGACCGACGACCTAGTTAAGGTCGCCGGAAAGCGATGGATGCAGGTGGCTCGGCACAAGCGTCAGAAATCCTTAGGGGAGGCATATGTACAGCAGTGGACATCTGAAATGATGAATGATTCCAGATGAGTATTGCTACCCGGATTTTTTACTTTTGGAGCAAAGCGATGGTCATACAGCCAGAAGACGTATGGTATGTGTGGTAGGGGTCCTAAATTCCGGTAACCGTAGTCAGATATTCAGGGACTTTTGGTAATTGTCACATTTGTAGGGGATATTTTTTAATGCTAATAGTTCAGATTTTCGTCTAATTTGTGTAAATTTCGTTGTAATTTATGCACGTTCACAAACTTAATCCAATATCAAATATTCGGTTCTTTGAAGTACTTTTTGCGAGAAAAAATAACCCATGACCTTATCAAACGAGCCTTGTATTATTTATACCATATTTCATCAATTTAAATAATGAAGCAGTGTGCGATCAAAGACAACGTGTAACCAAATTGAGCCCATTTTGGATGTCAGTTAAAAATAACCACGAAATAGAGTAGTCGATGTTTGTCTGGGCATCCAAAATAATTGAAGTTAACAAAGTATCCCCGCAAAGAATACCACCTTCTAGTTTCTCATAAAGTAAATGGACTGGAAACCACAAAGTTAACTGGGTTATAATATGACTCTGAGAGATGAAGACTGCGCCCTTGCTTGAAAAACTCAGCCATTTTGCAGACTACAAGGCCTCGGCGTCCACACCTCCCTGGTCCGTGACTTCTAAAACAAAAGTCAAAATATAATTTCCTTCTCTAATTTTCCCAATTTGTCTATGTAGATTTAAAAAAAGATTGCTGAAACCAACTCTTTTAACAGTTAAATGATTTACTGTTCCAAACAATAAAAACCAACTGCCCAAATTCCAAACAAAGTTCTCAAACGAAAATATTTTTCGTGGGAAACACATTTTCTCTCATAACTCCGGTTTTAATTTTTGCGGGAACTAAAACTAATCCGTTCCAATTGTCGGTGGCTTATGTGCGCAACCCCATATTTAAGTACTAGCGTAGATATAGTGTCTGTGTGATTTAGAACGCTTCCGATAGAGATTTAGATTTTCTTTATAAAACCATTACTGAGAATGCCTTATATGCAGAACAACAGAGTTTCTTGCAGGCTCTTCTCTGTAGTGCAGCATTCCGATTTGATTGATTGATTTAGATTGATTGTGGGTGGACGCAAGGGTTAAGGGAGATAAAAAAAAATGGATTGTAATAATATTTAAATATGAGAAATTGTGTATGAAAGGTGTGAATGTAGATACGGCAACTGATAAGCGTGTATCGAGACTACCACCTAGCGTGGGACAAAGGCTGTAAGATGATAATGGTAATTTTAAATATGATGATTTTTGTGAGTTTTGTGATAAAACCTACGTATTAAAGTTCCTTGTGAGTTTGATTTTAAAATACTCCAAAACTGGATCATCATTTGAAATATTTGACGTCCGTATTTTGAAGAGCACATAACATTGGGCCAAAAGATTGTTTGTCGCGTAAACGTGTCGCGTGTTGCCGATTCGCGTTATAATAATCATATTACTATTAATATTATAATAATATTAGTGTTATAATAATAATATAATAAATTATGTTATAATAATAATATTATAAAATGGATAAAACTTTTACGGACGGTGCGAGTGACATCTACGTAAACAGTCAGCGCGGTAGTCGTCGCAACCCGAATGATTCGGAAATTGAACACGATAATACACCATCACCATGGGAAGAACTACGGGAGTTTCGCTTGGAAATAATAGCACGACTGGATCAACAACTTAAACAGCATGCATTACTTCAAGATAGATTTATGAAAACTGAGACAGAACTGCAAGATTTGAGAAAAATTATGGAGGTAGTTCAAGAAAAGGCAAAAAAAGTAGATACGTTAGAAGAAAAAATTCAAGAGTTATTAAAATCAAATGAACTCCTACGAGCCCGTCTCACTATGGAAAGTCCAAAGCTGGATAGTACAGAAGGATTTGCGTCGCCTAAGGTCCAAATAATGCCACCATCTAAAACATTTGTCGAAATTCTTAAGCAAAATCAAAAGAGGGTAACTGGCAATTCCATCAATATCATACCAATCAAGGAATGTGCGGCCACGAAATCTACAAGTTTAGTATCGGAGGACAAAACACCACTGTCAATAAACCAAGTGAGTGAAATGAGTACTAGCTTAGGGGTGGTAGCTGAGGGAGTAAAGAAAAGTCTGAAAGGAGAAGAAAACTGGACAGTCATAAATAGGAAGAAAAACCGATACTTCAATAAAGACGTGAAAAGAGGAGGAAGTACTACGATAAACGAAATTCAAGGAACAGAAAAAAATAAATATTTACATGTCTGGCGACTACAGAAAGAGACTAAAGAAGAAAGCTTAGAGATATACGTAAGAAACATATGTGGATTGAAAACACCTGTTAAAGTAGAACGAATTAAACATAAAACGGAAAGGGATTATGCATCTTTTATGATTGGAGTACCGGAAAGTAAATATGACATATTATGTCAACCTGAGAATTGGCCAGTAAATGTTGAGTTCTGTGAATGGGTTTGGTTTCGTAGACCAATTCAAAAATCAAAAGCCTCGGAATAAATGTACCCTAGACATATATTATCAGAATGTAAGAGGTCTGCGAACCAAGTTAGAAGAATTTTATGCAGGAATATCAAGTCATAACTCTGACCTATTTGCTATCACCGAAACTGGCCTAAACGAATCAATTAGTGATACGGAATTAATCCCTCCTGGGTTCAATATAATGCGATGTGACCGAGCGGATGGACGGAAACAAGGCGGCGCGTGTCTTGTGGCCACACCGCGAATCGAGCTGCGGCGCGTACCTGTGCCGAGCGGTGTAAACATTGATGACCATGTTTTTGAACTAGTAGGTGCCACTGTTTATTTACGTAATAGGTTTTTATTTTTTATATGTGTTGTTTATATCCCACCAAATAGTAGTGAGAATGAATATGGGTTGCTATTTAGAATAATTGAAGAATATTGTAATAATTATCGTGAAGTGGTAGTGATAGGGGATTTTAATTTATATTCGTGTACTACAAACATTAATTCACATTATGAGTTTCTTATGACGTATTGTGGGTTTACCCAGTGCAACAGAGTTACTAATTGCAATGATCGTTGTTTGGACTTAGTATTAAGTACATTTGAGGAAGGGGAGTGTGTGAGTGTACGCAGCGCGGCGGCGGTACCGCTCGTGCCGATGGATGCTTATCACCCGCCGCTGGAGGTGTCCGTCAGCCCGTCTTTACGTACAAATACCTACTTAGAGCCAAAGAGCACATCGGCATCGGAAGCGCGCGCGCACTATGTCAGTTGGAATTATAATAAAGCCGATTTTTTTCTTTTATATTCTAGGATCGCATCCATCGACTGGACTCCTTTATATAACTTTGATTTAGATATGAGTTTAAAATATTTTTATGACACGATTTATTCAATTATAGATGACTGTGTTCCCAAAAAAAAGCGAAGTCGTGTACGCTCGAGGTACGTTTACCCCGAGTGGTATACGGGTGAGATAATTCGCGACATAAAACTCAAAGCTGCTCTTCATAAAAAGTATAAAAGTAGTTGTTTGAGGAATGATTACGAAATGTTTGCTCAGTTTAGGACCCTAGTAAAAGAAAAGATTTTAGTAGCACAGGAACAATATCGCCAACGTATGCAAAACCAAATGTCGAGCGACCCTAAATCTTTTTGGGCTTATGTTAATTCTAAAAGAACTAACACTGGCAGCCAAAGGATTTTGAAGAACGGACAAGCCTTGACATGTGAACAAGCGGTTCAAGAATTTGCTGAATATTTTTACTCGGTGTACAATGTAGATAAACCTAGATTAGATGTAGATGCGGCGATAGTGGAAGCGGGCAGTCAGAACGGAGCAGCGCGGGTTCATCTGGACAGCTTGGAGTTGCATGACGTGGTACGCGCCATGCAGAAACTAAAGCCGAAAAAATCGTCGGGGCCGGATGGTATTCCGCCGTACATTTTTAGGGACTGTCGAATGGGATTAGCGGGACCGCTGTTGCACATTTACAATCTTTGCCTTAGATCAGCTGTGTTTCCCGAGATGTGGAAGATTACCCGGGTCATCCCGGTACCGAAGGGAGGTTCGGGAACTAAAGTTGAAGAATACAGGCCGGTCGCAGTATTGTCAACAATGGCTAAAATATTTGAATCTGTTATTCATAGGAGCGTTTTCCAGCAAGTTAGCTCGCAACTCACAGACGCGCAGCATGGATTTAGACCGACTAGAAACACTACTAGTAATTTACTCGGCTACATGGCAGATGTGGTGCCGATAGTAGATAGTGGGGGACAAGCCGATGCTGCATATTTCGACTTTAAAAAAGCGTTTGATTTAGTCGATAATGACGTTTTACTGAAAAAGTTAGCAGAGGTCGGTTTCACCCCGCATTTACTTAAGTTTTTTGCTAGTTATATGAGTAACAGACAACAGTATGTTGACTATGCAGGACTTCAATCGAACGCATATTATACTAGATCTGGGGTAAGCCAGGGAACAAATCTAGGGCCTCTGGAATTTCTCTTGATGATTAATGACCTACCAAACGTTGTGCAGGATGCTAAGTGCTTACTGTTTGCCGACGACCTCAAGCTTTATCTCCACATCACAAGCGTGAATGACTGTGAACGACTGCAGAGAGATATAGACAGAGTGGTAGCTTGGAGCAAGAGTAATCTCCTGCAGTTTAACACATCTAAGTGTGTGACCATAAGTTTCTCGCGTGCACACACACCCATCACATTTACTTATACGGTGGACGGGTTGCCGATGGATCGGGCCACTGAAGTGAGGGACTTGGGAGTTCATTTCACCACTGGACTCACATTTCGAGATCATATAGTTAAGGTGTGCAAAAAAGCATATAGAAACCTAGGATTTGTGCTGAGAATGGTTAAAGGCTTCACAAATATTAACGCTATAACCTCATTATATAATGCTTTAGTAAGAAGTCAACTAGAATGTAATGCAGTTATCTGGGCTCCACATGAAACTAAATATAGTCTCATGTTGGAGCGAGTACAAAATAAATTTATTAGGTACATGTATATGAGGGAATACGGGGTATATCCATTTTATCCATTGATGTATCCAACTCTATTTATCTTGGGAATGGTCGGATATAATGAACTTAGGGTCAGGAGGCAACTCACATTAGTGACTTATATCTTTAAGATAATTAGAGGGAAGATACACAATGCAGATGTATTGCGAAGGGTGGAGCTAGCCGTGCCGGACGGATATGTGGGTCGTCGTCGTCAGCCGCGGTTGCTGGTGGAACCGCGCGCGCGAACTAACTTGCTGCGCGACGCGCCGCTCACCAGCGCGCTCCGCACTCTCAACCTCATTGCTGAGGAATTGGACATATTCTGTTGCACTTTGGGTGAATTCACAAGATCAGCTACCTATACAATTAGCTATAAAATCAGTTAAATTATTTTAATAGTAAGTGTGCTACAATATCGCATTGGGTCTAGCCTGTAAAGATATTTGTATGTATAGAATAAGAAATAAATAAATAAATAAATAAATAAATAACAAAGTCTATCCTGGGTACTATTCTACCATCTGTGGCCGTCGTTATACGTAGGCAGTAGCATAAACAAAATCGCTCCTTGTGAATACTGGTGCCTTCCATCTGATTGAAGAAGCCTGGATAGGAGTGGCTGATTGATGATGAAACTAGGTTTTGGCATCTCATCATCAGCGAGGACTTTGACCTGTTTGAAATAAATAAAATAGGTGTTGAAATGTACGTTAGTTTAAATACTTGAGTTTGCTCACAGCGGTACCCGGCGTATAATTGCTGAGTTATTTTAGTCACAAGAGGCAGGTGACATTAATAAGAATTTCTACGTTGCTCCTTTGAGCTAAAGCTACTTTGGGAATATTATGAGGTCTATCCTTGTACACTGAGGACAGCGTTATTTTTAATTAAAAAACTTGAGACCCTACCGACTTTGTCTCTCCACCAATTTTAAAAGAATTTTATCAATTTCATGCTTTAATGTCACCAACCCATACCATCCTGAGGATGTTGTTAGAGGCGACTAAACAAACGAAAGAGACAGATTTATATGTATAGTACATGCGTAATAATGTATGCTTAAATCTTTAAAACTACGCAACGGATTTGGAAGCGGTTTTTTTTAATAGATAGTGTGATTCAAGAGGATGGTTATATGTTTAGTACATGCGTAATATTGTACAGAAACACTGATAAATTTAGAGGTTCATAATTGCATCCTTGCGAAGCCGGGGCGGGTCGCTAGTTTACCTATATACCAAAGACAATTTTTTCGTATTATTTGAATATTTTTTATATTAATTGACGATTTGAAAGGCTACTTGAGAATTTATTTGGTCAAAAATACATTGATTTTGCATTTGAATTATTTGGCACATCCGAAATCGCATGGTGTCTATAAGGAAAATTATGTAAAATAGTTTAGGCACAATGGGATGATCATCCAGCCAGACGAGATGGTATGTCTGGCTACGGGTCGAAGCGCGTATATCCCGATAACTGTAGTCGGGGATTTCCTAACCGTGCGAATTGCTCTATAAATTTCGCTATTGCGGTGTAGGATTGTTTAGTAATTCTCGTATTTGTAGGCGATATTTTTTTATGTTACTAGTTCAGATTTTTCGGGTATATTGTGTAAAGAGCAAACTTGCGTACTAGGTAGCCAAAACTAGTACCTTTTAGATATTAAATACGCTAAATACTAGAATGGTTTAAGGAAAATGCATAACAATAATGAACTGGTTTAAGGGTCACATTGGATGCGCACAATACATTGTCACTTAATAAGGAAGTGTTCAGCCAATACCCGGGGGACATTTGTACTTTAATAAATCCTTCCTCTTTTTAACCGGGTAAACATAAAGAACAGTGATTTAAATATCCTTGTCTGACCTATTTTGTAAAGAAAGAACCGTCGGTTTCAGGAAAAACAGACGTTCCTGTTGTTGTAATAAACATTTTAGTATTTATTATTGTGTTGACGGATATCGAATTTAACATGTCACCACCCCATTCCATCCCGGATCAAAAGGAAATGAGGATGCCGATAACGTGGCCACACGAGAAGGGAAACTTGACCCAAAATCCAACGTGGTACAGTGTCAAGGCCTATTCGTAATTCATTGCGTAAACGTGTAGCGTGTTTCTCTCAGCTTGCGAACTTGCTATCACTATGCTGTTTAGTGCTTTTTGTAAACAAGACCAATATTGTTATAAAAAAGCAATTACGGAGTTTTTGCCTGCTCTTCTCTATAGAGCAGCCTTCCTAACCGGTGGTAGTTTCAGCATGACTGTGAGTTGTGAGCGATCAAGGGAGATGGAGGGATGGTAGGAGTGATGAATTGTGTATGAAAGGTGTGAATGTAGGTATGGCGACTGATAGGTGCCTGTGGAGACTACCACCTAGTGTGGGACAGGGGCCGTAAGATGATAATGGCGTTTATAAATATGACGATTTATAAGAGTTTTGTGATGAATCCTACGTAAATAAAGTTCCTTTTGAGTTTGAGTAGGCTAATAATCCCTATCATAACCTCTTCATGTAAATGGATGAGGTTGAGTAATAGTAATAGTATCAAAATTTATCATTTAAGTCGTGTCCCTTCCAATTCCTTGAAATGGTTGGACCACACCCAGACAACCTGTTTTTAAATTTAACATACTACATCACAATCCGCCTATAGCACAGACAGATAAGTCAAATTTATAACACCTTTTTTGTAAGGGGGTTAAAAATAGGCTAGGACCTCATTCTAGGACATTGGATGGGGGAAATTAGCCAACTGTTCCAAGCTGGCTTCGCACAGGATTTTATGTATATGTTTTCTTCTCTAGTGGCTAGATCTTCAGCCTCTATCGCATAAGACGATACCCTCAGGATGACAGGGGTTGGTGATATTATATATTCGATATGCAACACCATGGACAAATAACGTTATCTTTATTTAGAACCTTATTTTAAAACCGTTGTTATCTATACTGTTATTTAGTAATCTGTGGCTATACAGTTAATATTCTTGTTCATTGGAAAGCTTTATTGTCTGTTCGTGCTCCAGGGTACTGCCTGAAAGATGGCAGTGATGTTCTACCTGATTGCAGGCATCCCGTGGGAGTATCCACTGCCCCTATTTGCATACTAAACTATCAACACTTCGATAATGTACAGTCGGACACAAAAATATCTGCTTGTGCGGCAACTTATGATGAAAAGTATTAAAAAAATAAAATGTTTTGTAACTTTTGTAATACGTCCGCCATTTAAACAGTACCAGGGTTCGTATTTTATTTCGCTACGTTAGTACCACCTCCGGGGTTACAAATTCATGAATAGGTGACGGTAAACACTTCCATGATCATCATCAATTCACCCAAAAGACGCCCACTGCTTGACATAGGCCTCCCCCAAGGATCTTCACAAGACCGGTCCTGGGCCGCCCCCATCCCAACCACATCCCAGCCACTTCCTTCAGGCGGGTGTAAACTGTGAAAATAATTGGACAAAAAGAAGTTTTTATGTTTCACAAAGTTTAAGCAGCGTTTCAGTCAAAAAAGATTTCGGTTATAAGCTAGGAGCATTATCTTAACTTCCATTTAAAAAAAAATTGCCATATTCTTTCTTCAGGTATTCATTATGTCGACTGTACCAATATGAATTGTTAATGTGGGTTTGTTTCTAGTCTTACTGCCTACAATACTGGAGGCCATGTTTAGTTTAAGTGTACCTAGTGTTTATTTTATAGAAACTCATTGTTATATTAACCCAATGATTTGAGATTAATTTTTTTTCATTTATTTTGAAAGGTTCGGTTACTGGAATTTTGAAGTCTGTTTAAAGTTTTTTTGTTATATTCTGACTTTCCCTAATTGATAACCAAATAATATTATAAATACAACCAAATAGCTCTCACTATGCTTTATTCTCACCAAAATATATATAAAAAATAACAACCGGAAATTTTCTTGCCAACTCTTCTCTGTTGACCGGTATTAGTCTCATATTCCACAATTTGTAACAGTTTTGTAAACGGATTAGTTAATTGATGAGTCTGAGTTTGCAAAACTACATTGGTAACTATTAAGATTTAAAAAAGCTGTTTACCGAGCCGCCCGATCTGAGGGGTTGCAACTCACCGTAATAATTAATAATAACATAACTGATGCGGTTAGAGACGAGATCAGTCGGTTTAAACATTGTAAACATTTAATTTTAAACCCATAAATCTTGTAAAGTGTGACATAATGAGGCATGCATACGTAATGTATTGTACTGTGACACACTAGCGCGTAGTTTGGCGAATTTGTTCAACTTTGAAATGAAGGTGTGGTAAAAATCAAATAGATTTCATCCTCAGGAAAAAAGCGGTGTTATATGTTTGGCACTTTTCTCTGCTGTTGCATCGTTCCTACTGAACCGATGTATCAATTTTGATAAACTTTTTATGTTTAGGTTAGACGGTGAAATCGTGAGGGATATCACTATCATCATCAATAGCACTATCACTATCACTACATAGTATAAAACAAAGTCGCTGTCGTCTGTCCGTCCCTATGTATGCTTAAATCTTTAAAACTACGGAACGGATTTTGATGAGGTTTTTTTTAATTAATAGAGTGATTCAAGAGGAAGTTTTTTAATATACATATAAAACTACATACATGCGTAATATTGTAGAGAAACGCTGATAAATTTAGAGGGGCATCATTTTCGCACGTGAAAAAGCCGGGGCGGGTCGCTAGTTATCAAAAACAAAACTTCCCACGCATTCTATTACTTACACAGTGAATTATTACAATGATAAATAAATAAATAAATATCCTTGGACATTTCACACAACGCCATCTCGTCCCAAGTTAAGCAACTTAATGCTTGTGTTATGGTAACGAGATGGATGATAAACTACTTATATACATTTTTTTTTGTAAATACATACATATTATAGATAGAAATGACACCCAGACTCCGAGCCAGTGCCTCTGGTTTAGACCAAAGACACTGGCCCGACCCCGGAATCGAACCCGGGACCCGTTGATCCGAAGGCGGCACATCTGACCACTAGACCAACGAGGCTAATGATGATTGCGAAATACAAATATAAACGATAAACATTCAAATTATTGTTTAATTAGCTTTTCATTCATACCTTAATTGATACAGTAATTTTTAAAAAGATAAATGCTCTTATTTCCCGGATCGCATAGATACGCTACCAATACCATGCATAATAAATGTTACCATGTTTCTGAGATGTTTAGAAGCATAGCTCAAGTTTCAATTAATTAACGTTTAATGATTACATGGTGTAACTTCATCCCATCCAGAGGGTGTCGTAAGAGAAGACGAAATGAAATGACAAGGCCGATAACCGCAAGGTTAAAACAAGATCCTGAAGAGAAGGAAGAGAAAAGAAGGAAAACTTGATACGAAACCCTGTACCAACTGTCTGTGTGTGTCTGGCCAGCGTGGCACAGTAGGCTAATGGCCCTCCCTGTGATGGGAGGAGGCCTGACTCAGCAGTGGGTCATTTATGAGTTAGGACGTAGAGGAAGTTGTAGTACATTACAAACTTTACATGACTTTCGTACCAATTTACATTTGTTTTTTTACGGAAATCGCATAACTATTGTAAGTTCCTAAAACTATGAAAATACCTTAATTTGTCTTTTAATAAATCTTGTGACCTTTGATGTCTACCTTTTAATATACCTGAATAATCGCATGAACCTAAAATAACATTTCTGATTTGCTAGCCTTCCATGACGACAGTATGTCCCCATTTTAGGGTATCATTAATAAGAAACGTCACAATAAATCATCCCTGGGGTGTAATTAAATGTTAAATCACTCTTATTCACACATTAAATCACTGCGGAACCCCGTCGACGTGTGTCGCAGGATAGAGCATGTTCTAGTTTTTAAAGAACGTATTTTTTTAAAGACTACTGCTGTGTCCCCAGTAAGCCAACTGTTAACAGCCGACTGAGTTTGAGGCTTATCGGTTTACGCCCTTCCTTATATTTGAAATGGAGTGTCCACAGTTTGCTAGGTTTGCGCTCACTTTACGCAGTTTGCAGCGTTACGTGCGCCGACTGTCTCGGTTAGTGGCCGACTCACAGCAAAGCCGGTTCCAGTCGGCGGCGGCGAAATGGTTCATTCGGTCAGTGGAAAGAAGCTATTGACGTGCTCATGTTTGCTTCTTTTTATACTCTTCTCTCAGCGCCTCTAATATACCAATTACTTCAAAAATTTGCCAATTACAATAGTAAAGTGAAAATTCTGTCGGCTGACCTAAATAAGCGGCTAACTCATAACAGTAAGCTTGCGACGCACAAAAATCGATCTAAGTTTGCAGCTAACTCAAATTTCAGTTCGCAACATATTTGCGGCCTACGCAGTCGGCTGCTAACAGTTTGCTTACTGGACACGCAAAATACTTCTCCACCATTGATGACCCTGGGATCTTTACTAACATGTACATCACGGATACCCAGTCTCAGGAAATTCCCATCTCTAGTTTGATTAAAGAACTTGTTCGTCCCAGGATTATATCAAAGGCAGCTCTAGAAGACCTAAGAAAAACAAAGCGCATTATTGTTTTTTTTTTCTTAAATTAATAATATACTTCTGAACTGTAGTGGCTGGTTATTTAAATTCATTGTTTAAATTACATTGTCTATAGCAATAAGAACCCCTTCCATCCTGTAAGTGTCCGAATAATCTTTTTTATCAGTTACGTTTCGGTGAGTGTGCGGAGGTTTTGCATAACCTAATTTCCCCTTCCCCTTTCCATTACCGAAAGACTAGGCATGGTGAGCAGTTTCACCCATAAGTTGTAGACATTCCTCCATTACGCACGAAGCGGTTTGCCTCTGAAACCCTCTGCCGAGGTCCGATGTTCCGGAACGCTATATTTTTTTTAAACACGTAATCCCTGCTGTGTTTATAGCCTGCATCCCTGGGCAGTTTACAAACATGTAATTCACGAACACCAATGACACCCGTACTCAGAGTGCGTCTGGTTTAGACAAAGACACTTGCCCAACCCCGGAATCGAACCCGGGACCAGTTGATCCAAAGACTTCTTTAAAGTCAAAGCTTAGAAAAAAAAGGAACTTTATTTACGTAGGTTTCATCACAAAACTCTTGTAAATCGTCATATTTATAAACATCTTACGGTAGAGCTTATGCTCTATGTCATAAAATATATCCCTCCATTCTACTTGAGTATTATATATTACTAGTAATTTATTGAATTTCCTGTGTGGGAACCGATTTAGAACGCATAGTGTCACCATCCCATTCCGTCCTGAGGCTGCTGTAAGAGCCGACAAAAGGAAACGTTTTAACCTAGTCGCCAGGTAAGTAGTATGGATAATTTATAGGCTGAAATAAAGACACCAGTGCAAGTCACAAGTGAATTGTAAGTGAGAATACCAATAAATTATATACTTAAATGCATCAAAGCGAAAGAAAACTAAACGCTATCCTTAACTACAAAGCTTAGAACGGGAGGCAGTTAAATTTAAACCGTCCAATTAACAGATGTTAAGTATACAACTACTGAAGATATTCGTAATAGGGCGGCGACAGATATCTAGCAGTTAAACTTGAAATGGTACACATGTCTATTTGGGTATAAGTTAAAAGTAAACTGCTGTTTTAAGCTTAGAAAACCTCATTAATCAATGGTGTATCTATCATCATCATTATTTCAGCCATAAGCCGTCCACTGCTGGACATAGGCCTCCCCCAAGGATTTCCACAGAGGCCAGAGGCGAGAATTTGGAAAGGCGCTCCGGTTCTTCCCCCTAAAACGTACCATGTTGTTGTCTTCGCGTGCCATCAGAGGCTAGCTAAATAATAATATGTTAATTGTGCAGAATCACAGACTCAACTGTGGGCCATTTACGGGCTGATTAGTGCAGATCGATCTGTCGGTTATGTATATGTATATCCTTGGACATTTCACACAACGCCATCTCGTCCCAAGTTAAGCAACTTAATGCTTGTGTTATGGTAACGAGATGGATGATAAACTACTTAGATACATTTTTTTTTTTGTAAATACATACTTATAATAGATAGAAATGACACCCAGACTCCGAGCCAGTGCCTCTGGTTTAGACAAAGACACTTGCCCGACCCCGGAATCGAACCCGGGACCCGTTGATCCAAAGGCGGCACATCTAACCACTAGACCAACGAGGCAGTCAAAAATCGTTATCGAGCAAGGGTGTTGGATTAGCTGCTATTCTACCGGAACCGTCAGCTCATCTGACGAGATCATTAATCAGTCATTGACGACACGGTTGGCTGCAGTGTCTGAAACGTTGGGAATAAAATAAAATAAAACGATCATAACCGTGAAGCCATCATTTCCTGCAATGTGTAAAGATCGTGAAAACCTAAGACATCACTACAAGTATTTGTTCCGGGTCTGGGTGTTTTCTATCTATAATATGTATGGATTTACAAAAAAAATGTATATAAGTAAGTAGTTTAACATCCATCTCGTTACCATAACACAAGCATTCAGTTTGCTTAGCTCGGGACGAGATGGCGTTGTGTGAAATGTCTAAGGATATTTATTTATATTTATTTATTTATTAGAAAGAAAGAAAGAAAGAGCTTCTAGTAATTATACTGATAGTTAGCGCATCCCAATTGAATTGGGAAAAGGTGGGTACCACTACTCAGCCCATAAATGACCCACTGCTGAGTCGGGCCTCCTCCCAGCACAGGGGGGGGGGTTAATTAGCCTACTGTGCCACGCTGCCTAGATGGGTTGGCACAGGGTTTAGGGTATACCGCTGGGGTTTTACTGGGTATACGGGTTCTGTCCCGGGAGTCCCACATAATCACCGACCTCTCCCCCGGGGGGCGGTTGTATGCATAAAGCAATTCAAAAGAGACAACAACAAAAAATTGGGTTTCTTTTTCTTGTGGCTAGGTTTTCAGCCTTGTCATTTCCTGTTGTCGACTCTTACGATACCCTCAGGATGGAATGGGATAGTGACACTATGTATTCTAAATCCGTCATCGGACAGGGAGAAGGCGAGATAGAAGAAGTATTTTTTTTATTATTGCTAAATTAATAATGCTTTTTAACTTTACTTGGCTTTTTTTGTTATTATTATTTTTTTGCCTTTATAGGCAAACAAGCTAGCGGCCCACCTGATGGTAAGTGTAAACCGCCGCCCATGGACTTTGGCAGTGCCAGGGACACAGCCAAGCCGTTGCCTAAACTTTCAAATCCATCGTACTTATTATGTTGGCGTTAGCTTGGCTTGGGAAAAAAAAGTGCAGAAGCTTGGCTCGCCTGATGCTAAGCAATTACCGTCGCATATGGAAGCAGTTGAAATAAAAATGTCATTCTTTTAAATTAGAAAGAGCCAAAAACATAGATTGTAACTTATCGCACATTTCATTATAACCCCATATCGTTAACTAGATGACGTGAGGGTTAAACTTTGTTCATTAACAGTTACTTCCGTGGGGTCCTTATCAGTTGATTAAATGCATTTTGGTATTTATCACCATTTACGGTATTGATCACTTTTTCTATGGGCCGTGGAAATTATCGGTGCTAGGGCAGAATGAAACCCTGTGTTTTTTGGGAAATGATGCATACTGCGAGATTGGCTAGTTTTTCCAGGAATATAGAACCTACATAGTCAGTTCACTTTAGTTGAGTAAAGTTTGTCAAGTAAGTTTAGTTAAACATCGGCTATGTTTAACTGTCCGTCAGTTTTAACAGTCCGCTTGGTGACGGATTTAGAATACAAAGTGGCACCACCCCATTCCATCCTGAGGGTGTGGTAAGAGCCAACAAGAGGAATTGAAAAGGCCGATAACGTAGCCACAATAGAAGGAAAATTGGATACGAAACCCTGTGCCAAATCATCTGGCCAAACTGGCACAGTAGTCATAATGGACTGCATAGTAGTCGTATTTTTAACCAATACCACTACTACTACTATTAAATTAAATTATTAAATAGGACCGCAAAGAAATAAAAAAATATTACAAGCCCTCTGAGCTTCTTGCCAGTTCTTCTCAGCAGTGGTCGCATACCGAACTGATAAACTTGAATATATTAGTTTGCTTTGTATAATTTTTAATATGTTGACAATTTGTAAGTGTCCTTTAAAAATAAATTATTTGACTTTGACCTATGTTCAAAAACAAATAGGTTAAGTGGTATGTGTCGAAATGTATGTTCAGTAATATCAACATCCAATGTTGACCAATTTCGAACATTCTTTGCATTACTCTATAACTCAAGACTCACTGAAGTCTATAAAAGTCTATAGTCTAGCAACGTACGATGGATTTGAAAGTTTAAGCCACTGTGCACATTATCTTGTATAGAGACTCAAACGGAAAGGCTTTTGAGAAGGTATATGCAAATTTATCATCTAAGGACTACTTACAGGCGCGTTATCTTGACTTATATTGAAAAACTAGTTGTTACCCGCGACGTTGATCGCGTTGAATTTAACATTTTTTTTAAAATTATTATTTATCTTTACATTGTAATTAGCCGAAGCGGTTCATGTGTTATCCAGAGCTAACGGACAAGTAGACAGGCAAAATTTGTCCTTTTATTTTAATACTCTTCATGTATGGGTATAGATATGGTGACGGATTCAAAATACATGCCAGCGTGGCACAGCCGGCCAATTACCCTTCTTGTAATTGGAGGAGGCCCGAATCAGCAGTGGGTCATGTATGAGTAGTAGTAGATATGTAGAGGCATACTAAATATCTATATAAAAATCAATGCCACTTTTCGTTGTAATTTTATAACTCAAGAACGGCTGAACCGATTGGAATGATTTTTAACCCCCGACGCAAAAAGAGGGGTGTTATAAGTTTCACGTGTCTGTCTGTCGGTCTGTCTGTCTGTCTGTCTGTGGCACCGTAGCTCGCGAACGGATGAAGCGATTTCAATACAGTTTTTTTTGTATGACAGGTGAGTTACGGGCGAGTGTTCTTAGAAATGTTTGATGAATGAAAGTTATGGGGGTTGAAAGTGGGGAAGAATAACCGAAAGTGTAAAAACCAAATATAATCGAGTGGGGTCTCAAATGAAAGCGCATCACGTGCACATTACAAGATAATATGTTCCATGAAAATCAGCTGACAACTTATACATCTACATCATAATAAGAGCGTACCTATAAAAAGCATTAAATAAAAATTAAATTAAAAATTTAAATAAACCCCCGACACAATGACCTAAGTTCCCTTTAAAAAGTAGAAAATAAAATTTAAATACATCACGTTGGGGGACCAGGGGTCAGGTAATAAATAAGTAGGAGCGGTCCCACAACGCGATGTATTTTATGTTTATTTTCTACTTTTTAAAGGGAACTTAGGTCATTGAGTCGGGGGTTTATTTAAATTTTTAATTTAATTTTTATTAAGCGTTTGGGTCGCACCGAGGATGGTCTAGATTCACAAATCACCCCGACAGAAGGCGCTGCAGTCGGTAAACGAATATCATGCAGAACAACATCTGCCCGGTCAGCTAGTATAATAATATGTATAGGTGGTACGAAATATAATAATTTACTAAATAGTTCCTGTATAGGAAGCAAAGGGTTGGTGACACTATGTGTTCTAAATAGTCACCACGCAGACGAGAAACAGGCGGAAATATAATGAAAGTATCAGTAAGTTCAGATATGACAGAAAACTTTTGTCTTCAACAAAAGATTGGACTATAAAAGAGTCATAAATAATAATTGAACAAGTCTCGCTGACTTTGTCCAAAACAACGTAATATCTCCCTTTTTTACGTGGCAAAACCCCTCGAGGGCACTCATAGGTACGCGGCCGTCGAGGGCTAGCTGAGTTATGTGGCACAATGAGGTACAAAATCTTACCACTAGTACTCAGCCCCTAAATAACCCTGAGACTGAACTGAGACGGGCCTCCACCACTTATATAGTTTTCCTTCTCTTGCGGCTAGGTTTTCGGCCCTGTCATTTCTTTTTGTCGGCTCTTACGACAAACTAAGGATGGAATGGGCTGGTGGCACTATGTATTTTAAATCCGTCACCACACGGAAATCGACTGCTGCGCAGCATGTCGCGGGTTCGATTCCCGCACGGAAGAAATATTTGTACGACCTACAAGTATTTGTTCCGGGTCTGGGTGTTTTCTATCTTTAATATGTACGTATTTACAAAAAAAAAATGTATATAATATGTAGTTTATCATCCATCTCGTTACCATAACACAAGCATTAAGTTGCTTAGCTTGGGACGAGATGGCGTTGTGTGAAATGTACAAGGATATTTATTTATTTATTTATATTTATTTAGTTACTTACTAAATCCTCAAAGCGTTCTTGGCCTACCAGAGACACGCTGGCCAGTAGGTTTGAAATGTTTCCTTTTCTCATGGCTAACTCTACGGGCTTCAGTTGTCTGTTTTTTTTAACTTGTACCGGAAATTGAACCCAGTGCCTTGTATTTCTTTTGGTGCAGGGCCCAGAGGTGCATTGTAAATTACTGTTAAGTAGTTAAATCATCGTTACTGGACACCGCAGTCATTTGTTACCCTTAATTGACTCTTACCACTGGCAGAAACCGTTAAATGTGCACATAATTTTGATCAATTGCCATTACTCCTATATTACGTGATAAGTGGGAAATGACGTTATATAAAAAATATAGTATAGTGCGTTCACATTGTACCTCAAACATATAATAAATAATAAATAAATAATAAATCATTTATTGCTGCAAAATTACATAATATAGTTAACATAGGATTAACAAAACGATAAAACGATTACAATTTATAAAATTTTGCAGAGCGCATGGTTTACTTAAACTAAATTATCCATCGGTTTCCTCACTAGGCAAGCCTGTATCGAGGAAACCTGTTAACAGTTGTTTTGTTCTTCTCGATTATCTCCCTTCGGAAAATTACAAATTTAAACCCATTCAATAATATTAAAATTATTTCTATAAGTAAATTACTAGCATTGAATTTTTAAAAGACCTTTAGTCGCATCATAATTTAACGTTCTTAGCCAATTAGATACAATATTTTTTGCTACGGACACAGTTTTATTTTTAATGTCGCAATATCTGACGACCCTGTTGTACACGTTCACACAAACAGACTCTCCAATATGTCATTAATGTGTTTGTTTCGTTGGGTCTGCTCAATCGGTACTTATAAGGCGACCTGTATAACATTTTACCCAATTTAATTGAAAATTATAATCACTACATAGTATAAAACAAAGTCGCATTCTTCTGTCCGTCCCTATGTATGCATAAATCTTTAAAACTACGCAACGGATTTTGGAGCGGTTTTTTTAATAGATAGAGTGATTCAAGGGGAAGGTTTATATGTATAACCCACCCCCGCTTTGCACGGGCGAAGCCGGGGTGGGCCACTAGTAATAAATAATTTTAACTATAATTATGGTAATTAATAATATGCTTGTGCATTGTAGAAAAAAATATCGAAAGAATAATTACATTGTTCAGATACTTAAATTATTATGAAATACTTTTATTTCATATAATGTAAGGTACATTACACAAATCAGTAATATATTAGGTGCTTTGAAAAAAATCACCCGATTTTTCCTAACATTAAGGGTTTCCAGATTTTTTTTAAATAAACCACGCAACTTCATAACTGTTACAAAATAAGCAATTTATCTCTGTGTATCATTGGAGAACCTCGAGCGCAACCTTCTTCAAATACGTAAATCAAGCCTTTTTCCCGTCTCTGCTTACCAAAGCAGAGACCACTTCTTTCCACTTGCTACGGTCCATAAATACTTCTTTCGCTTCAAATACCTACCACAATTATACTACCTCCTTGTCCGAGAAAGTTTTCATATCATAGTCACTTAATATGATGAAACATAGCTTCAGGTAAGCTAGTTTAATCACATAATTTTATAGGCAATGAAAAATATGGTCGTAAAAGTTAAATATGGAAACAACAACATTCCGTAATTAGCAGTCAACGTAGTTGGACGTATTAGCAAGTCGTTTGTGTGGTGCTCGGCAATTTCAGAGATAGTCAACATGTTCTCCACTCAGTGCGCGTCTTGCGACAGAGCTGTAGGGCAGGGTCCCGAATGTGCAGTTTGTAAGTTACATTTTCACTATAAATGTGGTGGGATCACGGAACGTGGTTTCTCAAAATTAGGCAGTGGCAGATCCAACTGGTTATGTCCCGGATGTAAAAAAGACAATCTCCCATTGATGAGCGTCGATACTGATGAGGGTGCTAGGTCATCCGGAATTTCTCGGGAAACCACCAAAAATCCTCCTACCACCCCTGTGCCTCCCAAGCCACAAGTCAGCGAAGAGGAGCATCAGTTGGCATCATTTAATCCACCGCACTTGAGCATTCTGAATGACATCTCACAGAAAATGTCAGCCTTGCAGTCAGAAATGACTGCAATTGTAACCATACAAAAGGACATCCAACAGCTTAAAAACGACTTAGCCGATGTAAAAATCAATCTTAACGCCAAGCTAGAGGATATGTCGAAAAAGATCGTTAATATAGAAGATCGAGTAGTATCTCTAGAAAGTGCCAAGGAAGATATTGAGGGGTTAAGGCTTCAAGTGAATGAAATCTTAGAAAATGGTCATAGAAATGAGCAATGGGCCCGTAGATCAAATATCCAAATAAATGGAATCCCAAGTAAGGCAGGAGAAAATCTGATGGATATAATAAAAAAATTGGCTGACCGCTCAAATTTCCAGCTGAATCCAGACAATGACATAGATTTCGTCACAAGAATTGCGGTAAAAAATAACACAGAGAGCAACCTTTCCAAACCAATTATTGTAAAACTGCAATCCCGCTATAAAAAAGACGAGCTTTTATCAGCTTTGAGGAAACTAAAAAACTTTAAAGCTAATGATATTGGTTTTACGGGTTCTAGTAACCGAATTTACTTTAATGACCATTTGTCAGCCCGCAATAAACATCTACTCCAACAAGCAAAGAAAATCGCAAGGGAAAAGAACTACATCTATTGTTGGGTTCGAAACTGCACCATTATGGTTCGACGTTCGGATACATCTCCCGTCATACATATTACCTCGCACGATTCGTTAAAAAAAATCATATAAGTGTTATTATATTTTTAAAGTTAGTCGACTCCATCTTATTTTGTGCATATAATTACAAATTATCTGTGTTTATTGATCAATACTATCTACAAATGTTTACAACATCTGCACGCAAAAAAATATCTTTGTTCAGTATTTCTTATCGCTACTTAGGAATACAGCAGTTTAGATTTAATTTTCATATTACCCACATAAAGAAGTTACAAATTTATTTTGCAATGTATTTGGAATCTTATGCGCCAAACAATAGATTATGGAATCGTAGTCTTTACGAATTAACTAAAACTGAATTAACTAGTTTACGGCCATCACGTTGTTTGTATTTTTATATAAGCTGCTTTTATTTCATACATAGTCTACACGGATATATTAGTAAATATTTGATTGGTTTATCGAATCGTAATAAGTTACTTATAAATTGTACCCTACACGGCCTATATATAAATTGTACCCTGTATTACTATATCGCCCACATTAAAATATCGTTATTCGGGAGCGTAGTAATAACTAAGACTTTAGCCTTTTTAAGAAATCATTACCATATTCAATGGTACCACACTGGTCTCATTATTATTGCAAGTTTGTTAAAGGTATGCAAAACTTTGGTATATTTTCCGCATTTCTGTTTATTGTACGTTTATTTCAGGCACTATTTTATATTTCTACTTTCCAAAAATGTCTGGTAACATTTTTTATCAAAATGTTCGTGGTTTACGCACCAAAACAAGTACTTTTTTCAACAATTTGTTAAATACTGATTATGACATAGTCTGTCTTACCGAAACTTGGCTGCTGCCGGGAATCTATGATGCCGAATTATTTGATTCCCGTTATAATGTATATCGTACTGATCGGGACTATGAGGGTAGGGGAATGGTTCGTGGAGGTGGAACTCTTATAGCAGTGAAGCGAGACTTCATTATTAATACCACAACCTTGTTAAATTTGCCTGCGTTTCCTGACGCCGATATAACCAGCGTGAGCTTGGATATAACAAATCAGAAACATATACACTTATTTTGCTGTTACTTCCCGGAGTCTAGTTATCAATTATCTTCACAATTTACCTTTTTTGAACGGCTGTCAGACCTCAGTCTTGAACATCCAGACGATAAATTCCTTCTAATTGGGGATTTCAATATTAGACATGCTAAATGGATTCCCAAATCAATAAATGATAATGAATACCGTATTAGTAACCCCGCGGAAACCTCTCAAATTACACAGTTGTATGATATGTTATGTTTTACCGGTTGGCATCAGTATAATTGTATTCCCAATCATAACAATAGATTTCTAGATTTAGTTATCTCAAATATACAGTGCAATGTCACTCGTACCAATCCCTTAGCGCTCCCCGAAGATCAACATCACCCATCATTATCCATTGAATTAAACTTACATAACATAATATCATATCTTCACCCAGCTCCACGGATAGTAAGAAGATTCATGTGCGCAAATTATGATTTAGTTTGTTACGAGTTAGGCAAAATTGACTGGATCTCTATTCTGTGTGACAAAAAAATCCAAGAAGCGATTGACGCTTTCTACAAAGTAATCGATGAAATTATTGATTTGCATATACCACACACAATAAAGTATCACTCTCATAAATTCCCCGTTTGGTTTAGCCGTCCGCTGATTAAACTGTTTAATAAAAAAAAAAACAACATAAGAAATGGAAAATTTATGGCAGGCGCTCTGATTACGATAAATTCTCAGAATTAAGGCGTAACTTTAAAATAATGCAGAAAGAATGTCATGATCGCTTTCTGGCTAGAGCAGAGAAAAATATTCTAAAGTCTTCCAAAAACTTTTGGTCATACGTTAAATCCAAAAAGGGTTCTAACGAAATTCCAGACTCAGTAACACTTAACAGTCAAATGGCCACGAACGGACAAGCTGCTGCAAATCTTTTCAATAGCTATTTCCTATCTGTTTTTGAAAAAGATGTCGCACATCATAGTACTGCACCAACAAATTCAAATCATTCTATTATTCATAGTATACAATTGAATGAGAAAATTGTAGAAAAATATTTATCAAGACTTGATATTAATAAAGGTAGTGGCCCAGATGGTCTACATCCTGTATTTATAAAAAAATGTAGTAAAGAATTAAAACAACCAATCACAATTTTATTCCAAAAATCTTTGTCTAGTGGCATAATGCCAACCCAGTGGAAAAAATCTTTGGTTACACCTATTTTCAAATCCGGAGACAAGCATGATGTGAGAAACTATCGTGGTATTTCTAAACTATCAGTACTTCCTAAGCTACTCGAAAAAATTGTCTTCGATGAATTGTATCCCGCTGTAAGACCATATCTTATTAATAATCAACATGGTTTTATAAATAGGAGGACAACTGAAACTAACCTTTGTGAATTCTCAGATATCGTTTTAAAATCTATGGATAATGGTTGTCAGGTAGATGCCATTTATACCGACTACTCAAAAGCCTTTGATAAAATCTCACATTCTCTCTTATTATTAAAACTAAATGATATCGGTATACATGGTGACCTCCTCAGGTGGCTGACATCCTACCTTGAAAAAAGAACACAGGCAGTTGCGTTAAAGGGTTTCATTTCCAGTTTTATTCCGGTCACATCTGGGGTCCCACAGGGTTCCCATCTTGGCCCATTGATGTTCAACATATTTATTAATGATATTAAAGATATATTCAGGTATTCAAAGCTGCTGCTTTATGCAGATGATACTAAAATTTTTAAAGTTATTCGCACCGAACAAGACTGTATCAATTTACAGGATGATCTGGATCGCCTAGGGGAATATTGCTCTATTAATAAGCTTCAACTAAATGTGGAAAAATGTCACGTCATCACCTTCTCCAGGAAAAAAACGCATATAGTTTACGATTATTGTCTTAATAACCAACCACTGACACGCGTAACAAACGTGAGGGATCTCGGGGTTATTTTGGATAATGGGTTTTATTTCGAGTTGCATATTAGTAAAATTATTGCTAAGGCATATAAGATGTTGGGTTTCATATTTAGACAATGCTCTGAATTTAGAAACCCCAATACTTTAATTACATTGTATAATTCGTTTGTTCGTTCGCAGTTAGAATATGCAACCACTAGTTGGAACCCCCAATATTCAATTTATATAGATAATCTAGAAAAAGTTCAAAATAAATTTATTAAGAGGCTTGCCTATAAGTACCGAAGTTTTACATATAAGTCTTTATTACCATTGGATAAGAGGAGGGAATATCGTGATCAGATGTTTTTATATAAAATAATTAATAATATAGTAGACTCTTCTTATCTTTTAAGTCAAATATCATTTAAATGTAATAGACTCTCCTCCCGTACTTGCAATACCTTCCATTTACCGTATAGTAGAACAAATTACTCAAAAAACCGTTTTGTAGTAAGAGCTTGCGCAAAATATGATGCTAATTATAAACATATAGATATATTTTCAGAAAATGTTATAAGATATAAAAAGAAAATTCTAGAGGTATAAATCATGTTCAGTATTTTGTTTTTTCTTGTCTGGCTTTTCATTGTTATTATTTAAGCTTATCCTCTTGATTCTAAACCTACCGAAACTAACACTGTAATCGAATTGAACGTCGTTGTCTGCTCATCTAATGTTAACCCTTAAGTGGAAACTGTCGTGGTTAATGTAATAGACAGTTACTTAATTAAGTCTAGAAGTAAGATAATGTAACCGTTTGTTTCCCTAAATAAAGAAAAAAGAAAAAAAAGGAAAAAAAAAAAAAAAAAAAAAAAACACATAAGCTCTGCTGGCCAACTTAACATCGTTTATTCGCTAGAAATATACAAATATTTCGTCTAAATAATATTGTTCAAGTTAGAGCGCACATTTTCTTACAAAATTGTGTTTATACAGGTAGTGTTGGTTTCTCCCACATCAAAATTTTAAAACTGTTGAAAATTAGAAACGTTTATTGTGTTTTGGATGTATATGTCCTTTTTGGTACATTCCGCACAGCATAGCTATGATAAAGAATTATATGTTGATATGTTCCATCGTTCCTCGATAGATGTCGCTACGCATCATTATAGCCGTCGATATGGTTTTGTCATTACGAAGTGTTAAGAGGGCAACATAATTATTTGGCTCTTCGTGCCTCAATCTATTGAGTAAGGAAATTATTGGGCCTTGGTAACGCTTGGCAATGTCCTATTAGGGCGAAAGTATTTTTGAAGGGTACAGGTCGTCCCTTTGAGTTGGTCGCCTACTTTGCGATCGATTCGGGTGAAGCGATCTGCCCTTCCCTCTTCCCTCATTCCACATTGTCATTTACATTAGAATTTAGATAATAGATAGAGCTGACGGAATCGTTATAATTTCCATTTGTCCACCATATTACGAACAAGAGTTATCTATACAAATAAATAAAATTTGAGCGTCCGTTGGTAATATTAAAATTTACTAAGTTCATTTGGATGTAGACACACGGTACATATACCAAAACAACATTTTTTACAATTTTTGTTTATCTGTTAGGCAAATCGCTGTTTTATTTTTACTTTGACGGGACGATTTCTGGCAGAAAGATAAAGGAGTAACTTATGCTACTGTCATTGACACCTTCCGCTTTTCAACACCCCCTTTTCACAAATGTTCGGTTTTCCATAGTTTCTAAATAGAATATTAATAATATTTAATAAGTTATCGTACACTCTGAGAACTGTTTTTTTTTTAAATAACACGCTGCCCAACTAGCTTGTAACAGCTAGTACAATATATAAATACTTAGAACAATTAATTCGTTTTGGTAGGCTCTACCTACGCGCTCACTTGATGGCTATAGGCTTTTAGTTGCATCCTGTATATTCCTACTATAACTACTCAACCCATAAATGACCCACTGCTGAGTCGGGCCTCCCCCATCTCATCCCTGTGATGAGGGAGGGTCATTAGCCTACTATTGTTTGTTTGCGGCCAGGTTTTCTGCCGTCATTTTCTTTGGTCGGCTCTTACGACACCCTCAGGATGGAATGGAGTGGTGTCACCTTGTATTCTAAATCATCACACGGTGATATTCCTACTATGTATTAAAACAGTAATTCATAATATCGGTCAGGTACAAATGTCTAGGGCATTCCGTTAGGGCCATCAGCCTTATAAGTGACAATAGCTCAGTGCTTGCGGCGATACGCATACAAATCCAGCCCTAGGCGATTTCTAGATACGTGACTGGACATGTTAAAATTTGAAACTATGTATCTCTGATCTATTCCAAATACACAATGTCAGCCACCCATGCCATCTTGAGGGTGTCGTAAGAGTCAATTGAAGGAAAGCTTGATACAAACCATGTGACAGATAGATTTCTTTCATCATCATCATCATTTCAGCCAAAAGACGTCCACTGCTGGACATAGGCCTCCCCCAAGGATCTCCACAAAGGCCGGTCCTGGGCCGCCCGCATCCACTGCTTTCCGGCGACCTTAACCAGGTCGTTGGTCCACCGTGTGGGAGGCCTACCAGCACTGCGCCTTCCGGAACGCGGTCGCCACTCGAGGACTTTTCTGCCCCATCGGGCGTCGGTCCTGCGAGCTATGTGCCCTGCCCACTGCCACTTAAGTTTGGCAATCCGGTGGGCTATGTCGGTGACCCTGGTTTTCCTGCGTATCTCCTCATTTCTGATTCGATCTCGCAGGGAAACTCCGAGCAAAGCCCTCTCCATTGCCCTTTGGGTGACTTTGAGCCTTCTGATGGAGCCCATAGTGAGCGACCACGTCTCTGTTCCATATGTCATCACTGGCAACACACATTGGTTGAAGACTTTTGTCTTCAGACACTGCGGTATTGTGGACGAGAAGATCTTTCGCAGCTTCCCGAACGCTGCCCAGCCGAGTTGGATCCGACGATTGACCTCTTTCTCGAAGTTGGACTTACCTAACTGGACAGTGTGTCCCAGGTAAATGTAATGGTCAACAACTTCGAGAGTAGAACCTCCGATGTTAACAGGAGTGGCTTGGACATGGATATTAAGAGATGGATATTAATAAGATTTCTTTATTGCCACTTAATTTACTTTCTACATAATAGAAAACAAAAACTAAATATTAAGCAATAGGCGTGATCTCAGCTATTTCTAAAGGAGTTGCACTTGGCACAGCATCCCCCAGCGTTGGTACAGCCCAGAAATGACTTCAAACATTTCCCTTAGTTGTACACCTTTGAATCAACGGGTCCCGGGTTCGATTCCGGGGTCGGTCAAGTGTCTTTGTCTAAACCAGAGGCACTTGCTGTGAGTCTGGGTGTCATTTGTGTAAGTGATTTACATGTTTGTAAACTGCCCCCGCGCTACAGGTTATACACCCCGATATATGTATATACTGATGAGGCCCCGTGGGGCCCGTGGTTCGGAGAGCAAAGAAGAAACTCGAAAGATGACAGCGGCCTTAAAAATTACGGGTTTTAGAGGCTAAACCATGTTGGACTGGACCCGACACCAACTGAATGGGAGTGTAGATAGAATCCATTCACCAAATACGGTTCCATCAGGGGAGGTCATGAAATATGAGGTGAGCGGTAATGACGTCATCATCATTATGGGCCACGCAGCTAGCAGAGGTCTAATTAACGGTGGGCCAACAGCCCTTATGGCGTAGAGCCACGAAAAAGGCGGGACAATTGCGTTTGAGAACAAAAAAACCGTTACTTTATTTTTGTTGAACTTATACATTAACTTGTGTGCGTGTAAATATAGTAGATAAAGATTTTATTGTTTGACTTGTCAAAAGAACTCTATTGAGACAACTTGATTAAATGAGTTTTGATTGTTGATTATACTAAAACAACATTTTTGTATCACGTCGCCCCAGCGGTGTAACGGGGGGAGGCTACTATAGCTACCCCCCACGTAATCGGAGGGGCCCGCCTTGGAGCTTGGGGAGAACCGTGGCCCTGGTTCGGACATTCGAGGATCGCCGTCGGTTTTAGTGGCCAGTCCCAACGGTCGGGAATCCATGAGGACCACCGACGTCAAAAAAAAAAAAAGAACCACTTCGCCAAATAAAAATTTATTCACATTTTGTATTCAATGCTAGTCCGTGTGATTAAGTATACATGGTGTCACCATCCCATTTCAACCTGAGGGTGTCGTAATAGTCGTCAGAATGAAATGACGAGGCCGATAACCTAGCTGTAAGAGAAGGAAAACTTTACACGAACCCTGTGCCAACCCGTCTGGCCAGCGTGGCACAGTATGTTTATTACCCTTCATGTAGTGGAGGAGGTCCGACTCAGCAGTGGGTCATTTATGGGCTGAGAAGTAGTAGTAAATTGAAAATACACAATGTCACCAACCCATACCATCCTGAGAATGTTTTGAAACGTTTTTATTTAAAAAAAATGACGTAGGAGGAACGCAGGTCGCAAATAATTTCGCAGCAAAAGGGGGAAAACTGGACACAAACCCTATACCAACCTGTTACGCCAATGTGTTACAGTGGTCTAGTTTCCCTCCATGAATTTGGAGGAGGTCTATCATTCGCCTATTTAATGGCCACCGCTTTTTAACACTGTGGATTTCACGCTTAATTGCCCTGAGTACAGCATTTTGCACGAAATTATATGCTCATCACACACACACACTAGGTTCACTTTCCATGTCGTAACTCCTATCAGTGACGTCATTGCCGACTTATTCTGTTATTTTGACTGATTTAAAATACACATTGTCACCAACCTAGCCTAAGCCGATGCAAAGTGGCCTAATCGGCCTTCATGAATTTGGAGGAGGGACATTTATAGGCTGAAATGATCATTATGAAATTTTAACTCTAATAGGTAACAGGACTTCGGGGTTTCTTGAATGTTATTTTCATTAAAAAAAACTGTGGTCGCGATCCACGCTTGTGGTAAACTGTGTAATATTTTGCATTATATAATACTAGCGACCCGCCCAGGCATCGCACGGGTGCAATGATTAACATCTAAATTTATCAGTGTTTCTCTACAATATTATGCGTGTATTAAACCTTCCTCTTGAATCACTCAAAATCCATTGCGTAGTTTTAAAGATTTAAGCATACATAGGGACGGACAGACGACAGCGACTTTGTTTTAAACTATGTAGTGATAGTGATTTAACAATATTTTGTTTCTTTTTTATTGTCCGTTATGACATTGAGTATTATTAATTATCACCACAGTCCCTAAATGGCCTCCACCAATTTCATAGAGGGATATTAGCCTACCGTACCACGCACATAGAAGTCTAGAACCATCGTGGAACCGATTTAGGTATAATAAAAACTTATTAATAATCACGTTGTGCTGGACAGCTTATTTATGTGCAGCTCATGCAGCTTATTAACATGCATGAGCATGCTCCCTATTGGGGTGAAACTCGTGGCCCTGTTTAGGGCAGTTCAGGGACTCCGTTGGTTTTAGTGGCTAGGTGCAATTTCCTTCTTTCCGCGCCTCGTAGTCCCACATAGTCCGGCTGGCGTAAAAAAAAGGCAATTTTCCCCACCTATTAAGGGAGGCCCCGCTCATTTCTAGAGCTAGTCAATGGGCTGAAATGATAAAGTAAAAAAATAATACTACACCAAAGATGTCACAATGGAAAGCTAATTTTGATTTATCTTCTAATATGACGTAAAATTTAAGGTGACAGCCGCGTTGCGGTGATGTCTTTTAGGGTACCGCAATGCCTCGGGGTCGCGGAGTACGCTCTTTTATCAGGGAGCGAATCCCGTGGCCCTGGTTCGGGCAGTCGAGGATCGATGTCGTTTTTAGGGGGTAGGACGGGGTGCAATTTACCATCTCTACGCGCCTCGGTGTCCCACATTACCCGGCCATCCCCTACGGCTGAGTTTCTATGAAGATCTATAAGTATATTTATTTAATGATGCCTTTGGATCATGAATCCTCGGTTCGATTCGTGTAAACCAGAGGCACTTGTTAGGTGTCATTTGTATTCGTGAATTACATGTTTGTGTAGAGGTGTAGTTTTATTTTAAAAATAACTGCTCTATACAACCGGTGACCAGAAAGTTGGTTATTACTTCGCTCAGCGCATTAGCTTTGCCTTACAACGTGGCAATGCTACTAGCTTTCTTGGCACCGTAACCGGTGACAGTGATGCAAATTCCACTTTTATAGTTCTAGTTCTAGTTATTAAACTTTTTAGAATAGTTTTAGTTACAGTTAGTTTAGTGTTTTTTAATGTTATGTTTACTAATTTTTATTATATTCAATATACAGGATGTAATAAATCCTACTAACATTATAAACGCGAAAGTTTGTAAAAGTATGGATGGATGGATGGATGTTTGTTACTCTTTCACGTAAAAACTACAGAATGGATTTTAATGAAACTTTAGAATAATATAGCTTAAACATCGGAATACAATTTAAATTAATCAGGCTGCAATTTAAAAATAAATTGTGTGAATTGTCTAAAATATAACACTATGTATAACAGTACGCGGGTAAAACCGCGCAGCTAGTTACCCATAACGAAAGGATCAACTGATCCAGATGCAGTGAACAGTATGACAGGAAAACGCAGTTACTATTTTTCATAATATTTCATTCACAAGTTAGTGACGGGAACCCTCGAGAAAAAAAATAAACGAGCTCACCATCTTTGCTTTCCTCAAAAAAATTGTCCAAATTTACGTGTCGCATAAAAATTTACGACAATATCCCGCGGTATTTGTCGTTTACGCTTTCGGGTAAAGCGTGTACTGGCGCCATAAAACTGGGAGTCTTTCAATTTGACATGTTACGATGACGAATTAGTGATGCGGTTTGTTTGAGAACCTTTGGAAAGCAGTAATTTTGCTATGTAAAGAGTAACAGTATTATTTTTAACATCGATTCAACAAAAGATGTATAGGTTTGACACATATGTGTGTCTGCTAGTAGCATCGTTGCTTTTAAACGAATATTATTATTATTTTTTAAAATTTTACATCTATTTTACTAGCTACGGCCGTAGCTCGAGTTATCAAAACCAGTCCAGCCCCTTCAAGCTCTATTATGTAATTGTCCCCAGAGAGAACTCTCCTTAAAATTGCTTGAAATTCTAACTTTTAGATATATCTAATTATTACATAATTACAATAATTAGACTACATAACCCTAATAATATTATAAACCATATACTCGTACATAGACCATACCATTTCATGCAAAAAAAAAAAACTACTGAATGTATTTTGTTGAAACTTTAGAATAACATAGCTTATATAGTCCGGGATCCCCGGTACATTGATTTCACTTGAGTAATCAAGTGAAATCAATGTACCGGGGATCCCGGCTTGCTCAATCAATCAAGCTAATTTTTCGTGAGTAGCTTCATTTTCATGAGACGCCCAACATTTTCTTGTCGACAACTCTTGATTGTGGTAGCTAACAGAGGTAGCAAGGGTGAAATATGTTGATTTTATGATTCAAAAAAATTTATTACTAACCGGGTGCTTTTTGGTATATCTGATGATAATTATCTAAATTATTCGAAAATGTATTTGTCCTACAAAATGTATGGTTTGATCAAAGAGTCCTCCACCTCCAATATGTATGGATAACGAGGTCATAAAAAATGATTACTAACCAGCTGGTTTTTTTTTATTTACTTAGTAAATATTTATATTATTTAACCGTCATATTGTCCTACAAGTTGCGTGGTAAGTTATCCCGGTCCTACGCTCAAAAGTTGTTAAAACCACAAGACCCATTTTGTCATCACTAACTGTAGGACAATAATTTTCCATGATAGGTTAGTGTATTCTCTGCCCAAATGATACAATGTCCTACAAGAAAACAGGTATGTAACACGAGTCCGACAAAAATTTTAATTTTTTCGTTTTCCTACTTATAACTTACTAGCGACCCGAACCGGCTTCGCACGGGTGCATGTATTATACATATAAACCTTCATCTTGAATCACTCTATCTATTAAAAGAAACCGCTTCAAAATCCGTTGCGTAGTTTTCAAGTTTTAAGCATACATAGGGACGGACAGACGACAGCGACTTTGTTTTATACTATGTAGTGATAGTGATGATACAGTGAAAACGTCTTTTTTTTATTTAAATAAATTATTTTTCTTAAGTAATACAAAAAAATAATTATTTACATATAAAAAAAATAATATTCATCAGATTCATGTGATAAATTTTCAGTATCATCACTGTCATTTTCATCTATTTCATTTTCCTCGTCTTCTGTCTCTGTAATGACGTAAAAAATTAAGTATTATTTAACATAAAATGAATACACTTCGTTTTATAGTGTTAAACTTTTTATATAGTACATTATACGGATCCCGCTAAACAACGACCACCGATATGTTTAAGGGATGAAAATTATTTTATTAGAAATTTAGGACTTTTTCAGGCAATCCATTTTTTAAAATTATTTTTAACATACTAAATTTCTAATAAAATAATTTACATCCATTAAACATAACGGTGAATGTCGTTGTATAGGATTCATTTTATGTTAAAAATACTTAATTTTTTACGTCATTACAGAGACAGAAGACGAGGAAAATGAAATAGATGAAAATGACAGTGATGATACTGAAAATTTATCACATGAATCTGATGAATATTATTTTTTTTAAGTAAATAATTATTTTTTTGTACTACTTACTTTAGTAAAAAAAAGTTATTTAAGTTAATAAAAAAGATGTTTTCACTGTATCATAAGTTATTAGTAGGAAAACGAAAAATGACAATTTCTGTCGGACTCATGATACATACCTGTTATTTTGTAGGACATTGTATCATTTGGGCAGAGAATACTAACCTATCATGTAAAATTGGTGTCCTACAGTTAGTGATGACAAAATGGGTCTTGTGGTATTGCCAATTTCTGAGTGTAGGACCGGGATAACGTACCACGCAACTTGTAGAACAATATGACGATTAAATAATATAAATATTTACTAAGTAAATAAAAAAAACCAGCTGGTTAGTAATAATTTTTGATTACCTCGTTATCGATACATATTGGAAGTGGAGGACTCTTTGATCAAACCATACATTTTGTAGGACAAATACATTTTCGAATAATTTAGATAATTCTCATCAGATATACAAAAAGCACCCGGTTACTAATAATTTTTTTAGAATCATTAAATCGACATATTTAACCTTTGCTACCTCTGTTAGCTACCACAATCAAGAGATGTCGACAAGAAAATGTTGGGCGTCTCATCAAAACAAAGCTATTCACAAAGATTCAGCTTGATAGTAATAATTTTTTTTCTATGATCTGTAGAACAACTTTTGAGTGTAGGACCGGGATAACGTACCACGCAACTTGTAGGACAATATGACGGTTAAATAATATACATATTTATTAAGTAAATAAAAAAAAACCAGCTGGTTAGTAATCATTTTTGATGACCTCGTTATCGATACATATTGGAGGTGGAGGACTCTTTGATCAAACCATACATTTTGTAGGACAAATACATTTTCGAATAATTTAGATAATTATCATCAGATATACCAAAAAGCACCCGGTTAGTAATAAATTTTTTTGAATCATAAAATCAACATATTTCACCCTTGCTACCTCTGTTAGCTTCCACAATCAAGAGTTGTCGACAAGAAAATGTTGGGCGTCTCATGAAAATGAAGCTACTCACGAAAAATTATCTTGATAGTAATCAAGTGAAATCAATGTACGGGGGACCCCGGACTAATATATTTGGATATCACAAAGGCCATAATTTATAGAGATATATGTGTAACTATAACCGATTTGTGTATATTTTTTTTTATTCCCGTGTGAAGCCGCCAGCGGCGCGGGCCTCTAGTATTATTATGTATTTATTATTTGGCCAGCTTCAGCTGGATGAAGAGTGCAGTGTCATTAGGTTCGCGTAATTCACTTTCAAATTCATAAGTCAGTTTATTTGTATAGGATTTTCACAAAACTCTTACAAATCGTCAGGACTCTCGGAGGCACGCCGGGGGACCGGTTATTCATCGTGTGAATGTGAAATACGCTCCAAATTGTGTGTCGTCCTTCATACTAATTCGCACAATACAAATAAACCGTTCCGCTTCCGCCTCTGGTATCTGTCTTCGCCTTCAGTCCCAACGATTTGTATGAGTTTTGTGAAAATCCTTTACAAATAAACTCTCGACTGCCATAAATATTTGAATGGCAGCCAAGACTGAGCCTTATAATAATGTACAAAGGTTTTGTTTTTTAAAAAAAAACGTTGCCTCTGCAATAGGTAGGTGTTTCGCTGGGGCAGTTTACAAAAATGATATTCACGAACACAAATGACACCCAGACTCGGAGCAAGTGCCTCTGGTTTACACAAAGACACTTGCCCAGCCCCGGAATTGAACCCGGGACGCCGTGATCCAAAGGCGGCACATCCAACCATCCAATTAGCTATATTGCACATTTGTCAACATATTTGTTTCTCAAAATGCTTCAAACTCCAGACTAAAAGCAAAATCTAGTGAAATGCAAGCAATATTTAGTTAGCAAGGACTTTTAACTAGAATGAATAATTGTTCAAAATATGCACCCATAATAAAACTTAACTTTCTGACAAAGGACCAATTATAACTTTGCTCTCAGTGTGTCCCGGCATCGTGCCACAGTAAAGTGGCAACAGTAAATAATAAAACCGACTGCAAACACGAAATAGTAAAAAAATATATTAATTGACAAATTTGGAGAACATTATTTGAACGAATGAATGAATCGTGTTCCTTTATTTAAATAATTTACTGCAATATACAAAGAATGTGAAAACCTAAGACAACATTTTTAAAAAATGTACATAAAAATACGGTTATACCCATAGTTAACTTCGGTACACTTTCACACGAGTTTTAAACGTGTAATTCTCATTTCAGCCCATAAAATACCCAGAGCTGAGTATGACCTCTTCCAGTTACATGGAGGACAAGTTGCCAACTGTGCTACGCAGACCAGACGGGTTGACACTGGGTTTCGCTTCAAGTGCTCCTTCGGTTAGGTTTTCTGCCTTGTCATTTCCTTGACTTAGATTTTACGACGCCCTCAGGAAGAAATTGGATAGTAACACTGTGTTTTCTTAATACGGCACCTCACGGACACCAAACTTATGTTTATCTTTGTTTAATCGTGACTTGCACTGTTTCGCTCCTTCCTTGTTATATTTTCGCGACAACGGCATATTTCCTACTCGTAAGTCCACTTTCACTTTTGAAAGTATCGTTATGCCAAATATTAAATAATTAGAACCGAAAAATGTTTTTGTACCAACAGGGTTTGTATCAAGTTTTTGTTTTCTTGCGGCTACGAGATCTGTCTCTTGCGTCATAGCCTCGTACGACATCCTCAGGATCGTATGAGGTGATTACTTAATGTATTCAAAATCCGTCAGTCCGTCACAACACCACAAACTCGTACTTTTCATGTAAATGTATTACTGTAACTCTGCTACTGTGTGCCCGAACTATGTAAATAAATCCGAAGAAATTATTTCATGCATATTATTAATGCGTCTAAGAAATTCCCATTTCATTTGAATTAAATTATTGTTTTATTATTGTGCAAATCGCTGATCTGTGCCGGCCGTGGCCCTGATCAGAGAGAGGGAAATCAGTATACTGTGACACGATAGGCAAATGATTTAGCGAAGAACAAGAACTTCATATCACGTGTATCATTTTTTCCACTCATCTTATTGTAGGACGCCTAGCTCAATAGTTACGGATGGAAATGATATATCCTTTATAGTAATAAATAAATAAATAATAAATATCCTTGGACATTTCACACAACGCCATCTCGTCCCAAGCTAAGCAGCTTAATGCTTGTGTTATGGTAACGAGATGGATGATAAACTACTTATATACATTTTTTTTTTGTAAATACATACATATTATAGATAGAAATGACACCCAGACTCCGAGCCAGTGCCTGGTTTAGACAAAGACACTTGCCCGACCCCGGAATCGAACCCGGGACCCGTTGATCCAAAGGCGGCACATCTAACCACTAGACCAACGAGGCAGTCAATCCGGAGGGCAAGAGAAGGAAAAGTAGTAACAAAACCTAGTGGCAACCCGTCTGGCCAGTGTGGCACAGTAGGCTCCTTTATGTGGAGGAGGCCTGACTGGGCGTTGGGTATTTTACGGGCTGAGCAGTATGATGATGATAACTGCTTTCATTCGATCTCCTCAAATTAAAAACATTGGTTCTCAAACCACGTACGAGTGGGTCACTGCTAATTGTTTACACTGTAACAAGTTGCCTGTCAACATAATATGTGACAGCGAACCAAATAACGAACGAACGGTTCCCAATTCACATGCAAGACTGGCCTCCAACGGTTACGTCACAAGGTCGAATTTGGATTAGCTTTTTGAGGTGTGGTAAAACCTTTTTGCGTAATGAACTAATTATTAACTTACTCTTTTTAAGCAATTTGTTTGTGTTGTGACTTGGCTTAGAGCTGTATAGACTAGCAATGAACTATATTCAATTCTGCAAAACTTTTTATATCAGTGACTTGAATGTCTTTGACCCTAGGCTTGCGTGATGGAAAGCAACGCCAGGGTCTAAGATGGAGCAGGCAATTCAAGGAAATGCCCTGTCGGGCACCGGCTCCCCCATTCACACGATGGAACTCAGTAAAACTGCTTGGCGCCGGACTTCGATCATCGATGTGAGGGTGGTAGCTAGCCGGGCGGACCATTCGATCCTACCACCAAGCGTGCTGGGTTTTGTTGACTTTTACAACACGCGTTATTTCCCAGCGTGCGGTGGGGAAGTTTTATATTGGGACCCATCCCCACTCGGGAGGCGTTCTTTGCTAATAATCACTTCAGACCAGACTTCCAAGTTGAACTATAGAAATTAGCCTATTGTGCCATGCTGGCCAGACAAGTTGACACATGCTCTCTCCCTTTTGGGAGGGAATACCGAGTCCATGGTTCGGGCAGTCGACGATCCCTGTCGGTTTTAGTAGGTAGGTAGGTGCGAAATTTACCCACATAACCCCCTCCCCTTACGCGTAGGTAAGATGGCGGCGGCAGCGGCAAAACTGAAGGAGAACGCCGCCGCGCCGGTTAAAGGCACGATTAGTGACGATAGACCAGCCCACGTGTGGAAGAAGTAGTACTCAATAATCCGCTCAAGACAGGTGCAGGAAATTCAAAGAGCATTATCATCTAGATTCTGTCTAATTCTTGCGTCCCTCATAAGAGACACTCAGAATGGGATGGATTTGTGAACACAAACTCAAAAGCAGCTATACATACGTAGGTTTAATCACAAAACTCTTATAGTCACATTTAAAATGGCCATTATCATCTTAAAGCCCTTGTCCCACGCTAGGTGGTAAATAATAATAAAAATAAATAAATATCCTTGGACATTTCACACAACGCCATCTCGTCCCAAGTTAAGCAACTTAATGCTTGTGTTATGGTAACGAGATGGATGATAAACTACTTATATACATTTTTTTTTGTAAATACATACATATTATAGATAGAAATGACACCCAGACTCCGAGCCAGTGCCTCTGGTTTAGACAAAGACACTGGCCCGACCCCGGAATCGAACACGGGACCCGTTGATCCAAAGGCGGCACATCTGACCACTAGACCAACGAGGCAGTCAAATCTCCATACACTCCAATCAGTCGTCATTCTCGCACCTTTCATACACAACTTACTCATTCTAACAATCCATCCATCTCTTTTTCTCCCACGTGTTCTCCCACATGCTGAAACTACCACCGGTTAGGAATGCTGCTCTACAGGGAACAGCTGGCCAGAAACTCTGTAGTTTTTTTTTTAATATTGATTCTGTTTTTAAAAAGCACTAAAAGCAAAATTCTCTGCATCCCCCACGGTTAGGACATCCGGGTTTTTTGTATGTTATTTTTCTCAAGGCATTGGGGTCCGCCCCAGTCTTAGTTCCACAAACAACCGGTTATACGGAGCGAAAGAGGCATCCGCGATCCATTCAATGGGATACCCAGTCATTGGGTATTTACGGGTAGGTCCACTGGGTACATGCGGTAAATCTAATTCTACACGCGGAAGAGAAACACAATTAAAAATGGTTTATTTATAAATCGAGTGCATACACGGAGTGTTTGGTTTGTTGATTCGGAGTATAATTCCGTTACTGGCTGTAAATGATTCGATGCTTTTATGTTGTGTGCGAGATTTCTATTTTTGGATGTACGGGCAAAGATTATTACGGCAGAATGGGCAAATTGAACGATTGACTGCTGTGCAGCATGTCGCGGGTTCGATTCCCGCACGGGAGAAAGATTTGTACGACCTACAAGTATTTTTTACGGGGCTGGGTGTTTTCTATCTATATTATGTACGTATTAACAAAAAAAAATTTTTATTAAGTAGTTTATCATCCGTCTCGTTACCATAACACAAGCATTAAGTAAGGATATTTATAATATTTAAGTATATTTATTTATTAATTTTACGAGTTTTATATCATTAGTGTGTTGACGTATTTAAAATACGTAGTGTCACCATTCCATCCTGAGGGGTATCAAGTAAATGACAACAGAAGGAAAACTTTAGGAAAACCCCTTGGCCAACCTATTTGGCCAGCGTGGCACAGTATGCTAATTACCCTACCGTGTAACTGGAGGACGCCCGCCTCAGTGTGAGTCATCTATGGGCTGGGTCTATGGACTGAGTATTATTTATGGTATCTCAGCTTTTAAGACTGCTGCAAACAAGTGAATCATTTAAATTAGTATTCGACACAGCTGTTCGAGAAAAAATTGACGTCAAACAAGTGGGGAATGTCTGAAAAAGTTTACAGGTTAACTGGCAAAATGGTACACATTAAAGGACACGATACTTAAAGGTCATGTCATGAATAACCAAAAAAAAACATATTATAAAATAATGTTGATTAATATTTGCTAAAATCTGCAAGGAATGTCCGTCCGACCGTTAAAGGTGACCGACGAACTCAGACAAACATTGTTTTTAACTGTGAAATTCGATTTTTAAAAAAGGAACTGTTTCGGAGCATTTCGATAAAAAACGATATGACTCGAGATTTTCATATATTAGGAAGGATGTAGCATCGAAACAATATTTGTAAACTAATAAGGATATAGCCTGCCCTAAATCTTTGAATTGAATGGTCCCTCTGCATGCATAATCTATGTCCAAACATTTGATATGAAGTTATGCCCAGCACTTTGCTGTGTTATAAACATGAAAGGGATCCACTTTGATTGGGTCGACGTTGACCAGACGTTTTCTGACCGATCCCGAAGTTTTTATGGACACAGAAATAAGTCGCGGTTACGTCGGTACACATGTTAAAACAAGTTCGTTCTAGCTGTTTATTCGGCTGTGTTGGAAAGGTGTTTGACTTTTTTGGTCATCTCATGATAATGAAGGACTGGGCCCTTGCTATTTCCTATTGACGTGCCCATGCGGCACGATACAATCCTGGTATAATCTGCTAAATTAAAAAGTTAAACAAGTTCTTGTGTCAAAAGCTTGTGTGTAGTCCCAAACTAACATTATGGTTTTACTAAGTTACCAAGATTGTCGAATAGTCATTCAATAACTAGTCAGTTAGTACGTTACTAAATTCATGTGCCGTAGATGTTCGATAGAAGGTGAGTGATACCGTGATGCTCGCGTTCTGTTTTGTAATACGCTGGAGTATTGGAGACGTTACCTAAGGATCTGTTTATGTACTAGCACTATAATCACCCAGCATTTTTTAAGTGAAAACGTCTGTTGGCGCACCGGACACAGATTTTTTCCGTAGGTAGTAAGTATGGCTGATCCATCACGCTCTGAGGTGAAAGGCTCGATCGTGTGAACTCGGGACCGCCGAGAGTACACGAGCGACAAAGATACAGTCAGCTGCTCTTCGCTGTTGTGTCGCTATGTTTAGTATTTAGGCGCAAAGGGATGATCATCCAGCCAGACGAGGTGGTATGTCTGGCTAGGGGTCGCAGCGCCTATTCCTCCCGATAGTTGTAGTCAGGGAAATCTTAACTGTTTGAATTGCTCTTGAAATTTCGCTATCGCGGTGTAGGACTTTTTGGTAATTCTCGCATTTGTAGGCGATATTTCATGATTTAATTAGTTCAGATTTTTTGGGTAAATTGTGTAAAGTATGTAGCATGTTGGTCCCTACAAGTATATTTAATTCATAACTTATTAAATTAATAGTTATTAATGGGACGTAATAAAAAATATTTTGTCAATTATTTGGTCTACATTGTGAGGTTAGTGTCTGTAGTTAGCGGTTTATCATGCTAATATCATATATTTTTTGCCTCATTTCACTAAGGTTTCACTTCTGCCGGCACTCCCGGACTGAAACCCTTTTTTTGTTTTTCTTCGTACCCGTTTCGCTGAGGCCATTTTAATTTTTAATATGTGATAAAAAGAGTACATATTTATTCTGTTCTATTGGTTAAATGGTTATTAAAAACCCCATCACTGTTGAGCAAAGGGCTGTCGCCTGTTAACCCGCTGAGAGGCGATTTGCATTTGACAAATTTTTCCTTCCCACCCACGCAATATTAATGATTTTGCGTTTTACGTGACAACCCCTCCCGAATAATTGAGCGGAAAGTATACATTTTTGTCGCGTAAGGCAAAGGTCGCAGTGACAGCGAGCGAAAACTTCGTAAAATTTAACACCATATAAAACAAGGTAGTTATTTGTAGTTCCTCTTTAGTTTTCTCATGTTACCTTAGTTAATTAATTATACAATGATGTTTATACACAGTATTTGAGAGCTACTTGGTGCTCGCGTTATCGTGCTCACTCTAAGACACGTGGAAGCGGGCGGGTCGTTCTCTTCCCTGCAAAATGGTGCAGGAGGGCGATGGCTGCCATATGCGTCATATTTGTGAATAGATGCCGTTTCTGAGGGTCAGTTGACTTCGGCATTAAAGTTAATTAATATTGACTATAAGTTGCTGATATCTGATATTTTGACTTTGTCTCTTAGTTTTTTGTGCAGGTAGCTTCTCTCTAAGTTCCGTTGGGTTACTTGAATCCTATTCTGGTGTTTTTTAGTAATATTCCACGTTTGGCAGGCATATATGAGGCATGGGATCAGACAGCTTTCCAATGCAGATCAATTTCCCAGGAACAGGCGTGACCAAACCCAATTATATGTAGGGGAGCGAGGGGCTTGTTGTAACAGTTTTCATTAAAACTAATATATCTTGAAATCTATTGATTAAATTTCTACTAAATAAAGATGGATGAATACTGTAACTCTTCCTCTACCAAATCAAGTAAAAATAATACCATAACTATTGGTCATTATTTTACAATCAATTATTTTCTAGAAGAAGTGCGGTGTTACATCTTACCTCGTCGCTTGGGGCAAGTTGTAACATCTACCGGGGCAAGTAGTAACGACAAAAAAAACGACAATAATACCTCTAATCATTTATTCTTTGTTTTTTTTTTTTTAAATTGACATCTTTCTAAAGTAAGTATTACGTAATTCTTATCAAAAATCAACTCAAATACATTTTTTTAGTAATCAACACATAAAAATTAAGTAATTAACAGTTTTATTTAGTTAAACACTACTTATAATCATCATGGCACTTTTAAATCACAGTAAGTAATTAAATTATTTAAGGTATGCTCGTAATTATCTCTTCTTAATAGCTATCTAACAAAGTATTATACTTATGTAAGAATCAACATTTGGTGGGTTTCATTATAATTAAATTCAGTCTTCATCTGAGTTACAATTAATACAAATAAAAGATATAATGTCTCCTGTAACACATCCTACATGTGCCCACATCTTACAAATGATACACTCTATCCAATCTTCTTTATTTGTATCTGTGTAAGCTTCACCACATACCAGACAATACCACTCTTCTGCTTCAGATTCTGAATCTGAACATAAAATCTTTTTTTTAGCTCTGTCCACTCCGGTTTTATTATTTGTTGATTTACCTTTGGCTTTTCCCTTCTCCTTTCCTTTCCCTTTTCCTTTAATTTTGTCATCTTTTTTCTGTTTTTTCTTCATCTTTTCCTCATATTCTTTTTGTAGAGCTTCCTTTTCAGGAGTGTCCGTTAATACTGTAGATTTTCTTTTGCGTCTGCTATTTGTATTAGTTTTTCTTGGTGGCGCCTTTGGTAAAGGTCTAATCTTCGATGGCGAGAAAGTTTTTTGTAGACCGGAGCAACTCGGAGTTGGTTCGTTTGCAGTTTCGATTTGGCTTATAATTTCCGTGGTGCTTATATCTAATTCAGGGACAGAATCTAATAGTTCTGGATTTTCAAGATTCAAAGATATATTATCTGTGACATTTACGTCATCTGGCTCTTGTGTAGGATCTGGACGATCAGTAACATAAGATGGCGCAAAGTCGGAGTCTTGGAAAATATCAGCATTCAAAGGCCATAAACCAGAAGCTTTAAATCCACTCATAATATTAGTAGGGTTCAGGGCAAGCGGTAACGACTCTTTCACAATACCTGGGATGTCATATATTGTCATCGTTTTCCCCGGATTGTTGTGCATCCATGCTGTCTGTGCCCTATTTGTGTAATTTTTAAAAGGACCGTACACTCCTACGTCTAAAGGTTGCAAATTGTGGGAGCAGTGAAGGGGAAACGATAACATGATGACATTATTTTCTTTGGCTTTTTCAACGACTCCAATATTCACGTGTGAGCTATGGTTATCAAGTAGCAACAGAACTGGCTCTTCCTTGGTGGGTTTTGCGTGTTTGATAAAATGATCCATAAAAATTAAAAATTCTTTTTCGGTCATCCATCCAGAGGAATTACCAGCACCAATGCAATCTGGAGGTCCACCACGAATAAACATTTCAGAATATTTAAGCCTGGGAAAAACGAACATCGGTGGAATAAAATTACCCGCAGCGTTAGAGGCACAAGCAAGTGTTACAAGAGTTCCCCTCTCAGCCGATGTGATAGCTCCAATTTGCTTTTGGCCACGAGCAGCTACTATTTTCTTAGGTTTTTGAACCGTTGTGACCCCTGTTTCATCAATGTTCCATATTCGAGAAGCATTAAACTGATATTTTTGGAGAAGTCGTTGATATATTTCAAAGAATAAATTAACGTTAGTCTTATTGAAAGACGTCGCTCGACTTAAAGACGTCGCTTCTGGTGTCCTTAGAGATAAATGTGAATTTCTGCGCATAAAATTTTGGAACCAGTCAGTACCAGCCAAGTTATTTTTATGCCAAGAAGGAGGAATGTTTTTAGCACTAAGCTGCACACCGCATTGGTGAGCTAGTTTCCTTACTTCTATAGGAAGTAGTCCAAAATATATATCGGCGCACTTGAGTAGGTACGAAGCTATCTTATCTTCCTCTTCTGCAGTAAATACTTGTCTAGGCTTAACATAACCAACTCTTAATCTTTCATTATTCTTCTTTTTCTTTATGTATCTATAAAGAGAGACGTGACATAATCCGAAAGTCTGACTAGCTTTCCGAATACTGCATTTGTTTTCTAAAACTTCAGCTGCCGCTAACTCGTACACTTCATGGCTTTGTGTTGCCCGCTCTGACTTTCTTTTATACACTCTCATTCTAAAACAGGTATCTACATCATAACTTGGGGCATGTTGTAACACGTTACAACAAGCCCCGGGATTTTGTTACAACTAACCCTATGGTATGATTTTCAACATTTATCAAGATAACTATTTAAACAATTTAGCAATCATAAAAACTGTTACACACTATCAGAGATAGATAAATTTGAATGGAAATAAGATATAGAAAATTTGAAATTAGTCGATATTAAATACGCAAACCGAAATTTTACGACAGTACAATTGTATATTACCTGGCAGAAATGAAGCACGTGCACACTTCCGCTCACTGCGCCGGCCGGCGGGACATTGGCTATGGCAACATGATGCGGCGCGGTTTATAGGTTAAATCGAGTCAAAGAAATACGTTAATAGCGTTTAAGATCCTAGTGAAAAGGGCCTGTTACTACTTACCCCTGTTACAACAAGCCCCTCGCTCCCCTACTTCCCTGTAGGACTACACTTATGCGCAAAAGTGTTTTTCATATGGCTACAACTGTCTACAATAAGTTGCCTAAAAGTTGGAAGGAGCTTAATAATATACATTTGAAAAGAAAACTTAAGACATATTTAGTCGGTAAGGCATATTACAACATTAACGAATTCTTAGAGGAAAGATCTGTATTGACATAGTTTTGATTTTGTTATTTATTGTTCTTTGATTAAATTTATTGTTATTATAGGAGTTTATTTTTTAAATTTATAATTGACATTTGCACGTCACATCAGGTGGCAAACATGTCTGTATACATTAATATTGTTACCATCTTGCATGCATGTCTTTTCTTGTATGTATGTCACATGTTTACGCAAATAAATACTATCAATCAATCAATCAATCAATCAATGATTTCAATGATACCGGGAGTTTACCCTTAAAAACTTCTTTCATCACAGACAGATCACTAAGTCAAAAGATGTAGGTAGACTTTTGCTAGCACGGAAATGGAAGTGGGCGGGCCACTTACAAAGATTAAAAGACGATAGGTGGACTAAAGTTATCACAAATTGGTCGCCCATAAATAAGAAACGGAAACGGGGGAGGCCCCACAAAAGATGGGATGATGATATTGCACAAATTGCAGGGAAGGTTTGGAGTAGAGTAGCACGGGAGAGACAAGAATGGACAGAATTGGAGGAGGCTTTTACCGCTTTAGGCGGTCCTTACATAGAGTTTAATTAGTTTTGCTACATCTTTTTATTTATTTTGAAATTTAAAGCATGCACTTTTATGATAATGTAAATAATATAGAATTAGTTAAGTTAAGGTTGTTATGTAAGGAATCAAATAAAAGCTTTTTATTTTATTTATTTATTTATTTATAAGTTGCTGATCATTGGCCCGTTTGATCCAAGCCCTTGCACTAGTACTAGCGCACTAGTGCGTACGGGGGCTAAGAGTTTTGATTTAATAAAAAGAAACTAAGTACAGTGTTTTTTGACGGCTCTTTTCTATACAGCTGCATTACATTTTAAATGGCAAATTTTACTTTATTTCTTGACTTGCCAAAACAACTCTCATTGGCCAACTTGATTAAATGAATTTGATTTTGAGTTTGCCTCGCTGCTATTGAAACCTCATCCTTACATTAGTAACAAATGGATGCCAAAATATACATATTGTTAACAATATTTTATGTTTATCGTTTTATTATTAAAACGAAAATGTGTGTGTAATAACTTCCTCTTAGCAACGGCTTAAAATTGGATTAAAATATATATTCACTGGCAACACTGGAAGCATTTGCGACAGTTGAACTTTTTATCATCTCTAAGTATTTTTGTGATAATTTTGCTAATAAATGAGTGAAAAGTGTCCTAATATACTTAAAATAAAGTGATTAAATCGAAAAACCTAAAATATAACAGTGAAATCCTGAAATAATCTAAAAACTTGTGCCAAAAAAATTATAACCGGTACTTAACCTAAAAAAAAAAAAAATTTGAATTTAATCTCGCGATAAAAAATCAATTTGTAAATAAAATTGATAAAATACAATAATGGGCCATATGATCTTGCTAGAAAACGGCTAAATAATGTCTCATAACGAGAAAAATAGCACTGGAAGCAGTGATACATGTGCAAACACGCCAAACAGACAACTTGTCCAAACTGTTTTTCACAAAGGTTTATTTCACAATAAAGATACTAATATAAACCAAAGTACTCCATCTACATCCAACTGTGATGCAGGAAAAGCTGCCACAAGTGAAAGGCAAGCAAATATTAGTGTAAATACACAACAGCCAGTCGTAAATACGATTATGTTCAGTCCAACTGTACCTGTCCCATGGCAGCGAAAACCGATAAAAGGCAGAAAAAAAAAGCTCTCACCTGAGCAAATTACTGAGAATCACAAGGTCCCCAAAACCAACCATACCAGACAACAATTGTTTGACAAAACCAGAGGTTCCCCGCAGGTTGTGGAAACAAATAACAGTTTTTCACTGCTTAGCACAGATGAAGGGGAAGATGAAGACCCACAAGTCACAGTTATAAATAGCAAGCCAAAGAGAATTCATAAACCACCACCCATCTTTCTGTATGGAATTGATGATGTGAGTGAATTAACCAAGTGCATCGAGACAGCCATAGGAAAAAGTGATTACACCTACAAAATAGTTTCAAAAAATCAACTAATTATTGCAACTCAAACTACCGAGGTCTACAAGAAATTAATAGACCATATAAGATCAAAGGGACTTATTGGGCATACATTTACTCGGAAAGAGGACAAGTGCCAGAAAATTGTAATCAAAAAGCTCCACCACACAACTCCAAAAGAGGCTATTGTTGAAGCTATTGAGGAGACTGGCAACAGAGTAAGAGGAGAAATCATAAATGTTGTCAAACGTGGAAGCAAAGAACCATATAATGTATTTTTTGTAAACCTTGAACCTAATGATAATAACAAGCTGGTAAAAAAGATTCAATACATATTCCATCAGCGAGTAACAATAGAAGACCCTAGGAAATCAAACAGCATCCCACAATGCAGTCGTTGCCAACAATATGGGCACACGAAAAACAACTGCATGCGCCCTTTTAGGTGTGTGAAATGTGGTGCCTCACACAAAACTTCGGAGTGTGTAAAAAGTAAAAACCAGCCTGCAAAATGTGCTTTATGTGATGGCGATCACCCGGCCAGTTACAAGGGATGCCAAGTCTATAAAGAAATCCTGGATAGGAAGACTAAAAAAGCACAGAATAGATACACGCCTAAGGATAAAGAGTCTGAAACTGTAACTGAGCTGAAGCAAGCACCAAAAGCTGAAAATTTTCCACCTATCACACAGAGCTTACAGGAAAAAGATCAATGCACAAGAACATACAGTGATATCATAAGAAAAGGTAAACAGAATAACCAAACAAAATCCACAGAAATAATAAATCATCCCAAATCACAGCCAAACCATCATACTGTGTTAACCGCTAGCCAAATGAAAGAAAATAACTCCAACACACATGAAAAAGATGAATCTTCACAAACAGTACTACTTAACATCATGAATAAACAAGCAGAAAAAATAGATCAACTTATCCAACACATGGGGATCATACTTAACCTCATAACAATGCTGCTGAACAAACTACCATGACCAGTTTTAGAATAGGCCTGTGGAACATCAACGGACTAACTTCAAGTAAGAATGAACTTCAAATCCTGTTGGAAATTAATAAGATAGATATAATTCTCATATCTGAAACACACATGAATGATAAAAAAGAATTCCAACTAGAAAATTATAATGTTTATTGCACCAATCATCCCAGTGGCAACTCGCAGGGTGGCTCCGCAATAATTATAAGGAATAATATAAAACACCACCTACATAGTACTTTCCAGGAAGACTATTTACAGGGTACAACCTTAACATTACATGATGGAAGAGGCCCTATCAATATTGGTGCAGTATATTGCCCACCTGGAGGCTCGGTAAGTGAGGAAAAATTTGCCTTATATCTGAGATCCCTGGGAAATAGATTTATTACTGGAGGTGATTGGAACTGTAAGCATACACAATGGGGATCAAGGCTTGTATCAACTCGTGGCCGTGAATTAAAAAAATGTGTTGACTCATTTCGACTAACTACCCTATCCACAGGTGAACCAACCTACTGGCCTAAAGATGGAAACAGAATACCTGATCTGCTTGATTTCTTCCTTTTAAAGGGCCTTGCAGGCTTGTACTATGACATTGAGTCATCCCTAGACACCACCTCTGATCATTCACTCATTATAGGTATATTTAGCACTCTGATTATATATAGAGAACCAGAAATGACACTTTATAATCGGAAGACAGACTGGCAATCCTTTGGAAAGTACTTGGAACAGGAAATTGACCTTAAGAAGAGACTAAAAACAAAAGAAGATATTGATGAAGCTACATTCTATATAACAAATAGAATTCAAGAAGCAGCTTGGAAATATACGCCTGAAATCAAGAGTAATACTCACACTACAACCAACATACCTCAGGAGATAAGAAAAAAAGTACAGGACAAAAGAAGATTAAGAAGGCAGTGGCAGCAGGGCCGATCGCCTGGAGACAGAACAAAACTCAACAAAGTAGCAAAAGAATTAAAGAAAATGATAGATGACAATCTTAACTATACATTCAGAGAAAAAATATCTTCACTTTCCACTTTGAAAAAAGACAACTACTCTCTTTGGAAAATAACTAAGAGCTTTAAAAGACCACAGCAGCATATACCTCCACTTAAAACACTATCAGGAACTTGGGCCAAAACTCCACAAGAGAAAGCTGAAGTATTTGCGCAACACCTTAAAGAGGTGTTCAAACCAAATGAATCAATTTCGTTAGAATTTGAAAATGAAATAGACACTGTAATTGATAGTGATCAACAATTATCAGTTCCATTGAAAATAGTAACTCCAAGAGAGGTATACATATATGTAATGAACCTAAGTAATAGAAAAGCTCCAGGATTTGATCTTATAACTGGTGAAGTCCTAAAACACCTGCCTAGGAAGGCAATCGTCTTTCTTACAATGCTGTTCAATGCCGTATTCAGGATACAGCACTACCCCAAATTATGGAAGGTATCTCAAATTTGCATGATATGGAAACCCGGAAAATCAGAAACAGATGCCAGTTCATACAGACCAATAAGTCTTTTACCAGCACTTTCAAAATTATTCGAGAAATTATTCCTGTGTAGACTGAAACCAGTGCTTAATCAAGAGAATATAGTACCAGATCACCAATTTGGGTTCAGGGAACAGCACTCTACAGTGGAACAGGTACACAGAGTGGTCAGCAAGATCAGAGAGTCACTGGAAAAAAAAGAATACTGTGTGGCCACATTCATAGATATCCAGCAAGCTTTTGACCGAGTATGGCATAAGGGACTCTTGTACAAGCTTAAAATCCTGCTTCCAAACACATTTTTCATGATATTAAAATCATACTTATCAGAAAGGAAGTTTCAAGTAAAAATAGCAGACACAGTCTCGAATTTGTACAACATAGAAGCCTCTGTTCCTCAAGGGTCTGTCCTCGGGCCGATTTTATACTCTATCTATACAGCAGATCTTCCATGCACAAATGATGTTGTAACAGCTACTTATGCTGATGACACAGCATGTCTTGCTAGTGACAAGAACCCTGAAATGGCGACCTATAAACTCCAAAATCAAATAAACTTGGTAGAAAAATGGCTACAAAAATGGAGAATTAAGTCAAGTACTACAAAGTCTGTACAGATCACATTCGCGCTACGAAAAGGGGACTGTCCCCCGGTAATTATGGCTGGTGAACCACTACCTACACAAAACTGTGTTCGTTACCTCGGCCTGCACTTAGACAGAAGACTTACCTGGACTCAACACATTAAAGCAAAGAAAAATGAAGCGACTTTACAGTACAAAAAACTTGTCTGGCTAATGGGAAGACATTCTCCTTTATCACTTAACAATAAATTACTTATCTATAAATGCATAATAAAACCAATCTGGACTTATGGAATTGAACTTTGGGGCTCTGCGAGTAACTCCAACTTAGAAATATTACAACGCTTCCAAAACAAAGTGCTAAGAGACATATCTGGTGCAACATGGTTCACTAAAAATACTGAAATCCATGAATACTTGGAAATGCTAACAATTAAAGAAGAGATCTGCAGATACTCAAAAAAATATAAAGAGAGGCTAAAAGAACACACAAACAAACTTGTAAAAGACCTGCTACACCTTGACAATAATCGCACAAGAAGATTAAAGAGATGGCACATTCTCACCCTCGATGAGAGATCCTAAAAACTAAAACCTAATCAGATACCATGAGAATGACTATCAATGGACAGTCACTCAATAAAAATACTAGAACCAAATCAATTAAACCATCTGATAAAGACTAAAGAGTCGATGGCAGATACAATCGGAAAAAAAAAAAAAAAAAAAAAAAAATATATATATATGCACGTAATCTATCTATGAATATTTATCTATCTATCTTCTTTAATAAAAATGAATTGGTGTTGGTTAGTCTCGCTAAAACTCGAGAATGGCTGGACCGATTTGGCTAATTTTGGTCTTGAAATAATCGTGTAAGTCCAGGGAAGGTTTTAAAGGTGATTATGAAGAAAAGAAAGTATGAAAAAATATCATTCCGGTGTTTTATTTATTCATTCTGAGGTGGTACGAAGTTTGCCGGGTCAGCTAGTAATCAATATTCAAGACGTACGCGTATAAATCCTTTCTTTTTTTCTTAAAATAGTTCACCCTATCATAAGGTTTCCCCTAGCGTTTTTACATCTATTTGATAGAGTTTACATTTTATTTATAGTGGTTTATTGAATATTTTTCCCTTCATGAATTTCAAAGAAATATCTCCCTAAATATAGGCACATATATGGAAATGAAGCGGCTTTTTATATACATACTATCATTTGTGATTGGGATCTTGTAACTAATAATACTTTTAAAACATCTATCTGTCCTCCCTCTTTTCTACCAACTGATGTGTGTACTACTAATCAGTCTATACATGACCCACTGCTGAGTGGGCCTCCTCCATTTACACGGAGAGCAATAAGCCTACTATACCGCGCTGGCCACACGGGTGGGGATTAGGTCGTGGCGCCCCAAGCGTGTGAGGGTATACCGCTGGGGAGAGGGTTTCCCTAAGAGATCAAATCAGAAATGAGGAGATCCAGAGTTACCGACACAGCCCACAGGACATTTCACACAACGCCATCTCGTCCCAAGTTAAGCAACTTAATGCTTGTGTTATGGTAACGAGATGGATGATAAACAACTTATATACATTTTTTTTTGTAAATACATACATATTATAGATAGAAATGACACCCAGACTCCGAGCCAGTGCCTCTGGTTTAGACAAAGACACTGGCCCGACCCCGGAATCGAACCCGGGACCCGTTGATCCAAAGGCGGCACATCTGACCACTAGACCAACGAGGCAGTTCTCGAGGAACCGGCCTTTGTGGAGATCCACGTCTATTGGCTGAAATGATGATGATGATTTTTACGTATCCCTTCTGTTGCGGCTAGGTGGTCTGCCTCTTGCGTTCCTTTAGTCGGCTTTCACGACACCCCCATTAGAGTCTGAGTTGGTGACATTCTGTATTCTAAATCCGCCATGTCCTTAACCCATTGACCACTTAATGATCGGGCTCTAATCTCAATTTCCATTACCAAAATGCTAATTTATCGTCTAAAACATTGGCTAATTAATTCTGGCAGATATATTAACGATGCGGTGAGCTGGGGGTTGGCAGGTTGCCAAGTGCAGCGAATTAACGGACACCTGAATAGGCGTATGGTTCCACAAAATTCGGATATATTGTAATTTAGTTGGGTTAGCTTATCTTTCGTGTGTTAGTGGAACGGCTACCATTATTAAATTTCTTATAGATATATCTACCATTTATTGACTGCCTCATTGGTCTAGGGGTCGGATGGACGGGTACCTGGTTCGATTCCAGGGTCGGGCAACTGTCTTTGACTAAACCAGCGGCACGTGCTCTGAGTTTTGGTGTCATTTATGTTCGTGTGTCGATGTTTGAATCCGTTTTCGTATAATTTATTTCACCAGCTGGTGTCGAATGTGTCATAAATAGAGAAACTACCACGTAAAACCCAAGAATCAGTGTGAAATACCGATCACCACATACAGTTAGAAAGATGGTATAGTTATTTCTGATGGATCACACAAGCCTTGTTGGTCTAGGGGCTAGGTCTGCCCCCGTTGGAGCAACGGGTCCCGGCTTCGATTCCGGGGTCGGGCAAGTGTCTTTATGTAAACCAGAGTCACTTGCTCGAGTCTGGATGTCATTTGAGTTCGTATATTTCATGTTTGTAAACTGCCCCAGCGATACAGGTCATAGCTAATGCGAGGATTCGTTTAAAAACAAAACTGCTCCGGTCGGTGGGCTTGATTACATTATAATTAGGTACAGAAGTCCGTGATTTAGAATACACAATGTTACCAACTCATTCCATCCATGAGGGTGTCGTAAGAGGCGAGTAAAGTAACGCAAAAGAACTTTGTTAAATACCATTTTTTAGAGTGGGGGATTACCTACCACTATTATTGAGCCAAACCACCTGCGAAAACTTGGTAAAACCTACTCAAGACAGGTGGTGCCTTGTCTTCCCCCTCGACTGTGCTGCCACCTTGCTGTGGTGAGGGGGCTTGAGTGCCTCAATGATCCGTGGGGCCATACCGGCCAGGGCCTCCCATGCCGGGCGGGCCCACGGGGAGAGGTGAGACGAAGAGCGGCACCCAGCGTCGTGGCGGGTTGTGGCTCCGGGGACTCCTCTGTCCTCAGAGCTGCCTTGCGAGTCGTAAACCGCTGCGGCGCCCCATGAGGTCCTCGGGTTGGCGCTCAACTTAGTTGGCCGTCAAACCGAGTCCTCACTCAACGTCCTCGGGTTGGCGCCGGCCGAGGGCTGACGGGTCTCCTCTGCGAGGCCGTATGTCGCAGAAGGGGGCTGCGGGACGGATCGCCGGTGCGCTGCGGTAGATTGGGGCTGCGGGGACTTGGGTGGATGGGGACCCTGTCCCCAGTGTCTCGCTGCGAGCCCTGGACGGGGGCTCCGGGGACCTGGGTAGACGGTGGACCCTGTCCTAAGGGTTTCCCTGCGGGCCCTGGACGGCTGCGGTGCGCCGGTGTCCTCTGGTTGGCGCCGGCCCGAGGGCTGACGGGCCTCCTTCTGCGGGGCCGATGTCGCAGAAGGGGGCAGCGGGGCGGGTCGCAAGGGAGGGAGCTCCGGGTGACCCGCGCCGCGGACGGAGGCGGGGGTGGAGGGGGGTTCGTGACGATGCGGGCCCCTTCTGCCCTCGCCTAGGAGGCCGGTGGTGGTTCGGGGGAGCCACCACCGACGAAAGCCTCGATGACTGAGGGCATCCCAGTATACCGGGACGCCCTCTCTGATAGTCGCTTGCCCGCGTTGCGGGCACCACGCCGGGGCGTCACAGTAGAATGCGTTTACGCGAACTTGTGGCGCCCCAAGCGCGTCGTGTGAGGGTATGCCGCTGGGGTTTTAGTGGGTAAACGACGCTTGCATTTCCCCAGCGAAAAAAAAAAAAAAAAAATGTGGTGCCTTGTCTTGCCCGCGTAGCGGGCACTACGCCGGGGCGTCAAAGTAGACTGCGATTACGCGAACTTGCCAGCGTGGCACAGTAGGCTTATTTCCTTCCATGAATTTGGAGGAGGCCCGACTCAGTTAGTGGGTCAGTAACGGGCTGAAACGAGAAAAATATCGAGATCGCTTACTCAAGTGACCTAGGATTTGGAAATATCTAGATAAAAAATATTTATATTTCATAAGTAGATATGATGGGGATTATATTGGAAATTATTTTATGCATGTAGACTACACTCAAAACTGAATTTCTTAGTAAAATATACACTACGGTGGTTATAAAAATCGGTCAGCTGCTACGAACGTAAACAAAATAGCCAATTTCATAATAGAGAGGCGATGTCAGATAGTCAGAATGTAATATGTCGATACTTTTAAAAAACAACGATAATTTGTCGTGTCAATGCAAAGATTGACGACGAAGAAGACTGTTTCTATCGGTGCTTACGTTTGTTTTTTTGATATATCGATTTTGGTCTCTTTGTTGACTATTTCACGTTCTTACGATGACAAATTATCGTACTGTACTCGTTACTGGATCTCAGAAATTTCTTTAATTCTTTATTTGGTGTGTAAACATGGTGATATAAAGTAATAATCAAATCGTTCATTTTGCTTAGGACTCAATGGTCACTTACAAATAGTCAACAAATTGATATTAAATATTATATAATGCAAAGCATTCGACAGTTTACCACTAGTTCGGAACGCGACAACAGCTGAGAAGAACAGCTCAGAAAGCTTATAACAGCTTTCTGAGCTTCCCCCTTTTTTCCCTTGTGTGGGGACGGGTCAGAGTATAAAACTTCCCCACCGCATGCTGGGAAATAACCCGTGTTGCAAAAGTCAACAATACCCAGCACGTTTGGTGGTAGTATCGAATGGTCCGCCCGGCTAGCTACCACCCTCACATCCAAGTCCGGCGCCAAGCAGTTTTACTGTGTTCCGTGGTGTGTATGTGCCGGTGCCCGACAGGGCATTTCCTTGAATTGCCTGCTCCATCTCAGACCCTGGGGTTGCTTTCTATCACGCAAGCCTAGGGCAAAGGCATTCAAGTCACTGAAAAAAAAAAGCTGGTGGTAAAATATAGTAAGCGATAAATGTTTTTTCGAAATTTCTAAAAACAGCAATTGATTAAATATCTGTTTAAATCTACCTAATTTAATGGTGGTAGATATTTTTTGGGAGCTTGAAATGATTTACAAACACCTATCATTATGCCAAAAACCCACTCGGAGAAATTATTATTTTATTATTTGATTAAAGACCACAATGTAAATATTCATTGTTTCTAGGAATTATCAAGTCTAGTGATCAGGGCTGTCTTACCCGTGCCAAATATTCAGTAATCTGTGTGTATTCAAAATTTCTTGTTATTCTGATCTGTGTTTAATAACGTAGCTTGTTTGTACATAGTAATAGTTAAACGTACGTAATAATAAACTTTCGCATATTTGGGGTCATGGCAATCAATTGATTGTAATATTAATTTTTTGGGGTACAGAAGAGTGGCAATGTTATTTTATCGATATCAAAAATATCGACACCTTGTCTTACCTAGTGTCAGACTGTAGAGGGCACAAGGGAAATGCAGGTAGTGCACTCCCGAAACGTGCAGGGGTGCATCGGCATGGCGCTGCAGATATATTGCATCGTAAACGTGCCAGCCCTAATCCCGGTAAATTGCAAGCTGTCAGGGGTGCCAACAATTTATTGTATCGATGTAATCATTGAGATAATTCGCTAAAATGTATCCCCAGCGTACTTACGTTCTAATCAAGTAAAATAATTTATTTTGTGGGATATAATGGATACTCACAGATTGTCAACATACGAGTAAGTTGATGAAAACTATAAATCAAAGTAAAAGACACCTCACAACTAGTTAAACTCTCTCTCTCTCTCTCTCCGACTCAGCACTGGGTAGTTTAGGAGCTGAGGAGATAGGGGTTTTTGTTACACCTGTTCCTTATACCTTCATAAACGAGTACATTGGCTGAAGGGCAAACGGCTTCCATTAAATACTTGATTCCCTCCATGGATTTGGAGGCCTGACTCAGTAGTGGGTCATTTAAGGTCTGGAACGAAGACTTGACTTCCACCAATAAATATAGAAAAAAAAAGAAGTCGTATTACTTTTGTTACGTCCTGTAATTGTATGCTGCCAGTATTAAATCGACCGACATTAAATCCGACATTAAATCGGCCAATTCTCTACAAAACCATAAACAAAATAGTCGGAAGTAAATTGTAACAAGATCCAAATGTCGTGGGTTACTGATGGATCAGGCCTTTACATCCTTTTTTAATGATGGCTTTGTCTATCTGGCATTGGCACGCTATTTTTAGTCTTAGCTTCGCAAAATTAGGGTTCATTTTTGGTTGCGGCATTAAGACTGTCAGAATTAATCCTGGCGATTGGGTTGAGAGATTTCGTGGGAACTACATAAACATATCTTGTTGGTCTAGACCAACAATCCCTAGGGATTGGATTGCCGGCTTTGGGTCAGCGGGTCCCGGGTTCGATTCCAGGGTCGGGCAAGTGTCTTTGTCTAAACCAGAGTCACTTGCTCGATGGACGGACGTGCAACATCCAGAAAAGCCACAATTTGAGGTGTACACACGTAAAAATTACGACTTCAAAATAGAAAAATAATATTTATTTACGTTATGACACATAAATCATTTAATCACTTCGGAGCTCTGTTGGATTTTTATTACGCCTTGTAGAGTTTGATTCCCAGGACGGAGAGATATAGACCTACTCAGTTAAAGCCTAAAATTTTAACTAAAACCGGCGAATGTTACAGGTACATATTACTAAAGACTTTCACGACCTAGAGAACAGCAAACCTTTCGCCCCAGTGGCCGCATATTCCCCTCTGGGGAGCGTAACCAGGTCTTAGGGTGGGCAGTTTCGGTAGGTTATCAAGCGAGGTGCAATTCACGGTCTCGCACTCCAGCATTTCACATGGCTAGTCCTCACGACTAATCCATGAGGTTCACAAAAATAAGTCAGATACAGTTTCAACGGAACAGAGCTGGTTTCTCTGAACGTACTGCAACATGTTTCAATAATCAATATCTGCGTGATCAGCAATTACAATAGTAATTTTTTATCTTATCTTTTATATCGTATCAGATATGATGATTTCACCACCAACAAATATAAAGTACTAGCGACCCGCCCCGGCTTCGCACGGGTGTAATGATGAACCTCAACATTTATCAGTGTTTCTCTTCAATAGTAAGGATGTATTATACAAAAAACCTTCCTCTTGAATCACTCTGTTTATTAAAAAAAACCGCTTCAAAATCCGTTGCGTAGTTTTAAATATTTAAGCATGCCTACATAGACAGGTTGGCACAGGGTTTCATATCAAGATTTCCTTCTCTTGCAAATAGGTTTTCGGCCTTGGTATTTTCTTCTGCTGGCTCTTACGACACCCTCAGGAAGGAATGGGGTGGTGACACTATGTATTCTAAATTCATCACCACTAGATTATATGTGTACTAGCTTTTGCGCGCGGCTTCGCCCGCGTGGGCTTTGAACCCGTGCTTATCTCTATGCATATTTTTTATTAACATAAAATCGGTTATTGTGACTAAACTATGATAGTTAGATATTCGCGGACTTTTTTGTAGATTTGAAGACCTACAAACCCGTAGTACATTCATCATCAGTCATTTTGTTCTATTGCCAATAGTTTTTGCACGGCACCCATAAATAGGTTCTCGATTTTACACCTTGGTTGACATAATCGCAATTTTAATACGGATCCCTAATTCTTTTGAAAATAAAATATAGACTATAACCTTCCTCGATAAATGGACTATCTAACAGATTTTTTGAAATCGGTCCAGTAGTTCCTGAGATTAGCGCGTTCAAACAAACAAACAAACTCTGCAGCTTTATATAATAGTATAGAGTATAGATAATGCCCTCCCTACATATGGTCATTCGTGTTCGGTGCTCGTGTGTGTTATTCTTGTTTGCTATTTTTTGTTTGACTTTATTGACAAATGTTCGATCCACACATAGCCCATAATGTCAAATATGATACGCGAATAGGATAATGAAGAGAAGTGCCACCATATAAAGTAAATCCCATTATAATAATCGTATTCATACTGTTAAAGTTTACTATGTCCATTGCGTGCTCGTTAAGAGGGTTCGAGTAGTCATTCGGAACAGACGCGGCGATGCAACCCTAAATTATGCCACCCTACTGTCATCGCCATTGCTTGTGTTGTTCCACGTGATCACAGTACAAATACTTGAGACAGTAGGGCAACTTGGCATGTATTAATAATGTAGGGCGCCCTTCTGCCATATTGAGCGACTATCTACATAAGCCTGTGGGCAACTTGCAGACAGATGACCATTAGAGGTCGGAGCCTAGTGGACGATAAAGGAGGTCTGGCTCTAATTGTGTCCGTCATGTAATATACCCTCCCCGTGCTTGGGAGGGGGCGTAAAGCCGTCTGCTTAAGCTGCTATTCAACCGTATAATTCAGTCGTGAACGTAGTCAACAGCGTGGCAATTTACAGATGGTCTAACCAAGTATTTACCGGTTTGGCCATTAGTTGGGTCTTGGAGGTCAAACGACATCATCATCATTTCAGCCAAAAGACGTCCACTGCTGGACATAGGCCTCCCCCAAGGATCTCCACAAAGGCCGGTCCTGGGCCGCCCGCATCCACTGCTTTCCGGCGGCCTTAACCAGGTCGTCGGTCCACCGTGTGGGAGGCCTACCAGCACTGCGCCTTCTGGAACGCGGTCGCCACTCGAGGACTTTTTTGCCCCATTGGGCGTCGGTCCTGCGAGCTATGTGCCCTGCCCACTGCCACTTAAGTTTAGCAATCCGGTGGGCTATGTCGGTGACCCTGGTTTGCCTGCGTATCTCCTCATTTCTGATTCGATCTCGCAGGGAAACTCCGAGCATAGCCCTCTCCATTGCCCTTTTGGTGACTTTGAGCCTTCTGAAACGACAAACGACATCGCTCCGCACAAATATTTTGTAATAACTGAATTTGGAAAATGGTGAAGAAACAGGGACCGAATAGGGCCGTTAATGACATTCGTCATGTATTTATTCGGCAATAATGGTGAAGCCCTAAGATTTAATTAATTACTGTCAAACGTTAGTTTTGAGGTCAGTCTGAACTTGTTTTACTGCTTACTAAAATATTTTCTGCGGCTTCAGGTAATGCTTAAAATAATTGTTTCCATTGTATGAACAAACTGTGATATCGGATACATTTAAATCCCGACAACAATGAAAATGCGACCACTACGACGCGGCCTTATTTTGTAAAACAAAAACTAACAGAGATGATATATTAATTACAATATCTGACCGGTTATGTGCTTCGAAGGGGCACCCGTCCGTCCCAGCTGTTATTCTACTGTCTATGGCAGTCGTTACGGTAATCACTCATGGCCGTATACCAAATCATGAAATAGTTCATGATATCGGTCTTTAGACGACATTGCCATATCCTGTGTGAATATTCAAATACTGTGCCACACCGGGCAGACCAGTTGGAACAGGGTTCAAGAAATGGGTTTTTAACAAGTGTTTCTAGGTGCCCGGGGTGTCTGCCTTCTGAGAAACTTTGATCGCCTCATAATTAAACCTCACGATGGAATCTAATGGGTTGGGTACATTGTGTGTTCTAAATCCGTCACCTTGTCTATTGGGGTGTAACTAAAATTCTATTTTTTTTAAGACCAAGACGAAATTTTTCTTGAAAAAAAGTGTATGTTTACTACATCGTAGGATAACTAGACAAATAAGTCCGGAAGCTCCAAGAAATATTGTAGATCACATTATGTAAGCATTTATAAAAGTAATCAGGCATAGTTCCAATGGAACACAAGCGGTAAATTGAGTCAGAAAATCATCGCTTTCCCCCACATACTATGCAATTTAAAAAATAGGTAAACAGATCTTTCTGCTCATTTCATTAAGCTACACTTCGGCTGGGTTTAGGGATTTGGTAGGTACACCATGTTTAACCAAAATATCATATCTGTAAAGTTTCGCGAATATTTGTCATGTAAATGGGATCTTGAAATAATGGCCTCTCAAATCATACAGGTGACAATGGCGTGGCGATTTCACTGGTTTTAATTACTTTAACATGATTTATTGCGAGAATAAATCGTTGAAAAATGGTGGAGTACATTTTTGTTGTTATTGTTTCAAAATTTGTGCATTTCTGGGCATTGAATCAAAAGTATCAGTAATTCAGTAATATTGTCATCATTTTTTTCATAATTTCATCCTGGGACGCCCGCAACCATTTCTTTCCGGCGACCTTAACCAGGTCGTCGGTCCACCGTATGGGAGGCCTACCAGCACTGCGCCTTCCGGAACCCGGTCGCCACTCGAGGACATTTATGCCCCATCGGGCGTCGGTCCTGCGAGCTATGTGCCCTGCCCACTGCCACTTAGTTTGGCAATCCGGTGGGTTATGTCAGTGACCCTTGTTTTCCTGCGTATCTCCTAATTTCTGATTCGATCTCGCAGGGAAACTCCGAGCATAGCCCTCTCCGTTGCCCTTTGTATTATAGGTAGTATCTAGTTTAGTGAAATCGTTTGATGAAGGGGAAATTCGTAAAATTACTGAATTATCTCGATGTAGTGATACACTAAAATTGAAATATAAACTTCTATTTATTAGTATAGTAATTATAGCCAAATGATAATTATATGTATTTAAAACCTTTAGCGCAAAATTACAGTTTTACTGATAATATTCTGCATGTTTTTGGTTCTAATAAAATATGAGAAGTGCACGACATCTATTGAATCTGTTCAGAAGTATCTAGTTGTTTGAAGGGTTCGCTATTAGAAAAGTATTTCAGTAGATGTCACTCAGCCTTATAAAATTCAAATTGATTGACTTTTTTAAGGTTTAAGTCACAATATCCTAAATAGTTAAATTCATAATGGATAAAAAATTCATATAACATGGATTATAAAAAAAAACAAAAAAATACACTGATAAACGTTTTGTTTAGCGTCGTCGCGTCTCTAGTTTAAAAAAAAGTTATACACAAACAACATGGTGGATCAGCTGTTTTCGTTTTTAATCTCAAGTCCGAATTTGTTTTCGTAAAACGAGGAATTGTTATGGTTTAATAGCCATGTGTGAATTAAAATGGGCTCAATTGCGTCAGTGCTGCAATGGCATTGTCAGACGTGTGGCCAAATTAACCCTACGGAAAGTGTGAAGTGTATAAAATGTGGTACAAAGAGGGTGTCAAGTCATGACACTGGTATTTCGAAAGATAATTGTAGAGATTCTTCGCCAGAGTACACATCGCGTACTGGGAAGAGTGAAGGGACTACTCCTGGGTCAGAGGCGATACCGATACCCACTGAAAATAGCTTTAACAGGTGTGTACACCGATCAGTCTTTGTTGGTCATTGTACTTGTCTGAAAGAAAATATCGATTTTTCTTCGTCTATGTTTTAGGTTATATTTCTATTGTATTTCATTGTAGTGCGCACAGAGGGCGAGCTTATTATTTTTATTAGCTATTAAAGTGCTAAGTTCAGTGGTGATATGTCAGAAATATGGTGAAAATATACACTTGAAATAGCCTTCACTCATTATGTTTATAGGTATGTTGTTACAGAAACAGGTCGTTTAGGTCAAATTATTAATAGTTTTATGTTCCAGCAATTCATTTCAATCTAGATATTGTAAATCAGTTGTTCCTGGGGTAAACTATTTTATTAAAAAGTAGTTTCTTCATAAATAACCCTATAAAATACCTGAACACAAAAGAATAGGTCATTAAAAAACCTATAACTTGTTAAAACCTTGTTTAGGGTTAAGTGAGCTTATTTTTTTAATAATTACAACATTTTTTACCATACAATTACTAAATTACGTGTGTAGTGAGGGGTGTTTACTAAAACATACTAAATTGACTAAAAGTCCCACATCTAGTACAATTATGGCTAGTTTCTACAAAAACACTCGATGCTTAGAATTTAATTGGAAAGCTTTCAACCTTCAGGTAACCTATGTACTTTATTAAAAATACTATAGGGTTTCTTGTGCATTTTACTGGACAGCACCCATTATGGTTCATGATGTAATTGATGCAATTCAGTCCAAACATACAATGTACATTTTCATTCATTCATTTGCCTATTTCATGTTGCAAGTGAAACACTAGTATTTTTCAAAATGTTAAAAGACTTATAAGTAACTCCAGTCCAACTTCTAGTTCTTTAATTAAATTCTCCATCCTTAAGGTGTAAATACTTGTCATTCAAATTATTAGGATGCCAAAAAACATTAGCACTTCTGCCAACATGTGGACGATGTTTGAAGTATTTCCACCCACTGTAGCATCTTAAAGAGTGTTGGTATCAGGCAGATGGCATACTAAAACGGAAAGACCCACTACGAGAATATATAGAGAAATTTAGACGATGGCAAAATGGGTTAGAGCAGAGCTTATATCAAGTTTTATTTCACCTGCAGGTAGGTGTTCTGCTTCTTGCATACTTTAATTGCCTTTTATGACACACCCAGTATAGTTTGGGTTGGTGACATTATGTATTCTGAATCCATCAACATATGGTCAGTGAAAATAATAAAACCATGTACAGTAGGAGCAAGCTGACCCTAAGTAATGAGCTATTAACTCTTGCTCGAAATGGTCAGAGCAAGAGGGAGACTATATATGCTAATGTGTACATAGACTTGCATACTGACCATAAACTGGCCATGCATGTGTCTCCATTTTTTCGTCAAGTTTATCTTAAATTGTTAATGACTGACTTGTTTTAGTAATTTTTAGATAACTATATCTGAATTTAAAGTCTATAACTTTCTAGATGTAGATCGAAAAATTACTGATGATGCTTGATTTATATTTTAGTTGCACCCTAATACTATTTTCTTAGGCTACTGTAATCTTTCCTTTTGCTTTTCCTTGAATCTGTGAAATACATGTTTGTAACGGAGCCACAGTCTGTAATGGTTACAGCCAGACCCGTAGCTGGGCCCAATTGATTTACGTGTCCTCTGAAGTATGGAGGAGGGCAGCCATTAAAAATGGTCAACTATATCATGTGACAGCTTATTATGTGGCTTCACGGATCACTGAGAGTCGGTCAATGCCACTAAAGTCCATTGCTAGCTGTACGTAAGTGTAAGTCAAGACAGTAGCTACTAACGGGTGCCTTCGCAGCGCGTGGTCGTGCGTGGGCTCGGCCCCGACGGCCCGGCGCGCGTGGCGCTGCGCCTGCGGCCTGCGCAACGTGTCTGCCTCGTGGCGCTGCGCGGCCTGCGACGCCCTCGCACCGCACGCGCCCGTCTACAGGTAGCTTCACTCTTGTTACGAACTGACCCTGCACTGAGTAAGCAAACGACTACTGAGCGCCTAGGTGCAGCTTCCAAATCAGCAGCACTTACCTCTTCGTCCAGACATTTCACTTTGCATAGACTGAATGAGTATTTTTCCTCGTTCGTATTAATTGAGCCGATTATTTCGATCTCACTTCTTACACATTTGTTAACATAGAACAATGAACAATTACGTCTCTATTACCAGTATTCTTATAGCGTAAAACTTGGCGTTTCTAAAATGTCTTTTTAACTTCATTTTACTGACCTGTGTCTCAACGCTGTCCCAATCCCTGTACAGATTTTCCGACGATGATGACCAAGCCTCAGGGATGACGGACAAAGACAAGTATGCGCAAGGTGAGCTAGCGAATCTATCAGTTTTCAATGGTGTAGCTAGTGGCATTTGATAACGCTTTAATATGTTTTCCAGACAACACTATGATAAGATCCAATACCCTAGCCGTCCCATCATACAAGCCTTCAACGAGTTACACAGACGGCAGGCCGCTAAACTTAGACTTGCAATCTCTTCGTCTTTCTCCTACTCAGCTCTCAGATCAAGCTCATGGTGTCACCAGGTCACTATCTCACGGCTCTGTCATTAACTCTCAGCATAAATGGTGGAACGTCGAAGAAAGCAGAGGTACTATCAATAGACCAACAAGTCTTATGGTCTCCGAGAGATACGGCACCTGTAATCCTCGAGAGTCGTTCCTTAGGAGTCTCCACACTGTTACTCGAAGACCGAAAAAGTGCAACGAAAGCAAGTCCAATTGGGAGTTGAATTATGTGAAAGAATATCAGAGGGAACAGAGTAAGGCGTTGTATTTGAAGAAGTGGTCTTGTAGCAAGTGCACTTTGGAGAATTCTGGAATCAGAACGCACTGTGAGGCTTGTTTGTCCCCAAGGGTTAGTCCATTTGCGAGAATTCCTAATGCTAGGGGCTTAAGTGTAACGACATTGGGAAGGCATGAGACTGTGCCGAGAGGAGATGGAGCTACGTCCCTTCCAACGTCTGGAGGAGTAATGATCACAGTGCCAGATTGGCCAACTGGTAGCACGACGTTAAGCGCCGCGTTTAGGCGTTCAGTAAGCGCGCAGAATTCTCCAGAAATACGCCCAACGTACCGACGATCTTTCTCTGAACAGACGAACGCGGAAAGACCAGTTAGTAAAGTTGGTAAAGTGATTTCAAGTAGACGAAGCCTGAATGACTATCAGAGGTCGTTGGCAAGTTACTGTGGGAGTCTGACTAAGCCAGAAACAGGGGCAGTGTTGAAGGTTGAAGATAATCTGGAGTTGATCGACAAGGAGTGCAGTTGGGACACAAATGCTGAAGGAGTGATATACGCGCTTCCCAATAAGGGGAAGTACAAAGACTTGAATCTTCAGCTACAAGTTAATAACAACGGGACGAGATACTCTTACGTTTCGGTCCAGGATACGAAGAACGTGATGAGTAACTCTCAGAATGAGGTTTTGTATTCGAATGATATTGGTGATGGCGATTACGCGAGGATTGACGAGTTGTTGGGCACTGAGAACTGTATATCCCCAGTTATTGAGGGAGCTAGTAATATAAGGACTTCGCATATAGGCGCGACGGGGCGTGAAGGCAAAGTGTTCAATATGCTGCCATCTGTTGGGAAAGTGTCGCATAATCCTCGCGAACAATCCAAAGTGCCCTCGACCACTGTGCAGCAATCTTCCGGGTGAGTTGTTTTGATTATTGAACTTACACATAAACATTTTAATGCGGCTATAAGTCCTCAACTATAGGTGACGAGAGAAGAAAAACGTGATATAAATCCCTGTGCGGCTTAAACTAACTGGCAGGGAAAGCCATACATGAAATTGGGGAAGGTCTGACTCAGCAGTGGGTATTTTACTGGCCGGAAAAACTTCCTTTGTGCCCTTGATACAGAAGAGCAATTTACCCATAGTTCACATATAGCCAAACTAAAAACAAGAAAGGAAGCGGACAGTATTGATTCGTTATATCCTTTCCTTTCCAAGTAGCTATATGCGAGTGGTGTCAAAAGATTTACAACTTGTTTCGTGTTAATGATTTATCAGGCTTTGACATCCTTGCGCATGGTGGTACATAGTTCGTACTAGATTGGTTTTAGATCTAATAGTACGATCTGAAACCCGCATCAACCACAATGGTCTTGAGATTGTCCGAACATCGCTTTTTTGGATTACGTCGTTACCATTTCTTTTATCTACTAGGGTGTGCGTTTCCCAAGTATGTATACGCATTTTAAGCGGTACCGTCGCCCATTGACCTCGATGATCTTGTAAATAGTGAGATCATATCGTTGGCAGCCGAGGAATAACGAATTCCTTTAGGGGTCAACACTATACTTCCCTGAAAGACTCCGCAGACCTAACTCACACGTAGGAACAACACCACTCAATGGCCAAGTTATTTGGCTACGGTAATCTGTAAAGTGGAGGTGTAAGGTGTTAGCTCTCTTTCTAAATGTGCGTAATGGATTCTGAGTCATCATTATTCCAGCCCATAAATGACCCAATACTTAGTCTTGTCTTCTCCAAATATCCAAATGGAGAGAAATTAGCCTACTATACCACGCTGGCAAGACGGGTTGGTTTGTATCAGGTTTTCTTTCTCTTGCGGATGGTGGTCTGCCGTTGTCGGCTCACACGAGACCCTCAGGATGGTGTGGGTTCTGAGTACTTATGATGGATTTTGATCAGGCCGGGCGCCCGTACTTGGCAATGCAGTGCGTGTTGGTTCACGTACTCGGCAGCCACGCCAAGGCGATGCGACGTGTGTCGGGCATCGCGGGATGTGGCTCACTGGTGAGTGGTTAATTGACTGACTGATCAAATTTATTAGGGTACGGAACTGGCTGATTGCTTTTCGATGCGGTTGATTGACAGAATTAACTAATAGATAATATAGCTGATTGACTGATACTGTTGTGTAAGTGTGTCTCGTTGGTCTAGAGGGTACATGGCCCTTTGGATCAACGGGTCCCGGGTTCGATTCCGGGGACGGTTAGGTTAGGTTAGGCAAGTGTATTTGTCTAAACCAGAGGCACTTGCTCCGAGTCTGGGTCCCCGCAATACAGGTTATGCCTAGTGAAGGCGTTTAGTTTAAAAAAAAAGATGACTGATGCTTTCAGTAAGTGGCTTTGGGGCTGGCTGAAATACTGATTCAGTCGGCTTAACTGACGGACTGCGTGATTGATGGGCTGGTATTGTTCGACCAGCCAGACAGGTTGGCACAGGGATTCCTGTCAAGTTTTCCTTCTCTTGTGGCTAGCGGCCTTGAAAGTTCCTTTTGTCGGCTCTTACGACACCCTCAGGATGAAATGGGGTCACTTTAGTTTTTTCTTAATATATTTATAGTATGAGACCAGTGAACCCGTCTTCGGAAGCCAGTGGCAGCGCTAAGCCGGAATCGAACGCGCAGAAGAAGCTGACGGTGCCCATAGCGTCGCTGGACCACGACCTCAATAGCGACGAACTTCTCTTCGCTGTGGGTAAGATTACTGTTACAGAAACCTATTTTGAAACTTTCTTCTCTTCGCCTTTCTTTAAATTTCATCGTGTCTATCTCTATTTGGCCTACTCAGACCACACTGCTGATTGGGGCCTCTGCCAGTTACATGGAAGGTACTGTGCCACGCTGGCCAGACGGGTTGGCACAGGGTTTCGTAGCAAGTTTTCCTTCTCTTGCGGCTAGGTTATCGGCCTTGTCATATCTTGTTGTCGGCTCTCATACCCCCAGCATAGAATCGGGTTGTTACACCATGTATTCAAATCCAATTCAATTGGACAACCTCACCAATTCACACTATCCTGAGCGTGTCGAAAGAGGTGATTTAAGGAACTTCAGAGGCAGATTCGTCGTTTCAGCCCATAAATGACCCATTGGGTCGGGCCTCCTCCAAATTCATGGAGGGCAATTAGCCTACTGTGGCACGCTGCCAAGACGGGTTTGTATCAAGTTTTCTTTCTCTAGGTGATCTGCCTCTTGCGTTCTTTTAGTAGATTTACGACACCCTGAAGATGGTGTGGGTTGGTGACATTGTGTATTCAAAATCCGTCACCACACGGACATGGAGGCCAGTAGTGGGTCATCTAAGGGCTGAGATAACGAGGGAGTACCCGTTTCAGAGCCGAGTCCGTCGCCCACGGCCCGCAGGCCTTGGTCGTGTGGGCGCTGCACGCTGGAGAACGAGGCCTCTGCCGCCGAGTGCGCGGCCTGTGCGGCCTCCAAGCCGCAGCCCGACGGGGACACTTGGTCAGTACTCCACCTTTATGCTGGGAACGTGCAGTCTGAAGCCAGAGGTCAGGTGATCAGACGGAGATCAATGCATTCCGCACTTTCGTTTAGGTTGTCATCCTCATCATCACATTTCAGTCAAAAGACGTCAACTGCTGGACATAGGCCCCAAAGATTTCCACAAAGGCCACTCCCGGGCTTTCCGGCGACCTTAACCAGGTCGTCTGTCCATCCCCGTGGAGATACAGTCAGGGCCCACGGGGCAGCAAGTGCGGGACGGTTCACCCCGGGGGTTCACCACGTTTAGTGGGTATGACTCCGTGTCCTTTCAGAGGCGGAGGGGACTCCCACACATCCCATGTTGCCCATCCCCAGGCTGGTGGGGATAGTGCATAATGATTGTAACCCGGGTCAAAAAAAAAGGTCGTCTGTCCACCGTGTGGGAGGCCTACCAGCACTGCGTTTAGGTTGTACTGATTATTTATTTATTACTCGGGCTGCAAGGCTAGTTACATAAGGTTTATTTTTATTTTTCAGGTCATGTAGTTCCTGTACCCTGCAGAATCCTCTGTCAGCTGCTCTGTGCCTGGCGTGCAAGACTCCCCCAGTGCCCAAACACGGCCTTTCCATACCCACGGAGACAGCCCACGCTGCCAGTAAGTTTGAATTTAATGAATTTTGCTGAACAATTAATGAATTTCCTTGTGGAGGTCATTGACCTTTTGCCGCTTGTGATGGTCGTCGGGTTATTTTAATGATAATTGTTACAAATATATTGTGTTTATCTTCAGTTTGAAAAAAAAAATTATCATAATCAGCCCATAACCTGGACACAATCCCTTAAAACATGGATTTGGTGAACAATAGAGATTATATAGGTAATCATGTTTTAGAATTCATAGTCCCACCGCCTCATTCCAGCCAAAGTGTCGTAAGTGCCAACGTCTGGCCAGTGTGGCACAGTAAACTAAGTTCCCTTCTTGTAAATAGAGGAAGCCCGAGTCAATAATGGGTCATTTTTGGATTGAGTAGTTGTAGTAGGTTTTATGCATTGAAATGAAACACATTTTACAAATATATATATAACTAGTAGCCCGCCCCGGCTTTGCTCTTGAATCACTCTATCTATTAAAGAAAACTGCTTCAAAATCCGTTGCGTAGTTTTAAAAATTTAAGCATACATAGGGACGGACAGACGACGGCGACTTTGTTTTATACTATGTAGTGATGAACAAAACACCCCGCTTGGTGACGAATTAAGAACACACTGTGTCACAATCTGACGTGAGGGTGTCGTAAGGAGCCGGCAAAAGGAACTGACAAGGCCGGTAACACCTTGGAGAAGGAAAAATTGAGACGAATCTCTGTGCCAACCCGTCTGGCCAGCGTGGCATAGTAGGGCTAATTGCTCTCCATGTGACTGGAGGTGGCACGAGTCAACAGTGGGTCATCTATGGGTTGAATAGTAGTAGTAGACATGTCTGCCGTGGTTCAGAAAGAGAGAGAGAGAGAGAGAGAGACGTTTCCCTTGAGCGAGCATGACGGTAGTGCGTTGGTTGTGACAGGTCCGGCCCAGGCCGCCCCGCGCCGCGTCGCCAGGCCAGCCCTGGACCAAGCCAAGTGAGTGTCGTGCCTTCTTTCTTCTTCTAGGGGCTAGATGTGCTGCCTTTAGATACCAGGTCCCGGGTTCGATTCCGGGGTCGGGCAAGTGTCTTTGTGTAAACCAGTGCCACTTGCTCTGAGTCTGGGTGTCATTTGTGCTTGTGAATCTCATGTTTGTTAACGGTCACCGCGGTACAGGTCATACCTTCCGAACATATTGTCCATCGTAATTCATTTAGGTCAACAATTGTAGCAGCTAATAAAGGAGAGTTTCATTCATAAATACGAGTCCTAATGCGACGTTGCAGTTTGGGTGTTTTACATAAATAATCATGACGTCATCCGTCAGATGACATGTCATCGTTGTGGTTATGGATTTCGAATACATAGTGGCATCACCCTATCCTGAGGATGTCATTAGAGCCGACAAAAGGAAATGTCAAGGCAGAAAAGCTAGCCGCAAAAGAAGGGAAACTTGAAAAGAAACACTGCGGCAACTCGTCAAGCCAACGTGACACATTAGGCTGATTTACCTCCATGAGTTTCGAGGAGGTCTGAGTAGTGGGTACCTTTACTATTAGGGAGAGGCCAAACGAGCGTAATTTTGTTAATTGTGAGTCGCGTAATTTCTGCCGCATTCGATTTCATACAAAAGTCCAGTTCGTGCCAACAGAATTACTGTGACCGAGATTACGCGAGTCGCAACTCACAAAATTACGCTCGTTTGTCTTCACCCTAAAACTACAGATCGATTGCGTTAAACAAAGTCTGCTAGCTCGTTATTGACTCTGTAAACAATTAAACCATAACGCGAACAACACACAGAGATGATGGGTTCTTTCCGTTACCATAGACACCCTGCCCCTGGTAGACCTCCCTGACAAACCGACGCAAGAGTGGCGTTTTAGGCTGCGGTGTTCTCCCAAGGAGCAAGGAGTCCTTCCTCCGTGGAACGGGGCAGTAATATGTTGCTTGCAGGGAGTGGGCGTGTTCGGAGTGCACGTTCGTGAACAAGGTGTCCCGCTCGTGGTGCGAGATGTGTCGCTCGGCCCGCGCACGGCTGCTACCCCCCGCGCCTTCGCACGCGCCGCTCGACGAGCGTGAGTCCTCTGCCTAGTTCGCCTCGCGATTAGACCACACAAGGAAATACAAAATATGACGGTCTCATGACCAACGTCGGCCTCTAGGTGATACTACTAGCCCTTTGCTGTGTCCAGGTCAGTAGACCATCGATTTCGAAGGAGGTCCGACTTAGTAGTGGGTCTGCGCTAAAGAAACGCAGTGCCGCGTGGTCACGGATTAAGAATACGTAAGGTCACCAACCCATACCGGGTGGCGTGAGAAGCAGATTACCTAGCCGCAAATTAAGGAAATCTTGGTACAAACCCTGTACCACATCTATTTTCCCCTTTCCCCTTTTCTGAATTTGGAGGAGCGCCAACTCAGTAGTCGGCCATTTGTGGGCTCAAACTCAAGAAAAAAATTATTTACGTAGGTTTTATCACAAAACTCTTATAAACCGTTATATTTACAGTTACCATTATCATCATCTTACGACCCCTGTCCCACGCCAAGTGGCAGTCTCCATACACACCTATCAGTCGTCATATCTACAGTCACACCTTCCATACACAATTTCTCATGTTTACAATCCATCCATCTCTCTTGATCTTCCACTACACTTACCTCCACCCACATTCATGCTGAAACTACCACCGGTTCGGAATGCTGCTGTACAGAGAAGAGCCGGCAAGAAACTCTGTAGTTGCTTTTTTCAAATCAATGGGTTTGTTTACAATTACAATTAAAATTACCATTATCATCTTACGACCCTTGTCCCACGCTAGGTTCACATCTTTCATACACAATTCCTCAATACCTCTGAAGGCTAAAACAACTAGCTTATGCGCGTGGCCTTAAATCCCTGGGCGTTGCATGTAGCCCATGTTACCCAAGGGTAATATCCTAATATTGAAAGTTTATTTGAAATCGTTCCAGTGTTTTATTTTTATAGGTTACAAATATTTGTTCAAATAGAATGTTAGTTTATGCGTATAGCAATTTGGTTGATGTGACAGCTGACGACTCGGACAGCGAGAGTCCGGAGAGTGTCCCGATGGAGATACTCCGCTTGAGCGAAGAGACGCACGCCTGGACGCAGTGGCAGGAGGTCCTGGCGCAGTGTGCGGCCGTGAGTACTGATTGGGACTGTGAGGTTTGAAAGGGGTTCAGAAAAAAATCACGGCGTGTATTGTAAGATTCTTTGTAGGTGCTAAAAATACACGTGATTTTTAATGGGGGTGGGAAAAAAAAAGTCTGAGACCAGCCGTTAGTCTGCTTTCAAATAAACAAACATGTAATTCACAAACACAAATGCCATCAGGACCCCGACCCGCGACGAGAGGTTATACCCGGTGGAGGGGTTCCGCCTTCAAAAGAAAAGCAAAGTGTGATGTGACTTAGTGGAGGGCGCTGCCTTAGAAGAGCCTCTGTCCGCAGACGGGGCAGCCCTTCGTGGACGCGTCGTTCCCGGCGTGCGCGCGCTCGCTGTACTACGGGGGAGGAAGTGGTGGGGATGAAGGGGGTGGGGGCGAGGGGGGAGGGGCCACGCGCTGGCTGCGGCCGCACGAGCTGCACGCGGACGCGGACCACCGCCTGCCGTGGGGCGTCTTCCGGGACCCCAGGCCCTCCGACATCTCGCAAGGTGGGCTCTCCTACCGGTGGCCTTGCCCATGAGGCTGATCACCCAGCCGCAATACAATTAATAGCTCGTATTGCCGGAGCGTGACCGGGAGGCTACTATCCGAAATATCCTAGTAATATAATATATGCATTCACATACATGTAAATATTTCTATGAATAACTAGACAACTATTTATTCCGTCTTATACAGTGTAAAAATTGGGTTAAAAGATAGGTCACAAATGGATAAATACATAAATTAAAAAAAAAACCTGTAGACATCCAAAGTCCTCACTGCGGATGGCTACAGGGCTAAAAAGCGTAGACCTAAAAAGCATTGCTTTTTTAATGACTGATGTTTTTTATAAATCATGTATAGCAAATATAATAAATAATAATGAGTATGTAAAAATAACTACACAATAGATGTAACAGAACGAACAGAACGCGTGTAACAGCTAAAATGCTCAAAATACACATGGACAAAATCGTACTCGAAAGATATTTGACAAATTCAACGTATTTTCCTCAGGTGTTCTCGGGAACTGCTGGTTGTTGTCAGCGTTAGCAGTACTGGCCGAACGGTCCTCCCTGGTTCGGGGGGTAGTCGTTAGGGGGGAGCCCAGCGTGGGCGCCTACCAGCTACGGCTTTGCAAGGACGGCCGCTGGCTCACAGTCACCGTGGATGACTTACTGCCAGCCAATAAGAAGGGGCATTTGGTATATTCGCAGGTATGTTATATTTCTGGAGATTTCCCGTGCAGATATGATAGTCTATACTTTAACATAGATGTTATAATGACAAACGGGATCGTCACCCTCTGAAGTTAGACGTTAGAACTCGATGTTATAATTCTAAGGCCTCTAGAAACCGGTCAAACCCGACGATGATTTACGTATAAGTAAAAAAATATATTGCATGTATTTTTTGTAAGTAGTATTAAAAATAAAACATAACTTCGATCAATTGTATTCCATACTATCCGCCGCCACTATCTTCCTATTATTCAAATCCAGGCGAAACGAAAGCAGTTGTGGGTGCCGTTGATCGAGAAGGCAGTCGCAAAGTTACATGGATGCTATGAAGCTTTGGTCTCTGGAAGAGCTATTGAAGGTAAGATGCACACGGTTGGTAATCTGATACTGACATTGTATTGTGTTTTCTAAAACGTTTTTGGTAATAAAAATGTAATACGGATTGTATACGTTCGAGTTTCTTTATCATACGTTAATCATGCTGCTAACAGTATTCCTTACGAATTTCGATATTTGTAAGTATAGTAGCCATACGTGAAAAATATTAAGCACGTATGGATTATTAAAATAACATTCTTATTTAGGTTAAAAGTAGAAAAAAAAAGACTGAGAATGGCACCCTGTGGTGCACCTACTGCAGTAAATTAATTGTATATGTCAGTTTATTTATTTGGTTGGAATTAATTTTGTTCGGGGGCTTTATTAAGATTTTCTTTAAGGTTTTTTTGTTCTAAGCTTATACATATTTTCTCTATCTTATCTCTATATTTTTTTTATCGAAAATGAATAAATGAAGAACTTTGTCAAAAGCTTCGTCGAATTCCAAAATATACATATCAGCATTAAAATTATAATGCTAGTTTTCATTGTAAAATGAATTTTAGCAAATTTAATTGAATCCTATGGATTGTTGAACCGGGCCCCCAGCGTGCCTTTGGACACGATGCAGTTGCCAGTTTTAATCAGCTAAATGAATTAGTCCTCCCAGGATTTGACCAAGACCAAAAACATATGGCATAGTTTCCGAACGGACGCTAATGTATACGTTTAGCAAAACTGTCAATCGGCGGCACGGCGATTGTCGAATTGGCGTCCAAAGTATCCGATGCGCGCCTCGCAGGTCTGTGCACGCTGACGGGCGCCCCGTGCGAGTCCGTGTCGCTGCAGGCGGGGGGCGCGGGGGCCGGGGGCGGCGCGGGGGGCGCCCCCCTCGAGCCCCTGGACCGGGACCTGGTGTGGGCGCAGCTGCTGTCCTCGCGCCAGGCCTGCTTCCTCATGGGCGCCAGCTGCGGGGGCGGCAATATGAAGGTGGGTGAGGCGGGTGGGTCACTGTACTGCTAAGGCAGCGTTGACACAAGCCCCGCTCCGCAGGTGGACGAGGAGGAGTACCAGCGCCTGGGCCTGCGGCCGCGCCACGCGTACTCCGTGCTGGACGTGGCCGAGCTGGAGGGGGCGGGGGCGGGGGGCGGCCCGGCGCGGCTGCTGCGCCTGCGCAACCCGTGGGGGCACTACTCGTGGCGGGGCGCCTGGGGGCCCGCCTGCCCCCGCTGGACCCCCGCCCGGCGCCACGCGCTGGCGCTGGCCCGGCCGCAGCCCGAGCCCGACCGGGACCACGCCGTCTTCTGGATCGGCTTCGACGACGTGCTCAAGTAAGCGCCCCCCGGGAGGGAACGCCGGATGGGAGTGAATGCAATGCAGCGACTGACGTGCCTCTGCCGCAGGTACTTCGACTGCATCGACATCTGCAAGGTGCGCGGCGGCTGGCACGAGGTGCGCCTGGCGGGGCTCCTGCCGCCCCTGGCCTCGGCCCGCCACCTCACGTGCCTGCTGCTCACGGCCACGCAGCCCACCGAGGTGGACTTCACGCTCTTCCAGGAGGGCCAGAGGTGCGGTCCTTTTACTGCCAGATCGGATATGTTTGGCTGGCAGGCCCGGAATTTTGGTGATTGAACCCTAAATACGCACAGAGTCGAGGTCTCTTCCTAGACACAGTCATATCACTAGACTGGTTATATACCGAGCCAAAGAAGATGAGTTCATCACAAGAATCTATGAAGTAGATCATATTATTTGATTCGCTATTTCTATTTTTCGCAAGTAAATAATAAAAAGTTTGCTCATTACGAGCTAACTTTTTCCATGTTTGCAGCTTACTTAAAATCACCATTCACCATGTATATTCTTCTTGTGGCCCCGAGCCCAAAGCTTTATAATCCTAGGTCTAGCCGTTATTGGAACCAGTGTCTCAAATATGAATTGATTTTTCCAGGAATTCTGCAAAGAGTCAGCGCTCACAGTTAGACCTATGCGTGGTCGTATTCAGAACGAAGTCCGGACCGAACGCACAAATTGGGAAACTCGTGGCGCATAGCAAAAGACAGGTAGGTGTTATATGTTACATCACAGTGTATATGTGTTACTAGCAGACCCGGCAAACGCTGTTTTACCATATGAATAATTAACGCCCCTTGTGGGTAGAATTTCGTAAAATCCGCTTTTAGCTAACCTCTACTCAGTGAAAAGAATATTCCTACCAATTTTTTTCAACTCTCTAGGTCTTATGGTTCCCGAGATATCGTGATGGGTGACTATGGGTACGTTCCACTTGGCGTTCACAACGCCTAAAATGTTCATTCAGGCCACATGGCGACCACGATCGTTGTGGTCGCGGCGAAAACGTCATTGATGACGTCATTACTTATACTCACGCCAAGCTCACGACGCCCCATCTCAAAAGGTGGTTCGTTGTGAGCGTTTTGAGAATTTGAGCGCCAAATTTAAAAACTAAAAGCAGAAACATGGCGTCAATAACAATATCGTTCTTTTGTACCGAACAAGATCGGACAAGACATTATCAAATCAATATTATGTGGTCAAACTTTTCGTTTTTCACGATCAAAGATTTGTAAAATTCTATTTCTTTCTTTATCTGACCTGGACGAACTAGTACTTTTATTTTAACGCACCAACTAATTTCAAACTGCCGCCGATATAGGCATTTTTATTAAATACGATCATAAATTAGTTAAATATCCTCCTTGAAAATTAAAGTATATACTTTTTTTTTAATAAATCATCTTAACCTATATGTAATGCAACTTATTGATACCAATTACAAATTGTAATATAACGTCATCAACCTTTTGTTTAGTTTTTTTAAACGCGCCATTTTTATTATTTAAATGAACGCCCAAAACGCTCCAAAATCCATTCCACTTGAGTAAATGATTGTGACTATTTGTGACGCCCAGAACCAAGTGGAACGGCGAAAACCGTGGTCGTGAGCGTGGTCGTTGTGAGTGCTAAGTGGAACGCACCCTATATGCGTGGAGATCTATATATCTTTATATATATAATTCTACTGTATGTGTGTATATCATTTAACTCTTCCTAAACGGCTAATGGGGCAGATAGGTCCTCGAGCGGCAATCTCATACCGGAAGGTGCATCGGTGACCTGGTTGAAATCCGTAGATTTCGTTGAGACTCGCCTCGCCCACAGGTGCGCGGCTTCGTGGGCTGCCACAAGATGCTGGAGAAGGGCTTCTACCTGGTGGTGTGCCTGGCCTTCAACCACTGGCACGAGGGGGGAGGGGGGGCCTGGCCCAGGCACGTGCTGGCCGCCCACTCGTCCAAGGCGCTGGGCGTGGCCCGGCCCTCGCCGCAGCCTCACCTGCTGGCCGACGCCATCATCGGCCTCACGCTGGCCAGGGGGCAGCGCCACGAGGGCCGCCAGGGCATGACGGCCTACTACCTCACCAAGGTGAATGTACCGCCTAGCGTGGGCAGATGATAACGGCACCTTTAAATATGACCATTGTTTAGTGGGAATAGGGACCGCTGCTTAAAAGCGAAACGGCCACAACACAAAATTATTAGCAAATACCTTTATTTTAAAAATTAAATTAAAAATTTAAATAAACCCCCGACACAATAACTTTTAAAAAGTAAAAAATGAAAATAAATACTTCGCGTTGGGGGACCACTCCCACTTATATATTACCTGACCCCTAGTCCCCCAACGCGAAGTATTTATTTTCATTTTTTACTTTTTAAAAGTTATTGTGTCGGGGGTTTATTTAAATTTTTAATTTAATTTTTATTTTATACTTTTTATAGGTACATACTTATTATAATGTAGATTTTGTTAAATTGCACGTGATGGGCTTTCATTTGAGACCCCACTCGATTATATTTGCAGACATTCGGTTATTCTTCCCCACTTTCACCCCTCATAACTTTTAAACGGCTCACCCGATTTTCATCAAACATGTCTAAGAACACTCGCCCGTAACTCACCTGTCATACAAAAAAAACTTGATTGAAATCGCTTCATCCGTTCGCGAGCTACGGTGCCACAGACAGACAGACACGTGAAACTTATAACACCCCTCTTTTTGCGTCGGGGGTTAAAAATCAGGCCATCATCACACTGGTGAAAATTGGCCTGTATACCCTGATTTGATTTTTATTAGGTTCCTTCGATAATTCAGATGGGTGGTTAAATTGGAGATTTGGTAACTAAGGAGCACTGGGACTCACCAGCATCGCAGAGGTTGTGGTTATGGAGGATCCTCCATTGCTTATGATAATTTCTTCTCAGTATCTTGCTGTTTAATTTATGATCGTAAAGTTATTTTATGACTACCTCCCACTAGTAATCCGTTGTTCAGAATGATATATGAATATGACGCACAAGCCGGCTAGGGATGGAAAAGTGGGGCGTGTTTGTGATATGTAGGGATGGGAAAGGATTCAATCTTTAACCAATCCGAATGTTCAGGGCTGTGGGGATTAGAAACTCGCTCATGGCACAGCAACGTACAAGTGAACTGCTCATAAGCATGTCTATGTGATCCCGTTTCAGGGTTGGGCCGGTCTGGTGGTGATGGTGGAGAACCGGCACACGGACAAGTGGATCCACGTGAAGTGCGATTGCCAGGAGAGCTATAACGTGGTGTCCACCAGGGGAGAGCTTAAGACCATCGATTCTGTGCCTCCATTGCACAGGTGCGATATAGTTCCTTTCATGGGCGCAATGGAATACATCTCCAATCTAATTTAACGTATAAACTTCTCGTGTCACGGTATTTGTTATTAAACTTCTCCGAAATGGCTCAATCGATTTTCGTGAAATTTTATGTGCATATCGGTTTGCGAATCGGATAACATTCTATTTAATTACAGTCGTCGTCAGATATATTGTAGCAGACAATGTGACCAAATACTTCTGAACTGTTTAAAATGTCAATAACTCCCAAACATTACACGTTATCATTAATATCTGAACATTCAATTCTTCATTAATATCTGATCAGATGCTTATCAATAATTTCTTAATTCTTTTATTGCAATTATAACAATGAGTGGTGCCGCAAATAGTGCATGGCACATGCAAGCAGGGTCGCGACGTGTGAAAGGCTCGGCAGTGCCGTGCGTGGTTGCAGGCAGGTGATCATCGTGCTGACGCAGCTGGAGGGCAGCGGAGGGTTCTCCATCGCGCACCGCCTCACGCACCGCCTGGCGGCCGCGGCCAGGCTGCACGACTGGGCGCCCGCCAAGGACCAAGGTAGGCATCCAGGGTGAAGGTCGATGGTGCCTTGGGGAGACGTGGCTATAATCTCGGGTGGCATTGCAGCCGCCTCGCTGGCGTCGGAGCCCCGCCACCGGCCGCCCCTGCCGCGGCGCCTGGCGGGCCTGCACGCGCCCAGGCTCATCACGTAGGCCGCGAGGGAGGATCTGCGGGCCCACTTGACACATTCCGTCACATCCAGAAGAGGAGATTAGTATCTTTCTAACGAGGTTCACTGCACGTTTCTAAAGTATTAAAGAAATGTTCATATTATTGCTAAATCTATAAGCGTTAAACCCATCGCAAATATTGAGATGTAACTTTTCTACCACTTTTTAATCGCCTCCGCTGCCATCTGTCGGGATCTTTCGCTAATAGAGTTAATGCGAAAACGCATCGATAGATGGCAGTAACACAAAATATTTAACAAAATAACTTTGAAAAGCAACTAAATTGCATTTTAAGTTCAGTTCACTATGAAAGGTATGAAAAAGTCGCCTTTGTATGTCCTCTTTTCTTTTCAAACCTTCATTGAATACCAAGTTATTGATTCTAAGGCGCAATTGTTACACTGTAAAAATATTTGTTTATGTAAATTCTGCGATAATGCACACAGACAATTGCAAGAGAAATTACACGATACTAAAAACTAAAAAAAAAGAGTTAACAATTGAAACTAAAACAGGACGTTTTTATCAAAATGTGTATGTTGACGTAAATTCGTGGACAAAACTAGTAATATTTCGTTTTGCTTTCGCAACGATACGATATTCAAAATGGCGGCTCACTTAAAGTTGGTGTACGCGATTATTTAAATATTATTTTACTATTACTCAGCTCACACATGACCCGCTCACTGCACGTCACGTTCCATGAATGGTAATTACTCCAAAAAGTTTCAAGATTTCCTTATTTTACGGCCTTGTCATTATTCAAACTGTATTTTTGTCAATAATCATATAGTTTTAGAAAATAAATGACGTAAATACTCTCTTGCAACTGTCTGCGATTAGTGGCAGTACATTACTTAGAGGACACTTGTAAGTAAATTGATATTTTCTCGTACGCGAAATTCACTAGCATGAGCGCATTGTATGTAGTAGGTTACAAATGATCAAACATAAAACCAATAGAGTAGGAATAGCGACGCAAGAACTGCGTAGAATATTGTGCCTGTTCTTTTGAATTGTACTTGGCTAGCACTGGACAAATATTTCTTTAAGTTTGAGTTTAAATGGGGAGGATGATAATTTTCCAATGGTTGAGCGAATTTTCTACAAATATACCTAAGAATACGCGATTGAAACTAAATCAACATTGGTTCATCTATTAAGGACACAGACATACCGTTTAGATACTAAGTATTACTTTGTTGAAACTTTTTTTTTAAACTAGTGCTGGGGTCACTTGGTGTAACCTGTATCGTGGGGGCAGTTTACAAACATGTAATTCACGAGCACAAATGACACTCAGACTCCGAGCCAGTACCTCTGGTTTAGACAAAGACACTTGCCCGACCCCGGAATCGAACCCGGGTCCCGTTGATCCAAAGGCGGCACATCTAACCACTATATTTTGGCCCGATTGTTTCAGTAATCGTCAAAATTGGGGCTTGGATTTTAAGAGGTTTTTTTTTATATAAAGGCAATGATGTTACAAGTAAAAATGTTGGAACATCATTGTATGAGGGTACATAAAATAGACGAATCAATTATGTATTTGTTATGCTTAACAGAACAGTGCGCAGCTTTTTGAAAACAACTTGACGTCGCAACGTACAGTCCGCGCCCATCTTTATGGCCGCTCTGAATGTAGCCGTGGGTACGAGCTTGCGCATGGTACATTTCATAACCAATGCGAACGTAGCTCACTCACACTAACACGCGGGTGGCGAGGACGCTTGCGGGTACATGCAGAGCGGCTATAAAGATTGGCGAGGACTGTACAATAGTAATAATGTGAGGTATGTGTGTAACTTTGACCAACCGTTGAAGAAACCCGCCCCATGTTTATTTTTGCACAATACATTTTAAATAGTATGCTAAATTATATAATTACGACTGAACATAGATATTTTTTACTAAAAGTCTCGTCTGTACATTTTCGTTTTTCAGTGTTGTAGGAGTAAAATTAGTAAGTTACACATATTTTTCTTGCGTACGGATAGTATAAATAATAAGGAATGAGCATTTATATATATATACATACATTTACTGTTTATATTTCCATGACAAGAAAATTCAGAGCTACGTCTGTACGTGTTGAAAAATTGGCGACCGATAATATATAATAATAAAATCTTTATGAATAATACTTTGCGTTATCTAACGTATTTATGCATAAAGATATACGTTAGAGGGAAAAATATTGATATGTGTATATATCGTTGCTTTAGGAACCTAAGCATTCACTTAATGCTTATTATGTATGACACACGTTCGATTATGTGAAGGTATGTATCGAAGGCTTCGTGTGATACTAAAAATATAGATTTATTTTTAAACTTGCGGCTCGCCCCGGCATTGCACATGTGTTTAACAAAAAATCAAAACGAATCAATTTTATTAAGGTTTTTGAAAATATTCTACGATCATCAGGGATAATGTAGGATTTTAATAGTGAAATAGTTTTTTATGAGCATATTCAATGCAAACAAACAAACAATAAAATCTTTCCTCTGTATAATATTATTATTACTTATTGTTCGCTAATTGCTCCCACAAGCAGATTTTGCAGAGAAGCAGGTTTTGTTTTAACGGCAAAAATAAAACATTTGCCAAGTTCGCTTTCTTTAGCGATTTCGCATAAATTCTTTGATTGGCCGTAAATTTTTGAACGTCATGTATTTGAATACTCAGTGTATTGTGCTTTAAAACAAAACGTTTTTGAACGTTATAGTGCTGTTTAGGTCGTTGTAAATATTGAATTCGCTTTGTAATATAGATTTAGATTCGTTTGTCGATGTAGCACGTGCATATAATAAAAGACACATGGAATTCATTAGATAGTTCTAGTTCATTCCACGAATACTCATTATTTATTGTTAGTGTACGAGTTTTTTTAATACAGGGGTGTTTTTTTAATTTGGGACCTGATTTGGTGACGGTTATAAAATGATTGTTGACTGACTCATCAAGAGGTATCCGCTGTGAGTCAACATGATCGAGGTCCGACCCTAGTAGTGGGTCGAGGTTTTAATTCAAATATCAACCCTATGGTGAGAGAATAAATTGTATATTGGGTTGTTTATTCGGAAAATGATAATCGAAGCCTTTGGTGCAGAATAGAACCGCTCTTTATACTGTAAGTTTGTTATTTTGTATGATGTTATGAATCTTGCCATTATTTGCTTTACAACGATAAGTATTTGTGATTTTATTCCTTAAAAAAGTAGATTTTAGAGCTTTTGTGTGGCCGGTAATTATTATTGTAATTTGTGCAATATTCTTTGTTACGTTAAGGTGCGTATCGACTAGACGGTGCTTTTCGAGCATTCTTGAAACATACTTGAATTTAATAAAATTTGCCTTGCGTTATTTCTTAGTGTTATTTTTAAATATTATGACCCGCACAATTTTTGTTTAATAAATGTGAAAGTTTGCGTAATATATATTTTTAATTAATTCTGATTTCCATAGAGTTTCTTTATGACTAGCTTACGCGCGGCTTTTCCCGCGTGAGCTTTAAAACCATGTTTAACTCGGCTTCGCCTATAGTATATTTTATTCATAGATAATATAGCATTCTAATGGTGAATGATTTTAATTGGTCTAGTAATTTAGACTATTCGCTACAAACATACATAGGTACTAGTATTTTCCCTTTATACAATTATAATTTCAGTTACGGTCTTGAATTGAATTGAAGGACTAACGCTATGAATTAATATTCGACGCTACCAATTAGCGTTGAACTCAGTGTTTTGAACTGTCATAATATGTTATCGTAGCTCAATTAGTTATTCGACCGGAGATGTAATAAATGTTGCGAAAATAATAAATATATCCAAACTAAATTTAAAAAAAGAACAAAATTATGTCTTATGTTTCGTATCTTGTGGTCTGGTTTTCGGTCTTGTTATTTACTATTGTCGACTCTTACTTAGTCACCCCATTCCCATTCCATCCTGAGGGTGTCCCTCAGGATGGAATGGGGTGACTAATCGACCGCTGTACATTGTATCTCATCATGTAGATTAACATACTCTATAACACGTGATATTTGAATATTTTAAGGTCATTATTATATCACCGTAGAGTAAAAAAACTAAAACGAAATAACTACTCTGTAAAAATAACTAAAACTGTCACTGCGTCTAGTTAAACCCGTTGAAAAGTCACGTGATCTTGCCGGGTTTTAACATAGGACCTAATCCCGAAGCACATTTACGGAAACTGCAGAAATACTACTTTAAAAATAAAGATATCACCATTGTAGGATTTTCACAAGGCAAGTCCTTGTGAAAAGCCCGAGCCCGAGCGGTATGTTGCGTTACTGTAAATGTAAAGATTCTTCTAAGCACGTACCTCGTAGGTAATTAGGCCATTATCAAACTCGCGCATTAGGTACTTTACCTCATAAAATATATGACATAGTGCTAATTTAACGAAAAACTATTGACATAATTTAAAGGAGACTAAATCTCGAAGTTAACTTTTGATACATTCTAGTGAGCGACAACCTTAACTTTTAGTGTTGTTTAGATGGCTAATATGTAAAAAATATATTGTTTAGTGAGGCGTTAATAATCTTTGATATGATTTAGTGAGCGCTAAGCTTAGTCAACTTCTGATATAGTGATCCACACCAACTTTGATGAAAAGTTTTGATATAACTTTGTTTGTCCTCGATTCTCCATCGCAAAATGATACGTTACAGTATATCGACGATAGAGCAGATAAGCCACGGGCACATATTTAAAAATCGTGCTGATTTGAATATATTGTGTTATTGGGGCGTAATGAATGACAGTTACAGTCCTCGCCAAACTTTATGGCCGCTCTGAATGTAGCCGGCGGCGTCGGTACGGACTTGCGCATCGTACATTTCATAACCAATGGGAACGTAGCACACTCACGACAACGCACGGGAGGCGAGGACGCTTGCGGGTGGAAGCTGGCGTGCCCTGCGGCGGCTACATTCAGAGCGGCCATAAATTTTGGCGAGGACTGTGCCATACGGCGGCGCGTGAAACTTCTTCTTTTTATTAGACGGTAGTTACATAATAGTTTTTTTTTTATTTGGCACACCTCAGTTGTTTGAAAACAATTTGACGTTGCCCAGTGTCAGAACACCGGATAAAGTAATTATTTGAATTTGACATATATAACCGCCGTATTTTATGGCCGTATGTTTTTTTTTTTTTTTTTTGTAATTTTAGCTGATGCCCCGCCCTTGTTCACTTTTTCAACGTAGCATAAATACGTCTGTTGTCTTCGTTCTTGTGCAATAAGAAACAGAGCACTTGTACGGTTGTGTTAGAGAATCGACGGCAATTTTGTAGCATATTGACGCTTAAATTATGTGTTAGTTATAGGTGGATGCATGTTATTACTATAATATGGATAAGTAAGAAAATAAAAATATTTAAATTTGATCTCTTTGTTTAATTGTTTCATTTTAGGGAAATCAAATTAAGTATACCACATCTTGATAGTTATTAAGCCCCGCCGCACATGCTCACACTCGCATTGGCTGTCACGAGCCGTGTGCGAGTGGCAGTATATAAAACCTATGGCGCAGTACCAAACTCCGCATGTACGCGAGTGCGTCGCGTGAGAGCAAATGCGGAGCTAGGTACTGCGCCATAGGTTTTAGTATCACACGCTTTGGCAGATTAGAAAAACGAATGCATAGCATTGACACGACCTGTCAATGTCAGTATTTGTCTATACTACTACCGAAGAGTACGTGTCGAAAGTCCCCCAGTCCTCAAGAGGGGCTTCTATACATTTTAGCGTTACGAACACTATTAGCGATGCTAGGAGCTATTAGTCTGTGATCAAATTAAAAATAGAACTATAATTTAAATTAATTATGGCCCTCTTGCAATAAAAAAGCACATCTCTCTAATTACATCGTACAATTTTGCTGTGTATTTTTCTTATGAAAATTGTCAAGCGCACGTTGTCACAAAAACGCGGGAAAGGGGCGTAGTACGCATAAAATAATTGAAGCGTAGCACGCTTCAATTATTTTATCTGTGAAGAATCTGTGTGTGAATTAGGATCCATGGTTTCTCGAGCTTTTCAATTTCTCGGGTCTCGAGGATAATTTGTCGAGACTTCTCGGGTTGTCGAGAAATTTACATTTACGTACGTTTTCTCATATTATTTGGTTCCATTTACGTCAAAAATTCTGTGGTTTCCTCTCAAATAAAAGTATCAAATTAATTATAAAACTCATCGATTTTATTAATAATATGAATAATTAAAAAAAAAACGGAAAAAAATATTATTCAGACTCATAATTTTATTTTATTATAATGACAGCACCATGTTTGGCTGGTTATTTAGAAAAAAAAAACGACTTAAATCTTGTAAACAAAATTGGTTCTATAAAACACGAAAGAAAACTTTAATATCTAAAACTCAGGTAGAAGGTAAATGGAAATTATAATTAAATTACAACCATAGCACCATTTATGGCATGTTAATTAGAATACAAACAAATAAAAACTCTGCATGTTTAATTTCTACAAAGTACATGATTTCTCGAGTTCTCGAGCTTGATTTCCCGGGAACAAAGCCCAACGATTTCCCCTAGTGTGTGAATGGCCCCTAGTGTGAATATTATATTCTTGAACATTATTTAATATTCAAAAGATTTCTAGCGGAATGGAAAAGGTGACATTTACAGCACGACCCTAAAAAATGTGAACTATATGCCAACCAATAAGATAGAGGAAATTCCCTCCATGTAATTGAACAGTGGATATATATAGCCATATATTGTCCTGCTGTATATTTTCTAAATAAAAATTAAACTTCTGATGGTGAACTTAGGCGGCATGTATAAGGATTCTTCAATTACGGAAGACGTTTGTACGTAGGTACTTTTTAATTGGTTTGTTTTTAAATTACTTCCTTCATAAGATTTCGCGGAAAAATAATAACAGTGGGCATAATGGCGTTGCGTTTTATTGTTCACACAGAATCAATGCGAGTAATAAATAACAATTTAGCTATTATTTATCTGACCTATAACTATTATAAACGTGAAAGTTTGTAAGACTATGTTTGTCACTCTTTCACGAAAAACTTTGTTAAAACAGATTTTTGAATTTTTTGGAATGCGAAGCCGCCATTTAACTATATAAAACTGTCTTTTTATAATGGATTGATTGTAAATAATATATAATTTATATTTTCGAGTGCAGTTTGTGAGGTGCATCGTCTACAACAATTGTGACTATGACTTCCTCTATTTTATCCCACTGGGTAATTGCATGGTGCATATCCCCGCCCTACCCCTGGAACACGCGGACCCATAAACCCCCAGCGTACCTACTTTCGGAAAAAAATCCTTGCATCATTGACATGACATGGTCGACACATTAAAAAAGAATTTCCTTGATTTATTTACAAAGACATAAATGATTTTACAATCACTCTCTCGCTCAGTCACAGGCGCACACACACTTTCGTTTTTTTCTATTTTTGTATCCCCAAAGTACAAGCTTAACTTAGTTTGAACCACTGGTAATATACATTTGTAAATTTTCTTGACAATAAAGCTATTATTATTTCTTTCCGTACCAGTTTTTTTTAATTTTACATATCTTCTGCACACCTGTATCGAAGGTACAGTTTACTAACATGAAATTCAGGAACTCAAATGACATATAGACTCGGAGCAAGTGCCTCTGATTTATACAAAGACACCTGCCCGGCCCCTGAATCGAACCCAGGACCCCATCACCCAAAAGCGGCGCATCTGACCCCTGACCATAAAGGCTGTCATGTGGAACTAACCGGGATATCCCCGGGAATCCCGCTTACTTTCAACTCCTTTAATAACTGTTGCTTTAGTATTCTATAGCAGGAGAGATGGTTGACAGTTCTGGGTAGGTTAGGTTCACTCCGCGCATAAATAAATAAATAATAAATATCCTTGGACATTCACACAACGCCATCTCGTCCCAAGCTAAGCAACTTAATGCTTGTGTTATGGTAACGAGATGGATGATAAACTACTTATATACTTATTTTTTGTTGTAAATACATACATATTATAGATAGAAATGACACCCAGACTCCGAGCCAGTGCCTCTGGTTTAGACAAAGACACTTGCCCGACCCCGGAATCGAACCCGGGACCCGTTGATCCAAAGGCGGCACATCTAACCACTAGGTAGACCAACGAGGCAGTCGTCAAATGACCCACTGCTGAGTCGGGCCTCCTCCAAATTAGTATAAAGGCTTAACTGCAACAATTAGTTGTTACCTAATTTAAAATGCATAACAAATTATACAGGGTATTAAAAAACGCTATAGCCCCTGGAGTGCCAATAGTGGCTCCCGAAAGAGGTCCTGTGTTTTTTTTTTTTTTTTTTTTTTTATTGCTCTTGGTGGCAAACGAGCTAGCGGCCCACCTGATGGTAAGTGTTGACCGCCGCCCATGGACATTGGCAGTGCCAGGGGCACAGCCAAGCCGTTGCCTACCGTGAAGTGAGTGCTCTTTTTAAACCTCGTTTAAAGGAGGACATGTCGTAGCGCTCGGGAAACACCGCCGCAGGTAGTTCATTCCAGAGTCTGCACGTACGAGGTAGGAATGATCGCTGGAAGCGTACCGTGCTGGACGTTATCGTTTCCAGGTGATATGGATGAACCCTGCTGCGATGTCGAGTTGTACGATGGTAGAAAGGTGACGGTGGTACCATTTCAAACAGTTCCTCGGAGCACTCCCCGTGGAACAGACGGTAGAGCACGCAGAGAGATCCAAAGTCTCTCAGTTGCTCCAACGTCCCCAGTTTGTCCGTGAGATTGGAATCCCCGACGATTCGAACAGCACGTCTTTGGAGGGAGTCAAGTGGATCGAGTTGGTATCTGGGCGCACCTGCCCACAGGTGAGAGCAGTATTCCACGTGCGGCCGAACCTGTGCTTTGTAGAGTGCAAGTCGTTGGCCGGGCGTGAAATACCCCCTGGCTCTGGTCAGAACGCCCATCTTTTTACTCGCCAATTTGGCTTTACCTTCCAGATGACTCCCAAATTGGACCTTGCTGGAAATATCGACACCGAGGATTCCAATATTCTCGGAGACACGAAGGGATACTCCTTGGAACTGAGGCGCTACGACAAAAGGGTCCTTCTTTGCAGTGAACGCGCACACCTGTGTCTTCATGGGGTTGAACTGAACTAAGTTCCTTTCACCCCATTTGGAGACACGCCCTAGAGTGTCCCCGACTTCAGACACAAGGTGTGATCGTCTTTCTACCATTTCGCACCGAGGGATATTCCGATGGCTGGTATATCGCGCATCAACCGTGCTGTCATCCGCATAGCAATGCATGCCGTCTGTGGACAGCAAATCATTGATATGCAGGATGAACAGCGTCGGGGAGAGCACCGAGCCTTGTGGTACGCCAGCATTAATGGTTTTGGTCTCGGAGCAGGAGCCGTCTACGACGACTTTGATGCTCCGACCATCCAAAAAGCTAGCGATCCATCTGCAGAGTCCCTCGGGGATTCCATACGATGGTAGCTTCGTAAGAAGGGCTCTGTGCCAGACCCTGTCAAAGGCCTTAGCGATATCGAGGCTCACGGCAAGTGCCTCGCCCCCGTCCTCCAAGGCTTCTGCCCAGCGGTGTGTTAGATACACAAGAAGATCACCAGCTGAACGACCGTGACGGAAACCGTACTGTCGGTCACTGATCAGCTGGCGATCCTCCAGGTACTGCAGTAGTCGGTGGTTGAGGACTCGCTCCATTACCTTGGAAAGCAGGGATGTTACCGCTATTGGTCTATAGTTTGACGGGTCCGACCGGTCACCTTTTTTGGGGACCGGCGTGACGTGAGCAACCTTCCACGAAGATGGAACCCGTTGGCTAGAGTATGAAAGACGATATAGGCGCGTTAAAACGGGGGTCAACTCAGGGGCGCACGTCTTCAACACCACAGCCGGGATGCCGTCCGGCCCACTCGACTTTCGGACGTCCAAAAGTTTAAGCTCCCTTCTGACCGCACGTTGCGTAATGCGGATTTCAGACAGGGAACTCTCACACCGTGGGATGGTGGATGGTGTGGCTCCTTTGTCGTCTAGGGTCGAGTTTGAGGCAAAGACTTGGCACAGGAGATCGGCCTTGTCTTTTGCGCTATGAGCCAGACTGTCATCGGACTTGCGCAGTGGTGGGAGATTGACTTGGCAGAAGTTGCCTTGCACAGCCTTGGCGAGCGACCAGAAAGCACGGCTCCCAGAGGGATAGCTTGCTAGCCGCTCGCCAGTTCTGGCGATGTGCTCTGCTTTGGCCTTGGCAGTGGCCCTCTTGCTGGATCTACTAGCGGCATTGTAAATCTGCTTCTTCTCCATAGCGCTCGGATCCCGGTGCTTCCTGGCGCTGTTCCACGCCAGGTATGCTGACTGTTTACGGTGCGCAGCCTCCCTACTGGTTTTGTTGAACCAGGGGCGACTGCGGCCGCCTACTGGAATTTTGGCGTTGGGGATGAATAATTCCATCCCCATAAGAACCGTTTCTGTGACGCAGTCAGCGCACGTGTCAGGATCCTCGGAGGCGAAGCAGAGCCGCTTCCATGGGAACGCCGCAAAGAACTCACGGAGCCCGTCCCAATCTGCGGACCTGTATCGCCAGACTCTGCGAAATCCGTTCGCCGGGGAGCGATCAGGTCGCGCAACAGGGGCTGCGCAACGGACAAGGCAGTGATCAGATGACCCAAGAGGGGCATCGACCACCACTCTGTAACCGTGCGGGTGAGTAGTCAGCAGAAGATCCAACAAGGAAGGTTCATGGCTCTCAATATCTGGGATGCGGGTAGGCTGCATCACCAGTTGGGAGAGTCCATATGCCGAGGCCATGCTGAAGACAGCTCGACCGTGGGGGTCGGTGGTCCGGGATCCCAACCACTCCTTATGGTGAGCGTTAAAATCACCGAGGACCACCACCTCCGCGGACGGGCATTGTTCCAGCATTTGGTCAATCCCCTTCTGGACGCTCTCGATTAGCTGAGCCGACCCCGAGTCACTGGCATGGGACCTGTAAAGGCACGCATAGATTCGGGTAAGACCCCCATGGTCTACGCGTAGCCATAACAGTGACAGGTCCCGATGCCCGAGGCCACGAAGGCGGCGACAGCATATATCACTCCGTACGTACACGCACACCCCGGCCTTACGAAGGAAAGAATGCTCTAGCTCGTAGCCGGGGTATTTAAGGTACGAAATATCGTCCGGGGTGGATATCTGCGTCTCCGTTAAAAAGAGCAAGGTAGGCCGCGCCGTCTCTAGGTGGTGATGGACGGCGTCGAGGTTGCTGTGTAGACCCCTGACATTGCAGAAATCCATGCTTGTGGATAGGGTGTCCGCCGAAAGAAACCTTCTCTTTTTATTTGCCTTCATTTAAAAATTTTGTAGAGCCTAGGATACAGAAGGGATGTGACGCAGAGCCCATGCGGCACCCAAAGTAAGAGCAGAGGCTTGGTACGCGGTTGATTCGTGAGTTGAGTGAGGGGCTGACGCGAGGTACGGAAGGGCCCCCGGTGCCCCCCCGCATGCAGTCGCCAGTATCCACTCCGGTTCCTGATCCGGCCCAACGACAACATCGCGGGATTTTCGCCGGTTATCTGGGACAGCCATCCCGGGCAGGAAGAGTTGGAAGTTCCCGGTCGGGTCCCATCGACTATCCGGCAGGTGGCCGGCGGTAGCCATTTCCACCGGGTCTCCCTGGACCACGCGTCAACTCATCACGCTCAACGTACCAGCCACTACTTTTGCCCCGCATGCCTCGAGTATCGCACAGCCTCCGAATCACATGGGAAGAAACGAAGGTAGGAGTAGCGGCTATTCTGCTCTTCAGCCGGAACGCAAAACTGCTTGGCGGCCGAAAAAAGCAGGACGGTGGTACCAATCCGCTCGGACCCAGCAGTATTGAGAGATATCAAATACTGCCGGATCCTTCCACCAGTGATAGGAAGGGGGGTATAGGGAAAGGACACTAATGCTGCGGATCGGAGATGGAGTGCAGCATCAGCGGCTCGAGAAGCCGGGGTCGCATGCCCGAGTCACCTGCGTAGTAACCGGACAGGCTACAGGCAGGATAACGCTCTGACTATAAGATAAATCAGCTTGGTAAAATATAAAATTCAATTCATAGGGATGATCATCCAGCCAGACGAGGTGGTATGTCTGTCTAGTGGTCGCAGCGCCTATTCCCCGATAGGTGTAGTAGGGGAAATCTTAACTGTGCGAATTACTCTTGAAATTTCGCTATCGCGGCGTAGGACTTTTTGGTAATTGTCGCATTTGTAGGCGATATTTCTTGATTGAATTAGTTTAGGCCAAATTGTGTAAAGTATTAAGCATGTTGGTCGCTACATTTTCTTGGGGTTTCGGAGATTATTTTTCTATATATTAGTATTATGACTGCCTCGTTGGTCTAGTGGTTAGATGTGCCGCCTTTGGATCAACGGGTCCCGGGTTCGATTCCGGGGTCGGGCAAGTGTCTTTGTCTAAACCAGAGGCACTGGCTCGGAGTCTGGGTGTCATTTCTATCTATAATAAGTATGTATTTACAAAAAAAATATGTATATAAGTAGTTTATCATCCATCTCGTTACCATAACACAAGCATTAAGTTGCTTAGCTTGGGACGAGATGGCGTTGCATGAAATGTCCAAGGATATTTATATTTATTATTTATTTATTAGTTATTTAGTACTTGCCGCGAATCGGCAAGCGTAGTGTGGGACGGCCCTCTGCTAGATGGAGCGACGATCTGCGAAAGGTTGCGGGCAGCAGCTGGATGCGTCAAGCTGAAGACAGGGCGCTCTTTAGGGGAGGCCATGTCCAGCAGTGGACTAATGTAGGCTGATGATGATGATGTTGATTTAGTATTTAGTACTTCGTTATGGCGTCAGGGTTTTGTTAACTTTGTACAAATCCCCGCAGTAGGTATATTTTCAGTAATACACACACACAAGGCGGTTGGAGGATTAGTTTTATAACCAAAAGTATAGGACGCACGTACCTTCTACAAAAATACATGAGCCGACTGCAAAATGTATCTTGAGTGGCAAAATAATTTCCCAAGCATATATTTCGAGTAAAAGAGAATTTTTAATGACTAAGAATATAATTGTGTTGGTCTGGGCGTGACAGGTGATGTGGGCTGCATAAGATCTAGAATTGGTTTAAAAATAGGTTTTCTTTGTAAAATAACCGCCACAATTTTGCCTGGGTAAGAAAGATCTTCAACAATTATTATCGTCGTATTTCAACCAGTTTAGAGAGACGCGTGTGGGAACTTATGTTTTCAACAGAATTCAAGGAATGAGGTTCTAAATTCAGTTTTCTTCATGTTTGTAACTCCCTCATTTATAAACAGGAATCACATTTTTTATGCTTTTGTATTTTTTTTATAGAAATCGGGTAGCGCGGTATCTTGTTTTGTAGAAAACATGAACATGATGGACAGCAAAGATTAGTATGACCGTCAAATATTTATATTTTGAATGTCTTCTTTGCTGCAATCCTTTTAGCACTACATGTATTTATTAGCGAACAAAATAAGTAGACATAACCATTATCACAAAAAAAATAACTATATGGCCCTCAAAAACGGCTTATGTCCGAAGTGTGAAACGGATAATGACGCGTGGAAAAAAAAACAATCGTGCGATGTATTTTCTCCGAATAAAAAATGCCGCGGACGTAGTGTGAGTCATCTTCTAATTACCAATTAACAGTTCACAAACAACAAGCAAATATACATTTAGAAATTTAGATTATTCTAGAACCCTCGTCAACCCGCCTTCGAGGGCTGACACTTGTAGCTGTTAGCTTATAAATATTGAGATTCCATTGCTGCTGTTTTTGTAGCGATTATGGGTATTTTGGGTGTAAAGCGCTGAACTTGTTATTTTTCTTCGAATACCCGGTCGTTGAGGAATAACCGGGTTATGTGGAACTCCGGGGCGCAGAGAAATGGAATCTCCCTTGATTGCCATGCTCCAGAACCACGGGGTTCACTCTTCCCGACTGGTGGAGTATATGCTGCGACCCTGGCGGCACAGAAGTTCTATTTATCAATTTTTGGCCGAAGTTCTTTAAGTCGCGGAGTATTTCCCCCCATTGGAGAGCACAATACTCGACCCTGAAGCGGGCAGTTGAGGTTCATCGTTTGTTTTAGTGGGTAGATCGGGAGTTAATTTGCATCTTTCTGGGCCCTGGAGTCCATGAGGATTTCCAAGGAAATATACAAAAAGATGTAAGCAACCCGCAAGGTCTTAGATAAGAAAAAAATCGTTGTATTTTTCTGAGATATTAAAAGTTGTTGCTTTTTAGAATTGATATGACGACCTATATACAATACACGGATTTAGAATACATATTGTCACCACCCCATTCCAGCCTTAGGGTGTCGTAAGTGCCGCCAGAAGGAAATGACATGGCCGATAACCTAGCCGAAAGAGAAAGAAAACTTGAAACAAAACCCTGTGCAACCGGTCTGGCCAGCGTAGCACAGTAGGCGATTACCCTCCATGTAATTGGAGGAGGTCCGACTCAGTGGTGGGTCATGTATGGGCCGAGTGGTATGGAGACTACCACCTAGCTCAGGATAAGAGCCGTAAAATGATAATGGTAATAAATAATGTCGATTTATAAGGGCCTTTGATAAAACCTATGTAAATAAAGTTCCTTTTAAGTTTGAGGATGCGAATCAGTCACCTTTGTTTGCAAATCCTGCACAAAAGACTATATAAGTCTTATCTTCTCATAAAAAACTTATATATAAACACTAGCGACCCGCCCCGGCTTCGCACGGGTGCAATGTTGAACATCTAAATTTACCAGTGTTTCTGTACAATATTATGAATGCATTATACATATAAATCTTTCTCTTGAATCACTTTATCTAAAAAACCGCTTTGAAATCCGTTGCGTAGTTTTAAAGATTTAAGCATACATAGGGACGGACAGACGACAACGACTTTGTTTTATACTATGTAGTGATATTCGATTAGGTAAATGATCCACCTTCGATTCGCTGACGACATAGTCGTAATGGCTGAGACCATGGAGGGCCTCACTACGATGCTCGATGGCCTCTGTGGAGCCTCCGAACGAGTCGGCCTTAAGATGAACATGGAGAAGACGAAGATCATGTCTAATATCCATGTTCAAGCCACTCCTGTTAACATCGGAGGTTCTACCCTCGAAGTTGTTGACCATTACATTTACCTGGGACACACTGTCCAGTTAGGTAAGTCCAACTTCGAGAAAAAGGTCAATCGTCGGATCCAACTCAGCTGGGCAGCGTTCGGGAAGCTGCGAAAGATCTTCTCGTCCACAATACCGCAGTGTCTGAAGACAAAAGTCTTCAACCAATGTGTGTTGCCAGTGATGACATATGGAACTGAGACGTGGTCGCTCACTATGGGCTCCATCAGAAGGCTCAAAGTCACCCAAAGGGCAATGGAGAGGGCTATGCTCGGAGTTTCCCTGCGAGATCGAATCAGAAATGAGGAGATACGCAGGAAAACCAGCGTCACCGACATAGCCCACCGGATTGTCAAACTTAAGTGGCAGTGGGCAGGGCACATAGCTCGCAGGACCGACGTCCGATGGGGCAGAAAAGTCCTCGAGTGGCGACCGCGTTCCGGAAGGCGCAGTGCTGGTAGGCCTCCCACACGGTGGACCGACGACCTGGTTAAGGTCGCCGGAAAGCAGTGGATGCGGGCGGCCCAGGACCGGCCTTTGTGGAAATCCTTGGGGGAGGCCTATGTCCAGCAGTGGACGTCTTTTGGCTGAAATGATGATGATGATGAAATGATCCAGCCCACCACCACATGGGAAAAAGAGGTAAGTAGGTCGCTGTGGTATTATTATTACATAATATTTAAATCAACAAGTTTTATCAGTCGATGCTGGATGTGTCAATAACAGCGTCATCAGTAAGTCCGCATTCTGTTCTCCAAGTGCTTTCGTCTAGTACGTAGCTGGATGTGATTTCCCTGAACTGGTCGATGCCGCAGAGCAAGGAATCGCACCCTGCAACTTGAAGGTAGGTCACTTCCTCGGAGCTTGGGCTGCTCAAGTATGTTGGCTGAAAGAAATGAAACACTATTGTGATCACACGTGAAACTATTTGTTAGTGTTGCAAAGGTGCCTGGTTCGATTCCGGGTTTTCAGGCAAGTTTTAGTGTCATTACACAGCTGTAGTACGTAAAGTATAATTTATGATCATGAACATAACGCTTGTAAATCGCCCCCGAGTTACAGGATGATTTGGTAAATGTTTTAGCAGTGTCTCAGTTTTTGTTCAAACATACAGTGCCAAATCCAAATTCCCATATCCGCATCATACATCGCTCAAAACCTATTCTGTCACAGACAGTCAATTCAAACATCTCTCTTCAAACCCCTCTCTTTTATATAGGGTAATAAATATTGTTCTAAAACTCACCAATACAACATACTCTCCAGTTTCTAGGATCTTTCTAAGCTCCAAACCGTACATTGAGCCGTATTTGGGAACTCCCTGCCTAGGAGCGATCTGTGTGACGGCTTCGAAGGCAAACACATTGACGTCATGAGCTGAGTATATCCTTACACGGGGTGTATCTTCCCCAGAGATGACCAGGTCAGCGTAAGTGAAAAACTCGTTAAGAAGCACGCCTGTAAACAAGGGGATGACAATACAGTATTTTAAAGACGAAAACATGGGTATAGAAATTCTCATCAACTGCCAGAAATTCAATAATCCTTATAAGGCGTGCATGTGTTGGCAAGATTACAGAGTAGAAGATTGTCGTTGCTAGGTCCTACGGAAGAGAGATCAATGGACGATCAATTCTTGTATTATCGGTCTTCAGGAAGCAGTTACCGAAGTGATGTGATAAGATTTCAATACTGCCTACGTATCTGGCATGTAGGCTTAGATAATCTTGACTCAATCGCCAACAGCGACAGTTGAGTCACGTGAGGTACACACGAATCATGATTCCAGACTAACTAAAAAGGACGTGAATAAGATACTAACCCCCATTCAAAGCAACAGTGTCATTATCACCAAAGGACACGTTGATAGCCTCACCAGCTATTTCTTGTATCTGCGGGAAAATCTCTTCCAAACCATCACCAAGAGGCAATCCAAGGCTTATCTGTGAACATTTAATACTTATTTTCAATCTGCCTTCAATTTTTCTTAGATATACCTCGTTGGTCTACCTACGGGTTACATGTGCCACCTGTTTCTTCCGGGGTCGTGCAAGTGTCTTTGTCTAAACCAGAGGCACTTGCTCCGAGTCTGGGTGTCGTTTGTGTTCGTAAATTACATGTTTTTATACTACCCCCGCGACACAGATTATACCTAGTGCGGTAGTGCAGGGGTTTCGTTAAAAAACATATTAAATGACTGGTTGAAATATGTCTGCATCTACGTAGGTATCGCTTTAGTAATTGTGAAGCATTTAATATGGGAGTGAAACCCGTAAACCTGGAAGAACAGGCTCTCAGTCAGTATAAGAGCTTTCTCTGTTTGGCATACCACAGAAGTTGGTTATCTTTAGTATGGTCAATAAAATATTCGTTGACGAAAACAGTGATATGCATTAAGATCGGGATTTCCAAGAGTTCCCGCCACATGAGGTAATGCTCATAATTTCCTTGAAGGTCATCCTCTTCTTATATAATACTAGCTTTTGGGCGCGGCTTCACCCGCGTGGGCTTCGAACCCGTGCATATTTTTTATGAACATAAAATCGGTTATTGTGACTAAACTATGATAGTTAGATATGTGCTCTCGCGGACTTTTTTGTAGATCTTTATAAGACCTACAACCCCGTAGTACATCATTTTGTTCTATTGTCAATAGTTTTTGCAGCGCACGCATAAATTGATTTTCGATTTTACACCTTGGTTTACAAAATCGCAATTTTCATACGGATCCCTAATTCTTTTGAAAATAAAATATAGCCTATATAACCTTCCTCGATAAATGGACTATCTAACACTGAAAGATTTTTTGAAATCGGTCCAGTAGTTCCTGAGATTAGCGCGTTCAAACAAACAAACAAACAAACATACAAACAAACAAACTCTGCAGCTTTATATATTAGTATAGATATATATAAATGAATGTTTATCTGTATGTCCTATATAGAATCGTAAACTTTGCATTTACTAATGTGATGATCTTCAGCAAAGTGTTGGGCATGAGCACAGGAAAGTTTCTAACAAAAAAAATTGTAATGTCTTTCGTGGCGTAGCAACTCGCGCAGGATACAACTCATATGGAACTTTATTTACCTACACAGTTTTTATCACAAAACTCTTTTAAATCATATTTAAAATTACCATTATCTTACGAACCCTGTCCTACGCTAGGCGGTAGATCTCCATACACACCTATCAGTCGTAATATCTACAATCACACCTTTCAAACAAAATCCATCCATCTCATGAGATCTCCCACAACCCTTGCGTCAACACACACTCATGCTGAAACTACCACCGGTTTGGAATGCTACTCTGCAGAGAAGAGCCGGCAAGAAACTCTGTAGTTGCTGTACAGCTAGTCACTATCACTATCACTACATAGTATAAAACAAAGTCGCATTCTTCTGTCCGTCCCTATGTATGCACAAATCTTTAAAACTACGCAACAGATTTTGAAGCGGGTTTTTTTATTATATAGAGTGATTCAATGGGAAGGTTTATATGTATAACCCACCCCCGCTTTGCACGGGCGAAGCCGGGCGGGCCACTAGTTAAAAATAAATTATATTTACCTGGCTAGTATAAACATCATAAACGGGGTATGCCATGACAGGCAATTGCGTGATGTTAAAGCTCAAGTACTCAGACCAGGTGTTGAGGGCATCTGTGTAAGAGTCCATAGCAGGAGACGTCTTCAAGAAAGAACTGTAATAGGCGCTGATGAAGGGCGGGCAGTTCACTGTGGCTAAGTTCTGAAAGAATGTGTTAACTTTAAATGATTATGAACGTGTGGTGGCGGATAAAGGATACATAGTTTCACCAACCCATTCAGTCCTGAGGGTGTAGTAAGAGCCGACAAAAGGAAATGAGAAGGCCGATAACCTAGCCGCAAGAGAAGGAATCAAGTTAGGGGGGGGAAATTTGCCTACTGCGCCGCGCTGGCCAGGCGTCTTTGCACAGGGTTTGTGTCAAATTTTCCTTCTCTTGGGACGAGGTTAGTCGCCTCTTACGACACCCTCAGGATGAAATGGGGTGGTGACACTAGTATTCTAAATCCGTCACCACACGGATTGGTTATGGATGTCTAATATAGATAAACAGCATTAGTCAGGTAGTAATAATAGATTTAGTGATTAAACATCTTTACAATCATCAAAATATCAGTTTATTAATGTCATGCTGTGTCTGTCATAGCCAGTCGTATTTGGTACTTGTGTGCGGAATTTCTGTGTCACATTTTTATAACCCCCCCGCCCGGTTGTCAAGTCATTTTTTTTATTTATGCATGAATTTTCATATAAACGAGAGAAAAAAGCTATTTAAAAAGAAACTTATTTTTATTAAAATCACTATCACTACATATTAGAAAACAAAGTCGCTGTCGTCTGTCCGTCCTTAAGTATGCTTAAATCTTTAAAACCGCGCAACGTATTTTGAAGCGGTTTCTTAATAGATAGAGTGATTCAAGAGGATGGTTTTTATGTATCATAAAAACCATCCTCTTGAATACATCATGATATTGTAGAGAAACACTGATAAATTTAAAGGTTCATCAATGCACCCGTGCGAAGCTGGAGCGGGTCGCTAGTAATCTAATAAAATCAACATAAGTATTTTAAATTTTAACATGTGACGTCACAAATCTATTGATCCCCATGCCCCTTGTCACAGTCACACTTCGGTGATACCTCCCTCCCCATTAACGTGTGACGTAATATATGGATGACCCCTCCCCTAGCTTAAACTTCAAAACAATGGTTTACTTACAAAGTCATATCTGGCTGGCACAGTTGTGTAGGGTACAGGAGTCCAGTTGACGTCGTCGCTCCAGTTGTCGGAAGCTGCTGGGTAGATTGCAGCCAAGGCCGTCAATACCTTAATAAGTTCAAGTTAAACTTAATTACTGGGTGTGGAGACTGGGATAACATAAAGCTATAGTCTAGAGACGGGGATGAAATAAATTGTAGGTATACATAGTGTCGTGACTAGCTCGCTACATACTTTACGCATAAGCTAGAATGACCAAATAGTCCTACATCGCGATAGCGAAGACTACAGAGCTCAGCGCAAGGATAAGAAATCTCTGACAACAATCATCGGACGACCCACCTGACTATGGTAAAGCGTGTGTAACCAAACCTATTTGAATATTAAGTCAATTTTTCATTCATCATCATTCTTTTCATCATTTCAGCCAAAAGACGTCCACTGCTGGACATAGGCCTCCCCCAAGGATCTCCACAAAGGCCGGTCCTGGGCCGCCCGCATCCACTGCTTTCCGGCGACCTTAACCAGGTCGTCGGTCCACCGTGTGGGAGGCCTACCAGCACTGCGCCTGCCGGAACGCGGTCGCCACTCGAGGACTTTTCTGCCCCATCGGGCGTCGGTCCTGCGAGCTATGTGCCCTGCCCACTGCCACTTAAGTTTGGCAATCCGGTGGGCTATGTCGGTGACCCTGGTTTTCCTGCGTATCTCCTCATTTCTGATTCGATCTCGCAGGGAAACTCCGAGCATAGCCCTCTCCATTGCCCTTTGGGTGACTTTGAGCCTTCTGATGGAGCCCATAGTGAGCGACCACGTCTCTGTTCCATATGTCATCACTGGCAACACACATTGGTTGAAGACTTTTGTCTTCAGACACTGCGGTATTGTGGACGAGAAGATCTTTCGCAGCTTCCCGAACGCTGCCCAGCCGAGTTGGATCCGACGATTGACCTTTTTCTCGAAGTTGGACTTACCTAACTGGACAGTGTGTCCCAGGTAAATGTAATGGTCAACAACTTCGATGGTAGAACCTCCGATGTTAACAGGAGTGGCTTGGACATGGATATTAGACATGATTTTCGTCTTCTCCATATTCATCTTAAGGCCGACTCGTTCGGAGGCTCGACAGAGGTCATCGAGCATCGTATTGGTATAATTTTTCATTGGTTAGATGTAATATGTGGATTGGCACCATCCCATACCATCCGGTGTCGTAAGAGCCGAAAGGGAGAAGTGATAGGGCCGGAAACCAAGCGATAGGAGAAGAAAAACTTGAAACGAGACCCCCTTTTTTTTGTTTTGTTGTTCACCCGGTGTAAAATCCTTTATTTCCTCGCCGGCCACGGGGATGGCCAGCGAGGGGAGTGTGGGACTCTCCCCCATAGTGGGGGCCTACCCACTAAACCTCCCCGGGGTGCTCCAACTCGCGTCCTGTTGCGGCATTGTGGGATCTGATGCAGAACAACGCCTCAAACGAGACCCTGAGCCAACCGTCTGGCGAGCGTGTCACAGTACCCTCCCTGCGATGAGAGGAGGTCTGATTCAATAGTGGGTCATGGGCTGCGTAGTAGTAGCAGGCGTACATCATTCTACCTGTGCTCCATCTAAGATCTAGCAGAGGAAGACGTTGCTTAACCTGCAGGTAAATCACGTTCGGTATTATCTGCTAGGTTACGATCATCTAATACTCAGCCCATACACAACCCACTGCTGAGTCGGGCCTCCTCCAACTACATGAAGGGTAATTAGCCTACTGTGCCGCGCTGGCCAAACGACTTGCCCAGTGTTTCGCGTCAGGTTTTCCTTCTCTTGCGGCTAGGTTTTCGGACTTGTCATGTCATTTGGTCCGGATGGCACGGAGCGGTGATACTATGTATTCTAAATCCGTCACCGTATCATCATATCAACCAAAAGACGTCCACTGCTGGACATAGGCCTCCCCCAAGGATCTCCACAAAGGCCGGTCCTAGGCTGCCCGCATCCACTGCTTTCCGGCGACCTTAATCACGTCGTCGGTCCACCGTGTGGGAGGCCTACCAGCACTGCGCCTTCCGGAACGCGGTCGCCACTCGAGGACTGTTCTGCCCCATCGGGCGTCGGTCCTGCGAGCTATGTGCCCTGCCCACTGCCACTTAAGTTTGGCACCGTATGGTTATCATAAATTTGGCTTGAAACTGTTGATAAACCTATTTGATTACCGTCATTCTGGTCCTTGTGGAGTCAGTCGAGCGTATGTAAATCTCTGACCGGTTGTACTTCTCTGATAGAAGACCATCGTAGCGGGTCCTGATGAATTGCCCCAGAGAATACGCCGTTCTTTTTCCAGCCTATGAAGTGGAAATAGCTTTAAAGGGTGATTTTTGGACAATGCGGCAAATTTTAATAGGTGGTTCAGACCATGAAAGTATACAATTTTCCCAAAGAAACATGGGTTCCGATTCCAGTGTCGGGCAAGTGTCTTTGTCTAAACCAGAGGCACTCGCTCGGAGTCTGGGTGTCATTTGTGCCCGTGAATTAGATGTTTGTAAACTGCCCCCCGATTCAGGTTATACCTAGTGCAGGGGTTTCGTTTTTAACAAAATAAAAATAATAAAATAAAAGAAAACCCTCAGTATTTGACGATACTGATTTCGTGAATTGACTGCCATTTATGTAGAAATGGCAGCTGGGACCGGACTTACATGCGCTGCGAAGCACGAATGAGGTCAGAACTACATGACTTACGTCAGTGAGTTGTCCGTAGCCATATGGCTCCGAAAGAGCTGCTAAGGCTTCAGGGTCCGTGCTGTAGGCCAGAGTAGTAGTCACCGGGGTTCTGTCGCCATGTCGATGAACCTAGTAATGTAGGAATTTTATAAATATAATATAAATATCCTTGGACATTTCACACAACACCATCTCGTCCCAACGTAAGCAACTTAATGCTTGTGTTATGGTAACGAGATGGATGATAAACTACATAAATAAATATTTATTTTTGTAAATGTTTGGGAATGTGGGTCAAGTATCGAGTTCTTTAAATATATAGAAAGAAAGAAATATTATATGTTTTACAGGGCAAGAAATAACAACATAAATTATAAAAATAACGATTTAAAAGGTCCTGTAATTGGTCCCAAGCTCAGCATTTTGCTGGGCAGCTAAGTCCAGCGCCGGGACTGGCCGTTAATATAGTAATAAATCTTAAAAAAATGAAACTAATTAAACAATAACACAAACCCAAGAAAAGAAAAGGAATCAAAAATATAATAATAATAACATACCTATAATTAATATTTTTAAACAGGACTACATAAATTTATATCATCATCATCATCATTTTAGCCAAAAGACGTCCACTGCTGGGCATAGGCCTCCCCTAAAAGATTTCCACAAAGGCCGGTCCTGGGCCGCCCGCATCCATCGTTTTCCGGCGACCTTAATCAGGTCATCGGTCCACCGTGTGGGAGGCCTACCAGCACTGCGCTTTCCGGAACGCGGTCGCCATTCCAGGACTTTTCTGCCCCATCGGGCGTCGGTCCTGCGCGCTATGTGCCCTGCCCACTGCCACTTAAGTTCGGCAATCCTGTGGGCTATGTCGGTGACCCTGGTTTTCCTGCGTATCTCCTCATTTCTGATTCGATCTCGCAGGGAAACTCCGAGCATAGCCCTCTCCATTGCCCTTTGGGTGACTTTGAGCCTTCTGATGGAGCCCATAGAAATTTATATTATGACAATTATTATGAAATTAAAATAGTATAGGTATTGGTTTACTGTGGGATATCCTTCTGGATACCATCCGTCAGAGTATCTGGACACATGGCTATGTCTGACAGGCTACAAGTTGGGGCGGCGTGGCGTGGAGAGGGAGGTATGTAGCGCAGCTTTTGTTGGGACATTTCATGCGTAGGGTATCGGAAGCAATACTACTAATACTCAGCCTAAATGACCCACTTCTAAGTCGGGCCTCCTCTAAAGTCAGTGCGGGTAAAAAGCCTGTGCCATGCTGGCCAGATGGGTTGGCACAGGGTTTCGTTTCAAGTTTTCCTTCTCTTCGGTCTTCGGCATGACTAGGTCATTGTGTTTCCACTTTCGGCGCGAAGAATCTAGACGACAACACAAACTACCAAGTGTATCGTGTGATGTAATGTCAACCTTAGCACAGATAACATAATAGATATTTTTGCATTACAATAATCGATTTTAAATGGCTGTAATTTATGATTGAAAAATTGAATGATATCATTCGAATAATGTTTTTTAAGTGTTGCGAGATACTGAGTTTCGTGTTACGAAATGATATAAATTATCCTGAAACACTATTTAGTAACTAGTTTTAATTTCCACGAATGACATTACACAAATTTTCTTTCTTTTGTTCTTGGGCTCATGTACAAAACTTTTGCTGAAGATCATCAAAATATGATCAAATGCATAGTTTACTATTCTTTAAAGCACATACAGTCAAACATTCTTTTTTATATCTGTAAGGTAATGCCATCTAAATGCGTCACATTTAGATTGCATTGCCAAGTCACCAGCCCGTTCTATCCTCTTTCTTCCACGTCCCTACTCTCTCTAGCAGTATTTAATCAGACTTATATGATTAGCCGTCTTCTCAGCGTGGTACAGTATGCTAATACACGCCGTGACTTTAGAGGAGGCCCGACTTGGTAGTGGGTCATTTATAGGCTGTCATGATGATGTTAATGATCGTGTGGTGACGGATTTAGAATATAAAGTGTCACCAACCGATACAAACCTGAAGGCGTCGTAAGAGGCAGTACATCTAGCTGCAAAATAAGGAAAACTTGAAAAAGAAATCCTGGGCCAACCCTCGCAGGATTTTCAACATGAAAAGACACTAAAAATTTTATATTGCACTTATGTGAGATGCCACCTTGAATACGCGTCCCAAGTTTGGAATCCCCGGTACAGCATCTACATCAGCCGCATTGAAAGTATTCAGGAAAAATTCTTACGCCATCTGAATTTTAAAATTAGTTACAACGCAACTGATTATGACGATTCTTGTAAGAAACATCATTTCTTAAGTCTTTCCAAGCGCCGGAACATGCTAGATATTCTGTTTCTCTCTCGTATACTATCCGCTTCTATTGACTGCCCCCTATTGCTTGACAAAATTTGTTTTAATGCCCCTATAAGTTCGCTGCGTAATACCCCTTTATTCTTTCTTCCTATAGTTTCCACCAACTATCGCCAAAACGCTTTCGTATATAGATCATGTGCAACATATAACAGCATGGGCTTCGCAAGTGATCTGGATATAGCTGCATGCAATGCTCGAGCTTTGCGGATTAAACTGAACCAATTGTTATTTTAGATAGATTAGTTGCTTTGTGTTTTTAAACTACTTATTTTTAAGGATACCGTTTAGGTACTCTAGTGCTATAAGTGGGAACCCTTAATGACTCACCTGTTAATTTATTCTAGCATATTTTTAAGTAATAATGTAGTCGATGGTTCTCCTTGAATATGTAATAAATAAATAAATAAATAAACCCTAGTTGCCAGCGTGGCATAATATGCTAGTTTTTCTTTTTGAGCTTGAATGAGGCCCGTCTCAGCAGTGGGTCATTTATGGGCTGTCATTATGATGATAATTATTAGATCAGCTGTTTATTAGATCAGCAGACGACATAATAGGAGCCGGGAAGGCTCTCCGTGCCTTCCGAAGCACGGCGAAGTTTAACTGTTATACATATATTTTAGACTCCCATCCAACACTACAGAGATTTTTGCCGGTTCTTCTCTGTAGAGCTGCATTCCGAACCGGTGGTAGATGGTAAACAATCAATTTTCATTTATTATTATACATTTTATTTTATCTATACTAATATATAAAGCTGGAGAGTTTGTCATAGTCACAGTCTCAGGAACTACTAGTCCGATTTCAAAAAATCTTTCAGTGTTAGATAGTCCACTTATCGAGGAAGGTTAATTAATTTATTTTCAAAAGAATTAGGGATGCGTATGAAAATTGCGATTTTGAAAACCTATTTATGCGTGCGCTGCAAAAACTATTGACAATAGAACAAAATGATGTACTAAGGGTTTGTAGGTCTTATAAAGATCTACAAAAAAGTCAGCGAGAGCATATATCTAACTATCATAGTTTAGTTACAATAACCGCTTTTATGTTCATAAAAAATATGCATAAAATATGCACGGGTTCGAAGCCCACGCGGGCGAAGCCGCGCGAAGATGCTAGTTTTAGAATAGAATAAATAAATAAATAAATAAATAATAAATATCCGTGGACATTTCACACAACGCCATCTCGTCCCAAGTTAAGCAAATTAATGCTTGTGTTATGGTAACGAGATGGATGATAAACTACTTATATACATTTTTTTTTTGTAAATACATACATATTATAGATAGAAATGACACCCAGACTCCGAGCCAGTGCCTCTGGTTTAGACAAAGACACTGGCCCGACCCCGGAATCGAACCCGGGACCCGTTGATCCAAAGGTGGCACATCTGACCACTAGACCAACGAGGCAGTCAAATAGAGAATAGATTTGATTCTGACACAATGTGTATTGTTGACATACGATACAGAGTTGTGGTCGCTCACTATGGGCTCCGTCAGAAGACTCAAAGTCACCCAAAGGGCAATGGAGATGGCTATGCTCGGAGTTTCCCTGCGAGATAAAATCAGAAACGAGGAGATACGCAGAGTCACCGAAATAGCCCACAGGATTGCCAAACTTAAGTGGCAGTGGGCAGGGCACATAGCTCGCAGGTTCGACGACCGATGGGACAGGTAAGTCCTCGAGTGGCGACCGCGTTCTGGAATGCGTAGTGCTGGTAGGCCTCCCACACGGTGGACTGATGACCTGGTTAAGGTCGCCCAGGAAAGGCCTTAGTGGAGATCCTTGGGGGAGGCCAATGTCCAGCAGTGGACGTCTTTTGGCTGAAATGATGATGATGATTATCCAATACCCACCAGAACTAGACGTTGCTTAACTTGTATATTACTCTGTCCACTCCCATCCTAGAGTGTATAGCTAAGTAAAGAATGACAAAGCCCAAAACTTAGTGAAGAGAGAAGCGAGGCCGGACTCAACAGTGAGTATTTTATGGACTACAAAGAAGAGGAACTACTTCAATTCAGGACTTTTAAAATAACTCACCAGAAAAGTGAAAATGAGCTCTGTGCCGTCAGTAATTGAGTCGGCAATGCAATAACCAAAGCTGACTGTTAACAGTGCAAAAGTTAAACTTTTGAACATTTTTAACGTTACGTTTTAAGTTTCCTTATTGATAACTATACGGTGGAACGTTGTTAACAATGCTTCCTTATCTATATGTTTAAATTATATACCTACCATGCCTAAAAATGTAATCAGATAGATTAGCATAATGTTTTTGGGATCGGTAGACTTACAAATATCATACTAGAGACTACTAGCGACTTACTAGCGACCCGCCCCGGCTTCCCCCGGGTGCAATGATTAACGTCTAAAATTATGAGTGTTTCTCTACAATATTATGCATGTATTATACACATAAACCTTCCTATTGAATCACTCTATCTATTACAAAATACCGCTTAAAAATCCGTTGCTACAGCGACTTTGTTTTATACGATGAAGTGATAGTGATGCAACAAAATAAATTGATTAAAATATAACAACTACTACAACTGAGCCCAAGAATGACCCACTGCTCAAAATCAAAACTCATATAATCAAGTATGCTCATTATAGATCTTTTGACAAGTCAAACAATAAAATACAATAGAAATTAAATAAACAAATAATTAAAACACTCTATCGGATTTATCGCGATTAATTTTTCATTGCGTAAACATGTAGCGTGTTTCTCTCAACTTGCGAACTTGCTCTCACTATGCTGTTTAGTGCATTTTGTAAACAAGACCAATAATTTAAAAAAAAGCAAATCATCTTACGGCCCCTGTCCCACACTAGGTGGTAGTCTCCACACACACCTATCAGTCGTCATACCTGCATTCACATCTTTCACACACAACTCCTCACTCCTACAATCCCTCCATCTCCCCTGATCGCTCACAATCCCTGCGTTCACTCACATTCATGCCGAAACTACCACCAGTTCGGAATGCAGTTATACAGAGAAGAGCCGGCAAGAAACTCTGTAGTTGCTCTTTTTAAATCGCCATTTTTAGGTACAAAGCCGTTATAAGACAGTTTGTGAGAGTAAACTCGCGCAATAGTCGCAAAGGGCCAAACAACAGCCAGATCAACACCAACCCTCCAACGCCCGGGCCAACCGACCCCCAGCAACGGCACCTGTTCACAAGCATGACGCATGCGGCAGCCATCGCCCTCCTCAACCATATTGCAGGGAAGAGAATGACCCGTCGCACGACGCCACCACTGCCATGAGTCTTAAAGTGAGCATGATAACTCGATAACTCGGTAATGACAAGGTGCAGAACCTTCGCTAGTAAAAGTATTTATGCTAAGTGATGATTAACAGAAGGAACTTATCTGGTAATTTATGGCAGACCGGACCACATGCTAGATTTGACGGTTCCCACGCCTTATCCATGTTGCCATCACGCGTAAGTTGTTTTTTATACACGTTGGAAGTAAACTAGTATACCAGTACTACCCATATATGACCCACTGCTGAGTCGGGCCTCTTCCAGTTACATTGTGCCACGCTGGCCAAACAGATTGGCACAGGGTTTCGTATCAATTTTTTGCCGTCATTTCCTTTTGTCGGCTCTTACGAAATCCTTAGGCGCCGTCTTATTGCCATCGCTCGTGCGATGTCGCGATGTGATTTTATCTTGCGATGAGAAAACATTTGTCATATTACGGTCGTACGATGATTATTAATAATACCTATTGTAAGTTTTATCAATCGATAATAATAATGCAAGTTTTATTAAAATATTTTCACTTAATCTTCTTATTTTATTCAAATTCATTGCAATAATAGCCCACTCTTTGTGTCATTTTTAAGCCTGTTTTTATAGTCTTCACTCCATTTATTCCAAACAATGGGATGAGCACTCATTTTATTAATGAAGTTCTCTTCAAATATCATCTTACGAATCCATGGAATCGAACCATATGACATTTAGTAGATATCAGAATATTTGAACACACGGTCGTCCCATCAATACGACCTTCAAAGGGACAAAAGTTTTCTCATCGCGCGATCGGTTTCATCACACGATAAATCGCATCGCGGCATCGCACGAGCGACGGCAATACGACGGCGCCTTAGGATAGAATTGGATGGTGACATTATGTATTCTAAATCCGTCACCACACGAACAACCGTGTAACAAACACGCCATCCGTAGTGAGTATAGAAAAAGCATAGAAAGCATCGATATTAGCACTTCTTGTTCTTCTTTAATTTATACTTTTATGTTGATGTTGTATGCGTTAGACATCGAGGTGCCTCGTGAGTTTATTCCAGTGACTGCCTCGTGAGTATAGGGGTTAGATATACCGCCTTTGGATCAAAGGGTCCTGGGTTTGATTCCGGGTAAGTCTTTGTGTAACTTATACAATATTTTAACTACCGACGACGTCTCGAATGCTTTGCAGAAAGTGTGGTCATGGGAGAGATTAAATTATAGATTATTGTAAAAATAAGATGAAACAAAACTACATAATTAAGTATTTTAGTCAATGACATATATACTATGCATTGTAAAGCATGAAGTGTCAACTTATGGGAACACCGCAGGTTATTGTACTGTAATTTACAACTAACTTAATCTCACTCAGATCAATAATGTAGTAAACTTTATAGATATGGCGTCCCACGTGCAATAATCGGCATTATCAATAAGTTATCGCGTTTTTATGGTAGGTCACTGCAATATCGGAAAATGTTGGAAATCGCTGATCATAAAATAGACTTTTTTATTTATGGTATTTTTATTAATACTTCGTTGGCGGTCGGATGTAGTAAAGTGTTTAATGTTACCAATAGATGGCGCTACTGGTACAGACTTTTCTGGCAACTTAATACCGACCAAACAGAGGTACCTACTTCTGAAGTTTGGTGACTCTGAAATTAAACACATTTTAACGGATTTATCACGTGTGTATTGCAGTATTTGTATGCGTTATACTTGTAAACAGGTGCTGCTGTTTGGGGTTGGGCGGCTCACCAGACCAAGGAAGTTTTAGTTTATTTTAATAATGTTGTATTGTTTTAATATTCACGTTCCAGTTGACGCTTTTCAGATCCAATAGAATAGTTTGTATATGGAATTTGTTGGGTAATATACATATATATATTAAATTCTAAATAGGACCGCAAAGTAATAAAAAGGAAAAGAATGACAAGGCCTCTGAGTTTCTTGCCAGTTCTTCTCAGCAGTGGTCGCTTTCCGAACTGGTGGTAGACAATATTACTTTGCTTTGTATAAGTTTTATTAATATAAATATAAATATCCTTGGACATTTCACACAACGCCATCTCGTCCCAAGTTAAGCAACTTAATGATTGTGTTATGGTAACGAGATGGATGATAAACTACTAAGATAATTTTTTTTTTTGTAAATACATACTTATAATAGATAGAAATGACACCCAGACTCCGAGCCAGTGCCTCTGGTTTAGACAAAGACACTTGCCCGACCCCGGAATCGAACCCGGGACCCGTTGATCCAAAGGCGGCACATCTAACCACTAGACCAACGAGGCAGTCAATTTGTAAGTGTCCATTGTGTCCTATGCAAAATAAATGATATGACTTTTGACTTTGATTTAATGTAACATACACGCGATTGTGTAATAAACGCGAAATCCTCCGGTCATGGCATCAACGGAGTACTGGCCTCCATAGCGCTTTCCTCGTAAAGTGCAAGAGTCGTCTGGGTTCAGGTCACAATCTCCCCCCACATCTTCTGCAGCAACTAGGGTTGCCAACTATACTATTTTAAACAGTATTATACTGTTTTTCACTAAATTATACTTTTTACTGTTGAACAAAAAAAAAGTATACAAAATACTGTTTTCAGCATCAAAATGCAAACACATTATTAAGTGTTATACCTAGACGCACACATAATTTTTTTTTCAGAATCAGTCATAGTTGTGTTGAGGCATATGGTTTTTAAAAAAGATTGTAAATTAGTAGGTTGTGCGAGAAGCTATAATAATATGTATATTTAAAACAATAAATAAAATACTGTTCATTTTTCTAAAATACTGTTTGATATTCTTCATACACCTGAATATACTTTATTTCTTGCAAAAATTTGGTAACCCTATCAGCAACGTGGACGGCGACGCAGTTCCTATGACAATGCGAAACGTGGGGAGAGACGGGACAAATTACCGGAGTAGGGTGTCTTCGAGTCCGCACATAACCCTGCCTGCATCCACTCGCGTCCTTTCTCCTTCCTTCGCGTAGAGTCCTCTCTCCGCGAGTGGCGGCGGCTAGGTACCCGACTAAAAGGGTTTTCTCCACTGTCAAAAAAGGTGGTATGCCTCTTCAAGTCCTTCAGTCGCCACTTGCGTGAGTAGGGGTTAACGTACGTTGGGTATAACGATGTGTGGGTTGGTGACATTCTAAGTCCGTCACCTGAGGTGGGTCTATAAGTGTCTAAAAATTCGCTTTTGCGATTCGGTTGTAGATATATTTTTAATATTTGTTACCGCATAATTCGATCATTTATAAACTAACTTACAATTTATTTGTATTTGAAACTAGTCCTAAAGAATTTAATTATTTAAAAATAAGAACTGTAAGATATAGACCTCCCCTATAAAACACCATCTTCAAGAGACCGCATTTATCGATCACAGCGGCCTTTGTAAGGCCGCCCGCTGTCCTGTACGCGGTCGCCACTTCAAGGCCATAGCTTCCTAGGCTAGTTGCTTAACACAGCATATCTAATTCAGTGATTTGTCAAATTCAAGCATCAAATCTACAATACACCATGGTCTGAAATACATAAACTATTTCACCACAAAAAAATCCTAATGTCGAAAAATCTACTCTCTTTAACGAAATACTTCGATCTCAAATGACCTGTGACTTGATGAACGTCCTTCACGCCTTAGAAAGCACACAAACGCATCCGTCATGCTGTGATACTAGAATGACGCGGCCAAGCATGACGAGCCTCTTCGTATTATAAAAATACACTAAACAGGTCAAAATATTGTAATCCAATATCAAATGGCACGGCCTCTAAGTACCACGGTATGATAAAGTGGTCGGTTTAAATTGATTAAGAACAAAAATTCCTTTTCATGTTGAAACCATTTCAAAATGTACTCTATTCTGTTTGCCATAAGGTATAATGCCTTTGAGCATCTGGCGTCGGTGAAATTTCATCAGCTAAGTTTTGGCCAATACATTTTATTTTGTGAATTTATTTCACGCTGTTTTCACTTGTTTTATTTATAGTTTTCTTATCTAAATATTGACAATACGACAGATTAAATTATTTATTTCGTAATTGTTATCTATGTAATTAGGTATAGGTGTTTATCTGTGCAGTGATTATAAGTTTTAGTACTAATTTGCGAATTAATTAAAGTTTCTTCGTTTTTATTTTCGAGACGAAATTGTTTCAGCCTTGGTCTAGTTTCTGATTTTATCTCAATTTAATGTCTAGATTTTTTGTGACACTCAAATATTTCAATTATTGACTTAAATCAATTTGTTGAGAAAATAAAATATACAATGAAAACAGTACTTGTCTTCATTTGTCATTGCAAGTATCGTCTATCGACCTTCTGATTTTTACAAAAAAAAACTAATTGAATTGAATAAATTAGATATTCATGATTCTATCAATCATCATCGCAGACCATTGAAGATCCACTGGTGTTTGGTGTGGGAATTTGTGTTCCATTATGTTTCTTACACCCTGTACAAGTTAGCTTGATCTTTTTGACAGACGGGCTAGTGATGGGAAACAGCAAAATATCTAGTAGTCCAAAATATAACGTTTTGAAATACTTGTGCAATAAAGAATTTCACACATAATACACCCACACCATCTCGTCACAGTTACAAGTATCACCAGCCATCACTAGCCCGTCTGTCAATATGTTCGTCATTGCAAAGTTTTTTTTCTTTTTTCTATGGCAATCTGTTGCTGTCCTCGGCAATTTTTGCCAGTGTCGCATGATAGCTGCTCATGTGTTGCATAAAGTTCAATAATTTTGAATTTGCAATAGTTATGTCGATCAGAAAAAATACATCTGTCAAAAAGTTCAAGCTAGCTTCTACAGATAATATAGTGTGACTAAAATGGAAAGAAAAAAGTTGAACTTTTTGATCCTATCCCTATAGTTTTTGTTTTAGGAATACATGAAATGAATCAACCATTCTGACTGTACCTTCAACTGATTAATTAAAACCATGTTTCCTGAACGGTAAGTCGACATTTTGATCTGCCCCCGGAAATGACCGCTAGTTACGCAAATAACGGAAGGTTCAATTAAGTTCAGAAACCTGCGAGTTAATTAAAACTTTGAAGTTGAACATCGGTTGTTATTTAAGTAGGAGTGGGTGGCGTTTAGATGGGTTCCGTCATACTATGAAGTTACGAATGAAACTTTGGTGAAATTATTTTCGGTAGATTAGGGAATATTTCAATTCCAGGTAATACATAATATTGCCACCCCGTTCTACCCTCAGGGTATCGTAAGAGCTGGGGAAAGGAAATTATTAGGCCAAAAAATCTAGTCAACATTAGTAATGTCCGAGCCAACCGACCCCCAGCAACGGCACCTGTTCACAAGCATGCAAGCCATCGCCCTCCTCAAACAGAAGAAGATAACAACCCGCCGCACGATGCCACTACTGCCTTGAGTCTTAAAATGAGCATGACAGGGCCGGATTTAGGGGTCCAGAGGCCTCGGGGCAACAAAGGAGTGGAGGCCCCATTGCCCCAAATTATTTTCCAAATAAAATGAACAATTTTTTTCAGTCGAGTTTTTCAATAAGTAATTTATTGTGAAACCAAGTAGATTCTCTTAGTATTTAACAAACACATATGAATATAATAGGAAACAAGAATTATTTGAAATTAAATTTTAGTGTTAACGAACGGAACCTTTCGAGCTTTTTTTGCCGAAAAATCGTTGATGATTTCGCTGAAATCCAGTTCTCGGAGTAAATCGCTTTCAATGCTCAGGAGAGAAAGCTTTCATTAAAAAAAATATCAAAAGAAAAGATGTTTACTAGGTTTACTAGTTGAAATTTGAAAGATTTTTTTTCCGAAGTCTATTGTGGAGGCCCCGGGGCTTTCGCCCCGGTTGCCCCCCCCCCCCTAAATCCGGCCCTGGTCAGCATGATAACTCGAGCACAAGAAACTAAATATGTTTAAAAGTTATACTAATAAGGCGTTAGTATGCTCTCACATACTGTGTATAAACATAACATTAGAAGAAAATTATTTCTAATTACTTTGTCAGTATTCTAAAAGTATCTAAATAAGAGCATCGGACTAGCAACAACACCGATCAGTTATTCCCAAGCATTTTAATCTAAGTTAAAGTCGATAACTTTATAGTATCCCTTGACTATTATCGACTTTTGATGTGACACTTGAAGTGGTCTAAAGGCTTGCTCACTCCGTAAATACTGGTACAAAATTAAGAAAATCATGATGCCGACTACAATGTAGATAAAGAAAATTATGTTAATTTCGTCGCATTTGATAAAATCTTTTTTTAGGATGAAATTGAGGTTGATCTAACCCAGGTTTTAAACCATAAACGTGAGTTCTGTCTTCATTATAAACGGACGGATCTCTGGTATAAAAACGACGGTAAATCCTCTACTTTTTAATTTAAACATTGGTCAGACCTTATTCATCTTACTATTAAACTCATCAGTTTAAAAGTTAACAAAGACCCGATTGTTAATTTCCTGGTGATTTTGTGTTAGTATATATTTTGTAGAGATCCTTGGGGGAGGCCTATGTCCAGCAGTCTTTTGGCTGAAATGGTGATGATGATGAAATATTTTGTAAACAATAGTTGCAATGTTTTAGAATTTTATTTAAAAAGGTATTTGAGATAAATAGCGACGTTACATTGCCAAAGACAATACTTAATTTGGAAATATGATCAATTTAGTTCAGTACTGTCTTGAAACATAGTTCATCATATCGTTGGTGTTCTCCACCGCACGCTGGGATAAAACGCTGTAAAAGTCAACTAAACACAGCACACTTGGTGGTAGGATCGAAGAGAGATGGATGGATTGTAAGCATGAGAAATTGTGTATGAAAGGTGTGACTGTAGATATGACGACTGATAGGTATGTAGGGAGACTGCCACCTGGCGTGGGACAGGGGTCGTAAGATGATGATAATGGTAACTGTAAATATGACGATTTATAAGAGTTTTGTGATAAAACCTACGTAAATAAAGTTAATTTTGAGTTTTGAGTTTGAGGTCCACCCGGCTAGCTACCACCCTCACATCTGAGTTCGGCGCCAAGTACTTTTACTGTGTACCGTCGTGTGTATGTGAGGCCGGTGCCCGACAGGGCATTTCCTTGAATTGCCTGCCCCATCTTAGACCCTGGCGTTCTGGCGTTGCTTTCCATCACGCAAGCCTAAGGTCAAAGGCATTCAAGTAATTGCAAAAAAAAATGGTTGAGAAGAGGTTCCTGGGGTTTCGTGGGCTCAAGCAATATACCTACCTACTACCATTCAGGCCATAAATTACCATCTGTTGAGTCGGGCCTCCTCCCATCACAGGGAGGGTAGCCTACTGTGCCACGCTGGCCAGACGGGTTACTAGAACTATCAAATTCGAGCATCCATAGCAAGTGGATTGTATGGAAGGTTCTGGGGTCCATTGAGCTGTGAACGCGCTCGTTTGAAATAATAATTGATTTATACATTAATATAATACATTTATTGAGTAGGCTCTATTATGCAGAACAAGAGAATATCTTGTCGGCTCTCCTCTGTAGAACAGCAATCCTAACCGGTTCGATTTTACACCTTGGTTTAGAAAATCGCAATTTTCGTACGGATCCCTATTTCTTTTGAAAATAAAAATAGCCTATAACCTTCCTCGATAAATGGACTATCTAACACTGAAAGATTTTTTGAAATCGGACCAGTAGTTCCTGAGATTAGCGCGTTCAAACAAACAAACTCTGCAGCTTTATATATTAGTATAGATTTAAGATTATTTATTTAAGATGACGATTTATTTAAGAGCTTTGTGACGCTTTAGTTAAGAGCTTTGTGATAAAACCCACGTAAATAAAGTTCCTTTTGAGTTTGAGTTTCATACCCCATTTTACCCGCTCCAAATCATGTTTTGCGCTTACACCCCCTTCTTCAAGCTCCGATCTATCTCTGGCCGCAATTCATCAAAATACATTAAGCAGTTTAAGCGTGAAAAATGAAAAGACCTACTTTCGCATCAATAACATTAGTTTAGTCATTGTGTGTGTGCCAACATCAAATAGTTAACCATAAAAATCGATTTGTCAAAGTTTAATTTTACATTCTTATAAAACGATACGCAATCATTTAATAGATATAGTTAGTAAAAGCATTGATGAAATTATTCGAGAATTTTCGACATGCATTGGTAACTTATACGATAACAAAAGGGAAAAATAGGTATTATTAGTGTCTCTTTCCGCTTGGTGACAGATTTAGAATACATTGTGTCAGAAAGAAAGAACGAAAGCCAAACGATCGTAATTTTGTGAGTGGTTGTCGCGTTATTTCTGCTGCATTCGGTTTCATACAAAAGTCTAGTTCGTGCCACACGGCGACACAAAATAAGCAGACTCACACGCATAATCCGACCGAATTGACTTGGCGGGGGCCGAGGGGTGCGAGGGGAGTGAGGAAAGCGTCTTCGATCAGAACAACGGAAGAAATATTTGTACGACCTACAAGTATTTGTTTCGGGTCTGGTTGTTTTCTATCCATAATATGTATGTATTTACAAAAAAAAAGAAGTATATAAGTAGTTTATCATCCATCTCGTTACCATAACACAAGCATTAAGTTGCTTAGCTTGGGACGAGATGGCGTTGTGTGAAATGTCCAAGGATATTTTTTTTTATTAATGCGCCCGTCTCGTAGCCCGACAGAATTTCTGCTGGGCAGAATTTCTGGCACTCACAAAATTACGCTCGTTGGGCTTCACCCTAAGGGTATCGTAAGTGTCGACAATAGGAAATGACATGGCTGAAAACCTCGCCGCAAGAGAAGGAAAACTTGATACAAACCCTTTTTTTTTTTTTTTTGGTGCCCGGTGTAAAATCCTTTATGGACTATCCCCGCCGGCCTGGGGATGGCCAACGGGGGGCGTGTGGGACTCTCCTCCGAAGAGGCGTACCCACTAAACATCCCCGGGGTGTACCGTCCCGCGCTTGCTGCCCCGTGGGCCCTGACTGTACTCCACGGGGACAGCGTGCGCTGAGGGGAGTGGCCTTGCGACCGCCCGACTCCCATCCAATATGGGCTCCTATCAGGAGCAACCTCCTCTGGAGCAATTACTGCTCCGGCGCCATGCCCGGTACACGTGGCATGGCACCCTTCGCCCCGGGGTGTATTCTCCTATCGGGGAGGAATTTCCCCTAATCCCTCGCCCGGAGACCCCAGTTAGGGCGGTAGGTGGCGCACATGGGCCATCCGCCTTCGCCCTCTGCGCGCCCGGCGTAGTGGGTGCGCATCGGGAGCTCTCTCGCGCTCTCGTTCTGCCTCCTCTTTGGCTCGCATGACGACACTGGCGAAGTCGTCTACGGCCTTCCATGCCATCTCACTTCCGACCATCTTTTGATACAAACCCTGTGCCAACCCGTCTTGCCAGCGTGGCACAGTAGGCTAATTTCCCTCCATGAATTTGGAGGAGGTCCGACTTAGCAGTGGGTCATTATGAACGCACTCCAAATTCAAATGCACCTTATTGATGTGTGATACTCTACTGTGCTGGGTGGGCATCAATAGCTGACCTCCGTGCTTCGGAGGGCGCATTAACCGCCATCCCGAGTACCATTCTGCCATCTATGGCAATACACGTATTACCCGTAGTCCTGAAAACTCACAACTGGTTGAAATAATTACCGGTCATTCCACTTGTTGCGGCAAACCAGACGGCAAAGTTGTAAACAATACCAATAAATTGAAAAAAAAAAAACTACAGAGTTTCTTGTCGGCTCTTCTCTGTAGAGCAGCGGTCCGAACCCGTGGAAGTGTCAGGGCTATTTTACAGATTGTATACCATTAACTAAATTGGCCTCGGAGGGTGTAAATATTTGGCTTTTCATTGCTCAAACAGCAAGTTATTTGCATCCCGCACTAACTTTAAAACTTAAGGTTACAAGAGTATTGTCATTACTAATCCCAAGCTAATGTAGTGAATAGGGTCTGTCCGGCAGACACCAAAGGTCAATGCCTCTGGTTTTTGTGGTGGCCACAGACGGTGGGGCAACACCCTGGAGCGGTTGCTGGTCATCGTCACACGAGACTCTTGCTTTACTCGGCCTTGGCCTGTGCAGACGGGCGATTTAATTGTTATATTCAAATTCAAAACTCATTTAATCAAGTCGGCTCAATAAAGTTCTTTTGAAAATTCAAACAATAAAATAAAATTTACCACCGGTTCGGAATGCGCCTCTACAGAGAAGAGCTGGCAAGAAACTCTGCAGTTGCTCTTTTTAAATCTGCATTTTTGGGTACAAGACAAACTCGCGCAATAGTTGCTAAGGGACAATCATCAGCTAGCAAAATCCATATAAATATTGAATAGCAATTGAATAGGCAACCGTACTATGAAACGTAATGTCATATGGTTTGTATAATCGGTAAGATAACGGGTTTATATTATTTTCGCATATGAAGTTGATGTAACGTAAAAGGTAAACCAGAAGGTACGGAATAATCTGTTGGAAACGTCACGCAGTTCCACAGATTGTGCTTGTCTCATTGTTGTTGAAGCATAGAATTCCGGGTTATGCTAAAATTGGTACCCTCATAGACTGTTTTAAAGGCTGGCTGTAAATTTATGATGGCATGGAATTTTATGACTCCTAAACACCGGCAGAGCTGCGAGATCTCGGATTAAACAATTCGGTCGGCTTTTCCGGCCTTTCTGGAACCATCTATAAGCGAAGATGGTAAAAAAAGACCTGACGGAATGACTCTTGGATGGATCGGCTTTCCAAGAACTTCAGTCGAAGCTAGAGTTTTGCGAATTTAGCTAAAAGCCTTAAACGGTTCAAATATGGCCACTTGGCTCCTGGTTGCATGTTTGAACCGTATGCAAGAGAGACTTTAGGTTTGTGGGTCAAAGTGACCACCGGGTACTCTCGATACAACTTGACCTGTGAATAGTGGGCTGGCACCTATCTTTCGAATAAACATGTCTGTTCAGCGTGGGAATGCTGCCTTTTGTGTACGTTTTATATTGAGAAAATTACCGATTATTTTTATAAAACAAAAAAAAATGCACGCAACTATTCAAAAAATCCTTTAGTGGAAGCTAAGCGTCTATGTTTCATTGAAATTCAATACATACATTTTAAAGAAGTAAGATATAGGAATTCATTCTAAGCATGGTTTGGTATCAAACGTTTTTATAAAAGATTGTACCTATAAAGAGTTGAAATGTTTGAAAATTTTGCGTTGAGATCGCCCGTCTACCACTACCAGTAGTTGAAAATTGAAGATTTTACGCGCCGCCCCTCATTTAGAAAGAATAGTATAGATACGCCTGTGCCGTTTTATATAAAAAGAATAATGTTATAGCTGTATATAGCATGATTATTAATGTTGTATGTTATTAATTTGATTGTGTATTGTGAATAGTAGAAAATATGTATTTTATTTATTCGTTATTATTAGTTTTTTTTTATTTGGAGAAATTGGTCTCAGTATCTGGCAAACTTCTGAAGTGTTCTTCAGTGAACAAGTCTTATAATTTGAAAAACAAAACAACTACGGTTTGCGTTGCCAACTCTTCTCTGAGCCACATTCCGAAGCGGTGGGAGTTTCATATGAAGGGTTGATCTCGTGAATGAATAAATATGTAAATGTAGATATGACTACCGATAGGAGTGTATAGAGACTACCACCTAGCGTGGGACTAGGGCCGAAAGATGATGATGGTAGTTTTGAATTACGATAATTTATAAGATTTTTTAAATAAAGCTACGTAAATAAAGTTCTTTTGAGTTTAATTTGTTTTTAAACTTTTATTCCACCTTACGTGTGGTTTACATATTTATATATTTACTAGCTTCACGCCCCGGCGTCACTCGCGGTACGACAATAACCGCGTGTAACATCGCACCCGTGCGAAGCCGGGATGGGCTGCTAGTGTATAATAATATCTAATGATTTAGTTACGTTTTAGTTAGAAAACGTTTGTATGGGAAAAAGAAATAGGCTGTTTTTAGGGTATTCGAATTTTACTCGCCGTAAAAACCATCCTTGAACTTCAACGAACATTTAAAAAATAATGAGCAAAATTTTTTTTATTACGAAGCTATATTTGGATGTGTGATCCAAATTTAGTTACTTATCTATCGCTATGTTATTTATCTCAAGCGCAGTTTATACGAAATAAGTTTAGGCACTTTTTTATAAGCATAAAAATGATGTTTTTTTAGTAATTATAATGTAATTAAATTGTTCTAAATTGCATCTCACAAATTTCTGGATGAATTAATAAAATCGATGTTATTAAATCAGCATTAATACCATCTCGCGGTCATTATTCCTTTCGTTCTTCATGTTTAAACCTTACTGTATTTTAATTTGATATAATTTCAAGAAAAATAAAAGACTAATCGATAACTAGGGCACCGACATTGTGCTAGAAGATGATGTAAAACGAAACGCCCAGTACAATTACAAATACCATTGTCAAAGTTGATTGCGTTCCGTCCTCCCGAAACAGATCCACATTATTCTTCAGCCGCGACAGTTGTCGTTACCGAGGAGAATTGGTTTACAAACAATATAAATAATAGTACTTTTAAAGCAATACAAATAGTCAATCGCGCGCTGCCGTTCAGCGATCACCTACCGGTGTTAGGTGTTGCCAAATCGAGTTATGACTGTATCCCATTGAGGTGTCTAAAATGTTAGCGATACAGTTAACTGTAGGCTGCTTCATCGTATGTTGCAACGCTCTTAGCATAGGAACTGTGAGTGATAAACAGAATGTGACTAAGCGTGAAGCGAGCGCCGGCGATCTCTTTCCTGATTGGGTGCCCTTCAAAAACAAACATGGAGAAGAACTCGGGGAATTCGTGCAGGTAACTAAGGCCAAGCCAAAGAAACGTTTAGCCTTGCCTGTTCATTTTGTAATGCAAACAGCTCTTGAACCTGAAGGTGACGAGTATTTCGAAAAAGGGGGCGGCGGCGGTGGTGATAATGAGGATTACTTTGAAAAGAAAGAATGGTCCGATGTAAATAGACCGGTTCAGAGCGATGCTGATAAAGCTCTCAATCACACTCAAATATCGGAAATCGACGGTGTCGTTAATATCCTGACGAGACCACATAATCCTGTGGTAGAGGCACTTAAAAAGGCGAAACAACAAGCCAATGCAAATAACGCTGAGCAAAAGATTAATAAAAGTAGTGAGGAATCTAAGAAGAAAGACGATGACAATAGTCTTGAAAAGAACGTTAAGTCGGAGGAAGATATTAAAACGGCAGAATCTAAGCAAAAAAAGTCGGCTAAAGGATATGAAGAGGAGTCAGACTACGAAGAAGGAAGTGCTGAAAGCGGGAAAGCTGAATCTAAAGAACAAAGTGAAAATGAAGCCAAAAAAGCCAGTATCTTAGACAGCGTTGATGAACTCAAAGAGCGTCATGCCGAGGAGCAACGATTTATATCAGAAAAGTTAAAAGATGAAGAGCTATATAAAGAAGAACGTGAAAGAGATAAAATTACAGCACAGCTCTCACAATCGGAACCGGAAAGGAGCCGCCGTAAATACAAAAAACTACCCCCAGATTACGAGGAATACGAAGAGAAGAGCTCACCTTTGGAAGACAAGTATAAGATTTACCCCGAAAAGACCAAAGAAATAACATCTACTACCAAAGTACCGAAACGAACAACCAAACGCAAGAACAAGAAGAAGGAAAAGACTGTAGAATCAGGAAAACTATCTGTGTTCAAAAATCCTCAACTATACATGGTTTACGATGACGAAAGTCCTGAAGATACTACCACGTTTAAGCCGATTAAAATCAAAGGTCCTAAAGAAAAGGGTTCATCCAAGAAGAAAGACAAGTTTTCGTCGAAATACTCAACAGACGCCACCAGCTCGGATGAAGGGGAAAGGATATCGTTGGTACCACAGGATAGTGGATCAAAAGAAGGAGAGCCAGCCCTGTTCTTCCCTAAAAAGCGAAAGAGCAAGAAGCGTAAGAACAAGTATACCACAATTCCAGTAGATTCCTTCGTCGCAGAAACTGTTGCTGATGACACATCGAAGCAAGTAACCGTTGTTGCTCCTGTTGCTTTGGAAAGTACAGTTAGTGATACGACTGCTGATGCAAACGCTACCCCAACGGATACTGTGTCTACGAACACTGATGCAGTCACCGATGCAGTTCCAGCGTCTACTGAGAAGAAAGAAGAAGGAAAGAAACATGAAAACTTCCACAGGGAGAAAGGTGAGTGATTTGATCTTTGATTATTAGTGGAGAGATTTTTAATATTAATACCATTTCACTTTACGTGCCATAGAAGGATTTTTATTACGTGGAGGATTTTTTGGAAGATAAGGTAAGTAAAAGAGAAATTCTTCCTTACCCTATAGCTTACAGGCATATATTGCTTCTTTGCAAAAACTATGTGACATCTATAAACATTGATTCTTTTTATTTTGAACCTTGTTTGTATGGCTTTAAGGTGGTAGCTTGCAGGATTTCAAGTACTTTTATTTGGAGACTCATCGATTTTAATACTTTTGGGCCCTTTTCCATGTCAAGCTAAGAACACATAACAATTTAACCTAAGTCACTGCTTAAAGGGTCACTCGAAAAGGTCTCATGTGAGCAAGATAATAAATCAATACCTTCCTTAATGTTACAACAATAAATTTAATACATAAAGTCACTTTGTCACAAGAAATCTTGAATATCCAATAGAAATTTGAAACGAAATGAAAACACACATTTAACTAAAAATACGGCATGGATATAAATCTTCCATTAAAAAATTGTAACAAATGTACATTAATACCGTACTAATTCCGTGTCGGATTTAGAATACATAGTGTCATCACCCTATTTTACGCTGAGGGTGTCGTAAGAGCCAAATAGGAAATGTCGGGGCCTTGCCATTTCCTTTTGTCGGCGCTTACAACACCCTCAGGATCGAACTGGGTGGTGACACCAAGCATTCGAAATCTACACGGGGTGTTATAATTAGTCAATGTCAATTGTAACCTACCATGCATCGATTAAGGACCCTGATTAAGGATTTGATGGACGTTATCTACCACTTGCGTTTCTTCAGTAGCCACATAGAACACCCGCTGTGTGGAACAGGTTGGTGAAATGGTGTATTTAGGTAAATGTAAAAACAAAGAACCACAAATATACAAGTATGAAGGCCAGTAAAAGCTAGAGAAAATTGCATCACACTACCAAAATTACGTTAACCTGAATTATTTAGAACTAAAAAGTAAATGTAACGGAAAGACAGCCTTATTGCGGCGTGCTAAGATCCAACAACCATAGCACGGATTGCGAGCCAAAAGAATATTTCCGTCTAGTTACAAAATACCATAATTTCTTCGACAAGATTTTCGTTTTACGGCCCGAAATGCCTTCTGTAACTTATATTGATATAAATTGGTAAGTACATAATATGTGAGAGATAATATTATTTTATTTGCAAACTATTAGCTACACGCGGCTCTGCTTACGAAGATATTATTAATTTTCAAAATCCACCTGAGGTAAAAAAAAAAATTTTAACCTCTCCCAGTCAGTCAAAGTCACATATTCGGATCAAACACACAAAAATACCTCCTTGTGGTGACTGATTTTGGATACACAGTGTCACCAACCCACACTATCCTGAGGATGTTGTAAGAGGCGACTAAAGGATCGTAAGAGGCAGATCACCAAGCCGTGTGAGAAGGAAAGCTTGATACAAACCCTGTACCAACCCGTCTTGCAAGCGTGGCACAGTAGGCTAGATTCCCTTCCCTTCATGAATTTGGAGGAGGTCCGACTCAGTAGTGGGTCATTCATGGGCTGAAACGACGACGATACAAAAAGGAAATCTAAATAGTGTGGTTATTTAGTAGCGTATACGTCTTTAGACCGTATCCGTGTGGATATAGAATAAACAATGTCACCAGCCCAATCCTTCCTAAGGGTGTCGTAAAGTAAAGGCAGACAAATTAGCTACTAGGAAACCTTGATACAAACCCTGTGCCAGCTGCCACAATTGGTTAATTTCCTTCCATGAACTTGGAGGAGGCCCGACTCAGCACTGGGTCATTTGTGGGCAAAGAAAACGATTGACTTCAATTTCCTTATTCTAGTAGCGTCCCGCACCGGTTTCGCACAGCTGGTTGAGAATACTTGTACAACTAATCTCGGCTCATAGATGACCCATTATTGAGTCGAGCTTCCTCCAAGATTACAGAGGGAAATTAGCCGACTGTGCCAGGTTAATACACTGTTATCATATAATTAATATTAAGAGACACCGTTTTGTATTAATTAATAAATAAAAAAATTACTATTTGCACACGGTTTGTAGCAAGGTTTTCTTGAAGCTGGGTTGTATACCTTTACGACACCCTCAGGATCGAATGGGTTATAGTAAACTAAATAAAATCTTTTGAGATTATTGCAATCCTACATACGGTTGGACAGGCGCACCGTTATTAAGCAAAGTTTTATCCAATAAAGGATAAGGAGAAAGGATAAATACGAGTATGTATTGAGTGTTTTCTTTTTGGCCTATTATTGAAGTAACGACAATATCTCATATTACCCCCAACAGGGTACTTTCAGGGGTAACATTTACATATTTGTTCAATGTTTATTTTGTATCAATTGTTGCGGAATTTTGATAGACCTACTCCATCCTGAGGGTGTCGTAAGTCCCGACAATAAGAACTAACACGGCCGATAACCTAGCCGCTGAAGAAACCTTGATACGAAACCCCGTGCCAACCTGTTTGGCCAGCGTGGCACTGTAGACTAATTACCCTCAATTTAATGGGTGGAGGCCCGACTCAGTAGAGGGTCATTTATGGGCTCAGTAGTAATAGTAGTCATCGGTTCTTACGACACCCTCAGCGTTGAATGGGGTGGTGACGATATGTATTCTAAATCCGTCACCACCGGGACTGTTCATCGGCTCACGGCTAATCTTCTTACTACTCAGTCCATATAGGACCCACTACTGAGTCACGCCTCCTCCAGTTAAACAGAGGGTAATGTGTCATACGTGTGAACAGGTGCCGTTGCTAGGGGTCGGTTGGCTCGGGCATTAGAAGTTTACTATTGTTGCCTAGATCTGGCTGATGTTTGGCCCTCTGCGACTATTGCGCGAGTTTGCTCACACAAATCTGTCATATGTCTAGTCTTGTACCTAAAAATGGCGATCTAAAAAGAGCAACTACAGAGTTTCTTGCCGGCTGTTCTCTGTAGAGCTGCATTCCGAACCGGTGGTAGATGTTAAATAATCAATTTTTATTGGTAAATTTTAAATTTTATTTTGTCTTTTGACTTTTCAATAGAGCTCTATTGAGCCAACTTGTTTAAATGAGTATTGCTTTGATTTGATTAACTGTCCCGCGCTGGCCATGACGGTTGGCACTGGATTTCGTATCAAGTTTTCCTTCTCTTGCGGTTAGGTTAGATCTTTTCATTTCATTTTTTCGGGTCTTACAACCCCCGCAGGATGGAATGGGGTGACTTTACGTATTCTAAATCCGTCACTACATAGTCAAATCAAATTCAAATCATTTATTTTGTGTGGTTCACGATGGACACTTTGTCATATTAAACAATAAAATAAAATTCGACCGTCTACCACCAGTTCAGAACGTGACCACGGCTGAGAAGAACTGGCAAGAAACTCAGAGGGCTTGACATTTTTTTTCATTGCGGTCCTATTTGACTAGTAACATAAATAAAGAATATAAAAAATACTGACACTAAACAGCCTAGTCCCAAGCAGCTGGGTCGTTTAAATAATCAGCAATGCGGTAATATGCTTTTTTGAAAAGTTTTGTCTTATCAGTCTTTTTAAAGGCATTGCGAGGCAATTCTCTAAGTTGGCAATTCTCTAAATTCTCACGGTTGGCGCAGTGGTTGAGCGTTCGACTGCTGCGCAGCATGTCGCGGGTTCGATCCCCGCACGGAATAAATATTTGTACGACCTACAAGTATTTGTTCCGGGTCTGGGTGTTTTCTATCTATAATATGTATGGATTTACAAAAAAGAAAGTATATTTAAGTAGTTTATCATCCATCTCGTTACCATAATACAAGCATTAAGTTGCTTAGCTTGGGACGAGATGGCGTTGTGTGAAATGTCCAAGGATATTTATTTATTTGTCTAATCATCCAACTAATTGCCTGTAAATAAAATGAGTAAAGGTACGAATAAAATTTACGACATTCCTACGCACAGTAGCCTATTGGCAAATTTACTATCACAGCTACCCATTTCAGTAATCGGAGCATTTTGTCATCACACCGACTCTCGTGATGACTGTAATGAAATTGGTCCAACGGTGTTGCCATAATTCTATTAGTGGCTCAATTGGACTAATAGACAATGCCTGTATTGTGAATTCAGATCAATTCTGTTGTAACTTCACGCTGGTAATCTGCAATGGGTTACTCAGAAATACTACGCAGCCCATATATGATGTATAGTGTCACCACCCCATTCCATCCTGAGGGTGTGGTAGAGGCCGACAAAAGGTTTTTTTTTGTGTCTATCCTATCTCTGATTATTTACTGACTATATATTTGCTTCATATATACACTCTATATTTTTCACAAATGTAGCATATTAGTAGTTTTATTTCTCTCTATAACTCTATTTGCTATAGTTTAACAATAGTCTGTATATTTATCTCTATTTTTCCCTCTGATTATGCCGCTTATGTCTGAACAATTTATTTCCATTCCAATTTCCGTTTCTATTTTGTGTCTGTCGATCCCGTACATAGGGCAATGAAGCAATATGTGCGGGATAAAAGTAAATGTTAAGGCTGATTACCTAGCCGTAAGAGAAGGAAAACTTGATACAAAACTCTGTGCCAACCCATTGACTGCCTCGTTGGTCTAGTGGTTAGATGTGCCGCCTTTGGATCAACGGGTCCCGGGTTCGATTCCGGCGTCGGGCAAGTGTCTTTGTCTAAACCAGAGGCACTGGCTCGGAGTCTGGGTGTCATTCCTATCTATAATAAGTATGTATTTACAAAAAAAAAATGTATATAAGTAGTTTATCATCCATCTCGTTACCATAACACAAGCATTAAGTTTGCTTAGCTTGGGACGAGATGGCGTTGTGTGAAATGTCCAAGGATATTTATATTTATTTATTCAGCCAGTGTGGCACAGTAGTTGGCTCTGGAATGAACTACCTGCGGCGGTGTTTCCCGAGCGCTACGACATGTCCTCCTTTAAACGAGGTTTAAAAAGAGCACTCACTTCACGGTAGGCAACGGCTTGGCTGTGCCCCTGGCACTGCCAATGTCCATGGGCGGCGGTCAACACTTACCATCAGGTGGGCCGCTAGCTCGTTTGCCACCAAGAGCAATAAAAAAAAAAAAAAAAGTAGGCTTATTACCCTCCATGTAAATGGAGGAGGCCGGTCAGGCCATTCAGGCCGGTCCGGTGGCCAGAATATTGAAACTGAAATGTATTTCTGATTTCCCATGACAGTTACTATTAGCTGCTCTCTGCAGCAAGGGGGTGGAAATGTAAATATGCTGGTCATCCATCAAATGGCTAGCTGAGCAAGACTTTGCTTGACCTGCAGGTCAATTGCATTCTACACTAGGCGATGTCATTGAGGACCATCCGAAGACACGAAAAGATCTTTCGGCAACGCTTACGAAATTTTAATGAGTTTCTCTTTTCGCAAACGTTTCGTTGATTGACGTGTCGAGCTGTATGCAACGCTTAACCCTGGAATCGTTTAACACAAAGGCGTCTAGAAAGTCAGCGTAGGATAACCACCGCTGAGATAGGAGCCTAAGCGCCCTCGGGTTGTCGACCCGAGGCGGGCTGACGGGCCTCCTTCTGCGAGGTCGTTAAGTCGCAGAAGGGGGCTGCGGGGCGGGTCGCAAAGGAGGGAGCTCCGGCTGACCCGCGCCACGGGCGGAGGCAGGGGTGGGTCGGGGGACCCGCCACCGACAAAGGCCTCGTTGACTGAGAGGGCGTCCCATTTGCCCGGGATGCACTCTCTGACACCACGCTGGGGAGTCACTGTTGATTGCGCTTGAGCGAACCTGTGGCGCCCCAAGCGCGCAGTGTGAGGGAAAAACCGCTAGGGTTTTAGTGGGTAGACGACTCTTGGGTAGATGACCGTTGTCGGAGTTCCACATAATCACCAACCTCTCCCCCGGGGGGCGGGTGGTATGCATAAAGCATTTCCCCAGTGAAACCAAAAAAAGGAGCCTATCGGGGAAAGATGTTCACCTTATTACCTTATACTAGCTGAGTCTTAGGTTGGACTTCGGCAATAAAACAAAAATATAGGCGATAGATTCAACTTTCAAAGACTGCTATCTAGCCTCCTAAGTGATCACGACTGCTGCAAAGCATTCGAAACGTCGGGAATAAAATGAAGTTATCTGCACGCGATAAATCCGTTAAAAAGTGTTAATCTCAACTACTAACTGTTGTAACAGCTGTACAAAATAGTTGCTTGGTGGTAGGATCGGATGGTCCGCCCGGCTAGCTACCACCCTCACAGCTAAGTCTGGCGCCAAGCAGTATTACTTTGTTCCGTCGTGTATATGTGAGAGCCGGTGCCCGACAGGTCATTTCCTTGAATTGCCTTTTTTTTATGCTCCATCTTAGACCCTGGCGTTGCTTTCCATCACGCAAGCCTAGGCTCAAAGGCATTAAAGTAACTGGTAAAAACATATCCGCTCGGTGGTTGCATTTTGGTTACCAGGTCTGGGCCGTGGGTCAAGCCAATGACCCGAGGTTCATTGACTGAAGGCGTCCCAGTTACTCGGGACGACTTCTGATAGTCGCTTGCCCAACTAAGCTGTCGGGCGGCACAGTAGGCTGTGTCCCATTGTGGCGCGTCAACCGGGACGTGTGAGCGTATACCGTTTCGAATGCTTTGCAAAAGTCGTTGGTGCAGGAGAGACTAGATGACAAAAATGTGTCGCACACAAGTACTGCATACTCCAAACAGCGAACACGAATGGCCACGAATGCCAACATCAGAATAATTTGTGATGAAATTGAGTAAAACTTACCTATTATGTAGGTAATGTTTATTACCCAATAATGCACTTTATAAATAGTGCATGTAATTCAATTGAGAAATAGTGTCTGGTCGTGTGCTTTACATAAGGTGCCACAAATCGTGTATACAGTAGTGCGTGCACTGAACCATATCATATTCGGTATTGGGTGACAAACTTATGAAACACACACAACTAGGAACAATATCAAAATCAAAATGTTATATTTGCCTATAATCAAAATTATAGGCGGTAGATTTTAACTGTTTTCTTTGTACTTTAAAAGACAACTGTCATCTAGTCTCTCTCGCAACCACGACTGCTGCAAAACATTCGAAACGTCGGGAATTATAAATGAATTTTAAAATGTAATTAATATACACGCGATAAATCCGTTGAAAAGTGTTTAATTTCAATCATTATGCTAATTAATACCCGATGTGTAAGTAATAATGAATAGCATAATTTAATTTATGCACAATTCTGATGTGTAAGCTCGAAATCCATACATACGTTGTACGTTCTTAGAAACTTTCGCGTGTATAATATTAGTACCATTTTGCCCACAGTAACTTAATCAGTAGTAGTTAGTATCGATGATTTCGTTATTGATCAATGGATTTTATAAGACCCTAATTAAGACTAAAGCTAGACCTGGGGCGACCCTAGACTAGGCCGGGCGCTCTTATAAAGGTTGCTCAGAGTCGGTGTAGTCTGCACAAGATACACTGTGGCTGATAGAATGATAGAAAGATTATGATGATTATAAAACTTTAATGCAGTATTAATTTACAAAATCCATTTGTTTTAGCCACAATAATGTGATTTCGCGGTTATTATGGTAACTCTCTCTTATTTTCTTTCTAGAAACGCATAACGCATAATTCCGTTATATAATTATTTTCGGTCGTGTCTTATACTGAGTTGACTAACAGTCACCAACGTGTTCGACCACCAGGGTGTCATGTGAGACGTAATCCTAAATCTAATGTGATTACCATCTCAGGCAGGTTTTTTTCGTAATTGGCTGTTCTCTGTATCATAAAACAGCTACTTTTGAGTCAGGCCTCCTCCAATACTACTACTACTCAGCCCATAAATGACCCACTGCTGAGTCAGGCCTCCTCCCTTCACAGGGAGGGAAATTAGCCTACTGTGCCAGGCTGGCCAGACGGGTTGGCATAGGGTTTCATATCAAGTTCTTCTTCTCTTACCACTAGGCTATCAAACTTGTCATTTCCTTTTGTCAGCTCTTACGACACCCACAGGATGGAATGGGTTGGTGGCATAAATTCTAACAAGACAGTTAGCACAACAAGACATTGGTTGTTGCAGACGGATTTAGATTAACACAAATGTAATTAATCCTATCTATTTCGAGGCACATAATGAAGTGATCGGTCTTGTTACAGAGCATGCATCAGAAATCGATCCCAACGAATGTGTCCAATCACTCACTGTACTGTGATGACGTAAATTAAGTGAAGCTCTATTACAAATTTGTCCTTGTGGTGATGGATTTAGAATACATTTATTGTCGCCAACATATCCTATCTTATCTTGCTAGATATTATTAATAATGTATAATATAGTGGACATTCCGTCCTAAGCAGCAATTTTTAAATAGATATCGATACAAATATCCCCGTATTTCTTAAATTATTTATCTGCTTATTGCTATTATTTGACAGATATGGCGACTATGCAAATTCAGACAATCAAGTGCCACAAAAATAGCTAACCGAACGCCCAACCTGTCAAACTATAATCGTCATAGTTCCCGCCAAAATATGGCTTTCATGCGATAGAACCGATATGGAGCTGCTAATATGCGGAAAATGAAATACGAACACAAGATTGATAGTAAATACGATTTTCTTGGTACCACCGACGTAATCTGACGTGAGTTGATGTTCAGGCTGCAACTCGGTAATATGCTTAGCGATTTAGTAACAATACCGATAATAGCGGGAATAAAATTAATGGTGGTGCCATTAGGTGGTGTTCTATTCGTACATTTTTCAATTGCCTTAAATAAATCATAGTTAAAAGAAAAGAATCGACATGAAACTCTGTAGTTGTTTTTAATGCCATTTTAGGATAAGATAGATTTCTAACAGCAATAATAACCGTAAAATGCCTGATCCAATCGACCCCCACCCCACAGCGGCATTTGATCATGCATGACGGATGTGACATCCATCCATATTGCTGGCAGAGAACGACTCGCAACTGTCATGCATGAGCATGAAACACAAGCAATAATCCCAAGATCATTTCACGCCTTATGATGCATTCACACACATACGCGAATAGATCATATCGTCTTTTGTACATTCTTAAAAGCGGATGTTTGGGAATGTGTGAAAAAAATTCTTGTAATAAAAACAGCTTTTAGAATACGTAGTGTACATACCACCCCATTTAAACCTGAATTTGTCGTAAGAGCTGACAAAAGGAGAGAAAAATGCCAATATCCTAGCACAAGAGAATGAAAACTTGATACGAAACCCTGTCTTAACCCGTCTGGCCATGGTGGCACAGTAGGCTAGTTACCCTCCATGTAACTGGAGGAAGCCTGACTTAGCAGTGTGTCTATGGGTTGAGTACTAGTACCTAGTAAAAGAGCCTTGCTCGAAACGCCGTGTATCCAATTTAGGACGTTCTGATGAAATATTATGAGCTAAAATCGCTGGAATCGCTCTGCGTGTAATGTAACCGCAACCTTACTCTTGTCGAAAAGACCAGATGTTGAGGGCAAAGTTTTGGAAATAATTAGCGAAAAGAATTACATATGGACAACAATCATTTTTGTATTGTCCTTTATTTGTCGTATTATTTTCTAAGGGTAACGGAGGTTAACTATACCAATTGGCTCCAATTATGTGATATTAATAAATATATCACATAATTGATATATGTTACATATTATTATGTCAATCATTATTAATATATTGATTGACATAATAATTATTTTACTAGGATCCTAAATCCTATTAAATATTGCCTCAAGTTGTGTGCCAAAGTCCAATGGTGAAGGCTATGCTCAATATCCTCTATTTACGAGTATGTTGTAGCGAACAGCATGCTACTTGCTTAACACAATTTGCTTGAAAAATCTGAACTATCAGCATCAAGACATATCGCCTACAAATGCGAGAATTACCAAAAAGTCCTAAACCGCGATAGCGAAGTTTAAATAGCAATTCGTACGATTAAGAACTCCCCGACTACAGTAATTGGGTTTTAGGCGCCGCGGCCCCTTGCCAAATATTACCCCCATGTGGGGACGGGGATGAATATAAAACTTCCCCACGGCACGCTAGGAAGAAAAAGAAAAAAAAAACATTTGTAGAGTAGCCGGCAAACATCTTAAGCAAAAATAACCATCCATATTACAGTTTTCATACTGACAAATTCTTGCTACAAAATCAGGCATCTTTCAAGAATTTAGGAGGTTTATTATGACATGCAGCTTTTGCTGTTTTTGTTTAAACTTCGCTAAGAAAACTTCAAAACATTTCAAACAATAAACTCGATTTACAATTTGTTGATAATAAGGTTTTGTTGGTAAAATTATGAAATTTAACGCGTAGCTAAGGTTAAGTCAATATCGTGGATCCATGGCGTAATTCGCCCTTCAAGGTGAACCGTGGCCATAGCCAATGGAAATTGCCCCATGGCCACAAACCGTGGATAATGTTATTTATTTAAACCCAGTGAAAGTCAAACGATGAGAAAATTTATTCGGCTCTATTTAGAAAGTGACACTAATTCCGTCATTTCAGAGAATATTTTTAAATCCATAGAAAGACGTTTCACATAACTCTCGTTAAATCGAATGGTAGTCTAGAGGGAAGAACTGGCAAGAAACTACAAGCAACCTTACAATTTGTGAAGAGGTCAACTGTTTTTGGAAGCCTCAAGCATACGTCCAGCCAGATGTTTTACCGTTGCTGTCCATGGCTTGTAAAAAGTCCATGGCGTTTTTATCAAAGAAAAGGGCACCAGTTTTCATTACGAATGTATACAAGATATAACAAAAACTCTATAGCCATAAAAAAGATGATTATTAATACTGATATTGTGTGCTTTGTTTGGTTTTTGTTTTTTTATACGTATCCTAAATTAACGTCGGTGTCAAATTTAGAACAGACTTTAGACAGCTTATTTTTTTAAAGTACCGTAGTATTATTTTTACTGCATATCATTCGGAACCAACAACTATATGGTAAGTTGCTTTCGACAAATAGTTTTCTCTGGTTTAAGGTTTCGTAGCAAAGTACAGACCCGATTACGATAAAATTTCTATGGGACCAATGGAAAAAAAACCGGCACAACACATACATAAAAATAAAAAAACCAAACAGTCGAATTGGGAATTTCCTCCTTTTCACAAGTCGGTCAACTTTTGTCTCAAAATGTCCGCACATATTAGCGAAAGTGCTGCAATTATAGAAATTAACACAGAAAACCCAACAAACGATACGGAACTGTAACAGTAGTGTGCAGTATTCACGATAGCGAGGTGGCTCATTTTCGAATGAACATAATATACAGTTTGTGATAAAAATTGGTCCTCTGTTCCTCTTCTGTGTTCTCTCCCACATACTTCAAAAGAGAAAACATAGTATATGCTCCTTTCAATAGGCTCCATGCCTGCGACCCCAGGATCACAGGACATGCTCCCGCAATGGGAGTAAATCCTGTGGCCCTGGTTCGGGCAGTCGAGGACCGCCGTCGAGGTTTACCATCCCCAAAGGTCCCGGATTTCCACATAACCCAGACAGTCCCCAACGGCTGGGAATCCATGAGATTCACCGACGTAAAAAAATATGGCTCTATGCCCTCACTTCAGATGGCTTTTGTTGTTGTAGGGTTTTTGTTACAAGCTGTATAACCTAAGATTCACCCTCTGTATAGCTGGTCTGTATTGGTCATGTGTCTGAATTCCTCTCATTATCGGATTGCAATATTTAAAGGCAAATACTTTTCTATTTCGTCACACCGCATATTAATTACAGTATGTCAATTGAACCGTAATACATACATGCTATGCCAAGTAAACTAAGTATTTGCCATGTGTATAGAAGATACAAGTACTAAAAATGGTTTCCCAATGTTTGTTTTTTAATGGTATTAACTTTTTTCTTCGTTGTGCTATGTAAAACTGCAACATTTGCTCCTTGAAGAAATATTATACTTTTTGTTTGTTTTAATATTTTTTTAATAAAAAAGAAAATATATAATTATTATACGTACAAACGCATATACACACATACATCCTATCTCCTCCTCACACACACACACACACACACGCGCGCGCGCGCACATATGCACGAACACACACATACGCACGAACACACACACTACACCGAAAATATGGTGCTACCATTTTCTCTTCCCACTAAGAGAGAATGGTAGCACCATATTTTAGGTTTTCCAATATTTTTCTACCTGTCTGTTCTTATAAAATAATTAAAAAACTTTTGTGTTTTCGGGTTACCTTTGTTGTGCTGCCAATTTTCTATCGAGCAGTTGTTGGCATTCATCTGATTAATTCAAAAGCTCTTGCCACGTGCTCGTGTTGTTCAAGAATTATGCCATACTTCCCGAACAACACGACTGACACTATGGTATTAGTATGGTCCAAATCTGTCAAAGTCTACAATCGCACGTCGATAGCACGTCGATTTTATAACAATTGAATTAGGCAGTGCAGCCGCAAGTGCTAAATAGTCGTTAATGAAAATGATCTATACCACTAGATGGGTCTTGGAGGGCAGATGGCAGTCACACCGTAATAACTGGTAACAACCCTAATGCCCGATCCGTGGGGTGACGGATTTAGAATACATAGTGTCACCAGCCCATACCATCCTGAGGGTGTCGTAAGAGGCGACTAGGGCAACGCAAGAGGTAAATTACCTAGCCGCAAGAGAAGGGAAACTTGATACAAACCCTGTGCCAGCCCGTCTTGCCAGCGTGGTACAGTAGGCTAAATTCCCTCAACGAATTTGGAGGAGGCCCGACTCAGTAGTGGGCCATTTATGGGCTGAAACGTACCCTAATGTATTAAACAACTAGGAGAATCACTACATAGTATAAAACAAAGTCGCTGTCGTCTTTCCGTCCATATGCTTAAATCTTTAAAACTACGCAACGGATTTTGAAGCGATTTTTTTTTATAGATAGATTGATTCAAGAGGAAGGTTATTAGGTATAACACATGCATAATTACACCTGTGCGAAGCCGGGCCGGGTCGCTAGTTTAATAATAATTTTATTGAACAAAACAAACACATAAATATTCTGACTAGACATTCATCATTGCAATACTATTGATAAATAAATTGCAGGAATTGGTCAGTTGCAGTTCTACTTCTGATAAGTTTTTGTATATTGCTTTGGCGCCTGTCAGGCCAATTGGATTGCACCGAGCTAAACGTTCAAGTATAAATTAAATCTTTTCTAATCTAACTGAAGGCTTTTTAGAAACAATATTTTCCTAGATTGTTTATAAATACTGAAAACGTATAAATAAGAATAGAAAAATCGAAAAAAAATATGCTATTTGTAAATACACAACACATAGTCCCTATGGTGAAGGATTTAGAATACACAATGTCACCAACCCATACCGTTTTTAGGGTGTCGTAAGAGGCGACTAAAAGAACGCAAGAGGCAGATCACCTAGCCCCAAGAGAAGAAAACATGTTACACACATTGTGCCAACCCGTCTTGCCAGCACAGTAGGTTAATTTCCCTCCATAAATTTGGAGGAGGCCCGACCCAGTAGTGGGTCCTTTATGGGCTGTAACGACGAATACAAAGTATAGTGCGCACCAACCACCAACATATTACATCTAAGTATTGTAAGAGACGAGCCAACTGAGCAGGAAAATGGGTCTCAAGATAAGAAACCTCCTAACCTATAATTCGTGGACATAAGTTAAATTTTGAAAGAGATATGTATTCTCCTGTCAGAGTCTTTTTAGATACATACAAACAAATAATTCCGTAAAATAAAATATATTTTTCATAAATTTGAAGAAAAATTTAAATAAAATACTATTAGATAACAAACAACAACAACTCATTATTAACGCTTCCAATCCCGCAGAGTGTGCGCGCCTTATTGCCGTGGGAGAGTGGGAATCTGGTATTTGGTTGCAAGCTCTGCCTTCACAACATTTAGGCACCCTCATTGATTCTACTGCGTTCAGATTGGCCGTATCTCTTAGGTTAGGCATCCAATGCCTAGCGCCACATTACTGTCAGAGTGGTTCTAAAGTTGATCGTTTTGGCCACCACGGACTTTCCTGTTACAGAAGTGCAGGCAGAATATCGCGGCATACCACTCTTAATGACGTAGTTCGTCGGACTCTTGTCATCGCCGGTGTATCATCCGTTTTGGAGCCAAATGAATTGATGCATGACGTTGGCAAGAGACCTGATGGAATGACGCTTATACCTTGGACCATGTGACGGCCTGGTATGGGATGTCACATGCGTAGACACTCGAGCGTCGTCGCATGTACCAGGGACTGCGAAAAGGGCTGGAAGTGCCGCGGATTCTGCTGAATCCCTCAAGCGGCGCAAATATAGTCAGCTCGATTCGAGTTACATGTTTCTGCTGCTTGGGGTGGAAACTTTTGATACGTGGGGCACGGAATTCAAATCTTTTTACCAAGAATTATCCCGGTATCTATTAACTTTAACCAGTGATCAGAAGGCTGGTAATAACTTCGCTGGTAGCATTGAGTTATTTACTTTATTTAGTTAGTTTAAGGTTTTTCCATGTGATATGTGTGTCTTTTAAAATTAATATGTATATAATAAATGATCTATTACAAAAACTATTATATATAAATTTACCATAGTTGTGCTAATTGGAATTAAACTTATTGTCACGCCTCGAATTCCTCCTATGTTTTTTGTTTATGCTTTTTTGTATGTGACCAGGTGGTGGCAGAGACTACAGTTCCGAGAATGATGAGGAGCATAATGAACATGGCAAGAAAGCTTACGAGGTAAGAGAAATATTTTCTAGATTATTCTAGACCACAAAACTAGTACCTAATATGTTTAAGTACGTCAAAATTTGTATGTCTTAGTTGCTGGTAAAACAACATTAATTTACAATTCTTAACCTCGTATAGGATGCTTTGCAATGAGTCGCGCTTTATTAGAAAACTATCAAAGTAAAATTTTCCCAGAATCAACATTGAATATGAAGCAATCAGCTGCTATTACACATTTTAATGGAAGACGATATTACCAAATGAAATCAGTTCCCGATTGAAATTATTATTGAAAAAAGTAATTATTGGGTCACCTACAGGGTTCCATCTTAGGTCCTTGAGTATCCTCATTTGCATTGCGACTACGAATGTTATTAGGGGCCTAATTTACTTTCAAATTAATCAAAGGGCAATCTGATATTAATGTTTGAATCCCATTTTGCCGTTCAAACAATTCTGTGATGAAAACTGTAAGGATCGACGAAAATGGATACGTTATCTTTGTAATCTTTTCTTAATGGCTATTTTACCGCATCAAAACGTGTGGGCACGTAGTGTGGATAAAAAAAAGCACAGTCAGGTATTTTCTTTCGTAATATTATTAAACCGACGACGTACTTTTAGTATTAAAATTGCTTGGTATATAAGTTGCAAGGTTGCTCGGGTAGAAAAGCTAATTTTGAGAGTCAATTTGATAATTAAAGCTAGTTAAACGGTTACTTATCTGCGTTCTAGCCATCTTGATATTAATGGAATTGGTATCTATAACATGCTGAATTTGTCGAAGACTTTTCCGTGGGGCGAAACTGTCCATAAACCTTTATTAGCTGTAAGTCCTCCATGCATTAAATAAATAAATAATTAAATAAATTAGGTAAACCATCCAATGGTTTTAAGACCAGGCGTTATCTATCTCAATTGTGCTGTTTCTCGTAGTTTACCTAGATATGGCACCACGGCCGGGTTATGTGCAACTGACATATGTATTGATGCATAATAATTGATGCATATGTATTGATGATAATTCACTCATTGCAAGCTCATGCAATAATACTGGTAAGGTACATACTAGTCTAATGCCATTTGCGATATGAAGAGATTATAGTATAAAATCAGTATAATTGAGATTAAAGACATTTGGAAATTTTATTAATGTTATTGATACTTACAACAGCATAAGCATGCTTAGAGTAATCATAGAACTATTATAGGTTTAATCCATTGAGATTAAAGATTTTACGTGTAACTATAACAGATATAAAATTCCCTTATCTAATAGTATGTATTAAGTTACAACATACGATAGCGTATTAGGTATAAGTTTAAGGTTCTATACAGGATCCGTGTAGTAACGGGTTTAGAATACACAATGTCACCAACCCATACTATCCTGAGGGTGTAAGAAGTTCCTTTAGGAACGCACGAGGCAGATCACCTAGCCGCAAGAGAAGGAAAACTTGATACAAACCCTGTGGTAACCTTTCTTGCCAGCGGCCCAGTAGGTTATATTCCCTCCTCAATTTTGGAGGAGGCCCGACTAACAAATTGGGTAATTTATGGGCTGGGTAGTGGTAGTAGTATACAGGATGTAACAAAGGATCGAAAATACTACTGATACGAATAGCTAAAGTATACAAGTAAATATTAGATTTTTATTGGAAATAGAGATTTCTAGAAAGAAAAATAAACAAGTCTACAAGTAACAACAGAGCGCGTAATACTCATTATTACTAATCTTGTAGGATAACAATCACCATAAATAATCAGTATATTTGTAATGGATCACACGAGTTGAGATAAATTTATTCCTCACGCACATTTCTGGCCATGAGCATTGTTATATTATATGTTCGCACTTTGATGTATATAGTTCTTTGTTACACCCTGTATAATATGTTTTAGATTATAGTCCTCCTCATCGATTTCAATTACAGGTCCATTGTTGCCTCGTTAGCCTGTGCATGTGCCGCCTTTGGATCACGGGGTCCCGGGTTCGATTCCGGGGCCGGGCAAGTGTCTTTGTTTAAACCAGAGTCACTTGCTCTGAGTCTGGGTGTCATTTGTGTTCGTGAATTTCATGTTTGTTAACTGCCCCCGCGAAATAGGTGCACTTAGAAGTTTGGCAACGTCCAATAACTATTGCGACAGGACTCGTCTTAATGAAGGTCCTAAATTTTTTTTAAAACGAATGCCCTGCACTATGTAGCCCTTGACCAATTATGATTGATCTTCGGACCACATATTTGAGTAGTGTTTGTGTTATTTTTACCATAGAGTCATGGGATATGAAACACAAGACGTTGTAGAACATCGCAACCAAATACTGCCTGACTGCCTCGTTGGTCTAGTGGTCAGATGTGCCGCCTTTGGATCAACGGGTCCCGGGTTCGATTCCGGGGTCGGGCCAGTGTCTTTGTCTAAACCAGAGGCACTGGCTCGGAGTCTGGGTGTCATTTCTATGTATAATATGTATGTATTTACAAAAAAAAAATGTATATAAGTAGTTTATCATCCATCTCGTTACCATAACACAAGCATTAAGTTGCTTAACTTGGGACGAGATGGCGTTGTGTGAAATCACTGATTCATAAAGGCTATTTTTCAAGAAAAAAACCCGCTAGTGTTAAATAAAAAAGCTTCGACGGTCATAAGTGTATAATAATAAAGTTTTTGATCCTTTGACAACGCAAAGGTTTGGGACAAGATGGCCAGAGCACGTGATCGGGCTGAGAAAATCTCGAAATTCAAACCCTGGTACTTACCCTATGTGGACGTGAGTTGTGTTTGCTGTAGTGAAAATAACGTATTAACTACTTACTGACTATTTGAGTAACATACAAGTATTTATTGGGTGTAAAATATGAATTCTTAATTTCAAACTTAAAATTTTTGAATATTCAAATTTAATTTTAGAATGTTTTGGCGCTTCTTTCTTTTGTATAATATTAATTCTTAAGTGTAAAAGTTAAAAATGGTATATATTTAAACTGAATTGTAAAATGCTTTTTTTTTTTGAAAAATATTAGACGATTGATACACACGGATTTCTTTTTAATGGTTTGAAATTTACTTAACGAATGTTAACGAAGCAATGTTTTAAATAGTTATAGTAACAAAATAAAAGTAGTAAAAAAATAAAAGTTAAATCTGTGGGTTAAGAACACATAGTATCATCCTCATTCTATCCTGAGATTGCGTAAGAACCGACAAAGGAAATGACAAGACCGAAAACCTAGTCGCAAGTAAAGGAAAACTTGTCACAAAATTTGCCTGGCCAGCGCAAAATAGTAGGTTCATATTTGTTGTAAACTTTTCATTTATATAGTGTCATCTATTAGCAAGTGAATGTAAAAATATAGTAAACGCAAGCAAGAAAGAACCGTTGAAACATACATAAAATATATTTTTTTTTTACATTTTACGCCCAGTTTTAGAGTAAATCTATAAATAGTTTTTTAAATAATAATAATAACTCAAATACCAATACGTGTGATAACTATTTGCGAAAACTTTTCACTCCGTTATTTTACCAAAATAACAGTAATTTTAACAATTTGTCAATTACAAATATTCGATTTTTTTGTATAGTTCCGTGTTTGTTAACTTCTAATATATACCCTGTTAATGATACAATGTAGCTCTCCGGATAATATTAAGCCGAAGAGAACTTTGAGAGAGTAGTGGATAACCATAATACTCAGACTCAAACTGCGCGACCGAAGTCCTTATTAAATACCAAAACCAAACAATCGGTTGGTCCCCACTAGGGGAAACAGTGTTAGCTGTGGAAGGTCCCTATGTTGGCGACAAGTAAGTTAACCCTCTGGTGTTGCAAACGTCCATAAAAGGCGGGCCAAATGGAGAAAACCCAAACATTGAAATTAGAGAGGCGTTCCGAAGCGGTTCGGGGTAACTGGTAACTTATAATTTAATGACAAAACACAAGCGATTGTTACAATCTTCTATAATATAAAACCACGTGTCTGGATGAATGTATACAGGCTAGGTATAGATGTTTTAATTAACTTGACTTTTGTCAAAAATCATGGATGGAAAACCAAGCAACTAGCTATTGTTAGAATTATCGTACAAGCCTAGTAATTGTAATCCAGGTTTCGTAATGTTTCCTGGGCTCATTTCTCGAGACACTTCCATCACCAGAAGATGACCAAAATTTAAATAAAAAAAAGTTTCTTTGGTTTTCCTGACGTCTCTTATACATACATCATCGACTACAGATGAACTATCCTCTCGTTGTTGTTATATGGGTTTTGTAACACCCTGTTTAAATATGATTTATACGAAATATGTATCTCGTTAATAAATTTACAATTTATCGCTTAAAATTATGTATGTATGTTGTATCGTCCCAAAGAAATTGAGAAACCAGTGAAGAAGAAAAACATTACCGCGATAAACGATTTGCATGCGGTTTTTACTTATGAATGGTTTTAGTAACAGGTTTGGTTTCATAATTTATTTCGAGATGAGCACGTTTAAAATCCCCACGGGTGGAGCCGCACGTCGAAGCCAGTTTAGATACAATGGCTTTAATATAATCGGGTTGGTTCTAAGCCACTTCTAAAGGTGGTGACTGATTTGTAACCTTTAGGTGCATTGTACAATCTACAGTACAGCGAAACGAGTCGAGCGTTTGGTGTACAAGCACACAATAAACAAGACCAATGATTTGAAAAAAGCAACTACAGAGTTTCTTGCCGGCTCCTCTCTGTAGAGCAGCATTCCGAACCGGTGGTAGTTTCAGCATGAATGTGGGTGGACGCAAGGATTGTGGGAGAGCAAATGAGATGGATGGAATGTAAGAATAAGGAATTGTGTATGAAAGGTGTGACTGTAGATATGACGACTGATAGGTGTGTAGTGTATGGAGACTACCTAGCGTGGGACAAGGGTCATAAGATGATAATGGTAATTTTAATTATGACGATTTATAAGAGTTTTGTTGTAAAGTTCCTTTTGAGTTTGAGTTTGAATGTAAGTCAGTCTCCAGCATAAGGGTGAAGGTATATATGCCAAAACATTAAAAAAATTCAATAGCCGTCTCTCTACAATACTAGATGAGGTCACTATTATTAAACACGGCGATCATTGTTTTGAATTTCAACTATTGTTCCTCCTATTGTTTTGATACCTTTCTAAAATAATATTTATTTTCACAATAGCCGTATTTGTGTGTGGGAACTGACTTTGTATGGCTATGAAAGGTAGTAATGACTTCTACAGGATGGAATAGAAATTCTCTCAAGTAAAAAGTAACTTTATTTGTAAATATCTTGTTCACAAACTGTTACAACTCCTCAAGTTTGAGACTACCACCCATTCGTAATACATATAGCTATAAAGAAAAGAGGATAAAATATTGAATTTAGTCAAGTGCGCTCGTATACTCTTTTGATAAATCAAAAATACATTTATCACAACATAATGTTCTAGTCGGCTCTATAGAGATAAACCGACAGAATAATGTAAATTATTTTTTTTAATAGCCAATTCATATATAAAATTATCCGTGTAGGATTAAGATTACACAGTGTCACCACCCCATTCCATCCTGAGGGTGTCGTAATAACCGACAAAACGCAATGACAAAACTGAAACCTAGCCGGAAGAGAAAGAAATGTTGATAGGAAACCCTTTGCCAACCCGACTAGCCAGCGTGGCATAGGCTAATTAGCCTCTATGAAATTGGAGGAAGCCCGACACAGCAGTGGGCCATGTATGGGTCATGTATGGGTCATGTATGGGTATGGTATGGGCTGTGTAGTAGTAGTAGTTATACAGAGTTGATATGACAGAGGGGCATTAAATTACACTACGTATACTATACTAGCGACCCGCCCCGGCTTCGCACGCGGTGATAAACCATCCTCTTGAATCACTCTATCTATTAAAAAAAACCGCTTCAAAATCCGTTGTGTAGTTTTAAAGATTTAAGCATACATAGGGACGGACAGACGACAGCGACTTTGTTTTATACTATGTAGTGATAGTGATGTGATTAGTATGAATTCGAAACGGTACAAAAAAATACACGTGATTTTTCATGGGGGGTGGAGGGGTGACTACCCTGGTGAGGTTTTAAGACTTAAACCTCACCAGGAATCACCAAGGGGGAGGGTTAAAATATATTAAAAACCATCACGTGATTAATGGACAGCCCCTAAGGTTAATACACGATGCGTTAGGCATAAACATCTGTTAGGAAAGATACATCATGCTCAAATGAGGCAAAAATTTAAAAAATCATTTGCTGCTAAACTATTGCTCCAATTTAATTGATTTTTGGTACAGAGTCTGGAAATGAAACCTAATATAGGCAGTTAAAAAAAATGCCCCTATGTGGTATCAACTCGGTATACAAAACAGATTTAGTTATAATTTTTCTTTGCTCGCGCAATACTCACAAAGGACCAACCCTGAACACCACTGATAGAGCCTATATAAAAGGATTATATGCAGCATGTCTGGAAAAACAATCAATTTGGTTTCGTGAAGTTCAATTGGTCAGCTGGTTATATTATTTAAGATTACTAAACGCCTCATTTCTGATAGAACAACATTTGCTTCGATCGGAAAATCTTCTGTTTATCTTCAAAATATAAAAATAGTTTATACACAAAACTATTTTATGCGTTTTGTTTACATGGCTGTAGAAGTTATGTTCTACTCTGTATATTGTTCGTCCCCACAATGTTCCTAGTTATACGTCCGTTTATGAATGAATTCTCACATTCTAACATCTATGGTAGTCGACAAACTCAAACTCAAAAGGAACTTTATTTACGTAGGTTTTATCCCAAAACTCTTATAAATCGTCATATTTACAGTTACCATTATCATCATCTATGTCTCCATACACACCTATCAGACGTCATTCCTACATTCACAGCTTTCATACACAATTCCTCACTCCTACTATCTGTTTAGATGTAGATATCACCTTAAAATCCATCCATCTCTCTTGATCTCCCACAACCCTTACGTCCACCCACATTCATGCTGAAACTACCACAGGTTCGGAATGCTGCTCTACAGAGAAGAGCCGGCAAGAAACTCTGCAGTTGTTTTTTTTCCAAATTATTGGTCTTGTTTACAAAAAACACTAAACAGCAAGTTCGCCAGATGAGAGAAACACGCTACACGTTTACGCAATGAATGAAGAATAGGCCAATCAAAAAACAAATCCGCGAATAAAGGTCTCCATTGCGTCATTGCTCACACATACATATAATATATGACCTTTTCTAAATTCTACGTACGTACGTTCACACTTCACTAGGTAACAAAATAAATGACAAAGTATCAACTGCAATAAAGGCCAGGAACAACAAGGCGATCGAAAACTTTGATCAGCAGAAAATAAAACGGATACGACATATAATTTAAATAACAAGACCAAACAGCTATTACCAAACATAAGCTAAGGAAGCACCTACTGAGAGTAGGTTAAATGAAACACCAATGTCCCAGGTGCCAAGGCGCTGGGTACGACAGACGAAAGGAAAAAAAAGAAGAGCAAATAATTACCATTAATTGCTAAAAAGAACACGGACTACAAGTCTGTGGTGTTGTAACACAATAATTAAAAAAAAAAAAAACTTCGTTTGCCAATTGACCCGAGCAGACCTCACTTAACGTACTGATATATTGCGTACCGCACTATCTGCCACGCTACAATCTCCATCCTTTATATCTTGAACTGCATTAAAAGTTAAGCCAGTGACAAGTTACAACAGAAGTTCTAAATACTCCGTGCTGTTATATCCGTTGGGAAGACCGGCTGTAGACATTATAATTTAATTTGTGTGATTTAATTATGCCCAGTGTACGTTGGCCTTTCAAATGGTGGCTACTATTTGTTCTCATACAAACTCGAATAAAGGTGAAAGGCATCTGAATATTCGTGCGACTTATTCGACGAATATTCTTGTTACTCATGGGAAACCTATTTATTACCATTTTCATTCATTATGGGCACGGACAAAATATTTTGGGCTAAGTATAATTTTGAGGCTCCAGTTAAAAGCCATAACACTTCAAATTAGGGATCTTCAAATCGTTACAAATGGCAAAACATTACAAAGAGCCCGTAGGCGAAATCGTTAATTGAATTTAGTTTTATTTATATCGGTTATAAATTCTTCCGTACAAATAGGTATAAGTAGATATAATGAATAAAAAAGTCGATGCCATCTCACCATCATCATCACCACCAGCCTACATTAATCCACTGCTGGACATAGGCCTCCCCTAAAGAGCTCCTTAGCGCCCCGTCTTCCGCTTGACGCATCCAGCTGCAGCCGTCGCTCCATCTAGCAGAGGGCCGTCCCAGACTACGCTTCCGATTCGAGGTCTCCACTCAAGAACTCGTCTATCCCAACGGTTATCGGTTCTTCTACAGATATGACTACACACTTCAGTCTGCTAATTATCTGAGCTATGTCGCTGACTTTGGTTCTCTCTCGGATAGTCTCGTTAGCACTCTGAGCGACTTTAAGCTGCTAGTCTAGTCTCACCGTCAGTTAAACGAAAACGTTAACGAACAATTAAACGAAGTTTTAATACAGATATCTATCAACTACAGACACCCACTGCAGAATACAGGTTTCCTCTATAGGTTACCACGAAGTACAATTCTGTGCCAACCGCATCCACGGACGTCCTCGACCTCCGGTGGGGGTTGTCCCACGCATTGCTAACCCATACATGGTCGCTACTCTGGATTTTTATAAGGCCGGACTCTTCAAGTGAAACTCACTTTTTCGACCATTTAAGTGGTAGACGCCACAAAAAGTTCAACAAGTTAATTATTCTCAGGATTCCTCCGTTGTTGGAGAGATTTCTTGATGATTCAATTAGCGCATCTTTACCAATATTCCTGTTGTAGGTGTGTATGAATCCGAAAAAACTAATACATATTTTACTATGAGATGGATGAAAACCACGAATAGTTTTTGTACAGAGATTGTCAAATTTATTCATAATTCAAAGTACATATTTGAAACAATATCTTTGAATTTCAACAAAATTTTAACAGTTCTATTATATAAAAATGTAAAATCGATTTTTAAATCTAGTTATTTGTATATATAATGAATAAATAGTAACTCCATTTGCTCTAAGGATACCGGTTTGATTTGGATGTGCCTTTGCTTTTGTCTAAGAGATGTTAGAACCTTGTTCCGGGAGTGCGGTAAAATATGTTCGTTAATTACTTGTAAAGAGTCTACATATGTCAAATTATTTATTATGCATGGGATACAATGGACACTTATAAATTAACAATATGTTGATAAAAATACGCAACAAAAGACAGTTACCACGAGTTCGGAATGCAAGCACTGCTGAGAAGAACTAGCAAGAGAAAAACTAGCAAGCAAACAACAGCGAGATGTTGTTTTTAGTGCGAGGAGTTAACTCAAACATAGGATGTTCTTAAAGAAACAAAAAAAAAAGGCTGAAACGCGGTATTTATTGGAAAGCGATTGCATCAAATTACTTTTTTTAACCAGTGTTGAAAGTTGAATTTCAGAGCAAATTTCAATTATACAATTTGTTATTCTACACCATGATTCTATTGACTTATGAAAACCATGTCCTAATTTCAACAAGGAACATTCAATGCTTTGTACATTATTAATGCAAAATTTATTCAACAATACTCTGTAGTGAATACTTAATATAATGGAGCTCTGTCCGTGAATTAAATGATGTTGGTAAAATGGTAATTTGTTATTTAAGGTTTGTTTGTGGTTGCAGCATGTCGCGGGTTCGATCCCCGTTACCATAACTTTTATCATCCATCTCGTTACCATAACACAAGCATTAAGTTGCTTAGCTTGGGACGAGATTGCGTTGTGTGAAATGTCCAAGGATATTTATTAATTATTTATTATTATAATAAAGACAATTTTTGGCTATAAATAATATCATATGTCGTCCAAGAATACCCGTCCAACAAAAGGTTTTGTTTGTTCGGTTTATAAATTCAAATTCTTTATTTATCGGAACTAAAAACTAGGAATATTTTATTCTAAGGAATTTATATGCGATAAATAGCTACATTAGTGCTAGACTGTGTCGCAGCTATTAACGGCCACTCCGATGATATGGCGTAACGTCCCATAAAGAGTATGATGTGTTTGTGTTTGTGAATGAATGACGGAGATGCGATAACACACATACTAAAAAACCGCGCAAACATCTCCTTTTTTGTAGTCGGTTGAAAAAAGCACGCATAATATATGACATTAATATACCATTTTTATTGAATTTTTGTCAATTTTCTTTTAGAGTGATTTATGGGTTTTGACGTAAACCTGTTCTTAGTGGAGAGGCCCGCCTCGGAGCATGTTCCCCCATTAAGCAGCAACTCATCGCGCCGTTGCTTTTAGCCCCTGTACGCACTAGCGGTTGAACCGCCTATGCGGCTAGCCGCGCGGCCAGCAGCTTTTCTAATTTAAAATGCAACCGCGTATGTCTGTACGCACTGGCGATGGCGGTTGCAATTTTGTGGTGGTTTAGTAGGCCGCGCGGCTAGCCGCCTAGGCACCCAGCCGCTAGTGCGTACAGGTGCTTTAGTGACTAGGTTCGGACGCTGACTACCAATTACTAACATCCACACCCCGGTGGGACTCCGGGGCGTGGATGTTAGAACCAAACCTCGGCTAGTCTCTAACGACCGGAAAACAAAAGAAATCTACAGCAATGTTCGACAGTCTGGCAGAGTTTTTTTTTTATCTTTAACTTTAATGCCTTTGACCCTAGGCTTGCGTGATGGAAAGCAACGCCAGGGTCTAAGATGGAGCAGGCAATTTAAGTTAATGCCCTGTCGAGCACCGGCTCTCACATACACATGACGAAACACAGTAAAACTGCTTGCCGGACTTAGATGTGCTGGTAGCTAACCATTTGATCCTACCACCAAGCGTGCTGGGTTTTATACGTACAACACGCGTTATTTACCATCACGCGGTGGGGAAATTTTCTTTCTGTCTGCTCCAAATCTTCAATAGTTTTGTTACAATATTCTAATCTGTATTCTCATCGCAGGGAGTACACGAGGAAACAAAATCGGCCAAAGGGCACCACGATAAAGAAAATCATCTGGGTCAGTACGATGACCACGGAGGAGTGGACAAGTTCCACCACGACGAAGCCGGACATTACGGAATACATCATCACGAGGAACATGGGAAGAAACATGCCAAGGTAAGAATAGAATAGAATAACATTTTTTTCTGATAAAACTGCACACAACACAGAACTTATGGAAATACAAATATAAAGATACATATAACATTGTATTCTTACAGCTAATAAGTATTTCTATACAAACTGATGCACAAAAATTCTATGCTGTATTCAGCATTGCCAGAAATGGTCTGAGCTCAGCATATGTTGTAGATAATATCCACAACGCTGGTTTTCAGCTCAGCCATATGTAGCGCTTAATAAACAAAAGAAAAAAAAAAGAAAAAAATTACACCTCGTACACGCCATACATTGCTCCTCCCAGATAATTTACATAGAAAAATACAATTTTAAACTGCGGCTACAACGGATACTCCTCTTAAATTTATTTTATTGAGCGTATAGTGTACATGAAAATAAGCGAGAAAAAACAATAAATTAATTAAGAAATAATAAGTAGTAAGCGCATGCCAGTTTAAGTCATCCCTGTGAACACGACATTTTACATTATCTTAAGTCGAGGAACACTTTTTATATGGGTGTCGGTTAATATGTGATCCGTTTGGTGACGGATTTAGAATACATAATTTCACTACCTCCACTCCAGCCTGAAGGTGTCGTAAGACCCGACAAAAGGAAATGACAAGGCCGAAAACCTAGCCGCAAGAGAAGGAAACCCTCTGCCAACCCGTCTGGCCAGCCTGGCAGTACAGTAGGCTAATGACCCTCCCCGTGAAGGGTGGAGGCCCGACTCAGCAGTGGGTCATTTATGGGCTGACTGCCATCGAATTACAACACGAATAACGGTTGGATTTATTTTAACTATAACACAATATTTGATTAAAATAATGGTAAAAAGTCTGAATCGCGTATTTATAATAAATTCTGCGGTTTGAATATATTTGTTAATAAGATTGTTTGACTATATGTCAATATAATGGATTATAAATATATTATTTTATGTCTTTAATAAATTCTAGTGAGTTCGACCAGAGTCGAACAAGGTCGGTAAAATGTCTTTGTAAACGCATAAGATTTTCAAATTTTTAAGTAAAAACACACTTTTTGTTAAAAATAATTTAAAGACCAGATTGGGACCAAGAAAGTTCTTAAGAATCCATTTTTTATTAAAAAACTGCCTCATTTACTTCTTAAGTGGCTCCACTCAAAAAACGATACTATTGCTACCACAAGAAAAGTTTTTTCAATTTTCCACCAAGTTTCAAGACTAATAAAGTCCCTTCAGACGACTTAACTTCACGGTAACTCGTGTTACCTGTACACGAGTCCAGATTACCCACGGGACGTGTGAAGCTGGCTTTAATTTTAATAAAATAAGAACCCTTTTAATGTGGTTGTTGAACTTAGAAAGTTGGTTTCTTTTGTTTTACTTATTTAATGAACTACCAGCTAAACAGCACAAGGTGTTCTACTAGTACTTCTAGTCAGCCCATAAATGACCCACTGCTGGGCCGCCTCCTCTCATCACAGGGAGGGTAATTAGCCCACTGTGCCACGCTGGCCAGACGGGTTGGCACAAGGTGTCCAAATCCATGTTAACAAAATTATTTATTAATCATTGAATATATTGTCCGTGTGGTGACGGATCAAGGTCACCAACCCATGCCACCCTGAGGGTGTCGTAAGAGGCGACTAAAGGAACGCAAATGGCAGATCACCTAGCCACAAGAGAAGGAAAACTTGACACAAACCCTGTGTCAGCCCGTCTTGCCATCGTGGCACAGTAGGCTACCTACGCTGCTTTCCCTCCACGAATTTGGAGGACTCCCGACTCAGTAGTGGGTCATTTATGGGCTGATGATGAATCATTGAATGTATGATAATCGCTCAAATAAAACGGTTCTAACCTAACCTAACCTAAAATGAAACGCTAAAATAAAACGGTAAAAAAACGGCTAAAGTAAAAAGCAACCCAGAGAATGCCCAGAAAGTTTTCAGCCCATTAATGATCCGCTGCTGAGTCAACCCTCCTCCAACTTTAAGGAGGGCAATTCGCCTACCATGCCTCGCTGGCGAGACGGGTTGGCATATGGTTTCGTATCAAGTTTTTCTTCTCTTGCGGCTATGTTTTAGGCCTTATCATTTCCTGTTGTCGGCTCATAAGACACCCTCAGGACGAAATTGGGTGGTGACACTATGTATTCTAAATCCGTCACCACACGGATAAAGTGCTTAACTTGTGCTTATAAAATATTACAGTATGAAGAATCGGGGAAGCATTCGAAAGGACACAGCACCAAAGGGAGCCATGATGTCCACAAGAAAGAAGAGTACGAGAAGAAAATCGAGTTCTTCGAAGAAGATGGAGACTCTGGAGAAGAAGAGAAACATGGAGGGTATGGACAGGAACACGGTCACTCAGAGGTAAGACTTTTTTAGTTTTAACTAGCGACCCGCCCCGGCTTCGCACAAACAGTCAGTGTTTCTCTACAATATTATGGATGTATTACACTATAAAATATTCCTCTTGAATCACTCTATATATTATAAGAAACCGCTTTAAAATCCGTTGCGTAGTTTCAAAGATTTAAGCATACATAGGGACGGACAGACGACAGCGACTTTGTTTTATACTATGTAGTGATAGTGATGATCTACGTGTTTTTGTATCATGATATGATTAGGGTATTATTATTGTACTTTTATTTGAAATAATTGGATCAAAGTTATTGAAAAGTATTTAATCAATAATTACCAAAACCTAATAAATAAAATATAAATTTAATGTAACTGATTTCTACCTGGAAATGTTATTAGAAATCTTAATTTTCCGCCAAATTTTTAATCAAAGTTATTATGTACTACCATTTTGGCTTTTTGTTCTCTATGTATAGTATTTGTAACACGGACAATTTCCAATTACCCACACTGAAATAGGAGAAACTTTAAAATGACTTTTTGTGCTAACTCAATAAACTGTAAATTGATTTAAACCAACCAATTAACATTAGATGCATGCAAATTACTCGATATTGCGCGAAAATCGGATTCGCGAAATCGGTTGCTCAACGTAAGCCTTGAATTTTCTTAACCAACAACTCGATTCTAAAGGTGTTAAAATGAATAAACAGAGGTATAATTAAAAGAGGAAAAGCATAAAAATCGAATACAGTCAAAAAAGTAATCGACACAATAGAAAAAGCGAGCGAGTCTTATCGATTTCGTCAACATAACATTGAAAGAACGCCGCCGATAGTGTCCGATGTTTTTTGGTGAATATTCCAATTGTAGAATTTGATACGATTGATTGCGCGCGAATTGAAAATATCCATCATAACATTAGATTTATTTCGGAAGTGTGATGACACCAAACTATACGTCGCAATATTCTTTTGAAATCGGTAAACATTCCGATGTTCTTTTCTAAAAATAGCCCCTGAAGTCTACACTAAATTATAAGCTAATTTTGTCAAAATTTTTAACGAAAATAATTTCACTTTTATAAGATACTAAGCGTATTAAAATATTATTTCCACATAACATAATCTATTTTATAAAAAAAAAACAAATTAGAAGTATCTATACTCTATATTTATTTATGTTAAAATAAGCAAATATAATGTAAATAGTATTTATTTAAATTTCGTAATAAAGACATCACCATCGTAATTACCACTGTTGAGAAAATTGCCTCTTAAAATTTGGGAGTAAACTTAGACTATTGCTGGCTAGATGGTAAGACTTGCACTGCAAAACTGGCACCACACTATAGACTTTGGTGTCATCTCTATAAAATCCGATACATAAAGGAATTTCACTTCCGGCAGTTTCGTAATATCCGGTAAACGTTAGTCAGTGTAGCAACCCATAATCTCACTTTGACATACAAACTTTAATATGCATGCAGTATTTTGTAATAGCCAATACAAATGAGTTGTCATTTAAAACACTAGTGTCACCGACCAATTCCACCATTAGGGGGTCTAATAGAACTAAATAGCAAGAAAACTATCTACAAGGGAAACGAAACTGGTTATGACAATTGGATTTTTATTTCCCTTTTTCAAATGTCATTAAGAGACCGGACGGTGTGAGTTTGATTCCATGGAAGATGGGTCGGGTGCTGGTGTGGGATGCAACCTGTTCAGACACACTGGCCCCTTCCCATCTACATGGAACCAACAACAGAGCTGGTGCGGCTTGTGAAACGGCTGAAAAAGCTAAAGCATACAAATACAGGGGTCTAGGCTCCGAATATGAATTTGTCCCATTCGGTGTCGAGACCCTTGGTCCGTGGGGTCCTAACGCTATAAGCCTTTTTAAGGAAATAGCAAAAAGGTTAGTCGACATCACAGGAGACCGAAGAGCTGGTAGCTACCTCGGACAAAGAATCAGTCTAGCGATTCAAAGGGGGAACGCTGCCAGTATCTTCGGAACCTTGCCTAAAGGGACTCCTTTAAATAATATATTTTAGTATTTAAGTTTTAGGTTAATTGGTATTTTTAGTCTTGTTTTATTACTTACTAGTGGCCCGCCCCGGCTTCGCCCGTGCAAAGTGGGGGTGGGTTATACTTAAAAACCTTCCCCTTGAATCACTCTATTTATTAAAAAAAACCACTTCAAAATCCGTTGCGTAGTTTTAAAGATTTATGCATACATAGGGACGGACAGAAGAATGCGACTTTGTTTTATACTATGTAGTGAAGTTAGTGTTTATGTAAGTACATATTACTTAAGTTAGTGTTTATGGAATTAAATTCATTACGATTATCAACAATTTCCACCTTGAGGGTGTCTTAGACAGGGAATAATGGAAGCTTATATATAGATTATCCGTCCATCACAAATCTACTCTCAGAAAGACACATTTCTATGATGTATGCCGACAAGACAAGGCCGAAAACCTAGCCGCAAGAGAAGGAAAACTTGAAACGAAACCCTGTGCCAACCCATCTGGCCAGCGTGGCACAGTAGGCTAATTACCCTCCATGTAATGGGAGGAGGCCCAACTCAGCAGTGGGTCATTTAGTAGTAGAAGAAGTATTAGTATACGTAACGAGAGAAATAATGCTACAAATAGACCATAATAAAATTTATTTCCGTCAAGTTAAGTTGGAAGTGACATGACTTCGGAGTGACCATTACGAACATAATGAATGAAAATGATTAAAAAGGAGAATGGAAATTTTGTAATTGATAATGTGGTTTGCGCAGTGGTTGAGCGATCGACTGCTGCGCAGCATGTCGCGGGTTCGATTCCCGCACGGAAGAAATATTTGTACGACCTACAAGTATTTGTTCCGGGTCTGGGTGTTTTATAGCAATAATATGTATGTATTTACAAAAACAAAGTATATAAGTAGTTTATCATCCATCTCGTTACCATAACACAAGCATTATGTTGCTTAGCTTGGGACGAGATGGCGTTGTGTGAAATGTCCAAGGATATTTATTTATAATTGTCCAAAAACTAAAATTTCTAACATACGACATAGGCCTAACTTAAAGTTATGCTCTCCATGGCTCCCAAAGCAAAACTTTAAAGTTTAAGGCAAATTTACATTTTGTTTGTACCCAATTAAGTTAAACACTTTACCCGAAAGTTAATGGTTCAAGTGTTGATTTAAAGTGGAGTGCTTAGGGAACTAACCTAACACATACTATGTGCTACGTTAGATACTGCCCGCGATTTCGCTGTATTTAATCTTCTAAGTCCAAAAATGACCCACATCTCGGTCGGGCCTCCTCCAACTTCATGGAGGGAAATAAGTAATCTATAATAATCTTGGGTAGATAGGTTGGCACAGAGTTATCATCAGTGCCAACGCCCATACCACTTGAATATACAGGTTCTCATCCGATCACCGAAGTTAAGCAACGTAGGGTGCGGTCAGTACTTAGATGGGTGACAACTTGGTAACTGGGTTATCATCAATCTGCCGCCTCATACGACATTGTCAGGGTGGAATGGGTTGGTGACATTAATTACCTACTCTATATTCGTCTAGGTGCATTTTTTCATTTGAATAAAATGATGTTGTTTGTAGAAAGTCACAATAACAACACGTTTTCATAGTTTGCATAATAATACTCGAATTAGTGTGAATGAGACTTTATGTTTGCAAGGATTAACTTGCTCGGTTGGCTTAGCCAGCTAACTGGCCTAAGGCGACGGTCTCACTGTCAGCTTGCAAAATAGATATTGCTACAAATTTATTTGTTGCTATCCATGAATTAAGCTGACATAGTGTTCTAAATTGTCCTAAATTGTAAAAGTGTAGTGACGAATTTAGAACACATACTGGACCCACCACATTCCATCCAGAGGGTGCGAACAGAAATTATAAGGAAATTATAAGTTAGCCGCAAAAGAAGGAAAAGTTGACAAGGTCAGCGTGTCACTGGAGGCTGATAACCTCCATGTTACTGGAGGAGGCCAGTCTCAGCCGTGGGTCGTCTGTGGGCTGTTTGCATAGGTATTGGGTTAGCTATCACCAAACTATGGTAATTGCCCGAGAACCACATAACAACGTGATAAAAATATATATTTAAATCGCTATCAGTGCGACCAAAGGCTTACTCGTGCAACATGCAGTTAAGTTTATGGGATTTGTAATTAAATACGAGCCGGCTTGTAATATCTTTTGAGCCATTTATTAGATAAGAAAATGAAAAATAATCTCGGCTTCCACCGTCTTCTTCATCATTTTGTTATTATTTATACAATACCCAATTTATAGATACCACATCAACAATTTCTGAGAAAACTACCATTCTACATTATTATAACTGCAGTTTAAAGAAGACCCACTGCTGAGACGATCCTCCGCCAAATTGATGGGGGAAAATTAGCCTACTGACCCAAGCGGCCAGATTTGTACAAATTAGTAGCTATTTTCTTAGTTCTTATTTCCTTTCGCACGGACTAATAACTACCATTATTTACATGTGTGTGTGTGTGTGTGATGAGGGTATTATCTACACACTGTCATCACTCACACACTAAAAAATTAAAATTTAAAATAGCAATACCCATCCGTGAGTCACAAATAGGGTTGCCAACGACAAATTACAAACTCACATATTTAAAAAAAAAGTTATCTTGGACATTTCTTTCTTGTCTTTCTGAATAAATTCTTCCTGTGTGGTAATGGATTTAGAATAAGCAGTGCCACCACCCCATTCCATCCTAAGGGTGTCGTAAGAGCCAAGAACAGGTAATGACCAGGCCAAGTACCATTTGGCCAGCGAGGTACAGTAGGCTAATTACCCTGTCCTGTAATGGGAGGAGGTGACTCAGCTGTGAGTCATGTATGGGCTGAGGATTATCGGCCTGTAAATCATCCAACCATCTATTTGGTTTTCTATCTGCAAGCTTCTTCATCTGTCACCACAGGACCAAATTTACCCATATATATGGGTACTTATGTACTAACGGCACCGCAGAAGCATTTGCAAAATTCTTTGGATTCTTTATATTGACAGAATACTTTTTTAATTCCAGGGTGGTCATTTTAAGAAGGGCGACTTCAAAGCGGGCCACGAGGAGCACGCCAAGGGCGAATCGGGTGATTTCTCCAAGGGCGGACACATGCACGTGCATAAGGTACTATGAACCCTATTCTTTAGGCGATAGCAGTCACAATTGTTGCTATCTATAATATGTATATATTTTGTATTTCTAACTATAATATGTAAGTATTTACAAAAAAAAATGTATTTATTTAGTTTAACATCCATCTCGTTACCATAACACAAGCATTAAGTTGCTTAGCTTGGGACGAGATGGCGTTGTGTGAAATGTCCAAGGATATTTATTATTTATTTGTTTTTGTGAATTTCATGTTTGGAACCTGCCTCTGCACTTAATGAAATGAAGTTCTCATCTAGCTTCTGTAATTCCAGGGGCATAAATCGGCAGCAGGAGACGACGGTCATGGCCGCCACGGCCACAGCCATTTCGAGAAGGAAGGTCAAGATTCCGGTAAGAAATGGGTTTATCACCATGGACACCCAGCGAAGACGGCCAATCTAGTTTACATTGACAGAAGAACAGACAGGTACCTCCACGGTCCACAGTACTATGGTGCGAGACCGTACGCTGTTTATTGAAGATTTATAATTTAAAAAAATACTAAGCCTTTTCGTCTACAGAGCTAATCGTAGTGTAGAATTTACAGTGTGTCAAATAAAATGTAGGCTATATGTTGTGTCACAGTAAATTAATAAGCAGTAATAAAATGTTCAAGACGATATACACTTGGCCAGGCGTGGATTGGTGTAATAGGTTTACATACATCACGTGCATAATCTAATCACCAATATGAATTGTTTGCAAATGTACATTTAATCATAATTACATAATATTCTCATTATTTTATCTCGCTTTAACTAAAGTTGTTATCGAAAAGAGAACGATGTAAACTTTTCACAATGTGCTCCAAATTTAAATAAGAAGAACATAAATTGTCTTGCTCTTTGCCATATCGGAGCAGTCATTATTTTTGTTTCTATACAATTTTTTTGCTTTTGCACTTTTTTGCATGTCTTTTGCAATTTTTGTGTGCGCAATTTTTCTTATTAATGAATGAATTAATATTTTTCACTCTTCACTTTACGCATTTTATTTACTGCTTATGATCTTCTGCACTACCGGTATAGCATCAGCCTTTGAAGTATATTGTCAAAGGCAGGTGTTACGACTTCGACTGTAGAAATATTATAGTTAAGGAACTCCTAATATTTGTGGAATGTTGTTTAAGTGGGAGGAGACAAAGTAAGCCATTATTTACGATTCTAAAATAAAAAAAACAACATGAGTGTACTTAATTTAGATTTAGATCAGTGTTACTTTGTTAACTAATCAGTATTAATATTACAATATTATTTTATTTATATTATTATCAATGCTTGATCAGATTCCAGTGATACAACAAATAATGTTCGTTTTTCATTGCGTTGTATTAATTTGCTAAAATCTGATTGGGCGATGTTTTTTTTTATTTATTTATTAAGACTGGCGTTTGAGGATGTAGTTACGGGTAAGAAAAGTTATAAATATGAAATATCCATGTAATGCCATACATTTAAATAGGCGGTTGTAATTGGATCGTTTTCGGTATTGAGATCCTCTGAAAATTACATGATGATTTGCTTGAGAAGTTAGCTGTAATTCTTCTAGCGACAGTTATAATATTAAGCGAAGATAAAAAAAATAACAACACGAGAAATTCTTATGTTTTTTTTATTTAACGTAGTTTTTACAACACATGGCCGTTAAAATAAAAAAAATTGTATTATTTAAGTTATATTTAATTACTGTGTAGTGAAATTGGAGAAGTAAATGTAAATAGTATGTGTTTGTAAATATGCTTCTTCCCTAAATAAAATATATTTTTTATCATTTTATTTTTTATTTGTTCGTCTACAACCCTCTCTCTCAACCCTTTTTATTAATATAATACAGGCCTCCTCCAGGGTGTTTAAATTTGACTACAGCCCCCTTTTATGTAAGGGGCTGTCCATTAATCACGTGAGGTGTGAAAGGGGGGGGGGGAGTTGCTCGGCAAAAATCACGATATATATCACAAGGGGGGGGGGGGGTATAGTAAAATATCACGTGTATTTATTTTTTCGTCAAACGCGTGACTTCTAAACCGAAATGCGGAGTGAGTGACCTTTGAGTGTAAGATTCTTTGTATGTACTAAAAATTACACGTGATTTTAATGTGGGGTACCCCCCCAGTCTTAAACCTCACCACGTATCACCAAGGGGAGGGAGGGGCTAAAAAATGTATAGATAAATATAAATAAATAAATATCCTTGGACATTTCACACAACGCCATCTCGTCCCAAGTTAAGCAACTTAATGCTTGTGTTATGGTAACGAGATGGATGATAAACTTTTTTGTAAATACATACCTATAATAGATAGAAATGACACCCAGACTCCGAGCCAGTGTCTCTGGTTTAGACAAAGACACTTGCCCGACGCCGGAATCGAACCCGGGACCCGTTGATCCAAAGGCGGCAATTACAATTGTACGAAGTGCCAAGAATCTGCCTATCCCATCGGGGAAACGGCGTGAATGTATGTATATACTCGTATAATCTTTTTTCGCACCCTGATAGCATTAGCCTAACCTCATCGCCCTTATTTGCACTCCATCGACCGGGTAATGTGAAGTGATAATACCACTCATCCAATCTGCTTGTTTATTGACTAGGAACTCGACCTGGAGTCGTTCGGGTTATTTCAAACTCAAAAGGAACTGTTAATCGTCATGTTTAAAACTAGCATCATAATGATTTCTTAGGCTTTCGCGAATAATACACATTACATTCAACACTTTTTTGAGGTTTTATAGCATGTATATTAAATTATTTTTAACGATAAATCCGCTAAAATGTGTTTAATATCAATAGCACCGTCATATTAAATTCGACCATCATCATCATCAGCCTATTTCAGTCCACTGCTGGACGTAGGCCTCCCCCATGGCTCGCCACTGAACCCGGTCTTCGGTTCTATGCATCCAGTTGCTGCCGGCTGCCCGTCACAGATCGTCGCTCCATCTAGCAGGGGGGCGTCCCACCCTACGTTTGCCAGTACGCGGTCTCCACTGTAGCACCTGTTTGCCCCAATAAATTCGACCATAACTTATTTAAATTATAGTTCTTTAGATATAGTTCTATTCTCAATTTTGACCACATACTTTAACAATAAACAAAAGAGTATATAGTTATATGTATATTGAGAGCAATGTTTGTTTTCTTGCTTCGCTTGTTATATTATACAGTGTGATTTTTGGACCACCCGCCAAATTTAAATAGGTGGTTCAGACCATGAAAGTTTTTTTTCACTTTTCGACCAGTGTTTTTTTGGGAAAGTTGTTTACTTTCATGGTCTGAACCACCTATTAAAATTTGGCGGGTGGTCAAAAAATCACACTGTATACATAATATATAATCCCAAATATTTGTCTACGCCCAAAACCGAGGACGCAGCTAGTGGCGTAATACACAAAGACACACCGCCTTAAATAATGTAAATGTATAGATAACAAAAATCTCCTTCAATCCTATTGTTTTTGTTTGGAAAATTATTCGGTTACTGTCTGGGCAAAAATATTTTTACAATATACGAATATTGTACGTAGGCCGAGTATAAAAGCTTTATTTTTACCCACTTCAAAGGTATCAATTTGTACAGACATAAACAAAAAACTAACGATAATATGACGTGTGGTGACAGATATAAAATATGTTTTGGTTGAAAATCATCATTGTTTAAAAATTGACTGCCTCTTTGGTCTAGGGGTTAGACGTGCCGCGTTTGGATCAACGGCTCCCGGGTTCAATTCCGGGGTCGGGTAAGTGTCTTTGTGTAAACCAGAGGCACTGAGGTCTGGGTATCATTTGTGTTTGTAAATTACAGGTTTTGCGTTTTCATAATAATAAAAGGAAATCTTAACACCTTTTTATTTTTCTTGGCCGCGTTTTTATAACCAACAAGTATTAAGAATACTACGAAATCTGGTTTGGTTCACATAAATTAAGTTTTAAAGCAAGCTACTAAACCGATTTCGATAAAATTTCCATTGGACCAATGGAAAAAATCGGTAATAGAAAAACATTTTCTTTCAAATTGGTTCACAAATGACGGAGTTAATTGATAACACCATAAGCAAAAAAACATACAGAAGAATTGAAACCTCCTCCGTTTTTTAGTCGGTTAAAAAAACGTACAAGATGGTGTGTACATGATAGAAGACTCCACACAACTAAAAACAGATCTTATTAACTTAAGTGGAACGTAATATTGGAATTGAACTCCATATTAAATCGCATCGAGAGTTATTTATTGTTTTGCTATTGCATTCTCAGGCCACGCGGATAACTCCAGTTCAAGTTTTAAATTGCTTTCAAACGTCCCACGTTTAAGTATCTTTCGATATAAAACTAACTAGTTAGACTAGCTGACCCCGTTGTTTTGCCTTAAAAGTATTGCTATTAAAAAATAGGGGTTGATCCTAGAGGTGTGAAAATTTGGGGTTGTATGTATTTTTGTATCATCTCTGCCGGAGATTTTTAGCACACCCTGTCCCACCGTTACCTTGGCTACTTATTTTTGTATACTGTATCATAAAAAACAATGTGTCACCACCCCATTCTGTCCCGAGGGTGTCGTAAGAGCCGACAAAAGGAAATTTCAAGGCCGATAAGCTAGCCGCAAGAGAAGGAAAACTGGATACGAAACCTTGTGCCAACCCGTCTGTCCAGCGTGGCACAGCAGGCCAATTTCCCTCCATGTGACTGGAGGAGGCCCGACTGAACAGTGGGTCTTCTATGGGCTGAGCAGTACTAGTATGTATGTCAAATGGTATTATACAGTATACTTCGCATTTCTATGCGCTTTTAATGAAGCCAAACACTAGACCAGTGTCGTAATCAAAAGCTGTTTTATTTTGTTTATCACATCTATACCACAAAAAGCAAAGTGGCATTCACATTGTCTAAAATTTATAGTCGTTCTTTGTGCGTTTTTCAAATTTCCTCCCCATCGTTTGGGAACAAAGATCATTTGCATATTATTTTAATTATGCAGACTTGCAGAACTCATTATGTGCGATTTGGTGGGAGATGGCACAATAATGAGCCACTCACCACGCCCTCTGAGGGACACACGGACGTCTAGAACTGTTGATATGTCTTTTATAATTACGTTACAAAAACTTATCACTTCATGTTTAACAAATAAAAACAGGTTGACATAAAAAAAATATCCGTTTGCCTAAACACATAAGAATATTAAATTTATTTTAATAAAAAATATAACATTACACAAAATACTACATATACACTCGAGAGCAATGAATCCGGGTCACTTAAAGAATCCTAAAAATCTCGGAAACTAAAAATGCTAGGTTAATGCAATAAATCGTATTTAATAGACAATGTAATACTCCTTAAATGAAGGTATTAAAACTTCTTAGTTATTGTAAAGTTCAAACTTCATCAAACTTGAAAAAGGGCCACTTTCGAAGATGGAACTACGAAATTACAGCATTTGGTTTTGCTTTTGTTTGTAATCTGTCATTTATGTGGGTACATAAACCATGTTGATAGTGCTCTATATTCATTATTCAAGCTGAAATTATGTCGCTTACGCCTGAAGAATGCACCAGAATACTTACAATGCTGGAAACCGGCCGGAGTCAGCGCGATACAGCCAGGACTGTCGGTGTGTCGCTGTCAACAGTACAAAGAGTTCTCCGACGTTACGAAGAAACTGGTTCTAGCCTACGCAGACTCAGGTGCACCACAGCACGAGAAGACCGATACTTGGTGAACACCATGCTTCGAAATCGCTTTCTCACAGGAACTGAACTCACAAATCAGTTTCGACGCCTCGGAGGAAGTAACCCAAGTGCATGGACAGTAAGACGTCGGCTTGCTGAATCTAACTTAAAACCCCTTAGACCTGCAAACGGCCCTAAACTGGAGCGTTGGCATCGTATTTCAAGACTAAGATATGCCCAGAGCCATGTAAATTGTGTGAAATGTCCAAGGATATTTATTTATATTTATTATTAATTTCTTCTGAAAGTCGCACAGAGCTGGTGATCATAGAAAACGGCTCTAACTAGCGTAAGATATGTGGAAGAAATCCTCAATGATCACGTTGGTCCATTTTTGGTCAATTTAGGTGAGGATGCTATATTTATGCATGACAATGCCCGACCTCATACAGGTAGGATTGTGAATGACTACCTTCAAGAGATGAACATTACTCGTATGGAGTGGCCAGCGCGCAGCCCGGATATCATATGGAATGGCATTCCGAACCGGTGGTAAAAACTAAATTATTAATTTAATTTTATGATTTTTATTTTTAATTTTTTTTTTCTCTTAAATCTTTGACTATTTGAAAGCATTCGCAAGAATTTATTCGAATAAAAAACATTTTGATTTGATTTGATTTGATTTGATCAACCCGATCGAGCATGCTTGGGACGAGCTAGGCAGATGCGTAAAACAACGAAACTCTCCCCCAATCACGCTTCGTGAGCTCAAAATTGCTCTCACAGAGGAATGGGAGAATATTCCCCAAAATCGTATAAGGAACTTGGTGTACAGCATGCCAAACCGCGTAAACGCAGTAATGGAAGCACGAGGAGGCAATACGAAGTATTAAAATTCAAGAAAAACGTAATAAAGTTCAAAAATTTCATGTTTCCTATTTTTGTTTTAAGGAGAGATCAGCAGTTTTTTTCTTTATGTAATTTTGTGTTAATAAAATGTATGGTGACTCATATTTTTTTTACTTTCATTTAAGGAGTATTACATTGTCTATTAAATACAATTTATTGCATTAACCTATCATTTTTAGTTTCCGAGATTTTTAACATTCTTTAAGTGACCCGGATTCATTGCTCTCGAGTGTATATATGTGTATATTTGACACATGCACACGCACACTCTTTTGTTTATTCTTAGGGCCTCCGCGCATTATGCGGTCTGGCCGCGCGGCCAAGTCGCTGCCGTCAACTAATTCTTCTACGATGTTTATAGCTGCGCGCATTACGCGGCCAACCAAAAACATCGCGTCATATAAGCGGCCTATTGGCCGCCGCGACCAACCGGCGCATTATGGCCTGGCCGCCTAAATGCGCGGGGGCCCTTAAAGTCTGTGACGAGAACGAATGTGTGTGTCAAATTGAGAATAGTTCTATTCTTAATTTTTGTGTTCTTAACTGGCAACACACATTGATGAAAGATTTTTTGACTTCAAACGCTGCCGTATTGTGGGCGAGAAGATCTTTCGAAGCTTCTCGAACTCTGCCCAGCGGAGTTGGATCAGACGGACTGAGTAGTAGTAACTAGTAGTAGTAGTTTACTCTATGCTCTAAATTCTTTTTATGTCGTTTTTAGTACAAGTTTATTCGCCAAACGGAAGAGCAGTGTGTTCAAATGCATGAAACAATTCACCGTCTGCCTCGATATACTGGACGCCGCCGCTGCGAGCGTGTATTGCAAAGTGTAGCGTTAGCACAATAACTTGTTGCACTTGTCGTTTTTCCTTTGGTTACTAGTTTTTGCCAATTGCAAAAAAAGTCGTACGTATATTTGAAAATTCAGTTGATTGTTCCTCTCAAACTCTCACAGTCGTTTATGGAAAGTAGCTGTTGCGGGCGACTTCGTCCATGTGTTATTTAACAAAACGTTGTTGTAGATAATGTTCGCATAGTTTATGATAACATATTTATTTTTAGTTGGCGCGAAAAACCCTTAGAAAATTGAAAAAGAACTGGCTAAGTGTGCTTAAGTAATTTGCCTAAAAAATGGAAATCTCAGCAACTATGGGCTAATGAAAAGCGGGGGGGGGGGGGTGTCATAATAAAGGTAGCCTTACTTATACTTATATCAGCTATCAGCCAGCAAAAATCCCGACAAAATCGGTCCAGTCATTTCAGAGAGTAGCCGAAACAACATATTAAATGGCAGACAAATTGTAAAAAATGTTGTTTCGTATAAATACATTGTATAGATCCAAACGGTTGCCCTCGTTTATGGCCGTCTACGAGTCAAGGGCTTTCAGTCACGCTCAAAAGGAAGCGAGTGCTTTCTACTACCAACACAACCCTACCTACGTGCAGGATCAGATTATGATAGTATTTGCGCGGATCCATTGGCATCTGACCTCCAAGACACATTTAGCCAAACTCCCTATAATTACCAACGGTTTTACTTCCCTTGTCCGGGTCAATAGGCCCTATAAAAAGATGAGGTCTAATGTAATATGATGAATGTAAAGCGCGGCGTCCACGCAGAGAGTATAGAGCTAGACAGTTTGACAACTTAGCTAATCTATACTCTAATTTCTACGTACACGTAGAGATTAATAGAGCGCGCTATTGCAGTTTTTTGCCCAATCGTAGGGTAGCTCTAACATAGTGACATTTTGGCCAGCGTACACTACACTACTCGTAGACTAGGTATTCATATAAAACAGTAAACGTCAGTAGAGTACGTCTAATTAACAATACGACTAAAGCTAGACTGATCTATGACATGTAGATAATTCGAGAGCTCTCTGTTCGTATCGCTTGTCTCGCTCTCGTACCTACGTCCACGACGCCTTCCGAGAGTAGCCGAGCCTGTCTACGTAGACTGTAGTGACACATTAACTAGGTTAAGGGGTAACGTTTTTATTAAAAAAAAAATAGGTTAAACTGGCTAATGTCTACACATCGTAGATTGCCTTATTAGAGTCGCTCTCCGTAATTTTAATCTATCGTGGACGAGGCGCTTAAATGTACTGTGGGAGTCCTGGGCCAGAGATAGCACCCACTAAAAACCAACGGAGTTCCAAACTGCCCGTGCTGCCCAATAGCGGATGCCTGGGGCACAGTTGGCGACCTTATTTAAATATAAGTGCCTAGATTTTGCGTAATTTATGTTGTTCGTAAAGTTACTTGGGAAAAATGCTAATGGCTGGAAGAAAATTATCTATTCACTTCGACTCATGAATGTAAATGATCCGATGAACTTCTGGAATATTTTTGGCTAATGTTACCTAATTGCAGTTTCATAAAAAAGTTGTTATTTGTTTCGTTTACAACTAGATCAAGAGATGCTTTTGATCTTGGAAAAATGAGGACTTTGTTTGGATCAAGCTCAAGTTTGGACTTTGATTTAATATTTCAAACTAATCATTCTTAATTTAAATAATGCCTGTTACAAAAGCGGCCAAAAAGTCCGCTGTAATAATTTATAGAAACAGTTTCCTATTCGTATTTCTTTTGTCTATGTGGAAGGATTTGGGTTATATAGTACGAACACCATCTTGAGGGTGTAGCAAGAATTGGCTAAAGAGAATCGCAAGGCGGAAAACCGATACAAATCCCTGTGCCAAGCTCGGTTCCGGCCCATCTGGCCAGATCGGGCCAATTAGGCAAATTATCCTCCATGTAGTTGCAGGAGCCTCGATTCGGTAGTGAGCTGAAATGATAATTATGATGAAGATTGACCATTATAAGCATTAATCTGCTAAATTCAAAAGTTCTTGCCAAGTAAATACTTAGCCTCGTGGAATACTTCCCGAACGGATACTACTATTAGTACTGTAGCGACCAGCATCCTACATATTTTACAAAATTAACCCGAAAAATACAAAAAAAAACCTACACCGCGGTAGCAAAATTTCAAAAGCAATTCACACAGTTAAGATTTCCCTGACCACAACTATCGGGGTCGCAGTTTCCAGCGACCCCTAGTCAGACATGGCTGGATGATCATCCCTTTGCGCATAAAGTACGTTATCAAAACTGTAAAAATCCACAATCAATAGCACCTTGATGGTCAATTTAGACTACTGAATTAGTGAGCTTGAGCCCAGTTAGATAAAAAAGTCTGTTTAACAGAGTGTGTAAAAAATAAATCTTTATATTAATACGTAAAGTGAAAACATTGTACTCCATTTTACGAAAATTGACGGAGGAATTTGAAATTTCTTTTTTCATATAATTTTCTGCAATGTTTCTTTAAATAAACTACTTATACTTAAAGAAACATTGCAGAAAATTATAAAAAAAGGAAATTACCAACACTACAATATATTTGATACACGCATTTAAGGGCTTAGTCACTCTAAGGCATCTTCGCTGTAAAAAGTCGATAAGAGATTTTTACAACACAGGTTTTTATTTGTATTCCGTTTTATCTGCCAACTGTACCAAGTCGCGTATTAGCAAACGCTGCGTCCCACAATGTAGGAATGCAGTTACGCAAACATTATTATGAATCCTACATCCACTGGCTTTTCAAAGCAGGAATGCTGGTTTCGTGAGCTTTTATTTTTCGAATTGGTACCGACTCTTGAAAGGAGAATGTTATTGTTTTACTTTAAGAAATTTCGAGTTCGGATTGTATAGTCTGTTATATTTATTTCTATGGATATTTTTAACGATTTTTTAGTTTTAGGTTCATTGGTATTTTTAAGTATTTGTCCTTTATAAGTTCTAAATAAAAAGAAAATGTTATCGTCTGTCTAGTTGGCATAGAGATTGTATGTGATGTGATGTTCATGTTGCTGGAAGCCTGTCGGTACCGGATCTCGTACGTTCCATGGCCAAGAGCGAGAATGCTTGACGCCTCCTTCGCCGAGGCCGGAGGGCGCTGGATGATCTCCGGCCTCTGTAAGTGAGCCAGTGGGTGACGCGCCTGGGAAACCTGTCACCTGCGAAGAGGACCAAAATCCACCAGGGTGGTCGAGCATACTTGCCGATCGGGAGCAGTGAATCCCGGGATCCTAGAGTCGTGTAGATCGTGGGTAAGTCGGGGCGTAATTTACCATCTCCAAGCGCCCGGAGTCCCGGCACTCGGCCAGTCGCAACGCCCGGGAATCCACGAGGATTTCAGAGGAAAGAAATACGTCACCATTCCAATGGAAACGAAACACTTTAAAACTAGATTAATATTCTTATTTGAATATCCTTCATGAATGTTTACAGTCTTGTTAGTCTAGAGGTTGGGTGTGTCGTCTTTGGCTCACGGATCCCTGGTTTGATACCGAGGTCGGGCAAGCTTACATGGACGGTAAATAGCCTACTGAGCCACGATGGCCAGACGGAGTGGCACAGTTTCGTTTTAAGTTTTCCTTCTCTTGCTGATAGGTTTTCGGCCTTTTCATTTCCTTTTGTCAGCGCTTACGACTCCCTCCGGATGGAATGCGCTGGTAACACTACGTATTCTAAATCCGTCACCACAACGATTTCCGGTTCTATACGTTTTTCCGCACATTGTCTTTATGTTTCCAAATAATTAGTACGGGATTCAAATAAGAAAAGGTCAAAATCTTTTCACCGGCTTAAGGGATAAGACTATTTTCCTGGTACGAAATGACAGATTGCGAAAGAATGCGTTTTGTTAACAAAAGTTGTAACTCAGTACAAATTTGCACCTGCGTATAAGACTGAAGACAAATCGGAGTTTCATAGCAAGTTACACGTTGATGAAGATTAATTTGTCTTTTAATTGCAAAGGCGACTACGCCAAAGATTATCGTACTGTAAATCCGTGAAAAATTAAGCCCAGGTGTTTAAACTCTCTCGTGTCTCACTAGGACATCAAGCATGTTAATTCAATAGAGTTCTAATTGACAATCAACATGATTTTGATTGCCAATTTTGACAGTTTAACTATAACACAAAAAAAATATAAGTGAAAAATAAGTAAGAAGTTCTAAAGCGTTAAATTTTTTATGTAGGTAACATCAATTAATATTGTATTTAACCACACAAATGCTTGTAGGTATTTTTTTTATTCTTATAAAAAAAGCAAATCGTTCGATTATAGTCCCTAACAATTCCAAAATATTTAAAAAATGCACAAAATTAAGGTTCAATGTTTACTTCTGCCGGCACCCCATTTTTTTGGGTTCTTAGTAGTGCGCACAATAAGATAGAATTCCATCAAAGAATAATAAGAAATTCTTTAATACATTCGATATTTTGCCGAAGACGTGTTCGAGTACTAATAACGTCGACAAAAAGGGAATCACTTTTTGAAATTGGAACGCAAAATGGAATAAGGATAATAAATTTGTAACCCGAGAAGTAAATTCAGGGTAGTGTTACGTTATGCTAAAGTGGGAGGATTCCCCCTCGACCACGGGGAGAGACGAAGAGCGGCACACGGTCGTGGTGGTTTTTGGCGCTGGGGACTTATCTGTCCTCAGAGTTGCCTCAAGAGACTTAAAGTGCCGCGGTGATATTATGAGTGGAGAAGCGGGTATACGTTGACGCCGAGGCTGGGCCGCCCCAACTGAGGGCCATGTGGATCGGGCCCTACCTTGTCCGGCTCCTGACGGAGGCACGTACCTCTCTGTGAGTTGGCGAGAGTCCAGATCTCCCCATCAAAGCGTGGGGCCCGCTTGCAGGGCCGCGGAGCATGCTCCCCATTGGGGAGTGAAACCCCTGGCCCTGTGTCGGGCAGTAGAGGGGCACCGTTGGTTTTAGTGGGTAGGTTGGGGCGCAATTACCATCTTTCCATCCCCGGAGTCGAACATAACCCGGCTGGCGTTTAGCGGCCAGGTATCCATGACGATTTCCAACATAAAAAAAGGTTGGAGTACTGCGTAACTATCTTTGTTTTTACAATTTAATTGCATTTATTGTTCAGACTTGCATAATATTAAAAACTGTGTATATCTTTTACCGCGATTTCGTCCAATGCTTTTGTTAAATAAACGGAGCTTCTGCTCTAGATATAACCTGTATCGGGGGCTGTTTCATCATCATCATCATTTCAGTCAAAAGACATCCACTGCTGGACATAGGGCTCCCCCAATGATTTCCACAAATGCCGGTCCTAGGCCTGAGGGCTGTTTACAAACATGTAATTCACTAACACAAATGACACCCAGACTGAGAGCAAGTGCCTCCGGATTCGAAGGCGGCACATCCAACTCCTAGACCAATTAATTTAATTTCAAAGTACATAGTAAATCCGACATTACACGTGACCTCTATTATGAACAGTTACACCATTCCCAGTTTCTAATAATAGCGTCTAATCGACAGTATGGAAATATCGTGTACCGCTGACAGCTGATAAGCAATACCCACGAAATGTGATAAAACAAATTTACAATCATAATTACCGGTAAAAGAGCCGGATGAAAGTTCAATAGAATATGAGCTTTTTCTACGTATTTTTAAAGTAAAGACTTGTTTACACTAGCTTGACTTGGGGAGTTAGCTGGTGAATGCGTGACGAGAGCGTTACGAAAAGTGTGATCGGGTGAGGCGAATGGAAGTTGAGAGGAAGATATAAGTAGGTGAAGATAGAAAGAGAGTGATTATATTACTGTAGGGGCAAGAGAAATATTAACTCGTAGCCAGTAGCATGAAATATTAGCAAACACGTACAATAATTGACGGCGGCCTACTAAACCGCCACAAAATTTCAACCGCCAGTGCGTACAGACATAAGCGGTTGCATTTTAAATTAGAAAAGCGGCAGGCCGTGCGTCTAGCCGCCTAAGCGGTTCAACCGCTAGTGCGTACAGCGGCTAAATTGGATCAAACTGCACACGGTATGCAATTTTGATTAACATAGGTTGAGCAGTTTTGAAGTCCAGCGCGGACAAACAACATGACTCGTAATTATTAATATACTAGCGACCCGCCCCGGCTTCACACGGGTGCAATGATGAACATCTAAATTTATGCATATAGTTATTATACATAAAAACCGTCAACTTTAATCACTCAATCTATTCGACGGACGGACAGACGACAGCGACTTTGTTTTAAACTATGTAACTATAAATCAAGATATCCTACGAGGTATATATGTCAACGGAAAACAACAAGAACCGGAAATTTATAAATTTCCTAGGAAATTTATAAACGGCCGTAGGATTCCAAACGAGAGATAAATTGTATTATTTTACGCCCACATTTTCGGAAATTTATAAACTTACTGAACTCACGCGTAAAATAATAAGTAGCAATAACCAAACGCCATGGGCGCTCTGATTGGTTGAATTAGTCACGTGTTCCTTCTCCGTCCTCTCCGCCGCCATTGTTCGATATTGATTATTGTGCTAACCTAGACCTGATACTGCTGCATCATCAGATATACCTGCTGCATCATCAGGAATCTATAAGATACCCAACTCCTTACCAAATTACAGTAGATGATCGTGTTTGGACTCATTGTAAGGGTATCAATGAAACAGATATAAAAAAGTTAGGTACCTGACATTTATGGCTGAGTAGACTTTCAATGTAGTGAACATTGTGTGTGTACTCAGCCATAATGCAGTCCGATGTCAGGGGTTTTTTAAGTTAAATACTTATTTTATTATGTTTAATTTGTTACATGTTTTTAAGCATTTTTTTATTAAGTACTTAGCGTTTGGCAATTCGCCAATCGCGATCGCTCGCAAATCGCGTTTTTTTTTGTCAGAAGGCCGGCTTTATTGTTTTATGATAGTTTTTCTTTTTAATAAAACTTTTTAACTTCGCATCACTCTATTTCTATTGTTTTATTTTGGTAGAGTGAAGTAGGGGTCATTAGCATATTATCTGAAACAGTAACCCTGTATTATAGGTACTTACCTAGTTTTAAAGTAAAAATACTGTTACGTACTGATAAATTTATAGTTTGGCAAGTCTAATTGTACCTATGTCTATGGACACAAGCATGCCACTATCAACATCGACCAATCAGAGAACAGTGTGTTATTTGCCGTATCTTGTAGAAGCGTAAAATTGAAAGCTCTACTGTGATTGGTCGAACCGTTTAGAATCTTACGAATGGATATCCGTTAGTTTATAAATTTACGACGAGACGTCGTAAGTTTATAAATTTCCGAAAATGTGGGCGTAAAATAATACAATTTATCTCTCGTTTGGAATCCTACGGACGTTTATAAATTTCCTAGGAAATTTATAAATTTCCGGTTCTTGTTGTTTTCCGTTGGTAGTATCCACTACATGAGCTGAAGCCACTTTCAGAGGGATGCTGGCTCCGTCATGCTTTCACTTTAACAAGGTTTGCGACTCTCTATATCAATCTATACTCTCATCTATACAAATAAATAAAATTGGAGTGTCTGTTTGTAATAATAAAATAACCACTTTTTACTAAATTCGTAAGCATGTATACACAGTACATAGAACAAAATAACATTTTTTTTAATTAATGTCTGTCTATCTGTCTGTCTATCTGTTTGTTCCGGGTAATCTCTGGAACGGCTGGACCGATTTTGACGGGACTTTCACTGATAGGTAGCTGATGATATAAGGAGTAACTTAGGCACTTTTTTTGACTAGCTTCGCCCCGCGAGCAACATCATTCCGAAGCCGGGACGGGCCGCTAGTGTCCAATAAACCATGTGGTGACGGTTTTAGATTACATGTCATGGTATCACCACCCCATTCCGTCCTGTGGGTGTCGTACGGCCGATAACCTAGTCGTATGAGAAGGAAAACTTGCCAGCGTGGCACAGTAGGATAATATCCCTTCATGTAACTGGAGGAGGTTCGACTCAGCAGTGGGTATGTATGGGCTGAATAGTAGTGGTATTTGTTATATCCGGTCCATCCGAAGTATGACGTCACGATGCTTTTTATGACGTCACTCGCAAGCGTGGGCGAATTGATCGCCTACTTAGAGCTAAGATGTTATCTTTTTCTTATAAAATGCTCTCGTGAACGGTTTTAGAGCGATCCTAAGAAAAGTAACGGCACTTGATATCCGCAACCTACTTACAGGGTGATTTTGTGACAAATTCCCAAAAAGAGTTTTGTTTTTAGGTCAAACAAACCGCATCATTAAAAAACTGCTATCAAATTTCAAAATGTCTTGAATAAAAGTTCAATAGAAAATGATTAAAAAATAAGGTAGATCTGAATATAGAATTTGCGAATTTCGTAGTAAGTATGCGCATTTTCTTGTCCGTGCTGTGACGGATTTATAATATATAGCGTCACCACCCCATTCCATGCTGAGGGTATCGTAAGAGTCGAGAAAAAGGAAAATACAAGTCCGAAAACCTACACGCAAGAGAAGGCAACTTGAAACGAAACCCTGTGCCAACCTGTCTGGCCAGCGTGGTACAGTGGGCTAATTCCCCTCCATATGTTGGGAGGAGGCCCGGTTCAGCAGTGGGTCATTTATGGGCTCAGGAGTTGTAGTATTTTCTTACATTTATTTGACAGGTGAGTCATAATGAATTGTGATTGATGAATGAAAGTGAATGTTACCTTGTGACATCGTCTTTAGCCGTACTCCCTTGTCTTTCCCGGCAAGGGGGTGTTGGTATTGGGTCAAGCACTACATTCTCGCAGATCCCCAGGGCAAGTGTGGCTGTTACCCTGCTCGTGGTTTCCGCATGCTTTGGTCTGGCCGTTCTGGATAGACGTAGCCAACACAGTAACAGCATCCCAAATAACAGGATCTAAAATACACAGTCACACACACACACACACACACACATACACACACACACACACACACTCACACACACACATACACGCGCGCATATAGTTATACCAAACTACTACCCCAGACATCACCTAGTACAATTTATTTGTACATGTAAAAATTCTGCTCCGAAATTGTAAATTGATAATAAAATCTGGGATGGAGGCCTGGTGGCCTGAAATACAGGCTAACGCCCAGTTTAGGCACCAGTCTCCCACAATAATTTATGTTATAAAAATTGTCTAATTAATATTTTTTGTGTATGTACATTGTGGTGAGAAAATAAATGAATTTTATTATTATTATTTACAGTCACGCGTCTTAATTATCCCCACTCCAACCTTTTCCTACCGTATTTCCCAACACTCCTCTTTCCTTTGATAGGGTCGTGGTGGTTCAGCTGGGGAACTTCGAGGTCTCCGCTTCGATTCCGGAGTTGCGCAGTGTATTGTGTACACCAGAGGCACTTGCTCTGAGTCTGGGTGTCATTTTTGTTCGTGAATTAAAAGTTTGTTAACAGCGACACAGATTATACCTAGCTTAAGGGTTTCGTTTTTATTATAAAAACAAAACCATGTTAATATTTATTGGGAGGTGCCCCATTAATCCTGCGTAGGTGTTATGGCTATTATTGGATTAGCCAATAACATGCCTTTACGTGGGTGGGATCAACCCACACTGGATATCACCAGCAACTTACTTGATGAACGGTATCATTGACCTTTCATATAATTGAAGACTACATGCGCGATTCAGAGGTTACGTAAAGCGGTCGTGGCAATCGACTCAACAAAATCAGTAACGTGAATTAAATAAATACCGGTAGTCCCTTTTCATGTATCTTGATGATTGTCTCTTGATAGGGGCAGACGGCCACCGCTCCGTTTAAAGGCTGTCAGCCAAATTACATTGGCCTGCTGTGAAAACACAAGTTTGACAGGATTGCCAAACTTAAGTGGCAATGAGCAGCGAACATAGCGCGCAGGTCCGACGCACAATGGGGCAGAAAAGTCCTCGAGTTCCGGAAAGCGCAGTGCTGGTAGGCCTGGAGAAGAAAACGTGAACGAAAAGGAGAAGGAAACGTGAAACGAAAACCCTGTACCAATCTGTCTGGCGCGCGTGGCGTTCCTGGAATTGGAGGAGGTCCTTCCTCAGCTTCAGCGAGCTGGTGGTAATCCACTATCCCCAAGTTTTAAGTTAATAACAGTGAATAGAAAAATGTGTTATTGTTTAAACCAAATATGGCGTTCACAATATTCAACTGATACATCCATTTTATAACACTACAACCAGGAACGCGGCACCAATTGAGAAAACCTGGCGGAAGAAACTCAATGGGCTTGTCTTTTTTTTAAACACCATATTACAATGACCGTGTTAACTACCTAGTTTCGCTCAAATGAAATATTTCATCATTTATTCATCATCATTAACCCACATTAGTCCACTTCTGGACATAAGCCTCCCCTAAAGAGTGCCATAGCGCCCTGTCTACAGCTTAACGCAACCGGCCGCTTGCAAAGAAACTTGCCTGACCCCGGAATAAAACCCTTGACGCCCCGTGATCCAAAGGCGACACGTCCAACCCCTAGACCAACTAGCTGTATTATTTGGATATTTTTGTTTCCCACAAAACGCGAGATTTGTTGCCAATGTAATGTTCTTGAGTAACACTGAAAGGCCTTTCAATTCGACGGGAGATCACGACTTATGGCTCTCATGGGAAATAAAAACAGACGCAGACCATCAAGCTGAGATGAAAAAGTTCATCCCATTTGTAAGTTAACGCGTCAGTTTAGTTCTAATATGTATTCAACCTATAATATTGTAACGTAATCTTTATATATATTTTTTTTTAATGTAAAAATAGGCTTACCTTTGACCTCAATCTCGCTTGATGGAAGGCGAAGATGAGGCCTAAGATGGTACACGTTTGCCTAGAAGGTAGTCTGTTCACTTTGGCCTTAAAGAGGTCCAGATTATATCTATCAAATTTTATATATACATATAAACAAAAAAAATATATATCACTACATAGTATAAAACAAAGTCGTTGTTTTCTGTCCGTCCCTATGTATGCTTAAATCTTTAAAACTACGCAACGGATTTTGAAGCGGTTTTTTTTATTAGATAGAGTGGTTCACGAGGAAGGTTTATATGTATAACACACCCTCGCTTTGCACGGGCGAAGCCGGGGCGGGCCACTAGTACATAATATAAAATTGGAGGTGTGTGTCCCGATATTACACTTTGCAGCCAAAACCACGCATCGCAGACCAATAGTGGTTGTATGTGGCAATATGTACAAGTACAATAGATACAAGTAATGTTTTATAAAGGTGCCTAGTCCCTAGTCTGTACAAAACAAGTGTACTTTAGTGTATAATGCTTTTAGAATAAGATCTAATTGTCTTTAGTGTATTATTATTTATATGAATAATAAAGACCTTTGCAAATCAAATCAATCAATAGGTACAAGGCTCCCATCGTGCACTATGGTGGTGGCAAGTCTATAATCATAAGGGGCGTAAAAGATATGGGGGTTGAAACATGTTAGTTGTAAAAATGTGAGACTATAATTTGTCTAAAATGGTCTGGATTGTTCTAGAAATTCCTGGAACGATCTAGAAAGTTCTAAAATATATGCCTACATTCGATCGAATGAGAATGTTCTAGAAAATTCTAGAATGATCTGGAAAGTTCCAAAATCTACGTTTAGTAAATGACGACTCAGCGAAGCGGGTATTCACAGCTAGTATTGTTATACAAAGAAGTGATCGAAAACTTTGTAAAACTCCCGAAATATAGGGAAACCACTCAGACTTTTAAACAATAGCATGAACCAACTTCGGTTCATCCATTTAAAATATATGCCTCGTTGGTCTAGTGGTTAGATGTGCCGCCTTTGGATCAACGGGTCCCGGGTTCGATTCCGGGGTCGGGCAAGTGTCTTTGTCTAAACCAGAGGCACTGGCTCGGAGTCTGGGTGTCATTTCTATATATTATAAGTATGTATTTACAAAAAAAAAATGTATCTAAGTAGTTTATCATCCATCTCGTTACCATAACACAAGCATTAAGTTGCTTAGCTTGGGACGAGATGGCGTTGTGTGAAATGTCCAAGGATATTTATTTATTTATAATGCCACAGATATACACAAACAGCTCTTGCGATACCATCACGATGGAATTGGGTGCTATTTCAAATTATGTATTCTAAATCCATCATTGCACGGACTATTCATTTATACCTAACACTACTACAACTCAGCCCACAAACGACCCAGTGCTGAGTCGGGCCTCCTCCAATTACAAGGATCATTAGCCAACTGTGCCATGCTGGCCAGATGGGCTGGCACTGGGTTTCGTTTCAAGTTTGCCTTCTCTTTCGGCCTTGTCATTTCCTTTTGTCGACTCTTACGACACCCACTGGATGGAATGGGGTGGTCACACCATGTATAGAGCCCGTCACCATACATACACACAATTATAATTTTTTATAAAGACTTAATGATAGTAATTTTGCAATCTGCAAATATTTTTTTAATGATTTGTGACAAATAGCTCAGAACAAAGAACTCAGTGAACAAGTACACAAAGACTCTTATCCGACCCCGAAATCGAACCCGGCACCTACGTTCAGGGCTGTTGCAACCACCAAACCAACTTGATTGTGTGTACTTAGTACATAATTAAAATCACAAATAGGATTAAAAGTCTAAAATCAGAGAAATAATATGCGTAGAAGCCGAATCAGTTACGCCATTTTTAACCGACCGCAAAAAGTGTTTTCAATTCGCCTTCACGTATTTTTCATAATAAACCTTTCTGTTAACTTACAATTATAAACACAATCTCGAAAGCAACTAAAATTTATGTAGGTGTTATCACAACAAGGTTTTAAAACTATATTCATAATCTTTTGGCCCTTGTCCCTCTCTATTACTCTCCTATCGCAACGTATATCTACATGCCTACCGTTCAAAATAAAAAATCTATTTATTTTATAATTGAAGTCGGCTCATCGGAGCTATAATACGTCAATATACATTTTATATTTATCATATACCACTGGTTCAGAAGGCTGCACTACAGAGAAGAGCTGGCACAAAACTCTGTAGTTGTTTTTTATCGTCATTTTTGTTTACAGAGACTGATAAGACAGATTTGTGAAAGCAAGTTGGCGCAGTAATTATAATGATGTTAGCATCAGCAGTACTCAGTCAGTATTCTCAACAGACTTCAAAACGACTATAATAAAAAAAGCAGTGAATAGCTATTAAAATACTGGTTTATAAATCACGGATACATGCAGCACCCAATCACAAATTAATAAAACTGTAACTTATTTTTTATGATATGATTTAACAAAAAAAACGTTTGTATGAAAGTATTGCTCTGTACTATAATCTAAGCCCGAAATACTGTTGAACAGAAATATTACCAGTCAAATATTAATTTGCCTCCACTAATCCATTTGAAAGGTCCGAAGCCAACGCCTGACTTTACTTGACACCTAATTGCGCCTTTGAATGTTTCATAACGTTTCATAATTAAACAATTACTAAATTATTTTGACGTTTTCATCACGGCTTTCTGACCTTGGACTATACTAGATGGACTACCCGAGGTATTCGCGGTAATCTGCGCGCTACGTAGCCATTTTTAATTCGTAAACACCCGGCCTTCAATCCCACTTCTGATGTTCCTCAAACTACAAGGAAGATTTAATATACCGACCTTTTTTTACCAATTACTTGAATGCCTTTGGCCCGGGGCTTGCGTGATGGAAAGCAATGCCAGGGTCTAAGATGGGTCAGGCAATTCAAGAAATGCCCTGTCACCGGCTCTCACATACACGCGACGGAACACAGTAAATCTGCTTGGCGGCAGGCTTAGATGTGAGGATGGCAGCTAGCCGGGCGGTCCATTACATCTTACTACCAAGGATGCTGGGTTTTGTTGACTTTCACAACACGCGTGTTTTCCCATGTAAATAAAAATCTATCTGTTCAAGTTGGCTCATCTGTGCTTTTGATACATCAATATACATTTTAAATTAACTATTTACCATTTACCACAGGTTCTCAAGGCTGTTCTACTGAGAAAAGCCGGAAAGAAACTCTATAGTTTCTTTTGTTGAATCGGTATTTTTGTATACAAGGACTTATTAAAAAGATTTGTGAGATCAAAATACCAAACATCAGCAGTATTTAGCTGACTTAGAACTGCATGCCTGAGCTGACGGACCCCCAGCAACCACACCTGTTCACGAGAATGACGCATGCGCAGCAATCGCCCACCACAACGGTATTGCAGGGAAGCAGGCATACAAAAATCAACATAAAAACGACTATCTCAACGAAAAAATACATAGTTAAAAGTGAAATTTAAAACACGACGTCTCGTTGTTTGAGGGCAAAATAATAAAGAAACCTATTTTTAAGGTTATAGTTATGTCCTACTTCCTACTAATATTATAAACGTGAAAGTTTGTAAGTATGGATGGATGGATGTTTGTTACTCTTTCACGTACTACTGAATGGATTTTAATGAAACTTTACAGTAATATAGATTATACATATGAATAACACATAGGCTACAATTTATAAACATAAAAATTCATAAGTTTCGTATTTTGTTTAACAACCATAACCATAAAAATGGAAGTGTTTAGATTTTTCTGATGTGAAGTATATTATTGGCTATTGCTTGAGATCTTACAAATCATTTTTTTATTTAGACAGGGTAACAAAATGTTTCTTGTGGTGAATTTAGAACAATAGTTTCATCACCCCATTTCATCCTTAGGGTCTCGTAAAAGCCGACAAAAGGAAAGTATACGGCCGAAAACCTAGCCTCAAGAGAAGGAAAACTTTATACGAAACCCTATGTTAACCCGTCTGGCCAGCGTGGTACATTAGGCTTATTACCCTCCAGCGGTGGGCCATGCATGGGCTGAGCTAGTAGACAATTAGTTATTGTTTATTTTAATTAATTAAATGTTTGATTGATTTATTATAATAGGTAATCAAGTGAAGGTGTATACGTCAATATATTCCTATACTTCAAAATAGAAAGCGCACATCGAAAGTAACAGTTCTATAAATACACGTACATTATATTTCTATTTTGAAATTTATAGAGATACTAGCTGACCCGGCAAACTTCGTACCGCCTCAGAATCAAAAAATAAAAAACTAGAATGATAATTCCAGTTAAAACATGTGCAAACTTTAACAGGAAGAAAAATAATGCCTATTAAAAAAAATACGTCTTTTTCTTCATATTTTATCACCTTTTAAACCTTCCCTGGACTTACCACGAATAGTTCAAGACCAAAATTAGCAAAATTGCATCCGTTCTCGAGTTTTAGTGAGACTATCGAACAGCAATTCATTTTAATTTATTTATTTAAACTTTATGCAACAAGTTGTACAATGGCGGACTTAATGCCTTAGGCATTCTCTCCAGTCAACCTTTGGGCTTTACAGAGACAACATGGTAGGTGCATTTAAGGTAGAACTTACTTTGGGTGATATATTAGAAAAACTTTATTAAATGCTAATAACATATTAAATATATACCCTTACATACTTAATAATGTAATTAAAGATAATAACCCTCGTAATTTATAGAAGATAGATAGATTGACGTTCATCTGAAACGATATTTTTATACCAAAACGTGTGTCATTGGAAATGCTCCGTCTACCTATCATTGTTATTGGCCTACAAGCTTCATAATCTGTATTCCACAATGTTTCTTACCTATATGTACTTATTGCTTAACAGATAAGGACAACAAAGCGCTGGTAGGCCTCCCACACGGTGGACCGATGACCGGGTTAAGGTCACCGGAAAACGATGGATGCGGGCGGCCCAGAAGCGGTCTTTGTGGAAATCCATGGGGGAGGCCTATGTCCAGCAGTGGACGTCTTTTGGCTGAAATGATGATGATGATTTATTTATATTGGACTGTCGATGCTTTTGTTGTGGCTATTGGGTGTTTATCATGTATATCTGAACATACCTTTTTAAGTTAGGGAAGTCTCGCCCACTTCCCTCTGTTGATAAAAAAATAGAGTATATACTATGTACTGTAAATTTGATTGATAACTTCGTTGGTCTAGTGGTTAGATGTGCCGCCTTTGGATCAACGAGTCCCGGGTTCGATTCCGGGGTCGGGCAAGTGTCTTTGTCTAAACCAGAGGGACCGCCGGCTCGGAGTCTGGGTGTCATTTCTATCTTTAATATGTATGTATTTACAAAAAAAAAAATGTATTTAAGTAGTTTATCATCCATCTCGTTACCATAACACAAGCATTTAGTTGCTTAGCTTGAGACGAGATGGCGTTGTGTGAAATGTCCAACGATATTTATTATTTATTTTATTATTTATTATAATCAATAACATCACTATCACTACATAGTATAAAACAAAGTCGCTGTCGTTTGTCCGTCCCTATGTATGCTTAAATCTTTCAAACTACGCAACGGATTTTGAAGCGATTTTTTTAATAAATAGAGTGATTCAAGAGGAAGTTATGCATAATTACACCCGTGCGAAGCCGGGGCGGGTCGCTTGTTAAAAATAAACTAATTTGACATATCAGAATTTACAGAGATATTACCTTCCAGAATCTTCGATATAATATCTATTAAAAATGTACACACAAAATTATGCGTAGATTAGATAACTGTGCCAATATTTTTTTTCTATGCCGAAATAACTATCGCACTTCAAAAGTAAAAAAAAATGTCAAAGTAACGCCCTCCCGCCCTATTGGTCGCCGCCCGCCTTATAAGCTGGGCGCATAACGCCGCCCGCACAGTGAGTCCGGGTCGCGTGGCAAGCCAAGTTGAGTGTGCGCTGTTCCTTACTTGTGACGAAACTATTTCAGGTAAGTTAGAGTTAAGTTAAACGTATAACGTTTATGTATTCATTTGTGTAACAGGATTTTTAATATTCATTTAAAAACATTGCAAAATATAAAATATAAAGTTATAAATAAAAAAATTTAATTGAATATTTAAAAAAAATATGTTTAATTACTGAGCAACAATTATTAGGGAAAATTGGGACAAATTGACAATAACTACAGATAATGATTTAAATTAAAAAGGTTTTTGTTTTACTTTAGGTTATCGTGCATATATTACTATCATTTGGTAGTTATACCTGCGAAGATATTCTGGAGGTTAAAATATTGGCAATTTTATAAAGTTATTTAGATGTGCTTTTTCTGAATTTTAGTTATGCCGCCTGATAACACGGTTGGTCCTAGCATTATTTTTAAAATAGTTCGACAATACTCCGTTTTCAATCATTTGTATAATAAAAACATGTGTTTCATCATTTAAAATAGAATTTATGAAATTTAAAACAAAAAATTCAGATTTTTTTTAAGTATTGCTTAAACAGTCCGAAAACCTGCAAAAGTGGCCCCAAATAAGGTCCTTTAAAAATACATGATAAGGTTTTTTATTTAGTTAATTATAATCGTTTTTTAATTAGCTATATAAAAATAAACGATTTTCAAATACTTGCCCCATTATGACCCACTGCTGAGTGGAGCCTCCTCCAATTACATGGAGTTACCTACGGCTTGGCACAGGGTTTCGTATCAAGTTTTCCTTCTCTTGTGGTTTGCGGCCTTGTCATTTCTTTCTGTCAGTCACAATTCAAAACTCATTTAATCAAGTTGGGTCATTAAAGCTCTTTTGACAAGTCAAACAATAAAATAAAATTTACCATCTACCACCGGTTCGGAATGCAGCTCTACAGAGAACAGCCGGCAAGAAAGGCTGTAGTTGGTCTTTTTAGATCAATAGATAAGACAAATTTGTGAGAGCAAACTCGCGCAATAGTTGCAAAGAGCCAAACATCAGCCAGATCTAGTCAACAATAGTAACCTTCTAATGCCCGAGCCAACCAACCCCCAGCAACGGCACCTGTTCACAAGCATGACTCATGCGGCAGCCATCGCCCTTCTCAACCATATTGCAGGGAAGACAACGACCCACCGCACGACGCCATGAGTCTTATAGTGAGCATGGTAACTCGGACACCAAGTAACTGAATATTTAAAAAAGTTATATGATGCTCTCACAGACTGTGTGTAAACATCACATTAGAAGAACATTATTTCTAATTACTTCAGTATTGTTAGTATTCTAAAAGTATCTAAATAAGAGCATCGGACTAGCAACAACACCGATCAGTTATTCCCAAGCATTTTAATCTAGTCATAGTCGCTAACTTTATAGTATAAATAAATAAATAAATATCCTTGGACATTTCACACAAAGCCATCTTGTCCCAAGCTAAGCAACTTAATGCTTGTGTTATGGTAACGAGATGGATGATAAACTACTTATATACATTTTTTTTTTGTAAATACATACATATTATAGATAGAAATGACACCCAGACTCCGAGCCAGTGCCTCTGGTTTAGACAAAGACACTTGCCCGACCCCGGAATCGAATTTGCAAGTCGAGTAACGCCTGGTGCTAACGTTGTTGAATCCACAATTTTAACATTAAACATTTTATACCTAGTGCAGAGATTACATTAAAACAGAAAAAACCAAACCACTATGTACAAATATGTAACTATGTATATCGCGGGGGCAGTTTACAAACATGAAATTCACGGATACAAATGACACCCAGACACAGAGCAAGTGTCTCTATATTACACAAACACACTTGTCCGGCCTCTGAATCGAATCCGGGACGTCGTGACCCGTGATCCAAAGGCGGCGCATCCAACGCCTAGACCAACAAGGCAGTCAAATTCGGGCCTTATCCTAATTCAGGGGGGAAAATAAATTCACACAAGCAAAGCAACGCACGCTCTTCAACGCTGACAAATCAGTCAGGTTTTAGTATTATAACATACTACTACATACATACTACTACATAACTAAAGTTTTCAAAACGCCCATATCTGGTCAGGTTGGCTGGCATGGCGAACCGGAGAAAAACCGGTTTTAATAGATACCGATAAACACCGGTTTTTATTTAAAAATATCGGTTTTTATTTACGCGTTACATTCACAGGTCACACACTCGTGCAACATTTTCTGTTACGTACGTGAAATTTGTAATGCAACAAGCAGTAGCGCCATGATTAGTCCTAATAAATACTAAGTACATTTTAAACTATCAAATGACAACGTTTTATTTTAAATTATGCCGACAGATTTTAAGATTACAAAAATATTCGATTATTTTTTGTCACATCACCACAAATACAAACAGTTGACATAACTTTGAAACAGAGCCGTTTGATGTGGTTTTACTTTTAAAAGCTATTGTTTTTAAATTTGTTAATTATGTTATTGTAATCATTTATGGCCAAAATTAATTTATTTATTGTAAATGGGTATAATTATTCGAGTTTACAAGCCATTTTAAAAAGCCTGGTATTCTGGATTTTTTGCAATCGCGGAAACGGGATATTCCGAACGCCACGGCGGCTGCAGTGAATATATTGCGAATGTATATTGAGTTGAGACTGAAGCCCCCACAGGAAACCACAACGAAATTGCTGGCACTTTTTGGATGAGGAATACTCATTTACTGCCTTTAAATAAAATAGCATTTAAGTACTTATCAGTGCCAGCAACTTCTGTGCCTTCCGAACGAATGTTTTCGACATCGGGGTACGTACGTGCTAACATCCAGAAGGAGCAGGCTTATGGATGACGCAGTGGACCAATTATGATTCTTGCATCAAAACTTTGATCTTTTACAATAAATAGTATTAAATAAAAAATAAAAAGCTTTTTATTATATTGGATAATATGAATATGATCATTAGATAAGCCTATAAAAATATGCTCAGCCTATTAATTGTATGAAGAAAACTCTTCGTTTGCACGTTAATTTGTTTTATTTATTTAATGATTATTTAGCCTATAGGAAAAAACCTAAAACAACCGGTTTTTTGAGAAACAAATCGGTGATAAACCGGTGCTAGAAATTGTATTGTAATCGGTTCACAATTCAATTCACATCGCTAATTCCGATACGGTATTCTTTCTTACTTCTTAGGCTAACTGATTACTGATCTGATCGTACAATACATATCCTGTAATCTGTACATTACAACATGAAGATAAAAAAAATAGCAATTCGTCCAGATGTTGGTAAATTTTAACATCGAGTTTTAATTTTACACATCTTCGTGACAGCGACATCTATTGGTAAAAAAGCTGGTGTAATTCTTTATCCGTGGTAATAAAAAAGGCGAGCTGCTAGTAAAGTCAAGCCGAGTGAAGGCACGGGTAGCAGTCAGCATAAATTTAGATAATAGGCCAAGAAATTGACACAAAACAAATTAAACCTGCTGCGAACGAAGTGCTTCTGAGATGATCACAATTTAATTACTCCCGTTTCAATATCATAGCCATTTTAACTTAATCCTTTAAGTTTAAGTTTTCGAAGTAAATTGACATCGGGATACGACTTTGCCGAATTACTTGGAATAACGTGTAATTCGAATTACTGACAGTTTCTCTAAGATATACTCAGTATTAAAGCAAATAGAGCTATTTGCATAGATAAGTACCGTCAGGGTTATTCATGTATTGGATGGGTGACAGCGGGTGACTAACGTATTATAAGATCTGTGCGCTCCGAAGCAAATAGAACATATTTCTGAGGGCAAAATAATTTCCCAATTTCTTTGCAGTCTGCACAAAACCCACATACTATTACTATTCAACCCATAGATGACCCACTGTTGAGTCGGGCCTCCTCCAAATTCATGGAGGGAATTTAGCTTACTGTGCTAGACGGATTGGATTTGGTTCCGAAAGGCGCTCAAGAGAAGAATGTATAATTAAAACTGAAATTACAAGTCTTGGACCCAGTGAGCCGACCAACCCCAAACAGCGGCACCTGTTCACAAGCATAATGCTTGTGGCAGCCATCGATCTCCTCAACCATATACGAGGGAAGTGGTAGACCTTACCCACATCGTCCAATCAGCAAAAAAAAAACTTGACGAAGGAAATCTCTAGCAAATTACCCTACATCAAATGATAAGCGTCAGATCTAGGTATTGGCCCCAAATCCTGATTAACGATGAGCTTTATCTACATATTGGTGTTTTTGTCGCACCCTTAACCGCCGTAATGATATTCAACCATATCAGAATTAAGATTATCATCATCATGACTACTGGTAGGCCTTCCATACGTTGAAACGACGACCTGGTTAAGAACACCGGAATTCTATGGATAACTAGCTGACCCGGCAAATATTGTGTTGCCATATCATCATCAGCCTATTTCAGTCCACTGCTGGACGTAGGCCTCCCCCAAGGCTCGCCACTGAACCCGGTCTTCGGTTCTATGCATCCAGTTGCTGCCGGCTGCCCGTCGCAGATCGTTGCTCCATCTAGCAGGGGGGCGTCCCACCCTACGTTTGCCGGTACGTGGTCTCCACTGTAGCACCTGTTTGCCCCAGCGGCCGTCAGTTCTACGACAGATGTGGCCAGCCCATTGCCACTTCAGCTTCCTAATCCTATGGGCTATGTCGATGACACGCGTTCTCGCTCGGATGACTTCATTACGAATTCTATCTCGTAGCGAGACACCGAGCATAGCCCGCTCCATAGCTCGCTGAGCGACTTTTAGCTGATGGACTAGCCGCACCGTCAGTGTCCACGTTTCAGCACCGTAGGTTGCCATATAAATATCGCTATTAAAAATAGGGGTTGATTGTAGAGGGGTGAAAATGTAGGGTTATATGTATTTTTGTATGCTGTATCGTATGAAATAACAGAAATCGCCTAGTGCGATAAATAAATATCCTTGGACATTTCACACAACGCCATCTCGTCCCAAGCTAAGCAACTTAATGCTTGTGTTATGGTAACGAGATGGATGATAAACTACTTATATACATTTATTTTGTAAATACATACATATTATAAATAGAAAAACACCCAGACCCGGAACAAATACTTGTAGGTCGTACAAATATTTCTTCCGTGCGGAGATCGAACCCGCGACATGCTGCGCAGCAGTCGATTTCTTAGTTGTATTTCTCTGATGCTATGTTAACCTTTTCTATTATTGGTGTACACTAAAGAGTAGTCTATTCTATTCTACATTCAAATCACTTCCACTCCAACTAATCAGTTACACTATACCCTATCATAATTTATCTCTTTAAAAAACAGCACGTCGATCTTTCGGCCCATAACTGACCCACTACCGAGTCAGGCCTTCTCCAAAATCATAGACGGAAATAAAACTACTGAGTAGAAAAAAAGAGTAAGAGTAGAGGCATAGAGTTTGTATCAAGTTTTCCATTGACTATAAACGGATGAAGACATTATAAACGGGTGCAATTTCATTTCGTCGTCGTCGTTTCAGCCCATAACTGACCCACTACTGCGTCGGGTCTCCTCCAAAGTCAGAGTCAGGATATGGGTTTGTGACTTTTTGTGTATTCTAAATCCATCACCACACTCATAGCAAGTATTTAATTTAATAAGAACTATTTTTAAAACATCCTTAAATTTTTTTAAAAACTTACTACTTAAGTGTACAATACTATTTCTAGGCATAACAAGGTAATTAAGGTATTCAAAGGAACATGAAATTTTACTTATGTTACTACTTCTCAGCCCACAAATGACCCACTGCTGAGTCGGGCCTCCTCCCACTACGCGGAGGGTAAGCCTACTGTGCCACGTGGGCTGGGCGGGAACATTTGATGCCATTGTTTACTATAGAATACTTTTTAAAGTGCATTTATTTATTAAATTGTTGTATTCAAAATAGTTTTAGTTATTAATCTTTTTAGAATAATTTTAATTACAGTTAGTTTAGTATTTTTTTAATAATATATGGTTTACATTTATACCTAATTAGATTTAAACATGATCCACGCCTTTGGCAACATCCACTAATACACAGCAGCTATTAATAATTTATTAGAAAGACGAATACTTTCCCTTCGACATCGATTATTTGTTCAGCATAAAGGTTTATTTATGATAATCGAATGAACCTTTACCTAAAAGCACTCTAAGAAGCCCATATTTAATTAGATGTTATTTTTGAATATCGTAAAATTCCTTCAATTTCGTAAAAGTATATTAGGCAAGGAATACAACATTGTAACAATCCTTAAGAAGATCGATATGCGAATGTTCAAAGTTAGTCAAAGAGAAGATTAAGGAAAACAGTTTTGCAACAGGAAAACTAGCTAACACATAATCTATGCCAACTTATCTGGCCACTATTGTGTAGTAGTTAAATCCCCCTTATCAAATTGGGGGAAACCCAACACCATATCGGGTCGTTTGTAGGTTGTGGGGAAAAGTCAAGATTACGGACATTACATGGAGCTATAAACGTTTTATATTCACAGATAATTTTAAGAGCTGAGAGTTTTCTTGAGGCTAACAAAAATACAAGTACGTTTTAAAATGTTTATGTTTGGATGAATTTGGTGGAAACACACAACATACACCTAATTTTTTAGTAAGTTTAGCTTATTATTGATGGAATTATTTTTTTCTACTTACTTGGCACTTATTGTTATATTTTGGTCAATTTACACAATATCATTATAAATTGTAGCCTATGTGTTATTTAATGTATGAGCTATATTATTGTAAACTTTCATTAAATTCGATGCAGTAGTTTTTACGTGAAAGAGTAACAAACATCAATCCAAACTTACAAACTTTCGCGTTTATAATATTACTAGGATATTAATAGTTCTTAAGTAATTGGTATAAACAGGGATGGCTATTAAGCGTCCGAAGAATATAGAAATACTCGTAGATAGATTGAGATAGAGGGCCAAGACACCATCTTGCCCCGAAATCCTGAAGGGGAGGTACGTCATTAGCCGTGTAGCTTAGTAGTTAAAAAGAAACACCCTACACTAGGTATAGCCTGTATCGCAGGGCAAACATACATGAAATTCCCGAATAAAATGACACCCAGACTCAGTGCAAGTGCCTCTGGTTTACACAGACACTTGCCCGACCCCGGAATCGAAACCGGGACCCGGGACCCGCGATCCATTTGTTTAATTTATAATACTCTTGCGAACTTGCTCTCACTATGCTGTTTAGGGCATTTTGTAAACAAGATCAATAATTTAAAAAACAAACAACTACAGAGTTTCTTGCCGGCTCTCCTCTGTAGACAAACCTTCCGAACCGGTGGTAGTTTCAGCATGAATGTGAGTGGACGCAGGGATTGTGAGCGATCAAGGGCGATGGAAGGATTGTAGGAAAGAAAAATTGTGTATGAAAGGTGTGAATGCAGGTATAACGACTGATAGATGTGTGTGGAGATACCACCTAGTGCGGGACAGGGGCCATAAGATGAGAATGGTATTTATAAATATGACGATTTAGTTATAAGATTTTTTGTTATGAAACCTACGTACCTAAATAAAGTTCCTTTTGAGTTTGAGAGTAGCATATTTTCCTCGCGGTTATGATTTCTGCATTGTCATTTTCGTTAGTCATGATTTCTTCAGGACGTGATGCTATATGTCCCCAACCAGGTAGAAGACCACACCAATAAGCTGCCAAAACTCACACTTAGAACTCTGTTAAAATATCACCTTATCTCCCACAAAGCTCTGCCCGACTAGTTAAAAAGAGATCATGATTGCAGTTAACACTGAACTGCACTTAACTGCCTTGGTTACACTGTAGTGCATATCAAATGATATGAAACCTTATCTCCCGTCCAAAAACAGATACTTTTCATCGCCTAATTGGTGTCTCACTGTTGTATATATGTATACATAAGAAATAGGACCGCAATGCAAAAAAAAAGTGACAAGCCCTCTGAGTTTCTTGCCAGTTCTTCTCAAGAGTGGTCGCGTTCCGAACTGGTGGTAGACGGTAGACCATTTGTATTATATAGAATCTTTATGAATATTGTGTTGACTTTTTGTAAGTGTCCATCGTGACCCAAGCAAAATAAATGATTTGAATTTGAATTTGAATATAGGCCTTTAATCATCCACTCGTTCCCACACGTTGTCTTTGGTTACTTATAACAGTTACCTCGTCAGCCCACTGCTACGTGGTACATGGAGGGTAATCGTACCGAGCTACGCTGGCCACACGGCTTGGCACAGGGTTTCGTTCCAAGCGTGGTTCTGAGTACAGATCCCACAATGCCGCAACAAGGACGCGAGTCGGAGCAACCCGGGGAGGTTTAGTGGGCAGGCCCCCACTCTGGGGGAGAGTCCCACACGCCCCCCCTCGGCCATCCCCGTGGCTGACGGGGATAGTCCATAACGGATGTTACCCCGGTCGAACAAAAAAAAAAAGTTTTCGTTTCAAGGTTTCCTTCTATATCGGCTAGGTTTTGTGGCGGTCGATACACGAATACAAGCGTTAAAAGATTACAGCTGGGTTTACCAAACCTTTCCATATTCTCCCTTCTTCTGAGTCGGACACTCTTGTCAGAGCGGTCGTGGTTGCACTGATGAGGCACATGAAGAGGCATTCCTGGCGATGCGCTTCCAATTCTGACGATTTAAAGCGTTCCACGTACATTGGACTATCGTGGACTCAGTCGCTTTGGTTATTTTGTCAGTCCAGCGGGTTGGTGATCGGCCGCGTGATCTTTTGCCTTCCACTTGGCCCTGAATCACCAGTCTCTCTATCGCGTCCTCCTTTCTGGAGATATAATAAAATAAAATAAATAAATAAATATCCTTGGACATTTCACACAACGCCATCTCGTCCCAAGTTAAGCAACTTAATGCTTGTGTTATGGTAACGAGATGGATGATAAACTACTTATATACATTTTTTTTTGTAAATACATACATATTATAGATAGAAATGACACCCAGACTCCGAGCCAGTGCCTCTGGTTTTAGACAAAGACACTTGCCCGACCCCGGAATCGAACCCGGGACTCGTTGATCCAAAGGCGGCACATCTAACCAAAGAACTTCAAAACTCGTAGCAGCACAGTTGACGAGAGGCGGTCTTTGATGTGGAGTTCTTTGAGGATGGATGCATTGCTGCGGAATGCCGTCCACGGGTTCTTTAGGAGGCGTCTCCAGCACCACATCTCTAGTGAATCGATTTTGCGGCGATCCTGCAATCTCAGAGACCAAGTTTCGGCTCCATAGAGAAAGATTGGAAAATATTCCAATCTTTCTCCCTCTTGGAAAATATTCTCCCACCCCTGGGTAAATACTAATAATCCCCTCTGACGACACCCTCAGGATGCAACTGGTTGGTGACACATGATATTCAAAATTCGTCACCACAAGGACTGTAATTATCTTAATGACTTAACCAACTTAACTGTCCAGTCATAGCTTTTGGCGGAATTCGCAAAGTCAGGGTGGAAGCCTAGAGTAGAGATAACTCTTTGTCGACGGTTATCTTGACTGACTTAAACTTAGTTTAACTTCAGAATACGGGCCCTTTCATTTCGATTAACTTTTGCTGGTGATTGTACTTTGAACGTCACGCCATTCGTGGCGGTATGGTGACGAATTTTTATTGCACAGTGTAACCAACAAATTCTATCCCAATTGGGAATTTCATTATTTATCTTTTCATTATATTGAAAGGTAATTTTAAATATGACGATTTAAAATGGTTTTGTAATAAAACCTACGTAAAATAATGTTCCTTTAGAGTTTGAGTTTTGATAAAAATTTTCAACCGATTTCTGAAAGGAGGTTATATGTTTTTTGTTACTATGTACACAAAAAATGTAAACCCACTTAAAATAGGCACGTAAGAGCAACTATCAAATAAAAATTTTAACCTCCGGACGACACGCTCGGATAGTACGAGGGTGAATCAAAAAATTCTTGGAATCAATATTAAAGAATGCAAAGATTTAAATAATAATATTTTATTTTTCTACATAATCTCCCTCCAATGCAATGCATTTAGAATAACGCGTTTCTAACTTCCTTATTCCTTGTGAAAAAAAATTATTTTCTTGACTCTCGAAAAAGTCCTCTACGGCAGCTATAACCGCGTCATTATCGTGAAATTTTGTTCCACGAATTTCCTCTTTTAATTTTGGAAATAAGTGAAAATCACTTGGGGCTAAGTCCGGAGAATATGGTGGGTGGTCAAGGAGATTGAAGCCAGCACAGCGGATTGCGTTGAGCGCAACTTCCGATCGATGGGCAGGAGCGTTATCTTGAAGGAACAACACGCCCAACGACAGTTTTCCACGACGTTTTTCTTTAATCGCTTCACGCACTTTCGGGATTAAATTTGCATAATAGGGTCCAGTTATCGTCTGGCCTTTTGGCATGTAATCAATAAAAAGGATTCCTTCACTATCCCAGAACACAGAGGCCATAACTTTGCCAGCGGAAGGAGCAACTCGAAATTTCATAATGGATGGAGAGGATGGTCGTTTCCAAGACATGCTTTGTCTTTTAGTTTCAGGATCAAAATGGTGGACCCACGTTTCATCCATGGTGACAAGACGACGGCAAAAATTATCCGAATCACGCTGGAACATTTCGAGATTACGCTTGGAAATTTCCAAACGTCGCTTTTTGTTTTCGTCGGTTAACATTCGTGGCACCCATCTTGCAGACACTTTTTTGAACCCCAGTGAATCAACTAAAATGGATTGAACGCTACCAAAAGATATCTTTAGGATCTCAGCTATATGTTTTATAGTCATTCTTCTGTCTTCCAAAACCAGATTCTCAACCTTTTTGACATTTTCTTCTGTAACGGAGGTTGAAGGCCGCCCAGAACGCGGGTCATCTTTACAGCTTGATCTACCTCTTTTAAATTCAGCCACCCAGTACGCAACCGTAGAATAGGGTACAGCATCACCCCCTAATGTCTGCTGAATGTCCAAAAAAATTTCCTTCGTAGACATTTTTTTCAAACTGAGATATTTTATCACCGCACGTAACTCACTTTTATCCATAATTTTGACTTTTTAGCAACTCGTTGCACAAAAAAATTTATTACATGCGAACGAACTGACAAAAACAAGTGACAGTCTGCATAAATATAGTGTGATAGACACTCTTTAATTTGAATATCGAACTTGATCCAAAAAGGTTTCATATATATGCACTTCTAAGAACTTTTTGATTCACCAGGGTATAGGGTGGTGACACTATGTATTCGGAGTTCGGCCACCTCCAGTTCATCATCATCATCATCATTTCAGCCGAAAGACGTCCACTGCTGGACATAGGCCTCCCCCAAGGATTTCCACAAAGGCCGGTTCTGGGCCGCCCGCATCCACTGCTTTCCGGCGACCTTAACCTGGTCGTCGGTCCACCGTGTGGGAGGCCTACCAGCACTGCGCCTTCCGGAACGCGGTCGCCACTCGAGGACCTTTCTGCCCCATCGGGCGTCGGTCCTGCGAGCTATGTGCCCTGCCCACTGCCACTTAAGTTTGGCAATCCTGTGGGCTATGTCGGTGACCCTGGTTTTCCTGCGTATCTCCTCATTTCTGATTCGATCTCGCAGGGAAACTCCGAGCATAGCCCTCTCCATTGCCCTTTGGGTGACTTTGAGCCTTCTGATGGAGCCCATAGTGAGCGACCACGTCTCAGTTCCATATGTCATCATCATCAATTAACCTCCAGTTACATGGAGGTTAATTAGCCTACTGTGCCACGCTGGCCAGAGAGGTTGGCACAGGGTTTCATTTCAAGTTTTCCTTCTCTTACGGCTAGGTTACCGGCCTTCTCCTTTACTTTTGTCGGCTCTTACGACACCCTCAAGATCGAATGGGGTGGTGACACTATGTATTCTAAATCCTTCACCACCATGGTTCACCACACATACAATATGAATATCATACCTCCAATACGAACATTATAACGATGTTGTTTGTTATCCGTATAGCTTGATCTGTAAATTTCGCTATCGCGATGTAGGCTTTTATGGTAGTTTTGTATTGACGATGCTGATAGTCACAAGCTCTGATTTTCTTTAATAGAATATTCTCGAAAATTCTAGAATAACGATAGGTTAAAATTTTTGCTAACGAAGCAGCTATTAACATTAATACTTGGCAAGTTAAGCGCCCTTTGTAATCGAAGTCGCTTGCAAACTATCAGATATCCGCCTTTAGTCCATTGGGGGAGTAATTACTTAACTATTTTAAACTGTTAAGTCTCAAGATTCTCAAGTTCGTAATCAAGCACTTAAACTTGCAATATTCCATGTCCAACCCACCACTTAAGCGAGACAATTGAATATTATTACTCCCCCACAAATAGTTGTAAGACATAATAATATCCCTTTCTTGTCCTATTCCCATATTCATTGGGACCAGTGTAACCTGATTTGGGTTACTACCATTATCTGGTTAGACCGGCTGTCAGGTTTCACGCTACGGACTAAGTTTTAGAACTGCCATAGATTTTGTTTTCTCGCGTGTCTTGTGTGTTGGATTCGACTTCGCATTGGACAGCAGACTAAACAAAAAAAATCACGAAAATTCGGAAACGGTCAAAGCTACGTACAGTAGCTAATAAACAAATAAATAAAATTGGAGTGTCTGTTCGTAATATTAAAATAAACGCATTTTACTAAGTGCATTTGTATGTAGTTTTACATAAGTATGTAGTTTTGTATACACGGTACTTTTACTAATAATTTTTTTTTTTCATTTTTGTTCGTCTCTTGTTTGTTTCGGCTAATCTCTGTAATGGTTAGATGGATTTTGTCGGAACTTGCACTGGCAGATAGCTGATGTAACAAGGAGAACTCAAGTCTATTTTTATTTAAACTACCCAGCTTTTCGAGAGCCAATAATGACTGAGTTTTCCACATTTTTGTGGCCAACTTAGCAAGTTTTCCAAATATTTTAGTGTTATTCATACAAAATCCGGAATTAATACGTTATCATAAACTCTGTGAACTGAACTGCGTGTGATAGCTAGCTAATCATCATCATCATCACTATCATTATCCCTATGTATGCTTAAGTCTTTAAAACTACGAAACGGATTTTGAAGCGGTTTTTTTAATAGATAAGAGTGAATAAAGAGGAATGTTTAAATGTGTAACACATGTATAATATTGAAGCGAAAAACACTGAAAAATATAAATGTTCATCTTTGCACCCGCGCGAAGCCGGGGCGGGTCGCTGGTAAATAAGTAAATCAAATTCGAAAAGCCTCGCGGAACAGGAGAGGCACAGTACTCGTTTACATGTTTCACCGTAATTGGCGTGGTTGCAGGAATTTAACGGAAACCATACAATTTGATAATGTTAAATTATTAATTATAATATTATAGCTGAAATTTAACATGGCATTAAGTTACGGTAATGTGTATAGGATTATTAGATCGAGTGTTGATTTTGGTGATAATATTGCATTTCGTGCTAAAATTTGCGATGAATTTTGCAAGTGATTTATAGGTCCATGTTTTCATCACTCACATCCATGCTGAGGGTGTCGCAAGAGTCGACAAAATAAATGAGAAGGCTGATAACCTAGCCACGATAGAAAGAAAACTGTATTTGCATCACTCACTGTATAGTGTCTTTCTAGATTACGTTTCTAGTCTTTCTAGGAGCAAAGCTGGGCGGGTTTTATTTCTTTATATAACGAAACCCCTGTACTCTGTATAAACTGCATCGCGGGGGCCGTTTACAAACATGAAATTCACGAACACAAATGACACCAAGACTCAGAGCAAGTCTCTGGTTTATAGAAACACAATCGAACCCGGGACCCCGTGACCCAAAGGCAGCAAAGGCCAACAAGGTAGTCCAAAACATATTTTTATTTTTTTATAAATTACTTTCAAATAAGAACGCTGTAGGACACATTAAAGTATGGAGAAATCTTATGAGGTCACTCATTACAATTTCAATAATGACATCCCACTATGACATGATAATGACTCTTTAACCTTTCATCATTGATGAACACATTGATGAACACTGCTAATAGCTGTTGAATAACAGTGCTATTGCAAGTTCAAGTTCAATCTAGTTCCGCCCGGACGTGGCTTTTCCCGCGTCGTTTCCGGCGGCAGTTGCGATATCCGTCTGTACCGAGCACCTTGTGTAATTACAGATGAACTTTTTATCGGTTTCCGCTTTCAGCGAAGCCATTTTGAAATTAAATTCCCCGTCCTAATCTTATCTTGGCCTATACCAGTCCCACTGACGAGTCGGGCCTCCCCCAAATACATGGAGGGAAATTAACCTACTAAGTGTTTGGTCAATAGGTTTTTTCTCTTGCGGCTAGGATTTCTGCTTTAATATTTAGTAAAATCAGCTCTTACGACACCCACAAGACGGAGCAAGGTGATGACACATTTGTTATCCCGAATTTTAAGTCAACACTCATCCTTTAAATAACTATTGTTATTGGTAAGATTTCAATTATGTTTGGTTCGTATTGTAACAGTTCTAGAATGGACAATGCTATTTGTAATTAACATATTCCAGACTGAGGGTGTCAACAGAAGTCATAAAAGAATGCAAGGGACAGTTAACTCAGCCGCAATCGCAATAGTTACCGAAGTTACAAATTTTTAGCTACGATAATCTTCCTCCTTGAAATAATGGAATGGAGTGATGACATTGTGTATTCTGAATTAGGCACCACATGGACATAAACCATAGGAATACTAAACAATATTTAAAGACTAACTATCGCTTTTTAGTATTGTTATTGTTTTTGAAGTCAGTTTACATTTTTTGTTAAAAAGATTTTAATTTTTTGTGTTTATCTCGTAACTAGCGACCCGCCCCGGCTTCGCACGGCTGAAATTCTGTATGTATTATACTTAAAAACCCTTGCTCTTAAATCACTCTATCTATTAAAAAAACCGCTTCAATATCCGTTGCGCATTTTTAAAGATTTAAGCATACATAGGGACGGACAGGCGACAGCGACTTTGTTCTATAATATGTAGTGATATGTCATCCAAAAGTACCCACATTTTAAAATTTGTTTTATAGGAAACTACTGAACTGATTTTAATAAAATTTAAGTGACCAACTAAAGGCGCTATTAGAATTTTGAATAATTTGTCATAAATAATAATGTACCGCATTCCGGAAAGCGCAGTGCTTGTAGGCCTCCCACGGTGGACCGACGACCTGCTTAAGGTCGCCGAAAAACCCAGGACCGGCCTTTAGGATATCCTTGGGGGAGGCCTATGTCCAGCAGTGTACGTCTTTTGGCTGAAATGATGTTGACACATGATGATGACGCGATGGCTGCCGCATGCGTCATGCTTGTGAAAAGGGCAGTTGCTGGGGGTCGGTTGGCTCGGGCGTTAGAAGGTTAGTGTTGTTGATTAGATCTGGCTGTTGTTTGGCCCTTTGCGACTATTGCGCGAGTTTACTCTCAAACTGTCTTATCACGGCCTTGTACCTAAAAATGACGATCTAAAAAGAGCAACTATTTTCTTTTTCTTGCCGGCTTTTCTCAAAATCAAAATCAAAATGCGAATGCTTTCAAATAGTCAAAAAAATGTATTAAATTTAAAAGAAATATAAAAATAACTATTCATTTAGTTTTTACCACCGGTTCGGAACGCCATTCCACAGAGAATGTCTCTGTAGAACTGCATTCCGAACCGGTGGTGGATGGTAAATTTTCAATATTATTTTTTGTTTTTTGACTTGTCAAAAGATCTCTAATTCAAATTCAAAACTCATTTAATCCAGTTGGCTCACTTGATAAATGAGTTTTGAATTTGAATTCGAACATACAAAAATATACAGACGAATTGAACCTCTCCATTTTGGCAATCGGTTAAAAAGTACGTAAGCATGGCACGTAGCCTCGCTTTACATTGGAGTGTCGATTACACACTTAACCCTATTGCAAAGGTTCCTCTGGTTTCGTACTTACATAACATCAATGTTCTTATTAGTCAACGACAAAAAGCGTGTGTGTGTTTTAAGTTTGACGTCTTCGAGTGTCTGTGTGTGGGTTTATTATTAACTAGCTGCGCCCCGAGGTTTCACCCGCGTGGTAATGGAAAATTGTGATAATGATGATACTAATACTAATTCTCAGCCCTAAATGGCCCACTGCTGAGTCGGACCCCCTCCAACTACAGGGAGGGTTTTTAGCCTATTGTGCCACGCTGGCCAGACGGATTGGCTAAGTATCAAGTTTACCGTCTTTTGCGGCTAGGTTACCGGCCTTGTCATTTCCCGACCCCTTTTTTTTTTTTTTTTTTTTTTTTCGCCCCGGGTAAAATTCTTTATAGACTTCCTCGCCGGCTAAACATGGACGGGGATGGCCAGCGAGGGGAGTGTGGGACTCTCCCCTATAGTGGGGGCCTACCCACTAAACATTTCCCGACCCTGTGTCAACCCGTCTAGCCAGCGGTGCACAGTAGGCTTATTACCCTCCATGTAAATGGAGGAGGCAAGTTTTAGCAGCGGGTCTTTTTGGCTGAGTAATACACTGACCTGCAATACTAAGTACTACCCTTTTAATATACCTATCATTTTTTTCTAAATTAAAGAAGTAAGAGATTTAAAATAAATAAATGTTATTGTCAGCTTTCTATGTAACTATAGCAAACTCTACAAACTTTTTTTCAAGTCCTTTTTATTTCGAACTAACGACCCGGCCCGGCTTCGCCCGGCTGCAATTATGCATATAATATACATATTATAAACCTTCCTCTTGAAACACTCTATCTATTAAACAAACCGCTTCAGAATCCGTTGCGTAGTTTTAAAGATTCAAGCATACATAGGGACGGACAGACGACAGCGACTTTGTTTTATACTATGTAGTAATGAAGTATATCTTGTGTACTTAAAGAGTTATTGCAATTTTAAAAGTGTGATACTTAGTTTTGCAGCCCAGTGTGGTAGATTATTGTATAATATTTGGATATCCTGCATATTGAGTACAACTTGATTAGGATGGGCGTTAGTAAATAAATATGTCAAGTCAAACTAAAATCCAGTTTCATTTTAGCATTAATTGATTGGGGCAATAACAATTTCCCAATTAAGACCAACCCGTCCACACAAACGTAATTGACTGTTGTCAAAGAAAACCAACGTTGTATTGTTCTTTTGAATTCAAAACGCGCGGATCCCGCTATGCTTTGATTTAATAAACGCAATTCCATGTATTATTTTGGTACATGGTACTCTGACTTTTCATTTGAAACCATGAAACAATACGAATTCAATAAAGATGGTGTAACAAAAACGTAATAGCCAGAACGAAATAATCCTTGAGGCGCAAAGGGATGATCATCCAGCCTGACTAGGTGGTACGTCTGGCTAGGGGTCGCAGCACCTAGTGCTCGTAAGGAGCCTAAGGGGAGGAGGAGGGCCTCCTCGTCTGCGGCGGCGTGGTCCTGCATCAGTTCCCACAATGCCGCAACAGGACGCGAGTTGGAGCACCCGGGGAGGTTTAGTGGGTAGGCCCCCACTATGGGGGAGAGTCCCACACGCCCCTCGCTGGCCATCCCCGTGGCCGGAGGAAGTCCATAAAGGATATTACCCCGAGCGAACAAAAAAAAAAAGAAGGTCGCACCGACTGTCCCCCCGATAATTGTAGTCGGGGAATTCTTAACTATGCCAATTGCTGTTGAAATGTCTCGCATTTGTAGGCGATATTTCTTGATGCAATTAGTTCAGAGTTTTCGGGTAAACTGTGTAAAGTATGTAGCATGAGGTCGGTACAATCTCTTGACTCTGGGTGCATCATTTCAGGTCGACGCAAAACGAGGGGTGTTATAAGTTTGACGTGTCTGTCTGTGGCACCGTAGCTCGCGAACGCATGAAGCGATTGCAATACAGTTTTTGTACAATACAGTTTGGGGGACCAGGGGTCAGGTAATAAATAAATTGGAGCGGTCCCCCAACGCGATGTATTTTTTTATTTTTTACTTTTTATAGGATACTTAGGTCATTGTGTCGGGGGTTTATTTAAGGTGAATGTTCCAGGGTAGCCCGCGAAATTCAAATTTTCTTACGTTTTTTGCAATTTGCAGGCCAGTGCTAGGTTGTATGATGATGAACATTTGATTCGCGGCTGTAAGACGTATGTAGTTACAGAGTTATAATAATCAAACTCATCAATACAACCCTCCAATCTCTTATAGGTGCAAGAATGACTTTGAGCTTGAAAAAGTTTTCTTGCACCTTTATGAGCTTGGAGGGTTGTATTGATGATTTTGATGATTATAATTCTATAACTACATACGTCTTACAGCCGCGAATAACATTTTAATCAACATACAACCTAGCACTGACCTCCAAATTGCAAAAAACATAAGAAAATTTGAATTTCGCGGGCTACCCTGGAACATTCACCTTAAATTTTTAATTTAATTTTTTTGGTCTAGGTATTGGTCGCCTTTGGATCAAGAGATACCGGGTTCGATTCCGCAGCCGGCCAAGTATCTTTATGTTAACCAGAAGCACTTGCCCTGACTCTGGGTGTCATTTTGTATTCGTAAATTTCATGTTTGTAAACCGCGATACTGTCATTTTAATGTGACTTTTCCTTTTCATTTCCTTCTGTCAACTCTTACGATCTTGATTTCTTAATCCGTCGCTTTTTTTCCTCAAAATTTTGGCGAACATGTCGTAACTCGAGTACCTACTAAGTCGTTTCAGCTCATAAATGACCCACTGCTGAGTCGGGCCTCCTCCATCTACATGGAGGGTAATAAGCCTACTGATTCACGCTGGCCAGACGGGAAGTTTTCCTTTTTTTGCAGCTAGGTTTTCGGCCTTGTCACTTCCTTCTGTCAACTCTTACGACACCCTCAGGATAGTGTGGGTTGATGACATTGTGTACAGGTAACCAAATAAACTTTTAGAATTCAGCTTACTAACCTTGTAAGATAATAGTAACAATAGCTAGTTGTTTTTAAGTGGAAATCTTAAAGTAAAAATCTGATTTAGGAAACCATCTCATTCACACCTATAGCGGCTATAGAAAAAACATTTTAACACAGAACTGCTTCTTATGATTATGTACTCATTGGTCAGTGTGGTGATGAATTTAGAATACATAGCGTCACCACCCCATTCCAGCCTAAGGGTGTCGTAAGAGCCGACAGAAGGAAGGACAAGGCCGAAAACCTAGGTGCAAGTGAAGGAAAACTTGAAACGAAACCCGTCTGGCCAGCGTGATACAGTAGGCTAATTACCCTCCATGTAGTTGGAGGAGGCCCGACTCAGCAGTGGGTCATTTATGGGCTCGGAAGAAGAAGAAGAGTCACTGGATGGCTATAGAGTTTTTGTTACACACTGTATACTTTAATGCATAATTTCTCTTCATTAATTTGAAAGAGATTTGTTTTCAGTATCGACTCGTGGGTCGAGTTTAAATGGAAACCGTTATTATCAATCTTATTTGAATACAAATCAAAAATATTCATTTGGATTACCCCCGATAAGACAGATGGGCGATATTTTTTTATTAGAAAATACTTTAGTCGAGATTCAATATTATGATATAACTACTGTATAAATATTCATTTGACTGCCTTGTTGGTCGGGGTCGCGGTTACGATTCCGGGGCCGGGCAAGTCATTTTCATCATTTCAGCCAAAAGACGTCCACTGCTGGACATAGGCCTCCCCTAAGGATCTCCACAAAGGCCGGTCCTGGGCCGCCCGCATCCACTGCTTTCCGGCGACCTTAACCAGGTCGTCGGTCCACCGTGTGGGAGGCCTACCAGCACTGCGCCTTCCGGAACGCCGTCGCCACTCGAGGACTTTTCTGCCCCACTGGGCGTCGGTCCTGCGAGCTATGTGCCCTGCCCACTGCCACTTAAGTTTGGCAATCCGGTGGGCTATGTCGGTGACCCTGGTTTTCCTGCGTATCTCCTCATTTCTGATTCGATCTCGCAGGGAAACTCGATGTATGCTCGGGGTATGCGCGGACTATGCTCGGAGGCCGGGCAAGTGTCTTTGTGTAAACCAGAAGCACATGCTCCGAGTCTGGATGTCATTTCTATTCGTGAATTTCACGTCTGTAAACTGCCTCCGCGATACAGGTTATAACTAGTACAGGGGTTTTTATTTAATAAAAAAAGATGCTTAGACGATAAAATAGAGTGGCGTCCACTAATAGGAAAGCGTGGGAAGCGACCTTGTAAAGGTCGTTGGGATACAGTCAGCACAAGATCATACGTTGTGAATTCCTATGGGAGGTCTATGTTTTACAGTGGTATTCTAGGGTGGTGACGATATATATATTTTAAACCTGTCACCACATGAATTAAGCCTACTCAAAATGGCTTCACTCGGCTAAGCTGACGCCCCTTGAAGCCTGACATTTCTATAATGATGATGATGATTGGGTGGGTTCAATGTTATAAGCTATTACCACATTTAGCACTTCGGACCTCATCCAATCTCCGCATTTTACTCATCATAACTTTAGATATTTATTTTAACGGTACAACGTGTTGAAAATAATGTTTGCATCAATTTTTCAAACGTCATAACAGTATTTTTTTCTTTACTTATGACACCCATACTCAAGGCAAGTGCCTCTGGTTAAACAAAGACACTTGCTCGACCCTGGAATCGAACCCGGGACCCGTTGATCCAAAGGCGGCACATCCAACTCCTAGACCAACGAGACAGTCAAGTATACATGGTGAACAGTAATCAATATAAAGAAGGATATGTATATGCGAAGTGAGGCCATTTTAGAGAGAGAGAGAGTGGAAGGACATAGCGTTCAGTGTGATGACGAATTTAGAATACATAGTGTCACCATCCCATTCCATCCTGAGGGTGTCGTTAGAGCACAAAAATAATAAATATCCCTGGATATTTCACACAACGCCATCTTGTCCCAAGCTAAGCAACTTAATGCTTGTGTTATGGTAACGAGATGGATGATAAACTAGTTAAATACATTTTTATTTGTAAATAATTGTAATAGTGGTTAGATGTGCCGCCTTTGGATCAACGAGTCCCGGGTTCGATTCCGGGGTCGGGCAAGTGTCTTTGTCTAAACCAGAGGCACTGGCTTGGAGTCTGGGTGTCATTTCTATCTATAATATGTAAGTATTTACAAAAAAAAAATGTATATAAGTAGTTTATCATCCATCTCGTTACCATAACACAGGCATTAAGTTGCTTAACTTGGGACGAGATGGCGTTGTGTGAAATGTCCAAGGATATTTATTTATTTATTATAGATAAAATACATACGTATTATAAAAAGAAATAATAAGGTCGAAAACCTGACGGCACGAGATGGCAAACTTGATACGAAACTCTGTGCCACCACGTCTGGTCAGCTTGGCACAGTGAGGGTTCATATTATGCGGGTAGCCGGAGACTGAGATGCACAGTGCGTATGGCAACCGTCCGGCTGGCTGTCGTCACTCGGGCCGCAGCACTCGAGTGACCGGAGCGGTCTGCGGGTAGCCGCATCGCAGTGCGTATAGAAATGAATGTTACGTACATAATTGTGCTTGCGGTCAGCCGCACGGCTACCGTATAATGCGTATGAACCCTTAGTTAAATACCCTCCATGTAATGGATGAAGGTCCGACTCAGCAGTGGGCAATTTATGGGCTGTGTAGTATACAGCTATAACGTCCATACGAGTTAGCCACATTAAAATAAATAATTCACGGAAACTGGTTAAATTTATTGCTAGCAACACCGTGTAGATAGCATTGTTTACTAACCCCCGACGCAAGAAGAGGGGTGTTATAAGTTTCACGTGTCTGTCTGTCTGTCTGTCGGTCTGTCTGTCTGTCTGTCTGTCTGTGGCACCGTAGCTCGCGAACGGATGAAGCGATTTCAATACAGTATTTTTTTGTATGACAGGTGAGTTACGGGCGAGTGTTCTTAGATATGTTTGATGAAAATCGGTTAAGTCGTTTAAAAGTTATGGGGGGTGAAAGTGGGGAAGAATAACCGAAAGTCTGCAAATATAATCGAGTGGGGTCTCAAATGAAAGCGCATCACGTGCACATTACAAAATAATATGTTACATGAAAATCAGCTGACAACTTATACATCTACATCATAATAAGCGTGTACCTATAAAAAGCAGAAAATAAAAATTTTAATAAACCCCCGACACAATGATCTAAGTTCCCTTTAAAAAGTAAAAAATAATAATAAAATAAAGGGGTTTATTTAAATTTTTAATTTAATTTTTAAATGATTTGGGGAGAGGCAAAGTTGCCATATTGATACCCGCTAACCAGCTGAGGTATGCGTGTAGTGACGAATTTAGGATACAAAGCGTCACCAATACTCGTATCACTGTGAAGTGTAAATAGTGTCACTAAGCTGAAAACAGTGTAAAACAAATGCAAATGATGTTATTTTGCAGTAATATTTTACATACAATACCTCGGACAGGACGATAATTCACAATGCCGGTATGTCCTATAAACTTTGTTTATCAAATTGTTACGCGCATACCCACTATGGAATTTGCCGACGCAGCGTGGCTCATGCGCTTCACCACAAACTGCTTCATGTGGGGGAAACTGCTGACGCGGACCATGAGGCCCGCGACCACGATGCGCGACAACGAGCGCGCACTTTGGATCCAACCTCGATCCGTTGTCGTCTAGCTTTAGGAACTTATTATAATTAATTGTAAAACTAATTTTTAATTAAATCTATCTTAAATAATTTCGGTTTTTTTTGAGTCCTCCGGCCGTAGCCTCCGTAATTGGCGCAGTCGGTAGGATTTCCGGGTCGTTTTTGCGATAATCGCGTATCGCATCGCGTTCGCATCGATAGACTTTCAACGTCGCACCGGAGATCCAGAACTAGGAGAAGCCGCGCCGGAGATCCAGACATAGATACCGCTCAAAGAAGACCGATGATGTTCATGTAAGTACACTGAATTTTCTTAGTGGTTGCTTACTTTCCTCTAATCCATAAGTCCTTTCATTCATATCCACAATTTTCCATCCACGGAAATCTTGTGCACCTAGGTTAGTTTCTAATAGAGATAGGAACGTCGATTCTAGACGTAATTTGAACATAGAAATTAGTAATTTAGATATTATGGCAGACTTAGATAACATTTTTAAGGCACTTCGCCTTGTACCGGATTTCGATGGGAACCCAAATGTTCTCACGAGATTCATTAAATTATGCGATCAGCTCGCATTACAGTACATTCAGGACGGGCAGCCTGAAATTTGTCAGTTAGCGTTATTAAATGGCATACTTAATAAAGTCACAGGGCCCGCATCACGACTCATAAATGCCAACGGTATCCCTAATGATTGGCTAGGTATCCGTAATGCTCTAATTAATAATTTTGCCGACCAAAGAGACGAGACCGCTCTTTATAACGATTTGGCTCTTTTAACACAAGGTTCTAGCACGCCGCAAGAATTTTACGAGCGTTGTCAAAATCTTTACAGCACAATCATGACATACGTATCATTACACGACTCATTACAGACAACCATAAACGCTAAACGTGATTTATATCGCAAACTAACATTGCAGGCCTATCTCAGAGGATTAAAAGATCCTTTAGGTTCCCGTATTAGATGTATGAGACGTGAAACTATTGAAAAGGCTCTAGAGTTCGTACACGAGGAATCCAATACCATCTATCTGCAAAGTAGGAACGATGTACTCGATAAAAAGCCAATATTCCGATTGTCACATAATCAATTTCATGATAATGCTTTTGTCACCCAAAACCCACCAAACGCCATGAATCCTTTCCCTAAACCTAATTTTATTAACATGCCAGGACCCTCCAGACCAGAAGGTCCACAATTCTTAAGACCTTTGCCACCAAACCAACAGTTTAGAATTCCAAGTAATATGCCACGTGGAATCACGCGCACTCAGCAAATGTTTAGCGCACCGCCGCCTAACTACAACCAAGCAGGCCCCGCGTTTAGGGTTCCGCCTCGTAATTCTAACCAATTTAATAATGGCCCTAAGCCAATGAGTGGCGTTAGCCATTTTGTCACCAGGCCTATGCCCGCAACCAACAGTTGGAACTGGGCAAGACAAGGCAATCCACCGCCGTCAAATTATTTTAAAAGTAGAGATGTTAACTTGAATGAGTGTTACAATTATGACCAAAACTATTACTATACGGACCCATACGAACAGTATTACGACTATGACGACTACTCGGATGACATTGACTATAGTTACAATTACGAGACACAGCAAACTAACGTTAGGACTGACATTGACATTCCACATACTGACGAACAGACTCAAAACTCTAGCGATCAGGATTTTCACAAGGTTCCGAAGTTAAGCAACTCAGGATAGAATTAAACCTACAGACGCAAAGGCAGTTACCATATATTCATATTAACGACCCTCCACTTAACTTTCTTATAGATACTGGTGCAAATCAATCATTCATCAGTCCAGAGGCAATTGAAAATTACTTCTCTGAAATACCCCTAAATTACGATCCGTTTGAAGTCACTAATGTTCACGCTACAAGTAGATCAGATTACTCTATTAACCTACCTTGTTTCATGGAATTCGGTGATAATGAACCAATTAAATTTTTCGTTTATAGATTCCATGATCATTTCGATGGTTTAATAGGCATGGATTTATTAACTAAATGGGAAGCTAAATTGGATCTGAAAGACCATTCACTTATAACCAAATTTTCTACCAACCCTATCCGTATGTACAATTCACGAAACTTAAATCTTTATGAGGACATCATACCAGCTAAAAGTTCTAAATTAATACGTCTACCTATAAACGCCTCGGATGGCGAAGTTCTTATCCCGGAACAGGTAATTTGTAATTGTACCATATCAGAATGCATAACTACAGTTACGAATAGTCGCGGTGTCGTTGAAGTTACAAACCCATCATGTAATGACGTAATCTTTTCGTTGGATCGCGCCACGCACGCGACAATGTTCCATGCCGAGTGCACGGATACCGGACACTTGACACCTCGCGCTAGGGATGTCATACCGCGATTACGTATGGATCATTTAAATGAAGAGGAAAAAGCAAATTTAATAACGTTATGTTCTAAATATGCAGATGTATTTTATGTTGAAGGTGAAGCACTCACTTTCACCAACAAAATTAAACATAGAATTAAAACCACCGATGAAATTCCTATTTATACTAAAAGTTACCGTTATCCTTTTATTCATCGGCAGGAGGTTAGTGACCAAATAGAAAAAATGCTTGATCAAGGAATCATTAGGCCTTCCGAATCTGCGTGGAGCTCACCAATTTGGGTCGTTCCCAAGAAAAGTGATGCTTCAGGCAAGCAAAAGTGGAGACTGGTAGTTGACTTTAGGAAACTGAACGAAAAGACGATTGACGATAAATACCCAATACCGAATATTAATGACGTTTTGGACAAATTAGGCAAGTGTCAGTACTACAGTACACTAGATTTAATTTCTGGCTTTCATCAGGTTGAAATGCACCCTGATGACATCCCTAAGACAGCCTTTAATGTAGAGCATGGGCATTTCGAGTTCTTGAGGATGCCTATGGGATTAAAAAATTCTCCGTCTACTTTTCAGCGAGTCATGGATAATGTCCTTAAAGGGCTTCAAAATGTAATATGCCTGGTCTACCTAGACGATATTATAGTCTTCAGCACCTCTCTTCAAGAGCACATGACTAACCTTGAAAAGGTTTTCCAAAGATTACGAGAATCTAACTTTAAAATCCAGTTAGACAAGTCTGAGTTCTTAAAACTCGAGACCGCGTACCTTGGTCACGTAATCAGCTCTGAAGGCGTTAAACCTAACCCAGACAAAATTTCAGCTATCCAAAAATACCCCATACCTAAAACACCAAAACAGATTAAACGGTTTCTCGGACTTCTCGGTTATTATCGAAAATTTATTCCAGATTTCGCCCGTATTACTAAACCCATGACACAATGCCTGAAAAAAGGAAAGAAAATCACAATTGACTCTAACTATATTAACTGTTTTGAAAAATGCAAGACTTTACTGACGAATGACCCTATCCTTCAATACCCCGACTTTGATAAGGAGTTCATACTTACGACAGACGCATCTAATTTTGCAGTTGGTGCAATTCTCTCGCAAAGTACAGCCGGTTCGGAGAAACCGATAGCGTACGCTTCACGTACACTAAACGAAAGTGAAATAAATTATAGCACAATCGAAAAGGAATTGTTAGCTATAGTTTGGGCAACGAAATACTTTCGACCTTATCTTTTCGGTCGTAAGTTTAAAATTATTACTGACCATAAACCGCTACAATGGGTTATGAGCCTCAAAGAACCAAATTCTAGTTTAACGAGATGGCGATTAAAATTAAGCGAATACACTTTTGAAGTTATATATAAAAAAGGCAAAAGTAATACAAACGCCGATGCCCTCTCTCGCATTGAGATCTGTAACGAGGAAGTTAGTTCTATAATTGCAAATGCGACTGACCGACCTCCATCATTAGACAACTCTGCAACTTTGACCGCCCATACCGCGGAGGAAAACCCTATTTGCGAAGTACCCATTACCGACGAACCCTTAAATAAATTTAACCGACAGTTAATATTAACCGTAGTAGGTGACATTAAAAAACGGACTACTGCGACTAAACCATTTGACACTCATACGAGAACATCTGCTCAGCTATCCGAATCAAATCTTGAAGAAGACTTGGTTAACGTTATAAAAGAATATATCAACCCCAAAATTAAAACAGCCTTACTAATTAATCCACCCCTTGCCATGTATAGCATTATCCCCTTAATTCAGAAACATTTCAAAAGCTCATCTATGAAATTAGTCTTGGCAAAAACGGAACTTGAAAACGTGAAAGAGTATCTTAGGCAACAAGATATCATTCGTCACTATCACGAAGGTAAAACTAATCATCGTGGCATTAATGAATGTTATCTCGCCTTGTCCGCTAAGTATTACTGGCCAAAAATGCGAGACCACATTTCTAAATTCATAAATGACTGTACAATATGTGGACAAGCCAAATATGATCGTAACCCCATAAAACAAAAGTTCAATATTGTACCCCCCGCTACAAGACCTTTTGAAATAATACACATGGATAGTTTCACAGCTCAGAATGAAAAATATGTAACGTTCATAGACGCTTTTTCAAAGTATGGTCAGGCATATCTTCTCAGAGATGGGACAGCTGTTAGTGTGATACAAGCTTTACTCACCTTTAGCACACACCACGGCCTACCCCTTACTATTATAACCGATCAAGGAACCGAATTCACCAACCAGATATTCTCAGAATTCTGTAAAGTACATAAAATCATTCACCATCAGACATTGGCACACTCACCAAATGCAAATGGCAATATCGAACGTTTTCATTCAACTATCCTGGAGCATCTTCGTATTTTAAAACTGAAACACAAAGATGAGCCCGTTATTAATTTAATGCCGTATGCGATATTAGGTTACAACAGCTCAATACATTCGTTCACACGATGCAAACCATACGAACTCATACTAGGACACACTGACCCAAGAGACCCAACTGATATCGACTTGACTGGACATTTATTCCAACAATATGCGGAAACTCACAGAGAGCGAATGCATAGAATATATGAACTAATTAATGAATCATCTTTAGCCAACAGAACAGCTCTCATAGAAAATCGAAACAAAACTCGAGAGCCTGAAATCGATTATCAGCCCGATCTCCAGGTGTTCGTAAGTAACCCCTCTGCTAGTAGATCCAAACTTGCACCCCGTTACACACAGGACACAGTCCTAGCGAACTTACCAATCCACATATACACCTCAAAGAAAAAAGGCCCTATAGCGAAAGCTAGATTAAAACGTGTCCCAAAATCATTGTTACAGGATACCACTGATGCTAATAATCAGCCTAACACGAGCTCAGGAGATTAACATCGAACGACTCGACGATGGACCTGGACTATTGCCTTTTAAATTAGGGCCTATGCAACTCATTACTCACTATCATACATTTTTACAGTACATAGAACTGACGGACATAGAGGACAGTATCGAACAAGTACGAATCCAATTAGATAAAGCTACAGACAGACTAGACAATTATACATACATTTTATTCGAGTATCAAATAGATAGTTTACATGATAAATTAAATAAAACATCTTCTCATTTGCAGAGCTTGAAACCTAATCGTTTTAAAAGAGGATTGATAAATGGTCTCGGTTCCGTAGTGAAAAGCATTACCGGTAACTTAGACTATTCGGACGCGATAAAATATGATAACGCCCTTAAAGTTTTACAGGATAATCAGCAGCGCTTAGCAACCGAACAAAATCAACATATAAGTCTCAGCAAAGACTTGATGAGTGAGCATTCTAAAATTATTGCGAAATTAGTAGAGAATCAAATTCAATTAAATGAAAGTTTGCATATTCTACTTGACACCAATATGTATAAACGATACGGTCTAATCAAATTTGCCAAATTCGCGCAAGTGTTAGAAATAATAAGCGATAATATAGATAGCTTGTTAAGCGAATTAAGTAGGTTAGAGAATGCGATCGCGCTTTCCGGTGAACTGCATACTCATCATTCTATGTTAGGTACTGGTTTATTGAGCAATATGATACAGCAGCTCAAGTCATTTTATAATAAAGACCAGTTATTAGATTTAGATATTAGAGAATATTATAATGTAATTAAGCCGGCAGCTTACTATAGCGGCAGTAGAATAGTTTTCGTTTTTAGGTTTCCCTTAGTTTCACCTTTGGAATTTACTTTATACAAATTAATTATTGTACCAGATAGAAATAGGCAGGCAATTATTCCTCCCTTCCCTTTCCTCGCAATCACAGGAAATGTTCATGTGTACATTGAGGCTGAATGCCCGAAGTTAACCTCTCGGTATATCTGTGAAGAAAAGTTGAACCACCAGATGAAAAATCACCCTGACTGCACCTGCCGCATCATTGAAGGTCAACCACTGGACAACTCCTGCGACAAAAGAACTATCAATTTGACAAAGCCCGCAATGGAAAAGCTGGATGACCGCCGATACGTCGTGGTGTTCCCAAAACCGACACCAACAAAATTACACTGCGAACGAGAAGAATCAGTCTTCTTAACGGGAAGCCTGCTGGTCACCGTCCCACGTACCTGCATGCTGCGAACAGAAGATTTCACAATAGTCAACATCGATGATCACATCAATGGGCAGCCTTTGAAAATTAGCCAGATACCTCCTGAAACTGAAGAATCAACTGCAATACCTTTCCATATTGCTTCCATCAATTTACGGAAGCTACACGAAATTCAAGATCGAATAGATTTACAGAAACCAGTACATATCGAGGATTCTGCAACCCTATACCATACCACTATTCCATTCTATGGTATAATTATTGCTGCATTCATATTGGGGGCAAGTGTTGAGGAGAATATACTACCACAAGAAGGAATCGACTGCTCCTGATGAAGAAACCTATGCTGAAGTTAAGTCACCTCAAAACCAGAGGAATCAGCCAGCATCCCAAGATGACCGCAAGTCTTCGGCGATATTTCATCTCTCTCATCTGAAATAATCTCCGATCTGAAGGGGGAGGTGTTACGCGCATACCCACTATGGAATTTGCCGACGCAGCGTGGCTCATGCGCTTCACCACAAACTGCTTCATGTGGGGGAAACTGCTGCCGCGGACCATGAGGCCCGCGACCACGATGCGCGACAACGAGCGCGCACTTTGGATCCAACCTCGATCCGTTGTCGTCTAGCTTTAGGAACTTATTATAATTAATTGTAAAACTAATTTTTAATTAAATCTATCTTAAATAATTTCGGTTTTTTTTTAGTCCTCCGGCCGTAGCCTCCGTAATTAAATTCTCACTATTTTAACAATAATATAATAACAATTTCACAGGTCTATTTATTTATTTTGTGATTTAAGTGGATATATGTTATATTTTACTAATATTTAAATTTAAAAATACAGGGACAAAAAACAAACAGTTTTAAAAGTTAGGGTAGCCAAAACCAAAAAAAAAACAAAAAAAAAAACTATCACTATCACTATCACTACTATCACTACTATTTATAAAACAAAGTCGCTGTCATCTGTCCGTCCCTATGTATGCTTAAATGTTTAAAACTGCGCAACGGATTTTGAAGCAATTTCTTTTAATAGGTAGAGTGATTCAAGAGGAATGTTTTTAAGTATAATACATCCATAATATTGTAAAGAAACACTGATTAAGAGGTTCATAATTGCACCCCTGCGAAGCCGGGGCGGGTCGCTAGTCTCACTATATTTTTACACCGTAATAGCAGTAATAGGGCCCTTTTCCTTATAATTTTGTCGGAAATCCTCGTGGATCCCCGGCCGCTGGAGCTGTCCGGGTTATGTGGGACGCCGGGGCGCGTAGAGATGGTAAATTGTGCCCTAACCTACGCACTAACACTGACGGCGTTCATCCAGTACCGGACTCGGGATACACCCCTGATCGGGGGGATGCTTCGCAACCCTGGTAGTGGTGTTATTTATAATTTACTAGCGGCCCGCCCCGGCTTCGCACGGGTGCAATTATGCATGTATTATACATATACACTTTCCTCTATAATCACTTTATCTATTAAAAAAAAACGCTTAAGTCCGTTGCGTAGTTTTAAAGATTTAAGCATACATAGGGACGGATGACAGTGACTTTGTTTTATACTATGTAGTGATGCGTTGGACCGACGACCTTGTTGGAGAGGCTGGAAAGGACTGGATGCGAAAGGCGCAAAACCGCGAAGAATGGCGTGCATTGGAAGAGGCCTACACTCAGCATTGGGTGGTGAAAGGTTGAAGAAGAAGAAGATGTAGTGATAGTGATTTGCGATCTTTGAGCAGGTCGTCAAAACAACGTGTGCCGTCTCAGTTAGTAAGACATTAAAAGATAAAAGTGCATTGTCAAATCCGCAAGATTTTGTTTCAATATAGTTACGCACACGTATAAATCCTTTTATTACGACCGGTTCCTCCATATCTCTAACATGTTTTGATTTTGTTTCATGCATAATTCATGGAGTTTATTCAAATACTGGATGGACATCCTATCTTAGAGTTCACTTTTGATGAAAGGTTATCTTATATAATCTCTAAGTACACATAAATAAAATTGGAGTGTCTGTTTGTAATAATAAAATAACCACTTTTTACTAAATGCGTAAGTATTTATACACAGTACATAGACCAAAATAACATTTTTTTTTATTTTAATGTTAAAAAAAAAATATTTTTGTGTCTGTCTGTTTGTTCCAGCTAATCTGTGTAACGGCTGGACCGATTTTGAAGGGACATTCACTGATAGGTAGATTATGATATAAGGAGTGACTTAGGCTACTTTTTTTGACTAGTTTCGCCCCGTGGTGTCACCCGCGGGTAACATCGCACCCGTGCGAAACCGGGACGTGCCGCTAGTTTTATTTAAACATCTATGCAAATAAATAAAATTGCCGTGTCTGTTTGTCGTATTAACATAACCGTATTTGACTACGTGCATTTGGAAGGATACACGGTACATATACCAATACAATTTTTTTTAAGTATTCGTCTGTCTCTCTGGTCTCTCTGTCCGATTTGACGATTTTTTGTTTACGTTAGAAATCCACATGGTTATCCGACCGCTAAGCGCCAGCCGGCGTACGGCAGTCCGGAAAGATGGTAATTGCGCCCCAATCTACCCACTGAAACCAACGGTGCCCTGGACTGTCCGAAACAGGGCCACTTTGATGGGGAGCTCTGGACGCTCCCCAACGCATCGCGAGGCCCGTGCGTGTCATTGCACTTGTGTCGCGGAAGCTTAAGGTTCTTGAGGCAACTCTGAGGACAGAGGAGTCCCCGGAGTCAAAAACCAATACGCCTCTGTGTGCCGCTCTTTGTATGGCCTCTTCCCGTCCGTAATGGGTGACCCTAAGCCGGTATGGCCGTGTAGCGACCGCACGCTACATACTTTACACAGTTAACCCGAAAAATCTAAACTAATTGCATCAAGAAATATCGCCTACTAATGCGAGAATTACCAAAAAATCCTACACCGCTAAATTGCTGTTGAAATTTCGCATAGTTAAGAATTCCCCGACTACAACTATCGGGGGATAGGCGCTGCGACCCCTAGCCAGACATACCACCTCGTCTGGCTGGACGATCATCCCTTTGCGCCTAAATATCCAACGGATCCTAAAGGCACGCAAGCCCTCTCACCACAACAAGGTGGCAGCACGGTCGGGGACTAGCAGATAGCTGCTGTAACAAAGAGTAACTTAGGCTACTTATATTACATTTTTCCCACTTTTTAGGAGCCCCTAATTGTGGCGGCAGTTGATAATAAAAGAACTTTGTACGTGTGCAGTCGGCGAATATATTTTGTGAAATCGATATTACATTACTCAAGGAAGGGGGGTAGGGAACAATGTCATGCTGTGAACCAATGACGACGTATGACGTGTGCGCCTGCTAATCTTCATCATACCACGAGATGTCGCTAACGGTCTGCGAATCCCGAACATGCCCCCGGCCTTGGAAGCAGTGGCTTTCAATGTTGCTGCCCTGTTGCGTCATTGCCCTCCTCTTGAAGCAGAGGACAAATTTTTGTGAATGACCGCCTTACTACTCCTGATGACGTCTGTATGTCCGCCACCCGGGACACGCCGTCCTTTCCTGGGATGGTGCGAAGAACACGCCCCAAATTCCATTTCAATGGGGGCGAGTTAGCGTCCTTTATGACAACTAACGAGTCTGGCTTCAGTTCGCTCCTCTTCGCGGTCCATTTTGTCCGTACTTGCAACTCGGAGACGTATTCCTTTGCCCACCGAGACCAAAAGTGTTGGCGAAGTTGCTCCATTCTCTGGTACCGCTTGAGACGGTTAACTGGTACGTCACGAAGGTCATCGCTCGCTGGCGCAGTCAGCGGTCGGCCAATTAGGAAGTGACCAGGAGTCAACGGGGATAAGTCCTGGGGATCAGAAGATAAAGGAGAAAGAGGTCGGGAATTGAGTACTGCCTCTATTTGTGCTAGTACTGTGCTGTACTCTTCAAACGTAAGGTGCGCGTTTCCAATCACACGGCGAATATGGTATTTACTCGACTTTACTCCTGCTTCCCAGAGACCACCAAAATGCGGAGAATAAGGGGGAATAAAATGGAATTTAATATTTTGGCTTGTTGCGAATTCAACAATGTCTTTGCTACAATTATTTAGGAAATCTGCGAAATCATTCATTACGCCCACAAAATTACGGCCGTTATCAGAATAAATTTCTGCCGGTTTACCTCGGCGGGAAATAAATCTTTTTAACGCCAAAAGATATCCTTCACTAGAGAGATCACTTACTAACTCCAAGTGTATGGCACGTGTCACGAAGCAAATAAACAAACAAATGTACGCCTTAATCGGCCTAGCACCCCTACCTTTGCGGTTCAAAATGAGAACTGGCCCAGCATAGTCTACCCCGCATCGAAAATATGGAGGACTTGGCGTGATTCGCTCCATAGGTAGATTACCCATCATTGGGGTAAGCGTCTTACCTCTGATGCGCGTGCAGGTAACACAACTATGCACTACCTTGCGAGCTAAGTTCCTACCCGCTATAGGCCACCATGAATCCCGTAAATGAAAAAGTAACGCCTGAGGGGCGGCATGGAGAAGCTGTATGTGCTCGTGACGAAATAATGAGGTCGCAAAATGGTGCTTGCTAGAAATGACAATTGGGTGTTTTTTACTATAAGCGAACTCGCATGAATTACTTAAACGACCACCCACGCGTAATATTTTGTGTTCGTCCAAGTAAATATTTAATTTAGATAAACAGCCTTTATTTTTTAAAGGATTATTGTCAAGCAAAGTTTTGTACTCAGCAGGATAAGTTTCCATTTGGCATAAGCGAGCTAATGTCTTATCAGCAAAATCTAACTCGTCTACACTTAGGCTGCCTGCACGTTTATTGCCTTTTGTTCGGCAATTGTAAATGAAGCGCAACATGTAGGCTGCTGCACGTCTCATACGTTTAAATTGCGAAAACCTATGAAAAGGGAACAATGTGGTGTCGTGATTTTGAATCAACAGCGCATTAGTCTTAATTTCGGGTAACTCATCATTATTACATCTAATCGCGTCTAAATAGTGATTGTCTATTGAGAAGTTAAGATTGCGAAGAAATTCTGGACCCTCCCACCATAACGTGGAGGATGCAAGTTCTCCCAAACGAACACCCCGTGATGCCAAATCAGCAGGATTATCGGTACTACTGACGTGTCGCCACGGAAGGTCCGTAGCAAGATCGTGAATTTCTGAAACCCTATTTTGGACAAAAGTCTTAAGTTGGCTTGGTCTCATGTGTAGCCACCCTAAGACGATCGTAGAATCAGTCCAAAATACGACTCTGTTGAACGTGCAGCGCAATGAGTTCCGTACTTTATCATACAGACGAGCACCTAATAACGCCCCACACAGCTCGAGCCGCGGAACACTTAAAGGCTTTAATGGCGCGACTTTAGTTTTAGACAACAACAACCTAACCGATACTGTTAGATCACTGTTGATAGTGCGAATATAAATACACGCACCGTATGCGGTTTGCGATGCATCACAAAAAATGTGCATTTCGGTATTCGTAGGTCGATCACCGAACGCGTAGCGAGGTATGCGCATTGTATCTAGCATTTGCAGTGAGATAACAAACCGGTTCCATACACGCGCCGTGTCGTCGGGAACGTCATCGTCCCAACCTATTTTTAATAGCCATAATTGCTGTAAAAGAACTTTAACAACAATAATAGCAGGGCTTAACAAACCTAGAGGATCGAATATTTGCGAAATCTGTGATAAGATTAATCTTTTTGAAATAGGTTTGTTATGGGTATAGTCTATTCGTGTGTTAAAATAGAAATTATCGCAAGTATTATGCCAATTTATGCCTAAAGTTTTAGAACTGATGTTTTCATCTAAATTTAAAGATATAAGCTGATTATTGGAATGACTGGCTTTATCCAGCTCAAAGTTGAAAGTCCATTTTCTCAGAGGAAAGCAACCCGACTGTAAGGCTTGTTGGACTTTATTGCACAATCCTAATAGTTTTAATTTGTCGTCTGAACCTGAAATAAAATCATCTACATACATATCCTCTTGTATACTTTGCGCAACATCAGCGTCAGGGGAGTCAAAGGCTAATTGTTTTAGGCACCTAACACTTAGAAAAGGCGCGGAGGCGGTTCCATACGTTACGGTGTTTAATTTATATGTACGTAACGGCTTCGATGGATGATCACGCCACAAAATCATCTGCAGACTACGTTGAGACTCATCCACCAGGCACTGCCGATACATCTTCTCCACGTCAGCGCATGCAACGTACTTATGCTGCCTGAAGCGGAGAAGGATAGCCAGCAAGTCACCTTGTATAGGAGGGCCAACGAGCTGCAGATCATTCAGTGACAGACCAGAGCTTGAGGGTGCGCTGGCATCAAACACCACGCGCAACTTGGTGGTGGTGCTGAGCTCTCGAAACACGCCATGGTGCGGCATAAAATAACACGGGGATTCATAGGAATCTACCTGTGTCATATGGCCTAGCTCTTCGTACTCCTGCATGAAAGCACAATAAAGATCTTTATATTTTGGCGAGCGTTGCAGTCTTCTTTCTAAAGCTAGAAAGCGGTGCTTTGCCTGGGGGTAAGAGTCTCCCAAGAGGTGAGGTGACTGATGAAATGGAATGTGCACACAGAATCTCCCCTCGCTGTTGCGAGTAGTAGTGCGAATAAAGTGACTCTCGCACGCACGTTCCTCCTCAGTCTGAGCGTACTTGACCTTGGGCAGTTCCTCTATTTCCCAGAACAATCGTAATTGCGTATCTAGAGAATTTATTAAATTGCAAGTGATTGGCGCATTTTTGCGCATGGCTTGAAAGACAGGACCCGATATAATCCAGCCTAATTTGGTGTTCTGTAAGAATGGACCGGAAGGCAAGCGAATCTTTCCATCTTCTAACAGATCCCAAAACCTATCTGCGCCAATCAAAATATCGATGGGTTTGCTGTCCAAGAACTCTGGGTCAGCTAACCGTATGTTATCTGGAATACAGATTGCGCTTTGAACGGCTGGCATCGACGCGGTGATCTTAGACAAAACAAAACATTGAATGCGCGTAGTAAAAGAATTATCGACGCAGGACTTAATAACGATATTACAAGCTTGTGAACAATGTATTACCGAATCACCTACGCCTCGAACTTCGTTTGTGGACTGTATTAATGGCGTTTTTAATAGCTGACATAATGATTTAGATATAAAGCAACGCTGGCTTCCATTATCAAGGAGCGCCCGCGCTGCATGATATTCACCGAATACGTCAGCTATTTCAACTATAGCAGTTGACAATATAACCGACTGTATACCTATAGATCTTATTGAATGCGTTTGTAAGTGAGCCTGATTTACTTGAATAGAGCTAGTGGAATTTGAGGCGGGTGGTGCGGCGGAGGGGCTATGGTCTGACGCATTGCACTGCATGCGCCCGTGTGCTATAGTCGCCTCAGAGTCCTTTGTAGACTGCAATGTAGCTAAACTATTAATGTTATTGTGCAGTAAGGAGTTATGCTTTAAATTGCAGTGTCTACACGGCCCAAACCTACAATTGTTTAATGAGTGTCCCGAATGCAAACAATTCTCGCATAGATTATGCTTACGTACAAGTTTTAATTTTGAATCTAAATCGCTTTCAATAAACTTCTTGCACGAGAATAGGCGATGATTCTCGTTGCATTTTAAGCATGGCTTAGCGCGTATTTGTTTGTTGCCATTAGTGCTACTTGACAAGCTGGAAACATTGCAGTGTGACATGTTATGTGATTTTATGTGTTGTTTTTTGTTATCAGTGTTGTGTATGTCTTTGTGATGTGAACGCTGCAATGCCTCCAACATGTCTGCTCGGTTCCGAAGAAAGTTAATTAAATCGTTAATTGACAAACGCGTTGAATTGTTAGCATTCGGGTTTGGAAACAATGTACATTTATAGGCCTCCCATTCCCTTTCCGTGACCTTGTCTAATTTTGTTACAATTATGTAAATAACAAGGGTATCCCAGCTATCAGTTGGCTCACCTAAGATTTTGAGAGCACGTAAATTCTTCAAAATAGTGTCTATTAATGTTCTGATCAAAGTAGGAGACTCCTTTGTAATTGAAGGTGCGCAGAATAAAGATCTTACATGATTGTGAACTAGAAGTCTGCAATTGTTGTATCTATCTAATAACAATTCCCATGCGACCTGATAATTCTCAGATGAAAATTCTATTGAATGTATTACTAGTTCTGCGTCACCTTTTAAAGAGGATTTCAAATAATGGAATTTTTGAATACTAGAAATATCCTTAGAATTGTGAACAAGTGAGGTAAACGTATCCCTGAATTCCAGCCAGTGCTCATAGGAACCGTCAAATGTAGGCATGGAGATGGTTGGTAATTTGACAAAATTAATGTTATTACTGTGCCTATTACAAGACTTGGAGCAGTCTGCAAGCTCATCAGCTTTTAACATGAATTCAGCACGCGATATTAAACTGTAGTAATTATCTTCGAACAGTTCTCTTTGATTTAATTGTTCAGCTAACTCACTATCAGATATTCTTTCCTCTATTTTAGTTTGAATGTCGTTAAACTCTGAGAACAAACTAGCACATCCTTGAATTCGCAACTTTAAATCAATGCGTTTTTGATTAGAAACTTGATCATCTAATAAGGAATCTAAATAATTATTGAATTTGGTAAGCCTGCCTTTAATGATGCCACGTTTCCTAACCAAATCGCGAATAACCTGACTACTGTCAACGGTTAACAAAACAGGAGATTTGTCGCGGGTTTTAGAAGAATCGGACGCCATTTTGGTGGGCAATGAAAAGAGGAGTACTCACGGTTTTGGTATACGATACACAGCAATTCACTGGACTCAAAGCACAGACACAATATAGCACAGTCAGAGTAGGAGGTGAAGGAAACTAGATAGGAATGGCCCCACCGAGTGCGTGTAATTTTCGATGGAATGCCAACTTAACTGCAGTTTCACTATGCGCTTTGCCTCTTGATACTCGGTATGCTTATGTGTGCTTGGAAGCCCTTTTCTTCAAGTAAGTTCTTTGCCAAAATGCCACATGCAAAAGGTCGCTTGTCGATATATCTGGCGTAGAAGGTCCAATGTGGCGGCAGTTGATAATAAAAGAACTTTGTACGTGTGCAGTCGGCGAATATATTTTGTGAAATCGATATTACATTACTCAAGGAAGGGGGGTAGGGAACAATGTCATGCTGTGAACCAATGACGACGTATGACGTGTGCGCCTGCTAATCTTCATCATACCACGAGATGTCGCTAACGGTCTGCGAATCCCGAACACTAATTAATAAGTTTTCCACATTGTTAAGCACCAAGCGGACGAAATTAAGAAACAGCTAGTTTTGCTATAATTTCCTTGTCCGACCCGTTTCTCGTTAAACTGTGTATTTTATCAACAAAAACTGTTAGTAACAACGACATCGTACCGTGAATTGTCCCGGAATGACGTCCCTGCGAATCGAGACTGATATTGTAACGATAATGGCCGCGTACAAATTAAATTGAAGGGAAACCGGTCAAGCGCGCTACCTGTTGCCCCATAATGACCCGTATCTCTTAACTTGTAAAACCGTAAAATTGTCATCGAGAAGGTTGACTATCTGATCTGGAATATAATAGTATTTTTTTAGAATTACCTGAACAGATTTTGTGTTACTAGTGGGGGAGCCGGTAGTTTTTTTTTTTAAACTTTTCAATTAGTATGTTTTGAGATTAAATCAATATGTATTTTATTTGTATGCAATTGTAAGCTTCCCACGTTTTGAGGTAGGTTTTTATTATATTGCCTTTGATTTGTTTTATTTTAAAATTTAGGTATAGTATACCAATTTTATCACTATCACTATCACTTCACTATCATCACTACATAGTATAAAACAAAGTCGCTGTCGTCTGTCCGTCCCTATATATGCTTAAATCTTTAAAACTATGCAACGGATTTTGAAGCGGTTTTTTTTAGTAGATAGAGTGATTCAAGAGGAAGGTTTATATGTATTATACATGCATTATATTGTAAAGAAATACTGATAAATTTTCACCATTGCAACCGTGCGAAGCCGGGGCGGGTCGCTAGTTTTCATATAAATGTATCTCATGTCGGACTTGACGACGTTCAGCTAGCGCTTGCGAGGGCGACCACAGTACCTTGCCCCAAGGACAGCCATCTTCATGCATCTATCTACCAACATACTCCATAGGGGGGCGCATTTCCCCCACGTCACTGACATCAAGACTACCTCGGATGAATGAGTTGCGTATGCAATCGGATCCCGTTACGCCGCTCATCCACCTCAGCATTTTCATCTCCGTGACTCGAAGCACCTGGTTTTGTCTGCTTATTGACAGCCGGGTAACCATGAGGATATCCAACGAAAAACAAAAAAAGAAGTTACTAAAACTGACAAATTCCACAATCAAAGGCACGGTGATTGTCGATTTTGAGTCGATTGAGCAAGTTTGGGCGCAGGTGTTAAGGCTGATACGACGTCCCACAATCTCCGTCTGTGTCCGCCATGCACCGTTTTATTCCGTCTGCTACCGGCCCCTATTTTCTCGTAGGTATTCGCTGAATTGTACAGATAAAAATATTTTACTTCGACCGTATAGATTTCAATTGCGATATCTTTTGAATTGTTAGTAATCAAATAGATGCTTCTGTGTTATTTTCAATCGGCTCCTTTTTTCGGTGTAAATCCTCATGGGTGTCCGTCTGTTGGGGAGAACCGGGTTATGTGGGACTCGGGGCGCATAGAGATGGTAAATTGCGCCCGACCTACCCTCAAAAGCCGACCCAGACCCGACTCCAGGACCATGGGATGCTTCGTGACCCTGGGGGGCATTGTCCCGCCACGCCCCAAGCTCCGAAGCGGTCCCCTCCGTTTCAGGCTTTGGAACAGAACCCCTATTTCACCACAGGGAGGTGCACTCAAGTGGACTTCTCTGCGCTAATGGCATACCTTAATGATGTCTTAATGAAGTTTCCATGATTATTACACATTGAAATTAAACACATTTTAACCGATTTATCGCATTTATTTTACATTACCTGCACTAGGTATAACCTGTACAACGGGGCAGGTTACAAACATGTAATTTATGAACACAAATAATACATAGACTCGGAGCATACTTGCTCCGTCCTACCTACCTCTGTTCCTCTGGTTCAGACTAAGAATTTTGCCCGACCCCGGAATCGAACCCGGGATCCGTGGATCCAAAGGAGACACATCTAACCCCTTGAGCAACGAGTCCCGATTTGATTCTCGACGTTTCCTACGCTTGGCTGCAGTTGTGGACACGGAGAATCCAGATCCGCGGGTAGACGACCTATTTTTAAATAACAATATGCATAAGCCAACCCGCGTGTAGCCGCTACTCCACAACAAAATCTTGTTGACATTACTCCCTTCAAAGAAGCTCTCGACAAGAAGTTTTACATCCTTCCTTGCATACCAAGCTACTTATAGCATATGAAAGACAAACTTTAAGCATAAAAGTAGTTTAGATGCAATATGAACAAGAATCCATTTACTTAAGTTTTGTTCACGTTAAGAGACGAGAAAAAGACTTGAGATAGTAAATTTATCTTTACGCGGCTAATCAGTGGAGAGGGACAGTTTTTTAACCGACTTCAAGAAGGTGGAGGCGCCTATTTCAATGGTAGGTTCAAAGCATGGACAAAAATGAGGCTTGTTATAAGTTCAGTGTGTTTTTGTGTTCATAAAACTCTAAACCCTGCACTACATTTATCCTGTATAGCTAACGTGACCATACGTCCCTCTTTGGGCGGGATTGTCCCGCTTTCAGGTGTTCCCTCCCGCTGTTCCCAACGAGAACAAAAATGTCCTGCTTTTACGAATAAACCTATATACCCTTTGCACTTGTATATCAATACTAGTGACCCGCCCCGGCTTCGCACGGGTGCATGTGTTATACATATAAACCTTCCTCTTGAATCACTCTATCTATTAAAAAAAACCGCTTCGAAATCCGTTGCGTAATTTTAAAGATTTAAGCATACATAGGGACGGACAGACGACAGCGACTTTGTTTTATATTATGTAGTGAAGTGATTACAAATATGACATCTTACACAGACGTACCCTATATATGTATTTATTTATATACAAAATACCGCAGGCGTCCCGCTTTAACACGAAAAAAATGGTCCCATTATGTATAGCAGATCATTCACGGGCACAAATAAAAACCAGTCTCAAAGGAAGTGCCCCTGATTTACACAACACTTGTCCGACCCCGGAATCAAACCGGAAACTTGTTATCCAAAGGCGGCGAATCAAACGCTTTGGAAAATGCTTAATGCAAACCGCTGGCCCTTAGCGGTTATGTGGGACGCCGGAACACTCGACTACCTACTTAAACCCTAGCGGTAAACCCTCATAAGTCTCGATTGTTACGTCGCAGGTTCGGGAGGACGCATTCTACGGTAGCACCTCGATGGGTTGCGACTATCGGAGGGCATCCTGGCTTTGGTACATCCAAGCCTGAGCCCAATATAACTAATTATTATACGGCTTTTTTATAAATAAAATATCCTTGGCCATTTCACACAACGAATTTTGAAAAACTAGTTTTATTACAACTACTAACGCACTTCAATAGTTGCAAATTGCTACATCCTAACCAGTTCGGCTTTACGAGAAATTGTTCTACTACTGATGCTGGAACTCAACTATTGAAGTACGTTTTTGAGGCTTGGGAGGATTCACATGATGCACTCGGCGTATTTTGTGATTTATCAAAAGCTTTCGATTGTGTTCATCATGATATCCTCATCAGGAAGTTACACCATTACGGTATCCGCAAACAAGCCCTCAGCCTTCTGAAATCTTACCTTAGTAATAGAATTCAGAAGGTTGATGTCAATGGCATAAAATCACATGGATCCATGGTCACTATTGGTGTGCCCCAAGGTTCGATTCTTGGTCCTTTTTTGTTCCTTGTTTACATTAATGACCTACCTTATTATGTAAGAAATAACCACGGTATTGTATTGTTCGCGGATGATACTTCTTTGTTGTTTAAAATTAAACGACAGCTACAAAATTTCGACGAAGTGAACATTGCACTTTCTACAGTTGTCCATTGGTTTAATATGAATAACTTGCTTTTAAATGAAAAGAAAACTAAATGCATCAAGTTTTCACTGCCCAATGTTGTTCAGAATCAGGCCAATGTACAACTGAATGGAACAATATTGGAACCGATTGAGTCAACCGTATTTTTAGGCATAACCATTGATAATAAACTACAATGGGGCTCACATATAGAAAAGCTATCTAATAGACTCAGCTCGGCGGCTTTTGCTGTTAAAAAAATTAGACTTTTCACAGATGTAGATACGGCTAGAATCGTTTACTTCAGTTACTTCCACAGTATCATGACTTACGGGATACTTCTCTGGGGATGCTGTGCAGACCTTAATAGCATATTCATATTACAGAAAAGGGCTGTAAGAGCTATATACAACCTTGCTCCTAGAACTTCTCTACGAGATAAATTCAAAGAAATAAATATTCTAACCGTGCCATCTCAATATATTTTTGAAAATTTGATGTATGTTCATAAAAATATTAATAACTTTAGTAAGAACTGTGATATACATAATATGAATACACGAAACAAGAATAATCTTGCTGTCCATTGTACTCGTCTCCACAGAATAAGCAACTCATTCATGGGTCAATGTATACGCTTTTATAACAAACTGCCCATGCAACTTAGAGACTTGCCTCGCAATGCTTTTAAAAAGACGGTCAAGACAAAACTTTACAAAAAAGCGTATTACCGCATTGCTGATTATGTAAACGACACAGCTGCTTGGGAATAAGCTGTTCAGTGCCAGTATTTTTATGTTACTCAATTATGTTATTGTTTAAATACATAAGAGTTAGGACCGCAAAGCAAAAAAAAAAAAAATGACAAGCCCTCTGAGTTTCTTGCCAGTTCTTCTCAGCAGTGGTCGCGTTCCGAACTGGTGGTAGATGGTAGACCATTTGTTTTATATAGACTCATTATGTATATTGTATTGACTTTTTGTAAGTGTCCATCGTGACCCAAGCAAAATAAATGATTTGAATTTGAATTTGAATTTGAACGCCATCTCGTCCCAAGCTAAGCAACTTAATGCTTGTGTTATGGTAACGAGATGGATGATAAACTACTTATATACATTTTTTTTTGTAAATACATACATATTATAGATAGAAATGACACCCAGACTCCGAGCCAGTGCCTCTGGTTTAGACAAAGACACTTGCCCGACCCCGGAATCGAACCCGGGACCCGTTGATCCAAAGGCGGCACATCTAACCACTAGACCAACGAGGCATCCAAAGAGTTATGTAATCACTATCACTACATAGTATAAAACAAAGTCGCTGTCGTCTTAAGTATGCTTAAATCTTTAAAACTATTAACTACTAGCTATTGCGCGCGGCTTCGCCCGCGTGGGCTTCGAACCCGTGCATATTTTTTATGAACATAAAATCGTTTATTGTGACTAAACTATGATAGTTAGATATGTGCTCTCGCGGACTTTTTTGTAGATCTTTATAAGACCTACAAACCCGTAGTACATCATTTTGTTCTATTGTCAATAGTTTTTGCAGCGCACGCACCTACGCAAATAGGTTTTCGATTTTACACCTTGGTTTACAAAATCGTAATTTTCATACGGATCCCTAATTCTTTTGAAAATAAAATATAACCTATAACCTTCCTCGATAAATGGACTATCTAACACTGAAAGATTTTTTGAAATCGGACCAGTAGTTCCTGAGATTAGCGCGTTCAAACAAACAAACAAACAAACAAACAAATAAACAAACAAACAAACTCTGCAGCTTTATATATTAGTATAGATTAGCAACGGATTATGAAGCGATTTTTTAATAGATAGAGTATTTTAAGAGGAAAGTTTATATGTATAATACATGCATAATCGCACCCAGGCGAAGCCGGGCCGGGTCACTAGTATTTTTATATACAAATAAAAAAACATGATAACATGACAAACACAAAAAAAAGAGAAAAAAAAACAAGATAACAACGTGCTTCAAAAGACAAACGCATAAAACGGCGCGCTGAAGATAGCCTTTATCAACAAATAAAATTGAAATGTTTGTTTGTAATATTATAATAACAGCTTTTTACTAAGTGCATTTGGATCTAAACAGGGGACATACATCAAAACATTATTTTTTTTCAATTTTTGTCTGTCGCTTTGTTTTGGCTATCTCTATGGCCTATCTATTTGCGTAATAGCTCGACCGATTTTGACGGCAGTTTCACTGGCAGATAGATGACGTAACAAGGAGTTAGGCTACTTTTATTGACACTTCTCCGCTTTTCAGAAATACATATTTACTAAGTTTTCCACATTGTTAAATACCACGCGGTCGAAGTCGCGCGTATCAGGCAGTTATCCAATAAAAATCTAGGTCAAACAATCTCCGCTCCTCGCATTTCTTTATTCCGAATATCAAAATATTCCTTGCACTTAGACATTCAAGCTCTTGTTACTAATAGAAAGTCGATATCGAGCCCTCTCGACTGTTTACTTTCCAGTCTCCTTCCTGTCCTTTTGCTCAGAAATAATGGACTTATCCTCCTACTGTATGCAGTTTGAGAGACTTCCTTGAGTATTTTGAAACGTAAAAATATTTGCACAGTTTTTAAACAGCTAACTACTCCATTCCTTGCACATTTTCCTTTGATATTCTGTATTTGAAATATCAACTACAGCGAGTGGGCTGTACAAATTAACTGTGAAATATAACGATGGTGATCGTTATAAAATAAAAATATGAAAATTAAAGGACACACGACAATGCAGACAATCAAAGACAAGAAAAATAGAATACCTAAGTCAAACTTAAAATCATTTCATCTTCTTTATAAATAAAAATGAATTGCTGTTCGTTAGTCTCGCTAAAACTCGAGAACGGCTGGACCGATATGGCTAATTTTGGTCTTGAAATATTCGCGAACGTCCAGGGAAGGTTTAAAAGTTAAAAGAAAACATGATTCTGAGGCGGTACGTTGCCGGGTCAGCTAGTTTTAAATATAAAAAGGCCTTATACCGGCCAGTATAAGTTATAGCAGCTTCTTATGGTCGACAACCTAGCCGTCTAATAAGATCCATTGAAATTTTATTGTAATTTCATTTTATTATTGATTCATCGGGCGTCAGTCCTGTGTGCTATGTGCCTACTGCCACTTAAGTTTAGCAATCCTGTGGGATATGCCGGTGACCCTGGTTTCCCTGCGTATCTCCTCATTTATGATTTGGTCTCGCAGAATTTATTTTTTTTCTCTCGAAAAGCGATGGATGCGGGCTCAGGAAGACCGATGTCTTCGTGGAAATACAGCAGTGGCCGTTTTTTAGCTGAAATGATGATGATGATTGCTCCATAGGCTTCAAATTACCCTAATGACAAGGTCTTAGGATACAAAGTGTCACCAACCCATTCCATACTGAGGCTGATTTTACTTAAATTCAAATTCAAATCATTTATTTTGCTTGGGTCACGATGGACACTTACAAAAAGTCAACACAATATTCATAAAGATTCTATATAATACAAATGGTCTACCGTCTACCACCAGTTCGGAACGCGACCACTCTTGAGAAGAACTGGCAAGAAACTCAGAGGGCTTGTCATTTTTTTTTTTTGCATTGCGGTCCTATTTCTTATGTATACATACTCGTATATACAATAACATAATTGAATATCGTAAAAATACTGGCACTGAACAGCTTAGTCCCAAGCAGCTGTGTCGTTCACATAATCAGCAATGCGGTAATACGCTTTTTTGTAAAGTTTTGTCTTGACCGTCTTTTTAAAGGCATTGCGAGGCAAGTCTCTAAGTTGCATGGGCAGTTTGTTATAAAAGCGTATACATTGACCCATGAATGAGTTACTTATTCTGTGGAGACGAGTACAATGGACGGCAAAATTATTCTTATTTCGTGTATTCATATTATGTATATCACAGTTCTTACCAAAGTTATGAATATTTTTATGTACATACAACAAATTTTCAAAAATATATTGTGATGGCACGGTTAGAATATTTATTTCTTTGAATGTATCTCGTAGAGAAGTTCTAGGAGCAAGATTATATAAAGCTCTTACAGCCCTTTTCTGTAATATGAATATGCTATTAAGGTCTGCACAGCATCCCCAGAGAAGTATCCCGTAAGTCATGATACTGTGGAAGTAACTGAAATAAACTATTCTAGCCGTATCGACATCTGTGAAAAGTCTAATTTTTTTAACAGCAAACGCCGCCGAACTTAGTCTATTAGATAGCTTTTCTATATGTGAGCCCCATTGTAGTTTATTATCAATGGTTATGCCTAAAAATACGGTTGACTCAATCGGTTCCAATATTGTTCCATTCAGTTGTACATTGGTTTGATTCTGAACAACATTGGGCAGTGAAAATTTAATGCATTTAGTTTTCTTTTCATTCAAAAGTAAGTTATTCATATTAAACCAATGGACAACTGTAGAAAGTGCATTGTTCACTTCGTCGAAATTTTGCAGCTGTCGTTTAATTTTAAACAACAAAGAAGTATCATCCGCGAACAATACAATACCGTGGTTATTTCTTACATAATAAGGTAGGATCTAATGGTCCGCCCTGCTAGCTACTACACTCACATTTACTCGTAAGTCAAGCACATATACCGTGTCCCGTCGTGTGTATGCGAGAGCCGGTGCCCGACAGGGCATTTCCTTGAATTGCCTGCTCCATCTTAGACCCTGTCATTGCTTTCCATCGAGCAAGACTAGGGTCAAAGGCATTCACTGATAAAAAAAATGCCAGCTGGAATCAATCGCAAGAATTTGATCCGAAGTCTTGTGGCAACGCGTCTGGCCAGCATGGCACCGTCACAATATAATGGTGACGATTTAGAATACAAAATGTCACCAACCCATACTATCCTGAGGGTGTCGTAAGAACGCAAGAGGCAGATCACCTAGTCGCAAAAGAAGGAAAACTTGAAAAAAATCCTGGGCAAACCCGTCTTGCCAACTTGCCATAATAGGCAAATTTCCCTCCTTGTACTCAAAATCAAAATCAAAATGTTTTTATTCGAATAAACTTCTTACGAATGCTTTCAAATAGACAAAAAAAAATACCCTAAATCAAAATTTAAAAAAAAAATATAAGTATAATTTATCATTTAGTTTTTACCACCGGTTCGGAATGCCATTCCTCAGAGAAGAGCCGGCAAGAAACTCCATGGTTGCTCTTGGCTGCTGCTTGGGGGAGGGCCGACTCAGTAGTGGGTATTTTATGTGTATGGTCTGAGTAGTCTTAGTAATAGAAATGCAAGATTCCATTTCATGTTCCCTTTAATTAAAACGGGAATTTTGGACAGCCGTTTTCATTGCCGCTGACATGTGCCAACTGAAAGACAGGGCGACAGTGTGAGCTAATTAAGATATATATCAGACTTTCGTTTAGACATTTCGGTTAAGTGTTTTGGTGGTATGTCAGTGGGTTTTCCGTGTTGTGACAAATTTAGAATGTCACCACCCGTTTCCATCTTGAGGGTGTCGTAGCTAGTGACCTAGCCGCAAGAGAAGGAACTTGATAGAAAATATGTTTTTTTTTTATTTATTGTTTCTGAGGCGGTACGAATTTTGCCGGGTCAGCTAGTAGCACTATCACTACATAGTATAAAACAATGTCGCTGTCGTCTGTCCGTCCCTATGTATGCTTAAATCTTTAAAACTAGGCAACGGATTTTGAAGCGGTTTAATTAATAGATAGAGTGATTCAAGAGGAAGGTTTATAATGCATATTACATGCATAATTGCACCCGTGCGAAGCCGGGGCGGGTCGCTAGTAATATTATAAAGCTGCAGTTTGTTTGTTTGAACGCGTTAATCTCATTAACTATTGCCCTGATTTTAAAAAAATCTTTCAATTTTTGTTGTTCCATTCATCGTGGAAAGTTATAAACAAAAAATTTGGGATCCGTAAGAAAATTGAGATTTTGTAACGCAAGGTGTAAAATTTCATTAAAAAAAATCCATTCACAATTTAAATCTTATATTATCTCTAAGCAACATAGGCTTTAAGCGAAGCGGAGTCCCAAGCTCACGCGGGCGAAGCTGCGCGCAAATGCTAGTGTATCAGATAAAATATAGATGTAGGTACACAATTTTCATCACTTGATAACCCCTGAAATCTCGTCATTCTGAAAGCTGTAATTAAATCGTCCCACGCAAGACAGATGTTTGGGGCATGTTAGACGCAATATTTGCATATTAATTGCTCTGTTAGATGAGCCGGGAGCTCCGATGAAACTTCTAGAATTGACTGGTAATTTCTTAAAGCCAGCCGAGTGAATAATGCGGGTCGCAATAGATCTTCTTCGTCTCTACTGGATGTTGAATGAGGGTTAATCGTATTAATATCTGGATGACCGATATTAATACGATTTTTTTTTTTATAAATTGTGTTTTTTTGGAAATCGCAAACACTCATTGACTTCGTGTTACTTAACAAAGCCATCTGATGTTGTGCTCACAAAAAAGTAGTATTATTATTCGCCAATAGATGTCAGGATTCCTAGCTAGATCGATTTATCGCCCCCGAAACCCCCTCTATATACTAAATTTCATGAAAATCGTTGGAGCCGATTCCGAGATTCCAATTATATTTAAACAAGAATTGCTCATTTAAAGATATAAGATAAGATAAGATATCCTGGTTCTGTGCTTCGGAGGTCGTTTTAGCATGAATGTGGACGTAGGTGTGGTGGGCGTTAAGGGAGATGGATGGATTGTAGAAGTGAGGAACTGTCTTGTTGGTCTAGGGGTTGGGTGCACCGCCTTAGGATCACGGGGTCACGGGTTCGATTCCGGGGCCGGGCAAGTGTCTTTGTGTAAACCAGAGGTAGAGTCTAGGTGTAATGTGTGTTCGTGAATCTCATGTTTGTAAACTGCCCCCGCGATACGGTTTATATCTAGTGCTGGGTTTTAGTTGTACCACCATCATTGTAACACGTTTATTTAAAAAAAAGCAACCATGGAGTTTCTTGCAGGCTCTCCTCATTGAAATGGCATTCCGAACCGGTGGTAAAAACTAAATGAGTAATTAATTTAATTTTTCTTTTCAAAATTTCCTATTGTAATCTTTGACTATTTGAAAGCATTTGCAAGAATTTATTCGAATAAAAAACTTTTCGATTTAGATTGTAACTTTTAAGTATTTAAAAAAAAACTGCACGGCGGGCAATTAAGGCCCATTTAGACGGGGATAGTTTCTCGCACCATACGGTGCGAGAATCGTATGCTAGTATCGCAAGCAATAATCGCCATAACATTATCGCATCAAAATGTTTACACACAGGCAAGAAATAAATTCTCGCCTACGATTATGTCATACGAGATTCGAATGTGACATATCGCTAGGCGATAACGTCAAAATTCTGTTTAGACGGACACTGTCAATATTGTAATGCGAGGCAATTCTCGCCAAAGCGAGTGAGCGAGAGGTTTGAATGTTTAGACAAAGCAACTTTTTTATATCCTTTCGATTATCGTATGTTCGAGGCGAGAAACTATCCCCGTCTAAATGGGCCTTAAGTATGTATACTCAGTACCTTTAAAGACGAAAATAACTTTTTTTAAATTTTGTCTGTCTGTCTGTTAGTTTTTTCCAGCGTATCTCTGGATCGCCTGGACCGATTTTGACGGGACTTTCACTCTATCAGTGAAACGTAGCTGATGTTAAAAGGAGTAACTTATGCTACTTTTTTTGACTAGCTTCGCCCGCGGGTATAATCGCACCCGGGACGGGCCGCTAGTCTAGTAATAAGTATATACTCATTTTAGTAGTTGGGGCGTAAATAATACTAACGTACAATATTATATCGATTCTATCTTCGTCAGTAAAATAATTCTGCGAGAGACGAAACACCGTCATGCGAGAGTAAGTACTGACACGTGTCTTATCTGTTATGGTCAATTTATTTGCGTCCAATTAAGCTGGTGAGCCGAAATAATTGTAATTATTGTTATTAACAACCTTTATGTGAGCATTAGATGGATGATTAACTATTAAATTAGTGACAACGCAATTACAAAAGACTAAATAAATAATGTTATTTAGGGTATTATTTATTGACAACATCGTTAGGATGTTCGTATGATACTCCTATTGTCGTGTGGTGACGGATTTAGAATACATAGTGTCACCACCCCATTCCAGACTAAGGGTGTTGTAAAAGCCAGCGGAAGGAAGTGACAAACCGGACAACCAACTGCAAGAGAAGTCCGCAGTCCAGTAGGCTACGGCTTTTTAAATTTATTGTTTTATTGAAATAAACCGCTGCAGTATGCTTATAAACAGAGTTGATATGACAGAGGGGCATTAAATTACACTACGTATACTATATGTGATTAGTATGAATTCGAAACAGTACAAAAAAAATACACGTGATTTATCATGGGGGTGGAAGGGTAGTCTTAAACCTCACCAGGTCACCAAGGGGCAGGGAGGGGTTAAAAATGTTAAAAAAACATCACGTGATTAATGGACAGCCCCTAAGGTTAATAAACGATGCGTTAGGCATAAACATCTGTTAGGAAAGTTACGTCATGTTCAAAGAGGCAAAAAAATAAAATATCATTTGCGGCTAAAATATTGCTCCAATTTAATTGAATTTTGGTACAGAGCCTGGAAATGATACCTAGTATAGGCAGTTAGAAAAAATGCCCCTATGTCGTATCAACCCTGTATAACCTGTAACACGGGGGCAGTTTTCAAACATGAAATTCACGAATACAAATTAAACCCCGACTCAGAGCAAGTGCCTCTGGTTTACACAACTTGCCCAACACCGGAATCGAATCGGTGACCCGTGATCTAAAGGCGACTTATCTGACGCTTAGATCAATAAGGCAGTCAAATTTCAAATTCACGAACACAAACGACACCCAGACTCAGAGCTTCTGGTCCAGACCAAAGATCGGAATCGCTTGTTCACCTTTGTACGTTTCCGCACGAGCTCGCACAAGTTTCGCATTCGCAACCAAAATTCACAAAAATATACAAAGCCGATACTTTCATTTTCCTTAAGGCGACGGGCATGCGTCAATCGAGCACGTGTGACGATGATGTTTGAAGATTGTACATTTTAAGTACCTTATGGGTGTGACGGTGTTAATAGTAACTGAGAGTGCATAGTATAAGTGTTTGATGACGCCTAGACGTCAAAATCGTCATTTATTTTTTACTAGCGACCTGCCCCGGCTTCGCACGGGTGCAATGATGAACCTCTAAATGTAGGTATCAGTGTTTCTCTACAATATTATGCATTTATTATACACTAGTGGCCCACCCCGGCTTCGCCCGTGCAAAGCGGGGGGGTTATACATATAAACCGTCCCATTGAATCACTCTATCTATTAAAAAAAACCGCTTCAAAATCCGTTGCGTAGTTTTAAAGATTTAAGCATACATAGGGACGGACAGACGACAGCGACTTTGTTTTATAATATACTAGTGGCCCGCCCGGCTTCGCCCGTGCAAAGCGGGGGTGGGTTATACATATAAACCTTCCCCTTGAATCACTCTATCTATTAAAAAAAACTGCTTCAAAATCCGTTGCGTAGTTTTAAAGCTTTATGCATACATAGGGACGGACAGAAGAATGCGACTTTGTTTTATACTATGTAGTGAAATAAAAAATAAAATATCGTCCCAAGGTAAGCAACGTAATGCTTGTGTTATGGTAACGAGATGGATGATAAACTACTTATATACATTTTTTTAATACATACATATTATAGATAGAAATGACACCCAGACTCCGAGCCAGTGCCTCTGGTTTAGACAAAGACACTTGCCCGACCCCGGAATCGAACCCGGGACCCGTTGATCCAAAGGCGGCACATCTAACCACTAGACCAATATGTAGTGATAGTGACTAGCTGAGTCCTGCGATGTTAAAGCCGCGGGGCAAAGCTAGTCTAAAATAAGTAGCCCATTATTTTAGAACTATCAGTGAAAGTCCCGTCAAAATCGCTCCAGCTGTTCCAGAGATTATCCGGTACAGACAGACACAAAAAATTAAAAAAATGTTATTTCGAAATAATATGTACTGTGTATACATACTTATCCTTTAGTAAAAATTGGTTATTTTATTATTACAAACAGACACTCCAATTTTATTTATTTGTATAGATAGAACATATTGAACACTTACAAATTGTCAACACATTGATAAAAGTTATATCATGATCATTTCATCATATAGACGTCCACTATTGGTTAAAGGCCTCCGGCAAGGATTTCCTCAAAACTCGATCCTGAGCCGGCCGCATCCATAGCTTTCCGGCGACCTTAACCAGGTCGTCAATACCGCGTGGGTGCCCGTTTATATAATGCAAAGTAATATAGTTTACCATCCTATCGATCTTTAGGTTAAGCAATATTAAACTGATTGTTGAGGTAGGTACGTGCGAGTAAACACGAGAACACTGCCGACAAACTGTTAAGCAGTTTGGCAGAAGGATGCATTGTGGTACATATGTAAAATTTATTGAATAAATCATTTAAAAAAAAAAACTCTAATGGATGTAGAATTATATCTGACCTCCTCTGTGAAACTAATCACTGGTTCGGAAAGTTCTACAGAGAGGAGCCGCAAATTTTTTTTTCTGTGTCATTGGTCCAACGTTATATGCGCAGCTTGGGTACAAATAAGCTACCGCGTGCTCTCCGCGAGTGTTGCCTCAGATTCATAACGAGGCGAGTGGTTCATCGTACTGCGCTCTTAAGTACTTCAACGACTCCATTATACAGCGTGTTTTCTTTACTTGGAATCAACCTTTTCGCTAACAAAACGTTTTTATCCTCACCCCTAACACGATTTATATTTTTACGTGTTTTTTCTTACTTAAAGTAATACAAGTATCGTGCGTATAATGTTTTTTTATTTGCCACCCATATTAACAGATGTTGAGCGGCACGAAATGAAAACTGAAACAGTTTCCAACTTCGAGCTGGTACCTTTGAGAGGAACTGGCAAGAAACTCAGTGGGATTGTAATCTTTTTTTATACTTGGCTGTTTTTTTTTCGAACATATGTATTCTCATCCCTTTGGACTGATATTACACTTGGCCCATAGTTTTTGGATTACATGGAGGGTAATAACCCACACTGGCCAGACGGGTTGCCATGGCGTTTCGTATTTAGTTTTACAATATAATATCTGGATGACCGAGCTTCGCTCGGTATTTTTTTTTATAAATTATGTTTTTTGGAAATTATATTTAAGTACGAATTACTAATAACATAATGAAATATGAATAATATTTTTCGATTTTACCGATTTTACTCAAACGCCTCCATTTTGTTATTTTTCTTCCAAGTTAAAAAAAAATGATGATGATGATTCCTAGCTAGATCGATTTATCGCCCCCGAAACCCCCTATATACTAAATTTCATGAAAATCGTTGGAGCCGATTCCGAGATTCCAATTCTATACATATATACAAGAATTGCTCATTTAAAGATATAAGATATACATAGGAGGTTCTTTAAATGGACTGACTCATCACGATGTCTCTGGAACCATAAGACCTAGAGACTTGAAATTTGGTAGGAATATTATTTTCACCGAGTAGAGTTCAGCTAAGAATTTTACAAATTCCAAAAAAGGGGGGTTAATTATTTGGCAAAACTACGTTTGTGGGATCAGCTAGTACATACAGTTTGAGAAAAAAAGGAACTAAACCCAACTTAATTTCAACACAGACGAAGTAGCGGGCAACGGGTAGTATTTAACAATTCAATTTTAGTTGAAGTAAATAAATAAATAAATATCCTTGAACATTTCACACAACGCCATCTCGTCCCAAGCTAAGCAACTTAATGCTTGTGTTATAGTAACGAGATGGATGAAAAACTACTTAAATACATTTTTTTTTTTGTAAATACCAACATAGTATAGATAGAAAACACCCAGACCCGGAACAAATACTTGTAGGTCGCACAAATATTTCTACCGTGCGGGGATCGAACCCGCGACATGCTGCGCAGCAGTCGATCGCTAAACCGCTGCGCCAACCGTGTCAAATAGAAACATGTTGAAGATAGTGGCTTTGACACATGTGTATTCCACTGATAAAATACAAAACAGACGAGAGAGAGTGAGGTTTCTCTTTAGAAATACAAACACAAATTAACTTTACCAGTTTTAAGTTCATAGTGCGCAAGAAAAAATCGCGGATCGTGTTTTAGCGGGTCCAGCTTATCTGTAGCTTCAGACTCACCTGGTCTCGATGGTCGCCGATCGCAGATACGGCATGCCTGTGATTCTAGATAAGGCGCTTAACTTGTTAAATTTCAAATATCGTCGCACTCGATAACTACATTTTAAAATGAATTTAACTAGTCTCCTAGTCCTACAAACTCAATATTTATACTTTTCGTAACTTGTCGCTCGATGTAACCAACATTATAATAAATGCCTGGTACAGCTTTTAAAGAATCGATGATCTTGAAAGTGACCCTGTTGGTCCAGGGGCTAGATGTGCTGTGATGTTTTTCTAAAGCACGGTGTGTTTAGTTCCTTTGGTTAGTTCCAGACGCTTCGAATGCTGGCAGCAGTCGTGGTCACGGATGAGACTGCACGACCGGGAACTAAAATATCTAAAATACACGCCATAAATCCGTTACAATGAGTTTAATTTCAAATTATATTTAAAGATTTTTAAATAAAATTTACACCTTTTTTGTCAGCGAGTGCATCAATTTTGTCGAGAGCTCGTGACCAACACTGGGAAATAGATATTAGTTGAAGGAGTAACTTAGGATAACTATCATCATCATATTTTAGTAAACAATTTCAGGATGGGCAAAACGGCGAGCAGCAGTTTCACTACATATTATAAAACAAAGTCGCTTTCATCTGTCCGTCCCTATGTATGCTTAAATCTTAAAAACTACGCAACGGATTTTGAAGCGATTTTTTTTAATAGATAGAGTGATTCAAGAGGAATGTTAAACCACTGATAAATTAAGAGGTTCATCATTGCACCCGTGCGAAGCCGGGGCGGGTCGCTAGTAATTAATAAGCTTGAAAATACTAGAATAAATGAATATAATAATTCGGCTAAGCAACGGATTATTCTGCAATGAACAATGTTTGGAGCAATAACACCGTTCTCGCCTCGTCATGTCATTACTGCTACCAAATGATAAGGCATGGCATAAAATTAATCCTGGCAAATAGATGTACTATCACGTATGTAGTATTTTATATGTCTTTTATATTTTGGTTATTTTATACTAGCGACCCGCTCCGGGGGGACCGGACAATGATGAGCCTTATCAGTGTTGAAAATTTATCAGTGTTTCTCTACAATATTATGAATGTATAATACATATAAACCTTCCTTTTGAATCATTCTATCTACTAAAAGAAACCGCTTCAAAATCCGTTGCGTAGTTATAAAGATTTAAGGTGGATGCTCCAAGGTAGCCCGCGAAATTCAAATTTTCTTACGTTTTTTGCAATTTGCAGGTCAGTGCTAGGTTGTATGTTGATTAAAATGTTATTCGCGGCTGTAAGACTTATGTAGTTATAGAATTTTAATCATCAAAATCATCAATACAACCCTCCAAGCTCATAAAAGTGCAAGAAAAACTTTTTCAACGTCAAAGTCATGCACCTTTAAGAGCTTGGACGATTGTATTGATGGGTATGATGATTATACCTCTGTAACTTCATACGTCTTACAGCCGCGATTCAAATGTTCATCATCATACAACCTAGCACTGCCCTACAAATTGCAAAAAACGTAAGAAAATTTGAATTTCGCGGGCTACCCTGGAGCATCCACCTTAAGCATACATAGGGACGGACAGACGACAGCGACTTCGTTTTATACTATGTAGTGATAGTGATAGTGAAGTGATATATCCATGTGGTGACGGATTTAGAATACCCAGTTTCACCACCCTATTTCATCATGTGGGTGTCGTAAGAGCCGACAAACGGAAATCACAATGCCGAAAACCTAGCCGCAAGAGAAGGAAAACTTAATAGGAAAACTACCGCTAGCCAACCTAGCACAGTAGGCTTCATCATCATCATCATTTCAGCCAAAAGACGTCCACTGCTGGACATAGGCCTCCCCCAAAGATTTCCACAAAGGCCGGTCCTGGGCCGCCCGCATCCATCGTTTTCCAGCGACCTTAACCAGGTCATCGGTCCACCGTGTGGGAGGCCTACCAGCACTGCGCCTTCCGGAACGCGGTAGCCACTCGAGTACTTTTCTGCCCCAACGGGCATCGGTCCTGCGCGCTATTTGCCCTGCCCACTGCCACTTAAGTTTGGCAATCTGTTCGTCGTTTCTGATTCGATTTCGCAAGGAAACTCCGAGCATAGCCCTCTCCATTGCCCTTTGGGTGACTTTGAGCCTTCTGATGGAGCCCATAGTCAGTAGGCTTACCGTTCATGTAATTGGAAAACGTCGGACTCATCAGTGTATCATGTATTGGCTGAGCAGTAGTGTCTCCACTACATTTACGGTTTGACGACACGGTTGGCGCAGTGGTTGAGCGAACGACTGCTGCGCAGCATGTCGCGGGTTCGATTCCCGCACTATTTAAAACCTGTTTAGCGGGGGCAGTTTACGAACATGAAATTCACAAATACAAATGACACAAAGACAAGTGCTTTTGGCTTACACAAACTTGCCAGGCCCCAGAATAGAACCCGGGACCTCGTGATTTAAAGGCGCATCCATCCCTAGACCAACATGACAGGGCGTTTATCTCGGCTCAGTAACTCCAACAATATCCCTACCCTCAGCTTCCATTATGTGACCATCTCCCAACAAATAATCACGTGGTAATTAGTTGTTAAACTAATAATTTAACCTGCCCGAATAACACGGCAAGTCCGAATCCAATCAAACTTCGTCATAATAATCTGCTATTACTATGAACGCTAGAACCTGCGAATTCATTAATAGCTAAATTCAAATTCAAAGCATTAATTTTGGGTCACGATGGACACTTACAAATAATCAACATATTATTCAACATTATCACTATCACTATATATTATAAAACAAAGTCGCTGTAGTCTGTCCGTCCCTAATGCTTAAATCTTCAAAACTACGCAACGGTTTTCTTTAATAGAGTGATTCAAGAGGAAGGTTTATAAATATAATACATGCATAATATTGTAGAGAAACACTAATAAATTTAGATGTTCATCATTGCACCCGTGCGAAGCCGGGGCGGGTCCCTAGTTATACAATAAAACATTCGAACGTCTACTAGACACCATTTGTCCGTGTGGTGACGGATTTAGAATACACGAATACGATTGCTGCGCTGCATGTCGCGGGTTCGATTCCCGCACGGAAGAAATATTTGTACGACCTACAAGTATTTGTTCCGGGTCTGGGTGTTTTCTATCTTTAAATCAATTAACAAAAAATAATGTATTTAAGTAGTTTATCATCCATCTCGTTACCATAACACAAGCATTAAGTTGCTTAGCTTGGGACGAGATGGCGTTGTGTGAAATGTCCAAGGATATTATTTATTATTATTATTATAATAATGTCAGCCCATTCCATCCCTAGGTTGTCCTGGACACTTCTGTTGTGCAATATGTTACATTGTCCTCACATCTTAGCTTACTATAAATAAACACGATATCAATGTAACCCAATCAGATGCTTGTAACAGAAAATATGATAAAAAGAGTGTTCATGGAGTTTCTTGCCTGTTCTTCTCCATAGGATCTACTTTTTGGAACATGCAACTAGATTCCTAACTTCACTTTTGACTTTTCAAAAACACCAGTAAATAGGTTCAATTGAAATAAATGATTTGAGTTTGAGAGTTTGAGTTTGTCGTAAGGGAAGAAATGAATTGACAAGACCGAAAAACTAACCGCAAGAGAAGGAGAACTTCGTTAGCGTGGCACACTAGGAAATGATGGAGGGCCATGTACTGTTGTACTCTTTACCCAGTAGTGGGTCATGGGCTGAATAGTAGTTAGGTCATCCCGTGTTAGATCGTCCATAAGAGCTTACCATTAGGAAAGCCGTAAATGCAAACATAGTTCTTACTAGCTGCGCCCCGCGGTTTCACCCGCGCTTACTTATTGCCGTACAGCGGGTGACGCCGCGGGGCAAAGCTAGTCTAAAAAAAGTAGCCTAAGTTACTCCTTATATAATTAGCTACCTATCAGTGAAAGTCCCGTCAAAATCGGCCCAGTCGTTCCAGAGATTAGCCGGAACAAACAGACAGACAGATAGACAGACAGACAGACAAAAAAAAAATTTAATTTTGTTTTGGTCTACGTACTATGTATACATACTTACGCATTTAGTAAAAAGTGGTTATTTTATTATTACAAACAGACACTCCAATTTTATTTATTTGTATAGATAGATGTATAGATGTATAGATAATGTTGGTAACAAAGAATATTTATCTGTATTTGAGAATGCCCTAAACGTTTGATTCAACAATATCAATGTTTAATCGAATTTCGTATTGACTGCTAACTAACTTGTAGTTTGTTATAGACAGTTTGATAGTTTCAATTGAATCCTGAAGCCCAACTTTCGTTCAGTCTATGCAGCAATTTGTAAAGTCCGCGCTAAAAATGTAAACAGCGACATCTATTTGCGAAAGAGGTAACCTACTAACCAAATTTGCAATCAACACGGACTTAACGTTGATTCTTACGTATTATTATCATCATCATTCCAGCCAAAAGACGTCCACTGGACTTAGGCCTCCCCCAAGGATCTATCGTCTTCCGGCGACCTTAAACAGGTCGTCGGTCCATCGATGGGAGGTCTACCAGCACTGCGCCTTCCGGAACGCGGTCTCCATTCGAAGGCTTTTCTGCCCGATCGGGCGTCGGTCCTGCGAGCTATGTGCTCTGCCCACTGCCACTTAAGTTTAGCACTCCTGTCGGCTATGTCAGTGACCCTGGTTCGCCCTCGAGAGACTCCAAGCAAAGCCCTTTCCATTGCCCTTTGTGTGACTTTTAGCCTTCTGATTTAGCTCATTGTGAACGACCATGTCTCTGTTCCATACTATGTCATCACTGGCAACACACATACTTATTATAGACTTTCTTCAGATATAAAAAAAACATGTTGAAGATATAAAAAATACAGTACAATACTCGCCAAACAACTAGTCTTTGTAGCAGGATATAAATGCGAAAGTTTGTTAGAATTTATGTTCGTTACTCATTCATGCAAAAACTACTGAATGGATTTCGATGAAAAGACTTTATTAAAATATAGCTTTCACATCAAAATAACACATAGGATATAATTTATAGAGATATTGTGTGAAATTATTAAAAATAAGCTAAGTGTCCAGGGCTGGATTAAGCAAGCGCGGGGCCCGTAGCATATTCTTTCAAAGACCCCTTGATCTGCTATGGGTTCATAAGCATAAGTGGTAAAAATAAAATTCAATACGCAATACGTTTGTTTGCTATCTATAGGTTACAATTTTGTGGGTAATTAATACATGTGGTTTGTCTTAATAAGTTTCACTCAAAAAATTACGCTCAGGCAGAGATGAGTAGGTTTAAAAATGCGGGGCCCCTTCTGCGCGGGGCCCTTAGAAATTGCTACTCTACTACGTGGTTAATCCGGCACTGTAAGTGTCAAGAAACTAGAAAAAATATGCCTAAAAAATAACGTACTTTCTATCATTAACTAGCTGACCCGGCAAACTCCGTACTGCATCAGAATCAATAAATAAAAAACCTGAATGATAATTCCAGAATTGTTCAACTTTATTAAAATAATGTGCAAAACTTAATTGGAACAAAAATAATGAGTGTTAAAAATAAAAAGGTTTTTTCATATTTTCTCGCTTTTTAAACCTTCCCTGGCTCTACTAATATCTCAAGACCAAAATTAGCCAAATCGGTCCAGCCGTTCTCGAGTTTTAGCGCGATTAACTAACAGCAATTCATTTTTATTTATATAGATAGATAGATAACACAATTATAAATAATAATAATTAATAAATATCCTTGGATTTCTAATTCTGATTTTATTTCTGGTTTCAGGCTTATACACTCTCGCATCTTTGAATAACTCACACATAAATGTCACATAAATATAAAACACTCCTCTTTGAAAAAAAATATTTATACATATTACGAAGATATCTGTCACGAAATATCTTTTCATCGTTTTCGTAAAAAGGGATTCTAATCTAACAATAGAATTCCTGTAATCTGCTACACTGTGAAATAAAAATAACTCAAACAATAACCAGTACGAACTACCGACAAAGTTTCGGTACAAAAGACACAGTTTCTATTTCAGTGAAAACCTCCGCGAATAGCTCACCGTGTTTACTATACCATACGATTGAATTTTAAATGAGCATAGCATTCCTTTTGATACAAACACCAACTATTCCTGACCTATAAACACGTGAAAATGAACTTTAATACGCGGTAATAAAGACTTTGATTAGAGTCACATGAAGTGGTGTGTGAGAAGAGTTCCAACTGGTTTGCGGTTCTGATCCACAGATGGCGGTTGCTACCAGAGGCGAACTTTGAAATTGATAAAAAATCTAAATTCGACCAAAATTAATTTAAATTTTAGTTCTATTCTCAATTTAATCTCAAACTTTAATAATAATAACTTTGATTTTAATTATGTGTACTAAATAAATGAATTTGTCGCGTATATTGTTTTTCAATTTGTATTTCGAATAACATCCAAAATAAATTAAAAAATTACCAAAAAGCCTTCTTGGCACACGGTAAACCCCAGCTTCACTTCAAAGAATAAAGTTGAACATACTTTGTTTAAACATAAAAAGTACTGTATAAGAAAATTTCCGAACTTATTATTATGTGCCAGTCATGTATCTTGACGCAGGAGGATTTTATTCAAAGTAACCTTTGATTACGATAAAAAGGTTTGTTTTACGATAAAAACCGCCCGGGGCTAACCTGATCTGCCTAATACTGTTTTGTTAGGACCATAAATCGGAACTTCTATTATAACTTTGGGCATAATTTTATTCTTTTTTTGACGCTTGGTCCAGTCTGACTTTAGCGCAAGAATTCTCTCACAGGTGAATTGAATTGAAAAATGAAATGAATTCTCTCTTCTGTGTGTGTGTAAGTATGTAAAAATGGCGACCAAAAAAGGTACTGCGGATTTTTCTGTGCACTGCTTGTGGCTTGTGTTGAACACGAGCCAATTTATTTTGTGGATTATCGAAGTTTAGGAACTCTGTGGAGATCTTGCAGTATCATCATCATAACCATTCGTACAACACCCTCGGGGTACAATGGGTATTTGTACCTATGTATCTGAATTCGTCAAACAGATTCGGTGACATAGTCAGTGCATGTAGCATATTGGAATATACTTGTATAATATAACCTCAAATGCAGGTCTCCATAGAAGTATTTTCAAGAAAACATAGTCTTCCAAATCGGAATCGGGTCTTACCCATTTTTTATTTAAGTACTCTTTTTTGCACACATGCATTAGCCGGCCTTATCGCATACCGCGATCTCTTCCAGGCAACCTGTGTGTATAAATAAAAATTTACACACAAAAATAAAAATAAAATAGAGACCCAAAATCGACAATCACTATGCTATTGATTGTCGATTTTGACCGTAAATTGTGTCCGTTTCAAACAGCAATTGTCTAGAACTTTTTGCACTATATCGGATAGGAATAGCAAATAACAGGATTCGGGCCTGCAAACATAATTGTTTAACGCCCCATGTCAAAAGTGGTTAACGCAAAACCCTTGATTTACCCAAAATAAATACATTTGACAGGCTCAAATGGCTGGTCAGTTAAGAGTAAATAAAATTACAGACAAACTCAGAGTGGCACACTAAACACTCGACAAATGAAGAGGAAAGACCCAATCTGTTACACTTATACGTTATCCCGTACACAATGCAGAGAAACAACAGAAGCATAACTGTAACATCCGTCTTGTAACGAATGGAATCTGGTCCTGGGAGCCTCATAAGACGCAATTACTCTCAGCAGTCACAGGTCGCGTTTAGAAAGTGGTAGTACTCTACCACCAGACGTGTCGATTGTGTCCAATGCAAAATAAATAAGTGCACGTGGCTACGCCTTGAATTCAAAACATTACTGCACAGGCTCCAGAAACAGCAAACTAAGAGCGTTTGAAATTGTCTAATCCCATACAGTTTCGCGGCGGAATTAAGTTGAGGAGTTTGAATTAGCAGGCTAACAATAAAATCTTGAAATTAGGCCTTCTGTTCATGTTCAACAGTAGGTTCGTTATGGGCTATCTTTTTTTAGGTTTAAGGATTGCTGGTTACACAGTTCTCCGAAAACTACTCCTCTACCCACAAAAGTCCCAGCGGGTAAATCCTCGCACGACATTGACGCCTCATTGACTGAGGACGTCCCGGGCATCTGGGACGTCCTCAGTCAATGAGGCTGTCATCGGTGGCGGGTACGCTGGAACATCCTCCTCTCAGACTCCCAGGAACGTCCTCGTGGAAGAAGGGTCTATAGCGTGACTTTGGAAACGTAATCACGCGTGCCATAAAACCAATAATTTCTATTAGTGATGAAAATTATAAATGGGAAGTAATATTTCTGCTAGTTCTTCTGTACGGTGACATGGAATTGTAACTGCTAACAATCTGGGCGGATTTCCGAGATAAAGTTAACCTCAACCGAGAGGTTCATAATATGTTTGTTTGACTTTCAGTTAACTACCGAGTTAATTTTGTTATCAACAATGAGGTTAACATCAACGTCAACATAATGCAATTAAACTCAATAACAGATTTTAGACGAAAAGGTTCCCCCATTGGGGAGTAAAACTCGTGGCCTTTGTTCGTGCAGCTGAGGGACGCCGTTGGTTTCCTTATGGTACCATCTTTCAGAGCCCAGGGCTCCCGCATAACCCGGCTGTCGCTTAGCAGTTTGGTATCAATGAGGATGTCTTACTTTATATTTTTTTTATTTTTTTTTAATCTCTTTAAACATATTTTTATAACACTACTCTACCAGGTCGGAACGCAGCACCAACCGTGAAGACCTGGCGGAGGAAACTCTGTGGGCTTGTCTTTTTTAACGCCATATTACAATGACAATGTACATATAACTAAGTAGTTTCGTTTGGTTCTGAAAGGACCTCACCGGAAATAAGAATTTTACTCACCGGAATAAAAAATGTAATTCACGAGCACAAATGACTCCGAGCAACTGCCTCTGGTTTAGACAAAGACACTTGCCCGACCCCGTAATCGAACCCAAGTCCCGTTGATCCAAAGGCTGCACATCTAACCCCTAGAACAACAAGGCAGTCAAAGCATTGAGTATAATTAAAATCCATTGTTCCAGAATGATCTACACATCTCTATCAATTTTTTGTCTGATGCTCGGAGCGGTGATTTGCGCTCCCGAACTTGTCCAGCCGGACCGCGATGACCACAGCCCTCGTGATATCCAGGATGTCACCCACGAAGACCACTTGGGGCCGTTGGAGAAACGTTCCCCCCACTACAACTTCGGCTTAGGCAAGCGGGCTTATAGTTACGTGTCGGAGTACAAGAGGCTGCCTGTTTATAACTTCGGTTTGGGCAAAAGGTGATTATAACTTTTTTTTTATCAGTGACTCGAATGCCTTTGACCCTAGGCTTGCGTGATGGATAGCAACGACAGGGTCTAAGCTGGCGCAGGCAATTCTAGGAAATGCCTTGTCGGGCACCGGCTCTCGCATACACAGTAAAGCTACTTGGTGCCGAACTAAGAATTTAGGTTATAAAGTGTGGTGGATTAAGTTTACATAGTGTCAACACCCCATCTCATTATGAGGGCGTTGTAAGAGCACACAAAAGGAAATGACAAGGCCCAAAACCTAACCGCAAGGGAAGGAAAACTTGATATGAAACCCTTTTATTTTTACGTCGGAGATCCTCATGGATACCCGGCCGTTGGGAAATGGCCGGGGTATGTGGGACTCCGGGGCGCGTAGATATGGTAAATTGCGCCCCGACCTACCCACTAAAACCGACGGCGATCCTTGACTGCCCAAGCCAGGGCCACGGGATTCACTCCCATTGCAGAGAGCATGCTCCGTGACCCTGGGGGCCTTGGCCGGCCTCTTAGTGGAGCCCCATGCTCTGAGGCGGACCCCTCCGATTATGAGGTGGGGGGGCTGAATTTCCCTCCCCCGTTCCACCGCTGGGGGCTATTCCACCGCTAGGGGGGAATTGAAACCCTGTGCCAACTCGTCTGGCCAGCGTGGCACAGTAGGCTAATTACCCGCCATGTAATAGGGGGTCTAACTCAGCAGTGGGTCATTTAAGGGCTGAGAAGTAGTAGTATTAGTACTATAAAGTACTAACTTCTGAAAACAGTCACCAACCCACTTCGTCCTGAGGGTGTCGTAAGAACTGTGCAACGCAAGTGTCAAACCTAGCTGCAAAAGAAGAAAAATAATAAAAAAACCGTAGCCTTTAGCCAATTCCGTTTTTTAGGTCTCGGCCATACTCCTTTGGTCTCGGCAAACGTTCGGCCGACGAAATGCAAGCCGATGACGATGTCTCCAATGACGCCGACCCAGCCCTTGCGGAATTGTTCGATCAATACGATGATACTGGTATGTTATTGGTGAAGACGCTACTTGTGACCTCCGGAGCTAGTATCACTCAACCAAGATAGTCACTTGTTAGTGCCGTACAAGAAATCCGTACAAAGCCAATGCCAGCTGGCTGGCCAGCATAGTTCACTTTCCACGCTAAGATTGTAAAAAGCGCCTCGTCCACGTTAGATTAAAATTACGACGGACGACCTGGCCGCCCGCATCCACTGCTTGGATGCAGCCGGAAAGCAGTGGATGCGGGCGGCCCAGAACCGGCCTTTGTGGAGATCCTTTGGGGAGGCCTATGTCCCACAGTGGACGTCTTTTGGCTGAAATGATGAAGGATGACAAACTGACGTTTACTGTTTTATATGAATCAAGTCTACGAGTAGTGTAGTATACGCAGGCGAAAATGTCACTATGTTAGAGGCTACCATACGATTGGGCAAAAAAACTGCAATAGAGGCGCTCTATTGATCTCTACGTGTACGTAGAAATTAGATTAGTTGTCAAGCTGTCTGGCTCTATCCAAGCTTAAGGGTTCCATGCGCGTGTATCACGGATCCCTGGTTAGATTAATTTCAAGGCAAGTCTTGGTGTAGCCAGAGATACATGCTCTGTGTTCAGTGTATTTCTGTTCATGAATTGTAAAATATGTTTGTAATGCTGGCATTTCACATGGTGGCCACAAATGCCGCACTCGAATAACGCACATGTGAGGTGCCAGCATAAAGAGCCCCCGCGATCCCATGTTACTTATGGAATCGGGGGAATCGGGGGGTCAAATAAACTGAAATCAAATACAAATAGGGAGTGATAGCTGTGAACGTACAAAAAAAAGATCATCAAAATGTATCATCTATATAGTTATAATAATAATGAAGGAAAGAGGAACAATTTATACGTATGTATGTTTGTCTAATGATCTAAAATAGTGGATCGTTTTCAAAAACATTAATAATCCACATTCACCCTGAGTATGTACCACCCCAATACCACAGTGTCTGAAGACAAAAGTCTTCAACCAATGTGTCTTGCCAGGGATGACTTAAGGAATAGAGACGTGGTCGCTCACTATGGGCTCCATCAGAAGGCTCAAAGTCACCCAAAGGGCAATGGAGAGGGCTATGCTCGGAGTTTCCCTGCAAGATCGAATCAGAAATGAGGAGATACGCAGGAAAACCAGGGTCATCGACATAGCCGACAGGATTGCCAAATTTAAGTGGCAGTGGGCAGGGCACATAGCGCGCAGGACCGACGCCCGATGGAGCAGAAAAGTCCTCGAGTGGCGACCGCGTTCCGGAAAGCGCAGTGCTGGTAGGCCTCCCACACGGTGGACCGATGACCTGGTTAAGGTCGCCGGAAAACGATGGATGCGGGCGGCCCAGGACCGGCCTTTGTGGAAATTCTTGGGGGAGTTCTATGTCCAGCAGTGGACGTCTTTTGGCTGAAATGATGACCCTGAGTAGCATAGGCTATGGCTATGTGAAACCGAGGTAAGCATGGGTTTTATGCCCACGTCGGCAAAGCCACGCGCATAAGCTAGTAAGATAAATAATAATATCCTTGGACATTTCACACAACGCCATCTCGTCCCAAGCTAAGCAACTTAATGCTTGTGTTATGGTAACGAGATGGATGATAAACTACTTATATACATATTTTTTTTTGTAAATACATACATATTATAGATAGAAATGACACCCAGACTCCGAGCCAGTGCCTCTGGTTTAGACAAAGACACTTGCCCGACCCCGGAATCGAACCCGGGACCCGTTGATCCAAAGGCGGGACATCTAGCCAGTAGACCAACGAGGCAGTCAATACACCGACCATTTACGCAATTTATGTTCTGATTTCTATTTACTGGTTATTTTTTTATATTTTGTAAATTAATCTGGTGTGGACAGTAAGAAGTGAATTTACCTAACTAAATCTTTCACCATTATTGCTACATTCTCCCGGAGTAACTTAAAGCCTATATGCGAAGCCGGGATAATCACGGGTGTCAAACGGATGCGGGCGGAGCCGCGCGCCAAAGTTTGTCTTCAATATAGACCTGCCAATTTCCAATATCCTCTTCGTTTTTATGAACTACATATTAAAAAACCATGGAGTACATTTCTATATATTTATAAAAAAAGGATTGTAACATTTATATGTATTCAATACGGCAATTAATATAGGTATATAATGATTAAAATTTTCACAGGATACCAAGCGAAACGTGCGAGACCATACAGTTTTGGTCTCGGCAAAAGATTTTCTGAAGACGAATCGGAGGAGAAGCGCGCAAAATACGATTTTGGGCTCGGCAAACGTCTACCACTCTACAATTTCGGCCTGGGCAAACGAGCTCGGAACTACGACTTCGGCCTCGGCAAACGCCTCAGCAAGTTCAACTTTGGTCTTGGCAAACGGGAGAGGGATATGCATCGCTTTAGTTTCGGCCTTGGAAAACGTTCTGCCGAGGAAGGCGCTGATGACGACAGTGATAGTTATTTCGAAGCATAAACTGTACTCTTTGTAACGGTTTTCTATGGAGATTTTGTGTGGAAGTAGCGTTATATTTGAGTTACATCTAGAAGTGTAACGGTTCTCTAGTTAAATTTAAAAAGGCTACACATTTGTACAATACCTTCTTATAACAAAAATCTATATCTATTACTTATTTATTACAATTTATCAACACCTGTATTCTTTTCAAGTTGAGCGATGCTTTAGTTTCATTGTGTGACCACAGCACAGTATCGACAAGATACGGGGTTCGATCATAGACTTGTTTTTACTTTTTGGTAAGGTTAAATCATTAAGGTTGATTTGTGAAAAGTCCAGCCAATTTTCACAAAACAATCTTTTAATATATATTCCTTTTATTTCCACACAAATTCTCTTCCCAAAGTTAATTAATAGTACCACATAAGACCTCCGACTGCATAATTCACATAATTTAGATAAAATTATATAATAAAAATTAGAACGCGTGGTTTAAAGAGAATTGTATTTTTATGGTATTTTTAATAATGCATTAATTATATATTCACTTATTTATATTCAAATTTGAATTTGAATATTAATATATTATTCTGTTCTATAATAAATTAATATTTATTATACTGAAATTTCGTGTAATTATTTCTATATACATCAGTTTTATTGTCATTAATATTTCACCTGAGATTGATTTCTTTTGTAATAAAATTATATAATTCATATTTTATTCTTATTAAGTGTGATTGACTTTAGTTTATTACATTGCTTTAAAAATTATTTAATATTTATTTGATCCTTAATAAGTATTTAATTTAAAAATATGTTTAGTAAGTATGTAATCGGTATATTAGTTACATTTGTATCTTAACGTAATACTATTATTTCCGTAAAAAAGACAAAGAAGGTCGTAAGTCACGCGAACCCTAGTCATACTTGAAGTTGTGTAACTTCAAAGTAAGTTAGTAATAAGCCTATATTAGACGTATTTATGTTGTTAAATAAATAATCAAGATAAACAACAGTTTTATGAATTCATCCTCATCAAATAGGATTTCTATTGGACGCGGAGGTATTTACTTGGCCCGGTTCAGATCAGGTCTTTGATGTCGAGAGTCTTTGAATGAAGTAGCTTAGTTTTACACACGGGGTTACTTGTCAGTAAGAATTACCAAAATAGACAATAACAGAAGCCTACCTTTTGTACATCATTATTCTACAAACGTCTATATTAAATATTCTATGCTTATACATGAATTAATGAATTAATAAATAAGACAACGCTGTATTCGAGAAGTAAAACTTGAAACCAAACCAGGTGCCAAGGCTTCTGGCCAGCGTGGCACAGTAGGATAATTGCCCTCCCTGTAATGGGAGGAGGCCAGATTCAGGACTGGGTCATTTGTCGTAAGAGTCGACAAAAGAAAATGAATAAATAGATCGAAATCCTGGCCACAGGAGAGGAAACCTTGAAACCAAACGAGGTGCCAAGCCGTCTGGCCAGCGTGGCACAGTAGGATAATTGCCCTCTCTGTAATGGGAGGAGGCCAGACTCAGCAGTGGGTCATTTATGGGCTGAGTAGTCGTAGACGTACTCATACGGGGTTGGAACCCGCAAACAAATTAGTGACCTAAAGAATTCATTATACACTCATACAAATTATTAGGCCAGAAAACGTGTAATATGCCCGAAGGTGTGAAATGAGTAAAGTATATCGGTTTTAGCCTTAGCTTTTTAATGCGAAGAAGAGGCGAAAGTCCGCTATACGCCAGCCGGGTTACGGGTGGGACTCCGAGGCGCGAAGAGATGGTAATTGCGCCTCAACCTACCCACTAAAACCAACGATGTCCCTTAATGCCCGAGACAGGGCCACGGGTTTCACTCCACCCGGTGGGGGAGCATGCTCCGTGACCCTGATGGGGCCTTGGCCTGCTTGTACAAGTACAAGTAACGCTTTGATGGGGAGCTCCCCAACCCACCGAGAGGCACGTGCGGGACATTGCACGTGCCCCCGTCAGGCGCCGGATGAACTGGCGCCCGACCCACGCGGTTGCGGCGGCAGCCGTGGCACGCCTGCCTGGCCGCCCCTTCACTGCTAGTGGCGGCAGCCCTGGCCTCAACTCCTGGCCGCCCTCCACTGCAATCACCACGCCATGTGTCGCGGCAGGTTAAGGCTTCCGAGGCAACTCTGAGGACAGAGAAGTCCCCAGAGCCAAAACCCAACACGCCTTCGTGTACCACTCTTCGTCTGGCCTCTCCCCGTGGGCCTGCCCGGCATGGGTGACTGAGCCGGTATAGCCCCAACGGATCCTAAAGGCACGCAAGCCCCCACACCACAACAAGGGGGCAGCACGGTCGAGGGGGAGAGACGAAAGTCTGGAAAAACTGATTTTGCTGAAATACATGGCGAAAAAGCAATAATTGTACTTACCCCTGCAAATATTCTTTGTGTTTCGTGGAATACAGAAAAATCAGTATTTTTTAGATTATCTCGAAGTACATTTTCCTAAATTAAAAAACAAGTGTAGTCGAAGGCAACTTTCTGCAACCTACGATTTTCTCTTTGAAACATATTTCTATTTAACTCAAACATAGAACATATTCAAAGCTCCTGAAAACTTGGCGAAAATAATTTACTTCTTTCTTCCAGGAATAGTGCGAAATGATGAATGAGCTGCACCCAGCGGTTTCAGCTGCGGGTGATGGAAAATTGGGATAATGAGATTATGATGATAGAAATAATATAATAAATAAATAAATAATAATAAATATCCTTGGACATTTCACACAACGCCATCTCGTCCCAAGCTAAGCAACTTAATGGTAACGTTATGGTAACGAGATGGATGATAAACTACTTATATACATTTTTTTTGTAAATACATACATATTATAGATAGAAATGACACCCAGACTCCGAGCCAGTGCCTCTGGTTTAGACAGAGACACTTGCCCGACCCCGGAATCGAACCCGGGACCCGTCGATCCAAAGGTGGCACATCTAACCACTAGACCAAAGTATATTCTTTTCCAACTCACTTGACACCATAAAGGTATAGTGTGGATAATTCACACTACTTATCACTTCACTAAATAGTATAAAACAAAGTCGCTGTCGTCTGTCCGTCCCTATGTATGCTTAAATCTTTAAAACTACGCAACGGATTTTGAAGCAGTTTTTTTAATAGATAGAGTGATTCAAGAGGAAGGTTTATAAGTACAATACATCCAACATTGCATCCGTGCGAAGCCGGGACGGGTCGCTAGTATCTTTATAAAAATAGCCTATGTTATTTTGATATGTAAGCTTTATTACAGTAATGTTTCATCAAAATCCATTTAGTCGTTTTTGCGTGAAAGAGTGACAAACAGATCCATACGTTCTTACAAACTTTCGCGTTAATAATATTACTAGGATGGAAGCCGGGACCAAGTGACACGAGTCCTCGGAGTCGGAGATCAGATCACGAACACCCTGCCAATTATATTTATGGAATTAAAGAAGGTCTTCAGATCTTCTAGGATCTATCGATTTGTCATTCTGAGAACATTAGAAAGTCATTACGTTCAAGGAATAAATCCCGATTTCCCCACTTTCAACACTATCAGAATGAATTTGACGCCTCATTGAACATTCGAGGTACCTCACAATATCATATCAGTCAGCCTTCTGGGCTCCAAATTTTTCCAAATCTCCATCTAATGCAGTTTTGTGGTGTCGTATTCATGGGGTGACAGATTTAGAATTGTCATCACCCCATTCTATGCCGAGGGTGTCGTAAGAGCCGACAAAAGGAATAAATGGCGAAAACCTGGCGACAACAGAAGGAAAACTAACGAGTTTGCCTTGTCCTATTGTCCCTGGTTCTATTTCAGGGTCGGGCAAGCGTTTATGGGTAAACCAGAGGTGCTCAGTGTCTGGGTTTACTACATGTTTGTAAACAGCCCCGCGATATATGTTTGTTAAACAAAAAAAAAGTTATGAAAGTTTAATATGAATTTAGAACATTAACTAATGTTAATGTTGAAATTTGAAAACTTATTTGAATTAATTTGAAAACCTTCTAATGTTTAATATTATACGACATTTGACATTATGTATATTCCTAAATAATATATACATTTGTCTGATAATCCTTACAAAACATAATCTTGCAAGGTGTTTCGTTTTTCTGATGCAAAGTGTATTACTAAGCTAGATAACTCAGCTACTCAAAATCCAAAACCAAATTATTTTTATTCGAATCAATTCTGGCGAATGCTTTCAAATAGTCAAAAATTATAACACAAAAAAAAATATATTTAAAAAGAAAAACTAAACTATAACTATAATCATTTAGTTTTTACCACCAGTTCGGAATGCCATTCCACAGGGAAGAAACTCATTGGTTGATCTTTTAAATAAAATGGTCACAATAAGTATGGTGGTACAAACAAGTCCGACAGATTAAAGAAAGCAATTACATACATAAACATGTAGCACAGAACTAAATAGCCAACAATTAATTACAATAATAAAAAAATCTGTGAAATTCCGCAAATTACATGGTCCGTGCTGAAACTGCACTCACTGTGTACAAAAGCCAGACCATAACACAGCCGGCGTCACTCCCACCCGTACTCCATTATAAGCTTGTTTGCTTCAACATGTGAAGCCCTATTATTACGTAAACGTGTTTCTCTCATCTGGCGAACTTGCTCTCACTATACTGTTTAGTGCTTATTTGTAAACAATACACAGCGTTTCTTGCCGGCTCTTCTCTGGAGAGCAGTATCCCGAACCGGAGGCAGTTTCAGTGTGAATGTGGGTGGACGCAAGGTTTGAGGGAGTGATGGTCGGATTGTGAGAATGAGGAAATGTGTACGAAAGGTGTCATTGTAGGCGGATGTTTGACACTTTGCGACTATTGCGCGAGTTTGCTCTCACAAAACTGTGATATCCCGGCCTTGTACCAAAAAATGGCGATCTAAAAAGAGCAACTACACCCCCTCTGATGGCATGGGTTGGTGACATTATGTACTCTAAATCCGTAATCACACGAACTGCCAACCAATGATAAGCGGTTTTACTACCTGAGGAGTCTCGGAGGGCATACACTGGTGTCAACATTGGGAAAAGGTGAGGTAGGCATTTTGGATATTGGATTATTTTTATTTATAGCATATTTTTTTGGACTGAAACTTCAAATGAGACTTCCTACAAGGTTGCGTTAAACGTTTACCGTTTCTGGGGAGGGGGAATAGGAAGAGACAGAGCGAGAGAGTGGCGTCCAATAAGAGAGAAAGAAAGATACACAAAGGTAGAAAGTAGGAGCGAGAAAGAGAAGAGTCGGGTCTTGGTCTTGATATTTTTTCATCACTATCACTACTAACTACTTAGTATAAAACAAAGTCGCTATCGTCTATCCGTCCCTATGTATGCTTAAATCTTTAAAACTACGCAACGGATTTTGAAGCGGCTTTTTTTAATAGATAGAGTGATTCAACAGGAAGGGTTTTAATATACATAAGGTATAATACATCCATAATATAGTGGAGAAACACTGATAAATTTAGAGGTTAATCATTGCACCTGTGCGAAGCTGGGGCGGGTCGCTAACTATAAAATGATAATCTTTCTTTATAAAAGATCAATGCCACTTTTCGTTGTAACTTTATAACTCAAGAACGGCTGAATCGATTTTAATGGTTTTTTTTTGTATGCGTTAGAGTGGCACCGAGGATGGTTTAGATTCACAAATCAGTCCGACAGATGGCGCTGCAGTCGGTAAACGATTATCATGCAGCATTTCATAAAAACTACTTTCTAAATTTTAATAATATTCTGAGTTATGTAGGTACTTTTTTCTCTTTCATTTATTTAAGAAGCTGTGATAAAATAAACCACAGAGTTATGGAAAGGTAAAAGCAGTTGGTAATAATCCACGCATCATTGTTACGACTGAGAAGACCCTAATAATTTTTTACTTCCGAAACGGGTTGATTATGTCCTTATCGCGGCGTTATTAAAAATTATGGTTTGCTATTATGAAAACTCCACCGCACTTATGACGAATTTTGGCTACAAAGTTGAGAATTTATTAAGCCTATCTGTCCGTGCATTTATTATACAAACACCATTTCCATCCTAGTGATTGTCAGTATTTTGAATACCATCATTGTACATGCGTCATGCTTGTGAACAGGTGCCGTTGCTGGGGGTCGGTTGACTCGGGCATTGAAAGGTTACTATTGTTGGATAGATCTGGCTGTTGTTTGGCCCCTTGCTACTATTGCGCGAGTTTGCTCTCACAAGTCTGTCTTATCACGGCCTTGTACCTGAAAATAGCGATCTAAATAGAGCAACTACAGAGTTTCTTGCCGTCTCTTCTCTGTAGAGCTGCATTCCGAACCGGTGGTAGATGGTACATTTTAAATTTAATTTTATTGTTTGACTTGCCAAAGGAGCGCTTTCACGAGTCAACTTGATGAAATGAGTTTTGAATTTGAATTTATAATCATTTTATTTAAAAGAGCTACCATGGAGTTTCTTGCCGGCTCTTCTTTGTGGAACGGCATTCCGAACCGGTCGTAAAGATTAAATGACAAATTATTTTTAATTTTCTTTTTTCGTTTATCTATTTATCATTTATTTATTTTCAGTTATTAACTACCTTTTGACTATTTTAAAGCATTCGTAGGATTTTATGCGGTTAAAAAACATTTTCACCCGATATTCAGGAATGTGAAACTGAACAATAGACTGTCTCGTTCTATTATTGTGGACGTACGTAGGTCGACGAAGGACTTTTCCATTGTACATGTACAGGATGTTCTCAGTAGTCTCAGTAGATAGTTCTCAGTAGAATATCACATGTTTAATGACCCCTAACATAACATGACATAACTCCCAGTGTGGTGACGGTTTTAGAATACATTGTGACACCACCCATTTCATCCTATGGGTCAAATTCAAATTCAAATTCAAATCATTTATTTTGCTTGGGTCACGATGGTCACTTACAAAAAGTCAACACAATATTCATAATGAGTCTATATAAAACAAATGGTCTACCATCTACCACCAGTTCGGAACGCGACCACTGCTGAGAAGAACTGGCAAGAAACTCAGAGGGCTTGTCATTTTTTTTGCTTTGCGGTCCTATCTCTTATGTATTTAAACAATAACATAATTGAGTAACATAAAAATACTGGCACTGAACAGCTTAGTCCCAAGCAGCTGTGTCGTAAGACCCGACATTAGGAAATGACAAGGGCGAAAATCTAGCCTAGTAGAAGGCTTGTTACTAAACCCTAAGCCAATACGTCTGGCCAGCGTGATCCGTAGGCTAAACACCCTCCATGTAGTTGGAGGACCCAGTAGTGGGTCATTTATGGGCTGAGAAGTAGTACTATAATTTTATGGATGGAACTAACAATTTGCTTATGCCTTGAAACGGCCGAAACGTTTTTGATTACTTTCAAATACAAAACTTTATCAGTATCGGACCGTTTCTTTAAATTCAAATTCAATTCATTTAATGATTTCTTAGGTTTTCGCGATTGTTACACATTGAAATTAAACACTTTTTAACGGATTTATAGACATTTATTTTGTCTGGGTCACGATGGACACTTACAAAATATTCAACACATTATTCATAACATATTAAACAATAAAAGAAAATCGACCGCCTACCACCAGTTCGGAACCCGACCACTGCTAAGAAAAACTGGCATGAAACTCGGAGGCCTTGTCATTTCCTATTTAAGTTTTTTTAAGTGTTACGAGACACACATACATTTCAATACTTATAACATTTCTCTAAAAAATCCACTATTTTGTAATTTCGTCTATTATTATTTATTAATCATCGTTAGACGAATAACCTACTACTGAGTCGGGCCTCCTCCAAATTCATAGAGGGAAATTAACCCACTGTGCCACGATGGCAAGACGAATTGGCACAAAGTCTGTATCAAGTTTTCTTTCTCTTGTGGCTAGGTAATATGCTTCTGCGTTCCTTTAGTCGCCTCTTACAGCACCCTCGAGACAGTGTCGGTTGATGACATTGGGTTTCCTAAATGTAGTCTTGACAAATTTAGTATTGGTAATAGAAGCTGAAGACAGGGCGCTATGTCGCTCTTTAGGGGAGGTCTATATCCAGCAGTGGACTAATGTGGGCTGATGATGATGATGAAAAGATTGCTAACACTCTGTATACCTTCATTCACACGGTACATTAGTTTTTTCCTGTAATGTGAATATTTGCGCCACAATATCATATTCATACAAACTGATCGATCAAAATATCTCTACTATAATTGGGTTCCATCGTTAAAAATATTGTCAAAGGAGATTCTTTCCTTCATGTGCTCAAGTGGATAGTTTGGGAGTAGTATGGATTATGTCATGCGTACCATACAGGTCTATCTGTCTGTAGAAAACATCTCTAATGTATGTATGTAGGAAAATCGCCGGCGCTCCACGAGTTGACTGCTCTCAAGCGTGATGGGCTTTTGAATATACCGTTTTCTTTTTATCTTTATCTTTGGTGGTATAAAACAAAGTCGCTGTCGTTTGTCCGTCCCTATGTATGCTTAAAACTTTAAAACTACGCAACGGATTTTGATACGGTTTTTTTTAATACATGGAGTGATTCAAGAGGAAGGTTTATATGTATAACCCAGCACCGCTTTGCACGGGCGAAACTTTTCGGTTAACATTTTTTGCCAGACCCCCCCCCCCCCCTTTCGAACCTCACGTGAGTAATGGACAGCACCAAGGGGGCGCCGGGAAATAAATATAAATAAATAAATATCCTTGGACATTTCACACAACGCCATCTCGTCCCAAGATAAGCAACTTAATGCTTGTGTTATGGTAACGAGCTGATGGATGAAAAACTACTTAAATACATTTTTTGTAAATACATACATATTATATATAGAAATGACACCCAGACTCCGAGCCAGTGCCTCTGGTTTAGACAAAGACACTTGCCCGACCCCGGAATCGAACCCGGGACCCGTTGATCCAAAGGCGGCACATCTAACCACTAGACCAACGAGGCAGACCAAATACATATACCGTATTATATTCTAGATATTCAAGAGAATAAATAAGACTTGCGAAACATTAGCTCAGTGGAATATTTCACGGAGAACACGTGTCTGGCCCGTATGAACACTCCACAATGACAAATGATGTATCTTTTAGCACATACTTTTTATGCGTACTAATGGACGAGTCGGGTTATGTCGAAGGAAAGATAAAAACCTAAGAGCACCATATAAGCATACATACAGTTTATGATTTTCATTAGCGGATAAAAACTGACAAAAATAGTAATCAACTCAAACTCAAACTCACTCAAACTCAAAAGGAACTTTATTTACGTAGGTTTCATCACAAAACTCTTATAAATCGTCATATTTATAAACACCATTATCATCTTACGGCCCCTGTCCCACACTAGGTGGTACTCCACACACACCTCTCAGTCGTCATACCTACATTCACACCTTTCACACACAACTCTGCACTCCTACAATCCTTCCATCTCCCTGATCGCTCACAATCCCTGCGTTCACTCACATTCATGCCGAAACTACCACCGGTTCGGAAGGCTGCTCTACAGAGAAGAGCCGGCAAGAAACTCTGTAGTTGCTTTTTTTAAAATTATTGGTCTTGTTTACAAAAATCACTAAACAGCATAGTGAGAGCAAGTTCGCAAGATGAGAGAAATGTACATTTTTGCATAAAAAATTAAATAAATAAATTAACACGCTACACGTTTCCGCATTGAATGACGTAGTTAAATAAACTCAAAAGGGACTTTATTTAACTACGTAAGTTTTATCAAAAAACTCTTAGAAATCGACATATTTAAAATTACCATTATCATCTTACGACCGATGTCCCACGCTAGGTTGTAGTCTCCATACACACCTATCAGTCGTCATATCTACAGTAACACCTTTCAAACACAATTCCTCATTCTTACAATCTATCCATCGCTTTTGATCTCCCACACAACCCTTGCGTCCACCCACATTCATGCTGAAACTACCACTGGTTCGTAATACTGCTCTATAGAGAAGAGAACATATAATGAGATGAGACTACACGAATACTCACTTCAAAAAATTACGGTCCGGCCTCCTCCAATTACATGGAGGATAATTAGCTTATTGTGCCACGCTGGCCAGACGGGTTGGCACAGGGTTCCGTATCAAGTTTTCCTTCTCATGTGGCTAGGTTATCGGCCTTGCCATATCCTTTTGTCGACTCGTACTACACCCTCAGTGTGGAATAGGTGACACTATGTATTCTAAGTCCACTATGCGAATTTCCTCCGTAAATTTGGAGGAGGCCCGACTCAATAATGGGTAATGACGATGAAAGAGCATATCATTTAAAAAAAACGATGACGACAATAAAGCTGTATAAATTAGAAATAGATTTTAATTAATATTTTGCGGGACGCTTTCCCGTTATTATGTTAATTAATTAGCGTTTAATTATACTCTTGAATGGCCGAGACTGCTGGACACCCACCATTAGGACCCGGGTGCGAATCCAGTCAAGTACACATTAGGCTTAGTTCACATAAAGTGTTTTTGAAGGAATTAATAATATTAGTGGTGGCCGAGGGGTCGAAATTCGACCACAGATAATTCAAATTATAGTTCTACTAGCGACCCGGCCCGTCTTCGCACGGGTACAATTATGCATGTATAATACTTATAAACGTTTCTCTTGAATCTCTCTATCTATTAAAAAAAACCGCTTCAAAATCCGTTGCGTAGTTTTAAAGATTTATGCATACATAGGGACGGACAGAAGAATGCGACTTTGTTTTATACTATGTAGTGATAAAATAGAGTTCTATTTTCAATTTAACCACAAACAATAAAGAAAAGAATATTAACTATATGCGTGTGCGTGACAAATACGGTGTATTATACATCTGCATATATGGTAGTGTGTATTATACACACTACCTCGTATTAATGTAATTTTAACGTAATAACTTAAAAATGCATAATTTAAAAAATATTATATGCATCCGAATCAGCAATGAGGAGATACCCAGGAAAACTACTGACATAGCCCACAGGATTGCTAAACTTAAATGGCAGTGGGCAGGGCACTTAGCGCGCAGGACCGACGCCCGTTGGGGCAGAAAAGTCCTTGAGCGGCGACCGCGTTCCGGAAAACGCAGTGCTGGTTAAGGTCGCCTGAAAGCGATGGATGAGGGTGGATGGATCTGGACCAGCCTTCGAGGAAATCCTTGGGGGAGGCGTATGTCCAGCAGTGATGTCTTTTGGCTGAAATGATGATGATGAAGCATTTTTCATTCCTTCTCTATATAAACTGCAAGTATGGCAAGGTTCATTATCCAGCCTTCTTCCAGTACCTATCCTTACTACCAGTATTCACTGTTGGCCTCCAACTGTTGACTACCGATTGCCACCTGCCATAGTGAGGGCAGGTTAGGATAGAGGTAATCATCAATTTCTGTGTTTAAAATAATGTTCTCTCATTAAGTAAGAGTGGCACGGTTGGCGCAGTGGTTGAGCAATCGACTGCTGCGCAGCATGTCGCGGGTTCGTTTCCCGCACGGAAGAAATATTTTTACGACCTACAAGTATTTGTTCCGGCCCAGACCCGGACTGTTTTCTATCTATAATATGTATTATCTATCTTTATAATATGTATTATTTATCTATCTATAATATTTTGATCCTAGATTAAGCAATAATCAAAATTATTTAGTTTTTTTGCTACTTTCCTTTTCTTTCGTTTTTTATTTTAACCTTTTTTGACATTTAAATTGTAACTTTAAGGTTTTATATGCCCACACCTTTATTTATTCAATGAATTCTCTTTTATTAAAGGCTGATTTTGTTTGGTCTTAAACCAGACTTAAGGACTGCCATTATAAATGGCCTATTGTAATATTTCCATCAACTTCGTCCCAGCCTACTTAAAACTCGAATGAGACCTTAAACGTGGTTTTAATAAAATAATTATCGTTGACTATATTACATTATATTAAAAGTCTGTTACCACACTAATGAAAATTATTTATTGGATTGCTCTAGATGTTGTGTAAAAGGCTATTTCCACCAAACGGCTCACATCAGATCGTACCTGTTGCCATAATCTTGAAACGATATTCAGTCGTGTACACAGTATATAAAGTACATATTACCAACGCAATTTGTCTGCTGGATGTTGGAGGAGTCTCTCATTCGTGTGTAGTGTAATATCTGATCTCTTTGCTTCGAAGGGCACGTACAGTCCACGCCAATCTTTATGGCCGCTCTGAAGTTAGCCGCATTACGCTGCGCAGAATACAAACAGGTATCAGCGGGACTTACGCGGGGCGTGGAGGCAGAGCCACCCGCGCGCGCCATTTCCCACTCGCATCTGGCGCGTTAGTGTGAGTGAGCTACGTTCGTATTGGTTAAAAAATGTACGATGCGCAAGTTCGTATCCCCGTGGATACATTCAGAGCGGCCATAAAGATTGGCGCGGACTGTAAAGTTATCGGTCCTGGCTGCCATTCTACCATCGCGATGTGATGCGGGCCTTTTGGTGGAACACATCCTTAAGACGATTTCCAAGTATTACTTATCTTCATGATCTTTTTGAATAATGTTGAATTGAAATTTCTATTCCTGAATTTCGTTCAAACATTTGCGCAAAGTTTGTCCAAACAGATGGTTTCGTTTTAGTTAGTGGGTTAATTTCTCTTGTGTTTGGTAAAGGAAATGTTATAAATAATGTTATATCTTCAGATACTTGTGAATTTGGTAACAAGGTCGGAGCATTTTGTATGATTTGACTATTATAAATTTCTCTAAACGTCATTACCTACCAAGCTAATGACTATGTAAAACATTAATTAGTATGCAAACTCATTTTCCACCGTGTGTTGTGTCCAGACTGAAATTTGGCCTTTTTGCTACATGATGTTAAAGTTGTCTGACTCTAACAATAACTAAAAGCGAATATCTTTCTGGTGTTTAAATAAAGGCATTGCTCGTTTTAGCTGCTACGTACTAATACGATCAGATATGACATTATTATTAGAAGAACTTCGACACTAACGGTTCACTCTCACTACACAAAGCAACCATAACTGACACAATAGCACCAGCACTGCACACACAACTACCGAAGCAACCAAAGACTGAAACGATTCCCAACTGAACTAGCACGGTATTTAAAGGCACGAGTTTGGGCACGACACAATGGTCGGGTCTGCCAGATTGCACATAACTAACCGTATTAAAAAAGTCAAATAAATTAACAGATTATAATGGCCCAATACTTTTTTTTTATATACCCACACTACAATAAAATATTGTAGAATAATAAAATGATGTAGATATCTACCCTCAAGCGACCAAACTAATAAGGGGCTGTCCATTAATCACGTGAGGTTCGAAAGGGGGAATTTTTCGTCAAACGCGTCATTTCTGAAGCGGCGTGTTTAAGCTTCTTTGTAGGTACTAAAAAATACACGTCATTTTTAATGGGGGTTGGGGAGGTAGTCTTTAACCTCACCACGTATCACCAAGGGGGATGGAGGGGTTAAAAATACAATACAACAATAGTACACCTTGAATTTTATAAGGATAACTAGCTAACCCGGCTTCAGTAAATAATTTCACCTTTTAAACCTTCCCTGGATTTCCACGAATATTTCAAGACCAAAATTAGCCAAATCGGTCCAGCTGTAAATTAAATTTTATTTATATAGATAGATAGAAGCTAGATGTGCCAACCCGTCTGGCCACCTTGGCACAGTAGGCTAATTGACATTGGCATGGGACTGGAGGAGGCCCGACTCAATAATGGGTTCGTGTCTGGGCTGAGTAGTAGTAATTGTATAGTTTTTGTTGCATCCTTTCTATCTATCTATCTATCAGCCACAGAAGTCCACTGCTGAACATAGGCCTTCCCCATAGATTTCCACAATGTGCGATCTCGTGCAGACCGCATCCACCGACTCCCAGCGACCGTTTCCGAGGTCGTCCGTCCACCTAGTTGGGGGTCTTCCCACGCTTCTCTTTCCCATACGTGGACGCCACTCCAAGACTTTTATGCCCCAGCGGCCATCTGTTCTTCGGGCCACGTGGCCTGCCCATTGCCACTTCAACTGTGCAATCCTTCTAGCTACGTCGTTACATCCTTTACCCAAACCTAAACGTAATATGTTGCCGAAGATTGTCCCGAAAAGATTCCAATCCCGTTGATTGCATGCAAATTATTCCACTTTCATTCCGAAAATGTCACTGCGACCCATTTTAATTTGACCGGAGTTTAAGTAAACATGAGTGAGGCGGGCCGAACGGACCGATGGGCTAACCAGGACGAGATTAGGACCATTCGGATCGTTTAAAACGAAACTGAATTGGGAAACGGAATTGAACCTGGTTATATTGAGAATGGATTAAGGCACTGTGCCGATTAAACTTTTTAATTTAAATCCGTTAAACACTATTTAATTTGTATGTATAATAATCGAAATACATAACTTTCCAAACTATCGTAAGTAAAACATTGTTAGCTGACTCACACTTCAAGACAGTTAAACGTTTTGAACACAGAAATGATTCTGTTACAAACATGTAATTCACTAACACAGACGACACCCAGACTCAGAGCAAGCGCCCGGGATCCGTTGATCCAAAGGCGACACTTTAACCCCTAGACCAACGCGGCAGTCAGATTAGGTCTATGCCCTCGCTGTGGATGATAATAATAGCTGTGGGCTATAATAGCGTTTTTGTTCCACCCTGGCTATAAGCTAGTCCGTGTGGTGACGGATTTCGAATACATAGTGTCACCAACCCATTCCATCCTGAGGGTGTCGTAAGAGCCGACAAAAGGAAATGACAAGGCTGAAAACCTAGCCGCAAGACGTGGAAAACTTGATACGAAACCCTGTGCCAACCCGTCTGGCCAGCGTGGCATAGTAGGCTAATTACCCTCCCTGTGATGAGGCGGCCTGACTCAGCAGTGGGTCATTTATGGGCTTAGTAGTAGTAGTAGATATAGCCAGTATCGTGACAAATACCTATCAAGATAAAAAACAGACTCAAGAGTGAAATAAAATATTCGTTTAAAAGATCCGTTTAATAGTCTAGAGCACAGAAGAGAGCCACGCCACGCTTGATCCAATGAGGCTGCGGCTTGTGGGTGGGCAGCTCAATGGTCATGACGTAGTTGGTGGAATGCCCCGTGGTGGAGAGAGTACCAGCTCGAAGCAGCGTCTTGTACGTTGGGCACTCGTAGAGGCCTTGCTGAAGCTTGTGGCCCTGCTCGGGCTTCATGTAGATTATCGCCATCTCTGCACAGACATGCGAACTTTTTAGGTGTCTGGGGTGGCTGGAGAACGTGTCGTCCCCGTAGAGCGAGAATTAAGTAAATCTTCAAAATTAAGTGCAAATTAAAAGTGGCCAAACATTTTTCTAAGACTTACTTACTTTTGCTTCTACCGAGACGACATACGGTGTATATCACTCTAATATATCCGACCTTGTCATTGGGCCAACAAAAGTGATAGCAACAACAATATAACACGTATAGTTATTAAAGGTTTATTGAACTTTTATATATTACTATGAATAAGAAATATGCGGAAATATGTAAAATGCTTAACACGGTGCTTATATTTCCAGTACACAATGTCACCAATCCATTTTATCCTCCGTCGTGCCAGTGTGCCGTGTCAAAAAATGATACAAACCTATATTTTATTTTAAATTAAAACCCAGCACTAAGTATAAGAGCCCCCGTGCAATAGGCGGCCAGGCCGTGCGGCCAGTCGCGCGGCCTGGCCGCATAATGCGCGGATTGGCCGCGGCGGCCAATAGGCCGCGTGTGTGACGCGATGATTTTCGTTGGCTGGCCACGTAATGCGCGGAGGCCCTATCGCATTACGTGCGGCCAACTAATTCTTCCACGATATATGTAGATGCGCGCATTAGGCGGCCACCCACAAGACAGTAAACTGTCCAGCGAGGAAGTCCCATGGAGAAACAGCAGCAACCCATAGGCTAATCAGCGTGAGACGGTACACCGGGAGGAGAGGGGGTTTTGGTGGGTATGGGGACGCTATTCATATTACCCTGTGGCAGACAAGAGGACCAGGCAGCCTTCCCCAGGCCGTGTGCACAGTCCATTAAGGATTTTACCTCCGCCACAAAAAGATACAAATTTACCTCCACGGAATTAGAACAGTGAGCAGTGGTGTATGAGCCGATTTGAAGATTATATAATTACCAGTATAGAGTTCCTTGGGACGACACTCCTCCAGCGCCATATCAGCCCCGTTCCACCGCGCGCCCTCGAGGTACAAGCCTCGCACGCAGCATCCATCGTCCGGACGCTTTGCCGGAGCTCCTGGCAAAGCCTACATCCAAAAGACCAGACTCAATTACCGATATGTCTCTTAATTCTTGATGGTCGCGTGAGTACTAAGGGACTAACGCAAGATATTTAATGTTGAGAGCCTGTTCAATGGGTCTTCCATCTCAACTTCTAACCGTAACGGATAACTTTCTGGTCTCTGGAGCCGTCTACCTGTTGAAGGATCTCCACCTTATCAAATACTGGAGCCAACAGGATACAGGTGTATGAGGGGAAGCATCCACTTTACTGCATTTTACTGGCTGCAGAGGCCAGCATCAAGCTTTCACTTTTTAAACGCAAAGGGATGATCATCCAGCCAGACGAGGCAATATGACCCCCGATAATTGCAGTCAGGAATTTGTAAACAGTGCGAATTGCTATGTAAACTTCGCTATCGCGGACCTTTTGGGCAATTCTCGCATTTGTAGGCGATATTTATAGTGCAAATTTATCGGGAAAATTGTGTAAAGTATGTATGTAAAGATCTTCTCGTCCACAATACCGCAGTGTCTGAAGACAAAAGTCTTCAACCAATGTGTGTTGCCAGTGATGACTTATGGAACAGAGACGTGGTCGCTCACTATGGGCTCCATCAGAAGGCTCAAAGTCACCCAAAGGGCAATGGAGAGGGCTATGCTCGGAGTTTCCCTGCGAGATCGAATCAGAAATGAGTAGATACGCAGGAAAACCAGGGTCACCGACATAGCCCACAAGATTGCCAAACTTAAGTGGCAGTGGGCAGGGCACATAGCGCGCAGGACCGATGCCCGATGGGGCAGAAAAGTCCTCGAGTGGCGACCGCGTTCCGGAAAGCGCAGTGCTTTTAGGCCTCCCACACGGTGGACCGATGACCTGGTTAAGGTCGCCGGAAAACGATGGAGGTGGGCGGCCCAGGACCGGCCTTTGTGGAAATCTTTGGGGGAGGCCTATGTCCAGCAGTGGACGTCTTTTGGCTAAAATGATGATGATGATGTAGGATCCTGGTCGTTACCACTTTTTACAGAGTCAACAACACATGAGTACGGAGATATAGACGTCCATAAGTGACTGTAACTGCTTATCATCAGGCAGGCGCGGCGGTATGCTAGTGGCAGATAATAGGCAGATGATTAGTTGCCTGTTGTACCAGTGTCCTTGGAGCGCGTTGCAAACCCTTGTTTTGGAAGTTAGACAGAGATGAAGATAGATTTATTGAGACCATGCCTCAATCAGACGCATGCATTGTATGTACCTCAAAAGCGTATGAGACCGTGTCGATGGCAATAACGTGCTTCCTGGCGTAGTTCTGCAAAGCACCCGTGAGGAATGCCTGCGGGAAGTAGAACCCGGAGATCCAAAAGACCTTCGGGATGCCATGGTCAGTCCACTCTTGCATAAACTGGACGCGAAGACACAAGTCTTTCACCCAGGCCGCTGGACAAGAAAGAATATGACGCTAAAATACATGCAAGTCAAATACTAGTTGTTGCTTTTAATTAGTATAGTAATTCAATTGAAATAGACATGATTGTATGAATATCTAAGCGTTTTATTTCAAATATTAAAAATACATGTCCGAATATGTATAAATAAGTGCGGCCCGCACTGATACTCTGGCAACATAAAGTGGCCCTGCTATAGCAAAAGGTTGCTGACCCCTGATTTAGAAGATAATAGTTACCCAGCGGCTTCAAAGAAGGGTACGCCTTGGAACTCCACATAACTGGAACGGTGTTCTTTGCAAGGCTGTTGGACATATTCTCCAGGGCTTCTGACATTACCACCAGACCTTTGAGCGCCTTCAAAAGGTCCCTGCCACAATGTTGAGTAATTATTGCCAACATTTTAAAGCCTCCGTTTCATACGCAAAAACTTGTTAATAATCTATGTGACCAGACACTTTCTAGGCAAACGATGGTGCACTTAGGCCGTTAGGCCTCGTCTTCAAGTTCTATTACTACTTTTTATTTAAAAAAAAAACAACCACAATCGACTTTGGCACTATAAATCAAAAAACAAACTACCATATAAACTTGGTGGTGCCTTAGGCATACATATATCCTAAGTTATCATCAGTGTCAATTTAAGTTGTCAACGAGTGGAAATAGGAGTTTATTTTTCGATTTTTAGTTCTCATGCTGAAGTGGCTTTACTTTTTTGTTAAAAGTTTTTTGTTTCGATTTTCGGTGGAAACAAACGTGTTGACTGTAAAAGGCTTTCTACAAATCTTTGTTAATCACTTATTTTTCTGGCAAACTACTAAACCGATTTCCACCAATCTGGAACTAATAAAAATATAAAAATATAATAAATCAATTTACATTTTTCTCTTTTTTTGTGCTCAAAACGTTCCTATTGTAACCTCCTACCATTTGAAGTCTGTTTAAAACGTGATCTAGTACAAAATCAGGATACCTGAGAGAATTGTTGATAACCGTTAAGAGCTTGTTATATCGAATGACCTCTTGGATCAGCACCGTGTTCAAAGACTCCTTGTATGACACCGGGTACCTGGAACCCACATCCGAAGCTATAATATACAAAAGAGTAGGTAAAGATTGTACGAAATTAAAGCCCCTTGCACTACTACTAGTAGTCAGTCCTTAGGCCCTTCGTACACAAGGCCACGCAAATCTTCGATGCTCAACTACCGCCATACAAAGTGTCGTGGGACGAATGTCGGCGACGCAACTCGTGTACAAACCCTCCAAAATCCCAGCAATACACAGCTGTCCGTGGATTTTAAGTTCATTATTGCTCTACTGCAGCGCTTTTGGGACTTGAATATTAATTCTTTGGATGTACAGTTTCGCCAAAAAATTACACCTTAACCTAATATTGAAGAAACCATTCCGTGATAAGCTATCAGCACTGTTTCAATATTAATCTTTTTTGAGAGGTGAAAAAGTGCATAAGCATATTGCATAACATCACCCGTGTTAGCCCCGCCGCACATGCTCGCATTGGCCGTCACGTGAGAGCAAATGCGGAGCTTGGTACTGCGCCATAGGTTTTAAATACTGCCACTCGCACGCGACTCGTGACAGCCAAGGCGAGTGTGAGCATGAGCGGCGGGGCTTAGCAGCTGAAAGAAATAGCGTATAGAGTGTCTCACGTCGTAGCGATGAACTTCTGGTCCAGCATACTAGGCATCACCTTGAGGATATCTTTGGCAGCCATCTCGGTCATTTCCTCAGCAGACAAGCCTCCACCGCCGCTGGCCACCTTCGGCTGAAGGTTTCGGAGTATTGCTGTTGAGGGGAACAAAGATGGAAGGTATTATTTGCCATGGCAAAGATCTTCAAAAAATTGCAGGTTTCACTTTCGGCAGCATGTATCGAATGTCTCACTGCTGAGTCGGGCCTCCTCCAGTTACATGTAGGATAATTAGCCTACTGTGCCACGGTGGCCAGACGGGTTAGCACAGAGTATCTTCCAACTTTTTCTTCCCTAGTGGCTAGGTTATCGGCCTTGTCATTTCCTTTTGTCGGTTTTTACGACACCCTCAGTATGGAATGCGGGTGGTGACACTATGTATTCAAAATCCGTCACCACACGGCCTAAGTACTTACTAATATTGGTGTTAGTTTCGGACATGGCGTAGCTAATATTGGCGTTTCCATGGAGACCAAAGAGCGAAGGATCGTCGTTGAGCGGGAGCGTTTTGATGTACTTGGTGTAATCCTCGACATTGGCGGCGGGCGGTTGCTGAAAGAAACCATAAAAAACATATAATAGATTTATATGTATAAGTTATGCAATAATCAAGTAATCACCGTTCGCGTAACGCCCGCCCTGGCTATGGGAGGAAGAGAGAAAGAAAATTTGTGCTCGCGTGCTTCTCTTGTCTATTCTGTTTTCTTTTTCTTCCTTGTGGCTCTCACGGTTTGTGTTTAGCCAATGTCAAGTCACTTTGTATCATTTCAATATTATTTCTCTCCATCATCATGGGTTTGCCATTTCCCTGTTAGCCACTCATAAGTAATTTCATTTTGAGTGTCCCCCTCCCACGTGGCTAAGATGTTCTGCACGGACGTGGGGTTGGCCTTTGGGAGGGGTCTATTCTGTTGTTAGGTGTCTTCTTTGTTTTTTTTAAACGTAACCCCCTGCACTAGTTATAACCTGTATCGTGGGGGCAGTTTCCAAACATGTAATTCACGAGCACAAGTGACACCCAGACTCAGAGCAAGTGCCTCTGGTTTAGTCAAAGACACTTGCCCGACCCAGGAATCGAATCCGGGGACCCGTTGATCCAAAGGCGGCACATCTAACCCCAAGACAGAAAGAGCAACCTGTTTGTAAGCGCCGGTCTCGTCGAAGATGTATCTGTCGTTCAACACAGCCGTTGAGTAGTAGTCAGCAAGCAAACAGAGCAAACAGCGCCGGTCCCAGTCATCCGTCACTCGACCGCCGTAGTTGATGTGTCCAGCAGTGTAAGTCAGCATCTAGACAAAAATGCGGCTTAAACAATGTGAAGTACAACTTGATTAAATTGAGTCAAAATCGACTGTCAATGGCACGCTGATGGGAAATTGTTCATTGATTTATTTCTTAAAAAGTCCCAAAAGCGCTGCATTAGATCAATAATGAACTTAAAATCCACGGATAGCTGTGTAACCGCCTTTAAGACCCTAAATATTCTAACCTTCCCATGTATATATATTTTAGAGGTGGCATCTTTTGTAAAACAAAACTTGCATCTATTTCCCTCATTACAAGACACTAGAACACGTTCGGTAAACCTTCGCTCACAATATGCCCGTCTGTTAAAAACTGGCGAATGTAAAACTGCACTAAGGCAAAAAAGCATTCTTTGTATGGGTCCAGCCATCTTTAACAAATTACCGACCGAATACAAAAATCAAACACATAAGCAATTTAAAAATAGTTTGATCAGTTTTCTCATGCAAAAATGTTATTATTCCGTTTCAGAATTTATTGATGAATGAGTGTTCAATATAGTAAGTAATATATATAATTGTACTTTATGTTTATTTTGTTCATTGCCACAGTTATGTTTACTGTTATTATTATTGTATAATGATAAATCTAATACATATAAAAATTGCACGCCGTAAGGTAGAATGTAGCTGGATGTACCTGTAATAGTCTGTAATATCTCTTATAATGTACCTACATTGTACGCAATAAATGATTGATTGATTGATAGAATAGTATAGTCTCCATTTTTGCGTTGGCAATTTAGCATGTTAGCCATTTTTAACAAGGTAACGATTGCTTCGGTTGGGTGGGACGACATCAACAGAAATTAGTAAGTTTGTTAAAAAGTAATTTCATTTACTGTGCAAAAGATTAGACATAGCTGAATTTTTTCATCTGGAACTGCTGTTATTGGTTTAACTGTGCGGCACAATATTCAATTAACAAAATTTAAATTGAAACAATATAAACTAAAATTGAACAGTCCGTCTAACATAAGTGTTATGTGTAAAAATGTTGCTGTCAAATACTTATTTATTTTTTTATTTATTTATTCTTCATGTACATAATAATGGTACATAAGGCGGACTTAATGCCCTGCGGCATTCTCTACCAGTCTACCTTCGGGTTCGTGAGAGAGAATAAAAGGGGTACAAAAGACAAAAACACAAGCTAGAATTTTCTTACAAAAATACTATATAATATATACTATTAAGGCATATATATATATATATATATTCTTAAATTAACATAAAATACATATATATATATATAATAATAAATCTTGATGATGACACAAACATGTAATTCGGAAAGGCGTGAAACAGGGTTGAAAATTAAATTTGAAGCAGAGGTTGTAACAAGTGGTGTTTAACTTTACGCTTGAAGGACAATTTATTTTGGGATTTCCTAATGTCAAGAGGTAGCGCGTTCCAGAGTTTTATCGCTGTAACAGCGAACGAATCAGAGATGAAATGGGTTTATATTCAAAATTAAAAACAATCCTGCTCTGTATGCAAAAATAAAACGTGGTGCACTACGGGAGTGCCGGCAGGAGTGAAAACTAAAAAAACGCGGCAGCTAAAATAATAATAATATAATATTAGCAGGATAAACCGCTAACTACACACACGAACCTCACAATGTTAACCAAATAATTGTCAAAATAGTTTTTTATTACATCGTGTACCATTATTAAGTATTAAATTAATAAAGACAATTATTACGTATGAATTGAATATACTAAACACAGCGACAAAACACAACGAAGAGCAGCTGACTGTATCTTTCTCGCTCGGGTACCAAGTTCACCCGATCAAGCCTTTCACCTCAGAGCGTGACGGATCAGCCTAACTTACTACCTCCAGAAAAATATGTGTGCGATGCGCCAAAAGAGGTTTTCACTTCAAAAATGGTTTTTGAAGAAACAGGAAAGAAATGGGACATTAAGTTACTGACCCTTAATGGAACTTCTGCGTATTCGGTAAGGAACATATGCAACTGGGAGACGCAGATACGCAGATCGCCATCCGTGAACTCGTACGGGATGTTGAATCCCAGGGGGCCAAACTTGCGTCGCTCCAAGACCACGCCGTGGAACAGGCAAAGGGAGAAGAGCAACCACTGTCAAGCAAGGAACCCATTATACGGCCTCTCTGATAAATAAATATCCTTGGACATTTCACACAACGCCATCTCGTCCCAAGCTAAGCAACTTAATGCTTGTGTTATGGTAACGAGATGGATGATAAACTACTTATATACATTTTTTTTTGTAAATACATACATATTATATATAGAAATGACTCCCAGACTCCGAGCCAGTGCCTCTGGTTTACACAAAGACACTTGCCCGACCCCGGAATCGAACCCGGGACCCGTTGATCCAAAGGCGGCACATCTAACCACTAGACCAACGAGGCGGTTCCGTCGTGGTGACACTCTGATAAGAGGTGTGGAGTTCCATCTCCAGCCAGGCAGTTCCAGCAAGCGGGTGGAGATCCACTATTAAACGTACACTTATAAAATGCCAGGCACCTAATTTGTAGTAGGCCTCCCACACGGTGGACCGGCCTTCGTGGAAATCCTTGTGGGAGGCACAGCAGTGGACGTCTTTTGGCTGAAATGAGAACTAATTGGTGGTGACGCATTTAGAATACATAGTGTCACAACCCCATTCCATCCTGACGGTATCTATCGTAATAACTGATACAAGGATATAATAAGCCCGAAAAACTAGAGAAGGAAAATTTTATATAAAATTTATTTTTAAATTTTTTTTGAGTGGAGGAAACCTTTTACATGTCTCCAGTCGAGGGACGGGGCTGGGGTATGTGGGAATCCCGACCGCGACAAGATGGTGAATTGCGGTCGATATACCCACTAAAACCTAACCACTGTTTATCCGGACTCGAGCCAATTCATCTGCGGGAAAGCTTCTATTCTTCTCACTAGATGATGGCTGGGCGAGGGGAGGTCAGAACTCGACCCTCGGTGACACAGTAGACTATTTACACTACATGTATTAAGAGAAGACCCGACTTAACACATTTAAGGCCTGAGTAGTTCTAGTTATAGTACCTTAAAGTTCGGGACTTTGCTGTCAGAAGAATTGAAGTAATCGGCGAAATCCGGCACTTGATTGATGTAGGCTTTCAGCAAGTTCGCCTTTATACCTCTAGGAGGTTCCACCGTCATCTTATATCCTGAAAATCAGTCTATTATTTTGGCTCAAACCTACTTTTAAGAACACAAAAGAAATTTTAAATTGGGTTAGATATTTATATCCACGTGGTGACAGATTTAGAATACAACATGTCACCAACCCAACAACATCCTGAGGGTGTCGTAAGAGGCCACTAAAGAAACACAAACAACCACAGGAGAAGGAACACTTGATACAAACTCTGAGCCCGCCGGTTTCGCCAGCGTGGTACAGGGTAATTGCCTTCCATTAATTTAGAGGAGGCCCGAATCCGTAGTGGCTCAATTAAGGGGTGGAAATGATGATGATAATGACGAGGATGATGACAAATATATACAAATTTCTGCCCAAGATGGAATGAATAGTTCTCCATTATCACTACATAGTATAAAACAAAGTCGCATACTTCTGTCCGTCCCTATGTATGCACAAATCTTTAAAACTACGCAACGGATTTCGAAGCGGTTTTTTTTAATAGATAGAGTGATTCAAGGGGAAGGTTTATATGTATAACCCACCCCCGCTTTGCACGGGCGAAGCCGGGGCGGGCCACTAGTGTCTTATAAATAGGTCAAGAACTACATTCAGTTCGCTCTCAGTCAGTCACTCAGCAAGTGTCTTTGTGTAAGCCAGCGATGTTTGCTTGTGTTAATCAATTAGATTTTTGTATTCAAAACCTCCCGCGATACAAGCATCTTAAAATACAGACTCGTAAAAACATTGTGCAAAATAATTGACATGGATGTCTATATGCCTTTAAGTCTTGGCGGCCAACACTGCACTTACCATTCTGCAGAAGTGCCACGGGGAAGAATGGCGAGGGTGTGGAAGTGAGCCAAAGCCTAAAGTCCTTGTGCACCAGCTCTGGCTGAATGTGTTCCACATTCAGCTCCAGTACCGGCATCCACGACGGGGATAAGTGGCAGTTCTGCAACAGTCAATTGAGTTCTGTCGTGTTAGTTCCAGGGCAGCAGATTTTTTTTCAAATATCTCGTTTGCTTGTTCGCAGACCAAATTCAGAGACATTTTAAGCATATTTAAAATTAGTACATTGAGAGATAAAACGTGGACACGCTGGGAAAAACGTATGTTGTATAAGTCAACAAAACCCAGCAGCTTGGTGTTACGATCGGATGTTCCACCCGGCTAGCTACCACCCTCACATCTAAATCCGGCGCCAAGCAATTTTCTGTGTTCCATCGTGTGTATGTGAGGTCCGGTGCCCGACAGGGCACTTCCTAAAATTGCCTGCCCTATCTTATACCCTGGCGTTGCTTTCCATCACGTAAGCCTAGTCAAAGGCATTCAAGTAATTGGTAAAAAAAAACAATAGACTCACGATCTATATATCATCTTGTCATACCTGGAAAAACACCCAGTTTCCAAAATCGCAGCCAATCCTCATCATATTCTCAGCTAAGGGTCCTTGTCCTTGGCCTAAGGAAATGCTCTCAAACCGTTTACCCATCTTCATCTTATCCGCAAACTTCATGAGATCTGAAAAGGCACGTTTTGAACCCCATGGTCAGGTACGTCTGCAGCGCGATCCATAAAATTAGATGCATAATAATTACGAGAAACTTTTCTACCTAATTATTGAAGTGCCAAATTTCGTTGGTCTACAATTTACTAGTGCGCATACTAATGGCATAATTTCCCTCCAACTTATCGGAAGTCGCGTAATTTGAAAAACTAGTACACATGTGTATAATTCATATTTTTTATAAAAGAGGGAGGACCTGGGTTCCCTGATAGGAAGTTTTATTAAAGTTGCCGGCTTTTTTAACAAAATAAGGAACGCATGTGTTAAAAAGAGCTCGATTGGGCCAACTTGATTAAATGAATTTATTGATTAATTAATACACGCCAACAACATACATATTATGTCATTACATTTGATTAATTACATAGGTTTAAGCTTGTTATGCATGTAAGTTATAGGCATGCACAGCATTGGAAAATCTTGGCAACACATAAAAGTTTACACAGATTAAAAAAAAAAACAGGAAAATGTCGCGAGTATTAACTGCCGTTTTCCTTAAGGACGACGTGCTTACCCAGTCGGGTACCTCTGGTTCGACCGCTACTGACATAATTGCCTCTACAAGTATACCTGCAGCAGGATCAGTGCCAGTTGACAACACGAAGATGATGGGCGCTAAGGGATCAGACTCTGCATACAAAGCCGCCAGGTCCGCCGGTTGAGGCTCCACAAACCGACCGCCCAATCCTACCACCACGTAGTCCTGGACAAATTACCATGAACTGATTAATTTATACTCCCACATAGGTTCCCTGTGGTTAGGAGCGTCGGTCCCGGCTGCCGTTATACCATCTACTACTTCTACTACTACTTAGCTCATAAATGACCCACTGTTGAGTCAGGCCTCCTCCCATATAAGAGAGGGTAATTAGCTGTCTGTGCCACGCTGGCCAGACGGGTTGGCACAGGGTTTAATTTCAAGTATTCCTTCTCTTGCGGCTAGGTTATCGGCCTTGTTATTTTTTCCTTCTGTCGGCTCTTACGACACCCTCAGAACGCAATGGGATGGTGACACTATGTATTCTAAATTCGTCACCACATTAATCAAACATAGAAGTACACTGAAAACTCCACTCTTCCTATTATAACTTGAATACCACCGAAACAAGCGGCAGTTATGTAAATCCCCTGACTGCACACGAGTGAAATTCCCGGAAAACTATTATGAACGAACTGTCCTTTACTGCTAGCATTATGATCGGCGGCACGTATCACCACCAGGGTAACAAATGTCCATAAGCAACGACAACTCTGACGTGAGCTGCATGCGCCTCTCGGAAGCGCCGTCCTATTGCCATCGCTCGTGCGATGTCGCGATGCGATTTTATCGTGCGATGAAAACGAACGCGCGATGAGAAAACATTTGTCCTATTACGGTCGTACGATTTTTAATATTAATATTGTAAGTTTTATCAATCAATAATAATAATAGAATAGAATAGAATAGAATACTCTTTATTGTACACCAATATCAGAAAAGGTTAACATGGCATCAGAGAAATACAACTAATAAATGTACAATGGGCGGTCTTATCGCACAGGGCGATTTCTTCCAGACAACCTTTGGATGGATAGGAGTTGTGAACTTGAAAACGGCAGGTAGGGTGTGCAATAATTTATACAATATGACAAATACATGTAGTACATGAAAAAATAAATACATATATAACCTTACTCTAATACATATTATATAACTTTTAAATACTATAAATCCTATGTAACTTTAATAAATTGATACTATACATATATATACAAAAATATCATATTTAAATTATTAGAAAAAATAACAAATAAAGATAACATTATAACTGCAAGTAATGTTCCTTAACTAGCTTATTGAAAGTTTCTAAGGACTGTGCACATCTTATTGTTATGGGTAACGCATTCCATAAACGTATTGCAGTAATCGTGAACGACTTGTCCATGAACGTAGATGTATGTTCTGGGAAATGCAGCTTAAGGTTTTCCGATGATCTTAGGGACCTCAAATGTGTGTCACAAAGGAACTCAAAACGTTCTTTAAGATAAAAGGGAGAAATGGGATTAAATAAAATGTTGTACAACAACGAGACAATATGAGCATTCCGGCGACGACGAATTGGCAACCACTTGAGCTTTACGCGGAAGGAGGAAACGTGGTCATATTTGCGAAGTCCAAATATGAACCTTATGCAAAGATTTTGGAGACGCTCAAGTTTATTTAGTTGCTCTTCAGTTAGATCAAGATAGCTGACATCGGCATAGTCGAGTATTGGTAAAAGGAGCGTTTGTGCGAGCACAATTTTAGTGGTAATTGGGAGAAAGTTACGAAGACGCCTGAGAGATCCCGCTGCCGCGAATAGTTTGCGACTTAGAGTTTTGAGCTGTGGGGCCCATGATAACGTATTGTCAAATATAACACCCAGATTCTTGACGTTACTAGAGAATGGTATAATCGTACCATCGTAGCAAACTTGGGGAAGTTGTAACGTATCTACCCTGGCAAACATACGAGGGCTGCCAATTATGATGGCTTGCGACTTAGCTGGGTTTATTTTGAGGCCATATGCGTGACTCCAGTCTCCTATTCTGGCTAAGTCATCATTTAAATTCTCGATAATATCTGGCAACATAGTGAGTGGACCCTGAGAGTAAATTTGAAGATCGTCTGCATAAAGATGGTAAGAAGAAGAAAGATTATTTGAAATAGTATTTATAAAAATAGCGAATAGTAACGGGGATAAAACGCCACCCTGCGGCACGCCAGCAATTAAATTTGACCATGTTGAATATGAGTTATCAATACGGACTCTTTGCCGACGGCCAGACAGGTAAGACTGAAACCAATCAATCGCCATTGGAGATATGTTAAGGGCACCCAGGACTGCCAGGAGAATGTCAAAATCTACAGTATTAAAAGCATTGCTGAAATCAAGTAATAAAAGTACTGTGAGTTTGCCACACTCCATGGCACCCCTGATGTCATCCGTAATTTTGACTAGGGCAGTAACGGTACTATGTCCGGGACGGAACCCAGATTGCATGGGATTAAGAAGATTGTTTGTACAGATAAAGGAATTGAGTTGGATATGGATAAGACGTTCCAGGACTTTTGACAGGAAGGGGAGGATGGATATGGGACGGTAGTCAGAGAAGGAACTGGGATTTTTATTCTTAGGCAAAGGAGTAACTTGAGCTTCTTTCCACGCGGACGGGAAAGAGCTACTGGATAAGGAATAATTAAGTATGTGACAAATAATTGGTAGGAGTTCATCAAGGATTGGAATTATCATATTACGGCTGACATTGTCGCTACCGACCGCGTGGGAAGATATTGACAGTATGCTTTTCTTAACATCACAACTGGTAAATTGATTAAAAACAAGTGGTTGATGATTAGGAGTTGGAAGAGATGAAAGATGCGCTAAAGTTTGAGCTTTTGCTGACGCATAGCTCGAAGAAGAAGAAAAGTGCTGATTAACCCTTAAATTGGCAGACTTACTTTTTTGAATATTAACATAATATTCATAGCACTTAACCCTAACGACCAAAGGTGTCTAGAAAAAATACAAAAAAAAATAATCATGAAGGTAGTTTAAAAAAATCACATGTACCTTGTGGGATACATTGCCAAGAGAATTGATAAGTATATTACGCTAACAATGTATCTCTATAGATACATTGCCAAATTATCTATGACTTGAATAAATAATAATGTTTATGAAAATAAATACGAAAACCACGTTAATAATTAGTAGTTTAGTACAATTTATTTAATGACAAAAATAGAACTAAGATGTAAAACAAAAGTATTAAATCTGATTAATTTTATTAATTCACATTATGGAAATTGAAAAAACAGTTTCTATCCGGTAAATGGCATAGCCTGATGCCACATTTGAGGCATATGACTGTTGTCTGGCCTTTGCTGCATAGTTTGCATCGTCCTTTGGACCCAAGTGTCGGGAAATGAAATGAATACCCATCATATTTCATAGAATTTCAATTGCTTTCTTTGTATAGGTGCAATATGCGTCTTACAGCAAGCCTTGGCTGTTTTGAGCGTGTATTTATATTTGATGGCGATGGTGAGGCTGCTACTATTGCTGGCGATGACTCTGGTGTTTCAGGCACTATTCGGTTAAATCTAGGCCTTTTGTTTCGACTAACATTTACAATGGCAGTTGGTGAAGTAGGTATAACCGAGCGAAGAGAATCTTGAGCTGAAGAATCCAAGGAAAGATTTTCAGAAGCTGGTGTCATTGATACTGAAGGGCAGGAAGCAGCAATTTGGGGCACGATTAGGTTGTTTTCGTCGTTAGAAAATATGTGAAGATTTTCTTTTCTCTCTGAAGACCATATTAATAAGGAAGCGAAGGAGCAGATGAAGATTCAGAACAATCACGATTTTGAAAATTAATATTCTCAAATTCACTATTAGAACCCGAGCTTTCTTCATCATTTGATTATTGTCTGTGTTTTGGCACCAATGTGAGTATGTTGCTAGCTCTTGAAAGCATATAGACCTACAACCAATATAAAATAAGCCAAACATGCATAGGCACATGAGCAGTTAATCAGCTTGGCAGTGTGAACATACAGATACAAGACGATTGTGTAAAAGTTGTTGGTAAAGCTGGCATTGTGTACCATGAGATACATATCAAATATATACAAAATTGTTAGTTCCTTGGCAATGTGCACGAGGAGATACATTCATTAAAAAAGTCAAATAAAGCATCAGCCAGACAATTAAAAAATGTCCAAAGTAATTAATTTAATGCTAAATATATTTTTAATTAATAATTTTATGCACCCATCCAGTAAATATGTAAAAACAAAATTATTATCAGAAATTACCTTACCTTCTTGCTTGGCACCATGTCGGAACTTGAACTAAAGTGAAGTTTGACAGCCTATCAGTCTGACCAACACAAGAAAGTAAAGTTGCGTTCAAAATTAAAGAAATGGCCTAAACATTCATATAAAAATATCCAGCTTTTACTAAAAAATAATGGCAGTAGATTTTTTTAATTCTAATGTATCTCTACAGATACACTAACAAGAAAAGGGTTAAGCGAATTTATATCTATTTTCGTAGGAAGTTTATCTTGACTTTTTCCAACTCCTAGAGATCTAAGAAATTTCCAGACTTTAGCCGGATCGTCATTTTCGACGGATTTATGAATACTGTGGCGTTGGGCGTTTCTACACATCTTGTTGCAGCGATTTCGTATGCAGATGTATTTCTCCCGATTGTAGTCAGTTGGCCGACACTTGAATCTGGTCTTAGCTACTGCCTTCTGATGAATTAACTTTTTGATATCGGCATTTAGCCACGGTGCCGGACGGTGTTTCAATTTTATGGCCCGAACAGGAGCATGAATGTCATACAACTCAATTAATCTAGACGCAAAAATGTCAACCTTAATATCGATGGAAGCAGAATCTAAGACACCGCTCCAATCGATACCACTAGCTGCTTCTCGAAGATTGTCAAGGTTCATACCACTAAAATTGCGCTGCAGAAGAATTTTTGACTTCGACTTAGGTGGACGAATCTTATAAGAAAGGAAGATAAGGTCGTGATATGAGAACATGTCTGCCGAGCATTGTCCATACTTGGCGACATGATCACGAGAAGAAATGAAAATCAAATCAAGAAGTGACGGTGTAGTATTAGGAAAGTGGTGTGTTGAATTTAAGGGCAGAACGAAAAGATTAGTCGATTCAACAATCGATAAGAGAGAAGTAGAACGAGAATCATTTTTTAGGAGGCAGGTATTAAAGTCACCCATAATAATTGTATGACTGTAAGCAGGAATAATGTTTTCAAGAAGTTTTTCAAAAGAAGAAAAGAAATTAATACGAAGAGAGGGACAGTAATATACTCCTAATAAAACTTTTGTATTGCACAACTCCACTTCAATGAAGAGGTGCTCACCAGCGTTTGTGGACGGCGGCTGTGGCGATGTATCAATAGTACAAAATTTTATATAATCGCGAAGATAAATGGCAACTCCACCACCACCGCCATGCACACGATCGTTGCGTATAAGATTAAAACCTGGTAAACAATAAGAGGTAGACGGGAGGCAAGGTTTAAGCCATGACTCGGAGATGAGAATAGCATGGATGTTCTCACATTCGAAGTTGGCCAGCATATCTGGGAAATGTGCCGGAATACTTTGGGCATTAATGTGGACAACATTGAAATCCCTAGGAACATCAGCAAAATGAGAAATTAAAACCTCACTCAGGGATGGGACGTTTGTAAAGCTAGAATCACTTGCAGTTACAAAACTCTCGTTATCACTAACATCAGAACAATATGACATGATAAATTATAAATATATATATATATGTCGTGGATAACGATATCGTTTTATTAAGTTTCTCAATTGATTGTTGACACAGTAGTGCGGCAAACGCGGTGACGTCAGTTGTTTTGCAATGGCGGCACGTGGACAGAGTCGTAATGGAAAGTGAGGTTGGCTCGATCAGTCAGTCGACGTTGGGACACGGACCGAGACACTTCTCCGTTGCGAACCTGTCGGTTTGTCTATCTAAGTGTGTTAACTGAACATTGTTATTGATACTGTGGTTAATATTGTTAATTATAAAGTTACAAGTAATAAACCTCGTACCAAGTCGGGATGATGACGACTCTGTCGCTCAGACCGTCGCTATCTCCGACATCAGAAGTGGGATGTAACTCATTCAGCCCACGTGGAGAAAACAGTGTAGTGGTAATGTGTGTGCTTCTGTACGCGATGGAAATAACCGATAATGGCGATTCATTGTCACTATAAAGGAGACATTAAGCTACATGAAGATTGTTCTAAACTGAAGATCACAAGCTGCAGTCATAGTGCGGCGATTAACTAAGTGGGGATCACTTGCTTTCATTGTGATGGACAAGGACACTATGGGTCTAACTGCCCTGAGCGGAGCAGCAGGAAGGCGAGCAACAGTACTGCGGTCAGCCAGGTCAAAGAATAGTGAGTGGATCTGTAGTAAGCGCACCAGCTGCAATTTTACGTCACTCCGGTGAGCAGTTTCCATTTTATTACTCGGGTATATTGTATGGTATACGACTTTACGATAGTGTGGCTTTGACCGGTGTAAGAAAATATTATTTGAAATTCTTTTACATGTTTACCTGTTAATTACTTGCGATACGAAGTTTAGATTGCTGTGCTTGTTTAGCTTGACAGTTCATCGGTCTAGCGTCATATTTTCGGCAGGTTATATCAGTTTTCCAAGATTATGGCACCATTATATGCCTTGATTTGCATCGGTGAGGTAGATTGAGAGCATAAACATAAGGCGATAGGACAGCAGATCCAGACTTCAGGCGATCGAAGTTTCAGTCGGCAACGGTGAAATTTCACAACTGCGGTAAAATAGGTCACCGACCGTCCGATTGCCGTTCCAAAGGCGAGGTGAAAGGCAAGGCAGCCAGTGCTGTCACTTCGGCGTCAAGCTCTGCGGGACCGAGGCCGCGGTCGGACTTAATCTGTTTCAGGTGCGGCACCACCGGACATTTGGCAACGAAGTGTCCACGTGGCAACAGCGGAGGAGCTGGCGCGGCAGTAGGCGCAAGCAGTTCGGAGCAGCGCCTGCAGCAGCGGCGAGTAACGAGAGGCATGTGGAAGTTTGCTAAGTTCACCGTTGCAATGCATTGGAAGCTCCGCGCTTCGTGTAACGCTGTTATAGTGCATTGGAAGCTCCGCGCTTCGTGTAACGCTGTTATAGTGCATTGGAAGCTCCGCGCTTCGTGTAACGCTGTTATAATGCATTGGAAGCTCCGCGCTTCGTGTAACGCTGTTATAGTGCATTGGAAGCTCCGCGCTTCGTGTAACGCTGTTATAATGCATTGGAAGCTCCGCGCTTCGTGTAACGCTGTTATAGTGCATTGGAAGCTCCGCGCTTCGTGTAACGCTGTTATAGTGCATTGGAAGCTCCGCGCTTCGTGTAACGCTGTTATAATGCATTGGAAGCTCCGCGCTTCGTGTAACGCTGTTATAGTGCATTGGAAGCTCCGCGCTTCGTGTAACGCTGTTAAAGTGCATTGGAAGCTCCGCGCTTCGTGTAACACTGCTATAGTGTATTGGAAGCTCCGCGCTTCACGTAGCTCCGTTGCTGTACGTCGGAACTCCGTGTTTTGTGTAGCCCGTACTGTTACGTCGGGAGCTACGCGCTTCGCGTACAGTTGACCATTGAAAGCTTGGCGCTTTGTGACTCGGGGCACCCCGATAACCGTACGAGTTTTTCCTTTTATTACGTTTCACACACAACGACAATGAAAGACGCGCGAGAACGCGCTGACTGTCAGGATGGTCGTGTGGCGTATTGAGTTAACGTTTTAGTACTACTAGCGCCATCTATGCCGCCTCCGTGGCATTACTCGCGGATGGCGCTGCGCATAGATTTTGAAGAGCTGTGACGTATCGAACGAAGGAACGAGTAAATGGATGGTTTCGCTCGCGAATGAAGTGAGTCAGTGGTTCGGTCATCGCAGGAGTGGATGAATGTTCTATTCATTCTGCCCTGGAACACCGACAGCACCGCACGTGTGCATCTTAGGTGGGCCTTGGTGCAGGCCTTTGATTTTCAAATCAGTTATCGTGAGGGACGTCGTATGGCTCGAGCTCGTAAGATCATCTGTTACCACTCGACATTTCCAACATGCGCTCAGGTGTCCTACATCGCAAGGTACAGAGAAATAATCGGACCCGGTGTCTTCCAATTGTTCCCCGGGCCTTCCGCTGGTCAGTAATTAACCACGTGCACGAATCACGTATGCACCTTGAATTTAAGAAGACTCTTGAAAGGGTTGATCACTATTGGTTCGAGCACATGGCTAAGTGCGTTCGGGACTTCATCCAATTCCTAACATAAGTATCCCGTGGCATACTGTGCACGTTGACTTAACTGGCAAATTAAGTGGAAAAAGCGATTGCAAGGAGTACGTCATAGTTTTAATTGATGCGGTCACAAAATTTGTTCCCTTATATCATACCCTGAGAATAGATTTGGCTAGAACAATTAAATCCCTTAAATCAAGCGTCTTTAGTTGGAGCTCCAGTTAGTTATTGCAGATCTGGGACGATGCTTTGCCAACAAAGAATTCAAAGTTTTTTTGTCAGTTTCACGGTGTTTCTTTACGTTTGATAGCTAGTCAAGTCGCGCTAATTGCCAAGTAGAAAGAACAATGAGCGCGTTAAAAAGTATGCTGACCGCGGTAGAAGCGTCTGATAGGTCCCGGCATGAAGCGTTAGAAGACGTGCAATTAGTTTTGAATTCCTCTGTCCACCGTGTAATACAAGCGAGTCCACTCGAGTTTCTGATAGGACGTTTAGCTAGACCATTTAACCTATTAACTTTGAATGATTCCGGACCGGCAGTAGACATTAGTAAGACAAGAGAGCAAGCGGCCACGTACATAGAAAAGAGTGCCAGTTACGAAAAAGTAAAATTTGATAAAACTACAAGTTAAAGTGGTAAAGTTTGATGTTGGTAATTTAGTTTAAATTCAGAACGAAGAGAAACCCAACTAAATTAGACACGAAATACAAGGGACCTTTAAAAAAAAAAATGTGGAGTTACTTGATGGTGATCGTTATTTGCTGAAATCTTTGACCGGTAATAGAACATAAAAATACGCTCACGACTGTATAAGGAGGATTCCTCTAAGCAGTGTGTCCGTTGAGTTAAATTTGTCTGATGAAGATGGTGAGGAGGATGCCTCCAACAGTAAATAAGAACACATACCTTGGCTAGGTCGCACTACACGCACTAGTCTGTAGTCGTAACTGCAACTCTCAGAGTTGTACAGAGCGCGATGGGCAGCTAGTGGTGTGGCGGGGACCCGGGTTTCGAGAGAGACTATTTTTATGGTCCTGTGTGGCCTGGGAGTCGTGGACTCCAGTTAAAGTGTTGGTCGTATCGCTTGGAGCGATGTCGATATGGGTGACACGTGAATTGTCACTAGCTGCTGGGACAGCTGGGCCATGTGTTGTGTACTTATTGTCTTAAACTTACTGTTTTAAAGTATCAGTATTGAGATTTAAAGATTATGGGCTTAGAGGAACCTTTCGTGTTAAAGTTGTTGAAATTATTTGTATGCTAACGTGATCTCTGTTAACTTTATTCGTAAGATACGATTACGGACCATTACCATCAGGTTGGCCGAACGTGAAAATGTGCCTCAGTTGGTTATTTTGTTACAAGTACACACGAGGACGTGTGCTTCGTCAGAATGGCCGTGTCGTGGATAACGATATCGTTTTATTAAGTTTCTCAATTGATTGTTGACACAGTAGTGCGGCAAACGCGGTGACGTCAGTTGTTTTGCAATGGCGGCACGTGGACAGAGTCGTAATGGAAAGTGAGGTTGGCTCGATCAGTCAGTCGACGTTGGGACACGGACCGAGACACTTCTCCGTTGCGAACCTGTCGGTTTGTCTATCTAAGTGTGTTAACTGAACATTGTTATTGATACTGTGGTTAATATTGTTAATTATAAAGTTACAAGTAATAAACCTCGTACCAAGTCGGGATGATGACGACTCTGTCGCTCAGACCGTCGCTATCTCCGACATATATATAACAATATAAAATGTACGTATATAAAATACGAGTATATATAGTAATATTTAATATAACTAAATTGTGAACTGCTAATTACTTGCGTTCCTAATTTCTATCCACCCGCCAGTTCCTAAGAATTTGTATGGAAATAATTTAAAAACCAAAATAAAACATCATTGCCAGGTTGCGCTTACTCATTCTCAGAGACGTCAAAATAAAACAGTTAGCGATACGGAACGCAACCAAATGACACTTGACATCATTGTAACATTATGACATTGACATAATGTCATTTGTTGTAAATAATCGTACGTATGTAAGTAAACAAAACCACAATACAATTAAAAACAATATGCGGACAATACAGTGATATTTCATGAAAATAAAAGGATAAAAAGTGTAAAAACAAATGGAGAAACATTAAATTAAATTAAATTGACAGTGATCTCAAAATTGTAAGGTAGACAAATAACCAATAACCGGGAGGTAAACCAAATAACATAAACATTGGAGTCGCTGGATCCGTTATTTTTTAGCAGTGACATTCCTCCTCGGCCTCGTATGCAGTGCAACTGAATCGCTCTGATCCGGTTTATGGGACGCACTTGTTGGGATTTTATTAACATCGTCGATGGTCTCAACACGATGCCGCTTGCCAGAATTGTCTAAGACGTAAACCTGACCACCCTGAGTCCAAGACTGGGTTATTGGGAACTTCTGACGTGCCACCATGAAGGCTGCATGACGAGTTTTAGTGAGGAATTCGGAAATAGTAACTCCCGAACCCTTCAGTTTTTTCTTAATGGACCAAACCTTATCCCGGACCCCGGCCGACTCAAACTTGCAGAGGATTGGTCGAGGCTTCAATGTGCTACTCTGACGTCCCATCCTATGGCAGCGCCTGATGTCCTTATCGGTGAATCCTCCAATGCCTAGCTGGGAGCGTACAACCCTGACAACGACCTGTGCCACATCCTCTTTCTCTGACTCGCTGATTCCGTGTACTAGAAGAATCTTTCTACGGCTTCTCATCTCCAGCCGATCTATGTTGCGTGCCAGTATGTCAACCTGTTTTTGAAGGATGGTAATAGTATGGACAAAGTTGGCTTTGTAGTTAGCGAAGTCAGCCACCAAGGCAGAAACATCTTGGGTCCCGGTATCAGATGCCCTCTTCAGCTCCGCCTCCACACTGGCACATTTCTTGAAAAACTCCTCACGAAGACTAGATACAGACTCTTGCACTGTAACTGCCATTGTTTAAAATTGAAGATAGCTGTGTATATTGTGTAGTGGTTAAGAAAATTTACACTGAACTGGCAGGGTGGTTCAATAGTGATTACTTTTTAAGCATAATATCACTTAATTATGTAAGTTAAATATATTTAAATTAAATTTAATTAGCAGACAAAAAACTTTTACTTTAACTGTTTCAACTACCCACACAGAAAATATTAATAATGTAAGTTTTATTAAAATATTATATTCTTCTTATTTACTACTCTTTGTCATTTTTAAGCCTGTTTTTATAGTCTTCACTCCATTTAATTTTATTCCAAAGAATGGGATCAGCACGCCTTTTATTAATTAAGTTCTCTTCAAATATCATCTTACCAATCCATGGAATCGAACCATATGACATTTAGTAGATATCAGAATATTTGAACACACGGTCGTCCGATCAATACCATGCGTTTAAACAATTTGGTCGCATGATCGCACGACCTTCAATGGGACATTCAGTAGAAATCAGTATGTTTGCCCGCACGGTCACACGATCATTTTCTGTCGGGCGGACGCATCATCGCGCGAGCGATGGCAATAGGACGGCGCCTGGTGGTAGGTATAAAAGAAAAGAATATAGGATGGAAAGTTTACCTGCAGCGCTGGGATGACCTTGTCAGGCCTCAAGCATTTGAGGACTAAAAGTTTCTGGAACATGTCCAATTGGGTATCCATAGGCTTCGGATAAGGCAACCTATGGACGAAGAAAAAATAAGAGTCTGAGCAAGTGTTTAAAATGGGCTTGGATTTGCCACTTGTGAGAGGGGTGATATTCAAAGAAGAAAATTATTTGTTCATAAAATGTTGTGAGTGCCATGGGGTTGAGACTATTGTATTATATACAGCATTTTAATTAGCCTCTACTTCTAGTACCGTGATGACTTCCAATAGAAAGGATAGAAGAGAAATACCTCTTACAATGGTTCCAGGTAGTGGAATGAAGACTGAAAGAAGAAGTTAATCGGATCTGATATAGAAAGATTTACTTGTGCGGATTGTAGCCATCGTAGAACGTCTTGAAAAACTTGAGCTGGTTGGGAAACTCCTCGACAAACGCTTTCATGGTAGGCACGCTGGCCAGTTGCTGCAGCTCCAGCCACATCCTCTCGGATATCCATTTAGGTTCAGGATTAGGTTGCTCCTAAGATTTAAAAAAGACATGACTACGTTATGGCAAAAGAACCTCGTTATTCTCCTTGGAAAATGTAAGTTCTTACATCTTGACATTGATGTTGAGCCACCTGACACCAGTCCGGACTTAGAGGTGCCACCTCGGTGAGGGATAGAGACCTACTAAAACCAAATGCTCATCCCGAGTCTACGGGTGTCAGCCGTCATAGGAGAAGTATGCTCCGTGACCATAGTAAAACGACATCTTAGAAAGCAAGCCAGCGCTGTATTACTAATAGGTTATATATCAAAACCAAACTACATTTAACCAGCTCAAAAAAGACCGGTGGTAGCACTTCTTTTTGTAGCTAAACAGTTAGGAAGACTTTATTTATTTTTATACCAATAGTGTGGCGGTCAAGATTGTAGAAGATGAGAAGACGTTTTTGTAGTAGCATACAATCATTTGAACTACAAGGGAAAGTTCATGCATGTCTTCAACCAATCACGTGGCTTACACCTTCCTTCTCCCCCAATCACCGTTATGAGATCCAAAATTCGACTATTGCGCAAGTTCCAGATGTTTCCAGATGTTTATTAACTACTACACCATCGTCTATAGACGTTTGGCACTAAGCCTGGAAAACTGAAATCATAATGCTACCAGCAGAAGGAAACCCTCCTCTGATAGAGCTCTGGTGATCTTACTTATACGCAAAAACACCAGACTACCTAAGGATCAGGATTATTTGGTTACGATATTCCATAAGGTTAAAGTTCCTCCCGAGTCGCGCAGCTTCATTGAGCGGGCGGTCTTACTGTCAATATAGCAATAGGTGGACATTATAAGCATATGTACTAATGTAGTATCGCCGGGGACATTACAAACATCCCAGAACCAAAAGAAATATGATCGTCTTATCGATTTGCTTCGGTCCAAAAGTGAACCGGGAACATATGAACAACTGGCGGGATTTTCAGCCTCTAGAACATCAAAACTTGCCACAAGCCTGTATCCTATAACTTCCAAGAGCCACGACAATCAAGTAATCGAAGCTACACACCTCTTCGATCTTTCCGCCGTTGAGTAAGAAATTAAACTCTGTAATTCTAATTATGCCTTTGTCAATCAGTATCCGGGCACACAAGAGGAACGCAAACAATAGCTTGTGCCTTTCAAAGAGGCTACGGCACACGTTCTGGTACAGCAGGAACGTGAAATGCTCGATAATAATCTCCACCCTTTCGATTATATCCTCTGGAACATAAATGGATAAGGATGAAATGGATAAGCTTAAATTTCAACTGCCCATATGCTAGACGAGCCTAGCACGAGCGGAGCGCAAGCCGAGCTCGCTCGCAGTGTCAAGCCAATGTGGACGTGCAACGAGCCTACAACAATGACTCTTCTCGAACATGCGAGCGTTACGCAAATCAATTTGTGTTCGTCAAAAGGCGGAAGATTGTCAAGCGAACGTTCGAAGCTCGCTCGTTCGAGGCTCGTAAACCGGTCCGAACTTCAAGAATTTCAGCTCCGCTCGTGCTTGGCCCTTAAATTGCTGAGTCGGGCCTCCTCCAGGTACATAGGTAATTAGCTTACTGTGCCACGATGACCAGTCGGATTGGCACAGGGTTTAGTATCAAGTTTTCCTTCTCATGCGGCTAGGATTTCGGCCATGTCATTTCCTATTGTCGCCTCTTACGACACCCCTAGAGAAATGGGGTGGTGACAAAATGTATTCGAAATCCGTCACCACACGGAGAGTTGCTAACTGTTTGCCTATTGTTAAAAAGGAATTTCACAATAATGAGTTCATATTGTGATCAGTGACTTTTGTAAGCGCATGGGATAGTATTTCGGTGTTACTTAGAAATACGTCTTTTAGGGAAGGTTATTGGAACGAAGTTCCTTATTTAATTACTTTTATCGGTAAATCATGCAACATCTATAAGACGTGATGGTGACGTTATTTCCACATGAACATAATCAGCATTTAACATCTTAAAATTACTAACCATTTGGTTCGGTCTCCGCCATCGCCCTAATGAACAACTTCACAAACCACTCCAACGAGTACTGGTACATAGGATCTACATTGGCCATATCTGATAGACAGAAGAACAGGATCTGGCCTCGATTGGCTACTGGCACGTATCCACCTCTAGCTTCATCTATCTCCAACGAAGTCTTTTCTATGTCGTCCACTTTAATCTGTACAATTGGAAAACCAGAATGCTATCGATCTCGATATGCCAAAACACAGTATTCTAGAATTGCGGGAATATAAATTAGGTTTTAGCACCCTTTCTTATTCATCATCATCCTTACTACTAACCAATTATCTGGAGTGGAAGCAATTTATGGAATCTCTCCATTTAAGCAAATTCTTTTTGCCTAAATTAATACCTTCTTCTTTCACCTGCTTTTCCTATCCATATTTTCTTCGATCCTGGCTTACTATGAATTTGGAGGCTATACAAAAGCAGGGTAAACAAAGAAAACCCAAAACATACTATAATCTCAGCAGATTTTATCTTGATAGCTTCCAGAGTCAAGATTAGGGGCAGGTCATCTACTGGAGATCCCTCGCTGTTGGACAGGCCGTAAAGAATGTCAGCCTGCATCTCAGCCAGTTGGGAAGCGAGCTGCGCACGAGACACGATCAACTGACCACGCAGCTCTTCCAAGTCTGGACGCTCTTGCGCGACTACTATGGACAACAGCTGTTCGGATAAACCACTGCAATGAAAAGAAGTCCGACTCAAAGGTGCTGCTAAAATAAATAAATCTAACGCTTTTTAGCATTACATATGGCTAGTTTAATCCTCTTTATATATATAAAATTGAAGGCGTGCCTCCCGATATTTCACTTTGTAGCCAAAACTACGCATCACAGACGAATAGTGATTGTCTGTGGCAATAGGTACAAGGCTCCCATCGTACGCTATGGTGGTTTCAAGTCAATAATTATAAGGGTGTAAAAGATATGGGGGTTGAAACATGTTAACTTTCAAAATGTGAGACTAACATTGGTCTAAAATGGTCTGGATTGTTCTAGAAATTCCTGGAATTATGTAGAATGTTCTAAAATGTATGCCTAGATGAACTTTATTGATTTAATGAGAATGTTCTAGAAAGATCTGGAATGTTCTAAAATCTACATTTAATAAATAATGACTCAACGAAGCGGGTATTCAGAGCTAGTCCAATATAAACTGCCTCGTTGGTCTAGTGGTTAGTTGTGCCGCCTTTGGATCAACGGGTCCCGGGTTCGATTCCGGGGTCGGGCAAGTGTCTTTGTCTAAACCAGAGGCACTGGCTCGGAGTCTGGGTGTCATTTCTATCTATAATATGTATGTATTTAAAAATCCATCTCGTTACCATAACACAAGCATTAAGTTGCTTAGCTTGGGACGAGATGGCGTTGTGTGAAATGTCTAAGGATATTTATTTAAACTTTAGTAGAGGATTGTACCTGGGTACCAGAGCAAAGTTGACTATTTGGACCTTGACAGACGTCTCCGGCGTGTACTTGGGGTTGGGTAGCTTGGTAGTCATATAGAGGCGGAAGCCAGCCATGTACGGGATCAGGGAATCACCAAGTTTAAGCACGAGTTGTCCGGCTTGGCGGAAATATTGGCGCTGATAGGAAGAAAAAACATAAAGATGGATGGTGGTTAAAAGAGTAGGAAACATTACTTACGACTATTTTTCCTTAAAGATGCATCATCTTTGTTCACTATCAATTTCAAAACTGTCGTCATAGTATTAAGTTCTCACAAACGTTGGAGTTCGTCTGCAATGAGTCGACAGGCTAGCTAGTTTCTGTCAGTATACCTGAAGCGTGCAGGCTCTTGTATGCCTAGAGCAATCAACATGTAGCCCATTATTGTCCCAGGTGTTACGTTACTTTAGTCCTGCAAATGGTGTAATATTTCTATACCTTCAATACTGGATCCAGCGCCGGGTCCAAATCCTGTCCAACATTCTCCAAGAGTAGCGGTTTACCGAACCTGAGCGCTGACTCAAAGTTCCTCAACAGATCTCTGTCGTTTGGTTTACATACAACCAGGCCTTCAATTTTGCCCTGAAAATTGAGTTACTTATTGCGTTTATTGTATCATAAAGTTCATTAAATCACTAATACAAATTTGCTGAGCCGGATCTCATCCAAATTCAAGAAGGAAAATTACTACATTGCCTCGTTGGCAACACAGGGTTTGTATCAAAGTGCCCCTTCTTCTATTGCTGAATGCTCTGCCTCATACGTTCCTGTATTCACCTCTTACGACACCCTCAGGATAGTGTGGTTTAGTAACAAATGTGTCTAAATCCATCGCCTAGAGAACACACGTTTAGTATCGAGCAAAAAATTCTGAATTATGAGCTGTAAATATAAAATGCAGTTTGCAGCTTTCCTGAAAAAACTGCCTACACCAAAAGCTTTAGAAGGGGATAATGCTGGGGTTTAGACAATACCAACGCACAATATGATTGAAAGATTGCATCTTCCAGACATTTACAGTAGTGGAATTTAAAAGTGGCCCAAACTTTTCCATTAACGCTACGTCTCAATGCTGTACAGTAAAAAGTAAAGTGGTAAAAAAACCGTCTCATACTTGAGTTTCTTTTTTTAACAGAACTTAGTACATCTTAGTGAAAGAAAGAAAGAAAGAAAGAAATATTTATTTGGGCAACGCACAGGAACCACAAAAACAAAACCAAATAATAATAATAAAAAAAACAAAAGAAAGAAAAAAAAACAAAAATAATAATAAAACAAATAAAACAAAAGAATCTTAAAATTAAATTATTATATACTATAGACCTGTGCGAGGCCAAAAAGGCTCCTATCTCAACATGATGCTGCGACAGATGCGGAACAAATACCGCAGCGCTGGTATTCTGATAGGGCCCACTGTGACGTCACGGTCACACCTACGGACACAAAATACAAATACACAAAATAATACCACAACCGGCGAAAGGGTGAGGATGCGTTTAGCTGAGGACAGGAGCCTTATGAACTAAAGCTAGCTGAAAGTGGTGATGGTCTGTCTGTTTATTTGAGAAATAATTCACCATGGCCCGTATCCACTTGTTGGCTTGCGTCTGGGGGTCGATGATAAGTGGCCAGCGGCGCGAGTTGGACATAAGCACGGCTGACTCCACAGACATTGGGTCTCGGGGCAGCCCGTACATCTGCCATGTCCTGGGCAACAATGTAGTAAATCACACTTTACAGAAATATATTTCATTTTGGGATAGATCCAAATATAAATTGACCCTAGAACAATAATGCACTGCTTCCGGAGACTAACGGCTTCATTAAGAATATTTCAGTAGTTCAACCTGTTCAGTCGCTATGTAGTAAGTTAAGCATTTTGAGTAATAGATATCACTAGCAGATACCAACGCTATTGTAGCAAATATCACCTATAACAAGAGGATTAATAGTCTAACTTTTTTTTCCAGTTTCAGTCATCACGTTTGGTAAAGCTTAAAAAATACATTCTGTATCTGTTCTGCTGATTAAATGTGTTTTCTTTCTTCTAACTTCAATAAATGTGTATTACCGGATCGAGTATCATTAATGAGGATCTCTCTTGTTCAAACATTAAATAACTAAAACGTGTATTATACCTGTAGCTGTCCCTTTCGTTTGGCGGTCCAATGACAAGGATATAGATATATTTTAAAGGTTCGATAAACTTATAACTGTCATGAATAAGGCCGAAAGATTACCAGCGCTAGAAACGATTCCAGCCATAATTGCTCATATCATCGTAAGCGCAATATCCTTGTTTTCTTAAAATAGTCCATCGGAAATAATTTACACTCGAGAGCAATGAATCCGGGTCACTTAAAGAATGTTAAAAATCTCGGAAACTAAAAATGATAGGTTAATGCAATAAATTGTATTTAATAGACAATGTAATACCCCTTAAATGAAAGTAAAAAAAATATGAGTCACCATACATTTTATTAACACAAAATTACATAAAGAAAAAAACTGCTGATCTCTCCATAAAACAAAAATAGGAAACATGAAATTTTTGAACTTTATTACGATTTTCTTGAATTTTAATACTTCGTATTGCCTCCTCGTGCTTCCATTACTGCGTTTACGTGGTTTGGCATGCTGTACACCAAGTTCCTTATACGATTTTGGGGAATATTCTCCCATTCCTCTGTGAGAGCAATTTTGAGCTCACGAAGCGTGATTGGGGGAGGGTTTCGTTGTTTTACGCATCTGCCTAGCTCGTCCCAAGCATGCTCGATCGGGTTGATATCCGGGCTGCGCACTGGCCACTCCATACGAGTAATGTTCATCTCTGGAAGGTAGTCATTCACAATCCTACCTGTATGAGGTCGGGCATTGTCATGCATAAATATAGCATCCTCACCTAAATTGACCATAAATGGACCAAGAGCCGTTTTCTATGATCACTGTGCGACTTTCAGAAGAAATTCCGGCCCACACAAGTACAGACCCACCACCGTAGTCTACTTTTTCTTCGATGCATGCTTGCTTGAATCTTTCCCCTGGTCTTCGATACACTCTGTGTCTTCCATCGTGCTTGTAGAGCATAAATTTTGATTCGTCGGAGAACATAACTTTTGACCAATCTTCAATACTCCAATTTACGTGGCTCTGGGCATATCTTAGTCTTGAAATACGATGCCCACGCTCCAGTTTAGGGCCGTTTTTGCAGGTGCTAAGGGGTTTTAAGTTAGATTCAGCAAGCCGACGTCTTACTGTCCATGCACTTGGGTTACTTCCTCCGAGGCGTCGAAACTGATTTGTGAGTTCAGTTCCTGTGAGAAAGCGATTTCGAAGCATGGTGTTCACCAAGTATCGGTCTTCTCGTGCTGTGGTACACCTGGTTCTGCCCGTTCCTGGTCTGCGTAGGTTAGAACCAGTTTCTTCGTAACGTCGGAGAACTCTTTGTACTGTTGACAGCGACACACCGACAGTCCTGGCTGTATCGCGCTGACTCCGGCCGGTTTCCAGCATTGTAAGTATTCTGGTGCATTCTTCAGGCGTAAGCGACATAATTTCAGCTTGAATAATGAATATAGAGCACTATCAACATGGTTTATGTACCCACATAAATGACAGATTACAAACAAAAGCAAAACCAAATGCTGTAATTTCGTAGTTCCATCTTCGAAAGTGGCCCTTTTTCAAGTTAGATTTTTTTATGATATAACTTTACAATAACTAAGAAGTTTTAATACCTTCATTTAAGGAGTATTACATTGTCTATTAAATACGATTTATTGCATTAACCTAGCATTTTTAGTTTCAGAGATTTTTAGGATTCTTTAAGTGACCCGGATTCATTGCTCTCGAGTGTATATTAAGTGATGAGGTACGCTCATTTGATAAAAGGGTAAATCTAAAGTCGGTCGCAGCACACATCGATATTAAGGGAGCTCTTGGTCTGTGTTTGAATAAATTAATGATACTCACCTAATCTGTACTGCATCTCCCAAGGTCGTTAATGGCGTGGCACCAGAAGTATGCGGCACATCTACATTCTAAAACCAAAAGATAGTACAGGTAAAACAATACTCTTTATTGCACGTCAATATTATAAGATTACATTGCATCAGACATATATTTAAAATAATAAGGTCACCGGAAGGCGGTGGGTGCGGACGGCTCAGAACCGGCCTTCGTGGAAATCCTTGGGGAGGCCTTTTTTCAGCAGTGGACGTCGGCCCATAATATACCCACTACTGAGTCTGACCTCCTCCAAATTCATGGAGGCTAATAGCCTACTGTCCCACACTGGCAACATAGGTTTGTATTAAGCTATCCTTCTCATACGGCTCTGCATCTTCCGCACCTTTAGTCGCCTCTTACAACACCCTGAAGATAGTGAGGGTTGGTGACATTGCGTATTCCAAATCCGTCACCACACGGAAGTTACTAGTTAAGATTCAAACGGTGTTATTTGAACCAAATCTTTTTGCCTCCACGTATCTTGCGGAATAAAATCCACAAATATGGATTGATGATGTAATAAATAAGTACGTACTTACCTCAATATGCTCTATCCATTCTTTAAGCAGTTCTCTTCGGAATTCATCCGTAAACGGAGTGATATAACCAACAGCACCTAAACGCGAGTGTTTTACTGGGTTCAATTCGTCCAAAACAATCAAATATTTATGAAATACTAGCTGTAACTAAAATATATTTGAAGGAAAGACATTGAACAAATTTTAATATATTTTTCAGAAACCTTGCTCTCAAGCAGAGCACTTTGCCGAAGGCTCATCAAATGACCAAATGTTGGTGACAATGCGTATTTTAAATCCACTATCACACGGATACCTTGTTTTGAGTAATATCGCAGATATTACTACATCTACGCACGAGTGTTTCCTTTTGCTTGCAAATAATATAACATACATACAAATATCCTTGGACATTTCACACAACGCCATCTCGTCCCAAGTTAAGCAACTTAATGCTTGTGTTATGGTAACGAGATGGATAATGATTTCTTAGGTTTTCGCGATTATTACACATTGAAATTAAACACTTTTTAACGGATTTATCGCGTATATCTGCGTGCACATGGAACGTTATCAATAAAACAAAATTATAGGCGGTAGATTTTAACTGTTTCTTTGTACTTTTGAAGACAACTGTCATCTAGTCTCTCCCGCGACCACGACTGCTGCAAAGCATTCGAAACGTCGGGAATTAAATAATGTAATATATACGCGATAAATCCGTTAAAAAGTGTTTAATTTCAACGAGATGGATGATAAACTACTTATATACATTTTTTTTTGTAAATACATACATATTATAGATAGAAATGACACCCAGACTTCGAGCCAGTGCCTCTGGTTTAGACAAAGACACTTGCCCGACCCCGGAATCGAACCCGGGACCCGTTGATCCAAAGGCGGCACATCTAACCACTAGACCAACGAAGCAGTCCTAATGACTATCATTCCTCTTTATAATATTAGTATAGATAGGTAGCTGATCCATGTGGTGACTGATTTAGAATACAAAGTGTCATCACCCCATTTCATCCTTAGGGTGTCGTAAAAGCCGAAGAAAACCTTGATACGAAACCCTATACCAAACCATCTGTTCAGGCTTAATGTACCTTTGCAGGAAATTAATACTTGATGGTTCTGATCGTGTTATTTTATTTAATTCCCAACGTGTCAGACACTTTGCAGTGTCTGTGGTGCGCGGGACGACTTCCTGCAATGTGCAAAGATCGTGCATACCTAAGACATCATTAGGCTAAATGTAGTTGGAGAAGACCGACCAGCAGTATGTCAATAATGGGGCGAGCAGAAGGCAGCTACAAACTTTAAAAAATCTTACTATCTGCACAGCTATATCTTACATCTACAGCCCATATACTATATCTATATATATAGATAAAAAGTCTTCAACCAATGTGTGTTGCCAGTGAGGACTTATGGAACAGAGACGTGGTCGCTCACTATGGGCTCCATCAGAAGGCTCAAAGTCAACCAAAGGGCAATGGAGAGAGCTTTCCCTGCGAGATCGAATCAGAAATGAGGAGATACGCAGGAAAACCAGGGTCACCGACACAGCCCACAGGAACGCCAAACTTAAGTGGCAGTGGGCAGGGCACATAGCGCGCAGGACCGATGCCCGATGGGGCAGAAAAGTCCTCGAGTGGCGACCGCGTTCCGGAAAGCGCAGTGCTGGTAGGCCTCCCACACGGTGGACCGACGACCTGGTTAAGGTCGCCGGAAAACGATGGATGCGGGCGGCCCAGGATCAGCCTTTGTGGAAATCCTTGGGGGAGGTCTATGTCCAGCAGTGGACGTCTTTTGGCTGAAATGATGATGAATGGTGACCAGCCCATAAGATGCACCGCTGAACCTGCTGCTACTCCTTCTATGCAGGCTCTAAATATAGTTCTCTATTTGTATTGACTCACACGCGCTGAGCAGTATGTCGCCAATCATGTTGATAATTGCGACATCCAGGTCCTTGATTGTTTTGATCCACCTGACGCGCTCACTCGACAGCCCGTTCAATAACCTTGATTAACAAAATAGGGTAAGCGGGGGTCGGCGTTTATGTGGGCCTCCGGATCCCGCGACTACCCACTAAACCCCAGCGGTATACTCTCACACATCGCGTTTCGTACGTCACAGGTTTGTCAGTGCAGGAGCATAAATCATTTTAACTAGACTTCCAACATCTAAAAGGTATATACAGGGTGGTCAAAAAGTCGTGGATCAAACGAAACCAGCGGTTAGATTGGGCCATCAGCAGCAAAAAATTGTTCTACGGGAGGTCCTTAGGGTCAACCCCTGCAGAGTTACAATTGATTTTGTGTTTTTATGAGAAATTGGTTTTTTTCTATCCCTATTAAATGCGCCAAAAATGGTAATACAGTGGCACTTTTCTGTAGAGTATTTTTTTTTCACAGTGCGGTCCGAAGTCAGTAACAAGTTTTGATTTAAAAATTATTGCTTTCGGAAATCTTAATATTATCTTCAACACACCCAATAAACTACCATAAACAGCATGTCTAACGAAAGGACTCATCAGTACCAATCTAGTGAAAATTATAAAAAAGATACAGGATGTAGATTTTTTCGAATTTTACCAAGTTTTAGTAAAAACAAAAGAAAATTTCTCATAAAAACACAAAATCAATTGTAACTCTGCAGTCACTCTCAGCAAAACTGCAACTGCACGATAGCGTTCCCCATGCTGTAGTAGCAGTTTCAAGACACACTGAGAACTGCACATACTACACAGACAACAACAACGACGCTATTGGAAGACTTATAAAGCAAGCCCTGGCTGCAGACGACAAAACCATCCAGGAATACAACATGAAAATGGCAATAAAGGCCAGGAACAACAAGGCGATCGAAAACCTTGATCAGCAGAAATTACACGGACACGGAATATAATTTAAATATCAAGACCAAACAGCTATTACCAAACATAAGCTAAGGAAGCACCTACTGAGAGTAGGTTAAATGAAACACCAATGTCCCAGGTGCCGAGGCGCAGGGTACGACAGACGAAAGAAAAAAAAAAAAAGAGCAAATAACTACCATTCATTGCTAAAAAGAACACGGACTACAAGTCTGTGGTGTAGTAACAGAATAAATAAAAAAAAAAAAAAAAAAAAAAACTCTGCAGTCTCAGAGTTGACCCTAAGGACCTCCCGCAGAACAATTTTTTGCTGCTCATGGCCCCATCTAACCGCCTGGTTTCGTTTGATCCACGACTTTTTGACCACCCTGTATACAATTAAATAATATTGGATCTTGCAATATCGGGTTTTTCAACAAGAACTCTGTTTCTCAATATTTGGCCAACACCAACAACATATCAGTTTTGACATTTAGTTGTTTGACGTATTCGTTGGCAATTGTCACAGTGAATTCAATTTCGCTAAACAATGTAATTAAAATCCCCTATGAAAAGGGTGGTTCTGTTAAAGTTACATTTCGTAAAATTCGTGATATTTTCGTACAACATAATCATCCTTTTGGGATTCTGAGATCTCAGTTTGGATAACCTCACAAAAAATAATCCAATGGTATTAAATCACACAATTGCCCCAATTGAAAAACTAATTTCTTGTTGGAAAACCCTGTATTAAGATGACCGCTCTTTACTTCATGCACTTATATAGGTAACTAGCGACCCGCCCCATCTTCGCACGGGTGCAATGATGAACATTAAATCTATCAGTGTTTCTCTACAATATTATACATGTATTATACTTATAAACGTTCGTCTTGAAACTCTCTATCTATTAAAAACCCGCTTCAAAACCCGTTGCTATTTCAGTAACAATTCAATTTCAACCTAAAGCGCTTCAGAATACAACTTTAATTGGTACAACGAGATACAATGACGGCGAGCGACGCGCGGCGAGCGTATTCTAAATACAGATGTATTCTGAAGCTTTTTAGGTTGAATACATACCGACCCTTAAGCATACATAGGGACGGAGACGACAGCGACCAAAAAACATTATAAATTTTTTTTTTGCCTGTCTGTCTGTTTGTTTCAGCTAAGTTTCGTTGGCTCTTACGACACCCTTAAGATAAAATGGGGTGGTGACACAATACATTCTAAATCCGCACGGAATATATCTCGTGTATTTTCTAGATGTTTCTATCGCTTAGCAGCAGCCGTGGTCACGGGTCTCTCCTGTAATAATAGCAGAAACCAAAGATCCATCGTTCACTACCTGTACCAGTGTGGCGCATATTTCATCACATTACCTGTTAGCACGGTCCATTCTGGCCAAGCATTGGTTGATGTCTTCCTCCATCTTCCGCTTCTCCTCTTCCTTCTCCTGTAGGTACGCGTTTAGCTTGGCGATACCTTCGAGCAGTGCTTGCATCTTCGCCTTGGCGTTGCTTAACATAGCTTGACAAGAAGATTTTTAAGTTTCAAATAATATAATTTATAAATACTAGAATGTCGAATAACATTTCAGATTAATGAACGTGGTACGTGGAACGTCTCCATTTGATAGACAGCACGTAACAAGCTTAGGCAGTCCCTCTTTCATCTACTTTGTGATTCAGAACCAAATTTCGAATAATGAATTCGTATACAGGTTGTAAAAAACAAACCACAGCCACCTGACTGAGGTCATAGAGCCTTTGAACAGGGGCGGTTATTTGTATACATTATTTTTTTACGTTGAAATGTGCGTGGGATATCGACCATTTAAGGAACCTGATTATTACACAAATTATGGTTTTCAGAGAAAACCTACCATGAGCTTTTATGACAACCTTTAGATGAATTTATTCCGTGTGGTGACTGATTAAGAATACATAGTGTCACCGCCCCATTCCACCCAGTGGGTGTCGTCATCGTTGTGTCAGCCCACAAATTACCCACTACTGAGTCGGGCCTCCTCAAAATTTATGGAGGGAATTAGCCTACTCTGCCACGCTGGCAAGACGTGTTTGTATAAAGTTTTCCTTCTCTTTCGGTTAGGTGATCTACCTCTTGCGTTCTTTAAGTCGCCTCTTACGACACCCTCAAGTCGGTATGAGTTGTTGACATTGTGTATTCTGAATCGTATGAGGCGACAAAAGTAAATGACAAGGCTGATACTCGTAAGCTAGCCGTAAGTAAATTACAACTTGATACGAAATCCCGTGCCAACCCGTCTGGCCAGCGTGGCACAGTAGGCTAATTAGCCTTCACGTAACGGCGGGAAAGGCCGACTGAGCAGTGTGTCTTTAAAACATTTATGAATCAGAGCACCATACCTTCCACGGCCGCTAACTCTTTCGTGGCTCTCTCGAGTGCAGCCTTCTTGGGCGCCACAGCTTTGTTCACGTGATAGAATTTGTACATTGCGTGCACCCACATGCATAGCGACTGACAAGCTTTTGATACCTATACAAAAAAAAAACGCATACCGCTACGTCATAAAAATATTCATAAATACATACTTATAAATAATAATAAAATAAATCCTTGGACATTTCACACAACGCCATCTCGTCCCAAGCTAAGCAACTTAATGCTTGTGTTATGGTAACGAGATGGCTGATAAACTACTTATATACTTTTTTTTTGTAAATATATACATATTATAGATAGAAATGACACCCAGACTCCGAGCCAGTGCCTCTGGTTTAGACAAAGACACTTGCCCGACCCCGGAATCGAACCCGGGACCCGTTGATCCAAAGGCGGCACATCTAACCACTAGACCAACGAGGCAGTCTTATGCCCCGACGTGTTACGACTATCGGAGAGCATCCCGGGTAACTGGGATGCCCTCAGTCTATGAGGCTTATGTCAGTAGTAGGTACCCTGACCCCTTTCTGCGACATGTCAGTGGACACTCCTGGAACAGAGTGGTGCGAGGGCGTGACAGTGCCAACAGCAACGTCACACCATCCTATCCGGGACCTGGTCTAGAACTATTGCATCATCCTGTATGCCTCGGAATACCTGAAGATAAGATGTGAGAAAGAAAACAGGTTCACCACTAGCTCTGCCCTATTGGAGAAGAACAAAATATAGCAGGCAAAAAGCATCGTCATTGCGTGGTGCTGCTTTTCTGTGCTTGGTATAATGATAAGGTCACTATGGCCCAAACCTGCCATTTTCTATTAAAATTTTCATCCATTACGATTCAATTGCTAGCCTTAATCAACTTCTAAGGTCTCAATACTCAATATGTCCCAAACTGACACTATAGTATTTATTACCATAAAAATTAAATTACAAATTTAACAGACAGACAGACAGACACGTGAAACTTATAACACCCCTCTTTTTGCGTCGGGGGTTAAAAACTGTCAAATTCGACAATCAAAGGGATAGCGATAGTCAGTTTTGAGTCTATTGAATTTACAGGTTTGGGCCCAGATATCCTTGAGGATTACACTATGCTTGTGTGGCTAGATAGAAAGCAAGAAGGTAGATGGTACCTTCTTGCTTTACATTTCCCAGGGTTAGCGACACGTTAGTGCCACCCCCAGTGATGAAAACGTCCATAGAGCATCAAGCGGCTCGGAAGCTTAAGCGCCACCAGAGTGCTAACTATAAGCTAGTTAGTAAGTCAGGTACGTTGCGGTGGGTTTTGGCTTTAACTTAAATTGAGCGATACAACTATTTACAAATTGCTGCTTATGACTGAATGGATAGTTTGCGGGATTTCTGCTTAGGGTGCATTCATTTATTTATTGCTTCGAATTCCGAAGCTTGATACAAATTATGGAGAAAAACTCAACCAAGACAGCTCCAGGCCCATAAAGCATGAAAAATAACTAGCCATAAAAGCTGAACGGCCGTGAAAACCACAGTGAAGACCCGAACAACAAAGCCCCGCAAAAACCTATCCTAATTGCAAAATTGAACATACCTTCAAAATTTTAGCAGGATCGTAATCTGGGTTAACCATAAACCTCTTGAGCTTCTTAATCATGTCTTCAGTGATTGACTCTTTATCATACTTCATCAGAGAATCCAAGAAGGCGGTCGGGTCCGAAAGCATTTGAGATCCCGGCTTCCAGTAGTTCAGGACTTTCTCCCCGAAAGACGCACCAGCTTCCTTTAAATGATTGTCATAAGTGATAATTGCCATTGCATAGAACTCGTCTAATCATTAGTGACCCACTTCTGAGTCAGGTCTCCTCCAAAAAATAGGGATAAACCTGAGCGAACCTAGCACAGAGCTTCATATTATAAATATTTCCTTGTTTTGGAGCTAATTTGTTAACCTAGTAAGTTCCTTTAGTCGCTTACAAGATATGTCCGTGACAGCATGTATTCTAAAACCGACCACACGAACCTAGTTAAGATTACTGGAATTGAAGGCAATTCGGAACCAATTATTGTGTAAATTAGCACCAAGGCCTAAGTCCTTCAACAGATTTCCTTTCTGAGCCCAATAGGACTGCAGGTTAATCAACGTCTGCTCTGTTGCAGATTGGATACCTATCCCTATGCTCCTGCATATCCTATGAGCCACGTGTCATGTTTGGTGTCCTCACTGAAGTGAAGACGAGATATTACAAATTATGAGCAAGTGATCTTAGAGTATCTCACGCACGTTCTTCGACACGATAGATAACACCTGCTTCAGTTAATCATGATGGGCAAGATAGAGGGCAAGCGACGCGTTGGCTGACGGGAAAAGTCATGATTAAGAAACATCAGGAAATACAAAGGAATAAATAATGCAGCACAGTCATTCCAGATTCATAGGGCGAAATTTTCTGAACCTACAGCTAATCTCCGATAATGGAGAGGCACTTTAAGGAGAAGAGTTCAGAGAGGAAGAAAAGCGGTCGGTTCCGTCTGCCATTCTACCATCTATGACAAATACTCTCCGAGTAAATACTGGTAGTTTGCTCATCAGGTAAGTCTGGTGAAGACCACTATGAAATTTTGTATCAGGCCAGAGGAAGAAAACATGGCACATGAACATCAGACAGTAGGTAGCAACCCTAGACACTGTACCTTTATAGGCTTGATATCGAAGACGACGCACAGCGATTCTATGACGAGCACCACGCCGGCAGGTGGTTTTTTCATGGCCTTCACCTCTACCACGTCGTTACGATTCAACTCTTGCAGCGCTTTTTCCGCTGCACGTAGCGCTGGTAGCGCTTCCTCTGTAATGAAGACTCGCTTTGAGCTCCCATGGTCTTTGCATACACTTCTACTTACTTCTTCTTAACCCATAGATGAACCACTGCTGAGTCGGGCGTCCTCCAAATACATGGAGGGTAATTAGTCTAGCGTGCCTCGCTGGCTAGAAGAGTTGGCAAAGGGTTTCGTATCAAGCTTTCCATCTGTTACGAACATGTAATAATTTCAAATTTATGAAATGAAAATGAAAAAACCACTGTATCGCTGGGGCATCGAGCAGGCAGGATATGTAATTCGCGAACACAAGTGACACCCAGATATATAGCGGCACATGTAACCCCTATACCAACGAGGCAGTCAGATCTGGATACATAAAAGTAGAACTCGCCCAGGTCCCTTGTGGCGTCCTCAGCCATGGCTGTGGTTTCGGCGGCCATTTTCTCCGCCACCGCTTGCTCTTTTTCAACTTTCACTCGGGCTTCTTCGGCGATGGCCTGATGATAACAAGGTCTGGTTACATGATAACTGGGCGTCGTTGTCGTCGTTTCAGCTCTTAAATGACCCACTACTGAGTCGAGCCTCCACCAAACTCATGGAGGGAAATTACTGTGCAACGCTGGCACGGGTGGCACAGGATTTGTATCAAGTTTTCCTTCTCTTTCGTATATAACTAGACGTAGTTGAAGGCATCTACAATATTTGATACATATACTAAACTCAGTGTGGTGACGGAATTAGAATACATAGTGTCACCACCCCATTCCATCCTGAGGGTGTCGTGATACTCGACAAAAGAAAATGACAATGTCGGTAGCCTAGCCGCAAGAAAAGGAAGACTTGACACGAAACCCAGTGCCAATAAATTTGAGATAATTTTTGGTTAAATAATTCGTCTTGTTTCACCCAAAACCGGACCCTATCATTTAAGGCAGTTTTGAATACACTCCGTATATACCCTGCATGTTTGTCGCTCTTGTCCAACCACGGTAATGATCCAGCTCCGACCTACCGTATCGATGGCGATCTGGTCGATGACCTTCCTGGTCTCCTCGGCCGCCTTCTCCATCAAGGGCTTCAGATCCGCCAGTTCGATCTGCAGCTGTTTAACTTCCACCTCCGTCTGGTTTAGCTTATTCAAACCTGCACACAACGACATCATCCAGCATCCATACTAATTTGCCGCATACCAAAACACAGTCAACGTTATGCGGCGCAAATTGAACTGGTAAAGAGCTAGTGTCCTTGTCCGTATTTTAAATACATACTGTCATCCTGAGGTTGCCTTATGAGTCGATTATAGGTAGAAAACTGGAGATCACTTCTGGGGAACCTACACCTTCCAGAAGATCGCCAATAACATCATCCAAGGATGGTGTTGCAAGGTGTTGCGTCGCGAAAAGCATGATGTCGGCAGTTGAAGGACTCTACTTTTCCTCTCCCTGCAGCATGCTTCCTTGGCAGGGCTGGCCACCTCCGGTTTTACAAACGTCCGTAGCCGGCGGTGACCGTTTACCATCAGGCCGACTGTAAGCTAGAGCGTCAAAAAAGAAAAACTTGATACGAAACTTAATGTTATGACGAGAAAATCTTCTTCTAAATAAAAATAAATGTTCGTCTGTATGTGCTATATAGAATCATAAACTATGCACTTCATCACGTGCTGAACAAAAAAAAATTGAATATTTGTGTTATGTCTTTCCCTCTCATTTATTTCAGTTAGTGGCGTAGCAGCGCGAGCAGGGTACAGCTAGTTTACTTTAAAAATAACCATTTGGTGTAGGTGTCTTTGGCATACCTACATCCTAATTAACGTCAGTATTAATTTTTGTTGCTTTTTAAGTTGGTAATGACTTCAAATGATTTTTTTGTTGGTTATTTTTCACTTCTAAGATCTATACAACGGCGTCTCGTCCACCACCATTGAACAATGATAACGCGCATACCAGTCTTGAGCGCGTTAGACTCCTTCAGGATGGAGGCGCGTTTCCGCTTGAACATGTCAGCATAGGCCCCAAGCATCTCCATGTAGGACATGGGCGTGACGTAGTTGAGGCGGTTCAGCTGGACGAGGAATCGAGCGCTGGCGTCCACCACCGACTGGTGGGCGAAGCAGCACACAGACTTGAAAAACAAACAGACCAACCAGGTAACTACCACTACCACTGCCTCTAGCTGTGCCACTGAGGAGACGAGTCGGCACAGAGTTTCATATCAAGTTCTGATGTTGGTGCTGGTGTTACCACTCCATTCTATCTTGCGGTTGTCGCACAAGCCGACAAAAGGTGACAACAAGGCCGATAACCTGAGAAGAGAAGGAAAATTGATACCGCTGTGCCAAACCATCTGGCCTGTAAGTATAGTGTGCCGACAAACCTACAAAAAACCAAGTAGGTACTTACAACCATAGAAGTTATAACTTCGTCTGTAGTCTGCAACTCTCCCATGTTGTTGAAGAAGTGGTTGGCGACCGACTCGAGAGCCGACTTGGGCCACTCGCTGAACCAGTCGATAGTGCAGCAGTTCACCAGCGACGGGAACTGGCGAAGCCGCGCCCGGAATATCTACCACAGAGCGGTAAACTGTATACAAATTTGTAGTGGCGTACAACCAGCGGGTACATAAAAGTCTTAATTCCTATGATAACTCGCCTGGCCTCTTCCCTGGTTCATTGGGAATCTAACCTCACTTTCATAATTACCAGCTGTCGTCGCGATTGCCACCTGTTCAGTTGTTACAACATGGTTAATGGTTCCCCAACACTCAGCCAATCCAGATGCTACTTAACACGATTGTAATCAACTCATCGAACTGACTGTAAGAATAATGAGACCGACCAAATAATTCCCCTTCTTTTTTCTTAAAATGCCCGTCAGGTTTCATAAACCAAGTTAACTTAGAAATGCTGTCTTAGGTTTTCACGAACCTTGCACGTTGCGATAAAGGGTCACACAGACACCGTGTCCGAAACGGGTTGGGTTTTTAATAAAAGTATATGATCAGAACAAAAATATAAATGGAACAAAAATATTGCATCCAAATAGCCAGAAATCCTCTTACCTCCCCAATGGGGCTCATGACGATAATAATGTGTAAATTGCTCCGCACTCGTTTCTGGTAACAAGAGAAAAGGTTGGTCTTCGTGGCCGGAAGGTTCATCTCCATGACAGCGTGACGAACAGACATATAGATCTTGTCGAAGTCTTCCGCTTCATAGATGTTAGGCACGTCGCCGGAGCTCAAAATGTTGTTGAGGTCTTCCAAAAATGATTCCATTTTGATCTAACAGAAAAGATAGGACAAAATGTTTTTGAGGTCTTCCAAAACAAATTAATTTGCATCGAATGTCAAAAATTCATTGGCTGATGCTCAAATAGTATGACATAATGGTAATGCATGAAATTACCAAGATAGTAGATATCTTGGATCGTGTAAGTTATGACGTTAAACCGTAGCCTAAAACAACCTACAGCAGTGATCGAATGAAACAATCTATGCGATTTTGAATTTAAATTCAGAAATTAATGAAAAAATGCATCTGAGAGATTTCATTGTATTTTTCGTTCTCTAGCAAAGGTGTCATACATCATGAGAAGTGAAGCATCAGATAAAAAGCCCCTAAAGCAATGTACCTGCGCATCAGAGAATAGGAACACAGTTCCCTTGTTATCAGCGCCGGCCTTCATCATGGTCTGCTTCAAGTCGTCCCGCCACTCTGACTGGCCGTAGACCTTGGTGATCTCGATCTGGATGCACGTCAACTCCGCCATACTCGCCGCCAACCTTGAGAGGGACTGACGCCCTGCGAACATTCAGACAGAGAACATCTCGAAAGAGTTCCCGTTGGTCATTGTGAATACTACTAGGTTGTTGCTTAAGCTTACGGCCCACTGAGAGTACTACTACTATCCAGCCCATGAATGAACCACTGCCTTAACCTTACCAATCCTGTAAGAAGTGCTGCCAGCAGATATAAAGTTGTATAGGCGCAAAGGGACGATCATCCAGCCGGTATGTCTGGCAGGCGGCGCCTATGCCCCGATAATAATGTAATCGGGGTTTCGTATGCGTATAAATTGCTCTGTCGACTTCGCTATCGCGGTGTAGGACTTAAACTAAAATTAAGTTCCCGAACACAAATGAAATGTGTTTATTTTTAACACATTTTTCCTCCACCTGCGATAAGACTTTTGGTATCGGTTATATTTATGACGATGATAATACTTTAGTAATTCCACTAATTCAAGAGACCACTTTCCTTAAGGTCTCTAACTTCCATAAATCCTTCGAATATTTAACTCTTTCTTAACGCCCCTAAAATGTGTGGTAACTGATGCTATTTTTCTTATTAAAACACTTTATTTCTTTGAAGAACTCCTAATAGCTTACCAGACCCTCCCATACCCAGAAGAAGACCATTGGCCATGGGCTGTCGCATGATCCTCGCTACACGACACAGGTGAGCCACCGCATCGTCAAACAGGACCAGATCTAACGGCACTGTCGTTGAAAGATTGTACTCATCCAGGTAGTGCGATAACACTTCTTCCATCTACATAAAAATAACAGTTTAAGGTGGATGCTCCAGGGTAGCCCGCGAAATTCAAACTTTCTTACGTTTTTTGCAATTTGCAGGCCAGTGCTAGGTTGTATGATGATGAACATTTGATTCGCGGCTGTAAGACGTATATAGTTACAGAGTTATAATCATCAAACTCATCAATACAACCCTCCAAGCTCATAAAGGTGCAAGAATGACTTTGACCATGAAAAAGTTGTTCTTGCACCTTTATGAGCTTGGAGGGTTGTATTGATGATTTTGATGATTATAATTCTATAACTACATACGTCTTACAGCCGCGAATAACATTTTAATCAACATACAACCTAGCACTGACCTGCAAATTGCAAAAAACGTAAGAAAATTTGAATTTCGCGGGCTACCCTGGAGCAATCACCTTAAGTACACTCAAATTACGTGGATTCATAGAGTAACGAGGTTTATTTGGAAAAAGGAAAGATTATGTATTTTATCAAAGGCCAGTTCAAAATGCGTCCCCATTTGTTCTCGATGGTTCAGTGTGACCACCAATTGATAGCCGCATACATTTTCAACTTGATTTTAATTTGTTCGAATCCATGTTAAAATATGTTTTTTTTTTTCAAAATCTACTACCACTATTCAGCCCATAAATGACCCATTGCTGAGTCAGGCACAGAGTTTCGTATCAAGTATTATTTCTCATGTAACCCAGTTCTTTTGCGACTAGGTTTTCGGCATTGTCATTTCCTTTTGTTGGCTCTAACAACACCCTAAGAATCGAATGGGGTGGTGACAAAATTCAAATCCGTCACCACATGAATTCAAAATATCATCATCATCAACACCAGCCCACATTAGGCTCTCATTAGGCCTCCCCTAAAGAGCGCCATAGCGCCCTGTCTTCAGCTTGACGCATCCAGCTGCTGCCCGCAACCTTTTGCAGATCGTCGCTCCATCTAGCAGAGGGCCGTCTCCACTCCACTCGTCTTATTCGAAATATAATATTTTGTTTTCCTTAAAATCTCGGTGGCGAATATTTCTCAGCTTCAGTTTTATCCGGCCAGCGTGGCACAGTTAGCTACCCTCCATGTAATTGGAGGAGGCCCGACTCTGCAGCGGGCCAAGTATGGGCTGAATAGAAGTAGTAGTGTTTGTTATCCATCTATTACAATATATTGTTACAGTAAAACAGAGCCATTATAAGAGTACTGGTGTTCTTTAAACTCACTTCCTCCCTATCTGTGATCTCGATGTACTTCTTATCATCTGCTCCCAGATCCATAAAGTCACCAAACAGCATCAGTCGGTCCCCTATTACATCTTCTGCCTTCCTGCCGAATTCAGTTCGTATCTTCTTCTTCAGCAAACTAAAAGGATCATCATTATGAAGTTCATAACTCATAACTAAACTATCAGGTTACCTATTGTGCTACAGTGGACAGATGGATTGGCACAGGGTTTGTACTCTTCTCTTGAAACTAGCGTGCCTACGCACGTCCGGGATTACACACGTCCACAGGCGATGGCAACGGCTAACCGTCAGGCGGTACTATTTTACTAGCTACCTAGTGCCAACAACCACTACATTCACTTTGATAGACCTCAAATCCTTGCCAAGGAAAATCATTAGGTACATTCCAAGAATGAGCCGCGAGGCTATTGAGATTAAAATACATCCAAATTTCAATAGAGAGGACGGTTGGCAAGTAGCACGCGCTTTATCCTGTGCTGTCATTAAATTGATCAAATTTGTGATTTGATCAGCACAACACTCATCTGCAAGACCTCTGGACACCGTGAGCGATTTCTGAGTGCACAGGGAACGTTATCAAGAAAGCAAAATTATAGGCGGTAGATTTTAACTGTTTCTTCGTACTTTTGAAGAGAACTGTCATCTAGTCTCTCCCGTGACCACGACTGCTGCAAAGCATTCGAAACGATGGGAATTAAATTATGTAATATAAGCGAAATAAATCCGTTAAAAAGTGTTTAATTTCAATGTGTAATAATCGCGAAAACCTCGGAAATCATTATCATTGTACCAGCTACCTAGGACTATCCTAGTAATTAACTAGTACTGTTGGAATATTTACCCAGTACTACTGCACTATACAGGGTGGTCAAAAAGTCGTGGATCAAACGAAACCAGCGGTTAGATGGGGCCATCAGCAGCAAAAAAGTATAAAAAAGATACAGTTTTATCAAGTTTTAGTAAAAAAAAGACAATTTCTCATAAAAACACAAAATCAATTGTAACTCTGAAGGGGTTGACCTTAAGGACCTCCCGTAGAACAATCTTTTGCTGCTGATGGCCCCATCTAACCGCTGGTTTCGTTTGATCCACGACTTTTTGACCACCCTGTATAGCTTTCCAGTACTGTTGCACGAGCTACCTACTACTGTACTGGCTTTCTAGTAAGTACTTATGTTAGTTTCTTTTTTGCAAATAGATTTCGTCAACTTTAAAATTAGAGTTTTAGAATAATACTAACTTCACAAACCACTGTCGGTCCTCATTGTTCACCAATCGATCCTGGTAAACCCTCTGATGCTCATGATACCATACCCTTATGACATCATCTTCGTTCTTTAAATCAGTAAAAGAGAGAATTAAATCTTTTTGTCTTAAATGTTGGTACAATTTGTTGAATCTTATTACATTATGTATATTATTGTAACCCTTTTATTTGAAAGAGCAACTATGGAGTTTCTGGCCGGCTCTTCTCTGTGGAATGGCATTCCGAACCGGTAGTAAAAACTAAATGACTTCATATTTTTAATTTTAACTATTTTCAAAAGCATTCGCAAGAATTTATACGAATAAAAACCATTTTGATTTTGATTTTTGACCAGTTCTCAGAGTTGACACTACCATATCTGTGTCGCTACTGACTACGTGTAACTGCCATAGCTAGGCTGGGCCGACGGGTTTACGTGCCTTTCATGTACCAGCTGAGCCAGATATTACTTGATCTGCAGAACTATAGCGCGAGTTTGCTTTCACAAATGCGTCTACAAATGGCGATGTAAATAAAATAACTAGAGAGCTTTTTGCCGGCTCTCCTCTGTAGAGCTGCATTCCGAACATGATGCGACCATGATAAATTTTCTTGACCTGTCAAAAGAGCTCTAATCTAATGAGTCAAATTGATGTTAATTGAATTTTGATGGTTCTCTGCTTGATGGAGCGACTATCTGCAAAAGGTTGCGGGCAGCAGCTGGATGCGAAGCAGAAGACAGGCGCTATGGCGCTCTTTAGGGGAGGCCTTTGTCCAGTAGTGGACTAATGTGAGCTGATGATGATGATGATGATATCGATTGCGATACGCAAACATTATAATATTGGTATTGTAACCCTTACATCCACAGTATTGGTATCCAACATTAGTATCCCCTGGAATACTTTGCTCAGGTCTCTCATGTTGAAGGTATAATGTGACTTCGTGGGCGTGGGCAGCAGTTCTTCCACGAGGTTATTGAAGATATCAAGGGAACTCTTGAGGAACGGAGCCTCTCGGATCGTGACACCTTGCTTAAAGTTGCGTGTCCAGGAGTTGAGGATCACTTTGAAGATTCCGTACTGGAAGACAAAATATAGTTTACTCCTCTTCATGACTCGCTGCTGAGTCAGACCTCTGTAGCGACCAGCATGCTACTAAATCTGAACCATCAACATCAAGAAATATCGCCTACAAATACGAGAATTACCAAAAAGTCCTACACCGCGATAGCGAGGTTTATGGAGCAATTCGCACGATTAATAAATCCCCAACTACTGTTATAGGGGGATAGGCGCTGCGAGCCCTAGCCAGACATACCACCTCGTCTGGCTGAATGATCATCCCTTTGCGCCTAAACCTCTTCTGATTACATTGAAAATAATAAGGCTACTGAACCACGCTGGCGCTAGGAGAAAACGCTTACCTATCTGCAAATAAAAAAAACTGTATTGATACAGCTCTGTACAGTCCACGCCAATCTTTATGGCCGCTCTGAATGTAGCCGCATTACTCTGCGCAGAACAGAAAATCTGGTATCAGCGGGACGTGGAGGCAGAGCACACCCGCGCGCGCCGTTTCCCACCTGCAAGCGCCCTCGCATCCCGCGCGTTAATGTGAGTGCGCTACGTTCGTATTGGTTAAAAAATGTACGATGCGCAAGTTCGTACCCACGGCTACATTCAGAGCGGCCATAAAGATTGGCGCGGACTGTACCACTGAGACAAAGTCAAACATCAACCTTGCTACTGTACTCCATCTCAGTGAAGGAGATGTAATGGAAATGTCTCATGAGGCGCATGGTGACAGGGTTGCGGCCACCACCGGGCGGTCCCATGGCAGCCACTATGCCCACGTCCACCAGCAACCGGAACTCGCCGATATTCTGTCGGTCGTACCATCCTGTGTGACATATACAAGTTGTATCAAAATCCATACAGTCATCCGAGCGTGCAAATCCTAACGAACAGTTTCATTATTATTATCATTACAGCCCACAAATTACCCACTTCCGAGTCTGGAAATTAACCTACTGTACCACACCGGCAAGACGGGTTGAGAGCAGTTTAGCATATGATTTTTTTAACTATGTGGATTAAGAAAATAAATAGGAAATAGTTATTTTCACTTCAGTAGCTCAAACATGGAGGTTTTGCTTTTGCCCACTGAGTGAGACAAAGTAACTTTTTAATTATATTTCGAAACATTGTCACTCTATCTCTTTCCCGCCAATAGAAAAGAGAGAGACAAAGCTCCAGCACCAACAGCTCCGATTTTGAATTCGACCTCAAAGACAAACACGTTCGGAATTTCGTAATAACTAAAGAAATTTAGCAAAAATGATATTAAATATGTCTTTTAATGTAATTTATTGAATTTTTTAGTTATTGTTGTATTTAAACGAAAATAAGTAATAAATATTTAATTCTAGTTTCAAAAATGTTACGTAATATATTTCATCTCCTATAGTATTCTCGCTGCTGAAGTGAAAAGTTATGTGTGTTACACGAGAGCACAATTTTTTGCATCTTGTGCCTTTGAATCCCTCGCAACACTCAGGAAATAGATCAGAAACTGACCGGAGAAGTCCATGAACTGGCGAAGCAGCTCGATAGGAGGCTGCGCGCCGTAGACCTCCAGGGCGGGCATATTCAGATCGTCGATGAAAAACACCTGCCGCTTAGTCGGAGGTGGGCCGAACACTCCCCGGCGACGCCTGTCCAGCTTGCTGTCTATCACATCCTAAGTAGTAAAACTATACAATATAAATTCTTGTGGAGGGTAAAGAACAAAGAGATCCACTTCTGTTTAGGACATTTTGACTGGCTTGTCCAGGGTCTAGGTGTTGGATGCGCCGCCTTTGGTTCACGGGGTCCAGGGCCGGATTCCGGGGCCTGGCAAGTGTCTTCGTGTAAAGCAGAGGCACTTGTTCTTAGTATGGGTGTCATTTGTATTCGTGAATTTCATGTTTGTAAACTGCCCCCGCTATACGCTATATATAGCGCCGGGGTATCGTTTAAAAAAAATGGACGAGTGTCTGATATTTAACTGTTGGTGTGGTGTTCACAACTAGGAGTTACTAGCAAAGGTGTTAACGATGTGTTGTTTCGTGTGCCTGTGAGATGCGAGTCTTCCTTTCCACTTTCTTTCTTCTAAAATAAAGCGGAATCCGATTTCCTGTTATGCTTAGTACTGGGATGTTATCTACGGGTAGAATCTCGATACTGAAGCCAGTAGCTCGTATTTCCCAGTAACTTTCATACTTCTGTGTGAGTAAGACACCTAAGTATTCCACAATTCTAACCTGCGTCTGGTTGGCTGAAGTTCTGGCGGAGAAGACTAGGAACTCGCAGATGAACTTCTTATGCAGACCATGTGACAGTTTCGATGTGATGGTGACCGTCTTGCCTGTACCGGTGGGGCCCACGCACACAGCGTGGTTGTAGTTCGCAACCTTGTAGCCCAGGATAGCAGCGCTGCGCACGTTGTCCAGTGTGGGTACTTCAATATCTGGTTAATTTGGGAGATTTTATAAACTACTAGCAGACCCTGCCGCGCGTTGCTGTGGCTAAGGTTTTTGTTTAACATTTATCATACATTAATTTAACTTTTAACATAGCGCCATCTATTAAATACTTACTCAATCCAGTCAACAGATATCGCCATCTGTTAGAATCGTTTGGAGCTTACATATAATTGTGACTGTCAAATAATTTGCAATAAAATAATATTGCGACTAAAAATTGAGACTAAAAATTGATTAAAAATCTTTAAACTTTCAAGTTGGATCAAACTGCACGCGTTTTGCAAATTTGATTAAAATCGTTTTAGTAGAATAAAAGTCCATCGCGGACCAACAACGTGACGCGTAATTTATATATGTACCTTTAATAAAAAGAAGATACAGGAAAATTCCTAACTTCATCTATGAAATGTGCATTTAATATGCATTAGAGCATTGTCAGATGGATATTTATAACTTTAAACGAGTGTTTTTGAACTAAAAAATAATCAAATAGATGCGGTGTTGGCTACTTGGAAATCACGAGCAGTCACACTAAAGCTAGAGTTAAACAAAGTCAGAGTCAAGAGAATGTTTACCAGCAAACTGCCACTCCGGCTCCACCACATACGGCTCCAAGTTGGCCATCCAGTTGTACCAATACGGACTTGCCGGCTCCCCATCCTCAGTGGCGTCAGTAAAGCCACCATCGTGTAAGCTGTCAAACATGTTCCGTTTTTCGACAGACTTCAACAAGGCTCTTCAATCCTCCGCTTCCTCAATAAGTTTGTGTGTTTTATTGTGTGTTTTACTGTTTAACTACGTCATTAGTCTGTACTTTTTTTTGACATCTTTTTATTCGATTGGTATTATATCTTACTAATATTATAAACGTGAAAGTTTGTAAGTATGGATGGATGGATGGATGGATGGATGGATGGATGTTTGTTACTCTTTCACGTAAAAAGTACTGAATGGATTTTAATGAAACTTTACAATAATATAGCTTATACATCAGAATAACACATAGGCTACAAGTTATAAAGATATTATGTGAATTACAACAATTTATACAAGTCGAATTCAAAATTTCTAATTGTCAAATTTTCGGCCATATTAGACTAAAGACAACATAACGTTTCGCTGTCAGTTGCGTTTTGTTCAAGTAGGTTTTATACGGACGGGATAAAAATCTTAGGTATCCTATGTCCAACTTTCTTTTTGTTTTAATTTTAAATATTTATAATGCGGAACAAAGTTCGCCGGGTCAGCTAGTAATATTATAAACGTGAAAGTTTGTAAGTATGGATGGATGGATGGATAGATGGATGGATGGATGGATGTTTGTTACTCTTTCACGTAAAAAGTACTGAATGGATTTTAATGAAACTTTACAATAATATAGCTTATACATCAGAATAACACATAGGCTTCAAGTTATAAAGATATTATGTGAATTACAACAATTTATACAAGTCGAATTCAAAATTTCTAATTGTCAAATTTTCGGCCATATTAAACTATAGACAACATAACGTTTCGCTGTCAGTTGCGTTTTGTTAAAGTAGGTTTTATACGGACGGGATAAAAATCTCAGGTATCCTATGTCCAACTTTCTTTTTGTTTTAAATATTTATAATGCGGAACAAAGTTCGCCGGGTCAGCTAGTCTGTCATATAACATTTCATCGTAATCGGTTCATTATGATGGAAACATAGATCAACAAAGATTTTTGATTTATCATAATCGGCCTATCAGTCCTTGACTGAACAATATTAGCAGCAAGCATCAGAATCTTTTCACACACCTTAGTAATTTTCTACACTTATTGTTAGTATTCTATTTTTGGTTATTCTGAGGTTTACAATCGTCGCCACCTGCTGAGAATTCCTGACAGACGAATCTTAGCGGGCATGTATTTTTTTAATATTGACCACTATTGAGTAGGGCCTCCTCTAGTTACATGGAGGGTGATTAGCATACTGTGCCACGTTAGCCAGACGGGTTGGCACAAGGTTTCGTATCAAGTTTTCCTTCGCTTGGAGGTGGGTTTTCAGCCTTGTCATTGTCTTCTGTCGGCTCTAAAGACACCATCAGGACAAAATACGAGTAGTTACGGCTATTACTTCACTTACGTATAATCATAAACTCTTCCTTCTTTCGGAAACAACGGTTTAAGGCCAGCATCGGTAGTCAGCTGTCTTATGAAGTCGGAGAATATTGCACGTCCATTGTGGTCGCAGGTTGCACCCACGGACCAGATGACAGCCCACACAACCCAGCACGGAGCCAAACGAGCTGATACAGAAGTTGATCAATGGATAAAAAGAAGTGCAGTGGACTGCCTTGGGCTTTTTGTGATAGATAACCTGTTTATTACGGAAGACTACTACTAGTTAAAGGATATCCGCGAAATCTCATGCATTCTGCCGTCCTCAAGCTAAAATGCTGACATGGCTCCAGTTTTAAAAAAATCACTGCTGCGTCGAATATCCTCCTACCACATGGAGGGTAACAGCCTACGTGCGACGCTGGCTTGTGGCTAGGTTTGTGGCTTTAACATTTCCTTTTGTCAACTCATGCGACACCCTCAGGGTGAAATCGGGTAGCGACACTGTGTATTCTAATTCCGTCACACTCTGAATTCTATAGGTTGTATAAAATAATGATAACAATGCCGTTAAGTTACTCATACTTCAACATAGAGAAACATTTTAAACAAAAAACTTAATCTTTTGATTAGCTCCACGCCCTAACTTGTGTAGAAAGAAAGAAAGAAACACATATATTAATGTCGATTATATCATGTAACTATTATGAAAAGCAATAGTGCACATTGGCTTAACGGTCTATCATGTAGAAACTAAGTTTTAAAGTAGTTGGTAGCTTAGTAAAAGATCGTGGATCTTTTACTAAGCTACCAACCATAGAGGAATTGACTAGAGTGGATTACTAACGCATTAAGGCCAAAAATGGAGGAGCCGGTGGTGGTCTGTCATCTTTCCCAGTGAGAGGCCTTAGTCTATAGTCCAGCAACTCAAGAAACTTCAGCACCAGAGACGAGTCAATAGACACGACAATTTCGACCAGCCTTGACCGGAGGAGGTTCAGACAAGGATAAAGGTAAGTGTTGATCAAGTTAGGAAGTATCTTGCGGATGGAGTCAGCTATCTAAAACCATAATCAATATATAACATTAAATATTTGAAAGGTAATCAATATTGTCAGTGAAAATATTGGAACACAATCATCAGGCACAGTCAGTACGTTGCTACGTTAGGTCCACACCGCCCTGCAAGAGAGTAGGCCCCAGATCGAAAGGTTGCACATGCTAAGTTTACTAGGAATAACACTTCGGAGCCTCCAAAATGAGGTTATTCCACAAGGAGCCACAAATAAAAATAGGTTGAACTGTACTGTATCCCTTGCCAACGCTAACCCTGCGGAGATACAGTCAAGACCCACAGGGTAGTCAGCTAGGGACGGGACACCGAGGGATGTTTAGTGGCCAACCTTCCCCAGGCTGATGTGGATAGTGCATTAGATCCTAACTCAGGTCCACACAAGCTTCTCTTAAAGTGCACTGATCTCAGCGTGACATTATCCAGGCTCCCTATGGAACATCTTTGCTGTCTCTGAAATTACTACACCAAAATCATTAATTAGAATAACTGTGAATAGCTCTGCCTACCAGACGTAATAGTCTTTATTTCCTTACATATTTACATGACGCTACACCCTCAAAAGAGTTTCAAGGAAATTAACGCAATCTATTTTACATGAAAAGCCTATATACTCACAGGAGGAAGATTGCTCTTAAGCCAAGCGTTGACCAATGGTGGCAATCCCACCACTTGAGCATCCAAGTAGACCATACCACACCGTGAAACAGTGGCTGGTGAGGCTACTGCGAGATCGGCAACTTCGAAGATCATACGCTGACGGTCAGTAAGCTTCATAATTTCACCACTCGAAAGGCAAAGCTTTTTATTGTCATCTAGAACCTGTAAACCAAAATTATGTCTTATAATCTACTATAGACTAAGGTTTTTACGATCATTAAACATTGAAATTAAACACTTTTTAACGGATTTATCGCGCTTATATTACATAATTTAATTACCATCGTTTCGAATGCTTTGCAGCAGTCGTGGTCGCGGGAGAGACTAGATGACAGTTGTCTTCAAAGGTACAAAGAAACAGTTAAATCTACCGCCTATAATTAAGTTTTATTAATAACGTTCCCTGTGCGCGCAGAAATCGCTCACGGTGTCCAGAGGTCTTACAGATGAGTGTTGAGCTTGAGCAAATCTCATAATACTCATAAATTTAATGACTGGATCCCAAGCAGGTGGGACTTGCCAACCAACCTCTCTATTAAAATTTGAATGAATTTTAATCTGAATAGTTAATAAATACGTAATCTCATAATAATGTAATATTAGGTGTTCAGAGAGACGTAATAAAACAACGGTGCATTCCAACTGCCGGACGTTTATTACCAAAGTACTCCGTAATACACTTCTTAATATACACGCGATAAATCGTTTTTTTTATTATTTTAATATGGCGTCTTATGTTTTCGCGATCATAATCATCGGTAAATGATGTCTTAACGGTTCTGGTCGTGTTCTTCTATTTTAATCCCAATATTTCAGACACTTTGCAATGTCCGTGGTCGCGGGACAAGGACCTGAAGTTAATACAGAGAAACTGTAACCAGATGTGTTGTCTCATCAGTCATCAGCCTTCAGCAGCTCTACCGTACTCTGACAAGATAGATAAGTCAGTATAGGGTTACTTCTCACCGTGTTCATATTCTCAATCCAAACGGCGTCGACAGGTCCATCGAACACGTACCAGCGTTTATCCATATCTTCAACTGCGATTCCTCCTCGAACAAGACTTGACAGTATACCGTCAGTCCTAATAATTAAGATTTCATTTAGAACCAAAGACTTTTATTGCATTTGTCCTGATTTATTGATCACCGTTTTAGTATCAGAAAATAACTGCTTCTTGACCAAAGAATTTCAGGTAAAAAATACCAAACCATTTTAATCCTAACATAGTTTTGATTGATGAATGATTAATGATTGGGCACCTCTTTATAAGGTGGAAATTTCAGTTACTGAAAAGCGGAGGGTGATTCGGGTACCCCAAGGGGTGCTCTATCTTTGGACTTCCGCTTGACACTATTTTTGGGACACGATGTATGTACCGTGTTTGTGGAAATCCTTGGGGGAAGGCCTATGTCCAACAGTGGACCGACTTTTGGCTGAAATGATGACGATGATGTACCGTGTATACATTCAAATGCACTTAATTAAAAACAGTATAGAATATAGATGTAACATCATGTTTTTAAATTTCAATTAATGTAGAGTAAGGCCTAGCTCAGAGATTAATTAACATCTGGATCCTGAATAGGCAAAAACATTTTGGCGTACCACTCGTGTGTCTGAAGGTCGAATTCCCCATACAGCTGTCCCATGGTGATGGACTTCGGGTTGACCACAAACGAGTGAACTGGCGTGAAAGGGAACCCGTCCGGGGCCAGCTTGCCCTTGATCGCTGTCAAGGCGTCGCGGAGAATCTCGTAGCACTGGGGAAACAAAAATTGGCGCAAAACGGATGATCATCCAGCCAGAGAAGGTGGTATGCCTATCCCCCAATTACTGTGCTCGGGGATTGCTTAACCGTGTTAATTGCTCTTTAAACTTCGCTATCGTGGTGTAGGATTTTTGGTAATTTTCGAATTTTTAGACGATATATTTTCTTGATGTTCAGAGTTTTCGGGTTAATTGTGTATTGCTGTTCGCCATAATGTCGTCTATTCGTAACATATTATTCCTAGACAAAGGAGGCTTCTTGGAACCTGTATCCAGCAGTGGACGTAAATTAATGAATATGCGGTCCGTGTGATGACGGATTTAGAATATATAGTGTCACCACCTCATTTTTCTCCTGAGGATGTCGTAAGAAATAACCTAGCCACAAGAGAAAGAAAACTTGATACGAAATCCTGTGCCTACCCGTCTGTCCAGCGTGGCACAGTAGGCTAATTACCCTCCGTGTGATTGGAGGAGGCCCGACTCAGCAGTGGGTCATTTATGGGCTGAATAGTTAGTAGTAGTATGCGCTTTGTGTTGCTTCAAACAGTTGAAGTTGAATCCGAAAACGGGATGTAGATAGATAGATAATACTCTATATTGTACACCAAACCCATGACGTCACAAATAACAGTTCGAAAACAAATTAATTAGTATCAATTTTCAATAAATTTCTTACAGACTACCTTCGTTGGATATAGTTAGTGCTTACTTTAGTCTTTCCGCCTCCAGCTGGGCCGACTAACATCAATCCGTGCCTCACAACTGTTGTTTCATACAATTGGATAATCTTGAATATGAAGGCTGAAATCAAACAATTTATTTCTTGCAGGAAATGGTTTCTTGACGGTTCTGATCGTGTCCGTGGTCGCGGGACACGATCAGAACCGCTACAGTGTCTAAAACGTTTTGATTTAAATAAAAGCACATGATTAGACACACAGATACGTGGTCTCCATCAGAAGGCGCAAAGTCAAAGTTTATTAGCTGAAATGATGATGACACGATTAGAACCAACATAATTTTTAGTTGCAATGTTATCGGAGCGTTACAAATATCTCTGACCTTGTCACTGGACAGCAAAATGACAGAGATAGCAATCTTCTTATCACTACATAGTATAAAACAAAGTCGCTGCCGTCTGTCCGTCCCTATGTATGCTTAAATCTTTAAAACTACGCAACGGATTTGGAAGCGGGTTTTCTTAATAGATAGAGTGATTCAAGAGGAAGGTTTATATGCATAATTGCACACTTGCGAAGCCGGGGCGGGTCGCTAGTATTATATACAACAATGAATTGCAGTTCGTTAGTCTCGCTAAAACTCGTGAACAGCTGGAGCGATTTGACTAACTTAGGTCTTAAAATATTCGTGTGAGTCCAGGGAAGGTTTAAAAGGTGAGAAAATATGAAAAATTATCATTTAGGTTTTTTATTTATTGATTCTGAGCCGGCACAAAGTTTGCTGGGTTAGCTAGTATAAATAAATATAATCACTTTTTAGTTATTGAAGGGTTATTAAACTATTACAAACGGGGGTAAGTATATAAACTCACTGTAGAGGTCATCGTATCCTCTTTTGACGAGCATATTCCTAATGGATTGTTCCATTATTCCATAATCGACAATGGGTATTTCAACTCTTGGAAACAAATCGGATATAATTCCTGGAAATATCAAAGAACCTTCAGATCAGAACACGGAAATGGACCGCCAATGACTTTTGGTGGATAACTGCTTACCGCTATACAATAAAAAACCTCGTAATTAAAAAAATACCCTCATATTACTACTACTTGTCAGCCCATAAACTACGAGTTGATCCTGTGTGTCTTCTTAATGTGGGATTTCCCCTAATCGCCACGGTGGGCAGGTGGGTTGGCGATCGCAGTAATAAGAAGTGACTTTATATCAGAACGTTGCAGCTGTCCAACGTCCCTTAGTCGCCTTCTATGACACCCACGGGAAGATATGGGGTGGTGATATTCTTACTCCATCACGGAACGGACGGACTACTTTGTGAAGGGCGCTGGGAGTCGGGTGGACGAGATGGTGCATTCGACATCTGTGGATGATAGATAGAACCGAGCCCCCTCCAACTACATGGAGGGTAATTAAGTTACTGTACCACGCTGATACGAAGCCCTATACCAATCTGTGGTATAGGGTTTCGTATCAAGTTCTCCTTCTCTTGCAGCTGGTTTTATCCTCATCCTTCAGTCCGCTCGCACGACACCCTCAGAAAAAATGGGGGGTGATACTATGTACTCTAAATGACGTACCATTAAATAACAGTAGGTCATCCGCCAGAAACTTAGGCACATTAACGTCTCTAAGTGCCCGTAGTACAATCTGCCTCTCGTCTCCATCTGGCATCTGTCTAATAAGGTTACCCGCCACTAGAATTACCGTTTTTACCGCCCGCATCCCAAAATCGTAATGGTCCTGGAAGAAAATCACCTCAGTGCTTAGAATTTTACCGTGCCAAATGACGTGTTTTGCATTTTTTTATATATCGTTATTTCAGTCCATCTGTTAGTTCAGGATGAAGTATATTGACAGAGGATCTTCCATTACCTTATTTTTAACCCCCAAGAAGTAAGCCATGTCTTTCTGGGACATAGCTTCCGGAGGGAGGAACCAATTTTAATAGGTAATAACCGAACTATTTTTGTTCAGGTTCAGAAGATTATCCTCTAACAAACTTATGTCATTCTTAAAATTTACAACCATTATCAAGGTCTTAATTGATATTATGATTGCAATCAAGATACCTGAGCCGAAAGCTGCTCCGAACTTAGTCTGAATGTGGTAGTGATCTTGCCAGCCAGAAGTTTGGCTTCCGAGAACCCGTAAGAGAACAGAGAATTCTCAGCAATTAACGCATAGTTTGGCACCATCATTGCGATAGGACGGAAAAGGGCTTTTAAATTATCCGGTAGTTCAGTACGACCTGGAAATAGGCCGATTAAGTCAATAGCATACAATAATCACAAACTTGAACTCGATGAAACTTGGCGAACTGCAAAAGAATCTTTATCCAGCAGTTATTTTTGGCGGCAATTTAGTGTACCGATCGTTGGTGCGATAAGTCACAGATCCTCCGATCTACGGTGCGAGAACCACAGGTCCTACAAAATAGGTGTGCCTATCCGACATGCCGAATGCAGTTGCGAGCCTGTCGTTAATTAAACTGCTAAATAAAAAAAACTAGACAGAAAACCAGAAAGAAAGAAAATGTTTATTATACACAATAAACAGAAGGTGACAAACACTAGTCTACTTCTTATAGTCTAAAATATCTGTGCATATCAGCATATTTCTACAGATTTGTGTAGAGCAGATTTTCAGCTACAGTCAGATCTCATCTCGAAATCGTCGTAGAAAGGTTACTGGGATGGCATTGACATAAAAGGCACTAGCTTATTTTAGGAAGACTATATATAGGGGACAATGAAACAAAATTCGCAAAAAATTGGCCGGTCGGGCAAGGGTTTAAACCAGAGGTACGTTCTCAGAGGCGAGATGTTATTTATGTTCGTCAATTAAAATACATGTTTGTAAACTGTCACAGGTGCAGGGGTTTCGTTTTTGATCCTATCACAATGATTTGCCTCGTTGGTCTAGTGGTCAGATGTGCCGCCTTTGGATCAACGGGTCCCGGGTTCGATTCCGGGGTCGGGCCAGTGTCTTTGTCTAAACCAGAGGTACTGGCTCGGAGTCTGGGTGTCATTTATATCTATAATATGTATGTATTTACAAAAAAAAAATGTATATAAGTAGTTTATCATCCATCTCGTTACCATAACACAAGCATTAAGTTGCTTAACTTGGGACGAGATGGCGTTGTGTGAAATGACCAAGGATATTTATTTATTTATTTATTTAATGATTGGATAAATTGTATAACCAGAAATATTGGCTTAAGGTTGTTTTAAGCTAACCAGCGTAACCAGGATTCATGGTGATAAAGACCGAACAAGACGCCTTCAGAGGCAACTCGCATCCTTCAAACATGAACTTGTCCAAGCGTAACACTTGAGCCTTTTGTATTGTCACGACCTGCAATATACCATTTAGTTAGAAATGTCCGAGTATCATGCAGAGATGTAAGACAGACTATGCGGTGTTACCTGTTGAGCAACCACTGACAGGACTTCAATGTCGATACGGTTAAACTCGTCGAAACAAGCCCATGCACCAGACCTAACAAGCACAAACAGTTACAAAGGAAATAGCTGGGTTCAGCTAGTAACAAAATTTCAGAGTTTTTTGTTATACCGGTCGATTCTCAACTCAATACGTAATATAATTATGCTGCGTGTGTATGTATGTGTGTTATATTAATGTCTGCCTTAGACCAAGGGGCTGGATGTGCCGCCTTTGGATCACGGGGTCCCAGGTTCGATTCCAAGGCCGGGAAAGTGTCAGAGGTACTTGCTCTGAGTCTGGGTGTCATTTGTGTTCGTGAATTACATGATGATTGTAAACAGCTTCCGCGATACAGTTTATACCTAGTGCAGCATATATCACTAACTGACGGCCAACGAAAAGAAGCACTTCTGTGTTTAACATGTTTTTTTTTCTGAACGAAAGCAATAGAGCTGAATGGCTTTTTAATTTTGGAAGCCGAAAATGCACTTGCGTCTCCTCTGGTAGACATGGGCGATGGCACTTACTATCAGATAACAGAGCAGCTAGATCGGCTCGCTCTTTAAAAAAATCTATTGCAAACTTACGCAGCAAGTCCCTTGAAGAACTTGCCCATAGCCATGTAATCAAGCTGATCTGAACAGTTGAACACCACACACTGTACGGCCAATGCTTTTGCCAAATCCTGAAAACGGAAATAGTTTACGACATCCATTCGCAAGAACCATGCGCATCTACCGTCAAATTCAAATTTTATCTTTTAATGGACTTTTGATTTTGGATCAATAATAAGAATAGTATATTTTATACAGACTCATCCTGTATCTCTTCTGTCTCAAGTAGTCAATGTCTTTCTGCCCGCTTATAAAAAAACGTTTTGGATGTGACAAATTAAGAAAAAAGTTACCACTAGCATAAAAGAATTACAGCCTTACAAAAGTAGTACAATCTGGCAATTAGCCTCCTGTGGCCACGCTGGCCAAGCCGGTTGGCACTGGGGTTTCTTTTCAAGTTTTCCTTCTGTTGCGGCTAGGTTATCAGTTTTAACATTTCCTATTGTCGGCTCTTAAATAAAATTGCCAAATGGTGACGAAAACAGTGATAGCAGCGAAAACAGATTAAATCAATACCTTGGTCGTCTCAGTCTTGCCAGTGCCAGCTGGCCCTGCGGGCGCTCCTCCGAACTTAAGGTGCATGGCGCACATCAATGTCAAGTAACAACGATCTGTCAGAGGCGTGATTACAAGTCGGCCACTGAAAAATCAGTTACGCATATACTACTACTATAGCCCATAAATGACCCACAGCAGAGTCGAGCCTCCTCCTCGGACGGAGGGTAGTTGACCTACTGTGCCACGCTCGCAAGACGTGTTTACACAGGATTTCTAGCTTTCCTACCCTTGCGGTTAGGTTATTAGCCGCGTACTGACTTAGCGAGGCAGCCTCGCGAGGCAAATCCTCGATATGTCAGGACGTGCCTCGCCCGAGGCAAACGCACGCGCTGCCTCGCCCGAGCGTGCCTCGGCCCGAGCCGGTTTTTGTCGATGCTCAAAGGTGCCTCGGTAGGTTTGCCGAGCTCACTCAAGACGGTAGTGTTTTGCCTCGCTTGTTTAACGAACACGGAATCATGGATAATGATAGTTAGAAGATAAAAATCAATTTAAAGGCGAATATAGACTACTATGGGACGCGCAATGTTCTGATTATACAAACAGAGGACTGGAAGAAGGTGCGTGGAGAAACATAAACCGAGAAATGAACATTCTAATAACTAGCTTAACAAAAATATGGAGTCTTTGTTAGGATCATATAGGAGCAGAACTAAATATGCGCTACGCTCGCGTATCCTCTGTACTAGTGAGTAACTGAACGTTCGAATCATTCCACTCTGGCTCAGCCTCGCGCGGCAAACGTTGCGAAGCAAACGTCCGAGGCTGCCTCGCGAGGCTGCCTCGCTAAGTCAGTACGCGGCTATTGATCTATTGTGTGCTTACTCCTTTACCTACTCCATCAGAAGGCTCAAAGTCACCCAAAGGGCAATGGAGAGGGCTATGCTCGGAGATTCCCTGCGAGATCGAATCAGAAATGAGGAGATACGCAGGAAAACTACGGTCACCGACAAAGCCCACAGGATTGCCAAACTTAAGTGGCAGTGGGCAGGGCACATAGCGCGCAGGACCGACGCCCGATGGGGCAGAAAAGTACTCGAGTGGCGACCGCGTTCCGGAAAGCGCAGTGCTGGTAGGCCTCCCACACGATGGACCGATGACCTGGTTAAGGTCGCCGGAAAACGATGGATGCGGGCGGCCCAGAACCGGCCTTTGTGGAAATTTCATCGAAAAAACTTCCACTGCTGGACATAGGCCTCCCCCAAGGATTTCCACAACGCCCGGTCCTGAGCCGCCCGCATGCATCGCTTTCCGGCCGTCTTAACCATCTTAGCGCGGTCGCTACTCGAGGGCTTTTCTGCCCCACCGGGCGTCGGGTCTGCGCGCGGTCATGTGCCCTGCCCATTACCAATAAGTTTGGCCATCCTGTGGGCTATGTCGGTGACCCTGGTTTGCCTGCATATCTCCTAATTTCTGATCGATCTCGCAGGGAAACTGCGAGCATAGCCCTCTCCATTGCCCAATGGGTGACTTGGCACATTAGCTCCATCACCTACCTGTTCCCCAAATATTCATTTTGATACACAAACACAGAGTTCAGAGCGCGAACGTCGCAGAAGTTTTGACTGAACTGACGGTAGTATGCAGACGTATCGAGCCTGTTCTCGTCCTGATATATTTCCGGAGATTCCCCTTCTTCCAACGGATTCATGTCCTTTATCATGTGGTAGTATCTGTAGAATAGCATAAACTGTAATGGCTGAGGGTTGAAGAATGCGATTGAAAAACAGTCTTTCTATTCTCATAACAGAGTCTAATTTGTGTGTCTATTTATCGAGGCCAACCACACAACATACTTGAATACGGTTAAGAAAACCTTGTTGCTGCTTTATTGTGTTTACACCAAGTATGCTGCCCTAATCAATAATTTGAGGTGTCTAATATACTTTGTTAGACTTAAACCCAGTCACTAATCCTACTAACAGAAAAGGATGTAGAAGATCAGGCAAAGTGGAGGAAAATCAGTCGGAAGACGGACCCTGGCAATAGCTTATTTTCTTTCAAGTTGGATCGAAGTGCACACGGTGAGCAAATTTTATTAAAACCCGTTACGTAGTTTAGGAGTTCATCGCAGACAAACAACGTGCCGCGTAATTTGTGAATAAATAAGATTAATTAATCTTAATTTTTCTGCTAAAAAGGTACTATAATTACACTTGTCAACCGTAGGTCTCCTCAAAACTCATAACTAAGCTTAGCTTGTGCAATAAAATGTGGACATCAGACGGATGATAGACCTGAGCTGGCATATCCACTGAAAGTCGGATATGTTCTTGACGTTCTCATCGACGAGGGTGCGCGTGACGTCACGCGCGTGTACCTCTATGACAATCAAAGCGCACAGCACTTCGCGCTGGAAGAAGGTCAGGTCGCCCTTTACCAGCGCGCGCAGACCGTCCAACTGTAAAGGTAAGCCAACATAAGTAAGGGAGAAAAAGGACATGTAGAAAAAGCTTGCCTATACCAAGCTGCAGGTGGAACGGGAATCTTGAGAAACAGTAGCTCCTTATATCCATATGATGGTAGATTTAGAATACATAATGTTACCACCCATTCCATCCGGAAGATGTCGTAAGAGCCAAATAAAGGGAATAATAATTAGAAAACCTAGCCGCGTGAGAAGGAAAACCTGAAACAAACCCCTGTGCCAACCCGCCTAGCCAACATAGCACAGGAGGCTAATTAGCATCCTTATGAAGGGAGGACGCTCGACTCAGCTGTGGGTAATCTATAGGCCGAATAGCAGTATTAGTAATAGATAACAGAGGCACAAGACTGCTATTTCAAAAGACTTCAAATATCAAAGGATCTTCCATGGATATTGTTGCCAGTTGGGTGCCCCAGATCAAATATTTACCATTTGCAAATTCTCGTCATAGAACCCGTCGAGACGATATTCATTGATGGCGTTCTCGACACCAGCGGTCCAGGCAGTCTGCGAGCCCGCAATGACCACTTGCCCCGGCCAGCGGAGAACCCAGTCGTTGCGCGGTATGGCGTACAGCTCTATCATGCCGTCCACGAGGGTCAGACGAACTGCCGGAAGTAATCATCATCAACATCATTTCAGCCAAAAGACGTCCACTGCTGGACATAGGCCTCCGCCAAGGAACTTCACGAAGGCTGATCCTGAGCCGCCCGCATCCATCGCTTTCCGGAGTGCACCATCCGGGAGGCCTACCAGCACTGCGCTTAGGGTCACCGATATAGCCCACAGGATTGCTAAACTTAAGTGGCAGAGCGCCGGAAGTAACACTGATTTTTTTTTCAAATTATTAGAAATGTACATTCAGCCAATGGAATTCCACTGCTGGAAATGTTTAAAGGATTTCAGGTACAGATTTCAAACATGCACAGAACATTTCAAAACGCTCAGTCACATTGCTGTATACGACCCACTAACGAGTGGGGCGTCCTCCAGTGACATGAAAGTTAATTAGCCTACCGTGACTGATGACAATGACTTTACTTTAACATGTGTATGTATCCTGGGCCCACACTCTTCAGATTCCGGCTTGTTGAACATGGAGGCTTGTGTCACAGTTTGCACACAGGCAAAACTTGATTCACAGATTTAATCCAAAACGTGTGTGAATGACAGTATTAAATAAATGTGAACGATATGAAGTCTACTACTAGTGCTGTAAGTTGCCGCATCGTCAATAGAGTATTGTGCAAATAAAAGTGCTCATTGTTTCTGTCTTATGGCAATGAGCCTCAAAGAGACATACTTTTAAGCCTTACTTGTATTTCTCATAGTATCCTCAAGTAGCAGCAACCATTGCTCCACGTTGCAACTTGGATAGAATTGGTACTTGAGTTCCACTATCTCTCCTTCACTGGAGTGCATGTGCGTGATCTTCAGATCTGGTTGGAAGGTCACCTGGTAAAGTACAAAAAAAAAATATGTTAGTTATCTTTCTGTTGTTGTTTTAAATCACTTTCGTTCATAATTTCAGCTAAAACCCAAAAATATCTACGAAGGTCAGTCTTGAGCCACACGCATCCGCCGGATTCCGGTCATTATTTCAAGGTGTAGTAGGTTTACGAGTATGTGGTCACCACTCAAGAACCTTATCGCTCCTTTAGTCGTCAGTCCTACGAGTGATGCTGGTCACTGGCACTTACGCTTTGCAGTCCTGAAAGTTGTGTCGGAAACTCTCGTTGCGCCTGCTCTTCCTTTAATATCATAAAAAATATTATTATTCTTTTTATATCTGTCAAATCAGTCTTATAATCTCTTCTTCTGTAAAGTAGCAAATCCTCACCTACCCTTAACTGAACAAAGAACGGGTTACAACTACTACTGGTGCTCATTTTATCGATTAACACTACATACTTTGCAAGCGCTGCCGTTAATTCTCCTTGTAAATCCACCAAAATTATGCCAGCCGCACTGAGACTTCAACTTGAAGAAGTAAACATCAGCACTTAAAAATGAAAAATTTCTTTTTAAACAGTTTTTACCTTAGCAATATTCTCAAAGCACTTCCTCAAATGCGGTTGCACCGCGCGTGGGTTCCTCGATTGGGACAAAATTTCCAGCAGCTCATCATCGCTGAGGAAGAAGAACCTTGGGAACCGAAGGCGCTTGAGCTCCATGTACTCGTTGAGACCACGTGCCACTACCGCCAATAAATGACGTGCCTCTACCAAGCTGTCTAGGAGGCGACTGTCTGGGCAGATTACCATTATCTGTTAAATATTCAATCAAATTACCCATAAGCGTGTCGAATTATAACCAAAATTGAACTTTTTTTTAACAGTGTCTTGAATGCATTTGACCCAAGGCTCACGTGGTGGAAAGCAACGCCAGGGTCAGAAGATGGAGCAGGCAATTCAAGGAAATGCCGTGTCGGGCACGGTCTCACACGACACAGTAAAACTGCTTGGCGTCGGACTTAGTTGTGTTGCCGGTATCTAGCCGGGTGGACCATTCCTACCATCAAGCGAACTTGACACAACTGGACTAGTGGTAATATTTATGGGGCAACTAGATTTTCTTGCACAGAAGAATCAACTAAGACAGGGTGTCTTCAAACAAAGAATAACTTAGGTTCGGTTTGTATAATTCAAGAGCTATGACATACTCACAGGTCTTTAGATTTGGAAAATCGGGTTAACAGACTGACCTTTGGACAAGCAGCTGCCGACGACATGATTCTTCTCCATATCCTCTCCATGGTGCCATATTTCTTGGCCTCCATGGGGAGCTGTCGAGAAATATCTTCTGAAGTAAAGATTGGCTCCAAGTACATCCATTCTCTGAGAATATGAATAAAACAAATGCGTGTCAAATTACCTTATCTTTTCCCAATTCGATTGGGTTTGGCTACCAATTTAACCTGATTTGGAAAATTACCAGTAATGTAAAACCAACTGCTCCGAGAATCATCCAGTGGGACCACCAATAATCCTTTGCTTTAACCAAAGCTTGGATGATTCCAGATTGCGATGGTGAACTATCAACGACTGCCAACGTTCAGCAAAAAATGCATTCCGCACTAGCTGCTAGCCTTCTTATTCATCATTATCACTTAAGTCAAAAGTCTACTGGACATTAGCCTCCCCCAAACATTTTCACAAAAGCTAGTCCTGAGCTCCCCACAAACCTCCGATGATCAAGTCAATTTGCAATTATTTGCAAGACTATTCGGCTTGGCACATGGATTAATTGCTTTCTACTTTTCGGGAATCTGGTGAACCAACCGGCATTCACACGATTATTGGCAATTCTACGTAAACTATAGGAACAGGTACTTACTTCTGACACTCAATCCACTCGTCCACAACCTTCTGTGTCAGCCTTAGTTTGTCATCCCACTCCTGAATCCTCAGTTCAAACGCAGCCTTGAAAGGACTGAATCCAAGTTGCTGCGTAGTCAGCAGGTGCTCATCCAGTAGTTGCAGTGTCTCGTCAGCGATTTTCATAATGAATGTCCCTGGAGACAAACATCTCTATCACTAAATTGCTTCAATCTAATTATATTGTCAAACACAATCTCAAACTTTATTTACGTAGTTTTCGTCACAAAACTCTTATAACTAGTCATATTTAAAATTTCTAATATCATCTTATGCCCCACGATAGGTGGTAGTCTCCATAAACACCCATCAGTCGACATATCTATATTGACACCTTTCATCTTGGGGATCCCTATGAAGAGCAGTGGGCTTAATAATTTCTGATGTCATATCGGACTAACCTGTGTTCTTATAAGGCGTCATCTCCAACGACTTGACAGCCCATTCACCTTGCATCTTGTCCAAACTTTGTTCGATGACGTACTCCTTGCTAGCCAGCTCACCAATCTCCGCAATGAGTTCGGCGTGAATTGCCATACCTTGCTTTAGGCACATCTGGAAGGTTTGCTTGTCGTTCATCGTAACCGTTATACCTGGAACATATCGACCAAATGTCAAATTCCTTAAAATACACAAACCCGAAGAAGTGTTATGCATGGAACTAATTATTACAATATTGAAGAATTAAGAATCTTCCGAGGTTCCTTATTCTATCATAACTACTCTGAAAGGAAAACATGACTTCGTGTACGTTTTATTGCAATAAATTTAACTGCCAAAATTTCTGGGACAGTTTTAACATCTTAAGGTTATTCTTCTCCATCAAACTGAAACTACTCACCAGCCTTCTCCATAAATTCATTCCAGTGACGCTCTTTCATGCCAGGATTTCTCACTGCTTGTATCACTGGTATTAAAGGTCTAAAATCATCTATATCATCCTGGAAATATTTTTTTAAACACTTAGCATACACTTGTGGTTAACACTTGCATGTAAACTAGTAGGTGTACCAAGTACGCTTTTATAATACCAAACCTTAATAGTGAGAGCTACTTTCTGTACTTTCGGCAAATCAGCGAAGGTTCTGATGCATTTGACTATAGTCTTATAGTATTCATTGATAGAGGGTTCAATCGTGTCTGCGTCCACGTACATCAGCGGGTTGTCAAACCACACCTCGCGGGCCTTGAGGAAGTCTGAAATTAGCAGAAGACGACGCTTTACACACACTTATTTTCACGGAAGACATTTTAAGGAATAGCCTTTGGATCACGTTTCAAATGGGCAAACGACTTTGTGTAAACCAGAAGTACCTGCTCTAAGTCTGGGTGCCATTTGTTTTCGTGAATTACATGTTTGTAAACAGCCCCCGCAGAATATAAATAGATTTAAAAATGCACGAATTAATTCAAGTGGCCCATTTTTTATTTACAATGATCATATATCCGATTAATTTATTATTTACTAGCGACCCACCCCAGCTGCGCACGGGTACAATGATAAACATTTAAATTTATCAGTGTTTCTCTACAATATTATGCACGTATTATACATATAAACCTTCCTCTTGAATCAGAGTAGTTATTAAAAACCGCTTCAAAATCCGTTGCGTAGTTTTAAAGATTTAAGAATACATAGGGACGAACAGACGACAGCGACTTTGTTTTATATTAAGTAGTGATTAATGTCGGGTATAGTAAGACCTGACGAAAGGAAACGACAAGACCGACAACCTAGCCGTAAGAGAAGCGAAACTTGATACGAAACCCTGTGCCAGCGTGTCACAGTACGCTAATTAACCTCCACGTAACTGGAGGGCCGACTCAGCAGTGGGTCATGTATGTGTTGAGTAGTAGTAGGTCGACAACAAGTGGGTTGTTATAAGCTCGAGGTGTCGAATTGAAACGGTGTGATCGATATGATGCGGCTGGTTTATTTTTAATCAAGTTCAAAAATATATAGCCGTTTCAAGGTTATCAGCTCCTTTCGATATATCGATATACAGATATATCCTTAAAAAATGGCTATAAAGAATATTTCTCCTAATTAAATATATCGGTAAAGTTACGTATCAAAACAGAGCTGAGCGCTCATAATGACACAGTTGAGTTACTAAGACTAACCTGACGCAGTGACCCATAAATTCCTATATGGCTCAAATTCCTTCACCAGGCGGTTAAGATCAGCAAAGGGAACCACTGGCTGAGCAAACAGTTTCTGCCTCTGGTTGAGAATTCTGCCCCAATCCTGAGAATCTTTCATGCCCTTCCACGCTTTTTTAATGTCGTTTGCTATTTCGTGGACCTGAAAGTTTGTAAATTCATTGTAAAGCTGGAGAACTCATGGAATATGAATCTTGGCAAAGCAGCTGGATACAATCATACCACTGCTTAGAAAAATCAATTTAATAGGTTCCAAACCTTCTAATTCGATAGTCAAAATAGATGACCAAAGACACTATGATGCCAGGGGTCAAATTGAACCCTTTTGGTAATCTACATACATTCTTCATTTGCTTTTCCTTTGCTTTAGGTATAACCTTTATCACAGGGGCATATTACAAACATGTAATACACAAATACCGAGACTTATCAAGTGCCTATGGTTTAAACAAGTGTTTAAACAAGTGTTTAAACAAGTTTTTAAACAAGTATTTAAACAAGTGTTTAAACAAGTTTAAACAAGACCAATAATTTAAAAAAAAGCAACTACAGAGTTCCTTGCTGGCTCTTCTCTGTAGAGCAGCCTTCAGCATGGTGGGATTGTAGGAGTGAAGAGTTTTGTGTGAAAGGCGTGAATGTAGGTATGACGACTGAGAGGTGTGTGTGGAGACTACCACCTAAGGTGGGATGATAATGGTGTTTATAAGTATGACGATTTAGAAGAGTTTTATTATGAAACCTACGTAAATAAAGTTCCTTTTGAGTTTGAGTTTACACAAAGACATTTGCCCGACCCCGGAATCGAACCGGGCACCCGTGATCGAAAAATACCTCTTATGCCAACAAGTCAACCTCAGGATTCGTGTCAGTTAAGCACGTATAGCACACGATTCAAATAATCTCAACTTCATTCAATCAAATTGTTTAGGTAAATAAACGTTTAGATTGAACTGTGGTCATTTTCACAACCTTTTTTGTTTGTTGGAGATTCTCATTCCTACGGACTCCGGGACGCGTATAGACAGTAAGTTGCACCCCGACTCACTTTGGAAATTCAATTGGAACCGTGACCCTTGGGGCCTTGCCGCGCCTCGTATAGTGGAGCCCCATGCTCCAAGTTGGGATAGTACGGATGGCACAGAGTTTGGATCAAGTTTCTTTTGCGACTCGGTGATCTGCTTCTTTTGTTCCATTAATCGCCTGTTATCGACACCATCAAGATGGTAGTGGTTGGATTCTAAATCCATCACCACACGGAAGTGTCACTGGAAGTTACCCTGGAGAAGTCGTTCTGCAACGTCAGCTGCATGCACTGTGCCGTAAACATGTCAATCTTATCATACAGCGTCTGCTCATCCAGCTGATGTAGTTTCCAGAACTTTTCTTGCTCCTCCTCCAGAAAATCGGTTGTAATGACGACCTTGAAGCAAAGAAGTGCTGTTATAATGGTTTGTTGTAATTTTCCCAGTGGGTTGTATTTTTAATGAATTTCACAACAGTAGGATCGATTGTGTGTCTTGCTTTGTATGCGTGTTACCACATACCTCCGTAATTTGTATACCGATTTAAAACAAAAAATCGAAAACAATTAGTTAAGCAGTTTGCTATTAAACTTTAAATAAATTAAAGAAATCCATTTTGCGGACATATTTGGGTATTTTTGAACGTCTTACTAGTTGATGTGAAATATTATGTTGATTAAAAGATATTATACGTGCAAAACTCTGGTACTGGTAATAAATATGGTGCAAAATTATAGCTAAATATACAGAAAATCTCAAACAAAAAATAACGTATTCACTAACATATAGACATGACTAGGTATATTGTTCATGGACTGCATATAGTTCACTCGTGTTAGAAAAGCAGTGAGTTTTCAGCGCAAACACTGCAGGCCTAATGAAGTTAAAATTCAAATAAAATGTTTTTTATTGTCTTTTATATTTCTAGTTTCTTTTTGTTTACTAATTATACTATAAACTGTTGTCTCGAACTCATCGGTCGTCCACAGTCGTATTTTAAAACATTTTAAATTACTTTTGTTGATCCGATTTGAATTAGTAACTATTAAACATTGGTAACGTAATCACGTTTTCATTAATTTCAGTTACAACAATAAAGGTACGTACAACCATTGCGTTCAAAAGTGTGCCTTCAACTGCTCACTGTGAAATTGACTTAATAATTAGGAACGTTTTCATTGGTATATGGGGCGGAAAGTGATGACTAACTAGATTCATCACACGATTGAAGTATAGTTCAGACTGTTTTAAAAATACAGACCCATTAATTTAACGTGAGTATATTTTTGTAATATTTGTATGTGTAATTTAAAGGTAGCCTACTCACATTTTTTGTTATAATCAATGGCCATCCGATTGCTTCCCACAAAGCCTTGAAATCATCATTCTCTAATGGAGTGAAGAAAACATCCAACACTTCGTAATCCTGTTTAAAAAATAATATCACACTCTATTCAACTTCTGTGATCGTTAAGCTATAAAATTATGCTAAACGGTGAGATGTGTGGAATATTTATATACCTTCCCGCTCCTGTGGACTCCAATATATCCTAACTTCGACCCCTCGCCTGGGGACCTATATATATTCCTAAGTTAAATGTTCTTGACGCTCATCTCTACAGCAATACTATTTCCATTCAAAAAGATAGTTGACGTTTTTATGTAGCTTCCTCTAATTGCATTTACATTACCATTTTCTCTATGTTCTTACATTAACCAGCTCGCAGTATGTTGCACAATTCCTGAACGATTTTTTATTTATTGATTCTGAGGCGGTACGAAGTTTGCTGGGTCAGCTAGTATAAAACATATATGTATAAGTAATATTTTTGGAAAGCTAACTCACCGTGTGAACTTTCCTCATTATGTCATCTTGCGTCTTCAACGCAAATGGTATCGACTCCATCCATTCCCTGATCTCAAACACGTGTTCTATCGTGTTGGGCTTCTCGCCGAGTTTCCGCATTATATTCTTGTACGCCTGTATTACGTCATCTACCACGAGACGCACCTCCTCTGCCCACATCGCCAACAGAGCTTTTATTATATCCGACCGTTTTGTCACCAGCAATTGCTAAAATGTGGAGCAGATTAAAATATTTTAGACACAGCAGAAGTACCAAAAAATGCCTTGCTTCAAATAAATTATTCTATTTCACTTGGAATATCGTTCAACGTACAGTCCGCCCCAATCTAAAAGGCCGCTTTTAATGTAGCCGCATTACGCTGCGCACAACGTAAAATCAGGTATCTGCGGGACGTACAAGGGGCGGGGAAACAGAGCACGCCCGCGCGCGCCCTCTTTCGCCCGCAAGCGTCCTCACCACCCGCGTGTTAGTGTGAGTGAGCTACGTTCGTATTGGTTGTGAAATGTACGATCCGCAAGTTCGTACCCACGGCTACATTCAGACCGGTCAAAAAGATTGGCGCAGACTGTATATGTTATTAACATATAAAACAACAGGTTGCAACCACAGACGAACAGGTATGACACTGCTGTATCTAAATTTTATGGATCATTTTTTTTATCAGAAATTCATACATTGGTGATGTTGGTGCATTAATGGTAACCTCACGAAAAATTTAGTGATAGATAGAAAGTTTTTGTACCTTCAGCGAGTCCACATTTAGAGCAAACGGCCCAATATTTATGAACTGCGGGAGTCTCCAAATCAAATCCTGTTTAGCGTCGTAGTGCATTTGCACCTCCTCCCTCGTCTCCGAAGCCGAATGCTTCTCTTCGCGGAAATTTCTGTTAAAAATAGAGATAGAATGAGGCACACAGGTACGAAATGTATGCTTACTGTCCTTATCCCATTGCTAATCAGCCCACAGATAACCCACAGTTGACTTGAACCTCCTCCAGTTACATGGAGGGTCAGTTACAGTTACAAGTCATAAGTCACACGCTCTGGTATCGGTACCAAAACACGAAAGAAAAGTTCGACAAATTGTCAATGCTTAACGATATTTATCAGGTACATTATTGAGTTATGTGTGGCGACAAATTTAGAATACATAGTTTCATCACCCCATTTCATCCTGCGGGTGTCGTAAGAGCCGAGTAAAGGAAATGACAGGGTTGAAACCTAGCCACAAGAGAGGGAAACCTTGATACTATACCTGGGCCTGGTGTCTGGCCAGCGTGGCACAGTAGGCTATTTATCCTCCATAATTGGGGGAGGCTCAGCATTAGGTCATCCATGGGCTGATTAGTAAATAAGTTTATCTATACTCTTTCACGCAAAAACTACTGAATGGATTTTGATGAAACTTTACAACAATATAGCTGTATAGCTTACATATATAGCTTACATATTATATAGCTTACACATCATCACACATAGGCTATCATTTTTATAGATAATTAACCAAAATAAGTTTCAAGCACGGATGAAACCGTTGGGCGCAAAAAATGTTTTACAAACTCACTCGACATATTCCTCGATGTTCAGTACGTAGATTTCTCTATAACACTCGTACTGCCTCATGTATGCCAGTAGGGGTATTATCGCCTTTCTATATGCCTTTAACAGACGCTCCCTATAGTCTACCACGTTTGGCTCCATCAGGCCTGGAATATAAAACGCTTCATTGGAATATTCGAGTAACACATTAGCGAGACTACCCTAGCTAGCCCCCTCCCCCTGGGGAGGGCAAAATAAAGGCCGGCAACGCACTTGCAACCCCTCTGGTGTTGTGGGTGTCCATGGGCGGCGGTGATCACTTACCATCAGGTGAACCGCCTGCTCGTTTGCCTCCCTCTTCCATAAAAAAAAAAAAAAAAAGCTAATGTGTCTCTACAGTCTACACAGACAGGCTCGACTACTCTCGGTAGGCATCGTGGACGCAGGTCCGAGAGCGAGACAAGCGATACGAATAGAGAGCTCTCGAATTATCTACATGTCATAGATCAGTCTAGCTAAAGTTGTATTATTAATTTGACGTAGACAACTGACGTTTACTGTTTATATATGATTGTCACTATGTTAGAGCTACCCTAGGATTGGGCAAAAAAATGCAATAGGGCGCTCTATTGAACTCTAAATTAGAGTATACATTAGATTAGTCTTCAAGCTGTCTAGCTCTATTCTGTCTCCGTGGTCGACGCGCTTCTGATTACTCACACCACACATAGCGAACCAGTCTATTACAATGAGAAAATATTACAAAATCAACATAAAGATTCAACATAAAGAGTGGGCTCTGGCAATATGCCATCAAAATGCTGAAAGTCACCTAAAGGGCAATGGAGAGGGCTATGCTCGGAGTTTCCCTGCGAGATCGAATAAAAAATGAGGATATACACAGGCAAACCAGCGTCTCCAACAAAGCCCACAGGATTGCCAAACTTAAGTGGCAGTGGGCAGGGCACATAGCGCGCAGGACTGACACCCGATGGGGCAGAAAAGTCCTCGAGTGGCGACCGCGTTCCGGAAACCGCAGAGGCCTTCTACACGGTGGACCGATGACCTGGTTAAGGTCGCCGGTAAACGATGGATGCGGGCGGCCCAGGACCGTCCTTTGCAGAGATCCTTGTGTGAGGTCTATGACCAGCAGTGGACGCCTTTTGGCAGAAATGATGAGGATGATGATATAAAAAGAGTCTAGGTTCAGGATTAAATTAGGCAGGAATCGTGAATCTCACCGATCGACGTGAGGAAGAGCTCCTTATCGAAGACCAGCCCTGTCATTACCATGGGGTGCACTTGCGGGATGAAATGGCATCTGTACAGCATCTCTCGAAATAAACGCTGGATCACAATCTACAAGTGAGAAGTACTAGTTGCTCTGATACCACTATTCAGCCCTTAAATGATCCACTGCTGTATCGGGCCTCCTCCAGTTACACGGAGGGTAACTAGCCTACTGTGCCACGCTGGCGGGTTGACACTGGGTTTTGTATAAAGTTTTCCTTCTCTTAGGTTATCGGCCCTGTCATTTGTCGACTCTTACGACACCTTCAGAAAGGAATGCGGTGATGCCTCTATGTATTCTACATAACCTAAAGCGCGGGGGCAGTTTACAAACATGAACACAAATTACACCCAGACTCAGAGCAAGTCTCTGGTTTATTTTCCCCAAAACACTTGCCCGACCCCGGAATCGAACCGGGGACCCGTGGTCCAAAGGCCGCATGGCAGTTTTATATTTTAAAGTAAGAAGGAGAAATCTTTGATTTTAAGAATCAGAATTGTATTACAAAACGGAGGTTCCGGAAAAAAACCACCAACGCGCAACCGTTTTTTGTGGAACTGCTAATTTTAGCCAGAAATTTTGCATACAGTTACTTAATTGATCCTCTCGGTATAATTTCAGGGTATAACAATACCTCACTGGTATGAAAATGACACGGTTGTTAAGTGCATTCACACTCTAACCAGCTCTTTGAAAGTTAAAGCTATTTGACGACTGTACCTCAAACTGAGCCGGATCGGTGGTGTAATAGGGTCCATCATCAGACATCATGAGGTAGAAGTAGAACAGCGTGATCGTGGGTGATCTAAATGGCGTGTTGATAAGGTCGGACGAGTCCCACTCGAAGTCCTCGTCGCACCAGTACGTGCAAAGGCATGGCGTCTCGCACAAGTTGACAAACATCGCCATAGATTGCTCGATGCAGTAGCGCAGAGCATACTGGGAAATATCGCCGAACTTAATAAGAAAACTTAGCAAGCAAACAGTTCGGATTGGCCCGGAAAGTCTTCGTATCAGCGAGTCTACTAATTTCTTTGTTACTCTACCATTGGGTGAATGAATGAATGTATACGTATAAAACAAAGGGTTCCCCTCCGGGAGTGCCGGCAGAAGTCAAAGCTAAAAAAACGCGGCAGCTAAAACCGAATAATATAATATTAACACGATAAACCGCTAACTACACACACTAACCTCACAATGTAAGCCAAATAATTATCAAAATAATTATATTATTATCGTTTGCTTTAAGTGATCTAAGATTTCTACTACCATCTCTGTTTCTACTCGTGAGAACCTGTAATTGGCTCTCTATCTCTTACTCAATTATTTTTCATTTATTTTAGCTGTTGGTTCTCCTATCAATAAATAAATAACTTTTATTACGCACCAATATTAACTATTACATTAATAAAGACAATTATTACGTATGAATTGGATATACTAAACACAGCGACACAACAGCGAAGAGCAGCTGACTGTATCTTTCTCGCACAGGTACACTCGGTGGTCCCGAGTTCACCCGATCGAGCCTTTCACCTCAAAGCGTGACGGATAAGCCGAACTTCTACCTACGGAAAAATCTGTGTGCGGTGCGCCAAAAGAATTTTTAACTCCAATTAATAATAGCAAGTTAAAATAATCCTAATTATGTAAGTACAAATTTAAACTAATTAATTCAGTCATTTTGTCCTAAAAGATCATAGCCTAGCGGACCACAGGTTAAGCGACGTCAGGCTCTACCGAATGTTGAATGGATGTCTGACTTCATCATCATCATTATTTCAGCCAGAAGACATCAACTGCTGGACATAAGCCTTCCCCGTGGGGGGTGGCGGTTGGCATCACAGTATCGGATGGTCGATAATAAACAGAACGTCGCTGCTGCCCAAAGCCGGTCTCCCATAGTCGCCTTCTACGACACCCACGGGAAGATATGGGGCGTAGTATTCTTACTCCGGAAGATGTCTGACTTATTATCACAGAATTCACATTTCAACCTATCGAAATCAAACAAATCGAGCTAGTATTTACTGTTATTTTTAAACTTTCACGATTTGCACACATAATTAAAAACATCCAACAGGACTTACCGCGCACAGAAAAAGCTTACGGTCTGCAGTCAGCTCACGACCACGGCCATTGCAACATGGTCGAAACGTCAAGCAAAAACAGGTATTAATTCTGTGCGCGATAAGTCCCGTTGGATGTTTTTAATCGTAGTATTTACTGGTTCCGAAAAACGCCTGATGTTAATTATCTTACCTGCATCCGAAACCGCACCAACTGCATAAATCTGCTGAGTTTGCTAACACCATAAAAGTCCCATTTCTTCTCATAAATATTGAACCACCTGAAGAGCATGAAATATATTTGGATCTTAGGCCGTGTGGATACGGATTTAGAACACATAGTGCCACTACCCCATTCCATGCTGAGGGTGTCGTAAGAGCCAACAAAAGGAAATGACAAGGCCGATAACCTAGCCACAAGAGAAATAACCTTGAAACGAAACCCTGTGCTAATCCGACTGGCCAACGTGGCGTTGTAAGCTTATTACCCTTCATTTAAATGAGGACCGATTTAACAGGCCCACTGTTGGGCTTATGGGCTTTGGGAGTTTTAGTAATAGTATCAACTAACTAATCATATTCTTAATAGTTTAATAACCAAAAACGCGTATATAATATGTTGCCCTTTCGTTTGGCTGTCCAATGACAAGGACAGACATATTTTTAAAGCTTCGATAAAATAACAGCTGTTATGAATAAGGTCGTATTTTTTAGTAAATATATATAGTAAACCATAAATCTATCACTTACCCTTTCCCAACGTCTCTGAAGGACATTCTGATCGCATGCGCTGTATTATTTAACCATGTTATATTCAAATATTTCAGCATCTGTAAACATTTATTTCAATTTATTCTTTATATTTAAAATAATCAAATCCCTGCACTAGGTATTATTTGCATTGCTATACGATATCAATGTTTCCAAAACTTTAATTTATACTTAACTAGCTGTACCATGAGTAATTTGCTTGCTACGCCACTAACTAAAATAAATATAAAGGAAAGACATGACACAATTATCTGCTTTTTATGTTCAGAAACCTTCGTTGGCTCATGCACAGCACTTTCCTGAAGATCATCACATGATCAAATGCAAAGTTTACGATTCTATAAGGACATACAGAAAAAACTTTCATCATTATCACTACATAGTATAAAACAAAGTCGTCTTCTGTCCGTCCCTATGTATGCATAAATCTTTAAAACTACGCAACGGATTTTGAAGCGGTTTTTTTAATAGATAGAGAAAATCAAGAGGAAGGTTTATAGGTATAATATAATTGTACCCGTGCGAAGCCGGCGCGGATCGCTAGTTTTTATATAAAAGAGAAGAAAAAGATAATCAAACCACTAGGTAATTCACGAATTCTAATATTTTAATTTATGCTTTATTAAAACTCGTCGTATTTCCAGAACTGTATAAATTTTAAATTGCAGCAAAATTGCCAGCTAGCGTAGCCCAGTAGGCTTTTTTCCCGACTCCAGTGATTTTTTTATGCGCTGAATATAATGCAGAAATTTATTACCATACTGGTGCAGTGCTGTTGAGCTGCATCAAACTCTGCCAAGCTCACATTCCTGCCATAATTGGATGTAAAGAACAGCATTCCCTCCACCTAAAACATAAAAAGTGACATAGCCCCTTATAAAATAGAAGTAGTAAAAACAAAATTCTTATGTACTCGTAATCCTTCGCGAGAACAAAGTACTTGTATTGATTTTGATAATGTATTTTTTAATACAGTTGCTCAAAAAGTGGCATATTGCAGGGACGTATAGCGTTCGGGAAGTCGGCTATGACACACGCGTGCTTTTTTTTTTACCATTCCCACACTAGTGCGTTCTCTTTCCCAACTGTCAAAATAATGTCTATTATAAGGAAAAGTCCTCGAGTGGCGACCGCGTTCCGGAAAGCGCAGTGCTGGTAGGCCTCCCACACGGTGGACCGATGACCTGGTTAAGGTCGCCGTGGTTAAAACTATGGATGCGGGCGGCCCAGGACCGGCTTTTGTGGCAATCTTTGGGGGAGGCCTATGTCCAGCAGTGGACGTCTTTTGGCTGAAATGATGATGATGATAAGGAAAAACCAACCATGAAGATTTTACTAAAAAAATCATAGAAGTTTTTATGATTCATGCAAATACGTATATTTCTAAAAAGAAACTACGTACTAATTTGTTTCAATATCAGATTTAATAGTTTGATTAAATGATTCATCTAATTAAAATTCATTTCATATCAATAAAAAAATTCTACTGAAGACTTGGCTATATGGGCATTGTTCCTTTTGCCTACCAGAATGGGTGACGAAAAAAAATCTCTGCTTATATTCTACGGTCGGCGCCATTTTTCAGAAATGATTGGTTAGTTGAGTTTATTGTGTTTTTATTATTTTATTAAATTGCTTCATTTTTTCGCAACTGTATTAAAAATAGTCGTTCAGTACACGTGCGGAACCGTCATTGCAACTTGTTCCGACTGTCAACCGGACATTGTCGGAACTCGTTGTAATGACAGCCTTTCTGCACTTGTAATAAAATATATTATTTCACATTTTGGTTAACATGAAATAATGACATTCTCCGGAAAATGTTTCTACGAGTAACATTGAAAAGCCTTTCTATTTTGACAGTCTTCATTTATGGGCCGTTGGGGGCTAGCTGGGCCAGCTACCCACTAAAACCAAAGGTGTTCCTCAACTGCTCGCTCCAGGGCTGTGCTCTTCAATGAAAGGACATAGCCTGCATTGCTTGTCTATAAGCATTAGATAGTCTGGTAGTTGATGTAGGCTTTACATAATTCCGCTAATATCCAAGGATTCACTTGAATAATTGTTACCCAACGACATTGTCAAGTAACCAGCTTTACGAGTATTGAAACACATCTTAACCCCGAGCAAGTATCTCTCGATTCGACCGGACTCGGACCAGGAACCCGCTACAAAGTGAGAAAGTTAAGTTACAAAAAACACCAGTTGTAATCAAAATACCTTCAAACATTCATCGATGACCATGTGTATGCAGGATACGCTTTCCGTCAGCACATACAGGGAGTACCACTGGTTATACTTGAGCCTTTCGGGGAAGTCTTCCATCTCACAAGGGTAATTGCCTAAAAACGGTACATAAATTTTTTGGATACGTCATAAATTTTTGAGGGATGTAGAGTAAGAGAGAAAGCAGCTTTGGTGGAGTAAGAACCGATTACCGTAATCGGGGACGGGTGCCACGTAATCCTTAGTGGGCGGGCTTACGAAGTTGTAGACGTCTTTATACTTTAGCATCGTGTCAATCATCTTTAGTTTGCCTTCCATTTTCCGATACAGCAACTCTGCCTATGACAGAAAAGCCCACTTCAACGGTAGGTTAAGAAAAGGAAAGTTACCCATCTCCTTTATATACTTGGGTTGGGTTAGCAGATTAAATAAGAGGGCTTGGAGCTTTGGGCTCCACTAGACGAGGCGGGCCAACGCCCCTAGGGTCGCAGAGCATACTCCTGCGATCGGGAGGAGTGAATCCCGTCACCCTGGTTCGGGTAATTGAGGATCGGGGGTCGCTTTTAGTGCATAGATCGGGCTGCAAATTGCCGTATCTACGCGCCCGGAGTCTCACATAACTCGGCCATTCCCCAACGGCCATCCAACGGATAGCATTAAGGATTTTTTTTATCAGGCACTTGATTACCTTTGACCTTAGGCTTGTGTGATGAAAAGCAACGCCAGGTTGATTGAACGATGGAGCAGGCCATTCAAGGAAATGCCCTGTCGGGCACCGGCTCTCACATACACACGACGAAACACAGTAAAACTGCTTTGCGCCGGACTTAGATGTGAGGGTGGTAGCTAGCCGGGAGCAGTATTAGATCTACCACCAAGCAAAGCACCTTTCCGATGATAAAAGAATTGGACAATAATTGAAAACAGGCTAATCTAAGCTACCTAACTATAGACCAAAGCGAAGTTTAAATCTTACTTCATTCTTCAGCCCATCTAAGTGGTCTTCATCTAGTTCCCGCGCTTGCTTGTGTATGCGAACCATCTTCAGTATGATGGGCATGTAATGCATTGGCATCATTGGCAAGCCATCCAGCAGTAAGCAATCCAGATACAGATAGAACCTAGATGGAACGGCACTGTAAGTCCAAGGGGTCAACTGTTCGTGTTCTATATACATACATACAGTCACGCCGTATTCCCGCAGGGGTAGGCAGAGATCACATCCTTCCACTTACTACGATCCTGGCTCACAACTTTCGCTTCTTCCACTTTCATCCATCTCTTCATGCATGTTTATTCGTCGTCTATCTACTCTTTTAACATACATAATAAATAAATAAATAAATATCCTTGGACATTTCACACAACGCCATCTCGTCCCAAGTTAAGCAACTTAATGTGTTATGGTAACGAGATGGATGATAAACTACTTAGATACATTTTTTTTTTGTAAATACATACTTATAATGGATAGAAATGACACCCAGACTCCGAGCCAGTGCCTCTGGTTTAGACAAAGACACTTGCCCGACCCCGGAATCGAACCCGGGACCCGTTGATCCAAAGGCGGTACATCTAACCACTAGACCAACGAGGCAGTCATAATACTACTACTCAGCCCATAAATTTCCCACTGCTGAGACGGGCCTCCTCCCATCTCAGGGAGGGTAATTAGCCTACTGTCCCACGCTGGCCAGACGTGTTGGGACAGAGTTTCGTATTAACTTTTCCTTCTCTTGCGGCTCGGTTTTCGGCCTTGTCGTTTCCTTTTGTCGGCTGTAAAGTCACCCTCAGGATGGAATGATGTCCGACTCAGCTGTGGGTCATGTATCGGCTGAGTAGTAGTAGTATGTATATGACCCACTACTTAGTCGGGCCTCTTCCGGATTCATGGAGGGAAGTTAACCTACTGTGATGTGGCTGTGGCTGGCAAGACGGGTTCACATGAGGTCCTTATCAAGTTGTTCTTCTCTTGGGGCTAGGTGATTTGCTTGTTGCGTTCCCTTAGTCGCCTACACCGCATACACTGCGACACCCTCAGGACGGTGTGGGTGATAGGCGATATTATGCAAAGTAGTATTTAGGCAAATAAGCATAATAATATCCAAGTAAACACACACAAATACATATTTTCTCTATAATATTAGTATAAAAACCCTAACATGTGTAGCGCATGCAAACCAGCACGTGCATACGAGTACTTACCACAATTTATCAACATCAAGAAAAGTTTCCTACAAATGCGAGAAATACCAAAAAGACCTACATCGCGGTAGCGTAGTTTACAGAGCAATTCACACGGTTTAAACAAGCTCCGACTGCAGTTATCTGGGATAACCCTGCCAGACATACCACCCCATCTGGCTAGATGATCCCATGGTGCCTAAACATACAAAACCTCCGAGAGTTATCGTTACCTCAAATTATTTTCAACTTCCTTTCGCAGGTCAACAGCGAACTTCACTCTCTGGGTGAAAGTCTCTGGATCATCGGCTTTAAACATCAAACGAATGCGTGGTATACTGTAAACATCATTTAAAGTCCTGAATTAACATCATCATCATATAGGTATCTCCTAAAGAGCCCCATAGCGCTGTCTTCAGCTTAACTTAGCCTAGTTTAGCACCGTCCGTCCTACATTCTGTCTATCTATCTATCTATCAGCCACAGAAGTCCACTGCTGGACATAGGCCTCCCCCATAGATTTCCACAATGTGCGAACTCGTGCAGACCGCATCCACTGACTCCCAGCGACCTTCACAAGGTCGTCCGTCCATCTAGTCGGGGGTCTTCCCACGCTCCTCTTTCCCATACGTGGACGCCACTTCAAGACTTTTATACCACAGCGGCCATCTGTTCTTCGGGCCGCGTGGTAGTTTAGCAGGGGGCCGTCCGTCCCACATTACGCAAGCCGATTCGTGGTTCACTCAAGAACTGGTCTACCCCAGCAGTTGCCAGTTCTTCTACAGCAATGACCAGCCCACTGCCACTTCAGTTTGCTAATTCTCCGAGCTATGTAGGTGACTTTCGTTTTGTGTCTGATAGTTCTTAATACTACAACTCCTACATACATTTACTACATTTCATATATTTATTTGACAGGTGCAGGAGCGACGCCCGATGGGGCAGAAGTCCTTGGATGGCGACCGCGTTCCGGAAGGCGCAGTGATGGTAGGCCTCCGACACGGTGGACCGATGACCTGGTTAAGGTCGCCGGGAAACGATAGATGCGGGCTTTGTGGAGTTCCTTGGGGTAGGCCTATGTCCAGCAGTGGGCGTTTTTTGGCTGAAATGATGATGATGATGATATACTTATGACACGGGTCTGGATAGCGGAAATATTATTAATGTAACCTTATATTTAAAACTAAAAAAAACTTTAAAAGTTAATTCATCTTACTAATATTATAAACGTGAAAGTTTGTAAGTATGGATGGATGGATGGATGGATGTTTGTTACTCTTTCACGTAAAAAGTACTGAATGGATTTTAATGAAACTTTACAATAATATAGCTTATACATCAGAATAACACATAGGCTACAAGTTATAAAGATATTATATGAATTACAACAATATAAAGAAGTCGAATTCAAAATTTCTAATTGTCGAATTTTCGACCATATTAAACTATAGACAACATAACGTTTCGCTGTCAGTTGCGTTTTGTTAAAGTAGGTTTTATACGGACGGGATAAAAATCTCAGGTATCCTATGTCCAACTTTCTTTTTGTTTTAAATATATATAATGCGGAACAAAGTTCGCCGGGTCAGCTAATTTATAATAAAATGCCTTTACCACGCCTGATAAATCTCCTAGGTCAATTGTGAGTACTTACGCATATCGTCTCTTGGTGCCGTCAAGGGCCATAACGTCCCACTTTTCAGTTTCCTTGTCAAAACCATAAGCTGCTACATTGATCCACTGGAATGAAATACATCATTGTCAAGATTACTATTGCTTCAGAGGCAGTGCCGGATTAAGGAAGCCCGTAGCAAATTCTTTCAAAGAGCCCTTGATCTGCTATAGATTCTTAATTATAAAGTGGTAAAAGTACAATTCAATACTCAATACGTTTATTTGCTATCTATAGGTTACAATTTTGTGGGTAATTAATACATACTACATCTTAATAAGTTCCATTAAAAAAATACGCTCACGCAGAGATGAGTGGGTTTAAATATGCGGGACCCCCTTTAGCGGGGCCCGTAGCAATTGCTACTCTTGCTACGTGGTTAATCCGGCACTGTTCAGAGGCACAAAAACCACGGCACTTTAGCTCAAGCTCTTTGGCTATCAGCAGTGGGTCATTTACGAGTACCAGCGTGTATTTCGGGATTGTGTCTATCTCGACTTTGACTTACGTTCAATATTTCCTTCACGTAATTTACGCAATACCAAATATATTTTTTTTAAGTTTAATTGGTAACGATAAAACTTACAGACCTAGTTTGTATTATTAATGTTAGCACATATTTATTCTAATATACTTGTTTATTTTATAATTTAATATGGCCAAAATCTCTATCTAATCTATCTATCTGTTAAACTGGTCAGCACAAAAATGTTCACCTCATATAATCCATTCAACATTCGTATCGTATCTCCTTCGCCCTTGGTCGTCTTGACATCCTTCGGTATGAAAGCTAGCCCCGGGCAAGGATACTGCTCGCCCTCGATGTGGCCCAACGCCATCCACTCTTCAGGGATGCTAAATAGTAAACATCTCTTAAATAAAAATGAATGTTTGTCTGTATGTCCTATTGAGAATCGATAGATGATCCTCATGAAAATCAAATTCAATCTCAATCAAGTTTTCCTTCTCTTGCGGCTAGGTTGTCATTTCCTTTTGTCGGTAGTTACGACACCCTCGGGATAGGGTGGGGTGTATAATATATCCATCACCATCAGCGAAAAATAACCAGTAAACAACCATTTTGATGGCGGCGCCGTAGATATATCCTAATTAACGTTGGTCAGTTTAAGTTCGCACCGACTTCGAACGGTTGTTTATTAGAAAAACAGACAATACACTTTTAGTTCTTTATTTGTTTTTAAATTCAGTTGACGGTGCACACTGGAAACTGAAAAGTGTTAATTTACATAAGTGATAATCGCGAAAATCTAAAAGGTATGCCGAGATGGATTGCCCATGTCGAGAGAATGAATAAAGAACGATTGACGAAAAAAGGGTTTAAGGCGAGTGTGAATGAAAGTGTTGGAAGGGGCAGACCTAGGCGGACGTTTCGAGACCAAGTCAGGGAGGTCTTGGAAAAAGGCCAGGTCAAGAGTACCCTAAACCGAAGAGCATACAGTTCTATGTCTCAATTATTTATACAAAGGTTGCCTGGAAGAGATCGCGGTATGCGATAAAGCCGCCTAATGTACACGTTACCTTAAAATATTTTATTGTCTGTATCTTGTCTTTTTAGTGTGCAATACAGAGTTCATAAAATAAATAAAATGTATGAAGGGGACAATGAAAGTGGATGAAGCGAAACAAGTATGTAAGGATCGTAGCAAGTGGAAAAAGGTGGTCTCTGCCTACCCCTACGGGAAAGAGGCGTGATTATATGTATGTATGTGATATAATATACATATGACAATAATCTAAAGCGTGGTAAGTTCAGACTTACCGACAGTCAAAGTCCGTGTTGTCGAATATTTCCAAGTCGAGTTTAGGGAACGGACTGTACAAGCCATAGAACTCTTGGTTTGTGAGCTTGAACTCGTTAACTGGGAGCATCCAATATGGCTGAATTCCAAGTTCCCGGAGCATTTTCTGGCAAGAAATCCAAATAGTGCATTTCTTTTATTGGAAACCTTTTTCCAGTCTGTGGTTTGGTGCCATGTGTAAATGAAGCTAAATAGATAAACTAACTTTTTATTTAAAGCAACCAGCAACCATGTAAATATATGGTACGGCGGGTCGTTCTCTTCCCTGCAATATGGTAGAGTAGGGCGATGGCTGCCGCATGCGTCATGCTTGTGAACAGGTGCCGTTGCTGGGGGTCGGTTGGCTCGGGCATTAGAAGGTTACTATTGTGTACTAGATCTGGCTGATGTTTGGCCCTTTGCGACAATTGAGTTTGCTCTCACAAATCTGTCATATATCCAGTCTTGTACCTAAAAATGGCGATCTAAAAAGAGCAACTACATAGTTTCTTGCCCGCTCTTCTCTGTAGAGGTGCATTCTGAACCGGTGGTAGATGGTAAATTTTAAATTTTATTTTATTGTTTGACTTGTCAAAAGCGCTCTAATGAGCCAACCTGATTAAATGAGTTTTGAATTTAAATTTATATAATTTACGCGTCCCGTTTTTATCCGCGATGGATATATTCAAATTGCATTGGTCACCTTGATATTGGCGGCAAGGAACTTTCTCCTCAGCCTCTCGATCTTCACCAGCCGTGGCAGCTCCTTCGGCAGCACCACGCTAAGGAACTGTAGCTTTGGCACAAAGGTCTCGAAGGGAAATTGCTAAAACAATAGTCCAGAAGTAACTACACTGTAATTCATATTAAAAAGTTACATAAATCATATAGGTTTCATTACCAAACAATATTACTCGGAAATTAAACCAAAAAATAAATGTACTATACTGTACCTCGTTCGCGTTATGAATGCCGATGCAGAGATGAAAAATGCGAATATTGCGCTAGTTTGCTCTCATCTAATCTGTCTTATACCTAAAAACTAAGTGACGATTTTAGAAACAACTACAGCGTTCTGCGTTTCTTGGCGCCTCCTCTCTGTAGTGCTGCATTCGAAACTTGATTAGAAGCTAACCCACGCAAACTGTCAGATACGCCAAATTTACACATGTTTTTCAACACGTTTTAAAAAGAGATGTTATAAAAACATTATTAAAACGTGATCGCGTGTTGTAACGTAAATGCAAAAGGCCGACTTTGTTTTGGATTTTTAGTGTGTTGTCTGCTGGCTTAGCTGCGTCACGTAACCAATCAAAATGTTACAAAAAAAACACGTTCGCAGTGACCAATTTTTTACACAACGGTTGTGTCCTGTCCTGTATCTTTTACACCACCATGACTACGCCTTTACTTACTGCATTATTAACGCGAACGAACTATATTGTCGTCTCAATGCTGCCACGAAAGGGTGCTCCTCCCGCTGACACTGTCTTGCAACTGCTGAATCAGTATTGAAGCGTAAGGCCGGATTCACACATTTATTTATTTATTTATTGTACTGCATGTTTTTTGCAGTATATGTAAAAAAACTTTGCAGTACAATGCCGTGCGAATCCGGCCTAATTCAGTGACAGTCGGCCTTTTACGACGCTGTAGAAAATACTAAATCCACCACCAAACCGGGCTGATCGTGTTTTTTTTTCAGTATTCCAGTCACTATCATGTGGATAATAGTTTCTTCATATTTGGTTACTTACAATGCTATCATCTTCTTTATACGTTGTCCAGCGCCCAGGAGGCAGCAGGAGTTTGTGCTTCTGAGGTTTCGGAAGCGAGAACAGCATAGGAGCCAGTTTATCAGTCTTTGCCTGCAAGTTATTTAACGTTACACAAAGCTGTTGCAATTGCTTTCGTGTTGGAGAACCCAGGGGTCGTAACAGGCCAACGTTGGTCTACGAGACAAACTCTGTTGGTATTGTCCTCAGCCCGTAAAAGTCTCGCCGCTGAGTCGGGCCTCCTCTAGTATTATAGGAGGAAAGCAGACGGGCTTGGCACAGGCTGTTGTTTCAAGTGTCCCTTCTCGTGCGGCTAGGTTTTCGGCCTTGTCATTACCTTGTCGGCTCTTGCGACACCCTCGGGATGGAATCGGGTGTTGACGTTATCACTACATAGTATAAAACAAAGTCGATGTTTTCTGTCCGTCCCTATGTATGCTTAAATCTTTAAAACTACGCAACGGATTTTGAAGCGGTTTTTTTATTAGATAGAGTGGTTCACGAGGAAGGTTTATGTGTATAACACACCCCCGCTTTGCACGGGCGAAGCCGGGGCGGGCCACTAGTGTATTATAAATCAGTCACCACCAAACTTAATTAAGCTTATCATTCAGGGCCCGAAGCGTGCTAATTTCTATTGCCGTGCCTATCCGATACGCACATCGTATCGGATACGCACGGCAATATCTGTTTTATTTTATTTGACAACAAAACAGGTAACAACTAATATCTAATAAACGGATCTATCCTAGGTTGGAACCCTTAATTATGTCGACCCATCATGTCGTAAACTTACATATTACTTATAGTACAAAGCAACTATTATTAAAATGTATCATATACTCTTAAAATGTCTAAAATTTATCTTCAAGTTCTAAATCTGTCTGAAAAGCACCTTTCGTCTCTAAATCGTTCAAAAAAGCTTGCCTTGTTGGTCTAGGGGTTGGATGATATGGTCGATAAATCAATTCTAAACGACCTATCATCAGATCATAGCGGGCAACTTATTGTTCTACCCTTTCTAAAAACAGCCGAATGCCCTAAGTTTACTACTAGACCAGTCACATGTAGCAGATTAGAATTATTCAAACATAATATATCCAAGATGACTGGTGGCATGACTCTTGCACGTGGCGATCCAGATACTTTGTATAAGAACTTATTTGATATTATTAAAAGGCAACACGATGATGTATTTCAATTAAAAACTTTTACTATGAGAAATAAAATTAAATTTTGTGATTGGGCTACACCAGGCATTTACAAAAGTAGAAATACTTTATATAATCTTTATTCCATGAAACAGATGAATTTTGATTTAGTGTTCCACGATTATGTTAGGTCTTACTCAAAAGTTTTTAGGAAAGTTTGCAACACAGCAAAGTCCCTACACATAAGCCGTAAGATTAAAAAATCCGAGGACAAAATAAAAACAACTTGGAAAATTATTAATGCTGAAACTGGAAAATCAAAGCCACAAGAATCCATGTTCCAATTAACCGTAAATAACAAATTAATAATTGATAAGTATGAAGTGGCTCAAACCTTTAATAACTTTTTTGCATCTATACCGTGTCAAATCACTGCTCCGTTGAATTCTTCTCCTGTCGATGCCGAAGACCTACTCAGAAATAATGTTAAGGAGTGTTCAGCCCTGTTCAGTTTCACTCACGTTACAGCAATTGATATTATAAATACTTTTAAAACCATTAATTCTAAGAAAACCGGAGATTTGTGGGGTATGTCTACACTAGCCATTAATAGCATCATTTACGAGATTGCCCCATACCTTACAGATATTTTTAATGAATGTATAGACGTGGGTACTTTTCCTAATTTAATGAAACATAGTAAAATCACACCATTGTTCAAAGCTGGTAACAAAAAAGAGCCTGGCAATTACCGTCCAATCTCTATTCTGCCAGCTCTAAGTAAAATTTTTGAAAAACTAATCTTAAAGCAATTACTTCGTCATTTCGATTTACATAAATTATTGCATAGTGAACAATACGGTTTTACCAAAGGTCGTTCTACGACGAATGCAGGTGCTGCGCTCTTAAAACATATTTATGATGCCTGGGAGAACTCGCAAGATGCCATAGGTATTTTCTGTGATCTATCGAAAGCTTTCGACTGTGTGCATCACGAAACCTTGTTAAGAAAGCTTCAACACTATGGCGTTAAATACAATGCGATCAATTTATTAGCGTCGTATCTGCGTGATAGAATTCAGTTCGTCGACATTAATGGAGTTAAGTCTGATGGATCGCCTGTGTCTATGGGCGTGCCACAAGGGTCCATCCTTGGTCCTTTCCTATTTCTGGTATATATTAATGACCTTGCATTTTTTATTAATGACATTTGCGATATCGTGCTTTTCGCTGATGATACATCTCTTGTATTTAAAGTTGACCGGAAAAACGTTAATTATGACGACGTGAATAGCGCGCTTAGTCAGGTATCTTACTGGTTCACAACAAACAATTTGCTACTGAATTCTGTAAAAACTAAATGTATTCGATTTGTAACACCGAATACTAAGAAAATAGATACCAAACTAGATTTGGATAATAAGCAAGTAGACATAGTAGATTCAACCAAGTTTCTAGGCATCACTCTAGATCGTAAATTGCAGTGGAAGCCTCACATTGTAACTCTTACGGGGAAGCTTAGTTCAGCCGCCTACGCTGTTAGACAGGTTAGGAGACTCACTGACGAAGACACGGCAAAACTCGTTTACTTTGGTTACTTCCATAGCGTTATGTCGTATGGGATCCTACTCTGGGGTAATGCTGCTGATATACAAAACATATTTATTGTACAGAAGCGCGCGCTACGTGCAATTTATAATTTAGGACCTAGAGAATCACTGAGAGAACGCTTTAAAGATATAGGGATTTTAACTGTAGCGTCACAGTACATTTTTTCTAATCTAATTTTTGTTAAACAAAATTATAGTAGCTTTAAAAAAAATTGTGACGTCTCGTCCTCCAATATCCAGACAAGAAATAGGCATAAGTTAGTTACTCCATTCCACCGGCTACAAAAAGCACATGGTTCTTTTGTAGGTCTCGGAATTCGCCTGTTCAACAAATTACCGGAAGCAGTTTTGGATTGGTCGTTCGAGAAATTTAAATGTTACGTTAAGTCCGGTTTAATTAAAAAAGCGTACTATCAAGTCAATGACTATCTATCAGATAGTGACGCATGGGAGTAACGTCGGCTATGTTATGGTCTAGCTCTGATCTTTCAGCCATTACATTAGTGAAGTTTTGTAAACAGTATGTGAGTGCAGTTTCAGCACGCACCATGTAATTTGTGTAATTTCACTAATTTTTATTTTCTTATTTTTTAATGTGCTACATGTTTATGCGTGTTATTGCTTTCACTAACCTGTCAGACTTGTTTGTACCACCATCATTGTAACCCTCTTATTTAAAAGAGCAACCATGGAGTTTCTTGCCGGCTCTTCTCTATGGAATGGCATTCCGAACCGGTGGTAAAAACTAAATTATTAATTTAATTTTATGATTTTTATTTTTAATTTTTTTTTTCTCTTAAATCTTTGACTATTTGAAAGCATTCGCAAGAATTTATTCGAATAAAAAACATTTTGATTTTGATTTTTGATTTTGATTTTGATGCGCCGCCTTGGGATCACGGTTCCCGTGTTCGATTCCGGGGTCGGGCAGGTGTCTTTGTGTAAACCAGAGGGACTTGCTTTTAATCTGGGTGTCATTTGTGTTCGTGAAATTCATGGATGTAAACTATTCCCGGGATACGTAGTGCAGAAGTTTCGTTTTAAACAATAATGGCATTGGCAGGGTACTCTACGAAGTTATTTTAGAAAAAAACATTATTCAATGTAAACGTTTATTGAATCTTATTTCACAAAAAAATATATCCGTGTCGTGACGGATTTAGAATACATAGTCACCACCCCATTCCATCCTGAGGGTGTCGCAAGAGCCGACAAAAAGGTAATGACAAGGCCGAAAACCTAGTCAAAAGAGAAGGAATACTTGATTTGAAAATCTGTGCCTACTCGTCTAGCGTCAGCGTGACACTAAACAATTTTAGTCAAGACTAGCTGAGTCCCGCGCTGTTACCCACGGACGTACCGCAAGAGAAAGGCGCGGGGCGAAGCTAGTCCAAAAAAACCTAAGTTAATTCTTGCTACCTTTAGCCGGAACAAACAGACAGAGAGAGAGACGAAAATTAAAAAAAAATATTTTCGTTTATGCACTGTTTATACTTACGCATTTAGTAAAAAATGGTTATTTAATTATCACAAACATACACTCCAATTTTATTTATTTGTATAGTTTATTCGAATCGTGTGATAAAGGTGCCGTACTGACACGAATGCTGTGATTTTATTTACTTTATACTACTACTATTCAACCCATAGGTACATGATCCACGGTTGAGTTGGGCTTCCCCCTAATTAGCCTACTGTGTCATGCTGGCATAATTTACTCAGTATTTACCTGTAATATCAACTTCATACGTTTCTTCGCACAAATATCCCGACTGGGATCTTCTTTCGTCATATCGGAGACTAGTTCTGAGTAGTATCCTCGCTTAGGTATATTGTCTCTCGTTGTATTATCGTATATGACGTCATGTTTCTCAATTCTCTTTTTCTTACTATACATTTTACATTTAAATTAATATTAATTTAAATCTAAAAAATTAAAACTTAACCGTTTTTATTGACAGGAGGACTGTCAATAAAATGTGGCATATTTACATTTGAAATTCGAATCTATAGATATTTTTGAGCTTCATGGTTGGCAAAAATCATGTTAATTGCCATAATAATATTAATATGATATTCTTCACTGAACTTAAACCTAGAGACTGACTTGTATCGTTAGTACCCGTACGCACTAGCGGTTGGCCGCCTTGGCGGCTAGCCGCGCGGCTTGCCGCTTTTCTAGTTCAACAACGGCTTATTAAACTGGAAAAGCGAACCTGTATTACATAAGCCAAACCTGTTCGAATGCATACTTACTTAAGCCAAACCTGTTCGAATGCTCGGGTTGTACCGCATTTTATTAAACAAATATTATGTCAGTCACCACCTAAGTATTGGCTTTAAGTCTAAATAAAATATTATGGTAATCCTTACAAGGTGTCAAAAGCAAGCAAAAGAAAGCTGGTCTAACTCATCTGTCAGACTTGTTGGTACCACCATCATTATAACCCTTTTATTTAAAAGCAATTATGGAGATTTCCATGTGGTGACGAATTTAGAGTAGAATAGTGTCACCATCCCATTTCATCCTGAGGGTGTCGCAAGAGCCGACAAAAGGAAATGACGGCTCATAACCTAGCCAAAGAGAAGGAAAACTTGATACAAATCCCTGTGCCAACCCGTCTGGCCATCGTGGGACAGTAGGCCAATTACCCTCCATGTAACTGTGGCGGTTGAACCGCCTAGGCGGCTAGGCGCGCGGCTTGCCGCTTTTTTAATTTTATATGCAACCGCTTATGTCTGTACGCACTGACTTTTTGTGGCGTTTTAGTAGGCCGCGCGGCTAGCCGCCTGGGCGGCCAGCCGCTAGTGCGTACAGAGGCAAAGGCTCGGTAGTAGATTGAATTTTTGCCGGCTCTTCTTTGTGGAATCGCATTCCGAAGTTTCGATTTCCCATTTGAGTATTTGGAAGCATTCATAAGAATTTATTCAATTAAAAAACATTTTGAATAGATTTTAACTATTTAATTATTGATTGTCCCACTAGATGGGTCTCGGAGGCCAGACAGCAACCACTCTGGGTAAATACTGACATTAGCCAAATGAGGCTGGACTGGTGTCGAGCCCAATAAGATTGAGAAAAAGACGAAGAACTATTTCAAAATAAAACAACATTTAACAGTAGAAACAAAAGATCACGATTTAATTGTATTTCCAGGTCAATTTTGTACTAAAAAAACTTCACAATTACCGTCCTCCTGGACTGCAAACCGTCGCTCAGTATTCCTTTTTCCTGAAAAATAAAAAGAAAAATTGTTTTTTTTTATTTTCCACCATACATTCTTTTGTCTGTGGTATGCCATAATGTAGTAATTACCCGAATGCCAGTAGTTACTGCACCTCGGACCCTCACATATAAACTGGCCCTGACCCAGATGGGTATAAAGGGATATCCCATAGCCAAAAATAAGGTATATCCTACTAAACACAAAGTTCTGGCACTATCAAAAAAGACTTTATTTCATCGTAACTTTACTTATGAGACTTAAGATAAAGATTACATTTAAATTGAGACTAGCTCACATTCAACGAAAAACACAATTTCTAGGACCATTGTTGACGCATTAATGTGTGTACTCACACACTGATCTTCAGCTACATATACACACATCTGTATGATGATACTATCTCAGTGTGCATCACTCTAAAGCTAGCGGCACATAACGAACCTCCTGATTGCATAACCTAACATAACCGCCGCACTGGGTACATCCTGTATCACGGGGCAGTTTACAATCATGTAATACCCTAACCCAAATGACACCAGACTAAGAGCAAGTGCCTCTGGGTTACACAAACATACAATCGACCCGAATACCTGTGATCCAAAGGCCTACTACTACTACTAACAAAGGCAGACAAAAGATTATCGATTTTGGAAAGATTATTGGATGGGAAACCATGATTTCCTTTATTGATCGTCTAGCCATCGGACCCAGCTGTCATTGTAAGCTCCTCACAACCAAATCGAACTAGACTTCTAGTTGGCTACTGGGATATAATAACAATGTACCTCTGTATGCAAGGCCCGGGTACACGAAGCTGCTCCTCCGTGATGTAGACGCACTCCAGATTGTGGAAGCCAAGCAGATCGGCTACCACATTGATGTCCTTGTAGCTGGGCTTGGCGCGGATGATCTATTCAAAACAGACCACTAAGATGGCGCTCGATATGCTAAACGGCGTAGATCGTGCGATGACGGATTTAGAATTCATAGTAGCGTCACCACCCCATTACATTCTCAGCGTGTTGTAAGAGCCGACAAAAGGGAAGGGAACAAGACCGACAACCTAGCCGTAAGAGAAGGAAAACTTGATACGAAGCCTTGTGCTAAACTGGCACACTAATTACCCTCTAACATGTAACTGGAGGAGGACAGACTCAACAGTCGGTCATCTAAGAGGTGAGGTGGATGCTTAACCATTAGCTAAATAACGCTTGTTCCGAAGAATAGAGTTCAAAATGGTTTCACAACAGTATTGCAAATAGGTCTTCATTCTTAGAAACAAATAGAGTTCACAATGGTATGAAAGCAGTTTTGCAGATAGGTCTTTATTCTTCGGAACTGGCGATTAGAACGCCGATGTTTTGTCTAGCGAGTGTGGGCTCAAGATTATTTACCTCAGTAGCGACGCCCTTGCGGTCATCCACTGGTGGCATGTTCCAGAAGACGAACCCGACGATAGTTTCGTTCCTCAGGTAGCAGAGGATGCCGCGCTTGTAACGGTTCTGCCACTCAACCGTCCTGGAGAAGCCCACGAGCAAGATAACGTGAACCAATGAATGTATGACTGCTTATTTGTCTATGTTGTGTATGTTGTCTATGTTGATTTTGAATTATCGGATTTAGAATACATAGTGTCAACACCAAATTCCATTCCGAGGGTGTCGTAAGAGCCAACAAAAAGAAATAACAAGGACGATAACCTAGAATAGAATAGGAAAACTTGATAGGAAATTTTGTGTCCAGACGACAGCGTGGCACAGGGTAATTGCCCTCCATGTAATTAGATTAGTCCCGACTCAGCCGTGGGTCATTAATGGGCTGAATAGTACCTAGTAGGAAGTCTATGTAAAAGATATAATCTTCGGACCTGCAATATCGAAGTGCCTATCGGACACGATGCAATTGCTAGCATTAGTCTGCTAAATTCAAAAGTACTTGCCAACTAACCTAACCTAACCTAACAAATATCCCAATTTAACACACGTACTTCTTGTAACACGGTCTCTCTCCTGAATCCGTCTCCATTTTAGCAGCCTTGATGGACTCCTCATCTGTGCATGGCTTGAACAAGGCCACAATCGGCATGCAAGCCCCTACCTCGCCCACAACCTAAACACAATTTCATAGACATTTTATATAATTGGCTACTTGTTACAATACTCAACGTAGAATGGTTTATACTGACACGTCGTGCAGGGCACTACTTTCAGACCCCTAATAAACGCAAGTCTGAGACTTAATAAGACTGTCCGTGTGGTGACGGATTTAGAATACATAGTGTCACCAACCCATTCCATCCTGTCGGTGTCGTAAGAGCCGACAAAAGGAAATCACAAGGCCAAAAACCAAGCCACAAAAGAAGGAAAACTTGATACGAAACCCTGTTTGGCCAGCGTAGCCTAGTAGGCTAATGGCCCTCCATGTAGTTGGAGCAAGTCCGACTCAGCAGTGGGTCATTCATGGGCTGAGTAGTAGAATGCACATGCGCATGAAAGGTACGAATGTAGATATCACGCCGCTAGGAGTGTATGAAGACTACCACCTGGCGTGGGACAAGGGCCGAAGGATGATGATGGCAGTTTTAAACATGACGATTTACAAGTTGTGTGACAACACCTACTTAAATAAAGTCCCTTTCGAGTTTGAGTTAATTCGTTAAACATACATACACAAATCTTTCCTCTATATAATGTAGTATAAAGTTTAGCTATAGACTGTGGTCGGTACACACTTAATATGATACTGTAGTAGATCCAGTTGCTCTTGCCATAAAGGATTTCTTGTCTATAGACCAAACGTTTTCAGTACGGCGCCAGTTTTAAAATGGAGCTGAACTACTTATGCGTTATCAGGAGTGGCTGGAGCATGGGTGTAAGACATAACCTTCGTCTTCTCCATGTTCATTCTGAGGCCTACTCGTTCAGAGGTTCGACAGAGACCAAGCTATGTCGTTATGCTATTGCCAACTTTTTTCAGCTTCCGGAACCGGTGGTAGTTGAATGTGGGTGAACGCAAGGGTTGTGGGCGATCAAAAGAGATGGATGGATTGTAAGAATGAAGAATTGTTAATGAAAGGTGTGAAACGACTAATAAGTTAAGCAGACTACCACCTAGTGTGGGACAGGGGCCGTAAGATGATAATGGTAATTTTAAAAATGACGATTTATAAGAGTTTTGTGATGAAACCTTCGTAAATAAAGTTCCTTATGAGATTGAGTTGCCGAAACTAATTAGTCGTCTATGGAATACCTCGACATCCAGCTCTTGGCCAAGCTGCAGGTAAAAGTGAGGCTCGATGTTGCAAGGCGTCCAGTAACCAGTCATGTTGGCACCCGCGATGTTGCCCTGTTCCTCCGCGTTGATGTAGTGCTCCATTCGCAGCCGGTAGTCATGCCATTGGGAGTAGAAGCTTGCCGCGTCGCCCGCCTGCGGGGCATTAGTAATCAATGGGGAAAAATAACTTATACATAAACATTTGAAGTCGGTGAAAGAAAAGTTTGATATTTATTGTATTGGCCCTGTGCGGGATACTAACGACATAAAGGTGAGTCCTAGCCTTCAACTCAGTGTTGACCGCGAACCCTCCGTTGACGTGGTCCTGCTCGAGAAACGACGGCTCTGCCATCTCCATGCGAGGCTTTGAGCCGATCGCCACGAAAACCTTACACCAAGAAAATTAAGCAATTGCAGTAGTAATATGGATTAAGGGTAAGAGCTGACAAAAAGAAATATCAAGTCCGATAACTTTCGGAGATCCTCATGGATTCGACTCCGAGGCGCGTAGAGATGTTAAATTGCGCTCCGACCCCCGACCTACCCACTAAAATGGAAGGAGATCCTCGACTGTCCGAACCAGGGCCACGGGATTCACTCCCTGATAGGAGAGCATGCTCCGGGACCCTAGGGACTTCGGCCCGCCTCATTTAGTGGAGCCCCAAGCTCCAAGGCAGGCCCCTCCGAGCCGCAAGAGAAGAAAATTTATTAAGAAACCCTATGTCAACCCGTCTGCCCATCGGAGCACAGTAGGTTAATTTCCCTCCATGTAACTGGAGGAGGCCCTGCTCAGTACTTAGCATTTATAGGCTGAGTAGTTGAGGTAAAACGGAAAAGGCTGAGAGTTAGAGCATGAACGATGAACAAATACGTAATGAAAAACATACGTAGTCGGTAACCATAGACTTCCCGTTCGATAGCGTCAGTTGCAATCGCCCATCTGGCGTCTCAAAAGCATCGTATATTTGTGCTGTAACCAAATGTAATAACTTAGGTACAATTATATACATCTAGGAGACATTCCTTACGCCTTGTCCAGATAAAAATGTTTACTAGTGCCCAGCGGTCGAAATTCGACCATAATTAATTTAAATTATAGTTCAATTTGACCACAGACTAACAATTAACAAAAGAGTGTGTCGTTGTCAAATACATGGTAGTGTGTATATGGTTCTTTATTGACTTAGTGTATTTTTAAGCAAAAAAAAAAACATTTGCATTCTGCGCTCCTCTATAGATCTTCTCTATATAAACTGAAAGTGTGGGAAATTTCATACCAACCCGCCTGCCAAGCGTGGCGATTAAGGTAAACCTATTTAACTAAAAAATAAATTACTAATAGTTAGAAAATTATGAAACACAATCTTCTTTTAAAAAAGTTTAGTTTCTGCTCGGTCTCGGTTCACGTCCATGGCAGTCGCAAAACTTCTTTCTCGCGCGTTTCCCAATCTAACCCGATCTCGCTAACTATCAGTACGGACGGAACGATTGCCGATTGGTCTCCGCGACCCATCTAGTGATACAACCGGTACTTAAATTGTTAGACCCACTGTCAATATTTCCGCAACTAACTACGTGTAACGGCTGTAACATATGGTAGAATGGCACCCGTCTAACATCCACCCCGGCCAGTTGTTACTCAACCTGGAGATCCCTGGAATTGCTTATAAATCCATAAACTAACATAGGTATTTGGATATAGTGTACTATATCCAAATACCTATCATTAAATTTTGTGGGTACTTTATGCCCAATTACATCATTCAAGGCTGGAAAATGTCGGAAGACTCACTGTTAGGCATCTGCGTGACCCTTTGGCATTTAATCTTCTCAGCTGCCCACTCCCCAAGATACTCCGGAATGATGTTGCTCAACACCCCCTTGTCCTTGAACATGTGCACGAACTGTATCGGTTCCACTTCAGGATCACGCTCCACCTCCGTATCTAGAAGCAGTGGGGGATTCACCAGCGGGCTGATTAGGCTGGAGCACAGGACGGTACATTTTGGGGATATGCAACTAAAATTAAGTGCAGAACTCAGCCCTTAATCGACACACTCTTGAGTGGGGTCTCCGCCAGTGGCATGGAGGGTAATTAAACTACTGTGGGGTTCAGGGATTACAGGGTTTCCTTTACTGGCAGCAAATGTGGAAATTCAGTATCCCTTTTTATACTCCTAGGATTATCAAATGTGGTCAAATCGAATAAGGCGCTATTGTAGCTTAGGTTGTAAGTCTTTTAATCCGTCCCTAAGTTCGATATAACTTCCTGAGTTGACGGCAGACAGTTTTAAAATTTTCACTTTCAACGTAATCCGTGTGGTGACGGATTTAGAATACATAGTGTCGCCACTCCACTTTATCCTGAGTCGCAAGAGAAGAAACATTTGACAGAAGGCTAATTACCCTCCATGTAGCTGGAGGAGACTAGACTTGGCTTTGGGTAATTTATGAGCTGAGAAATAGGGAACTTTTAGGGCCCTGTCCTATTTTCACGTGGTTTCCAAATCTTTAAGTAAGTATCAGATACTACTACTCAGCCCGCACATAACCTACTGCTGACTCCGGCGTCCTCCGATTATATGGAGGGGAATTAGCTTACTCTGAAATGACAATATTAACGGGGTCATCCAAACGGGAGCAAATATGGTTCAAGAAGCCTTTAACTCCGAGAACTGAACTCCAAAAGGGACTGTACATACTCATCTTGCCCAAGTGCCAGGCCAATTCGCAGCCCAGGGTCCCACCCCCAAGGATCACCACGTGCTTCGCCGCCTTCACCTTCCTAAATGCGATCTCCAGGTCTCGAATTGTGCGTAAAGTGCACACCTTGTCTCGGACCGCCTTCGGCGCAATTTTGAAGATTTCCAAGTTCTTGGCTTTGGAACCTGATGAAATAAAGTAAGTAAATAAACCATTTTTAACAAAAAATTAGGACCGGTCTTCATGGAAATCCTTGAGGAACGCCTATAAGCCTATACGTCCAGCAGTGGACGTCTTTTGGCTGAAATGATGGTGTTATTTTTTTATTTATTTTCTATCATTGACTGAATGTCTTTGACCCTAGACTTGCGTGATGGAATCAGCGCCAGGGTCTAAGCTGGAGCAGGCAATTCCAGGAAATGGTCTATCAGGACCGGCACATACACACGACGGAACACAGTAAAACTGCTTGGCGCCAGACGTGAGGGTGGTAGCTAGCCGGGCGGACCATTAGATCCTACCATCAAGCGGTCGATTTGTTGACTTTTACAATACGCGTTATTTTCCAGGGTGCAGTGGGGAAGTTTTATATTCTGCTCGTTCCCACACGGGGAAAAATCTCCAGTATAGAAGAGATCTCCACAGTTCCCAGTCTACTAACAGACTTGGCTGAGCCGATACGGGTTCAGCACTGACCTGGCGCCAGCAGACACCTCTCATAGTAGATGGGCTGTTCGCCGCACATGGTCTTGACGTACGCCACATGCTCATCGGCGTCCACCCGCAGCACACACCAGCCTGACGCTATGGAGACGGCCGGCCCGGTTTTCTTCCGGTAAAACTTGACGGGATCCATGAAGTTGCGGCATTCTGACAAGTACATCCTGCGGACCAGCAAGTATTTAATATTGGGTACTTTTTTTTTTTTTTTATTGCTCTTGGTGGCAAAGGAGCTAGCGGCCCACCTGATGGTAAGTGTTGACCGCCGCCCATGGACATTGGCAGTGCCAGGGGCACAGCCAAGCCGTTGCCTACCGTGAAGTGAGTGCTCTTTTTAAACCTCGTTTAAAGGAGGACATGTCGTAGCGCTCGGGAAACACCGCCGCAGGTAGTTCATTCCAGAGTCCACACGTACGTGGTAGGAATGATCGCTGGAAGCGTACCGTGCTGGACGTTATCGTTTCCAGGTGATATGGATGAACCCTGCTGCGATGTCGAGTTGTACGATGGTAGAAAGGTGACGGTGGTACCATTTCAAACAGTTCCTCGGAGCACTCCCCGTGGAACAGACGGTAGAGCACGCAGAGAGATCCAAAGTCTCTCCGTTGCTCCAACGTCCCCAGTTTGTCCGTGAGATTGGGATCCCCGACGATTCGAACAGCACGTCTTTGGAGGGAGTCAAGTGGATCGAGTTAGTATCTGGGCGCACCTGCCCACAGGTGAGAGCAGTATTCCACGTGCGGCCGAACCTGTGCTTTGTAGAGTACGTCTGGAAAGTATCCAGAAACTCAAAGGAACTTTTATGAATAGCATTTTAAACCAATTGTCTTTCTACATTTCTGAATTACAGTATAGATTATTGTAAAGCGCGTCGTCCACGGAGATAGAACAGAGGTAGACATCTTGAAGACTAATCTAACCTATACTCTAATTTCTACGTACACGTAGTGATCAAAAGAGCGCCATTATGCAGTGTTTTGCCCTATCGCAGGTTAGCTCTATCATAGTGACATTTTGACCTACACTACACTAGTCGTAGACTAGATATTCTTATATCATAATATCGTAAACGTCAGTTGACTACGTCAAATTAAAAATACGACTATAGCTAGACTGATCTATGGCATGTAGATAATTCGAGAGCTCTCTATTCGTATCGCTCTCGTACCTGCGTCCACGACGCCTTCCGAGAGTAGCCGGGCCTGTCTACGTAGACTGTAGTGACACATTAGCTAGGGTAGTTTCGCTAATGTGTACGCGTCGTAGATTGCCCTATGAGAGTCGCTCTCCGTAATTTTAATCTATCGTGGACGAGGCGCTTTAGTCTGATAAGTCGGGAGCGTAATGTGCTTGATGTTTTGATGGTAATAGTCAAAACAGATAATAATCCACTGTTGAATCGAGCCTCCTCCAGTCACATGGAGGGTAATTAGCCTACCGTGCCACGCTGGCCAGACGGGTTGGCACAAGGTTTCCTTCTCTTGCGGCTAGGATATCGGCCTTATCATTTCCTTTTCTCGGCTCTTACGACACCCTCAGGATATAATGGGGTGATGACACAATGTATTCTTAATCCGTCACCACGCGGATAATATGTAGATAGAGAGAAACGAACGTCTTCCGTCTCCCATCCTCGACGTAATTCAGGTTCTTCAGTTCCGGAGGGTCCAGGTTCCACCACATGTGCTTCGTCATAGGAGGGCGTCGGTATGGCAGCACGTCTTCTTTGGTCACGAAGAACACCTGTGGGTCAATCAAAGGTCAGATTCACCTTCGCGTAATTCTTATAGCCAAAATTTTCAATTCAAAATCTACTATTGTGAAGGTGCCTTTATTTATTAAATGACCCACGGCTGAGTTGGGCCTCCTCTCATAACAGGGAGGATAGTTCACCTACTGTGCCACGCTGGCCAGACGGGTTGGCACAGGGTTTCGTATCAAGATTTCCTTCTCTTGCGGCTAGGTATTCAGCCTTGTCATTTCCTTTTGTCGGCTCTGTCACCACATGGAATGTCGTAAATAGTTAAAACTAGCTTTTGCGCGCGGCTTCGCCCGCGTGGGCTTCGAACCCGTGTGTATTTTTTATGAACATAAAATCGGTTATTGTGGCTAAACTATGATAGTTAGACATGTGCTCTCGCGGACTTTTTTGTAGATCTTTATAAGACCTACAAACCCGTAGTACATCATTTTGTTCTATTGTCAATATTTTTTGCAGCGCACGCATAAATAGGTTTTCGATTTCACACCTTGGTTAACAAATCGCAATTTTCATACGGATCCCTAATTCTTTTGAAATTAAAATATAGCCTATAACCTTCCTCGATAAATGGACTATCTAACACTGAAAGATTTTTTGAAATTGCACCAGTAGTTCCTGAGATTAGCGCGTTCAAACAAACAAACAAACAAACAAACTCTGCAGCTTTATATATTAGTATAGATAAGTATAGATAACCTAAATTTGTATAGATTTAGGTCCACACCTTGGCAGTTTTATCGTGCTCCATGATGGCGCGGTATGCTGCCCATCCAGCTGCCCCGGTGCCTACGATGAGGTACTGCACACAAGCGGGAAGGTCACTGTCGTGGTAGGGCCGCTTAACCTTACGCCGCGGGCGCCCTGAAAGAGCAGAAGGGTATACTGGCGTTCGGGAAGCTGCGAAAGGTCTATTCGTCCAAAGTACCGCACTGTTTGAAGACAAAAGTCTTCCACCAATGTGTGTTGCCAATGATGACACATGGCACAGAGTCGAGCTGCAATAGAAGGCTCAAAGTCACATGCTCGGAGTTTCCCTGCGATATCGAATCAGAAATGAGGAGATACGCAGGCAAACCAGGGTCACCGACATAGCCCACAGGATTACAAACTTAAAGAGGCAGTGGCCTGCTCACTGCCTCTTAAGTGCCTCACTGCCACTGCACATAGCGCGCAGGACCGGCCTTTGTGGAAATCCTTGTGTCCAGCAGTGGACGTCTTTTGGCTGATACGATGATGATGATGATGATGATTAAACAAGCGGCTCGGAAAGAAACTTTTAAGCAACTAATGTAATCTTCTATCTATCTAAATAAATAAAAATGAATTTCTGTTCGTTAGTCTCCCTAAAACTCGAGAACGGCTGGACCGATTTGGCTAATTTGGATCTTGAAATGTTCGTGGAAGTCCAGGGAAGGTTTAAAAGGTGAGAAAATACGGAAATGCTCGGAATTAATAAAAAAGATTTTCCTTTGACGTGACGCTTGACGAATCTTTTTGTTTGTTTTAAGTTTACTTATATCTTTTATTTAATTTTATGGATTGAGGCAGTACGATGTCTGCCGGGTCAGCTAGTATTTAGAGGATGGTTTGGAAGTACCACGGCTGCGTGTTATCTAGTGATTAAATTGATCAAGTCTCAAGCTCAACACTCATCTGCAAGACTTTTGGACACCGTGAGCGATTTCCACGTACACAAGGGACGTTGTCAAAAACAAATTAAAGGCAGGAGATTTAACTCTTTCTTTGTATACTTTTATATACAACTGTCATCAAGTCTCTCCAGTGACCTGTGTGAAATTGGAAAAAGGTGAGGAAGATGTAAATACTCACATATGGGCTTAGACTCGCCTAATTTTTCTTGTTCTTCTCTGTAGATATATATTCTATAAATCTGCAGACGAAATGATTTATAATCGTTAAAAATAGTTCATCCATTATTCACTAAGTTTTTGAGCGTATTTAAAGTTTCCTTTTTCTTTTCGCCCTCATAAGATCTCCTCTCGAACGAGGAATTTAAAACTTTTTATAATAAAATTAGTCGTCTAAATATTTCATAAATTCACGACACAGGATGCATAAAATACAGATACAGTAAAGTGACCCACACATCCAACCCCTAGACCAACAAGTCGTCTTTTTTTAATTGTGACTTGAATGCCTTTCTTTGACCCTAGCTTGCGCGATGGAAAGCAACGATAGGGTCAGGGTCAAGGAAACACTTTGTCGGGCACTGGCTCTCACATACACACGTCGAAACACAGAAAAACGGCATGGCGCCAGACGTGCCAGACGTGAGGGTGGTAGCTAGCCGGGTGGACCATTAGATCCTACCACCAAGCGTGCTGGGTTTTGTTGACTTTTACAACACGCGTTATTTCCCAGCGTGCGTTAGGGAAGTCTAATATTAGATATGATGCCACAAACTGACAAACAGACACACAAACTCGTTAAACTTATGACATCTTACTTTTAACGGGTTTTAAAGGAATGCTTACCACGCCGATGGTGCTCATAAAAGTGACAACAGCAACCACGTATATCCAGGGGAACGGCTTTGGCGGCGGAGGGGGACACGGCGGGGGGTCCGGGACAGTCTTCACGGAGCAGGGACCCCCCTTAGTTCGCGCACAGTCTAGCATCGGCTGTAAGGGAGGGTACAATGCTACCACTAACTACTTCTGGCTTGAAGCTTAGTAACTTGTCAAGTTCACCTACTGGATAGACATTTGATCAGATTAGTGTTCATCATCATCATCCCACATTAGTCCACTGCTGGACATAGGCCTCCCCTAAAGAGCGCCATAGCGCCCTGTCCTCGGCTTGACGCATCCAGCCGCTGCCCGCAGCCTTTCGCAGATCGTCGCTCCATCTAGCAGAGGGTCGTCCTACACTACGCTTGCCTATTCGCGGTCTCCACTCAAGAACTCGTCTACCCCAGCGGTTGTCGGTTCTTCTACAGATATGACCAGCCCACTGCCACATTAGTGTTCGTCGACTTAAAATTGGGTTAAATAGTTCCTTCTGTGCAAAAAGAGGCTTAATTTTTTAGCGAGATAATTTTTAAATCAGACTTCTTTTTAACCTGCATTTATGATCTTTGTATGGAATCCTATATAGCCTCACATACCTACCTGTCAGAGTCGAATGAGCCGAATCGTGTGGTATACTTATAAGGTGGAAGTATGTAATAGATGTTAAGTCACTTTCAGAATCATATCCATATTGGAAACTTGAACTACTCAAGCATTTATTGCACAAGGAAAAACGCCAACAAAGCATTTGATGAAAATTTACGTAGGAGGCAACTAAAAAAATTATAAAATCGCTGATCATAAAGTATTTTATTATTAGACTGAGTGAAAAGAAAAAATATCATCATCAGCTTTGTTATTTCAGTCAATGTCCAGCCATTGGATCTCTAATGAGCGACACATCCATTTCATTTCCGTCCCAAAACTACCCACTGCCGAGTTGGATCTTTTCAACTTCATCCTGGAAAATGTGCCTCACGGTTTGGTTGTCGTTCCTTTAGTTGCGTCTTACGACAATTCCAGGATGGTATTGGTTGGCGACATTGTGTATTTTAAAGCGTCACCACACCGATGACTAAATCTTGCCTCTAATTAATTGGCTCATGAAGAAGCCGGAGTCCATTTGATCTATATTTTAACTAAAATACTGAAGAAAACGCCACTTATTACTTAAACACGTTTATTGAAACCACGCGACATCGTGAAAGCGAGATGACAAGTCCAAAATCAGAGCCACCACTTCATATTTTATCATTTTTTAGTGCAACCGCTTCTTCCGCGACCGGTTCTTCCATGACGGCATCTGGATCCTGCTCCGCCTTCTCCAATAATGACACGCGGTCCAGAGGCCTCCATGGCTCGTGGAAAGCGTACTTATACTTCATCCTTCCGTGATATCCAATCTTCGGCAGATCTTTTGAAGAGTCTTTGGTATTCTTCTGCGGTCTATCCTTCCAGTAATCAGGATGGACAATGGGTGAATTGTGAAACATGTCCTGAATCGTAATTGGCCTGGACTTAGTGCTCTCAGGGCTTCTGAACAAGTCTCCGGAATCCTCGGATGGCAAACCCTGTCAAAGATAGGTTCTATCACTTAGGACATTACTTTTTGGTGTTAAGTGCGTTGGACGAAAAGCTCCAGAAAGATTTAAATAAAACTACGGACGGTGGTAGCAAATCGTCTATTTCATCATAAATATCGACTAGTTTTGCGTCAATTGACTGGACACAGCAGTATTTCAGTAGTTTCTGTCATGGAATCTGTGTCGCTCTTGTTGCGTCCTCTCAGCTTATCAAAGAAGCCCTTCAGCTTGTCCAAGAAGGTTCTTTCTGTGTTCTCTTCATTCATTGCGTTGCCCTCGTTTCCGTACCCGTCTGCAGTATACCCTTGTTGCTGGTAGGGGTTTCCGCTCTGGTCCTGCCCTTGGTGGTGTTGGTACTGCGATATGCTGCTATTCCAGCAGGTCCACTGATGAAGAAAGCACAAGCTGGGTTTCATTAGATATTTAATGTCACGACGTGGGGCTCTGATTTCGTCAAACGCACTATTTAACACCGAGATGCCGCAAGGATTCAGCAAACGTGTTTGACACTACAGGTTCCAGTTACAGAACCTTGGTTAAAAATACATTTTAATAAAAATAAACTGGCGACAAGAGTCGTAAGTTTCCCATTAATGAAGATGACTAAAGTGTGGCTAATTTTTTAATCTCATTTCTGTAGAAATCATGTGTTCTAAGGAAGTCTTAGTGGTGACGGATTTAGAATACATAGTGTTGCCACCCCATTACATCCATTGAGTGTCGTAAGAGCCGACAAAGGGACATGAAACAAAACCGGAAACCCAGCCGAGAATGAAAACTTGATACCAAACCTTGTACCACCCTGTCTGGCCAGTGTGGCTAATTAACCTCCATGTGGTTGGAGGCCCGACTCAGCGTGCATTATCGTGCACTATCTGAGGAAACCATAGAAAACTGCAGAATGGTTGCATAATCCGCGTACCTTAGCATTACTGGGAGGCAATGGTGGCACCGCTATATCGGGGACTTTGATCCTGTAAGGGTCGTAGTTGGGGGGCTGCGGGTCTGTGGGGCACTCGCAACGCCAAGCCGGGGGCGGCGGGTCGTTTTTAGGCCACGGCTCCACCTTCTTCCCGGCTGACTGCATGATCTCCTTGCAGCAGTCCTTCTTGTCGTGGCCTTTGTCCTTGGAGTAACACATGCAGTCCACTGAAAAATATTTATGCCTCTATTATACCAGAGCTATAATATGAAAAATTATACAAAAAAAAAATACCAAAAAAATTTAACCAAATGGTTTTGTTTACTAATTTCAGGTATAATATCAACCTACGGGACCGATTTGGATGTTTATGGGACCAACCGGAAGGCAATACCAATCAAAAATTATTCTCCAATTCGGTTCATAAACAAAAACCTACAGACAAATTGAGGACCTCCTCCTTTTTAGAAGTCGGTTAAAGAGGCCATGTGGTAACGATCCGATCGTAAACAGCCCCCGGTACAAGGATTCAGGATTAGTAGTGCAGTGGAGTCGTCTCGATCATCGTCATTTCAGCCAAAAGAAGCCCACTACTGGACATACATACATGGGTGTCTTTAAATCACGAGTGAATCGGTTTCTTCTAGGCAAGCGCGCTCCATCTTAGGTCGCAGTGTCGCTTAACATCAGGTGAACTGGCGATCAAGCGTAAGCCTATCAAGAATAAAAAAAAAAAAAAATACGCCTCCCCAACGATTCCTCATCTGCCTGCATCCAGCAAATTCCGACAACCTTAATCAGGCCTACCAGCATTGCGCCTTCTGGTACATAGTCGTCTCTCAAGGACGTTTATGCTCACAATTGGTAGTCAGTCGTGCGAGCTATGGGGGGAGAACTTAAGTTTGGCAGTCCGAGTAGGCTAGGTCGTTAACTCTAGGCGAAATAGAGTTAACTACTGTGAAGTCTTAAAAAACAAAATCTAGTGATGTTGTCCAATTAAAAGTAGACCAGGTATCATTAAGTATGAATTGATATAAAACTTTTTAACAAAGTAACGGACTGCAAAATGTTACTCCGTAGGACCGGAGTTTCGTAGCAAGTATCATCTAGGTAATTGGTCCATAGTTCACCGAGACAAAGATACATATAAAAGAACACCTAGTAGTATTGTAATTCCATTTTGTTAAATTAAAACTCACCGAATTTATCCAGAACTTGGCCGAAAAGCCCTGGGCTCACGGGCATACCTCCATGGTTGATCAACTTCATAGGACCACAGCACCTCAATGAAAAACCGAGCATGTCTTCACAAGCGAATTTGGGCGTCAAAATAATTATACTAACACTGAATTTTGCAAATTAAATCAACTTCTTTTAAACAATATGCTACATTATTTTTATTAAATTAGACGATTTGCTACACATTTTGTAAACGTGATTTTTTTATGACAGTAATTGGAAAATAGAAGACAGTTGATTTCTTCTTTTTCTTCCATATAGTAAATGGCTTTTAGATTTAAATAAAGAGGGTTTATTCTTTAATATACTTCCTTTATATCAGCCGCAGCTAGACGTAGGAGCCTCCTATGAGGCGGCATAAAGCGACGTGTATAACGTCGTCTGTCCATTCTCAGGGGTCGTGTCTTTTTGCTATATACCCGCACGTAACTAATAAAATTGCTGCGAAAAAACATGTGCGCTATCTAGTCACAGATATTGTACCTTTATTATAATACTAGCTGACCCGGCAAACTTCGTACCGCCTCAGAATCAATATTTTTTTTTTCATGTTTGGCACCTTTTATACTTTCCCTGGACTTCCACAAATATTTCAAGACCAAAATTAGCCAAATCGGTCCATCCGTTCTCGAGTGAGACTAACGAACAGCAATTCATTATTATTTATATAAATAAATATCCTTGGACATTTCACACAACGCCATCTCGTCCCAAGTTAAGCAACTTAATGCTTGTGTTATGGCAACGAGATGGATGATAAACTACTTATATAATTTTTTTTTTGTAATTACCTACATATTATAGATAGAAATGACACCCAGACTCCGAGCCAGTGCCTCTGGTTTAGACAAAGACACTTGCCCGACCCCGGAATCGAACCCGGGACCCGTTGGTCCAAAGGCGGCACATCTAACCACTAGACCAACGAGGCATATATATAGAAAATAGATAACTAACAGTACATAAAAGTATCCCAATAACTTCGAATTCCAAATATCTCTATAATTTTCTGAAGAAATTAAACAACCTTTTCTTCCATACCAACATTGATCGTTTATTAAAAAAATAATTACAAGTTACAATACTTTTTTACAGAACTCATTCTTAATGAACAAGTCACAGTCAAGTGGAATGAAAAAGCAGTAAGGTTAGGCTAAATAAATAATGAAATTTAAACAGTAAAAAAAAATATTGCTTCCTAAACAATTCAGTGATTCTCATAAAACACAATAATCACAAAAAAGCAAGCATTCACTCATTGACTAGTCACAATGTTACATTTTATAAGTATCTGTGAAGTGATAAGGAATTTGCAATAGATTGCAAGAAATAGGCAAGAGATACAATATATTAACTGAACTAGTGGCCCGCCCCGGCTTCACCCGTGCAAAGCGGGGGTGGGTTATACTTAAGAACGTTGCTCTTGAATCACGCTATCTATTAAAAAAAACCGCTTCAAAATCCGTTGCGTAGTTTTAAAGATTTATGCATACATAGGGACGGACAGAAGAATGCGACTTTATTTTATACTATGTAGTGATAGTGAAGTGATAGTGATGATGAAAATTCCTCAATTTGAAGTACAGTCCTCGCCTATCTATATGACCGGTCTGAACGTAGCCGCATTACGCTGCACACAACACAAAATCAGGTATGAGCGGGACGAACGCGGGGGGCCGAGGCAGGGCACGTCTTCCACCCGCGTGTTAGTGTGAGTGAGCTTCGTTCGTATTGGTTATGAAATGTACCATGCGCAAGCTCGTACCCACGGCTACATTCAGATTGGCCATCAAGATCGGCAAGTTTTGTCTTTACGTTACATAGAAAATGACATACCTCAAGTAGCATAATTTATCATTTGGTAATTTAGTTAAAAAAGGAATGTTTAGGGCAATGTTACTGACAGATAGACATTTCCTCGCGGATATAACATTTGTGTATGATGATTAAAAAACAAAAACCTACAAACTAGGATAACTTGGGCAATGTAAAATGCTATTTAAACCTTATTATAATAAAAATGTATTGATAGAATTAATAAAAAAACATGCTTCGAATCAAGACGAAAGTTTCTATTCTAACATTATTGAAAAATCGCTGCTACCAAATTCAAAAATAATACCGCTATATTAAATCAACATCTATATCCACATTCTATAATAATGAAGTTTTTAAGTCAATCAACCACACCAAAAAAAATTTATTTAACATACACAAACAATCCTTGGAACACATTACACGAAACACATGTATACATAATATGTATTTATTCAACTACAACTCTATTTTATCGTCATCGGAAACAGTTGGGTGGTAAATAAATAGAATTAGCAATAGCACAGAAGTGGCACCTACACGTACCGGTAAGGAGGGTTAGAAGCGGTAATTTACCGCTTTAGTGGTAAGGTACTCCGACATTGGTCTCGCTGTCACCTTATATGGCTTGGAGTCGTTAATGGGTGTTAAAACCAAAATAAATGATATGGTACCATATCTGCTGTTCTATATTGAAAAGCCTTTATGAGGTCATTACAAAATCACATTACTGTTTGTGGTAATGTACAATGTGTTACACCAAACATTACAGTGTTCTTAACATCCGACTCACAAGATAAGATTTTATGAGATATTTTAGTCGCTGCATTCTTATCATCAGTGCATCATTAAATCAAGATATACTTAGCCATGACATTTGGTGCCCACTGTGCTAAAAAATGCTAGAACCCTCATAAAATCGATAGGCATCATTCTGACGTACCTACACATCTTTGACAATAAAGTTTGTTTAAATATATTTATAGAATGAACACTTTTGTTGACATACATTTTTGACTTAATAATTTTGGGCAATTTTTTTCTAGCCGGTACCTCTATTCTTACTTAGCTCTATACGAAATTCGTCATACATATATACAACTGTGTACTTCATCGCGAACTTACTGAAGGTCAATTGATTCGCTGTGTCAGCATTATATAGCTTTAATTTTGGTCATCTTGTATACATTAATTACAAATTTGCACTTGGGCGCATCGTTGGTCGGATGGTGAATTTGTGGCCAATTTAGAGGCCTAACAAATTACTGAAAATCTTTTGTCAAATAAACTGTTTTCGATAGTGATGCAGAAAGGTAGGCATAGAAGAAATAGGACAGTAAAATAATTTGATTTATTTGGTGATGCGCAAAGTTAAAAAAATCGATATGATGGTATAGCAATTTGGGAAAACATCTAAGGGGCTGGGGGCCCTTTGTATCCACGGGGCCCTGAGCTACAGCCCAAAAAGCCCTTAGGTAGATCCGCCCCTGCTTGGGCGACTGGCAGTGGAATGAATTGGTCACTTATTTGTCAGACGGGTGATTGTACACATTTTTCATTCGATCATCTATCGCCAGTAGCATAAAAACTAACAGTTAACCCAACCAAATAATTACCGGATGTGTCGCTCGTAGGCTTTGCAGGGGAGACGACAGTCCGGTTTGCTAACTACCAGTATTTAAAAGTATTTAGCCAAATCAGGATAGACCAGTGCCAACCCGTATGGAGTTGGGAGAAGTAGAGGATGATATATCATTGAGCATCTCTCCAAGGGGCAGTAATAATTAAATGTCAACAAAGAAATGGGTTCGAAAGTCTCGGGTTGAAGCTAGTATAAGTTGACACAGCGTAACACTTTTGCACCCTGACGTTAAGCGGAGCGTGACGCTCATCACTCGAGGCCGAACATCCAATTGATGCCTTGCGCTAGGAACAGGATGAGGGGCTGCCAGGCGATCAGCCAACGGATCCAGTCCAGGAGTTGCCCGTACAAGATGTGGGGACGGTCCCATCTGGATGGTTAGCTAAGGAACACTTTCATATTGCCATAAACTAATACTACTACTCATACATGAGTCATTTAGGGGTAGTAATTATAGTACAGTGACAACGCCATCTATTAGTGGTGCCATACATACATTAATATTGATATCCAGGCGCCATCTATTGATGGGTTCCAGAAGTACATTTACACGACCATACAACGGAATGTGTGTGATTAAACTCGTCGTAAAAAAAGGAAGCAATCCTTATTTTACTGATTTTTTTTTCTAATCTAAATAAAGTGGTATTAAGTTACTACTAATATTACTTAGTCCACAAATAACCCAGCTGAGTCGGACCTCCTCCAATTACATGGAGGCTAATTAGCCTACTGTGCCTCGCTGGCCAGACGGGTTGGCACAGGGTTTCGGCCTTTCCTTCTCTTTTCCTTCTCCTACTAGCTAGTTACGGCTAGCGCTTCGGCCTTGACATTTCCAGTCGGCTCTTGTCGGCTCTTACGACACCCTCAGGCTTGAATTGGGTGGCGTCAATGTGTATTCTAAATCCGTCACCACACGAAAGCCATTATCATCATCATCATTAAATTTAGCTAAAATATGTCCACTGCTTAGTAGTAAGTATTTACAAAAGGCTTTTAATTAAATATTTGGCCGCTATATGATGGCACCGCTATCCTAGAAAACCATAGCTTTACAAACACAACGTTCTAGTGAAGTCGTTTACCGTTATATGACGGCACCACTATTTTAGCAAACCAAAGCTTTACCCTTACCATCAGCCGTCCGTTTGAAGGCCCCCCTAGTGATATAAAAAACAGAGACTTGCAGCACCTAGCAGGACAAGTCAATTATTTGATCTACCCCAAAAAGATACGGTAAGTAAAGGATACGGGTTGGTGAACATCCGGGAGAGGTCCACCTTCTCCTTGCAGTAGGGGCAGGTCTGCTTCTTGCCCACGATGCACCACCCTCGGATGCAGAACTCGTGGAACACGTGGCCGCACGGCAGCTTATACGTGTTCTCTGGAGATATAACACATTTTGTTTACAGACCAGACAAGTCTTAAGAGCCAACAAAAGATGACAAGGCCAATAGCCTAGCCACAAGAGGAAGAACTCTTGATACGAAACCAAGTGACCCAAGGCCTAGTTGTCATTCATGCGTTAACGTGTTGTGTGTTTCTCTCATCTGGCGAACTTGCTCTCACTATGCTGTTTAGTGCTTTTTGTAAACAAACCCATTGATTTGAAAAAAACAACTACAGAGTTTCTTGCCGGTTCTTCTCTGTGGAGCAGCATTCCGAACCGGTGGTAGTTTCAGCATGAATGTGGGTGGACGTAAGGGTTGTGGAAGATCAAGAGAGAAGGATGGATTGTAAGCATGAGAAATTGTGTATGAAAGGTGTGACTGTAGATATGACGACTGATAGGTGTGTATGGAGACTACCACCTAGCGTGGGACAGGGGTCGTAAGATGATGATAATGATAATTGTAAATATGACGATTTATAAGAGTTTTGTGATAAAACCTACGTAAATAAAGTTAATTTTGAGTTTGAGTTTGAGTGCCCGTCTGACCAGTGTAGCACAATTGGCTAATTGCCGTGCTGTTTTCTTGGAATGAAAGAGGCCTCAGCAGTGGGTCATTTATGGGCCAATATTATGATGGGTCTAGGCTTCTACGCTTCAGAAGGCTCCTTAAGCCGTAGATCCCGGTTGTCTTTTTTTTTTTGTTTCAAATATGAATATTGTTTGAGACAATCGTTTTTATCAATTAAACTTTCTGTTCACTAGCTGGTTTAATTTTTGACCTATTTTTTTTTATTTCCTACATTCATTATATACGCGAAAGTTTGTAAGACTGTATGCATGTATGTTTGTTACTCTTTCACACAAAAACTACTGAATGATTTTTGAAGAAACTTTGCAACAATATAGCTTACACATCAGAATAACACATAGACTATAATCTATAAATACATATTGTGAACAATCCAAAACGTAATGATCGATAAGCAAGTGATTTATGATACCTTCCATCCCGTCTTCCATGCCATGACGGATTTAGAATACAGAATGTCACCGCCCCAATTCGTCCTGAGAGTGTCGTAAGAGCCGACCAAAGGAAATGATAAGGCCTGGCCGCAAGAGAAGTGAAACTTGACAAGAAACCGAAAGTGGGTCAGTTGTGGACTGAGAAGTATGCATTTTTGGATCCCATATTGTAGGTAGGTATTATGCGGTAACAGACACTACTGAATTGTGAAACTTTTTCAAAGCCGGTTAAGGAAGAAAGGTAGACTTGGATCCCGTATTCTAGGTAGGTATTATGCGGCAACACACACTATTGAATTGTGAACGTTTTTCAAAGTCGGTTAAGAAGGAAAGGTAGACCTATGTGGCGGATAGAGTACATACCGAGGACACCTTCCTCGTTGACGTCCACCAGCAGTTGGTTCCCGCAGACAGCGCACACGTTGCTTTCCAGCTGTCTCGTCGGCATCCCCTCCTTCGTGTAATACTGCCCGAACGAACTTAATATTACATTTTATTTTCAAAGACTAAGCGACCAAGACAAAACACATGTCTTCTTTTTGATACGCTTTTATTAGCTTCGCTTGTATGTATGTAACGGAATCTTTGAACATGATTTTGACCCAGTTAAAAACGTCGGATTACCACGAAATTTGGCATACTTATTAAGGACCGATGACAATTGAACATTTTGACCCGTTATCATTCATAGAATAATAATAATTATAACGGTGATCAAGGTGGAACACCGCTCTTCGATGCAATAGCTAATAGAGATGTAAATATCATAAAGCTATTGCTATATTTTTTTGTGTTCTATTAGCAACTAGCTTTATGATATTTCAACTAAAAAATAAATAAGTAAGTTTAAAAAAAAAACAAAAAAAAATACGCTTTTATAGAAAATCGGACTAAAAATAGAAAAAAAAAATTAAGAAATTTGAATTAAAAATAGTGTTAGAAAAATGAATGATTGATGATGATTGATGAAAAGCGTGGGGTGCTTTTCAGCATATTATCAAAATAACCCTTCTAGTCATATCTGTTCATAAAATATTTAGAACTATTAATACCATGCACCCCACGCTTTTACAATAAAATCATTTTTTCTGACACTATTTTTAATTCAAATTTATAAAAATTTATTTTCTATTTTTTAGTTAGATTTTCTATAAAAGTGTATTTTTATTCGCAGATCTTTATTTTGTAGCGACCAACATGCTACATACTATACACAACTTACCCAAAAAGTCTAGAACTAATAAAATCAAGAAATATCGCCTACAAATTCGAGAATTACCAAAATAGTCCTACACCACGATAGCGAAATTTAGGGATAGGCGCTGCGACCTAATTTTACTTCTGTAATCTGATAATCTGAGAAAGGATCTTCAAAATACTACTGTGGTGTTGTCTATAATGCGCTAAACAAAATCACAGCGCCCAATACATGGAAACAGTGTGTTGACAATGGAAGCAAGCCATTTGTAGGTACCGGTGTAATTTTATTTTTTACGGGCATAGGAAAGTTATTGGAGGTCTTTTTTTTAAATGGTATCTACTTTTTTCATTGTGTTGCTATGTAAAACTGCAACCTTATTAAAGAAGAAGAAGAAGAAATATTATCCTTTTATTATTATCCGTTATTGGATGTCAGTAGGGTTCATTCCCGAGAATTCTCGAGCCGAGAATTCCCGGGAAATCGTTGGGCTTTGTTCCCGGGAAATCAAGCTCGAGAAAAGTCGAGAACTCGAGAAATCATGTACGTTTGTAGAAAATAAGCTTGCAGAGTTTTAATTTGTTTATATTCTATTAATATGCCATAAATGGTGCTATGATTGTAATGTAATTATAATTTACATTTACTTTCTACCTGAGTTTAAGATATTAAAGATTTCTTTCGTGTTTTATAGAAGCTATTTTGTTTACAAGATTTCAGTTGATTTCTTTTTCTATATAACCAGCCCAAAATTGTGCTGTGATCCTAATGTAATGTAAGTTAAGATAATAGGTTGGGGAAAAAGTTTCGTCGCATTTTTTAAGAAATATCAAAACATTTTTTTGATATCGTTTATTTACATTTAACTAAAGTATGTAGCTACCATTTTGTTCGATAACTTTTTGACATGATCCCATTGCTATAGAAATTTTGGGAAATACCGCGACAAGTGGTTTTGGCAGTCCTCTCGTGATGTTAACCTGACACTGCATAAAGAATTCTGAAGAGACCGAAACATGTGGAAATCTGAAGGTGCAAGATCAGGACTGAAGATTTAATAACAAGTTCATACATACTATAATGCGAAAAGACTTTTTCCCCAACCTAATATTTACGTTTTCTTTCATGTTGATTTTTTGTTTAGTCTAAGTTCTAAATAACCAACTAAAAATGGTGCTGTCATTATGATTATGAGCCGGAATAATATTTTTTCTCAAATATTTTAAATAACAATATTTATAAGATTAATGTTTTTGAATAACATCGATGAAAATTTTATAATTAATTTGATACTTTTATTTGAGAGGAAAACCACTGATTTTTAGACGCAATTGGAACCAAATAATATGAGAAAACGTACGTAAATGTAAATTTCTCGACAACCCGAGAGTCCCGAGAAATTAGCCTCGAGAATTCTCGAGACCCGAGAAATTGAAAAGCTCGAGAAATCATGAACCCTAGATGTCAGGCGAATGCTTGAACGCCACAGTGCTTTTTTTTATATTTTAGTTACATAGCTGGCATAGGTATGAGTAGCCAATCAGTACTATATTTTTTTTTTAAACTTACCCCAATTGATGCGGCCATTTTGTCAGTGCAGTACTCGGCGACATCCCTGCCCAGTACGCCGAAATACAGGCCGTAGAACAGAAGGGTGAGAGCCAGATCCATCCAGGACTGCGGCTTGTGGCCAAACACAATGTTCAGGCCGAACAGCGTAAGCATCATGAGGATGTAGCCCACCACGCCAACGGCGCACGACACTTTGTATATGAGATAGAACCATTTGTATACGAGTCTGGAAAGGTAACATATACAATAGAATAACATTTATTCTGAGAAAACTTCACACAACACACAAGGTGATACATAATATTCATCATCATCATTTCGCCAAAAGACGTCCACTGCTGGACATAGGCCTCCCCCAAGGATCTCCACAAAGGCCGGTCCTAGGCCGCCCGCATGTATCGTTTTCCGGCGACCTTAGAGGAAGGCCTACCAGCACTGCGCTTTCCGGAACACGGTCGCCACTCGATGACTTTTTGCGAGCTATGTGCCCTGCCCACTGCCACTTAAGTTTAGCAATCCTGTACTTACATATGAATTATTATACATACATGTTGAATTTTCGAATTGAATTAGAATTTCATTTAAAATGTCTGACTTTGTGCTACGTTTAAAATATCGAATTGTCATTGGTCCATAATAAGTATGCCAAATTTCGAGTTAATCCGACGTTTTTAACTGGGTCAAAATCATGTTCAAAGATGTGTTATATTTATACATACATCTGAAGTATTACCATTAGTATTAACGTATTAGGTACTTAAATCTAAAGCCAACAAAAAGCTTATAAAAAGATTGTCTTGGCCTTACCTAGGCGTTGTGACAGACATGGGTCGGTTGGTGGATTTTCTGATGACCAGCGCGGTGAGCAGCGTGAATATACTCCAAATGATGATGAACCGCCACCAGAGGTTTTTAACGCTCATCGCCACCGGAATTATCCACATCACCGTCATTGTGAAGAACTGGAATTTATATGATGATGTTATTGGAAGGTTATCAAGAATCTGTCCTTGATACTATTTTGTTGCGTGGAGTCGGATTTAGAATAGAGAAAAGAGATGGATGGATTGTAAGAATGAAGAATTATGTAAGAAAGGTGCGACTGTAGATATGACGACTGATAGGTGTGTATGGAGGGAGACTACCACCTAGCGTGGGTGGGACAGGGGTCGTAAGATGAACCTACGTAAATAAAGTTCCTTTTGAGTTTGAATACACAATGTCACCAACGCATACCATCTTAAGGGTGTCGTAAGAGGCGACTAACGACACGCAAGAAGCAGATCTACTAGGGGCAAGAGAACTTGATGTCTTGTGACATCCCGCCTTGCCACTGTGGCACAGTAGACTAATTTCCCTCTATGAATTTGGAGGAGGTCCGATTCAGTAGTGGGTTATTCATGCCCCGTAATCACTACATAGTATAAAACAAAGTCGCTGTCGTCTGTCCGTCCCTATGTATGCTTAAATCTTTAAAACTACGCAACGGATTTTAAAGCGGTTTTTTTAATAAATAGAGTGGTTCAAGAGGATGGTTTTTATGTATAATACATCCGTGCCAAGCCGGGGCGGGTCGCTAGTGAAATTATAAACTCAAATTAAAGCACAAGTAACTGACCCGCTCCTTAAGATTTTCCATTAAATTCCATCTAAGATTTGATTTAAAACAACGGAATACTTGAGACGAAACCCTGTGCCAACCCGTCTGGCCAGCGTGGCACAGTAGGGTAATTATCCTCCATGTAACTGGAGGAGGCCCGACTCAGCTGGGGAATTTGTGGCCTGAGTAATATTAGTAGTAAGATTTATTTTTAGCAGTATTGATATAATATTTCAACTTAATACTACTTTAGTTACCTTACTGGAACCCATCAATAGATGGCGCCTGGATATCAATATTAATGTATGTATGGCACCACTAATAGATGGCGTTGTCACTGTACTATAATTACTACTCCTTCTCAACCCCTAAATGACCCACTGCTGAGTAACTGTAACTGGAGGACCTCCTCCAGTTACACGGAGGAAAATTGTTCACGCTGGCCAGACGCGATGGGTTTCGTATCAAGTTTTCCTTCTCTTGCGGCTAGGGTTTCGGCCTTGTCATTTCCTCTCTCCGGCTCTCTTTCAAGCAGAATGTTATTTGTTTTTTATTAGAATCGGACTTTGTTTTTAAAAACGACCATAGCAATAACATTCGGCAATCTCTACTCCAGTGCAGCAAAACGCGCCGTGTCCGTAACGTCGCGTTCTAATTCAAATTTCGAAATTGTTTTGTTCGTTTCGCGCCATTCAACCGAGGGGAAGCGAAAGAAAAAAGATTGTTCATCGTGTCCCTAAATATCTTCTTTTCTTTTTAAAAAAAATACTATACTCACAGCATAAGACCTGTAATGTCTTTTCTTCCATTCCACAACAATCACTTGGGCAACAATGAGCGTCAGAATCAGTATCATTACCATAGTGGTGTGCATCGACTCGTGGCCGCGATGCAGTTCATGCATCTTCTGGTGATCAAACCTGCGAGATTCGTAAAGCATGATTTAATTAGGTTTTTTTTATTAATTTGTTAACATATTTATATTTTTGTTTTATATTTTTATTAACTTATAATAGGGACAGAAACTCTATTGAAGATCTTTGATCAGATTTGCATAGTGTGGTAAGTGGTCATAGGCTGCAACAGTTGACTAAAGGTCACGAAAAAAATAGAATAAAAATGATGAAATACAGTTATTTGGTTATGGCCAGCCTTGAGACTGAGACAAAAGCACATTATTTAATAACCACACATGATAAAAAAAAATCTACAGTATCATCCAATTTTAATAAGGTCATATCCACCTACTGTACCACACAGGGCAGAGAGATTAGGACAGTTGAATCTTTGATGGGATAAAAACGTAACACACTTATTTCTTTTTATCTTGATTTACTTTGGCAAGGCCTTCACTAAACCTTGTAAAGTGTGCACTAATAGATAACCACCAACCTAGTTAGGTTTTTAGGTTCTGTTTACATGGAAATATGTAAATGGTGTATACTGTGTAAAGGAGGTTGTAGACTAGCACTAACTAACCTCCGCCATAAGTAAATCGTAAGTAATAAGTCGTCCATAAAGTAGCAACTCTGGGCTGGCATTCTACAATCTATGATACATCAATCAACTCTACAAAGGCCGGGCCGCCCGCATTCATCGCTTTCTGGCAACCTTAACCAGGTCATCAGTCCACCGTGTGGTAGGCCTACCAGCACCACACTTTCCGGAATGCGGTCGCCACTCGAGGACTTTACTGGCCTGCCCACTACCACTTAAGTATGGCAATCCTGTGGGCTGAATCGGTAACTGTGGTTTGCCTGCGTATCTCCTCATGTCTGATTCGATCCCTCAGGAAAACTCCGAGCATACACCTCTCCATTGCCCTTTAGGTGACTTTGAGCCTTCTCATGGATCCCATAGTCAGGAGGGCGAAATCTGATAGCTGGTCTAATCAAATAATCACAAGTTGTACCAGTAGATGGTTTGTGGTGGGCAGATGGTAATCACTCAGTGTATATACTGGTAGTTCCCCAAAAACTGGTACCAACCTCAAAGAAATTGAGATTAAGGCTTGCAAGAAGTTAAATATTTATCTCTATAAAGGTCAAATGGTAGGTGGAGCCCACAGAAAATCAGGAAAAAAAACCCATGATTTGGGCCATTCTATGAGGAACTATCCCATATGGTGACAGATTTAAAATACATAGTGCCACTACCCAATTCCATCCTGAGGATGTTGCAAGAGCCGACAAAAGGAAATGTCAAGGCTGAAAACTGAGCCGCAAGTGAAGGAAATCTTGATACGAAACCCTGTGCCAACCTGTCTGGCCAGCGTGGCACAGTAGGCTAATTACCCTCCCTGTGATGAGAGGAGCCTGGACTCAGCAGTGGGCCATTTATGGGCTGAGTAGTAGATTAGCATTAGTAAAAGGTAAAGTATGGTCTTCACTCCAAGTCGATTCCAAAAATAAATCGATTTCAAATATTATTTTCAGGTCTTGAATTAATACTAAGTGAGTTCAGCCAGCTTAAAAATAATAATACTAATATTACAGGATTATTTAGTTAACAAGATCAGAGGGGCAATTTATGATACTTGTGTAAATACAAGTTCAATATGCTTATCAGATAAATGTTTATTTTATAACTCACCTAAGCTTTTCATCGTCCGTTAATTGTTCGTATGTCTGTGAAAATAATAAATTAATCAATAACTCATTCAAATATAAAGATTACATTTTGTCAACAATATTTTTACCTTGTTAGGGTCGACCGGTCGGTGGAGATCCATGTTGTTTAGTTGGAACTTCTAAATTGTATGTAAATAGGGTTTACTACAGCGAAATCATAGAGAAATTCATACAATATTGTTTTTCTCATAGAATCCGTAGTTCTAATCCATTTTTGGATGAAGTGGCGCAACACATACTTTAAAGAACGTTGAATGGCAATTAATACATATCAGAAGTTATTATTTAAAAATATGTTTTAATGCATTCGCTCAATGATAAACAGCGAGTCAGTTCTAATTTAATTTTACTAAATCCTAGCCTTTACGATACACGATTATTGCCGCAAGCAAAAGAGCGTTGCGTTTCGAGTTCAAACAAATTATCATTAAATGTACGAACTTGTCAAGCGTGATTTATTATTTATCCCTGTCCTTAATAAGTCAAAATGTGTATCTATCTCACGTTAACGTAACGCTCAAAATCCATACCAAAGTAAATCCGAATAATTGTAGACAGACAGAGCAATATATTCGTGTCGAGTCTGTCAGTCAACGTCAAGACGTAATGTCAAATAAATCAGCTGATTCTACTTCTTGTTCTTCTCTTGAAAACTACAATCTATAAATGCAAGAAATCGGGAAATTAATGGCAAATAAGTAACTTTCATGATAAAACTATAAGTTAAAATTAACATACAAACCTGAAAGCGTTGTAGCAGAGGTAGTATTAGTAAATTAGAGTAAGCTGATTTGTAATTTTAAATTTAAATTAATTTGTAATTTTAAATTTGAGCATGTCGATCGATTTAAAATTGCCAGTGTATTTTTGTCCAGACAAACAAGATACGTTTCTATTATTGTCTATGTCTATGAAAAGTATGAAAGAAAATAAACAAGAGAAACGTCTTGTTTGTAATTCATAAAAATTAATAGCCATTAATATGTGAGATAAACAAGTTTAAGAGAGTAATTCAAGTACTTAATAAATGTCCAACAAAGGTACATTGCATAAAATACTTTTTATAACTCTTTGCCCCATTATTATGTTTTGACTGCATCCTGACATGATAGCATTTATAAACTATAAAGGTAGTATTACTAGCTTACACTAGTACTCGCCGTCGACGATTGGTTGTAAAATTTATGGAATATATGGATAATCAACCTTTTTTAACAGTGGTTTTAAGTTACATTATTCCTAACATTGGTATATGTTATTTCAGATATTGTAAAAAGCGTTCCCGTGGAGCCAAAGGCCCACATACCTCTGTCTGGGCAGCATGGAGTGACAAGTAAATTGCTGGCTCCTGTTGCTAACAGCAGTGGCAAAGATAAGGTAAGTCAACTTAGCCAGACACCATCTCAGACTTATCTCAACTGCTATTGAGCTGGATTAGTGTAACTGGGTACATATTTTTTACCCTTAGTAGGTAACTATAGCTGTGACTAGGGCTGCCATCACCTATATTGCAGATGGCATGCATATAAACTTGGCAAACATCCCAGACATTTGGGCAAACATGGGTTTTCCCCTGCACAATGCTAAGAAAGTATTTATGCAACAATAATAAAATCAGCTGAGCATTCTTGAATGCGGGGTATTGTTTATTGTGGATGTATTTTTAACTAAGATTTATTTCAATTAATACTTATCTATTACAATATTGGATTTCCTCTGATAACAAAAGTGTGGGTTACTCTCGGACAAATACGGGCAATTCCAGACGGATGGCTGTCCTAGCTGTGACTGGAACTTCCCAACTAGCGAAGGACCTTCAGCTTGCAAAATGCCACGGCTAACAATCACATCCTCCTGTTGCCACCAGCACCATACCATACCATGCCAGCACCATAGCCAACACGGCTATGGTGCTGGGAGGAAAGAGTCCTAGGGGAAAGGTCCGAGGGGAAAGAGTCCTAAAAATATATTCTATGTCTCAACATCACTTATACAAGATTCAACAATTTGGTTGTCTTCTGTCGAATTCTTAGGTATTTTTGGTTTATATTGTCATTAGGCTGCAATCTACCTAGTAGTCCAAATTCCATAGACTTAGCTGCCTTCTGTAAAAATATTACATGTTTGGCATCCATAGGAGGCATCATAATCTCATACAGGTTAAACCTAGTGCAAAGATGGAAAAAATAACTAAAAAAATACGCTTATATAGAAAATCAAACTAAAAGATAGAAAATAAATTTAAATTAAAAATAGTGTCAGAAAAAAATATTTTATTGTAAAAAAAGCGTGGGGTGCATGGTATCAATAGTTCTAAATATTTTATGAACCGATATGACTAGAAGGGTTATTTTGATAATATCCTGAAAAACACCCCACGCGTTTTTTACAATAAAATCATTTTTTCTGACACTATTTTTAATTAAAATTTATTTTCTATTTTTTAGTTCGATTTTCTATAACAGCATATGCTTTTAGTTTTTTTTAAACTATTATTTATTTTTTAGTTGAAATACCATAAAGCTATTGCTAAATAATCACAAAAAATATAGCAATAGCTTTATGATATTTACATCTATATTAGCTATTGCATTGAAGAGCGGTGTTCCACCTTGATCACCGTTATTATTATTATCCTAGTAAGGGTAACGGGTCAAAATGTTTAAAATATTGAATTGTCATCGGTCCATAATCATTATGCCAAATTTCGAGTTAATCCGACGTTTTGAAGTGGGTCAAAATCATGTTCAAAGATTCCGTTACATACATACGTCTGAAGCTAATAAAAGCGTATTAAAAAATACTGTCATTAACGGATTATTTATGGAAATATGTAGTTGTATTTTCGAGATTAACTTGTAGGCGCAAAGGGATGATCATCAGGAGCCAGACGAGATGGTATGTCTGTCTAGGGGTCCCAGCGCCTATCCCCCAATAGTTGTAGTCGGGGAATTCTTTACTATGCGAATTGCTCTTAAAATTTCGCTATCGCGGTATAGGACTTTTTTGGTAATTCTGGCATTTATAGGCGATATTACTTGATGCAATTAATTCAGATTTTTCGGGTAAATTGTCTAAAGTATGTAGCATTTTGGTCGCAAAAAACAAATTTTTATTTTTTTATGGAGTTATTTCAGTAGAGATAATTTTATGCGATGTTTAAAACAAATCTGCCTAACTATTTGAAGGTTTCACCTGAATTCTTTATAGTTCTTTGTAATGATATTTTTTTAACTGTAAGTAAGTATAAAAATAAAACACAATATCAAACTGGTGCATATTTAATGTACATTTCGTCTATATGCCTAACGAGAGGCTTGTTGAGTAGCTCACCGACGTCCTTTGCGAAAACGAAGTCTATGTGGTTGAATTTCGGCCACGAGCACCCTGGCCTCACAGAGTCTAGTACTCCTATGGACTTCAGGTCTTTGGCTAGCCGCAGCACTCGCTGGGGAAATGGACAAATGTTAAATTAGGGTACAGAGTGCACTGCATGCAGGACTCGAGACCTCTATCCATTAAACATAGCTTAATTTACGAAAAGAGTAATATCCAATTTTCTACCTTGATTGAACATCTTAGATTTGTATAAATAATAACATACTGCTATATCAAAGGTATTGTCCTTGTGGTGACGGATTTAGAATACACAGTGTCACCACCCCCCATACTGAGGGTGTCCTAAGAGGCGACAAAAGGAAATGAGAAGGACGATAACAAAGCCGCAAGAGAAGGACAACTGAAAACGAAACCCTGTCCCAATCCGTCTTGCCAGCGTGGCAAAGTAGGCTAATTACCCTCCATTTACATAGAGAGGGCCCGACTACACAAATGACACCCAGACTCAAAGCAAATGCCTCTGGTTCCGACCCCGGAATCGAACCGGGACTTGTGATCCAAAGGCGGCACCTCCGTCCTCTGGACCAACATTCCGAACCAGTGGTGTATCATAAATGTACTTCTGAAGATCTCGTATGAACTAACTCATCGTCATCATCATTTCAGCCATTAGACGTCCACTGCTGGACATAGGCCTCCCCCAAGGATTTCCACAAAGGCCTGTCCTGGGCCGCCCGCATCCATCGTTTTCCGGCGACCATAACCAGGTCGTCGGTCCACCGTGTGGGAGGCCTACCAGCATTGCGCTTTCCGGAACGCGGTCGCCACTCGAGGACTTTTCTGCCCCATCGGGCATCGGCCCTGCGCGCTATGTGCCCTGCCCACTACCACTTAGATTGGCAATCCTGTGGGCTATGTCGGTAACGTGCCTGCGTGCCTGCGTATCTTCTATTGCTGATTCGATCTCGCAGGGAAACTCCGAGCATAGCCCTCTCCATTGCCCTTTGGGTGTCTTTGAGCCTTCTGATGGAGCCCATAGTGAGCTGATGACTCTGACCAACTAGATGAAATTAATTTTGATCTGATTGGTTCATCTTAATGCTAAGCAACCGATCGGCTACCAACCACTTCACTTACCGACTTCTCAACCAATTGATCGTTCTCTCCATACAACAATGACACCGGAACTCGGACATTTGTCAGCTGGTACGGTGGGCTTGGCGTCGAAACATTTTCACCCAATTTTAAGAACTGTCCTGAAAGCAGAAAATGCCTTGCCTATTCTTTTCCGGTCACAACTTTCGGGTAACCAGGTACAGGTAAATCAATACTTTCTTTTTTACGTTGGAAATCCTCATGGATACCCTAACGCTAAACGCCAGCCGGGTTATGTGGGACTCCGAGGCGCGGAAAGCTGGTAGTTGCGCTCCAACCTACCCACTAAAACCAACGGTGTCCCTTAACTGCCCGACACAGGGCCACGGGTTTCAGTCCTCCCGATGGGGGAGCATGCTCCGTGACCCTGATGGGGCCTTGGCCCGCGTGTAAAAACGGGCCCCACGCTTTGATGGGGAGCTCTGGACGCTCCCCAACCCACCGAGAGGCATGTGCGGGACATTGCACGTGCCCCCGTCAGGCGCCGGATGAGCTGGCGCCCGACCCACGCGGTTGCGGCGGCAGCACTGGCACGCCTGCCTGGCCGCCCCTCCGCTGCTAGTGGTGGCAGCCCTGGCCTCAACGCCTGGCCACCCTCCAATGCAATGACCACGCCATGTGTCGCGGCAGGTTAAGGCTTTCGAGGCAACTCTGAGGACAGAGGAGTCCCCAGAGCCAAAACCCGCCACGACTCCGTGTGCCACTCTTCGTCTGTCCTCTCCCCGTGGGCCCGCCCGGCATGGGTGACCCTGAGCCGGTATGGCCCCAACGGATCCTAAAGGCATGCAAGCCCCCTCACTACAACAAGGTGGCAGCACAGTCGAGAGGGTAGGTAAATCAATACTAGCATTTTGCACCGATCATTTTGTCATGTTTGCATATTCTATGGGCTTCATACTTTCGATTGGTATAGAATTTGTCTAATAAAGAAACCGGTGAAATGTTAAAAACATTTTTTTACCTGTGATAGCAATCTTGCCAAAATGTTCCAACTGCCTTGCTGACACCGGTTGAAGTCTATTCAAATAAACGGGTATTATTTTCTGGAAGAAAATATCACCCATTAAATTGTATTTTTCATAGCCAAATTTTTATAACAGTACGAATAATATATAACTTTACCAAGTCGTTCTGTTCATAATCTTCACCCACGATAGCACTGACGATGTTGACGCAAAAATCTTCTTTAATGCTCTTCAAGATGCATATGTTGCTGATGAGGTTCCTTAAGAGTTCAGATTGGATCACCACAATGCCTCTCTCGCGCAAGATAGTCTGTTAATTGTAGGGAAGTAATATGATTTAGTAGTAAAGTATTTAGATTGACTTCTCATAAATGCCCTTGTGTTATAAAAGGGGCAATGAAACTAGCTAACAGAAATTTAAAAAGCTTACGCTTCGCTATAGTTGACATTCTAGAGAAAACCAACTATGAGACACTGTGAGAGAGACATGGCACATTGAGGGTCCATCGCTAGCTAGACTGGAAAAACACCTTGGAGTATGTTGTGTTCCTGCGCGTTAAGTTACCAGAGTTCTATCAGTGGAAGCATGGTGTTTGCAGAGGAAGGAATGTGTATTTAAATAGGGTTGTCGGTAGTGTAACATGTGTACATTGCCAAATTAACTTGAACGCTCCGGATTCAGAATCGGTGTTAAATTAAAATCTTTCGCACATCGGTATCACCAATATTTTTTAAAGTTTACTTACCGACAAATCAACAGTCTCCAGAAGCAACGAAGCCAAGGACCTTAAGTTGTCCATGTAGACCGCTGGCGCCAGGCCAATGAACGCAATAAGTTTGTCATTGTACTCTGGTCTTTCACTAAGCATGGTAAAGAAACTGGTTGATCCCATGGAATATCCGATGTACATTAGCTTATCTAGTGCCGTGACATTCAACACTTTGTCAATTATTGCTGGTACGTCGTACATTCCGTGTTCTTGGATGCTGAAATCGAGCAAGGTTCCGATTAAAATAAACACACTACTAAGCAATTTAAAGCTATTGTTATAGACGGGGTACAAGTATTGACGTAGTACTGGCAGGGAATCACATCTCTTATCGAAACATGCATTGATTATGTTAGGTTACCTATAGGTCCGCTTGATGGACTAAACATAGCATCTGGTTTTCTTTAAATTGCCTAAACGTCTGCCTAATTATATTCCTTTAATGATCTAATTAAAACTATTTATTCAAAATCACACGGACTATACAAATTGTATGAAGATGACACCGTAATTACTAGACGTTTCTAGAAATAGGATTCTATTGATATGTAAAAGACAATGGGGATCGTCGCGACCGTATCGAAACTTGAATAGCTTGGTTAAATTGGAAATCAGCACGTCAAATCACTATTGTTTGATCCAAGTGAGCAAGTTACGTCAATTACCTGAATTCCCAGAACTCTGGTTTATTTTTCTTGAGAATGCTATGGGAGCTATACATGGTTCCTCTTAAGTTTCCGAGCCAAACGTCGTACCCTGCGTCTGCTAAGAAATAACCTGAAAAGAATAGGAAAGCCCATTACTGTTTTGCTTATTTGTGACAAACTTATCTTACTTTTATGTAACTGATAAAAAGAGGAGATAATATATTTTTTTACCAATTACTTGAATGCCCTTGACCCTAGGCTTACGTGATGGAACGCAACGCCAGGGTCTAAGATGGGGTAGGCAATTCAAGGAAATGCCCTGTTGGGCACCGGCTCTCACATACACACGACGGAACACAGTAAATCTGCTTGGCGCCGCCCGTTATAGCGTGAATCGGGCTTTAGATGTGAGGGTGGTAGCTAGCCGGGCGCACGTTTCGATCCTACCACGTGCTGTGTTTTTCCCAGCGTGCGTTGGGGAAATTTAATATTCTGACCCGTCCCCACACGGGTAGATATATGGAGAAACCGATTTAAAATTAATTTAATCATATCATAATTTAAATCAGCTTGCTTGTTTTAAAAATTTGTTCAGTCTCTTACCCAAACTTCTTTCGGGACCCATTATGATGAAGTCGCCGCTGCTGCCCATCATGCCGTGCAGTAACAGAACTGTTTTCTTTCCCTTGCCACCTGCGTCATCAGACCTTCTCGCCACGCGTCTTCCGGCTGGTATCCTATGAATCTGCAGGATGTAACCGTCTTCTGTATAGACGCGATGCTTTTCAACTGGGTAACCGGCAGCTTTGACCAGTTTCGGCTGTAATATTAAATTTAACATTTTAATCAATTAAGAGTTGCTTCTTGCTTCAAAACCTGGAGGAAACTAAATATTCCAATAATATTATTTTTTGTCAGATACTTCTTGCATGAATGTTTGCAAAACAACTCTCAGTAAAGCGCCAATTAAAATAGCACTTTGCTCTGACGCTGTGTAGTGTTTTACAGGGTTCAAATAAAACGCATCATTACAATTTCATACCGCTGATTGTAATCACGTGCGTTTATAATTTAATGAAGATGATGACATGACTACTTGTATTAGTACCTTCTATTATTTTCGCGATGTTGTTACAGCACGACATTAGAAGTACATACTCGTATTGTTATCATAATATACACTCGAGAGCAATGAATCCGGGTCACTTAAGGAATCCTAAAAATCTCGGAAACTAAAAATGCTAGGTTAATGCAATAAATCGTATTTAATAGACAATGTAATACTCCTTAAATGAAGGTATTAAAACTTCTTAGTTATTGTAAAGTTATATCATAAAAAATCAAACTTGAAAAAGGGCCACTTTCGAAGATGGAACTTCGAAATTACAGCATTTGGTTTTGCTTTTGTTTGTAATCTGTCATTTATGTGGGTACATAAACCATGTTGATAGTGCTCCATATTCATTATTCAAGCTGAAATTATGTCGCTTACGCCTGAAGAATGCACCAGAATACTTACAATGCTGGAAACCGGCCGGAGTCAGCGCGATACAGCCAGGACTGTCGGTGTGTCGCTGTCAACAGTACAAAGAGTTCTCCCACGTTACGAAGAAACTGGTTCTAACCTACGCAGACCAGGAACGGGCAGAACCAGGTGTACCACAGCACGAGAAGACCGATACTTGGTGAACACCATGCTTCGAAATCGCTTTCTCACAGGAACTGAACTCACAAATCAGTTTCGACGCCTCGGAGGAAGTAACCCAAGTGCATGGACAGTAAGACGTCGGCTTGCTGAATCTAACTTAAAACCCCTTAGACCTGCAAACGGCCCTAAACTGGAACGTGGGCATCGTATTTCAAGACTAAGATATGCCCAGAGCCACGTAAATTGGAGTATTGAAGATTGGTCAAAAGTTATGTTCTCCGACGAATCAAAATTTATGCTCTACAAGCACGATGGAAGACACAGAGTGTATCGAAGACCAGGGGAAAGATTCAAGCAAGCATGCATCGAAGAAAAAGTAGCCTACGGTGGTGGGTCTGTACTTGTGTGGGCCGGAATTTCTTCTGAATGTCGTACAGAGCTGGTGATCATAGAAAACGGCTCTTTAACTAGCGTAAGATATGTGGAAGAAATCCTCAATGATCACGTTGGTCCATTTATGGTCAATTTAGGTGAGGATGCTATATTTATGCATGACAATGCCCGACCTCATACAGGTAGGATTGTGAATGACTACCTTCAAGAGATGAACATTACTCGTATGGAGTGGCCAGCGCGCAGCCCGGATATCAACCCGATCGAGCATGCTTGGGACGACCTAGGCAGATGCGTAAAACAACGAAACCCTCCCCCAATCACGCTTCGTGAGCTCAAAATTGCTCTCACAGAGGAATGGGAGAATATTCCCCAAAATCGTATAAGGAACTTGGTGTACAGCATGCCAAACTGCGTAAACGCAGTAATGGAAGCACGAGGAGGCAATACGAAGTATTAAAATTCAAGAAAATCGTAATAAAGTTCAAAAATTTCATGTTTCCTATTTTTGTTTTAAGGAGAGATCAGCAGTTTTTTTCTTTATGTAATTTTGTGTTAATAAAATGTATGGTGACTCATATTTTTTTTACTTTCATTTAAGGAGTATTACATTGTCTATTAAATACAATTTATTGCATTAACCTATCATTTTTAGTTTCCGAGATTTTTAACATTCTTTAAGTGACCCGGATTCATTGCTCTCGAGTGTACTTGTAAGATGACCAGGCTATGAAACTTTAATAACAATACGGCGTTTAACTCTCTGTGCTTCTTTGTAGTTAAATCTACCGATCTCAAATACTTGCCAAGAAAAATCATTACATTCCAAGAATGACCCGCGAGGCTATTGAGATTAAAAACATCCAAATGTCAATAGGGAGGATGGTTAGCAGGTAAAGTCCCGCCAATCTTTATGGCTGCCCTGAATGTAGCCGTGGGTACGAACTTCCACATCGTACATTTTATAACCAATACGAACATAGCTCACTAACACGCGGGTGGCGGGGACGCTTGCGGGTGAAAAACGGTGCACGCGGGCGTGCCCTGCCTCCCCGCCCCGCGTACGTCCCGCTGATACCTGATTTTGTGTTGTGCGCAGTGTAATGCGGCTACATTCAGAGCGGCCATAAAGATTGGCGAGGACCGCACCACCTGCTATGGATCAAGTCATTAAAGTCATTAAATCTGGACACCGTGAGCGATTTCTGCGTGCACAGGCGACGTTATCAATAAAACAAAATTATAGGCGGTACATTTAACTGTTTCTTTGAATTTTTGAAGACAACTGTCATCTAGTCTCTCCCGTGACCACGGCTGCTGCAGAGCATTGCAAACTTCGGGGATAAAATTATGTAATATACACGCGATAAAACCGTTAAAAAGTGTTTAATTTTAATGGGTCATTTATGGGCTAAAACGATGGCCATGAGTAATTATTTCTGTAGGCCTAGTTGTTTGTTGCCGTGTTTTGGGGCATGGCGCCTACGCAGAAATATGCGATGGACTAGACGGATAGGGGTCGGAGGCATCGGCCTTCGCCAAGTATCTTCGGTGCAGAGTTTGCTCTCTTTGTTTTTAAGCCTTCGGAATACAGATGACACGATTTCGTTATTTCTATGCGTATAGTATGCATATTTAGAGTTAACTGTTCACGTTCAAGGAAATAATATGTGTAAATATTCGTCTATAAAAAATAGCGCGTGATAATCATACGAATTTGGGGATACGCATAGGCGGATCTTTGTAGGGTTGGCAATGATTGTTGGGACGACAATTAAAATTAAAAATAACGGCTCAGCGACTAGAGGCAAGATAAAGCAAAAAAAAAAAGAGAAAAGATATCAAATGAAACCTTATATCAACTCGGCAGGACCACGCAACTAAATATCCTTGGACATTTCACACAACGCCATCTCGTCCCAAGCTAAGCAACTTAATGCTTGTGTTATGGTAACGAGATGGATGATAAACTAATTATATACATTTTTTTTTGTAAATACTACTATAATCTATTTATATTATAGATAGAAAACACCCAGACCCGGAACAAATACTTGTAGGTCGTACAAATATTTCTTCCGTGCGGGAATCGTACCCGCGACATGCTGCGCAGCAGTCGATCGCTCAACCACTGCGCCAATTGTTCTGAAACATTGCTTCATATTACAATTAGTTTCGTATAAATACATACAAAATCAACAAACAATAATTATTATTGTGGTCTCGGCTCACGATAATGGCTCCTATCATATCCATGTATAGAATATTCCAGACACGACGTCAATTTTTTGTTACGTTTGCATGGCCGTTGTTACAATTATAATTAATCACGATATTCTGTTGCTCTTTTATACGTACGTATTCGTACTTACGACCCGCCCCTGCTTGGCACGTGCGCAATGATGAACATATAAATTTATCAGTGTTTCTGTACAATATTATGCATGTATTATTATACATATAAACCTTCCTCTTGAATCACTCTATCTAATAAAAAAACTGATTCAAAAACTGACGCGTAGTTTTAAAGATTTAAGCATACATAGGGACGGACAGACGATAGCGACTTTGTTTTATACTATATAGTGAGTAGTGATACTTTTATTATGTATAATACTACTAATATTATAAGTAGTTCTCAAAGTAACGGTCTATGAAGGTTAACGCCGCTTTAAAAAAAATAGCAGCAACAGAAAAATAAATAACCCAATTTTAATTTATAATAAGCATCAGTTTTACAAAAATATGTAGAAATATCAGTAAATGTTTGTAAGCCAAAAGTACCCTTAATTTGTATTAGTAATACTAGGCCCATAAAATACCCACTTTATGAGAGGCCTTCTTCAGCTACATTGAGGGTAATTAGCCTACTATCTACTGTGACATGCTGGACAGACGAGATTTTACAGATTTTCTTATTAAGTCCCCCTTCTCTTCTCTATTTTATTCCTTTTTGATGACGACTAAAACTGGGTAACTATTATGAAGTGGCAACCCTGTAATAACGTGACAAGAATCACTATTTACGTCGTGTTTTGTTTACGTTTTTTATAGGTAACAATACTAACAATGGGTGCGTCTGCGCCGCCCGGTATCACTGAATTATGTATCATCTTGTGCATTTATCGTGGAACCGTATTCAAGGCTTTATGCAATTGACGTCATACGAATTCTCGATTAATTGAGAATGTCTATCAAGTAAGCCGTATGATGACGGGGAGGCAGCTGGACAAGTCCCCCTCCCCCCTCAGTATGCTCATGGACACTGATTACATAAACTATACGTTAGAGTTATTCTTAAGTATACACATCAATTCTCCTGAGACGATTTTATTACCCAGATGAATTGATTTATGCAAACAAATACAAATGTTTATGAATATTCATGATAATATTGATACGTAACCCTGTGCCAACAATACTTCTGGCCAGTGTGGCACGCTTGGCTCATTCCCTCCATGAAATGATGGAGGCATGAGGAGACCTCCTGGTATAATTAATAAATATAAATATCCTTGGACATTTCACACAACGCCATCTCGTCCCAAGCTAAGCAACTTAATGCTTGTGTTATGGTAACGAGATGGATGATAAACTACTTATATACTTTTTTTTTTTTTTTTTTTGTAAATACAGACATATTATATATAGAAAAGACACCCAGACTCCGAGCCAGTGCCTCTGGGTTAGACAAAGACACTCGCCCGACCCCGGAATCGAACCCGGGACCCGTTGATCCAAAGGCGGCACATCGAACCACTAGACCAACGAGGCATGGTGAGTAATTGGCGGCAATGCCACGCTAGCCAGACGCCCAGGCAGATATCTCTCACGAAGGAGCCCGCCTTGGAGGTTAGGGATCCAAGGCTCCAAGGCCTTGGGGTAACACCCCCAACCTACTGGAGACTTGGTTCCCGAGAAGCACGGGGCTGCTGCTCCTAACATCAGCACATCTACCGTGTAGAAGCTGGTCGGAGCCATGCTTGGGTCAAGTCACACAGGAGGGGACACCTGCTGCCTTTCCAACTAGGTCCAAGAGAGGGAAATGACTCTGCTGATAGAGTGGAGTCAATAAGATCAAAACACCAAAGAGTAGAGCATCGCACTCCACTCAGCCAAGCCAATTGTGTCCTTTGTGTACGTGAATTTCATGTTTGTAAACAGCAGGGTTTCGGTTTATTAAAAAAGGCCAGGCTTTAGTGGGTAAACCGGCCGCAACTTACCTTCTTCACGCGGCCGGGACTCCCACAAACCCCAGCCAGTCCCCCGGCTGCGGTTTCCTTCTCTTGCGGTTAGGTAGTCATTTCATTTAATCACGGATGGTGACACTAAACAATATTTTTAATCAGTCACCAGGCGGACAGTATTTAACTTCGAACATAATAACAGGTTCACAAATGTTAATTGTGGACGACACGACATTAAACCGTGATCTTGTTATGTAGTGGATTAAAATTATCATTTTGAATATCAAACTTCAGGAAGTGTGTTATAGGGTGTGTCCGATTTTAAATCATCATCGTCATCTTTTGAGCGCATAGATTCCACTGCTGTGTTGGCCTCCTCCGAGTTCATGGAAGGAAATTAGGCTACTGTGCCGTACTGGCTACACAATCCGTACAGGGTTTGTATTTTAGGCGCAAAGGGATGATCCCTTATCATTATAGTCAGTTATTGCTAACGGCACGTATCTTTAGCGCTGAGCGAGCGGTGACTCTCTTTCTCACATAGGATAAGGGTGGGGTGAGTGAGAGAGAGGTACCCCTCGCTCAGCATTAAAGATACGTGCCGCTAGCCTTATTTCTTAACCGTTGCGAATTGCTTTGTAAACTTCGCTATCGCGGTGTAGGACTTTTTGGTAATTCTTGCATTTGTCGGCGTTATTTCTTGATGTTGGTAGTTCAGATTTTTCTAGATTGTGTAAAGTAAGTGGCATGCTGGTCGCTAAAGTATCAAGTTATTTTTCTCTTGAGACTATATAGCACTATATAACGTCCCTAGTGGTTGTTTAATGGGGGTTTACTTATTTTTGTACTTTGAAGTTAGTTTACATTTATTGTTATCGTCTGTCTATTCTACAGCACGCTGTATATGCTTATGTAAACGCTCGTAGGTCACGTGTATGATCCAAGTATAGTAATTGGCCTATCAAACTTGTCGTCAAATAGGTATTTGCCATTTCTGGTCTACATTTAAATTTCATGTTTAATTGTTTTATGGTAGATAATATTCATTCCGTGTGATGAAGGATTTAGAATGCACAATGTCGCCAACCAGTGCCATGCTAGGGGTGTCGTAAGCGTCGGCAATAGGCAGATCACATAGCCGCAAGAGAAGGTAATCTTGATACAAACCCTGTGCCAACCCGTCTTGCCAGCGTGGCACAGTGGGGTAATTTCATGGCTTTATCTAGTAAAATTTACTATTATGTATACTATATTTATCTCTAGTTGTAAGAGAAGGAATAATACAAGTCACGAGTTCGTTTCCATAGTCGGACAGGTGTCTTGGGTAAACCTCTATACATATATCGAGCCTTTTCATTTTTACCCGTGTGGGGACGGGGCAGAATGTAAAACTTCGCCACCGCACGCTGCGAAATAACGCGTGTTGTAAAAGTCAACAAAACCCAGCACGCTTGGTGGTAGGATCTAATGGTGGTCCGCCCGGCTAGCTACCACCCTCACATCTGAGTCCGGCGCTTTTACTGTGTTCCGTCGTGTGTATGTGAGAGCCGGTGCCCGACAGGGCATTGCCTTAAATTGCCTGCTCCATCTAAGACCCTGGCGTTGCTTTCCATCACACAAGCCTAGGGACAAAGTCATGCAAGTCGTAGAAAAAAAAGACATCGTGTCCGGCAATGTGTCAGGCACGAAGAGGTAAGGAGACAAATGTTACCGAACACCAGTTTAAATGTAGGGATATGCTAGAGTATACCGTCAGAACCTTTGTCAAAAGAAGCAAGGATAATTTATAAAATGTTTGACGGGCCCTAAAATATAAGCTGTGTAGTTTCAGTACCTATGAGGGTGAAATAATTCTCGGGAATAAACCCTCTAAAATTTAATAAAGAAAAAAAGTCTCCCATCCATCTTTCATAAAATAATTTATACACATTATGAGGAAACATAGTACGCATGTTTCAATGTAGATGTCGCTAGCTCGGTTTTGAAAGGCGATATGGTTTTGTTACTAGGTTCATAAGTATAATACTTTCATATAGCTTACAAGTACTACCAAAATTAGTCAATAAAATCGGTTCAGCCGTTTTGGGATTTTTGACATCAGCTAAATGTAGCAATCTGCATATTAGCTATTATCTCCCTCCCTAATATCTATATCTTAATAGTTAATTTACATGGTTGATATGACATAGAGGCATTTTTAAACTGCCAATAGTGCCAATAATAGGTATCATTTCCAGGCTCTGTACCAAAAATCAATGAAATTGGAGCAATACTTTAGCCGGAAATGATTTTTTTTATTTTTGCCTCATTTGAACATGATGTATCTTTCCTAACAGATGTTTATGCCTAACGCATCGTTCATTAACCTTAGGGACTGTCCATTAAGCACGTGATGTTTTTTTAACATTTTTTAACCCCTCCCTCCCCCTTGGTGATACCTGGTGAGGTTTAAGTTAAGACTACCCCTTTGACCCTAGGCTTGCGTGATGGAAAGCAATGCCAGGGCAGGTGGAGCAGGAAATTCAAGGAAATGCTCTGTCGGGCACCGGCTCTCACATACAAACAACGAAGCAGTAAAACTGCTTAATAAAAATAAAACTGCAGTAAAACTGCCGGACTTAATGTGAGGGTGGTAGCTAGCCGGGCGGACCATTCGATCCTACCAGCAAGCGGGGTTTTGTTGACTTTAACAACACGCGTTATTTCCCAGCGTGCGGTGGCGAAGTTTTATATTCCGCCCCGTACACGGGGTAAATCTTCAGCATAACGCACCCAGTGACCTCGGAGGTCGTCGCTCCATCTAGCGAGGGGTCAGTTGCGTCTGAATGTTATGTTAAGAGCCTGGCAAGGGGAGGTCGGTTAAATACCTAAAGAACTCAAAGGTCGGTAAGGTGATTATACATTAATTAATGATGGATGCTGCCGTACGTCGAAACATGTTTGACATTTCAGTAAGGAAGTAACGCACGATGTCCTTCGATGATTTAACAAAATAGTTCCGTTTATTTAGTGCGTTGTTTGTAACAGTTTATTTTATACAATTAATCTATTAACTGCGTCGAAAATGCTTTCGGAGAAATTTATTATTTGTGTGACATAAAACATAAAAAAAAATTCTATCATACTCAAAATAAAAAAAAAAATTCTATCATACTCAGAATAAAAATGTTATTTTATTCGACTAAATTCTTGCGAATGCTTTCAATAAATCATACCACTACAATTGAAATTTAAAAAGAAAATATCGAATTTATCATATTGTTTTTATCAACGGTTTGGAATGCCATTCCACAGAGAAGAGCTAACAAGAAACTCCATGGTTGCCCTTTTAAACAGAACAGTTATAATGATGGTGGTACAAACAAGTGTAGCTTAGTGAAATTTGGTAGATAATTTCTGGATATTATTTGTTGTTATGTCTTACGTTGTCGCGATTATCACCTGGCATCACGCAGACGAAGTCGCGGGAAACAACTAGTCTTTTATAGTAGGTCCATGCGAGCGAAGCCGCAGCCTCTAGCTCGTCGTATAATAAACAAATGCACAGTATCTTAACACATTCCTTCGTATTCATCCTATGGCTGTTTATAATCACTACATAGTATAAAACAAAGTCGCATTCTTCTGTCCGTCCCTATGTATGCATAAATCTTTAAAACTACGCAACGGATTTTGAAGCGGTTTTTTTTAATAGATAGCGTGATTCAGGGGGAAGGTTTTTAAGTATAACCTACCCCCGCTTTTAACGGGCGAAGCCGGGGCGGGCCACTAGTAGTATGATAATCCGTTAATATTTTTTACATTAATTTATAAACTCTTTATTGCACACCAAAACAAAAAAGATACAGAAAATAAAGTAAACATGCTTATCGCATAACGCGATCTCTTCCAGGCAACCTTTGAATGAAGAAAATAGACAATTTAGAACTGGCGGTCAAAGTGTGTACAAGACGTCAACACTATTAAATTCAACTATACTAAATAATTATATATATAAAAATGAATAGCTGTTCGTTAGTCTCGCTAAAACTCGAAAACGGCTGGAGCGATTTGGCTAATTTTGGTCTTGAAATATTCGTGTGAGTCCAGGGAAGGTTTAAGAGTCTAGAGAAAACATTGACATTGTAAGTAAAATAATAAAAACAACAATTTTATTTTCCCATACAAACTGTTACCTGTCAAACATTTGACGTTCGTCCCGACGGTTCGCTATTTTTGGCCTAATTACTTTTTTTTCTTTTTTAATTACATTAAATAAGGGATTGGAATCGATAAGAAAAAGCGGTATATTAATTTATTATTAAGAATTCAATATTCATAGTTCAGACAGGACAACGTCTGTCGGGTCAGCTAGTACTAAATATAATACTTAAATAGGTTGTATAATACACTTATACGTATATATTCTATACACAATAATAAAAAAAACATACGCTTAGAGATAGACTTTGTTGTGTGATAATGTAAAGATTAGCGATTTAATCGTAACTGGTTACAATTAAACCATTAAACATGCAATTAAAGTTATGCTTGCAATTTTCCACGCTTCTCTTTACAAAGTTACATGCACCTTGAAGAATAGGGAAGTATGCGCTTCGAGATTGATAAGGATTAATTCCGGGTACTCCGGTCATCGCTTAAGCCTCGCCGTACATCGGGACAATGTCCCCAGCGT